>JAEQBH010002259.1:1293390-2586780 GCA_016808115.1 Tetrastigma voinierianum | reverse complement strand
TATTTCATTGAAATCGAAACATGAATACAAGGATTTACTTTTGGACGAAATACCCTTAGGATTTAATTATAATGTGAGGCATGAGACAAAATGACTCTAGAGAATTAGTTATTATATGAGGCATTTATCTTTACACTTTTAGGGACATTTTTGTCCGAAGCTAGGCATTTAAGTGGCACTCGCCCAAGTTGATTTACAGAATAAACTTTGAATTTGTCCTTTTAAGCCAATTTCTCCCAATGGTATTTCAATTTTTGATTTTCTTATTTTAGTATTTCAACTTTTTCCAATCAAAGTGTCTAAACTCTTAATTTTTGTTTAGTCAAGCGTTTTCCGACTAGATATTAGGATGCTAATCAATAAAAATTAAAGAATGCAAGAAATGATCTCAAGTTGGGGTAAGGAATAATCACAAAATTGTTGAATCAAAGAATTGAATTTGGTATAAATAGTAACTAAATTAAGGTTAATCTTTAATTAACAATTGAATTAAAGAGAAATTTTCTCAACTTTACTCATTTAAGCATTTCATCAAATAAATAAAATACACAAAAGAATAAAAATAAAATACTTTCTTTATATGCTAATATAATCAGCTTTTCCTTAAACTAAATAGAGTTCATTTTTTTTTTTGACAAGTTCAGTTCATTTTAATATTTTATTAGTTGTAAAAATAATAAGAACCAAAGGCGGATAAGAATGAGATGTATGAAAATACGAATCTATGTCCAGTAGCGAGTTAGGATTAAAAGTTAGAGTAGTAGCCAAGACTTCATTTTCTTATTTATTCGAGAAATCTTAAGAAATAAAATAGAGAGAAATAGTAGATGGAAAAAAAATTGAAGGAAAATAAAAAGTAGTTTTAAACTTAATAAATTAATTTTTTATGTTTATTTAAACTCATTTCATTTGTTTCTCTTTATTATATACGGACTACGAAGTTTAAAAATATGTAAAATTTTGATAGTTTTTTATTATATTTGATTTGATTTTATATTTTCCATTATAAAACCAAACATGAGTAAATAATTTACCTTAATATTATTATTTTTCCTGGTACTTTGTGGGTTCCAAACGAAGTCTTGTTAAGGAAAGAACATATAGATGAAAATCAAGAGAAAAAGTGGAAGGAAAAATTTTGGAGGAAAATAAAAAAAAATGTTTAAATTTAACAAATTAATTTTATATGTTTATTCAAATTCATTTTATTTGTTTCTCTATTATCTACTAGAGGTAGAAATTTAAAATATATTACTTCAAAAAAAATTAAAAATATATAAAATTTTGAGAATTTTGATTATATATATATATATATATATATACATATATATATATATATATATATATATATATATATATATATATATATATATATATATATACTCTTCTATATATATATATATATATATATATATTATATTTAATTGAAACCAAATATGAGAAAAATCGTTTCTTATTATTATTTTAGTTCCTTAGTACTTTTCGTTTACATTTGGAACAGGAAAATCTTAAGAAGAAAATAAAGAGAAAATAGAGAGAAAAATGGAGAGGGAATAAAATTTGGAGAAAAATAAAAATAGGTTTTAAAACATCGTGTTTAATTTTATATGTTTATTCAAGCTTATTTATTTATTTCTCTATAATAAAATAAGGACTAAGAAATTTAAAAATATGTAAAATTTTGAGGAAATTTTATTATTTTTAGTTTTGTTAATATTTTCGTGATGAAATCGAAACCCAAGGAAAATCGTTTCTTAAGTATTTTTTCCTTCTCTGATATATTCCAGGTTCTAAACAAAACCTTTGGGTTTCAAATGGAGCTTAAGTAAAAAAGTTTGGGAAAAGTAGGTTATGGGCTGTCAATTTCAAAATAATAAACTTTTAAGAATCATATTTTGACTAACTCAATAACAATATGTCAATCTGAAAAAATATTAAATGCTACTACATTATGGGCTGACTGCATTTTGTTTGACAAAAATACCCTTTCCTTACCTCCACCTCACATGCCACATAAGCTAATACTGAACAAAAAAATAAAAATAAAATAAAAACAAAAAGGAAATCTAAACTATTCTTGTTATTTGTTTTTGAAACCCGAGAGACCACATTCAGCCCTCTTTTTCATTCTCTCTCATATACAAATCACAACCTGTGCCTTTTGAAGCAAAGCCGGAAGAGGGAAGACCCACCATAGTGTTCAAGGGTAACTTTGAGCCTCTCCTCATCTCTAACGCAATCTTGGTCTTGTCTAATTTGGTTCCCGTCACGCCGTCTCCCACCTCACCCTTTGAGAATCAAACAAAGGTAAGAGCATACTTCTCATGTCTCTCATTATCCTTTCCTTCATATTTGTCTTTGCCTCTATCACTCTGATCAAATTGATATATAGAAATTGAAGAAAAAATTTTCTACATCAATTTTTTTTATCGTCTAGAATTATTGTGGTTTATAATTTTGATTTTTCCCTTATAGTTAGGGTTCTTGTGTTCTACAATTCTGTTTGAGTGAAATTTTATTTATCATTATTTTATTTTTGCATTTTATACCTGATTCACGTGAAAAAAACCTAAGTGGGTCTCCGTTGGTGGAATTAAAATTCGATGAAATTATAATGGAAGCCATGACCCCTCACCCTCTTATAGCTATCTCTGAGGACTCTCTTTCTTGAATATATCTAGTCCAGTTTTGTTTTACCTCCTTATAGTTCTTCCTTTTTTTGACTCCATATACTGCTAAGATGCCCTATACTAATTGAAGATATTTTCATACAAAATTTTATCTTTTATTACATTTATATATCTCCATACAACATTTGGTATTAATTAAAAAACTATCTATGTATTAATCTCTAGAGCCATTGGTGATTGATTTGGAAAAGTTGTGATTATGGTACAAACAAGATCATATCATCAAACGTTCTTGCTCCTGTAAAACCCGAGGAAATTCAAATTTCTGAAGGAGTAAAGCAGTAATTCGGTTGAAGATCAAAACTTTTCTAGATATGGATTATGAAAGCGGACCTCATACGTTGAATTAAATGCAAATAATCCCAAACTCTGCGTCGAATTTTATTGAATTTCGAGATGATGGAATTCAGCGTTTTGAGACACAGGTGGCGGGGACACTGCTTTGATGAGTGGCTCCCTGATGCGCCATGTGTCAAGTGCAAGATGCCTTAACCAATGAGCTCAAGTGGGGCCATAGGAAACATATGGCACCTTAGGATTTGATGGAAATCCAAAGTTGATGGATAAAGGGATAAGTGTCCGAATGAGCCCGATGATAGGTTGACATGTGGCGAAGTACTCTCCACTCCAGTGACTTGAATGCAGCGTAGGATGGAGAAGAGAGGAGAAAGGAACGGAAAAGAAAAGGAAGAAAGAGTTTTTTAGAGGCATCATCTCTCTGGGTTCTGGCTTGATCGGGCCCGACGGTTTCGAGCGGAGGCAGAGGGAAGAGTTAAACCCTCCCTTCTGAAGGGCTTCGCATAGGGGCAGAAGTTGTGGATTCGATATTTCAAAGTGAGGTTTTCTTCTACTCGGTTATTCTTGTTTAAAATGGCATGAAAAAAAATGGGTTTGGGAGTTGTGGTAGGAAGCAGTACATGCATTTCAATCCCGAAAATGGGATTTGAATGTTTGATGAGGGTATCCTTAAGATGGTCGACTGATTTAGAATTATTTAAAGCGATCCGGGTTGATTTTGGACTGAAATTGTCCATGTGAAATTGCATGTTATTGCTTGATATGAATAGCATGTTTGATGTGTGGAGAATGAGATTGTTGATGCATGCTTAATTGATGTGTTAACATGATTGTTTGAATTATATGAAATATAATTGCGTACGAACCATGAGATTTGAATATATGAATTGGCATGATTGCATTCATAGGCATGTAAGCGTCGCGCTCCAGTCGTCTGAGAGAATTGTGAGTTGAATTCACCATTCTTGGTGAATGAGATTATCATGGAGCTCGAGATGGGACCGCGATCGAGAGTTGAGACCTGATCCATAATTGGAAACAAAGAAATAAATAATAATAAAAATCACTTGTATTGGGCTAAGCAAGTTGGGGTAGATACCCCCCAGGGTGAAAGTCCCAAATTCACATGCAATTAGACATGATCTTCGGCAGTGAAAGTCCGTAAAAATGTTGGAAGGCATACGTCAATAATGTGGTGTGACCCCAAAAAGACGTGGCCCATAAATAAATAAACACACAGAATTTGACAACGATTCAAGTGTGTATTAGAGGTTGGTCCAATGAGTGAGTCCTTCAGATTTGGGTTCACCCGATGACTATTTTAGCTTGGTATGGCATGTGTGAGGAGTGACTCGGGTATGTCGTGGTGTTTCATCTCATCGTGATATAAAACGTCATGTGTAAATTTACCAAATTGTATGGAATGTGGATGATTGTGGTGTGCCATTGCATGCGCATTTAGGAGGAGTAACCCTTGTAGGAAAGTCATTGCGGGCGTTGTTCGCCTCGTCGTGGGATCCCACTTTTCAGTACGAGGAGCATTCGAGGAGAGCGGCGCTAGAGGCCGCTTTTGAGAAGAAAGCCGATATGTGGCTTTGATTATATATTTTTGTAAAACATGTATGAAACATTATGATTAATACATGTTTGTATAGGAGTGTAGTTGACTCTTGAAACTATTGTAATATAGTTGGTTATATTTTGGTGAGTATGGATGTATGGGCCCGATGTGGCCATTTTTACTCATGTTTGACTCATCTTTTGGTGGCATTGAGACACTCAATGGCTACATGTATTCTGCGAGTTGACGGATTGTCAATGAACCCCCGGGTTTGGGGTGTCACAACTCCTACTTTATGTTGTTCTTTAGTGGTTTAATTGTATGTTTCGACAACGAAAATCCTAGTAGTTTTGGCAAGCAATTTTATTTGCCTAAGTGTAATGAACATTTCTTATCGTCGAAACTATGATTCCCTTGATTGTGAACTACTTAGATAAATTCCTTTCATGATAAATTTATGTGAAAACCTGAAATAATGTAAAACGATAGACTATCGTCACAGACGGACAGTAATTCTAGAATTTTCTCTAGACCTCGGACGACGATGCGATTTTCGTCGTTGAATTCACCTCGTGAAATCTAGGTACGCCATCAAATTTCGTTGATTACGGAGCCCGATTGAATTTCCGCGTGTTCGAGGTGTTTGAGCCCGAATTAGAGAGTGACACATGGCATGATGACGTGTGCCATGTGCCTTGGAGTGGGAAGCTTGGCACATGGGTGGGCCCGGAGTGTCATGCCCTCGAACCATGCATGACATGGGTGGATGAGGTTAAGGCATGGAAAGCATGGCATTGGTTTTCCATGTGTCAAGGTAGTTTAGATTAGGTGTCCTACACCTAGCTCAAACCAAACTAAGTGGAAGGGGAGATCGGTTCGGGTTGGGTAGAGGAAGGAAGGAAAGAAAGAAAGAAAGAAAGAAAGAAAGAAAGAAGAAAGAAGAAAGAAAGGAAGAAGAAAAAGGAAAAGATGAGAGTTAGTGCGCTCCAGCCAATTAGGTTCTTCTCCTACTTGGGATACCCTTGTCTAGGGGCCATTTAATGGCCATGGAGCTTAGCCCCAACATGGGGGTTGATTCAAAACAGTTTGGGACAAACTATGGTGTGTTTCTAGGCACTTTTGATGCCTGAAACTGTAGTTTTGGTGCAGGTTGAACCTGTTGAGTACATGTATGGTATGCTGGATTTTTGTGTGTTGTTCTTGTTTAGAAAACTGGAAAAAATTTCAGTTTGCATGTGTTATATTCTCACTTGAATAACATGCAGATTTTGGTGTGAAAAATACTCATTTGCATGCTGTTTTCTGAATTGTAAATCTGGAAAAAATAAATTCTAGTTTGCATGTTCATTTTCCTTGTTTGATTACAATCAGTTTATGTGTGAAAAATGGTAGTAATGCATGCTGTTTTTCTAGTTAGAAAGCTGGAAAGAAAATCCAGTTATATGTTTACCTTCTTAGTTGATAACATGTAAATTCTATGGGAAAATAGTGTTATTAGTCCATGCAATTTTCTGAGTTGGAGATATGGAAAAAAAAACCTGGTTTGCATGATTAAATTTTGTTTGAATAACATTCAGATTTTGGTGTGAAAAATACTCATTTGCATGCTGTTTTCTAAACTATAAATCTGGAAAAAAAAAATCCAGTTTGCATGTTCATTTTCCTTGTTTGATTACATGCAGTTTATTTGTGAAAACTTGTAGTAATGCATGCCATTTTTCTGGTTAAAAAGATGGAAAGAAAATCCAATTATATGTTTACCTTCTTGGTTGATAACATGTAAATTCTGTGGGAAAACAATGTTATTAGTGCATGCAGTTTTTTGAGCTAGAGATATGGAAAAAAACCCAGTTTGCATGATTAATTTTGTTTGAATAACATGTAGTTTTTATGGGAGGCATATTCGTTTATGCATGCATGAAATAAGTAAATTATTTGCAATAGCATTTCATTTCACGTGCATGGGGGCATCGTGTATATTGGGTGTGAGTGCACAACATGACTTTGAGTAGTAGTTTTATCGGATGGTTGTCTAACAAAATATTATCAACGTATGTCCTACACGTACTATCGAGTCTATCGAATAAATAAATAAATATATATATATATATATATATATATATATATATATATATATATATATATATATATATATCAGGTAGTCAACATTTTATCAGATGCAATTTCTAATGAACCTTCGCGAGAACTAAAACAAAAACCTTTTTGTTTTAGAAATGAATTTTCATACATGGCAAAAATGTGAAGTCGGTGAGGACTTGAGGCATGGGAGGCTTGGCATATGGCATTCATGTGAAAATTGCATAATTTTGCCGAATTGGTATGAATTTCGTGAACATGGCATTGCGTAATGCTGACAGGTGGGAGTCTTAGCCTCGTAGGAGATTTCCTCTCTTGGGCTGTTCGCCTGTCGTGGGAAAATCATTTTTCGAATTGCTAGAGGTACAGCGGGAAGCGTAACAAGTCGAGAATTAGTTGAGAAAAAGGCTAGATTTGACTTTGTTCTGTATCCTATAAATTTTGGGTAGAAAAACCTAGTTTCTGTTTATGTAAAAAGAACATAGTTGTAATTAAACTCATTTTGTATAAGAAAAGCAGTTTTGGTAAGGTTTCACCAGGTTTCATATGTCCTTGTAATAAAAAGGTTGTTTTATACCAAATTTGCGGCGTATTGAAAAAAAAAATAAAAAAATGACCTTCGGGAATTGGGGTGTGACGCCCCTTCTTCGATTCAACCCGGTTGGCGAATTACAAGCCGAATCAGGGATGCCACTAAGTATGACGTCCCAGGTTAAGGACTCTGTTATTTACTATAACTTATACACTTTAAGCTTGCTCATCACTTATATTAAACATTTTAACTTGTATTACATTAATAGCGTGATTACAAAATATATCTGAAGCTCCATATGGAAGTGTTTAACATTTAATATGTTACATTGTTTGCCAAAAAGAAACAAAACGTATACATTATGCGAAAATCTTCCGGTGGACCCACCCCAGTGATGTGTTGGCCTTTGGCTGTTGATGTAGATCGTCTTGCCCTCTTGTTTTAACTATTGCATCTCTGCGGATGAAACACACGTGCTAAACATAGCTTAGTGGGAATTTACACATATAAACGACCTCTAACAAGGAGTCATCCCACTTTAAACACATGAATATCTTTATGACACATATAACATGTACATATATTTATTCCATTTCTCATGTCTACTTTCTTTTCTCATAACATTTTTCTTTTTCTTTGTCGTATTTCATATACTTTTCATATCATTTTATACTGTATTTCTTGTTCTTGTAACTATATACTATCATCGCATAACAGTACTATACTTCTCATATCATATCATATACTTTATATATTTCCTTTACATATACTTTTCATTTTCTTTTATGTTCATGCCTGCGAATACCATAGAAGTGGATACGGGGAGAGAGCATTAATAATATACGAAATCTTATCCACTTATCTCTATCTGTATATGCACGAAGGTACTAGCATGCGAGACGTGATCTGTATGATCAGCAGAGGCGCTATAGTGATCCAAACGGGATCTATGTCATCGATCCAAATAGGGCCTCGATATCTGTATCTGTATGTTGTAGTAGTCGTATCCCTATAAGCATGTCTATCTATCCAACTACCCGGTCATAGGCAAGCAATCAGTATTATTATGTTTTCTTAATAATTTGTTATGTATTAGAAATATATCTCATATACATGAATACTTTACTAATATCATGTATACTTAGGAGATATCAATATCAAATAATCTTTTATACATGTTAGACATGCCTTTTCATATAACAAATTCATATACTTATTTGTACTTTTATTAGACTTATACTTATTTAAGACGTACTATCTATCATAGGGCATTAAGTTTGCCCATATTACTAGAAACGATGCGAAATACTCATTTTCCAAGTCTTAACTCCATACATGACCTTTGGTTCTTTGTACTCATTTGAAAATTTAAGGTCTTGGGGATTAACCTCATTGGGATCAGCTGGAATCGGACCGAAACTCGAGAGATATGTCTAAACAACCGGGACTACTCTATGTTCAAAACAAAACTGATTGGCTGAACATGGCCCCACTTTCTAAGTGACTTTACCTTGGGCCAAATGGGTCGGGGTGAAGATACCTATTTCGGGAAGATTTGTTCTGTGAAGTCTGGTTACCCTGACAACTTGGATCACTGGAAATGCGGATGTAAGCAGCCACGTTATGGCCAAAACACTAACATTGGTCAAAACAAAACGTTAGATGCCGATGCAGGTACCGGAGTTGACAGAACACATGTGTGATCTTGGTACCACCTTGCTTGATGCCGTGCCAAACCTCAAAAATTCCGAAATGAGTGAGTTTTTACTCCCGGGTACATATATTTCCACCCCGGAAACCAACTCAATACTCAATACACGCATCAAAAACCACTCAAGTATTCATCTTGTAACCTCTATTCTACTCAAATCATCTTTCAATACTTATCTTACACCAAAAACCTATCATGAATTACTCCCAAAACAACTCTAATATGGGTCATAACCCATACATAAACCAAACATAAAGATTAGTTAGGGTTTGTTCTAAACCCCAATCATTCTGCAATTAAGCGAATCCAGTATGTGAAAGGAGGATTCCATACTCTCTTAATATCGTTTAGGTTTTTACCAACCCTACTTTCAAGAAATCTAGGGTTGGGATGAAATCCTAACAAAACCCTAGGTTTGGGGACAAGCTACTATCCATACAATTCCATGGAAATTCATACAATTTCATGGAAATCCATACAAAACTTTAGAATTCCATACCTTTTTGTCTCTTCTTCTTCTCTTCTCTTCTCTTCTTAACTTATATATTCTTCTCTACAATAGTATGAAATTTACTCTTTTTGAGACCAAAATGAGATATTTTAGTCTCTCCTCCTTACATACTTAATTTCCCTTTTATTTGCACATAGGTCCCTCATCTTCATTTATTTACAATTCAACTTATACTATACTCTACTTTGGCATACAATCTTATGAGATTATGACCCTTAAGTCCCAAATTGGTAAATGACCAATTTACCCTTATCTTTTGTATAAATTCCGGGTTTTGCTTATTTTATTTTTAGCATTATTTTATTAGAAAAAAAATATACATTTCTTTGTAACACCCAGAAATATACCCTAACGAGTTTTGAACTTGTTTAGGGTATATTATAAACTAAATATAGAAATTTTGAAATAAAATAAGGGCAGAAATGAATATTAGAGACAAGGAGTAAAGTGGTCATTTACCACTCTTATAAATATAAATCAATAAGTTGATATGTAATTATAAATTAATGAAGGATGAGATGCGAAGTAGAAATTTAATAAGTTAGGGTGCGAATAGAAGAAGTTATGGGTTTAAAGCGATTAGAAAGATGGGTGAGAATAATAATGAGTTAAAGGGCTAAGTAAATGAGAAAAATAAGCCAAAAATGGCTTTCCAAACGTGGCCTTAGGAAGTGGATAAGAGGAATAAATTTGGTCTCATTTGTGGGAAGAGAACAAACCGTAGGGAGAGAAGAGAGAAAGAGAGAGAAGAAGAAAGAAGAGAGGAAGAGGAAGAGAAGAGGAGAGGAGCGAAGAGAAGCGAGATCAAAGGTATGGAACTATGACTATTAACATGAATACATGTTTTGGGTTGTATAGAACAATCTTGGATAAGGATTTCTTCAATTGATTTTTCTAGGGTTTCATCCTAACTTTAAAATTATGGAAAGTATGGTTGGTAAAACCTTAAATAGCACAAGAAAAGTATGGAATCCTCCATTTGAGGATGGATTCATGGGTTAATTGAGAGTAATTGAGTTAGGGTTTAGAACAAACCCTAACTAATCATCATATTTGGTTTGAGTATGGGTTATAACCCATATTAGAATGGTTTTGGAAGAACTTCATGGAAGATTTTTGAAGAAAGATAAGTAATGAAAGATAATTTGAGTAGAAAAGAGATTACAAGATGCAAAGTAAATGGTTTTGAGGTGTATATGGAGTATAGAGTTGATTTGGGTAGTAAAATATGGAAAAATGGAACAAAAATACACATTCTGGGCATTTTTGGGGCATGTACTGGTACACCTTGAACATGTACCGGTACATGTCAAACGAGCAGAACAATATCTTGTCACGTATCGAGCATGTCTTAGGTACACCTGCTCTATTTTGAAGCGGTGTTCGTATTACAAGTAATAGCTTTGCTCGCTCTTATCCGATTTGAGTGATTCAAGTGGGTAATTAAAATAGACTTCAAGAAAAACCAAACTTCCAGAAATAGGCATCGTCAAATTTTGATTCTAAGTGGCCTAAAAATTCACTCAAAGTGGGGCCATGTTCAAGCCAAATTCTGGTTTCAGTTTTGAACATAGAGTAGTCCCGGGTGTCTAGGACATAACTTGAGTTTCGGTGCTCCGATTTGGGTGATTCCAATTGGAGAAGAACCCTTAGCACCTTAGCTTCAAAAGAGTATAAAGAACCAGTGTCAAATACGGAGTCAAGACATTGGAAAATGGGTATTCCAAACAATCTCGAGTGTAAAATCGTTAAAATGACTAGTTCGGCATGAAAATGTCATAACTTGAATGTGGATGTAAGTCAGTGGAATGATTCCAATTTTAAGTAAAATATGAATTCATAGAGGAACGAAAACATAGAATATGATATGAAACAGTGACTGAAATATGAACATGAACATGAACATGAACATAAAGTAAATAAAAAGTATGAAAAGGACATGTATATACCAAAGTAAAATGATATGGATCTATGATAGACATGCAAGAGGAATAAGATGGAACATGCTAGGAACACATGATAGAAAGGCATAAATGATAAAACGATAGAGATAAACCCAAAGATGACAAAGCATAGGAATGAGTACAAGTACACAAATGATAGGTACATATATGAATATATGAATATAAGCGTATATTATATGAATATATGAATGAGTAAAAGCATACATGATAGAAATATAGAAAGTACAAGAATAGCTAAATCATGATAGAAAGCATTATAAAGGATATGATGCGATAATGATATAAGGCTATGAATAGATAAAGATATATATGACTATATGAATCTGAGAGTGCATAGATGCATATATGATACGGAGACAAAACTAAATGATAGAAAAGATATGAATATATGTATTATAGAGAAATATGAGAAGCCGTAATGAATCTACAGACCATGAGAATGAATCACAGTTAAAGTAATGATAGTATATATTGCATCAAGCAATCATGATAACAATAGTTATCCATGCTTGTAAAATATGTACGAGAAAATGTGATATGAAAAATATACGGATTGTACACTTAGAACTGGTAGAGGGATAGATAGCATTTTTATAGGGAAGATCTGATTCTTTGCGGCGTATCGTAGGCGGATATCGAGGCCCAGTTTGGTCGATGACATAGATCCGTTTGGATCGGGTGGCCCACATGAGGAGTCACCACAATAGGCCAAGATCCTTTGTCTCAAATGCGGTGATAGTACCTTGGTGCAGATAGCATATGGCAGTGAGTCCTTTGTCTTGTACGATTGATGATACCTTCGGGTATTAACAGATAGAGATCACTGTCTCGTACAGTGATAGTACCTTCGGGTACACCTAGTTATTTCCCGAATCCGCTTCTAAGGTATTTGCAGGCATGAATATAAAAGAAAAGGAAAAGTATACACAAAGGAAATGTATATGAAAAGTATATGATATGATATGATATGAGAAGCATAGCCTGTATCTGCGATGAAAATATAGACAATTATAAGAGCAGAGAAGTATAGTATAACTTGATGAAAATAGAGTATAAACACGAGAAAAGTCACGAGAGAAGTATACAAAAGCCTGAAGTATATGATAGATAGAATAGAGCGTGCAAATGTATATGAAGTATAAGATAGTACAAGTATGAAAATGAAGAATGAAAAGTATAACATGAAAACAGTATATGAAATGAACAATACATGAATATAGAAATATGAAAACACATATGCAAAGTCTAGAAATAGGAATACAGTAAAAGTATAGATAGGAGATAGGCCAAAGACATAGAATATGTAACAAAAAAGATTGACATGCAATAGAAATGTAGAGATGATAAGTAATTAAAGTTATATGAATATGTATAGAAATATGAAATGCATATGTATAAACATGGCAGGTCGCGCCATTGGTGGTTGTCCGTAGTATGTTCCGCTAAAGCGTAAAGCAGCACGGGTGTTCAATCAGTGTAGGTGCAGAAGGAGGCTAGAGGGCGGGATCTACATCGACAAAGCGAGGTAGGCTTCCGAGGAGATAGGTGCTCCTGTGGCCCCTTATAATCTCACGATGTTTTGTAATAGAAGTTGTACATGTATAAGTACATGGGACTACGTATATGTGTATAGATTTTTATGGACACCACTCGGTGTGGATTCTTTTGTATGTAAATGATTTTTGTTATTACGAAATTGTTGTATCTGCAGTGCAAGTCTGACTCGAGAAAGAACATGTCAATAAGTCCCAGTATATAGTATATAGTATAGATAGTCCCGCGCCCCGGACTTCGATTCGGATCCGCCAATCGGGTCGGATCGGGGATCCGGCGGGCGTGACATTTACTGTTATTATACCTTAAACATGTTATAAAAATGTCAGGGTATAATTTGGGGTGTTACATGGGGCGTCACAATTTCTCTTCTACTTATTTACTCTTGAGCTTATTGAGTTTTATCCTTTTTAGTAGTTAGTGACATTGGAAATATTAATAATTTACTTTATGCGTGTAGGATAAAACTCAATTGTATAGATTAAAGTTAGTTTTTAATTTGATTATGAATGACCACAATGTCATTAGAGGGAACTTCTTGGCAAGGTTGCATGATTAGTGACATAGGTCTCATTATGTAAGTATATAAGAAAACATGTTTTGGGTTAAATGTGAAAGTTATATTTGTTTGTCTTCTTTTTTTTTTCAACAGTTAGTGAGTGCTCTACACACCACTGCCTATTCTAGACCTTCTTCATAGGGTTATATATGTTGAATATGGTATACATATTTTAAAATCATAAATTCTCTGGTTGGTTTTGAAGATGCTATCATGTGTTGTGTTATTTTACTTTAGTATTTCAAGAAAAGTAAGGAGCATATGCCAAAAGTGGGTGAGCCTGGTATGCTAAAGTAACACTATTGCTTGGATCATGAGCATCAAGCTTTAGCAATGAGAGAAGAAGAATTTGATAATATGTTTTACCATGTTTTAAGATGAAACAAAACATGGATTATTATTGAAAATTGTTGTTGATTGAGTAATAGCCATACTATGTATTGTTATTTATTAGTAAATGTTAGTTACTATTTTGTATGTTTTAAATATTATCTATTTTTGAATTGAAAAAATGAATGGATATATTTTACTTGGCAATTAAGAAGCCATGTTACCGCAAACCATTATTTCCTCAAGGTTGTACTTAAGATTCGCAGGGTGTGCACAGGTCTCTTGGGTTGTACCTTAACTGCACTAAGGTCGTACCTCAACTTTACTAAGATTGTACCTCAACTTCAAGAAGGTTGTACCTTAACTTCACTAAGGTTGTATCGTAACTTCACTAAGGTTGTTCATCAACTTCACTAAGGTTGTACCTTAACTTCACTAAGGTCATTCTTCAATTGCACTAATGTTGTACCTAAGGTTCACTAAAGTCATACCTAAGGTTCTTTAATATTGTTCCTAAGTTTCATTGAAGTTGTATCTAAGATTCACCAAGGTTGTAAATGTTAGTTACTATTTTGTTTGTTTAAATATTATTCGGTTTTAAATAGTGAAGATAAATTATTTACAAAAAAAATATAAAAGTCAATAATTAAATTCATTTAATGGAATTGATATATTTTTGCCACCAAAGTAGAGAACTACATATTCTACCAATCATTTATTCTTTAAAAATTGTAACCAACCTTCAATTTCTTTAACCTAGTGCACCCACAACCACCTAATTCCAACCCGTCCCATAAGTTCTATTCACCATTTGGTGTTCACATGTTATCATTTTCACCTCCTAGGTAGAGTGTTATGGGAATAATGAAATAACATCTCCCATTTGGAGTATTTGTGGGGATAAATGAAATGAAATAAACATATTTGTTAAATGTACCTTATTCAAAACAATAGAAAAGGAAAATGAAAAAAATTACATGGAACTACCATTTAAAAATAAGTTAACACTTTTTCATTTATTTTGATCAAATTAATTATATATTTTTTTTAGAAAAAAAACTCAATGGTTTCTTAATTAAAAAATTATAATAAAAACACTTATATAGAGTTCCACTATGCTTCATAATATTTGTACATGGCTTTTACTATGGTCTTCCCTACGACACCACTAAGGTTGTATCTTAGCTTAACCAAGGTTATGCCTTAGCTTCACTAAGGTCGGATCTCAGCTTCCTTAAGATCGTAACTAAAGTTGTACCAAATTTCTCATTTGTAATGTCATACCTAGGGTTCACTAAGGGTGTACTGGGTTGTACCTTAACCGTAAAGGTCGTTTGCAAATTCGCTAATATTGTCACGCAAGAGTAATGATGTTTGGTAAGCGGGACGGAGGATTAGGCCCAATTTTTGGACAAAATTAGTGAAGTGCGACGTTTGGTAGATGATGAGGCCGGCTAAGCGGGGGCAAGGTAGTGAAGATGAGTTATTTTTGTCTTGGTTTTTAGCCGCGAATAAGTGGAGTGCCGGTAAGCGGAGACAAAATATTTTATAGTTTTTCTGAAAAATAATTAATGTAACTAAAAATGTAAACAAAAAATTTGTGCTTAATATATTATCAAATAACTAATAATAAATACATGAAATAAAAAAATAGCTTAATATATTATATATGATATAATATATTATAAAATATAAATTTAACAATATATAGAATTAGAATATATATTATCCCAAAAATATATTATAGATTTTTATAAATTATTTATTAAAACATTATAATAATAATTATTATGTATATTAAAATATAAAAATAAAATAATATAAATTATTTTTAAAATATAATTGGCGAGGGCTTATTATTATTATTTTGGATACATGATTCATATTACTTCGATTCGAGCCCGTTTCTACCTCGAAACCATTTCTAACTTTGAGATTTTTCGTAAAATCTAAATCATGATCGACAACTTATCGCTGAGAAAATCGGAAAAATTTCCGGCTTGTCTCATAATTCGATGAAACTTTTACGGGTCGCAAGTTCGAGGCGAATTTACTTATTTGTGATTCGTTTCATCATCGAGATCTAGATAATTTTCCTACTTCTCTACGAACCCTTATGGCAATTTATTATTTTTATTAACATTTTGTCGTTTTGAAAATTCCCCAATTTTTTGGAATTTCTGATATGATACGAACCCGTGTCGGTTGAAAATAAATAAACCTAATAAAAACCGATTAAAATTAAGTGCTTGATCTTAGTAAGAATGAGGGTTTGAATGGGAATCCAAAATAATCTGTCATTCTTGTCGCTCTTCTTCTGCAATGTTAAAAAACAAACGACTTAATCTTTCGATGCTATTAAATTTTGTCGATATTAAGCTAAAATTCTATTCGGCATTAAGTAAAAACAAACTGACACCTTAGTCAGGTATGTACGAGCGTAGGATAAAAGTCAGTAATTTTTAATACAGAGCATCTTAGAAGCGGGACGGAGTATTAAATTTGTCCAGTCCTAGTCCGACCCAGTTAGTCGGTCAGAAGTCTGAAATTAATCGCAAGCAATCACTTGCGTACCAAAAGCGTGCTTGGATTCTTAAGGTCGTCTTATAATTTTCATTAAGTTTGTACCTAATATTCATTAAGTTCGTACCTAAGACTCTCTAATGTCATACCCCCAATTTCATTGAAGTCAAACCTAAGGGTTTCCATCTCAAACACTAATCTAACTTCAACGAACAAACTATGGATGAGATATAACTTACATTAGATTTTCCCTACTCCAAATGGTAATTTAGAAAAAAATAAATAAAGAAAATAGTAATTCAAAGCCTGAATAACAAACAATGAAAAATAAATAAAGAATTTTATATACATTTCACATGTCTCATAAATATGCAAAACAAATATTGATTTCCTAACCTAAAGATAGTTATTCAATTCAACAAGATACATAACAAAACATTCTTAATCACTATGATCAAAGAAAAAAAAACCAACCGAAGATTTGTTATAGATTTCCTTCTACCATAGAGCGATTTGCGTAATTGATGACTCTATATTTTTCTTATTCCATTCTCGGGGTTTCTCAACATTCGAATACTCCAATCCGTCAATCAAAATATGGATGAAAACGAGAACTGAACACAAGAGAATGAGAGTTTTCGAGTTACCCTTGGAACGCTACGGTCTTCCTCCTCCTTTGATCTATATTTCAAAAGCATATGTAGTTAGGGCTTAGAGAGAAGAGAACGAAGAGGGGCGGAGGGTGTTATCGGGTTTCAAATGCAGATGGATAGAATTGGCAGATGGTTATTTGATTAGTCAAAATTTGATTCTTAAAGTCTTATTATTTTTAAATTGACGGCCGATAACCTACTTTTTCCAAAAAGTTTTATAAAAATATAGCAATAATCAAAAGCCTTAATCCAATAACTTTAAGAGAGTTGTACAGGGGCATGGTATCAGACTTAGATTTGGATGCAGATAAAAAAAAAAAAATTCAAAATAATATTTGGAAGGGGCAGCATGGGCCTATAGTCATAGTGGCTGCACCAGTGCCTGTAATGGCTTCTTGCATGAAACTATACTACATCAATACAAATTTGAATTCTTTTTAAATATTTGTTGAGAATGGCATTTTTGTAATTCAACATAAGGACAAAACCAGGAGAAATTTTAGGGGAATATCAGTACAAACGTCACAACCTCGACTCAGTAAACACCAAAACCGCCATCGCTCTCTCTCTCTCTTTCTCTCAACAAACACCGAAACATAAAGAAAGAAGAAACAAAAAAATGACAAAGTACTCTCAATCTCAATCTCTTACAAGTTCCGACATTCTTCGTCCTCCTCTTCCAGCTGCTATTCGCGACGGTGGCCGCCCATTTCTCATCCTCCTCGTCGTCTTCCACATCCCCGGCGACGCTCTCGGAGTGGAGATCTGGTCGAGCAACCTACTATGCGGCGGCGGACCCAAGGGACGCGGTGGGCGGCGCGTGTGGGTACGGAGACTTGGTGAAGGCCGGATATGGAATGGCGACGGTGGGACTGAGCGAATCGCTGTTCGAGAGGGGCCAGATCTGCGGGGCATGCTTCGAGCTGAGGTGCGTGGACGACCTCCGGTGGTGCATTCCGGGGACCTCCATCATCGTCACCGCCACAAACTTCTGCGCCCCTAACTATGGGTTTCCGGCGGACAGCGGCGGCGACTGCAACCCTCGAACAATCACTTCGTTCTCCCCATTGAGGCCTTTGAGAAGATCGCTATCTGGAAGGCCGCCAACATGCCTGTCCACTATCGGAGGTAACAAATTAATCCTTCATTTTGTTTCTAGTTACTATTCATCATCTTCCACACACACCCACACACTTTCTCTCTCTCTCTCTCTCTCTCTCTCTCTCTCTTCTTTCACCTCAACTTTACTCTTCTGACTGCAACATTCTCGGCCCAAGTGAAATGGGCCGCCTGTCAACCTCTTTCAGCCGTTGGAACAACTGCGGCTTTCTGATTGGGCCTGGGGCCTCTCCATCCTCTATTCCTACACAGGAAATAATTTTTATGAGTTGAGGTTGTCAATGAATTAGGACACAAAGTTTGAAATTTGAAAATTCAAAAGTTGGAAAGTAGTGTGAATTGGGTGGTGGGTCAGGCTATAGCTCGATTGAAAGTCTTAATCGAATTTCGTACTTTAAGGCTTCATCTGGACTAACTCTAACAGTGCTGCAGAAAAGTAAACTTGGCTTTCTCAAAATGACACAATTATTGATACCTTCTTCTTAGACCTAGTTGTAATTGATTTATGGGTAATTTGATTAAAAGACCCTTTGAAAACTGAATTTCCTCCATCAAAGTTTTGACCTCATTTTGATTAAAATACCCTTATTGTTTTCGGGTATATATAACCATTTCTTACAATAAGGGTAAAAATAACCATTTCTTTTTTAAGATACATGTAAATATATAACATGACAAAGGGCATTTTTGCCTCATTAAAAAGCATGCATAGGGTTAGATTTACAAAATTTGAGTTATTTATTTGTCATTTAATCAAATATTTCTTGATTTATTGTTTATTTCAACTAATAGTGAATTTGGACATATTTCCTATTTTTTTTCAAGATAAGAAAACTAGAAGTAACTTTTGTGAAAGACAAAAGAAAGAATTCTTTGATGCAAGAAGTAATGATCTTAAAAGTTGGGTACCGAAGTCGAAAATTCTGAAATTATTTCTTTAAAATTATAGTATAAGATTTTTTCTAGTTATTTTTTAATTTTTAGTAATTAGTGTTGATGCAGTGAGACGTATCATGCATTCATGACTTGTGGTATATTTTTTTGGGTAGAATAGAATGGGTAATGGTATGAGCTATCATCCTCTTTCCTCCTACCACTTTTAGCTAAATTAAAGCTCTATATCATATAAAATTAAAAGATAACTTCAAATTTTATGTTTAGTTCTTTACAAAAAGTAGAGGGAAAGGAAAATAGAGAAGAAGAGAAAAAGTGAAGGAAAGTAAAAATTTACTATTGATAATTATTTTTGTATGCTGCAAACTCATTTTACTTATTCCTTTTTGCTCTGCTTAAATATTATTGTATAAGTTTTAATTAAATATAATCGTATTTTATTTATTTATAATATAAAAAATGTGAGAGAGATAATAATTTCCTTAAGGTTGGATTTGGTTCTAGGAAAATGAAAAGAAAGGAAAAAATAGAGGAGAAAAGTGGGAAATAAACGAGGAATAAAAAATAAATTTAGAGTTATTAAGTTATTGTGAGATATACTTGAACTTATTTCACTTATTTGAAAATATATTCCAGTTATATTTGATTTTTTACTATTTTTAATACCTTAAAATGAAAATGTTTTCCTTGAAATTTTTGTTTCTTTATATTTTCTTAATACATCATACAGAAACCAAACATAATCCTCTACTTCTTCTTCTTCTTCTTCTTTATTTATTAATTATTATTTTTTTTTTGGGGGGGGGGGTATTGACTTGGGGAGTTTCTATGATTAAAAAAAAAGGGTTTTTTTTTTATCACCATTGCTTTTAAATTTTTGGAGGCTCTTAGATACATCATCACCTTTGTCACATGTTCTTAATCACTTGTTTAAATGATAGATAGTGTCTAAGCAGGTTTTAATTTTAATTTTTTATTTATTTATGGATATCCAAACACCACCAACACCATGATGAAGTGAAAACAAATTGATGATGCTAGAGATTTTGTTCAATCTCAATTAGTACATATTTAGATCAAATCCTTCTTACCTTTTGGTATCCTTATATATGGTCATTGGCATCACCCTGGTGCTACTATTGCGCAAAAAGGGTGAGACACCTCTCTCTCCAATCTACTAGAGGCATGAAACATTGCCTAAACACAAAGGAACCTGGATTTTAATTTTCTTGCTGGACATGTCATACCATGTCCCTCGTTGCTTTTCGGGTGGCTCTTTTATTTGTCGTTCATATCCTATTTGGCATTTCTCTTAACATTATCCTCTTCTTTATCCATAAGTGTTACTCAAGATACCATGACCAAAACCTGTCATTATTGATTAGCTTTATTTCCTTTATGTTGACGAATTCTCTGATTTTTGCATCTTTGGCAATTCTGCCAAGCTAAAAAAGCCAAAATACAAGGCATTTTTCTTCTGTTGTTGATTTCCAAAAGCTTGGTGTTAGAAGACATTGTTGAATAATAGCAGGAAATTTTATAGTGAAATATAGATTTTCAGCCTTTTTTTGAAATAACTGTATATAAAAGGAAATAGAGGTGTTACCAAGAACAAGTTGAATCTAGCATTTCCTTATCATTATGTTTTAGGAATGAGATGGTCAAAGTTCCCTGCTGAGACATCCTTAAACTGCTATTCTATTGGTTCTTATTAGGTAAAACAAGTTTGAGATGCACAATCTTGGAATTCATGCGATTTTGAGAATCTCTTCTGATTTTCTGATGGATTTCTGAAGGTAAAAATGTCTTGTTTACAGATTACATGAGTGCTTTATGGTCTTGTAACGTTGAATATGTATGGATTGCTAACCCATGAAAAAAAAAATGTATGTATTGCTCACTTTTTGAAGATCTATTTTTTTTCTTCAAGTCTTGACTGTTCCATTGATTGCTTTCCTTTTTTTTTTGATAGGTAAATTGATTGCTTGCTTATTGAATTGGTCATTTCAGATTTTGATGAAACATTCTAGATTTTGTTGCTAATTGGCAGCATTTCTTATATTCACAATTTCAAGCAAAGTTCAATGGCTTGCCTGGTTTCTTTTATGCTTTATCTCCTGGTTTCAATTTTTGTGATTGTAAAAATGTACCTGCTGAGTAGATTGGTTGTTGCAGTTCAACCCGAATATACTGTTAAAGGCTAACATGTTGCTCTGTAGGGCTTAAAAGAAAAACTTACACTAAGAGATTTATTATTATTATTCATAACTTGAATAATAATGTTTTTCCCATTAAGATTAGATTGTCAGAAAAATTGATAGAGTTAAAAGAAAAAAAAAGTCTTAAAACAACTTGCTTTAAGATTATATTAATAATAATAAGTCTGACCATCCATGCATTAGAGCATTAGGATTACGCATCTTCGCGCAGGAAATCATTGCCGTCTATTTCGTATGCTGAAATTATTCCCAAGCATAGGAACTAAAGTCGTCGAGCATTATATTATTGTGGGAGTCCACAGGTCATTTCCACAGGGAGTGGTTTCCTAGGTGATCCTTAGGGATTATTCTCGAAAGAATGTGCATTTAAAAGTAAAATCTGGGGGTTGTGATTGATTGATTGAATGGAGTTAAGTTAACTATTTTAAAGCAAAAAGGTGAATGATAGGGTTCTTAGGTTTCCACTCACTGCCGATCAGGTATTACCCACCTCTTATTCACAATCTCATCTAGGAGCCATTGATGAATGGTCTTCGATGGAAGATTTTACATTAAAAGCTCTTTTAAAACGAAGAACGATTGAGCGATGACGAATACTTGTTCAAACGATTTGCTTGGACTCTTAGCTTGCATTGCGGTCGAAGCCGCAGCGTGTCTGGGTCTCGTTCCTGCGTTGTCGAAGATGCCAAACTAGGTTTTATAAGATTTTCGCCAGTGCCAGCATCGTGCGATCCCGTTGGAAGTATAAAGAAGATTGAGGGGTTATTACCTTGACGGAGGTGAGTTTCCACCATTAGAACCCCATCATGGAAGTTTAGAACTCCATTGAAACTGAAAATTGATTCATATTTGATAAGAAACTACACATAAATGAGACTTGAGAAATAACACTTCAATTGCAAGATTGGGATATCAAAAGCACGAGAATCCCATAAATACGAGTTTATGAACCAAGCTGAAAGATTACGAATTGAAAATTCGGAATCCGAGAAGAAAAACCAAATACTCCACTCTGCTTTATGAACCACTAGCAAAAATATGAAAAATACTCCCGACTATCAAAGCCAAACCTGAAGATCCAAAGCGCTCTTCTCTCGCCCTTTATCGGGTTTAAATACCATGCTTCGTGATCTCGGCCCGGTGGTCGAAAGAAGAGCGTACCACTACATCGAGATTGGAATTTTGCTCAAATCCATAAAGTTGCATGTTAGTGCAGGTACCGATAAGTGTGAATGCCGGTACGAATATCTTAGTCTTTCTTTGCTGGGAATGCCGTACCATTATGTGTGGTATGGTACCATTGCCTCTAATGCTCCCTCTCCATAGTAGCACTACCGGGAGCTTCTCGACGGTATTTTTATCAAGCGCGATCTACGTTTGTTCTCTGGACCACGAACCCCTAAAAAGAAGTGTGCACGGAGCTCGAAAAAACACCTGACATAAAAACACGAGAACGATCAAAGGCACCTATTCTTACACAAAATGAAGCGAAAACATGGTGGGAATTATTAAAATCCGATATAAATGTTGCCACTTTTATGTATTGACACACCCCACAACCTCTGACTTACTTCAAGTCCACTAGCGAATTTGAGCCAGTAACACCTACCGATTATGAGTTTCAACAAAATGCGCTAGGAGTAGTTAGGCATTGCAAGTTTCCCATAGGGCAAAGGGTGAGCATAGTGCTTTAACTTTGTGGTATGCAGCGATCGAACTCAAGAATGAAACCAGTCTCAGTAATAGACATAATAACAAACATTTACAAAACGAAGTCTCATATAAAGGACCATGGATTTGAGAAAAGAAAGACATGATAAGAGATCCTGTGAAATGAACTACATTATCACCGGGGATGAAAATAGATATATCGTCGATATCTCCGATATATCCGATGCTCCGGTGATGTGCGACCGCGATGCTCGGCGATGTGCGATATATCGGCCGGAGTATATCGGTTTTAGACCCGGAAATATATTGTGAAAATATCATGTCTGTGGCACACATGCACGTTAATTTAATTTTTCGATAAAATATCCGAGATATATCGGGATATATCAGAATATATTGGGATATATCGGAGATATATTTAAATAGTCAAATTTGAAATTCTGACTTGATCCAACGGTTATAGATTGATCCGCAGCCCGGTTTAATTTTACGATATATCGATATTCATGTAAAAATATTCGTCGATATATCACCAGATATATCAGTAAAGTCGAGAATGCAGATATATGCAGCCGAAGCGGAAGTATTTTCATCCTTGATTATCCTGGCAAACATTTTAACAACAAGCGAGCTAATATGCACTTAAAATTCGAGAGAACATCCGACATAACTAAAATCAAAAAGTCTTTCAAGCTTGTAATAACCATAGGGCTACGAATAGGGCTTATATGAACAAAATGGGTGTTGGCATGGCGTGGTGAGTCTCTACCCGATTACTTGACATCACCTATTCTAACCCGTCGTACTCTTACTCTACATCCTCCCCATCATCTGTCGAAGAGAATGCGTCCTCATCAACCGCAGTCCTTCGAGCTCGTGAGAATCCCACCAGAAGTCGGGAGGAAGTCATCTCCATGACGGAGTTCTCCTCGTAGATGTGACTCTCAAGCCTGGAGAGCCTGTGATCCGGTTGCTTCTACTTTCCCAGTATGCACTTGAACCAACCCTTGATTCTACGCTACATCCTTTTCAAAGGAGATGTACTCATCGACACATTGGTGATGTGATGAAGCCAGAAATGGCCCAGAAGGAGGAATCATGATGGCGAGGCCTTGTGGAACTTGACTCGGCTTTTTGCTTGTTTGGTTTGTGATGGGCTGACTTAGGAAGAATTCTTTTTCTCTAACTACTTCCATATCCACATGACTTCCGCAGTTTGTAACTAAAGTCGGGAATGGGATAGTACTGTTTTCAGGTTGGGGACCTCGAGAAAATTTTCATAACACACCATATTACCAAGGCATAATCGATGATTTTTCCGATTCATTACCTCATCTGGCTTGGATTTCTTCCTTGTAGCAGCTTCCTCTTTTCCATGACCCGATCATGTGTGAATGATTTTGTTCATTAATGCATACTTAGACTTTAACTTCCCCGAAATGAACTCCTTGCGCCTAAAACCTCCCATGGGAACTGGGTTGGTGCACATGGCATTTGCAAACAAACTGGCGTCAAACTCTGTAATGGCCCTAAGGGGGTAAGGTCGGTCATGTGCTGGCGGGGCGGGCGTGAATTCAGCGATTAAGGCTATCAGTCGGTGACCCTTAGCTTGTTTCCCTAAAGTAGTAGTCTCCAACAGGGTATCCACGTTATGATCTTCCCTCAAGTGGAATACAGGAATTCACGACCACGGTTGGTAATACCTTTTACCTCTTCCACTGACAAAGTGTGATTTGCTCTGAATAACGGTCGGATAGGATGGGTGAACACAAGAACGTGTCAATTTTCATCCCCCGCTCACAATGGAAACCCATTGCAATTGATTGGCCAGCTTTTCAGCTACGATTTTGAGGCTAATGAAACCCATAACCTCAATTTCTTCATCTTCGCTCTCAGATGCCTCCTCGCTCTCAGATGAGGAATCTTTCCGATTCCCCTTTCCTTTCTTTCTGATGCGGGGTATCATTGTAGTTTTTCCTTTCGCTCCATGAAGAGGCCCCAGGAGCCCCTTTCCCTTTCCAGTGTTTTTCGATCGTGCCATAGATATGGCAAAAATAGCGAATATGGCCCAAATACACAAAATGATCTCCCAACACCCCATCTCCAACAATATCGGGCTTGCAGTGTTGATTCGATCATCATCATCTTCCTCCCGAATGCCGTCATTTGCGGAAGCCACTAAGCGACGAGAACACAAGACCACTAGCAGAAGCCACTGAGCAAATCCATGTGGACCTGATGAATAACCATACAGTACTCTCAAAGAAATGAGGCACGTACCACGTCGGTGCGGCGAGAGGATCTGGATCGGGAGTAATCGAAACAACTGGAGAGGATGTGATCTAGGGTTGTTTGGTGAGGAGGAAAATTAGGCTAGGGTTTCTCTTATAGGAGTTAGGGGTAGGGATATGAAAAGGGTTCAAACTTGGGAAGAAAAACCACAAATTGGCCCATTCATGCCGGCGGTGCCGAGTCTGGTAAATTGTGGTACAGTGCAAAGCTCTTTGCCGGTTTTGCTTAGGTGATGCAGGTACGGTAAAGTGAGTAGGGTACCATCTCTTTTTTTTTTTTTTTTTTAAATTTGGAACACTTGATTGCCAATATATAGAACTTTAGAATGCCCTCCATCTCGGATTCCACTTTGGATTCTCCATTTCTTTCCACAACTCCTTTCATGACGACTTGTGTTCACGGAACTAAAATTGTCTCTGCTCTCTTGGCCTTAGCAACACATGGGTCAGCTGTCTTCTCGTGATCACGATTCCTAAGGTTCGAGCGAATTAGATTCAAGGCTCAGATGGGTGCAAGGGTAACTCGATATGATTTCAGTATAACATAGAAATGATGGCCTAAAATCATCTTCCAGCTATGCATGGGTGTTCCTTAGAGAATACGATGCATGTCGTTAACAAGGAATGCTAAAACAATGCACAGGCTGAAGCAATAGCAGGCAAAACATGAACTTGAAGCAGAAAATCAATGGCTTGTGTAGTGAATTAAAGAAAGTGATACGAGACTAGAGCGATTGGGGTGATAGGGTCCCCGAATATGAACAAAATTTTTTTGTGCATGCTTGTTATTGTGTAGAGTACATTGAGACTATGTGGAGTGCATACATAAAGTCAGCGGCTGCATACATCACAAGTCAAGTACTATACCCAAAAGAAGCGCCGTCGAAAATTTTGCCATCGGCAACATGTAACATGCCTTAAATGGTTCAAACTAGTGTATGCCCACCCCTTCACAGTAGGCATTGCCTGATACTGCAAGGACACTTGAAAGAAGCAAGGAAACAGAAGCATGGCACCGTGAAGGTCAGTGTAGGGTTGTTGGTTAGGTTTTTGTTTATTTTTGTTTTTTTATTATTTTTTTTGTTGATTTTTGTTTAAATAGCCGGACTAAATAAATAAGCAAGAAGAAATGCAAGAAAGAAAAAGAAAACTATATACAAAAAGGTAGGATAGAAATTACTCTGAAGGAACATCCTAGTAGAGCGGATCTACCATTTCCTCACTACTCTTTTGACGGTAGAAGATCTCGAGAAATGGCTTTAAGCGTTGGCCATTGACTTTTGCAGGTTTTCCCATTTTAGGATTACCGATCTCACTTTGCACCATATGGGTAAACTACCTTGACAACGAGCGGGCAGTCTACCTAGAGCGGGTTTTCACGGGAAAACATCTGTGCAAGCGAGGCTGGCCTATGATACCTTTTGGTGAGGGTTGAAGGTCTTTAACAATGGTCTTGTCATGGAATGGCTTGAGCTCTCTTTGTAAATCCAGGGAGCTCTCATATGATTCACGCGCAATTCATGAAGCTCGTTCATTTCTGGCAGTTAGTATTTTACTTGCGAGCGAATCAAAATTAAAGTTTTAATGGCCAATATGCCTTGTGTTCCATTCTCTTGGCCGAGATGTGAGGCCTTTCCATAAACAAGCCTATAAGGAGACATACGAGCGGTCTTAAAGCGTCTGATAAGCCCGAAGAGCATCGATAAGTCGAAGCGACCAATCCTTGCGATTTGGGGTGGCTGGATTTTTCTAAAAATATGTTTGATCTCACAGTGGCTAATTCGGCTGACAAGTAGTGCAGTAGGTGAATACGTCGTGAAACTTTGTGGGTATTTCGTCTTTTTGACAAATTCTCAAAAGATCGATTACAAAAATAGAGCCCACCATCACTAATGATTGCGCGAGGCACTCCAAAGCGAGAAAAAATGTGTTCTTTTAAAAATTTCAAAACAATCCTGTGGTCATTAGTTCTTGTTGGAATGGCCTCCACCCACTTCGAAACATAGTCAGCCCCCTTGATAGAAATGTAAAGGTACCCACGAAGGGGAAAAGGCCCGTGAAGTCTAAACCACAGCAATCGAAAATTTAGTGATTAAAATAGGAGTAAGAGGCATCGCTGTTCTCTTTGCTGACCCCTCCCAATTGTTGACAGTGAGTTTGCAAAATTCAAAGCAATCTTTGAGCAGTGGGCCATTAAAAAACGAAACGAAGATTTTGTCAGTTGTTTTTCTTGGGAATGCCCTCACGGCTTTTGAGTGGCAAAGGTGAGCACCCCAGTTTGATCGTCATTGGGTACACCTTCTCATCAATTAATTAGGACGTATTTAGAAGCAAATATGGGTCATCAAAATAATATTTCTTAATGTCACAATTTCCTCTTTTTGTTGAGGAAGGTCCATTGGGGTGGAATTTGTCACATGTTTTGAGATAGTTTACTATGTCGCATACCATGGGCGATGAAACGAGGAAGCGAAGTTGCTCATCGAGGGCGTCGCCTATGGGCGGTAGGTGAGTGGATTTCGGGACTAGCAGGGACGGGTGTTCGCTACCACATTCGACTCCTTTTATCCTTAATAGTCGGGTTAAATTCGCAGCGCAGTAGGATCCACTTAGTGACGTGGCTTAGTATCACCGCCCGATAACCAAAGTCTTATTTTGCATGATCGAGTGAAAATGGTTACGGGAGATCTCTGATATACGACTGAACTTTTACAGGCGAATCTGACAACCAAAGCTCTTTTAAAGTGGTTGTGTAATTGGATTGAGGCGGAGTCTAGAGTCTTTGGCGGCATAGTAGATCACAAAGCCTTTTATCTTTCCCTTTGTCTAAAGCGGCCCTATAGCATAATTACTAGCGTCACACATGATCTCAAAAGGGAGTTCCCAATTGGGAGATCGCATGATAGGAGGAGACACTAACATAGTTTTGAGTTTATCAAAGGCATCCTCACAAGCCTGTGACCATGCAAAGGGGACGTCCTTAGCAAGCAAATTGCATAAGGAATGGTATGATACTGAATCTCTTATGAATCTCCTATAAAATCGGCATGATCTAAAACGACCGTATGTCTTTAACACACTTAGGGTAGGTAAGTTGGAGATCAACTCGACTTTGGCCTTGTCCACCTCGATTCCCTTTTTCGATACTATGTGGCCTAGAATGATCCTTGTGTCACCATGAAGTGACACTTTTCCCAGTCAACACTAAGTTTTCTCGACACCTCTCTCGATACGCTACGTAGATTCTCCGGACATCCCTCATGAATCTTCCAAGCGAAATTAAGGTATGAAATCTCAAATGAGTTCTATCATATCAACGAAAATCCTGCATCATGCACATTTGGAAGGTTCTGGTGCATTACATAATCGAAAGGGCATTTTCTAAAAATGACGATGCCAAAGGACGATTGAGCGTGGTTTCTCTTGTCTTACAAAAGTATACCGATTTGATTGTACCAGAAATTGCCATCGAAAACAATGAGGTCATGCCTTACTGACTCTCGACATTTGATCCACAAAAGGTAGAGGGAAATGATCTTTCCTAGTACCCGCATTGAGTTTCCTATAATCTATGCACACCCTCCAACCTAAGGTGACACGAGTGGGAATTAGCTCATTGTGTTCATTCGCTACTACAGTGACTCCAGATTTCTTAGGGATTACCTGGGTTGGGCTAACCCACTTGCTATCTGCAATGGGGTAAATAACACCTACGTCCAGTAGTTTTAGAACCTCTTTCTTGACCACTTCTTTCATGATTGGGTTTAGTCATCGTTGTGGTTGTCTAGAGGGTTTAACATCCTCTTCCAAGTGAATCACATTGTGCGGATCAAGGGAAATTAATTCCCTTAATATTTGCAATTGTCCATCCTATGGCCGTTTGTGATTCTCGATATCTTTCAAAAGCTTATTTTCTTGATCCGACTCTAAAGAGGTTCTAAAACTAAAAATGCATCATATGATTACCGGGAAAGTTTCTTCTACCCCTAAAAATGCATATTTGAGATGTGATGATAAGGGTTTCAACTCAAGTTTAGGTGGTCTCTCCTCCGAAGGTAACACCCAGTCCTCGATTGGTGGCAATGTTTCCAGGTGCCCACCCATTTATTTGTACCACTCCAGCATGTTGATTATGGAGTGTAGAAACTTTGACTCGAGATGTGGTCCTCCTCCAGCCCAAACTTGGGCTTACTAGGCGAGACATGAGAGGATCATCATGAGCAGTATCTACGTATTTACGCACCCACGAGTCTATCATATTTATCATAAGCGTCCTCCCTCATCCCCCGTTTCCTTGATAACATTAAAGATATTCAAATTAACGGTCATGTTACCAAGCGATAATGTCGTTAGTCATCCTACGGTGTATAATGGCATTAGTAGTAGCTAGAATGGCTGCAGAGAATCACGGGGCGAGTCCTTGGTTCACCACGGTTAGTGTCAAGCACAACAAAAGTCCACGGGAAAGTAGAACTTGTCCACTTACGCAATACATCCTTCACTATCCCTCTAGGAATTTTTCACACTACGGTCGACTAGCTGGGGGTAGTATTGTCAGTTCTATCTTCTAACCCTAGCTCTCGACATATCTGCAGTGTAATGACAAGTTAACGCGCCCACAGATCACTAGAGCATGACCTAATTTTGGAATTCCCTACCTTATGGAAATAGTGGGGCTTCACTGAGTCTTTGTATTTTGGGGGACAAATTGTTCGAATCAGGTGGATTGTTCGGTCATAAATGCCTCCTTGTTGACACCTAGTTTTTTCTTTTAACTTGATTACCTGAATCTTTCAAAAACTTGGCATATGACGGGATTTGCTTAATGGCATCTAATAAAGGAATGTTCAACTTAACCTTGTTTGAGCGGCTCATAAATTCGAATTATTGTTCACTTTCTTTGGGGTTCTCGACCTATGAGGGTATGAAGCGGGGAGGGACATGGGAGTCTTGTCTTTTACGGCTCCTGCATCAATAACTTATGCGCCTTTAGGAACATGAGGCTTGTCAGACACCTCATCATCCCCGACTGGTTCATTTTGCAAATCTTGTATCGGTTCCTTAGGATGAATGGTTTTGTCGATTACTTTCCACTTCGAAGAGTGGTGGCGGCCTTATGTCGAAAGGTGCCATCACTTGGACACGAGACTCGACACTATTTTGACCTTGGGGGTTTTGGATGGTTTGAGAAGGCAGTTTCCCTTTTTCTTGTTGAAAATTTCCCATAGAAGAGGTTAGCTTAGTGATTTGGGATCTCACATCATTCAAGGCAATTCGAAATTCAGTGTTGGTGGATTGTTGGGTCTAGACGAACTGTGTCACAATATCCTCCAAACTTCTCTTATGTGGAGGTTGATAAGGCTGTGGGTTTGAATTCCCTTGAGATGAGGATGGAAACCTTGGTTAGGGTTCACAGGAAATCCTTGAGGACCTTGATTTTGGAACGGAGGGGCTTGATTTGAAAAGCCTTGGTTTGGGTAGTTGGGGCCTTGGTTGTTTGGCAAGTTGTGTGAGCCTCCCTCATTTCTCAAGCCCAAAATTGAGTGCTTACCCCGCTGGATTATCGTTTTGGAGTATGGAGGTGAGGCTTCCTTTGGTGGTCGACATTAACTTGCTCTGTTGGATTGCTCCCTTGACTTGAGGAAGGTTAGGGCAGTTAATAGTTGAGTGGGTGGGGTCATCGCAAATGATGCATGGCTCCTCCACTCTAGATCCCATAAACGAGGGTACTTGAGGCACACTAGTTACCTCATTCACCTTTTTCAATTCTATAGCCTCTAACTTCCTAGTTAAGTTGGCTATTTTAAGCAGTCATCATTCTCTCTCTTAAGTGATGAATTCCTCCACAGCTAGGTGTACTATGCACTTTAAGCGGTATCTAAGGAGGTGTTAGTCTCCCACGTTCGAGGCATTTTACGCTATGGTATCGGCTTGAATTGCCTCCTGGCACTTTTTCTCATAGAACTCTCCACTTTTATCAATTGAATGTATTGTTTGTTATTCAAGGGCTGGAGTCCTTGGTGAAAATACGCACAAATTTGTCGACATCAAACCATGATGAGGGATAGCATGAAGGAGGTCCTTATATCTTTCCCATACCACAGCAAAAGGTTCACCCGGTTTTTCAGAAAAGTTTTGGATTGCTCGCATGAGTGCATTGGTACGTGTGGGAGGGAAGAATTTATTAAGGAATTCATTTCACATGTCCTCCCAGGTAAAGATTGAATTGGGTGCAAGCGAATGAAACCATATTTTGACCTTTTCCTTTAGAGAGAATGGGAATAACACCATGCAAATTATATGGAGGGGCGATCCGGTAGAAAGGAAAGCACTGCAAACATCCTCGAAATCTCTCATGAATGAGTAAGGGTTCTCAAATCGACCCTTGATACGGGGAGGCGAATCATCTCTAGACTTCATGAGGGTGGTTAGCCTCTTCAGGTAGGCGAATACATGAGTTTGTTGTGGTTCTTTGAGGTTGCAGAATCTCTCGGAGAGTTCTTTCCACATTAGGTAAAGGGGTAGGGGGAGCCCGATATTGGTTTTGCTGGAAATTAACATTTCCCCCTCTCACCGCCGGGGTTTCCGGTGGTGCCACACCATCTCCTTGTTGTGGAGGTTCATGGAGTCTTTGTGGGTCAACAGGTAACCCTTGGGCATTTGGATTGAAAAGAGTTTGCTGACTCTCAGGATGGTCCATTTGAGGTGTAGGGTTCTCTTGAAACAATTGTCTTACTATGGACTCTTCAGAATTTCTTGGAGGTATAATTCTTACAAGTCGGCGTTGCTGAATTTGCGAGCTAAGCCAGAGCATGCACCAATCTTACTCCTACTGACGGATATCACTTAGATTCTTCACGAAAAGCGAATTAAAAAGGAAGGTAGAGAACATCTTAGGATTTGCAATGCAATTGCAAATTACCTCTAGCTCTCTTTAGATCAACTAGATTGCTCGCCACTCCCTGGCAACGGCGCCAAAAATGCTTCGTCTATTTCGTATGCTGAAATTATTCTCAAGCGTAGGAACTAAAGTCGTCGAGCATTATATTACTGTGGGAGTCCACAGGTCATTTCCACAGGGAGTGGTTTCCTAGGTGATCCTTAGGGATTATTCTCCAAAGAATGTGCATTTAAAAGTAAAATCTAGGGGTTGTGATTGATTGATTGAGTAACCGATTAAGTTAACTATTTTAAAGCAAAGGTGAATGATAGGGTTCTTAGGTTTCCACTCACTTTGCGTCGAGTAATACCCACCTCTTATTCACAATCTCATCTAGGAGCCATTGATGAATGGTCTTGATGGAAGATTTTACATTAAAAAGCTCTTTTAAAGCGAACGATTGAGGCGATGGCGAATAAGCATTCAAGCGATTTGCTTGGACTCTTAGCTTGCATTTGCGATCAAGCCGCAGCGTGTACTCGAGGGTCTCGTTCACGTTATCGAGAAGATGTCAAACTAAGGTTTTATAAGATTTTCCGCAAGTGCTTAGCATCGTACAATCCCGTTGAAGTATAAAAGAGGAATTGAGGGTTATTACCTTGATGGAGGTGAGTTTCCACCATTAGAACCCCATCATGGAAGTTTAGAACTCCATTGAAATTGAAAATTGATTCATATTTGATAAGAAACTACGCATAAATGAGACTTGAGAAATAACACTTCAATTGCAAGGTTGGGATATCAAAAGCACAGAATCCCGTAAGAAAATACCGAGTTTTATGAACCAACTGAAAGATTACACGTAATTGAAAATTCAGAATCTGAAGAAAAACTAAAAACTCCACTCTACTCTATGAACCCTAGCAAAAATATGAGAAAAACACTCCAACTATCTAAAACCAAACCCTAGAATCCAAAACTGCTCTTCTCTGCCCTTTATCGGGTTTAAATACCCTTCTCCTTCGTGATCTCGAAGTGGTGGTCGAAAGACGAGCGTACCCTTGCATCAAGATTGGAATTATGCTCAAATCCAGCAAAAATTGCATGTTGAATGCCGTGCAAAGTGTCTTTGCTCTGTTGCTTTGGGAATGCCGGTACAGTTTGTTGAATGCCGATTGCAATAGTGTCTTGCATGTGGAGTACAGTACCATTATACGTAGTCTGGGTACCCCTTTGCCCTCCTGTCTCCCTCTGCTTTGTAGCACTACGGGGCTTCGGCCGGTAGTGCCATTAACGCAATGATCTACATCTGTTCCTGTTGGACACGAACCACCAAAAAGTGTGCACGGAACTTCGAAAAACACACTGAAAGCACAAAAACACGAAGCGATCAAGGCACCTATTCTTACACAAAATGAGAGAGCAAAACATGGGCTGTGAGTATTAAAATCCGATATAAATGTTGCCGCACTATGTATTCAACGACCGTCAAATTAGAGTTTAGAAGTTATGCATGTTTATATATATATATATATATATATATATATATATATATATATATCCAGGATGTTCGAGTAGAACACCTTGTGCGCTAAGCTAATTAATGGTACTGAAGTTAATGATTGGGTAAACCTTCAGGGACCTTATGGGGATTGAACATTATGTTAAACCCTAAGGCCTTAAACCAATTGAGCTACCCTTCAAGTTTAGGGTTGAGTGGCATATATTGCTGTCTTTCCACAAGCCAATTTCCAATTTGGTGTATGCCTATGGAAAATTTAAAGGCTGCCAAGTGTTAAAAAGTCCAATGATTGATTCAACAAAAACTGCCCTAGATTCTTTAGGGTTTTTTTTTTTTTAATTTCTATAAGTAGTAAGAAATGAATAGAAAGAGGTTGAGAGAAACATATTTTTTCTTATGTTCACCCTTTACCATGGAAAATGAATGAAATAACCTATAATCAATTTTAGTAGAAATATTTTGGAACTCCTTCACCCTTCTATTGAATTAAGTTTGTTGTTGGTTGCACTTCTTAAATTCAATTACCTCCTCCTCTGAAATCTTGGAATGTAACTGGTTGCAAGTAGCCTGTGGGTATCTGACCCTCTATTGCTCCCATGTAACTGCTGTAAACAATCTGGTGAGCTTTTTCAGAACTTGAGTGATGTCCCTTTTCTTATGGGTGATGGATTTGGTTGGTGCAGGATAAAATGCAGAAAGAAGGGGGCGTTCGATTTACACTTGATGGGTCAGGTATATTCTTATCAGTGCTGATCGGCAGTAATGGGTGGCGCTGGGACATTACGGCGGTGAAGGTAAAAGGTTCAAGAACAGGATGGCTTCCAATGGGCAGGAATTGGGGTCAGAACTGGCATCTAAATGCTGATTTAAAGAACCAGCCTCTTTCCTTTGAGATCACTGGTAGTGATGGAATCACCCTTACATCTTACAATGTTGCTCCCAAGGGTTGGGATTTTGGACAGAGTTTTGAAGGCAAGCAGTTTCAATCTTAAATTATATATATCTATATATGTCCAAGAAACAAAAATTGTATAAATCAAACTTTTCTTTTGCTTTTTCCCACTGGTTTGGAAGGGTGTATGGAATGGGGGTGGCTTTTTGTTTTGTGGGGAAAAGGTTAATGTTATTTCTTAATGGAAATGATGGAGATTGGAATATGATTTGAGACTTGTATGTGAAAGAAAGCCTGCTAGATGGGTTTCATAATTAAACAAAGTAATCAAATCAGTCCAAGAAAATATGGTTGTTCCAATAGAACTGCATCGCACCTTCTTCAGTTCTCTTCTCCTGATCATTTAACATGGGGTAAGAAGAAATCCCTAGGAGGGGGAAGAAACAAAGAGAAACATAATAGGGCCTTGTAACTGTTTATGAAAATAAGGAGAATTTCATTTTTGTGTTTTCTGAAAACTGTTTTTGTTCTTTAAAATTAGTGTTTTTTTTCTTTGTTCTCCTTTGTTTTTTAGAACAAAAACAGTTTTTTGTTTTAAAACAAGGAGAACTCAGAAAAATACTTATAACGCATCTGGTTTGAATTTTTACATAGACACAAAAACATTAAATTAAAAGAAACGAGAATAATTTTCAAGAAGCATAAAATTATGTTCCATGAGTTTTCAAAACGAAACCCGAATATGCTCGTAAGGTCACCATTCAGTCATTGCAATGAATTCCAAGGTTATATAGGACAAACGTACACCACAATTTTCTCCTCATAATTAAGTGAAATACTACTTCACTTATACAGATGATGATGCTATTCAAACGAAGGAGTAAATGTATGCCTATTAGTAAGTCATCACATTAAATCTGGCTTTTTAATGCAAACAGTGACTAATTGATCCATACATTAGATGCAGAGAAACTTCCTTGCATGTTGATAATTGCAGGAAGTGACATAATAAATGAACCATAGACTATTATAATACATAGCCAGCTTGAATAATTACAGTTCCATGAGATGATGATCTAATGACACTAGTGCATCAACAAGAAACAGAAGACCAATTGCTCAAGATGGTTCCATTTGAATCACGAGTGCATGAAGGAAAAATAGAAAAGAAAAACAAAAGCATAAGAGGAAAAGGAAGGAAAATAAAACATAGCTCTCAACTCATGATATTTTTCTTCATTTTCCTTAACATTTTTTCATGAAAAACAAAACAAGAGAACTTGAATAGCTTTTTTCCACCGCAACTAGTAATTTCCATGATCCAAAGGGTGCCCAAATGATAAGACTCAACAATCAACCCAAGGAAATATAGCATTTCCTGAAGATGCCCAGGAAACAGCATACGCTGAGCTGCAGGCATTGAGAAACAATTTCCCAAGTAGTAGTTTGATCAGCAAGAAATTTGACTATTGATTTCTATGGTGGATCAAGAAATAATGCATCAGAATAACAATTTATGTAGCAAACTAAATGTTGATATTGGAGTGAATTAATGGTTACAGGACCTTGTAGACTAACACAAAAATTGTCCCAGACAAAGTTGTAGGAAATCAATCTAAGCTGTGATTAGTTGTAGTCCTGATTTTAAGAGATTAGTTTCGTAAACTTCTGGTGCATATTCTGATTTTATTCCCTAGAGATATTCTATTGTATATTAGGTAAATTTTTATATTATATTGACCCTAATTTATAGAAGACAATCAAGGTCATCAGAATCAATTGTCATGTATTTTTTTGTAAGGCAGAATCAATCGTCATATATATATATATATATGTATCCAATTCCAAGAAGTAATACAAGCTATTCGTTGAAAATCTCATACAGCTTCATGGTATCAGAGCATTAGGTTCTGAAAACCTACTCTTTCTTTCTCAATCTGTCGGTCTTAGCCCTCCCATACTTCCGAAATCACCTTTTCATGGCGGAGTCCGAGCAGACATCCAGGGATCCATCCCATCTTATCCCCTCTTCAATAATCCCTGCAACCACTCCTTCTTGCCAGCCACCATAGAAAATAATCAGTTCTATGACAACTGAGATAGGAGAAAATTTCTTGTTCTACACCACGGCAAAAGAAATCTGGGAAGCAACACATGAAACGTTCTCCAGCCGAGCTTTTCTCTGTGGAGAGTACTCTCCAAGACCTTTGTCAAGGCGAAAATTCTATGACAATCTATTTCACGACTCTCACTCGATATTGGCAGCAACTAGACATATTTGAGACACGTGAATGGAAGTGTCCTGAAGATCGTGCATATTTTAAGAAGATTGTGGAGACTAAGCGTGTCTTCAAATTCTTGATGGGAATCGACAAATCTCTTGATGAAGGGGCAGAATTCTCAGAACAAAACCACTACCAAGTCTGCTGGAGGCATTTTCTGAAGTGCACAGGGAGGAGAGCTGAAAACGTGTAATGCTGGGACAATCTAATCATCCCACATTTCCTGAAATTCCAGCACTTGCAGCAGTCAAAGAAAATCCATCAGATCAGGGTGCATTTGCTGCCCGAACCTATTCTCAAAATACCAACTGAATAAGGAAAGGTCACCCTTGGTGTGATCATTGTCAAAAGCCTGGACATTAGAAGGAAACTTGTTGGAAATTACATGGAAAGCCTTCTGACTGGAAGCTGAATCGAGATCGTGAAGATAAAGGGAACGCCACCATTACTGAAGTATCTCAATTTGGTAATTCTATTCCATTCACTAAGGAACAGTTAGAACTTCTCCAGCAACTTGTACACAAGGCTAATATCAACACCACATTCAATAGCAACAAAAACAACTCCAGTAATTCAGCGCTGCATGCAGCCAAATCTCCCTCCTCATTTTGGATAGAAGACTCGGGTACATCCAGCCACATGACAGGTGATAAATCACTTTTCACATTCTACTCACCTTGTAACAGCCTTCAAACAGTACATATTGCCAATGGTACATGCACCAAAGTGTTTGGAACAGAATAATTTGTCTCTCAAATACACTTATTCTCAAATTTGTGTTATTTGTGCCTGATCTCGATTGCAATCTCATCTCAGTCAATAGTCTAAATTGTGACCTTAACTGTGAAACTAAATTCCTTGCTAAATCTTGTGTTTTTATAGGACTTGAGCTCGGGGAAGACGATTGGCAATGCTGATTTTCGTGCAGGCCTTTATGTTCTTGATGTCAACACTCCTTCACTCCATTCAGTTAGTCATCAATGTCAATTGATCCATAGTCTTACGTCTGGTAGTCATTCTAATAAGGAAAGTGAAATCATGATATGGCCCTTTTGGTCATCCTAATTATCTATCCTTGAAACCTTTGTTTCCATCCTTATTCATTAACAAAAATCCCAGTTTATTTCATTGTGAAGTTTGTCAATTGGCAAAGCATACTCGAAACACTTATCACGACCATACAAACCAAGTCACCCTTTTTCTCTCATTCACGATGACATTTGGGGGCCATTTCCTATTCCTAGTATTACTGGTGCACGATAGTTTTTATTGTTAGTTGATGATCACACTCGATTGTGTTGGACATTCCTTATGAAAGAAAAATCAGAAAGCAAGCACATATTTCAGCATTTTCATGCCATGGTTCAAACCCAGTTCAAAGCCAATATTCAAATTCTAAAAACTGATAATGCCATGGATTTCTTCAATTCAAGTCTTGGCTCATATCTCAAATCTCATGGTATTGTTCAACAAAGTTCTTGTGTTGACACACCACAACAAAATGGTGTAGCTGAAGGTACAAAAAAGTCATATACTTGAGGTTGCCTGGTCTTTGATTTTTCAAGCCAATGTTCCTAAAAAATTCTAAGGGAAGCCATTCTTACTGCAACATATCTAATTAGCCAAATGCCTTCTTGGATTCTCAAATTTCACTTACCTTTGCAAATGTTCCAGGTTCCATATCCTACCTCACGACTTGTGTCACAAATTCCTTCTAAGTTTTTTGGTTGCACTACTTTTGTCCATATTCATTTGCAATACTGTGGTAAACTTGTTGCCCGTGCAATTAAATGCATCTTTCTTGGATACTCAACCAACCAAAAGGGCTACAAATGTTTCTCCTGTCACCAACAAATTTTATAATACCATGGATGTTACTTTCTTTGAAGAAACTCCATTCTACTCCAATTCTGCAATTCAGGGGGAGAATAACACAAATGAATTGCAAAACTGGGATTGGATATCACTCCTTGAACCAGGTACATCATCCCATTTGCCCCCACTCTGTCTTCTTCCTCCAATACTCCAATTTTGGTTCCAGTTTTAGATGTACAAACACCAATGATTCAACAAAAATCTCCATCAAATACCAGGTCTAAGCTATCTCCCATTGTCTATCCTAAACATCTACCTCTTCCTGATGATGCTGTGATAGTTTATGAAAGAAGGAAAAATCCTGATTTGCATGCACCAAATCAGCAAAGTCAAGGGACTCTCCCAAGCCAAGCTGAACCTGAAAGATTACAAGATGAAGTGGAATCTAATCCACAGTCAGGTTATGACCCGGAGTTAGATCTTCCTATTTCATAGAGAAAAGGTGTTTGATCGTGCACTCAACATCCTCTTCGTAGCTACATCTCTTACTCAAATTTGTCCCCAAAGTTTCAGGCATTTGTGACATCCCTAGACAATATCAAGATTCCTAATTCTGTCTATGAGGCTCTAAAGGTCCCTGAATGGCAAGACGCAACCTTAGAAGAATACATTGCTCTTGAAAAGAATGTTACATAGGTGTTAACAACGCTACCACCTGGAAAGAAGACAATGGGTTGTAAATGGATTTCTCAATCAAACAGAAGGCAAGTAGAAGTGTAGACAAATACAAAGCCCGACTAGTGGCTAAAGGGTTCACTCAATCGTATGGAATTGATTATCATGAGACTTTTGTTCCTGTAGCGAAGCTTAACACAGTTTGTGTCTTGCTGTCTATCTTAGTTAACCAGAATTGGCCACTGTTTCAACTTGACGTCAAGAACGCATTCTTAAATGGAGATTTGATTGAGGAAGTTTATATGGATATACCTGCTGGATTTGAGACTAAGGATACACAAGGGAAGGTTTGTAAGCTGAGAAAAACATTATATGGTCTTAAACAATCACCTAGAGCATGGTTTGATAGATTCACTAAAGTACTTAAACATGATGGATACTCTTAGACACAAGCAGACCATACCCTATTCATCAAACACTTCATAGATGGGAGATCACAGTTTTGATTGTATATGTTGATGATATAGTTCTCACAAGGAATCACGATGGAGAAATGAGAAGGCTTAAGATGCTATTGTCCAAGGAATTCAAGATTAAAGACTTGGGGCACTTGAAATATTTCTTGTGGATGGAAGTGGCACGGAGCAGAAAAGGAATTTCAGCATCTCAACGCAATTATGTTCTAGATCTCTTACGAGAGACCGACATGAGTGGGTGCAAACCTATTGAAACCCCTATGGATCCTAATACCAAGCTGATGCCTCAAATTGACGAATTAGTAGCTGATAAGAGGTGATACCAACGCATGGTGGGTAAGTTAATATATTTGACTCATACACATCCAGATATAAGTTTTGCGGTCAGATATATTAGCCATTTTCTTAGTAACCCATCTGTAGATCACTTAGAGGAAGTGAACTGTATTCTAAGGTACTTGAAGAAGGATCCCGGGAAGGGGCTTATGTTCAGGAAAACAATCAATTAGACATTGGAAGTGATGCTGATTGGGCTGGATCTCCTAGTGACCGAAAATCCACATTTGGATATTGCACATTTATTTAGGGAAATCTAGTGACATGACGTAGCAAAAAGTGGGTAGTGGTAGCACGTAGCAGTGCTGAGGCTGAGTTCCATGCATTAGCTTTGGGCATCTGTGAAGGAATTTGGCTAAAACGACTACTAAACCAACACAAGATTGGAGCTTCGGATTCTATCAGGATCATGTGTGACAGCCAGTCAGCAATTGCAATTGCCAATCCATCATGATCGAACTAAATATGTGGAGATTGATAGACACTTCATCAGTGAGAAAATTGAAAGTAAGATGATCTCCCTCAACCATGTTCCATCTAGGCAACAAGTAGTGGATATCTTAACCAAGGCTTTGTTTCCGCCCAATTTAAATGAGCTAAGTACAGTACTTGGTTTGGAGAACATATATCGCCTAGCTTGAGGGGGAGTGTAGGAAATCAATCTAGGTTGTGATTAGTTGTAGTCTTGATTTTAAGAGATTAGTTTCCTAAAATTCTGGTGTATATTCTGATTTTATTCCCTAGAGACATTCTATTGTATATTAGGTAAGTTTTTGTATTATATTGACCCTAATTTATAGGAGAAAATCAAGGTCATCAGAATCAATTGTCATGTATATATATGTATCCAATTCCAAGAAGTAATACAAGAAGCTATCTGTTAAAAATCTCATACAGCTTCAAAAGTTACTAAAGAACCAAGAAAATGATATGAAGAACTCCGCATAATAGGTCTAAGAAATGCAACAATTTAAACAAAACAAGACCAACAATAGCACTTTCTAATTTACAGCAAGGGTGTCGTCGAAGACATGAAATATGCAAACTATAGTCTCCAAGGTGCAAGTTGAGATAGATCCATGTTAAACACCATTCCGTTTTCAAAATAGCACTGGGCCTGGATGAATTTATTTTGGATTGTAAAATGATCAACCTTCAACCTACAACATCAAGATTATGTTTTTATACACAAAAAACGTGCAACAAAAAGTTTATCTTATTATTTACTGATAAGATAATAGAATATATCAGAGTAGAATACAGTTTCTGAACATAATAGAGGCTCGCTCACCCCACTCACCAGGGGTAGCCAACTTCAGCTCACACTAGGAACCTTTAAGGTTAGACTTAACCTTGAGGTGCGGTAACATGAAGACAGTCCTTGGAAGGTTGCTTAGCTGGAAATTTCTTACTTGAAATCGATAGCTTCGTGTAGTAGCAGGGCTGCCTCCAAAGAAGACAACTCAGGAAAGAGTCTTTTACAGATGGGAGAACCCAGCTATTGATCAGAACAAAGTGAAGCAGGAATGCACTTGCTACACAATTCAATGGACAGGCAGACAAGCAGCGAGGGCTTCACGATCAAAGAAGGGAACTAAAAGCAAAATCTTCTCTATAACTCAGGTGACACATCTTAAATAAACTTGGGAACTAAGGGGATAAAAGTACAATAGTTCAATATATACCTACAGACCTTTATACATACACACACACAAAGAGAGAGAGAGAGAGAGAGAAATTGGGGGGTAGGGAAGTTTATTATTTTATCTAATCAGTAAACCTTCCTCCTAAAGCTCAGAGTAGACATTGTCCATTCCCAGCTTCCAAATAATCTATGGAAATAGTTGATTGGTCAAACACTTTAGTTAGAATATCAGCTAGCTGATTGCATATGCAATTCAATTAGTTCATCATCTAAATTTTCCTTGATGAAGTGTCAATCCACTTACTGCATGCTTTGTTTTTATCATGCTAAATTGGATTGAGAGCAATGGTAATTGCTAACTTATTGTCATAATACAATTTCATAGTTTATTGAAGAATTATGTTTAGCTACAGTAATTCACCAATCTTACATATCATTGATCTGAACTTAGCTTCCACATGTGATTAGCAAGAATGGACTGTTTCCTGCTCTACAAGTTTTAGACTTCAATTCACCTTCTTATAGAAAATTCCTTTTCCATGGGTGAATTTTAAACATTGCTTAATTTTGATAACTTGCAAGTGAACTTCTTTAGGTGTATATAAATTGCTGCACCAAGCTGACTGCATAAACTACATCAAGTCTAGTATGAGATTAGACATATTAAGTTGCCTTCTAGACAATGATATCTCCCATGAACTACCACAACATCTCCTAAGCTTCTCCAAGCTTATGATTCGAATATATTGGAGTATCCATTGTTTTACATCCAAGCACCTTTATCCTTAACAAGATCAAAAATATATTTTTTGTTGTGAAATAAATATTCCACTCCTAAAGTGCGTGACTCTCAATTGACCTTTTTCTCTTTCATATCTTGGCAATTTCTCAAGATATCATTCTCTAAGGTTCTCATCTTATCACTCTTAGCTTTCTTCCAGTATTCATGTCTAAATGCCTCTTGAACTGTTTCTGGAATACCAAACAAGGTTTAGTTGAGCAAGGGAGGCTCAATGGTATGGGGAAAATGTATCACATAAATGAAATCAAAAGCGGGATGATGAGTACACGTCCTGATTCATTTTCCAATGCACACTAGGTAATCCTCTAGGTATAGTGGCAAAGGTGCACTAACTATGGTGGTTGAGTGTGTTCTCTTGGTTCCTTAGAGGATAACAGAGAAGAGACATGAGAGTAAAGTTCAATACATGTTACTGATTCAAAGTATTGGGCTTGCACTGTATTAGGTGGCAGAGATTTCCTTCTAGAGTAAACCTATAGTGGCAGTGTATTACAAGCTCTCACTTCATTTTCAGAGGAAAAATCCATGGCTGTTGCGAAGGGAAAGAAAGCTTGATTTTCTACAAAAGTGACGTCCACAGAAACAATTGTCATGTTTGGGTGGTAACACTTATATCCCATTTTCTTACAGAATAGCCAATGGCAATACACTTGAGAGCTTAAGGATCGAATTTACCTTGATTATGAGCATGAACATGAACAAAAGAGAGACAATCAAATGCCTTAGGAGGGAGTTGATTTCATGAGATGGCAACCAATTCATATATGTGTTTCAATTAAAACTGCTTCCCTACATGATGTCAACATTTTCTTCTCTTGGCAACCTCATTCTGTTGCAGGATGTCAATACACAGACTGATGAACTATTCCCTCTTTTTGAAGAGAAAGCGACAATATCTGATTGAAACTCTCTCTCCCATAGTCCAGCATTATCCTTCTGGTCTCAACCTTAAATTACAGGTTAACCATTTTATGGGAAGTTGGAAACACAGAACTCACATCAATTATGTTTTTCATCAAGAACAGTCACACAATTTAGAAGAATCATCATCAACAAAAGATACAAACAACTGAACTCCACTAACATTAGGAATGTGAAATGGCCCGGCAGTAAGCATTAGTATGAATAAAGCAAAACAAAGTAGAAGACTTTGTATTATATAAAGGAAAAGAAGCATGATAAATATTTAGTCAATTGGAAAACATCACGATGAAAATCATTAATATCTAATCCTTGAAATAACAAGGTAAACATTTTTTAACACAAAATGAAAGATGTCCCAACCAAAGTGGTATAGCCAACTCTGAGCTTCATTAACTGAAAACTTTTCCAAAACAGGAGTCAAACAAAGATGGTTACTACTATTCCTTAGCATGCCCAATCATACACCCTGTAACTGGTTCCCAAAGCACATAAAGAGTTAAGGTAAATGCCAAGCTACAATTAAGATCACCTGTCATTTGTTGAATTCACAAAAGATGAACAGATAATTTTGGAATATGTAGAACAGATTTTAATGTGAGAGAAGGTATTAAGATAATTTATCCTTGACCAGCCATGGCAACATGTGTTCAATTGGAAAATCTTTGATTTACAAAGCAAGGATTGTAGTAAGTGAATCGGTTGGATGAAGTTGTCTTGCAGTCTGTTGCACTTGAGTCAATCATCCAAGTGCCAATTTTTTGAGGCACTAAAAGAATGAAATAGAATCCTTCCCTGCTAGTGTTAAAGAGCAAGAAATTTTCAGATTTCCTAATGGGGTAAGTAGACTCCAAAGCTGCTCAATCCCTTCTCTATTGAATCCATGAATTTCTGGTGTGGTGATGGTTGTTTTTTCCTGATGATGGTTGTCTTCAGAATGTGCAATGTTGGCTTGCACAATCTATTGTCCAAATTGATCATTTTGGTTCCCACTATCTCTTCCAAATAACTCTGGCAGTTTTCCATAAGGTTTTTCACAATTTTCCTGGTATGTCTTGGTTTTTTGAAGTAAGCCAACAATAGATTGTGTTGATTGATTGATGGGTGGTTTGCACATTTCTTCTGGTCTTATTTGATGCTTCACTTCCTGAATGTAGTGGGATGCCACTTGATTTTGTGCTGACAAAGGCTGAGTTCTTGGTGGTAGGGGGATCAAGCATCATAATCCTCCTTCCTTCTTCTACCCTTAGAATTGGAAAAACTTCAATGATGGCAGCCTCTTTGCCAAGTATTGGACTCTCACTTGCCCATACCCTGCATTAAGGCTGAGTTCGTACAAACCCTTCATCATATAGTAATATTCTCTTACAGACATATTACCTTGCTTGGTGGCTAAGACTTAGTCTTTATTTCATATGCTTGGGGAACGTATTGGACCTTGGAAAACATCAGTCTAACAGCCTCCTAGATTTCTCACTGTTGTAATAAACATAAGTGTTCAGCTTATTTCCATTTGCTTTGAATTCCATGACCCAAACTGTATCTCTAGGATCATCTTCACAGGTTGCAGAGCATATTAAATCACTCAGTTTTCCCTTCCATTTCAGAAATGTTTTCACAATCTGTTAAGACTGTTACTACATCAACTAAATGCACCATTGAGACTAAATGAGGCTTGTAGATTCTAGTATTTCACAGATGAATTTTGGGTGGCAACAATGTTTAGATTAGCATTGGTGATTGTGATTTTGGAAGCTTGTGACATTTTTTATTAAAGAGGATGAAAATACTGGGTAGGATTTGGTAATTACTCTGCATAAAAACTAGTTGAAATCATAAGAAAAGGCCTAAGGGCCTGTTTGCTAACTCTTTTTGAAATTATGTTTTTCAAAACAAAAGAATAGGAAAATAAATTTGGCAACCAAAAAAATAAAAAACAGCTTTGCGGGTCCTTAAAAATAGACAACAATGCATTTTCAGATAATATTTTTTTGTTGTTTTAAGATATTTTTCACTTGTTTTCTAGAAGACGTTTTAAAAAATAATTATACAAATATGGACAATGGTTAAAAATAAAGCACTACATATAAAAGCTATTCTCAAAACATAGTTATAAAGATAGAAAACAAGATAAAAACATTTCAAGTTCCCAAATAGACATTTGTTCCACAAAACATCAGACAACAGTTCTTGAAGACTATTCTGAGCTGTTCCTGAAAAATAATTAACAAACAGGGTCTAGAGCTTTGATACCATGTGAATAGAATACAATTACTACAATTGATTTAAATAATCAGTAGATGGAATTTATATAAGGCTCCACAATAAAGAAAACAAAAACAATAAAAAAATTTTAAGAAGGAAACTAAAAAAGAAATCGACTCCCATGATTGAGTAACTGAATTTACAAAAAATTATGAACCTAAGAGGATAAAATACCAAAAACATGTATGAATAATTAGAGGAGGAAATAAAGGGAAATAAGTGTTCTTTTTTTTTTGGTTCTATTCATTGACAACATATAGTCTCCAAAATACCATAAAAGACCAAAGCAACTCTTAATAAATAAAATTGTAACCAATAATCCTTTAATACTACCTCCTCAATTGGGGCATATATATTAATAAGACTTGGCTATAAACATAGAAATTTTTTTTTTTAGAGCTTTAGAAAAATATTTTCCACCTGATCTTTATTTCATACATGGTATTACCACCTACTCATCAGATCATTTTTAATAAAACAACAGTGAACCTGATGCAAGGACGGGACCGTGATGGATGATCTAATGGTTTGGGTAAGTTAGGGATGGGTTTGTGGTAGTTTAGGGGTGTAGGATGTAAGTTTAAAAGGTAAGGGAAAGGTTTGGTTCTAAAGGTTATAGAGCTTATTTGAGGTTTATTTATGATGAAATTAAGGTTTAGAAGAATGAAGGATTTTAGGTTTGGAAAAGTTCAGGTTTGATTTGATGTAAAACTGCCTTGTTTGTGCTAGTTTGCGATTTTCAGGTTTTTCTAAGGTAGGCTAGGACTATGCACGAATTTGGGGTTTCCCTAAGGTTAGGGAAGATTTTATTTATGGCTTCTAGGTTAAACAAAGTATTTGGAAAGGGTTTTAAGGTATGGAACCAGAATTGGAAAATTATGGGTTGTGGTTGGATAATTGGATTTAGAAACATATTTGGTGTCTCTAAGGTTTCACAGCCTCCTAAATTTGAATTTTCCATAATTATGATCGAATTCCCAATGTATGTTGTAGAAGCTCTTGCATCAATCCCCCATAGTTGGGAAAAAAGACTTGCCCTCAAGTCTTCACCATGACAAGGCCTCAAATCCTTGACATTGAATGTAGGCAAGATGTTGTTGTCATCGGGCAATTCCAACTTGTAAGCATTCTTTCCGATCTTCTTAATAATCTTGGAAGGACCATCTATTCTTATGCGCAACTTGGAACACCTCTCTTTTATCATGTGAAACCGAATCCATCCTCTTGGATCAAATACCAGCCTTTAATAACCTTCGTTTACTTGTTTTTCATATCGCTCCGCTCTTTGCCCTATGCTGAATCTTACTTCCTCATGAATCAAAAAGTTGTTGAAAGCTTGCCAATCAAAACACATTCTCCAAGATCTATCATATATAAACCCTAAACTAGCCCTATAACTTGTGGAACTAGGCCTTTCTCTTACCCTCTAAAGTTACATCATATACCCCTAAACTAAAACAAACTCATCCCTAACTTGCCCAAACCGCTTTATCATCCACCACGGTCTCATCCTTGCATTAGAACCTAAATGTGCTCACTTTGTCACATGAAGCATAGGCGCTTATTGCTGATGTGAACAACAACCTGGTTATCACAATAAAGTCACAACCTCTTCAAGAGAAAATCCAAAATCTTATGGAAAATTCTAGATCCACATTAGCTCACACAATATATTAGCCAGCCCTGTATTATATTTCGCACAAGATCTTGCAACTAGAATTTATTTTTACTCCTCCAAGTAACTAGGTTACCAAAAACAAAGGCATAATACCTGTGCAACCCCTCTTATTAATTCAGGATCTGCCCAATTGCATCTAAGAAGCTCAACAAATCAAGGGACCTTTTTTTTTCTGTAGAGCACATACTTATGGTAACATTGAGATCCTGTACTGTAGGATTCTACATAATGTTTCCCAATGAATCTTCTTGGACGCTTCTATGAACTTGGCCTATTGTACTAACAGAAAAGGTAATCCAAGTTTGGTAACTATTGAATAAATGAGTTTGACTGAAGACATGTAAGAGGTCTGAAAATGATTCACAAAATAAGTTCTTCTCATATTCCTCATAATGATGATATCACAATAAAATACAATTAGATGGGGGTCTCAAAGTAATCCCATTAAAGGATTTAGCAACCATTATAAAATCATTGGAATATATCTTATAAGTGTTTTTCATTTGTTAGATGACAAAATGTATTAAGCTGTACAAGTGGGAGATTTTTGTGCAGAAAGGAAGTGACTATTTGCTTTCTTTTTTTAGTTCTTAAATACAGCATTGGCTTTCTTGATCTCAAACTAAAATTCAACAGAGAGCATTAAACAATAAACAAATCACTTTCATAGAATGCTATACAACCACAGTATTTTCCAGTATCCAATCAAAGTGAGTCAACCAGATCTCAAGCTGCTTGCTATGAAACTGAACTACAAGGCAAGAATCAAGTATTGTAACAGAACTTTGCATTCCGCTTACATCAGAATTGACTGAGAACTTCCTAATTCTCATATAGAATACATGTAATTTGACTAATCAATATTCATACCAAGGGTCAAGGAAGAAATAACCAAAAATGAAAAGAAAAAGAACCCTCAATATGAAAGAACTAGAACAAAAAATTTACCTAAAAGCCTGCGAAAAACTGAAGCGGAGGATGCTATAGATAAGAGTGGAGAAAGCGATTGCTTGCAAAAGCCAAAATGCTATTTAGTACAGAGGGGACTCATTCGGTCATTCAGGCTAAACATTGAAGTTATTTGGATTCCTTCAAAGCTTCTGATGAGATTCAATAAGCAATGCATTTAGCATGACATGCGCAGCAGCTTCATAAACAACCTCATCATAATGCATTCCATCTACAGTACAAGATATGCCGCAATTCCTACTCAATGACTCAACATCCAGCAATATCAGGGGTCCTCCTCCCCATTGGCGCAATAGCTTACTTTGGTAGAGCTCTCTGTTGTAAGCAGAAACCATAGCATCATCCATCTTCTCCCTCTTCTCTTCTGTATTCAACATGGAGTTTATCAGCCATGGCATCCCCACCCAGAAGAAGTGGGGCGACCTGACAGACACCGACCCTAACCCTCCTGCCAGGGAGGGGGCGATTGGCGCAAGAGAAACCACCAAATCCCTCAGTGATTGTAGCGAAACCCCATAATCCGATGAGTTTGTGAAGTGAAGCATGTGCCAAAGCCCCGAACCGATCACCAAGACATCCGGGTAATTCCCATTTCGCTTCAACTCTGTAATCATTCCAGTCAAATTTCCGACATAAGGCGCCCAAATGAAATCCAATTTCATCCCAATCTGACCTATCACCATCCGATAATCGCTGTGCCGTTTGAACAAATCTCCCTTAACCACCTCCATATCATCTGAATCCAGAACCAAACTGAGCAGGGAGAGGGCAATCAGCCGCGCCTGGGAGTCTCCGGCCACCACAACCCACGACCCGTTGAGCAAATCCGCGGCATCCGAGCGGCCGAGCCTCTGGAAGTCACAGGCCAGCACCGGGGGAGAATCCACCCAAGCGTAATCCACAGAGGACAGGTTACTGGATTTGTGCAGGAAGGAGATGTGGTGAAGAAAGGAAATACAGGAATCTCTACTGTTGATATCGTCGACGGAGGAAGAGAGAGAAGAAAGGGCATCGTAAATGGAGGGGAAGTAAGGGGTGAGGTGGACGCCGACAGCGAGGGTGATGAAGAGCGCGCCGCTGAAGAAGAGCATCTTGTTGCGGCTGAGATGCCACCCGGCCATCCCCATCGGCACGAACAGCACTATGCAGGCCGCCAAGACGCCCAATTGGACGCCTCCCACCATTATTCTCCTCTGTATTCGAATCAGATCTCCAACTTCTGATCAGAAAATTATACAAATGGTAACGTTTTTGGAGAAGAGGGAAGGTTTGGTCGATGACAGTAATGGCGCAGCCGATTAGGAGCTTTTGCCTTCAAAACCAAGCGTTTTTCCTTTCTCTTTTTGTCACTCAGTCTCATTCGAGATTCGACAAGCTTCTCTGTCTCAGGAAATTCTCTCTTTTCCAAGACTACTCTTCACTCCTCATGACACCGTTAATGCAATCATGTGAATTGAGAAGAAGTTTTTAACCATTTTCGTTGTCATGTTTGGTTTCTACTTTCTAGGAAAACCGAGATCAAAGGAGAACATTGTGGAAGGTTTCCCCGCTCCGCATGTCAATCGAGAATATGTAAAGGAAAAAAAAAGGCGCAGAGTTCATGAAAGAAATTTGAGATGCGCTTTTCTTAAAATTAAGTAGTTTATTTATTTTTATCATAAATATCAAAATCTCTTTTATAAATAAATGTGAACTCATTCATTATCATTGCTCGTGAGGTTTGACTCAAGTGGTAAATCAATGAGATATCGAACAAGAGGTAAAACAAAATGGTTCAAGATAATATGCAAAGTGAATATATGTCAAAAAGAAAAAAAGAGGAAAAAACTTATTCATTATTATTTGTATACATTTATAATAGAGTGATTTGATTAAAAGATAATTTAAAAACCTAATTTTAAAATTTTAACTTTCTGTCAAATTTTGAGTTTTGGACATAAATAGTTTATTTTGTTTTAAAAAATTACTAATATTTGAAAATAAAAATAATCTTTCCAATTAGTGTATGTCTAGGTCGCGTCGTATCTGGCGTAAAAATAGTAATGTTGTAATCACTGTATGAATTAAAATTTTTAAGTTGTGCCCCAGTCGAGTCAATCTGCCTTGATAGTATAATTGAAATTTTTGAAGTTTTTGAAGTTAATGTTATAGTGAATGGCCTCTGACGTTAGCTTCAAAAAAATCTTAACATTATGAATCTCTTACTTTGAGCGTGGATTTGATTTTCAAACTATTTGGGTAATTTTTTTTTAATTTGTATTAATTTGGAACAAGACTCAATTTTTGGCATGATTTTGAAAAAAATACCCTCTTTGTTTTCTTGCAAAAGTAACTCATTCGTTTAAGAGATAATGTAAATACATAAAATGAAAGGAATCATTTTTGTCCAAAAAGGGTCATTTAAAAAAAACATAAGAACCGTTGTATTCACTAATCTTGCATTTGGTGTCTTTTAACCAAATATTTCTTTATAATAATTCCTCTTGAAAGGTCATTACTACTTGGTAAATGAAAGGTTTGTGAGACAAACCTTGTTTAAGATCATCGTGGCATAATCATGTTTCAATCACAAAATATTTAAATTGAAATTGAAATAATCATAGCGTAGATCACAATCACAATCACAATGGAGAGAGAGAGAGAGAGGATAGTGGGACAACGAGAGAAAAAAAACTTCTTTTTTTTTGATAAAAAAAAAACTTCTTTTTTGATTAAAAAAAATCATCTTATTATTATCCATTTATCTCAATAACTAATATTGGATATAGTTACTTGATTTTGAATTCAAATTCAAATAAAAAGACACGACTCTCCCCACGTCTCTTTCATGATATAATTTAAAACTAATTAAATTATAAAATAAATATGATAACCTTTAGGCCACATCATGTTTGCCCAACGTGTTGAAACCAACATCTCCTACTCACACATGATGGGACCGACTCCTTTCTCAATTTGAATGTTCATACTTGTCAAATAAACCGTGTGACCATGCACAGTTCGAGAGCACATTTGCTACATATATGTTAGGAGTATAAAGCTTCTCGATGAAAGGATCTTGGAATATGATTAGTAATGTTGTATCCCAGATCATCTCGTCGCATCTTATTCGTATGAGATCTCAATAAATATGCATTCATGATTATGTTTCTTCCACATAGGAAATAAATAATTGTCGACTCATGAGTTCATAGTGATGCTTTTATCTATTTATATATGTATGATCTTCCTCTTCCTCGACTTTCATGATTCTTATATGGCTTGTTTTTCTAGAAATGTTCCAATAGATCGAATCATCCATAATCCCTTGGTAACATTCTAAGATAGTAAACACTAGATACTAATCCTGAAAGTAGGTCAAAGTAATAAGGATACCAAAAACCGAGATTACTCAAAACTCGAGGGCCTCACACATAAATCGTTTTCTTGGCCTTATGGGTCAACATATGCACAAGTGATATGAATCACACGTTACAATGTTTTTCTCCTTTCTCATGGAGCGTATGTCTTTTATATTATATATCAACACTATATAGATTGTAGTTGGACATACTTAATGTCTAACTATAAGCTCTCTCACATACTCCCCTTTTTTTCAAGATTATCATAACTTCAATCTGGCTTTAAGACAGATCAAGTGATTTCTCACCTTTAATTAATATTTCATTCAACTCTTCAAATGAAATTGACATTTGTTTTAAGTCATTGCTCTCAATTATCACCTAGATAATGTTGCTTAAAACTGTCTCATCTTAGTATACACAAAGTGACTAAGGTGATTGCCTGTGTGAGTAGGTCAATCTTTTATTGTCCGACACACTTCTATTTCTCATACGTACTTAACATATGTATTCATGTATGTGTAACAAGTATTTTGGGAATAATAATGATGATATTTCATAAAGTATTCATGAACGTTCTAGATAATACATATTCTCAAAGTCTACGCAAGCCCAATAACTTGACATGCCTAAAATAACCTTCCTTAGATATAGGCTTTGTAAATGGATCTACAACCATTTGTTGTGTTGCTATGTATTTCACATTCACTTCCTTTCGTGCTACCATATCTTTCACAAAATTGAATTTGATATCTATGTGTTTGGTCTTAGCATGGAACTTAGGGTCTTTTGTGTAAGCTATAGCAACATGACTATCACAATTAATGAGTATAGGCTCTATGGCGTCACCCTTATTGATAAAATGTTCCATGAATCTTCTTAACCAAATTCCTTCTTACACAATAGTTGATAATGCTACAAATTTACTTCATTGTGGTAGGGCTATCATAGTTGAACCTTTACTACTGCAGAGATGGCACCATTATTTAATAAAATTAAAACCAGTAGATTTCCTTTCATCTAAATCTCCTCTAATGTCGTATGGTGTACCACTTTTCAATCTTAGCTCCTTGCCTTAATAACAAAATGAATACTTTGTTGTGCCCTTTAGATATCTTAAAATTCTTTTGATCACCTTCCAATGCTCTTATTACAGTTGATTGATGTCTCTGCTTAGCCATTCGATAGCATGCTTGAATATCGATTGCTTATACACATCATAACATACATGAGGCTTCCAATTGCGCTTAAGTAAGGAACTTTACTCATCTATTCCTTTTCTTCTGAAGTTTTTGGACATAATCTATGACTCAAAATCTCACATTTCGCCATAGACGTATCAATGGGTTTACAATCTTGCATTCTAAATCACTCAAGGATTTTCTTGATGCATTGTTTTTGAGAAAGAGACACCAATTTCTTGATCGATCCCTTGAAATCTTAACTCCAAGGATGTATTTAGCTTCACCCATGTCTTTCATTTCAACTTTGGATGACAACCATCCTTTTATTTTTGTAATGTACTCATTATTTCCAACTATCAAAATGTCATCTACATATAAAGACAAAATTACAAACTTGTCTTTTGACCTTTTGATGTAAACACAATGATCTTCTTCGATCATTTCGAATTTGTGAGATGTTACTATATTATGAAACTGAATGTTCCATTGTCTCGAAGACTGCTTAAGAGCATAAATAGATTTTAGAAGTCTACAAACTTTATGTTCTTGGCCTTGATTAATGAAACCCACCGGTTGTTCCATGTAGATCTCTTCGTCCAGTTCTCCATTGAGAAAAGCAGTCTTTACATCCATTTGATGTAATTCTAGGTCCATGCTTGCGACGATAGCTAGAATTGATCGTATAGTGGTAAATCTAACAGCAGGTAAAAAGGTTTCTTCATAGTCTATTCCTTCCTATTGTGTATACCCCTTTGCTACTAGGCGGGCTTTGTGTCTTTCAATCGTGCCATTTGCTTTACGCTTAATCTTTAGGATCCACTTATTCTCAATAGGTTTACATCCTTTAGGTGGATCAACCAATTCCCATACTTGATTTATTTTCATGGATTCCATTTCCTCTTCCATTGTGTTCTTCTAATTTTCTTTAGCAGGACAATTAAGAGATTCTTTTATATTTCTTGGCTCCTCTTCATCTTGTGGAGTAATGATAAATGTTTCCCCTTCAATCTCAAATTAGCATCGAGGAATCAATTGACGATTCGTTCGCCGGAGTGGAGATTCATTAATCCTAATGTTACTCCCACTTGGACCAGAAACCAAATTTGGATCCGTTTCAGGTGATGACTGAGGTACATTAGAAATTAATTCATTTTGCCTCGAATCACTCCCACTTGAATTAAATTGATCCAACTTGCTTGGAGTGGAAGCAATCTGGTCATCAGTTTCGTATAACAATAGGCCTTCACCTATTTGTCTTTGTTTGGGGAAGTCTTTTTCCAAGAAGGTGATATCTCATGATTCGAATTCAGTTACACTACCACTTTCTTGCTCGCCTATGAAAACATACCCATTTTACTATTCACCGTATCTTATAAAGATACTTTTCTTTCCTCTCAAACCTAATTTTCCATATTTATGAGAGGAATTATGTACATAGGCAACACAACCCCAAGGTCGTAAGAAACTTAGGTAAGGTTTCCGATTGGTCCATAACTCATATGGCGTGGTAGTAACTGTAATTGATTTTATGGGCACTCGGTTGAGTACAAATGTAGCTGTTAATAATGCATCTCCCTAAAAGGTGATGGGTAAGTGAGCTTGAGCCATCATTGACCTAACCATTTCTAATAAGGTCATGTTTTTTCATTCTGCAACTCCATTTTGTTGTGGAGTATATGGGATAGTCAACTGACATACTATTCCCTTATCATCATATACCTGCTTGAACTGATCAGACAAGTATTCTTGACCTCGATCGGTTCTTAATATTTTGATTTTCTTATCTAATTGATTCTCAACTAAGTTCATAAATTTGATAAAGCACTCTAATGCTTGTGATTTGTGAGAAATCAAGTAGACGTAACCATATCGAGTATAGTCATATATAAAAGTGATGAAATAAATAGCCCCGTGCCTTGCTGTTACATCATCAGACCACAGATGTCTGAATGGGTTAATTGCAATGGAGATTCAGCTCTAGTCCCTTTGCCAAACGGTTTTCTTGTCGTCTTTCCAGCTAAGCAATGTTTAAAGGTTGACAATTCAATTTTATTTAAAGTTCCCAATATGCCTTCTTTGGCCAGTTGGTTCATTCGACTATGTCCTATATGACTAAGTCTAGCATGCCAAACCTCAACATCATTCTCATAATTAACAGCCGATGTAATATAAGAAAAAACATTCATTGCTTAAACCTTGTTTAATGTTTAGAATATAAAATCATCTGAAAAATAACCAGAACCATAAAATTGTTGTTCCAAAAATTAATCAACACCTTGTCGATGGAAGCGTAATTCAAAATCATAATTGATTAAAACCAACATCGATACCAAATTTTGATGAATATCATGAGCAAACAACACATCATGCAGGAGTAAGGTTTGGCTGCTTCACATGACTAACTTGCATGTGCCAATGCCTTTTACTTATGCCCTGGAATTGTTTCCCACATATATTCATTTTGTTCCTTTGGGGAATTGTCGAAATTCCACGAAGGCACTTTTGTCCTTCGCTATGTGGTCTGTGGCTCTTGAGTCTTCTTGGGCTCTTTGCAATCATGTGCAAAATGCCCTTTCTTACCACAATTATAGCATTTGAGCCTAGACAAGTTCTTCTTCTTCTTGAAGAACCATTTATTCTTTCCTTTTTCGGGTTGATAAGCCTTTTGCCTCTTTCTTCCTTGAGAATTCACTCTATCCTCTTGCTGATGCCCACCTTGGTATTTTCGCTTGTGCCACTTTCCACTTTGTGAGCTAGAGCTAGCCATGTAAATGTCAGCATTCGCCTTACTCGCAATTAGGCGATCTTCCTCAAGCTCCAAGTGGTGCATAGCATCTTCTAGTGTTTTGGTGCTTTCATTGTGGGTCAAAGTGCATTTTCATATTTTCCCAGTTGTTGGGCAATGAACATATCACTATTTGCACTTGTTGTTCATTAGTGAGGGTATGACCTACATCTTTAAGCTCACTTGTCATATTTGACATATTCCTTAATTGTTTTTCATATTGTGTTCAATGCGTTTCTAGTAAGTGTCAAATTTTGTGGTGATTGATCTAAGTTTGGTTAAGGACGTACCGCCAAAACTTTCTGAGAGATCTGACAACATGTCTTTTGCAATTTCATATTTGTAGAATTCTCTCATTTATGTCATCATCCATGTTGTTAGCAAAGTGATGCGAGCGGTGGAGTTCTTCTTTTTCCAGACCTCATAGTCCTCACGGTTCCTTCGATGCTGGGCCTTGGTCCCATTCCCAATTTTGGTCAAATACATTTTCAAGACTTCAAGATCCTCTTGCTCTTCTAGCACGTATTGGATCTTCATACTCAAAATCTCATAGTTATCGCCGTTCATTTTTTCGCCCTTGTTTAGTTCAACAACTATGTTCTTTGCAGCTGATGCCATTTTTTATACTATAGGCAGACGATTAGGCACTTTTATTAATTCCCAAGTCATACATGAATCTAAAATTAATTGCAAAGTGTTGATTGAACATAGGTTTTAGAGTCGAGAGTTCACTATGTTCCCAATCATCGTTTAAAGTATCTAAGTTCAATTAACTACCCTACAACCAATTTGGAAGTCACCAAAGCTTTGATTAATTTGTACCTAACAAAGTCTAAAGTATTGCATTAAAAGGAAAAATAGTATAATAGTAGAATAATTCCAAAGGAAAATTAAACATCATAAATCATCAAATTGAAGAAATGAATTACATTTAACTTTCATTGTTATAACATGCAATATCCCAATGAAAGAAAAAAAAATTAAGGTAGAGTCATTTGATGAACATGAATTGATTGCATGAGTTTTATCTTTATCTCTAAGGGCAATTCATATTTGAATTTTGGAAAAAATGGAATTCCTACCATAGGTTTCTTTCCTTTTTGAATCAATATCCCATATTAAAGACTACGAGTTTTGCTTGCTATCCAATTAGCATATGCTTGGATGAAATCCAAAACAAGCCTAATGTAGGTCCTTTTGCTTTCATTTGGGTAGCTATTCCATACAGAATCAAGAATCCCTTGATGGTTAGGGAACTTGAGGGTTGACTTCAAAGCCTTGTATTTCTCTATATGGGTGAACAATCCCCCTCGCCACATTATCTTTTGGATCCTACGATTGACTTCTACTATGTGGTTTACTAGACTGTCAAAGTCATCCTCTTTGACGCTTGTCTCTTGGGATAATGTTTCCAAGACCCTTTATCAAGATAAAGACCCTTTCTCGATCTTTCCGTCTTCTCATGGCCCTAATAGTTTGCACAAGTCTTGGCATTGTCATTAAGATTATGGGGGAAAAAAAGAAAGAAAAGTTAAATTCTAACTTTGGGCATGAGAACTTATGAGCATAAGGGAACTTATGATACCAATGATTTGTTCTTAATAAGCTCTATAATGACTCTTAAAAAGTTTGAAAATATTTTCTCAAGATAGGAAATTCAAAAACGAAAAAAATAAAATAAAATCGTCAAAAATGGAGTTCTGATGGGCCCAAATAAGCTAGTCAAAGTTTGGGTCAAAGAGGGTCAAAAGTGACAAGTCAATAGGTTGACTGGTCAACGGTCAGCTGCCGGACAGTGGCCGAATCGTCATAGGACGGTGATTGGACCACCGTCGGACGGTCACTAGACCACTATCAGACTATTGTTGGATTTATTTAAAAACTTTATTTATCCATTCCCAAAAAAATGATAGTGAACTTCAAAAATTCACCAAAAAAAAAATTTTTTTTTTCAATAAGTGATTTTTGGTTCTTCTGGATACTCGAAAATAAATATTATACTAAAAATTTATTATAAGCGTTGTGTGATAATCTGTAAGGATTCTGTTTATCCTTGCAAAGATCAAAACAAAAAAAAAAAAACTATATTTGTTAATTGGTCTTCTTTATTCTGAGAAAAAAATTTATTCATTTATTTTTCTATTTATACTTCTAATAAACTTTAATTCAGTTATGATAATAGAAATAATAAATATATATATATATATATATATATATATATATATATATATATATATATATATATATATATATATATATATGTCAAGGCTCTGATACTAATGAAAGGTTTTTGACACACAAACCTTGCCTAAGATTATTGTGGCATAATCATGTTTTAATCACAAAATATTTGAATTGAAACTAAAATAATTAGAACGTAGATGACATACCTTTCTTCTTCTTGAAGATTAAGAAACGAGAGTTTCTTTTGTTATCACAATCACAGGAAAGAAGTACATTAGGACAGAGAGAAATAAAAAGCCTTTATCAAAAAAAAACATCTTTATTATTATCTATTTATCTGATAACTAATGTGGATATAGTTACTTGATTTTGAATTCAAATTCAAATCAAAAGAAACGACTCTCCTCACGTCTCTTTCATGATATAATTTAAAACTAATTAAATTATAAAATAAATATAATCACCGTCGAGCCATATCATGTGTGCCAAACGTGTTGAAACCAACAGTAAAGAATGAGATAAACATCCATAATTAGAATTACCTTGTTGATTAAACTAAATGAGACAAAATTTAGGCCAAGTAAAAGAAAAAAAAGAAGTATAGTACACAACATTCTATTATGATGTTCTCTATCATGATAATATGATTATATTGTCTTTAATGACTCAAATGAGGATCTTTGAGTTGGTCAATTTAGATTTGATATTAAAACTCCTTCAATGTTGTAGTCGATGGTACTTCTTTAAATAAGTTGGTTAGATTTTCTCTTAATCATATATGTTAAATATCGATTTCTTCACTCTTCTGACATTGATCATTTATATAGACAAATTAACTTTCGTGAAATATGTTTAGTTAAATCATCTTTAATATATATTTTTTATTTTTTATTTTTTATTTTTGATAACATATTCTTTTTTATTTTAATATATACAAACTGTCTTTATGTAACACTGTTAAAGTCTTTTTGTAAAAGGAATCTTAAATTTATTATAGATACTAACCATATACATTGGCGATTGGCTTCATTGAATTTTCAATAATTCTAAATGATTCCAGAATATGATTACAATTGTTTGATTAATTAATATGTATGATATTATAATGCGTTTACAAGTAAATACATATCATGTTTGAAATCAAACTTTACGAGGATTTAAAAGATATCTTTCATCTACATATCCACTTAATAGTTATTATGAGTTTTTTGAATAGTAAAGGCTAATATCTTCCTTAAGCAAGGAATGATGGTTTTAGGCCATTCTTGGCCTAAAGGTTAAAATCATCACTCTACACCTCTATCAATCAATTTATTTCTTAATAAAGTGGTTATTCTATATAGATTTGAGTTTTATTTTATTTTTCGTGATTTTGTTGTTTTGTTGCAGCATTTGGTTTTGTATTGTCTTGTTACGATGTTTTTTTTTTCATCTTATTCCAACGTTTTATTTGTGTGTGGGCAATTAAGACAGACACATCATTTTTTATTAGACAGAGACAACATATCAGATTATGGTCATCAACATATTGTAGAACTGGAGCCATAAGTATTTTATACTATAGTATTATCAAATTTGTATGCTTTAAGCCAATTTATTATGTTGTTAAATTAGATGTTGTTTCATCCTCTATGGTTTTAACGAATTTGTATATATGTTTTTATCGATGTATTATTAATTTGAATTAATAAAATTATTCTCCTTTAAAATTAACAACATACAATTTTACCTAACTAAAATATCTTTGGGAATAAAAATTATATTTATATATATATATATATATATATATATATATATATATATATATATATATATATATATATATTCTTAGAGACAAGTTTTTTTTTTAATTCAAATGAATGAATGTTATTTGCAAGTTATTTGTGAATATAAAATCACTTTAATGCTATCCTTGCAATTGATGAATAATGCTCAATTTGCAAGTTTTATTTTGTTTTTCATAGATATTTCATTTCAAATTCTTTCTTTAAATAACTAGTTATTTTTGTGATTTTTTCATAAGATTCTATAAGACTCAAATCATCAACATATTATGTAATTATTGCAAGTCCAATATTAATTTCTTAATGAACACTTAAACAAAACAAATTATTCACTCATATCCTTTTTCTAACAAATACACTGTCAAATGACTATATCATATACAATTGGATTGTTTTAGTCGATATGGAGATTATTGCAATTTGATTGGGTATATGTTTTCAATTTTTTAGTTAGTTGTTTCAAGATAAGGAAATCATTTAGGGATTTTCGTATACATGTTGACGTCCATAGATCCATATAAATAAGTTGTACTAATATCCATGAAATATATATGTAGTCCTTAAGAGATTGTTAAACTTATTAAATAAGGAAATGTGATCATATCCATTATGAGGTAGTATGTTTCCTCATTGTCTAAGCTAGGTCTTTGTGGGAAACTTGAACAATATATCATGTTTTATATCTTGTGATTTCATCATTTTCATTACATTTTTGCACAAAAACATATCTAGTAAATTTGATGTTTGCAAGCATTTCAACTATAGGTTACGTGCTGGTGAAAAAGTGGTGATATCCAGGGTCCTGAGGCCCGGAGGAAATGGCGGGCTCCATATCAAACCAGGCCCCCTTATATCGGCTGACGGAGAATGGGTTCATGAACTAAAAGCCCAGAGATGCGGGGCTGGTTGAAAAAATCCATAAGTCAATAAGCCCATTGTCTCTATCTAAAGCAGAAAATAGAAAAGATATATTTTATTTGTGAATCCACCATAAGGAAAGGATAATGATAGATCATTGCCAGTTGGACATCTTCCTATAAGGAAAGAAGACTATCCCAAGTTAACCGCTTTTTCCTATATCCTGTACCAGATCCGATATGGACTAAAATAAGAAATATTCCATCAATGGGAAGGACTCCGAATACCATCCAACTGGTTGAGTCTCAACTCACAATGCGAGGCACGAAATCCCATCGGTGAAAGTGCGTGACATTCTTACACACACATTCGGATGCCAATACTAATTCTCTAAACATTCTCTCTTTCTCTCGAGGAAGAATGGCTTTGGCATCGGAATGGCTCACGGGCAAAGCCTCGCCGACCCCCTTCTTCTTTGTTCTTGCGGCGGAGAAGTCTCTGCGTCAGAGCACGTAGATGGTGATTACCTTGATCTTACCCGACCAGACAATCCAGGCCTTGCATCGGCTACAAACAATCGGGTCGACCAATGGCCCCCTGCGCTCAATGATTCGGTTGAAAAAAGAAGAACATGTCGGTTGCGGCAATGCGTAGGAAACAGCAGTTCTGTACAAATATAGCGATTTCGATTCACGATAAATATCGACTGAACGGCGAGAATGCGCCGATCCACGAGATGCAGGATCCGCGAGGAATGCGGACAATAGGCCCCTCGGGACGGTAGAAGCAACGCGGGCCACCACGAACGAAGTGGAAGCACTCCGCCTCGTCAATCAACGCCTGGTAGAGGAATCGGAACAATTGACCGGACGGATCTGACATCAGGGAGCGCCCAGCGAAGCCCGGGAAGGCGCGACATTTCCATTGCGAAAGGCCAGAGCACGATCATAGCAGCCTCGAGATGTCGAGCTGACGAATCAATCCCGAGCCGGGGGGCCACGAGCTCGATTAGCCCCCTCGGAGGAAGCAATCCACTGGAAGGCAATTCGGGAGCGAGAGAACACTCCTCATCCCCCACCGCAGGAAGAGCAATCGGAAGCGAGAGGTTTAGGAGTCTTCGAAATCAGCAAGTATGAAGAATTTAGATTCAAGAGACGTACCCGGATACTATGGATACTTTGGTCTGACAAAGCTGAATCACCGCTTCACGGTCGAAATATTACGTTACGCTCGAAGTAAAAATGAATGCCCATGAGTAGGAAGTCTTTGGCCAGACGAAGACCCCATCGACCATCTTAACACTTCTGAGAACCGGATGGGTTGCGTAGATTATCAGACCTGTCTTGACTGCGAGGGCTTCGCTACCACGTTAAAAGGCCCGACCTTGGCACAGTTTAATAGAATCCCTCCGATGCAAAGTCGAGCTACCATCCGCCGACCGCCGTAAGGCTCGCAGAAAGCCCTCAAGTCATACGCAAACAACGCCAATCTCAAGATAGATCCGCTCAATGAAAATTCGCCATCGCGCTCACGCGGGCCGAGTGCAGTCGAAAGACCTAATGTTTTCCATCTCAAAATCAAGTATGGCCGGCACCGCCAAAGAAGTACATAAATGGCGAGGAAGCCCTCATATCTAAGAGGGAGAACTCGTCCACCCATAAAGGAAAAAGTACAATAGACAAACGGGCGAGGACTGGCCCAAGAGGTGACACTGCAGAAGCTCCCGTGAAAAGATCAAGAACGATCTCCAAAAAGGCGCGGGGAATGCCAGGACCGTCTCCGGGGCCCACCACAATCGAAGACGACGACGGGGCATCGCGCCACTCCACCAACAAACTTCACACAAAACCCACATGGCACGAAACGAGTAGTTCTTGAGGTGCACAAACTCGATGAAATCTGATCCTGCCGCAGAGACACAAACACTCGCTATCACAGCCTATAGGATCTACGGGCATCGTGACCGATAACCCATACAACTAAGGAGAGAAATAGAGTACCTAATACAACGAGGATACCTCCGGCGCTTCATATCTCCAGGAAATCAAGCCCAAAATCAGGCCCATAATCAAGCCCAGAATAGACTGTGCCCCAACTCAAGAGCCCACCGCCGACAAACGACGACTTAGCACCAAAGAAACTGGAGAAATCCACGAATCTCGTGAGGAGGCAGGAGGAGGAGAATCTAGTTCTGGCCGTAAAGCTCATCAAGAGGATCGTGTCGTCGTAGATGGGAAATACAAACAAAGATCTAAACTGGCCTCGACTAGACACAAATCACGTTTTCTAACTCAGATCCGAGGGATATCAAGACTTCACTGATTTATCCATTTGGTAATCACACATCTTACTATAACACAACAGCTCATCTGCCTTGAACTGATGAACTAAGTTCGGCCCACATCATTACCACTTCACAAATGGGGGCGTGGGAGAGAAAAGCCGAGTCTGGCTAACACGTATATCTCGCGAGGTAGATTTTCGTGGTGCGGTACGCTTGGGCTTCAATCCAACTGCATCACTCGAGAATTTCCATGCCAAGCGACGACGACAAATGTAGATTTCTCTATCAGACGCCCCATCGCCTTATGTCATGTTATTGTGGAGGCCATATCTCAACGCGCAGCGCATCCCTCCGCAGATTATCTGGTTACCAAATTCCCAACCATTCACGAACAGTGGTTGAGGAGATCACGGGCGGCCAGGAGCCACATGTTCACAAATGAGAGCGGTCGACAACGTTAATACTTTCGATGTGAGCTCGACACGCGCGACGAGGTGCTCACCACCCGAACCTTCGAGGAACTTGAACCGGTTCCCGGATGACGACCAAACATCCGCCTGCACGCACCCAAATTACCGTAGAAATCTCGCCGCCTCGCCAGCTTCTAAAGCGTAACAAGACGCTGCATGGAAGCAAATGATATGGAGGAATTGACCGCGTAATCACATAAATTGAACACCAACCCATCCTTCAAATCGATCAAGCAGAAGCGCAGGAGCTTCGCACCAGAAAGGCAAAAAGCCATCAACGAAGAGGTTGGCAAACTCCTCCATGATGATCAGTGGAATACCCCGGCGGTCATGCAAACGTCAGATCATAAAAGCAAACGGCAAATGACGACTCGATCGACTTCATCGACAGATAAACAGTGTTTGTCCGCGCTGATAATTTCACAAAGAGAATCGATCTCACTGGATGCTACGCAATGCGAACTTCTGGTCATGGATGCCTCTCCCCGGCATTAACCAGATCAAGATTAATCTCAAGATCAAGAAAGACCTCGTCATTACAAAGACAAGCGGACCCATTTGTTATCGAAAGGATGCCGCTGGGCTCAAGAATGCGGAGCGACCTACCGAGACTAGTAAATCTATGTTCCAAAAGCAGAGTAGGGCACCACTATGGAAGTATACAGATCTACATGTCAAGTTAAAGTCCACTACCGCGATACCCACATCGCTCATCTCGTGAGGCGCCTGCATTTTAAGAAACTATAATATGAAGTCGAACTCAATAAATGCAGCCATGCGGTCACCGAAAATTCGGGCTTCATAGTCAATCACAGGGGAATTGAAGCAACCTTACAAACAGCGCGACACTACGCCGTCGCCGCCGTGAATAGCAGAACAACGACCATAGGAGGATAGCCGCTGGGTCGCCGTGTCCAGAGTAAGTGAGATGCCACCCTTTCTTCCTGTGTTCAAGAAAGCCTTTCAATGGGATACGGCGCGAGAAGTCTCAAGAGATGGATATCCTGGCCCTCCTGGCCCGAGCGAGCCCCGCCGGGAACTCCTCACCTCAGATCACGGCTCGAACTTTTCAACCAGCCCTCGTCAGAGATAAAGAACGGATTCAGCATCCGGTTTATTACTGCAGCCGAGCCCTAAGAGGAGCAGAGGAAAGATACCCGAAAATGGAAAAATTAATTGCCTCAATCAGAAGCTCCACCCGCATTTCAAAGCCTGGTACCATGAAGTCCCAACCACCTAATGAAGCACGACAAACCGTAGACCAAAGTACTAATAAATGGGCTATAGAACTAAGCGAAGCCTGACATCGATATAGTAATAAACCACCATAAAGGGACAGGCCCCGCGCACTTTGTCAGCGGAATCTCCAGATCGACGTAATCCACGCTGGTACCTACAAAGAAATTGAATCTTTCCACTTGGAAGCTCTTGTAGATGGAGCCTCAAACGCCTAAGGAGGAAGGCTGTGTCTTATCCTAACCTCTGCATGAAATAGACACTGAACATAATTTCAGGTTTGGATTCTGAACATCCAACAATGAGTTCCGAATACGAGGTCACATAGAGCCTCAACCTTGCTCATTCTGCTAGAGGTTGACCGCTAGAGGCTCACAAAGGACTCAACTCCGGTGTTAGACAAGATAGAAGACAATATACAGGCCAAAAGGTGAGAGAATGGGATCCTATATCTCCAAAAGGTTCGTGGGATCTTACTAAAGAATCATCGGTCCATAACACATGTCCTCAAAGTGGCGTAGAATTCCCGAGTCGACGCCTTGGTAAATCTAGCCACAGCCTCTCAGGAAGACCTCAGCATGTCAACACTGGGCCGAATACTTAGCGTAACCTTCTATCGAATTTATAGCATGATGATGTATCGCCCAAAGAGGATCCGAGCCGCAGTTGGATGGACCCTATTTGGGGATTATATTAATGACTTAATCTCACCGGATGACCCGAAGAAGCGCCAAGATAAAGAGTGAGATCTTCCGCATTTACCAACCACAAAGGAAGTTTTGATAAGCGAGGATTCTTCACACCTTTCCGGCAATGCATCGCAGAGAAGACAACGGGTAATGCGCTAAGAGAAGCGCACGCAGGGCATATGGAATCATATAGAGTCGCATTATCTGGGGAAGGTCTGAGGACAGGATACTACCGCCAACTATACTAAGGACGAATCGACCTAAATTTCGTAACGAAGATCTCGCCAGAGCACGCCAAGATCTCACGCCTCATCGTAATCAATCGACGCCGATCACAAGCCCTCGCCATTCCAACAATGGGTTTGGACATATTGGGACCCCCATCATCTAGTAAGTATTGTAAATTCATAATCATCGTGAAGAGACATTTTTACCAAATGGTAACATATTTTTACTTACAATCAATGAAAGCAAAGATACGTAATTTTGTGTGGCGAGCTATCACTATGCAGTTTGGTATCCCGAGCCCCGTATCGTATTAATGGAAAATGTCGATAACGACAAATTTAGAGACTTTAAGCCAGCTTGAATTAAAAATTATTACTCATCCTCTGAAGACACCTCATAGCCGAATCTGACAAAGCCGAGGTCACTATCGTGACCCTTAAAAGCCTCTTTCAAGACCAAGTTGGAAGACCATAAAGTGAATTGCAGAATACCTCTCGAGGTACTACGGGCTTGCTGCATCAAACACAAAAGACAACTACTAGGAAACCCTTCATTTTGGCTGCACCGAGGCGCCGCCTCGTGAGAAGCTCTAATAAAACTCAGATCGAGTTAAAGACGAGGAGCACAACGACAGGCCCGTTCAACTTAGAACCCAGATCTAGCGCAGTGTTCAAAAGACGCCGTAGGAATATCAAAGGAAAAACAAAGAAGGTATAATCAAAGGGTCAGTCCCGTGGGTTAAGTAATCCTCTGTGCGACTTACTTAAAGAAACTCACGCAAGGAAAAAATCCAGCGCATGGAAAACCGGGCCCCAACTGGGAAGGACCTTACATCATAACCGTAGTCACGCACTGTGCAATTACGAACTCCAAACAGAAGAGGGAAAAATCTTGAAGCATACGTGGAATGCGTAACATCTCAAACGTTTTTACCAATAAGCGTTGGTCTGTAATAGGGCCTTGTTAATTAGTGCATAGCGAGTTGAACATTTGTTAATCACGATGTCGGAGTGATTCCATACAGCTCAAATATACGAAAACTAAAGGAGCACATAATAGGAAAATTCATAAAGAAAAAAGGCTTTATTACGCCGATTATAATCAGATTACAAATCAGATTGAGCACTGATTAGCACCTGAGTATAACTCCCGATTTGAAACATTTATCGATCCTCGATCTTCTTCCGAATGAGTAGATACACGAAAGCAGCTACTGAACGAGTCAGACAACCGAGCTTCGCCCAGAACTTTTTTCGCCCATGCTGATTCTGCGCCATGAGTTCTGTCAAACACACCTCCCGATCGGTAGTCACCGCCATTGACAGCCATTAATCGCCTAAATGAGCTCGGATCAACCATTTCGGCCGACCACAGCCAAATTACACATCGCCATGAGCCAGCGGTTCACTCCCGACGGTACGCTTGGTCAGACAGTGTGCCACACACCGCCTAAATGAGTCTGACTAACCCATTTTGCCGAACGCCACCAAGGCCATCGCACATGAGTCCCGCGTACTCACTTCCGACAAGGTCGCTCCGCCAACACGCCGTCAGCCGCCTAAAATGAGTCGTATCAACCCATTTCGGCTGAACGCCACCAAGGCATCGCGCCACAGCCCGCTGCTCACTTCCGACGAGGTCGCCCGCTTCACCATTAGTTACGCCGCTTTCTAAATGAGTCGACCAACCCATTTCGGCCGAACGCCACCAAGGCCATCAGCGCCCATGAGCCCCGTTGCTCACTCCGACGAACGGCCTGGTCAACACAGCCACGCCGCCTAAACGAACACCAACCCATTTCCTACCGAACGCCGCCCGGCGGCTACGTCACTAAGACCAACTATTCACTCGACGAGCTCTTCCGCACGTACCCAACATGGATTTGAGCTCACCTACTCTCTTCACCCGCACGAGCTCTTCCTCATCACCAACACGACGCAGTCTACCATTAATTTACATCGACGAAGCCTTCCCATCACCAAGACATGGATTCCAGCCTAATCTAATATTCACTGGACGAGCTCTTCCTATCGCCCAACATGGACGCAGCCTCTACCCTACTACTCCGTATCGAGCCCTTCTCATCAACATGGACTGAGTCCCCTACTTTAAAATTCTAATTCACTCGAGCCTTTCCTATCAAATTAACATGGATTTGTGCTCTGACCCTACTACTCGGGACAGCTTCTTCATCACCAACATGGACGAGCCCTACTCACATTTACATTGACGAAAGGCTCTTCTTATCACCAAGATGGACGAGCCCCAATCTACATTCACTCTAACGTACTCTTCCGACACCAACATGGACGAGCCTCTAATCTCACTACTCCGACGAGCCTCTTCCTCATCACCAACATGAACGAGCCCTACTTCATTAATTCTTATAATGACTAAGCTCTTCCTATCGCCTCAACATGGACGAGCTCTAATCTACTATCACCCGACGAGCTCTTCCTATCAGCCACCACGACTTAGCTCTCTACTCCTACGGCTGCACTTTGTTTTCCCCGGTCACAACATGATGAGCCTACTTCCACAATTCTATATATCGACGAAGCTCTTCCTATCACCGCCATGGATCGAGCTCTAATCTACTATTCACTCAACAGCCTTCCCACAACAAGATGACAGAGCGCTCTACCTACCACTGCATTCCAGCTCTTCCCATCACCAACATGGACGAGCTCCTACTAATAATGATTCTGATCAGCTCTTCCCTATCGCCCAACATGCTTATTTCCCCACCCTAATACTGTGACGAGCTCTTCCTCATCGTACCAACATGGACGAGCTCCTATCGCAATTTATATCGATTTGAGCCTTCCCGTATCAAGATGGATGAGCCTAACTACTATTCACTCTGACAAGCTCTTCCATTTTAGCCAACACGGATGAGTCTACTTACTCTCATTCCCCACAGCTTCTATCAAGATGATCTAGCTCCTACTCACAATTTACATTGACGAGCTCTTCCTATCAGTCAGCATGGACGAGCTCTAATCTACTATTCACCCTGACGAGCTCTTCCTATCAGCCAACATGGACGAGTTTCTACCCATTACTCCGCACGAAAGCCTTTCTCATCAACAACACGACGAGCTCCTACTACACCCCATATCGACGAGCTCTTCCCATCGCCAAGATGGACGAGCTCTAATCAATATTTCACTGACGAGCTCTTCCTATCACCTAACATGGACGAAGCCCCCAATTCCTACTACTCCGTATTTCGTTCCTCATCATCAACATGATTTAGCCCTACTTCGTCAATTCTTACATTGATTGTTCTTCCTATCAATCGCATCGACGAGCTTTAATCTACTATTCACTACCAGCTCTTCCCATCACCAACATGGACGAGCTCATTTACATTCATTTGATTTTCATCACCAACGGACAGCTCTATTCAACTATGCTTTTACCAATACCGCGTCACATGGAGAAGCCTGGCCTCAACCATTTGGATATCGACGAGTCACATTCATTTCACTCAGAGGAGCACCGTCACTATATTGACGAAGCATCCCCGCAAATTGCTGAACAGTTCCCCGTTAATCGCTTGAGGAGCTTCGCCGACCTCGAAAGGAAAATAACATACGAAACCCTAAGAGAGGAAGTAAGAGCCCAATCAAGCCAAAACCCCTAACCGAATCATTATTTAGAATAAACATATATAGACCAACAAGAATGCGACTATAACAAACATAGCGCCGCTCAACAATAAATGATTATCTAAAAGAGAGCTATTATTGATCTTTGAGCCCTGTGCCCGCAAATGAGTAAATATATACACAGAGAAAAATTTTTTTTTTTTTTTTTTTTTTTTTTTTTTTTTTTTTTTTTTTTTTTTTTTTTTTTTTTTTTTTTTTTTTTTTTTTTTTTTTTTTTTTTTTTTTTTTTTTTTTTTTTTTTTTTTTTTTTTTTTTTTTTTTTTTTTTTTTTTTTAAAAGAAAAAAAAGAAAAGGATATGGGAGATAAAGGGTCGAGATCGTCCCTAAAGCTCACGCACAGAGGAAGGGGATGACGAGGAATGAGAATGGATTTCAATAGGAGTGCTCGCCCTTGGGAATAACTGGGCAGAGGTATTCCTCCGCTCCTCATCACTAGGAAGATCAAAATTGAAATCTAGGTCGGTACGCGAGAACCGCCTCAAAAGCGAGCCACCCGTAAGGCCCACCAGCACCGACTTGATCCTGCGCTACTCATAACCTCGCCTCAGGCAAACAGATACCCGACTGGCCGATGAAGGATCTCGCACGCACCGCGCATTCTCGCTAGGGCCTTCTCCGACGCAAATTGCAGACCGGGAAGACTTCCGGCTGACGAAAGGCCTCTAACAAAGACTCTACCTTCTGGAAAGCCAGCGACGGCCACTAAGTTGTGTTTCCCCATCACTGGCAAAGCACGTCCGCACAGTTCCATTTGAAGATCTCGCAGCCGCCCGGAGGTGACGAGCTCAACCCCAACCGCACTGAAGCTCGCTACCGCACGCCGCTCCCTCCCGAGCCTCAAATCCAAGTTACCCGGGGCGACTGCGGGATTGTCCTCGAACCTTCAAGCTCGCCTACGGCCGCCGTCAAGCCGTTATTTAACCCCATCTTCTACTCACCCGGCACTGGCGTTTCGGTCGGCGGTGCTTCAAGTCGACGGTCGCCCGCATCTTCACAAACGCCGCACGCTACTTCCCAGCTCGCCTCGCCGGGCAAGAGCGCAGTGTTCTCTACTTTATAAATGCAAGTGATCTTTACGTGCTTCTCATTTGACGGCCGCCGACTTCAAAACAGCAGCAACCCGCATATCAAACACAAAGTCAAGATCGGACGCAAATAGAATGGTGATAAACGGATTAGAGATCACGGGCGCGACTCGAAGCGATACAAAGCCAAAGTTTCACCAGAATCAGTTTCGACTCCCGCAGTCTAATCCTCGACAACAGTTGTGTCAGTCACGCAAGTTCGGTGTTGGAGAGCAAAGAATCCTTGGCTTCATCAGCCTTTGTTTTCAATTTCTTTCTCTTCGGTTCCGCCACCTCTCGAGGAGGCAACCAAATACCTTCAAGGCGGATCAATATCGTTGCTGCATAGCCGCTAGCTACGGCTTCACGCCTCTCACCTAGCGATTTCCGCTCCGAACAGCTGGGAAGATAGGGCGTAGAGAGCAAACCTAGCAAAGCATCACCACAGACGCAGAATCGCTGCTTCCACTTGGATTGGTGAAGCCCGAGAGCCCTCACTTCTAACCTTGGCCAAACCGCTCATCTCTTCGCAGATTTGTGATTTTTTTCCTTTTCACGGCAGCCTGCAGTGATTGTCACTTAAATGAACTAAAATTTCTGAGTGGGAGCCAAAGAAGAGTCTAGAAGGAAAACCCCAAGGTGGAAGGAGGCGAGGGCCCTCAAAGTGCCGCAGGGTGGATCATGACATCGACCTAGATGGACTGTAATACCCGACTTATCACCCGCATAAGGGCTGAGCCAGACATTCCGCTAACGCCAGAGTTATGACGTTGTCTCCTCGCTGGCGGTCAAACGAAAGCACCTAAGAAACACAGGTGCAAAACCAAACGCTCAACCATCTTTCTCGTGCAAGCCACGCTTAAAAAACAGAGCAAATACTCACGAAGATTATCGTGGGTATGCGTTGTAGTCGAGGACACCTGAGTATCGCCCCGCCGTAAAGATTGCATCCCAGAACGACTGGCCACAAGAAATACCGTCCCTTCTATGATCTCATGAATAGGTAGGTCGAGATTACCGCAGGAGCTCCAGAAATGTTTGAGAAGAAACAGCTCCCTGTGGGAGGAGCTATTGGTTTAAAAGACGAAGGAGCAGAGGCTACGCAGTGACGCCGAACCCCCAGATCCCTAAAAAAGATCAAAAGGCCTACCAAAATACCCCAAACATCGGGAGCCGCTGGGAAGGCGACAAATGTTAGCCATACAACCCCTTTCATGAAGGGGTGCAAAGTGGAAAACGAAGGCCATCATTGGGAAGCACACGCAAGAAGTACCATCCTGTGCACTGAGGTCGTGATAAAGAGTCAACATCTGGGACCCATATTCGACACCGGGAGGTCGGAGAAGGACGCAAAATGGTCCCATATAAAGGGCCAACCTCGTTAGGTCCCATGTTCACGCGATAGTCGGCGCGCATTGAGGAAATCAATTCTCGGGGTATTTGATCGTGTTCAATTTCCTTTACTCCTTATCTAACTAATGGGAGAGGTCAGAGCAGCCAGCCAAACTCACCGCCAAACAAGCGGAACACTTCACCGTCACAGATCAACAAGAGTCGCCATCGCTGATACGCAAAAAGGAAGAAGAGCGATGACCGATGACGTGAAGCAACAGTAATAGACGAGCGTAATGAAGAACTTAGAGCCTCAACACGATCAACCGAAAAAGGACCTCACACGGGGTAAAGTAGACGCAGACCTAGGAATAAAGCGGAAAGGAACAAGATCAGAGAAACTCGAGATAGGAGGGGCCGATGAAAGTGAACCCAGGAGCCGGCGAGAATATGAAAAACAAGCGCAAAACCCGAAGAGTCGCCATTAATCATCTCTAGTACCTTTCCGAATCCGACGCTGGGAATAAAGCAGTAGACGAATGTGGGAGAATTATGTGCCTTCGCACACGCGGGCTCCTGCATACAAGGTCGGGGCAAATCGATAAGGGAGAGGCACAGCCCAATATCCAATTCTAGGCCTAGAGGAAATGGCGCTCCATATCAAACCCAGCCCCTTATATCAACTCAAGGTGAAAACTGATCTTCACTCAGTCTAAAGCCGAATCAGACGGCTGAAAAATCCATAACCGTCCAATAAGCCCGTATACATCTCATCTAAATGGTAGTGCCAAAGATATATTTTATTTATTCCCAGATCTCACCATCACATGGCGGGAAAGAAAGGATAATGATAGATCACGCTACTTGACATCTTCCTATGGCAGCAAAGAAGACTATCCCAAGTTAACCGCTCTTTCCTATATCCTGTACCAGATCCGATATGAACTAAAATAAGAAATATTCCATCCAATGGGAAGGACTCCTAATTACCATCCAACTGGTTGAGTCTCAACTATAAATATGAGGCCATCCTATCGGTGAAAGGTACGCCAACATTCTTACACACACATTCAAATGCCAATACTAATTCTTTAAGCATTCTCTCTTTTCTCTCAAGGAAGAATCGACTTCAGACGGAGCGTTACGAGCAAAAGCCCTCACGACTCTCTTCTTTGTTCTCGCAGAGGAGCAAGCACGTCTGTAGCTTCTGCAGATCTACATATTGCAATCTGGCCCCTACCCTGCATAATCCCGTACGCCTCGCATCCCAAAATCTTCTTCACAACAACCGTCCAAACAACGACTCCCCACACACGCTCCGGCCTAGTTCGCTTGAAAAGGCAAATGCCCTTCAAACACTCATTTCAAGTTTTGGCTTAATTGAGTTTAACTTTGTCTAGACTACTTCTTTCCATTTTAGCTAATCGTTTTTCTTTTGAATTTCATCCATAATTTATGATTCTTCATCTTCATCGTGTCTCATGATGTCCTTAGCCACTTGAAAAACAAATAGGTAGTCAATAATAGTGTTGTTATAGTCTCGGGTTTCTCCTTTATAACTTAATAAGATCTTTTAGTTCTAGATATCAATATTTCTTTTAGGGAAAATTGATTAGTTTGTGTTTCATATGAGCTATTTATTTATTAAGTTGGGTTTTATCATTCTGAAGAAAAAATGAACCTTTCTTTGGGTTACCTTCAAGATGCCCTAAGATCCATTGTTTCATTGTTTCATTGGCAAAAGCTTCTCGCTTGAAGTTATGAATGGAACAATGGTGACGGGAACCATTCTATTTCCACAGCACCAATGCTTTGATCCTCATAGTATTTTCACAAAGACACAAAATAAGAAGAAAAACAAATGGAGGACTTTGTTTTTGTTTTTTTTTTTTTAAATTGAAATAGAGAAGTTTCAAGTAGGGAGCCATATTTTCTATGTTCCTTCACAAAAGGTAGGAAATTTTTGGACACTTTCTAAAACTTAGAATTTTTCTCAAATGATTTCATATGACTGGCAGAATATTTAGAAACCCAGAAACGAGATTTTTCGAAAAAGGAGCGAATCGTAATTTGCCGGACGATACAAAAAACTCTAGATTTTATCTAGATCTTGATGACGAAACGGATCGTGCTGCTAGAATCATCTCGCGAAATCTAATGAACTGCACAAACCAATGGGTTCCTGAGACAATCGGCCACGCATTTCGAGGGCTAACCCGGCCATTAGCGGGCCACACGTGGCATGAAGGTGCAAAGCACTTGGCACTGCATTGGGGCCACTTGGCACCAGATTTGGGGGACACTTTGGCACTTGAGTGGCCAAGTGCTGCCATTAGAATGTGGTATGCTGAAGGGTGTTGGTGCATGGCATGGTGACACATGCCATGAGACTTGGAGCTAATGTGTCAGCTTTCGATGTAAAACATGTCTAGGCTTAGTGGAGAAACATGGAATTGAGGAAGTTAAGGGGAGGAGTTCTTCCTATTGCTGAAAGGAGTTCTAGAGAAGAGGAGAGAAACATAAAAGAGAGAAAGAAAGAGGAGAAAGAAAACCATAAGGAAGGAGAAAGGGAGGCAGGTGCTTTTCTCCATTGTTTTCAGATTTGGGTGATCAAGAACTGGTCTGTACACTTTCAAGAGGTGTGAGGATTTCTCCCTGGTTATTTCCTGTTTGGGGCCATGGAAAATTTAAGATTTTGGCTTGAGTTGGTTTGTGTTATTACTTAATGTGAATAATGGGATAGCAGAATTTTTCTAGAACTGACCTGTTACGTACAAGGCTTATATAAGCTGTTTTTCTGGGTTCCTAAGACTGTACCCAGGGCTTGTGTGTTACTTGAGCGGATGCCATGCAGAATTTTATGGAACTAATCTGGTTACTGCATGTTATTGTATATGTTGTTTTTGTTGGGTTTGGGATAATTTAAAAAATCCAGGCTGGTTATATACTTCTGAATGAATACCATGCAGAAATTTTCTAGAACTGATCTTGTTACTGCATGTTAATATATATGCTGTTTTTCTGGGTTTTAGACTGAAGAAAAATCAGTTTGGATTATTATTGTTGGCATGGCTAACATGCAGAATTCTTCTGGGTTTTAGACTGAAGAAAAATCAGTTTGGAGTATTATTGCTGGCATGACTAACATGCAGAATTTTTCTGGGTTTCTAGACTGAAGAAAAATCAGTTTGGTGTATTATTGTTTGCATGATTACCATGCAGAATTTTCTTGGTTTTCTACTGAAGAAAAATCAGTTTGGAGTATTATTGCTTGAATATCACATATATGCAGAATTTTTTCATGCTTTCTAGACTGAAGAAAATTCAGTTTGGTGTATTATTGCTTGCATGATTAACATGCAGAATTTTCTAGGTTATGCACCCATGTTTAGGGGCTATAACGCCCGTCCGAACTCCGATTCGGGTGTTCTTGGACTCTATGGAGAGCTCATGGAGTCAAGAATCTAGCCATAAGCCATTCAGTGGCATTAGGTGATCATATCAGTGCTGAAAAACTGATTGTTGCACCAAGTGTATGAATTGCTATCAATATGGGTGTTTCAAACACATTGGGTTGTAATGTGTTGCACTTGAACATGGTCATTTCTTGGCATGTAGCGTGTCGTATGATCGACATACTATGTCTCACCGAATATGAATTAGTGTTATCATTTCTGCCTAAGTAATGGTTGGAATCTATGTTACTGTTACGCTTGAATGATGTGTCGACATGAATGAATCGATGATAGAAAAAGATGTGGCGTGCATGCTTAAAGAGTACCTGATTGAATGTGTGGAATATTAATACATGTATGCTGTTGATGTTGAATCGACATATGAAATGTCAGGTGCAATAGACATGAGTAGTTCATGGCACACACTTAGTGTACTGCAGAATGTCCATGTAGGTGTCTTCATACATTGGTTTCAGTTTGAGTGCAAAGTAAGTACAAATTGCATCGCACAGTGTGGTAACACCGCATTACATGGGTGTGTGTACATGGTATCATTGGCATCGCTTAAGGTGCCGACCGTGGTTGAATGGACGAAGTCCAATTGAGTTCCATGTTGTTAAATGAACTGAAACACGAAGGTCGGGCGAAAGTAGGATAGACACCCCCTCAGTGAAAGCCGAAAACCCGTTAGACAACGATCTATCAGCCCGAAATGTTTCGAGGGTGTAAGAGACTACTAAGTGAGACCCCAGAAGTTCTGCTACTGTAAAAAGACACGTAAACGATTACAACAAATAACATCACATAGACTACGGGTTGTAAGATGGGGAGCTCCGACTAACTCTGATTGATTTCCATTACACTGCATTGGGTGGTGTGTCTGGAGGCTGACCGCATACGGGGCATGTAGAGTGTTGTCTCATACATGCATGTACTTTGTTTTTTTTTTTTTTTTTTGGTAGGACAACATCTCTGCACGGATTGGTTGTTTGTGTGATTGTGAAATGATCATTCTCAGATGTGCACCTAAGGAGTAAATTGTAGGATTTATCTCTATTGGCATTAGCTCACCTTAGTCGTGGGACCCTTCGTGCGGTACAAAGACAAAAAGTGTGCAGATGGCGCCTCCTAGAGGCCGAGGATGAAGCGGGCCGATCGTGGCCTTGATTCATGTTTTGTGTATATATTAGAACGAACTAGTTTTAATATATGTTTTGTATTAAGAGTGATGTAATAACTCTTGATCCATAGAAATGTATGGTTTGTAAATCGTATGGATCTAGTATGGATAATGGCTCAGCTGGGTCATTTTATTTATGTATGGGTCTCATGATATGAGACACATGCAAAGCCTTCTGCAAAGCTGACTAAGTGGTCAGCGGGACCCTCGGGGTTTTAGGGCGGCCATGACTTGTATCGCAGCAGCATACGAATACCTGTGGCCTATGGGGCATGGAGTTCAGATTACGCCGTTGATGTAGAACATCACAACTTGGTATAGCTTGGTGTTTGAGCTTGAGTTATAGTTACCTAGTGCTCGGAATTTGATGTCCAGATCATAGTTTGGTATCAAGGTCTAGGTGGGAGGCTACTTAGGAGTCCACGGGACAGGATTAGATCAAAGCATTCATTGTGTGTTTTCTTATGTATGCTTTGATTGTATGTGCGTGATTGTGTGTTACAAATTGCTTGAATTACATACGTGGTAGGATGTATATGGGAAATGCGAACACTAGGGTTGAGAAACGTAACCTTAGGAGTTCGTGAAACAAACGGATGGTTCGAGATATTAGTTCTATTATTGGTTGGCATGTGCGCTAATAGTAGAACACGAAAATGACTCTAAACTTGTTGTTGACTTATGTAGATGGCAAGTTGAGGACGGGGGCGTAGAGATCATCCACGGGGCGATGGTCAACCGCCACCTGTTTTTGATCAGCAAGCCTTCATAGAGGCCATGGGGCGTCGCATAGCTACCATCAGACAGTTAATGCAACTAGATATCGTGGAGGTGCCATGAATCTCCAAAGGTCTTACACATCATCCTCCAATGTTCACGAGAAGGGACTTGATGGTAGTCACCATTGGTCCGCTATATTGAGAGGATTCGAGCTATGGAGATCACCTCTAGTACTACTCTGATTACATCGTCAAATCAGCTCGAGGGTGAGTCCCTAGATTTGCGGATTGGTCACAACTTCAGGACTCGAGACTATGACATGGATGATTTCGCAGATCATTCATGGGGGAAGTACTTTCCAATTCTTCTACTGTGACATGCGCGAAGGCCCGAGAGTTCCTCGAGTCGAGACAAGGGGTGATGATCGCATCAGCACGCAGCCGATCTGGCGCAGTCGCACGCCGGATGATTATGGCCACCGACGCCATTCGGTCGTAAAGTTCGAGGATGGGCTGAAGTTGTCCACCCGGGGCAAGATTGTAAGACATAACCTAAAGGATATGGACTCGTTGGTCAGTGCAGCCTTGATCATTGAGCGAGAGGTAGATGATGCTCGTAGCATCCGGGATGCGGTTTCTAGTGATAAGAAGAGGGGAAGCCAAGCTTTTTTTGTGGTCTGAAAGAAGCAAAGGACTGCTCATGAGGGTTTGGAGGAGCTGGGGCCAAGAGCCAACAAGGCTAAAGCCAGTCTGTGTTACAACAAATGTATATGACATGTTTCTACTGCCATCGGTCGGGACACATGAGGCTGAACTGTCCGTAGATACAGGGGTTTTAGGATCAGGGGACACCATAGTCCCGATCATCGCAGACATTTATGGCTCAAGATGTTCTCCACCCAAAGACAGCCGTGTGGAATAGGTATCGCTCTGTGGTACCGATGACGAGCATCGGGTGTTTCATAGACAGGCCAGAGGGGCCAGAGTATGGGTCGAGGTCGAGGGCAGAGTGTACAGGCAGGGACTTTGGGGACTCAAGGGCGTGTCTACGTCATTACTCCATAGACTTAGGCAGCAGATCATTCAGTGATTCAGGGTACGTTTCTACTCTTTCGCTTGGGGGCGAGGGTGTTATTTGACTCAGGTGCATCATATTCCTTTATTGCTACATCTTGTGTAAGAGTATTAGGTTTAGATCGCATGTGAGTTCTCCCTAGGGACTAAGGCGAGAATTGATCGAATATGCTCAGATGCGGAGTTAGAGATTCGATTCTACTCACTAAATGGACTCTCTCGTCATGGACATGTCGAGTTCGAGGTCATCCTCGAGATGAACTGGCTGAAGGCACATCGGGTTATCATAGATTGTGACCGCATGAGAAAGCTACTACCACACACCGCATCTATTACTGTGTTGCGTTTCAGGAATAGCATGATGCTTACCTAGTGAACACCTATTGGAGACAAAGTGCTTCGTAGCTGAATGAGGTTTGTCCCACACCGTGTACAATTCACGATGGCATTCGGGCATTTGACGGGTTGGCTAGCTAAATTTTACCCGAGGACGAGGAGACAGGGAAGAGTAAGGGCCAATTGGGGTAGTTTCATAGGTGCAGGATGTTTTCCGTATTTAGCTAACAGATCACCTCTATCGAGGGATGTGACTGCATCGTAGTCGCATCCCCGCACGTCGCCCCATTTCTATGACTCCGCATAGGATGGCAACCCTGCTGAGTTGCAGGAGCTCAATCCGTATATAGGAGTTAACAAGCAAGGGTTTCATTGCACTTCTCCTGTTGACCAACAAATGTGTTGAATATTTGTTGCAAGGATGAAGACTCCTTCAATCAAGGTACCCGAGAGAAGGAAATGAAGAAAACAGAATTCACATCCATGATTGGTAGACTTTATACTGCTGACGGCTGAGGGAATAGCCTACCGGTAGACTGCGACCGTTACCATCACGAGTTGTGAAGCGCGCACATCCCCAAGACACGTTTCAGATGCCAGACGGGCACCTCTGAGTTTATGGTGATGCCTTTGGGATTGACGAGAATGCACCTAAGCAGGTTCATGGATCTCATGAACAGGGTGTTCCACCCCCTATTTAGACTGGGCTTCAGGAAGGGTATTTGTCGATGACATCCTCGATCTACTCCCGCCTGAGGTGGAGCATGATCACTGAGAACTCCATCACGTTTTCGAGGGATCACTCCACTGTATGCCAAGTCTCGCATGTGAGTTAACAGAGGCTCGGGACACGGTGTCGCCTTCAGCGTGTTATGGACTCCGGGAAGGCCGAGGCTTAAGATGAGTCGGGAGAGACCGAAGTCACCTCGAGACACGTAGTTTCTGGGATTGAAGAGGCCACAGAGGTTTATGCAGGATTTCTCCCAACCTAGCAACGCCTTGCGACGAGATTGACCCGGATGGAGGTCAGGTGCCAGGTGGGATGATCTATGTGAGTGAGCTGCCGAAATTAAAGAGTGAGGCTTACTTCAGCTCCTATTCTAATAGTCCTGCAGTGACAGAGGTACAATACCGTGGATGCTTCGAAAGACGGACTGGGATGTGTTCTGATACAGTCCGGGAAAGTTATGGCTTATGGTTCTTGGTAGTTGAAGAATCACGAGCAGAATTACCCCACGCATGACATGGAGTTGGCAGCTGTAGTCTTCTCCTTGAAGATTTGGCGCCACTACTTAGATGGTGAGTAGTTCGAGGTGTTTTCAGACCACAAAAGTTTGAAACACATCTTCACGCAACGAGACCTCAACATGAGGCAGCGTAGGTGGATGAAGTTTTTGGAGGATTACGACTTCATTTTGCATTACCATCCTGGTAAGGAAAATGTGGTGGTTGATGCACTTAGCAGCCGAAGTTACGAAGTCTTGGCTAGTATAGCTTCACGGGAGTGGCGGATCTTTCTCGGAGTAGTGGGGCCGGTTTAGACTACGATTATGATGAGCGGGCCGCGGGGTACCTTGGGGGTCACGGTGGCTGCGCCGTCTCTCTCTTGACCCAGGTGATAAAGTCCCGGGGGCCAGACCCCGTAAAGGCTGAGTGTCCATCAGGACCCGAGTACGATCTGGATCTTCGATTATAGGGGATGGGTTGTGGTCCCCCAGTGGACGCAATTGAGGAAGGAGATCCTCAGGGAGTTCCATTGCTCTAGGTCGTATTGCATCCGGTTAGCGCGAAAATTTATCGTGACCTTCGTCGCTAGTATTACTGGAGAGGGATGAAGAGGTACGTCGGGATTTTTTCCAACGGTGTCTCAGCGTGCGGCGGGTCAGGATGAGCACGAGAGGCGGCGAGTACACTCCGATACATTGGAATGCGGAGTGGAAGTGGGAGCACTTCACGATGGACTTTATGACTCACTTGCCACGGACATCGTGGAATCATGATGTGGTGTGAGTTATAGTGGATCGACTCACCAAGTCGGCACATTTTTTGACCGTGCGGATGACCTTCACACTAGAGGAATTCTATAGGTTGTATATGCGGGAGATAGTACGATTGCATGGAGTGCCAGTATCCATAGTATTAGATCGGGATCCTTGGTTTACGCTCAGTTCTAGAAGAGTTTCCAGAAGGCCATGGGAACACAGCTGTCGATGAGTACTGACTTTCATCCTCATACGGATGGTCAATCAGAGTGGACTATTAAGAATTTAGAGGATATGCTGCGAGCATGTGTCCTGGATCTCAAGGGTAGTTGGGAGGAGCACTTTCTCTTGGTAGAGTTTGCCTATAATAACAGTTATTAGGCGAGTATACAGATGGCACCCTATGAGGCTCTCTATGAGAGGCCATGCGATCACTTAGGTATGTTGGACCCGGAGGTGGGAAGGCTAAATCAACCCAGTCATGTACGATTAGAGACACCTCGGAAGGTGGGTATGATCAGGAGCGTTTGCACTGCTCGGGCCGACGAGGAGAGTTACGCTAATATCACGATATGGCTGACCTCTAGAGTTCAAGGCGGGTGATCATGTCTTCTTGAAGGTGATGCCTAAGAGAGGAGTGATCAGGTTCAGCAAACGAGGGAAACTGTCGCCGAGGTACATTGGACCCTTCGAGGTACTCAAGAGGGTGAGTGCGATTGCGTATCGGTTAGCGTTTCTGCCGAGTTTGTCAAGCGTTCATGAGGTGTTTCATGTCTCTATGCTCCAGAAGTACACTCCAGATCCAACTCATATAGTGGATTAAGGCGAGCTTGTTGTTGATGCGGATGAGACCTTCGAGGAGGGACTAATGCGTATCATGGATAGCAGAGAGCAGGTTTTGCGTGGCGAGACTGTGAGGCTTGTGAAGGTGTTGTGACAACACCAAGGAGTCGAGGAGGCGACATAGGAGCACGAGGACACCGTGCGTGCCAACTATCCCTTCTTGTTTGATCGGGAAGGTACGTTTTCTAGTCATTAATGTTTTAAATGACTGTTGCATATGCATGTGTTTGATTGTGTGTATTTATGCAGGAATTTCGGGATGAAATTCTTTTAAGGGGGGAGGATGTGAAACCCGGAAACGTATTTTCAGAAAGGAATGAATCGGTAATTCTTGTAGGAATGTCTGAGCAAAACCCTAGATTTTTCTCTAGATCTTGGATGACGAAACAGATCGCGTCGTTAGAATCATCTCGCGAAATCTAGTTGAACCAAACAAGCGGCGTTGGTCACGAGACTTTCGGTTTTCACGTATTTGGCGGAGCCAGGTTTGATGGCGGGCGACCGCGTGGCATGAAGGTCTGGGCCATGGCGCGGACTTGGGGACACTTGGCGCCAGGTGGCGAGTGCCAAGCTACTAGAATGCATGATGTTAGTGGTGTTGGTGCATGGCTTGCCATGGGTGACACATGCCATGACTTGAGCTATGTGTCAAGCTTGATGTAAACATGTCTAGGCTTAGTGGAGAAACATGGAATTGAGGAAGTTAAGGGGAGGAGTTCTTCCTATTGCTGAAAGGAGTTCTAGAGAAGAGGAGAGAAACATAAAAGAGAGAAATAAAGAGGAGAAAGAAAACCGTAGGAAGAGAAAGGGAGGAGAGGCTTTTCCTCCATTGTTTTCCTGATTTGGGTGGATCAGGCGGTCGACACACTTGAGAGGTGAGGATTTTCCTCCACCCGGTTATTTCATACTTGTTTGGGGCCATGGAAATGGCATTTGGTTGAGTTGGTTTGTTATTACTTGAATGAATACCATGCATAATTTTCTACAACTGATCTTGTTACTGCATGTTATTATATATGATATTTTTTCTGGGTTTTAAGACTGAAATTCCAGGTTGGTGTGTTATTACTTGAATGGATGCCATGCAGAATTTTGGAACTAATACGGATTCTTGCATGTTATTAATAACATGTTGTTTTTTTTTGGGTTTTAAGACTGAAAATCAGGTTGGGTTGTTATTACTTGAATGAATACCATGCAAATTTTTTCACAAATTGATCTTGTTACTACATGTCATTATATATGCTGTTTTACGGGTTTTTTAGGCGAAGAAAAATCGGTTGGAGTATTATTGCGGCATGACTAACATGTAAATTTTTAAGGTTTCTAGGCGAAGAAAAATCAGTTTGGAATGTGTGCTTGCATGACTAACATGCGAGGAATTTTACGGGTTTCTGGGGCGAAGACAAATCGGGTTTGGTGTATTATTGTTTGCATGATTAACATGCAGAATTTTCTAGGTTTAGCCCTGGTTGTTTAGGCCATAACGCTCTCGTCTGAACTCCGATTCGGGTGTTCTTGGACTCTATGGAAAGATCATGGAGTCAAGAATCTAGCCATAATCCATTTAGTTGCATTAGGTGCTCATCGATTGCTGAAAAACTGATTATTTGCCAAGTGTCTGAATTGCTATCAATATGGGTGTTTCAAAACCACATTGGGTTGTAAAGTGTTGCGCTTAAACATGTGGTCATTTCTTGGCATGTAGCGGAATTTGTATGGTGACATACTATGTCTCGGCTGGGAGTATGAATTATGGCATTGCGCACAAGTAATGATTAAAAATTATGTTAATACATGCTTGAATGATGTGTGTTGACATGAATGAGCGGGAAGATAGAAAAAGATGTAGTGCATGCTTATGTGATATGCGATTTGAATGTGTGGAATAATGCATAATTTGCATGTATGTTGATGTTGAACTGAATATATGAAATGTTGTGTGCATTAGACATGAGTGTTCATAACACACATAGTGTATGGTGTAGAATGTCCATGTAGAGGTCTTCATACGTAGTCATGGAAGCGAGTGCGATGGCACAAATTGCATTGCATTGGTGTGTGGCAACATCGCATTACATGGGTATGTGTACATGGTACTGATTTGGCACTGCGTTTGGTGCTAAATTGTGTGGGCTTGGGAATGGGATGAAGTCCAATTGAGTTCCACAGTGTTAAATGAAAATGGAAAACGAATAGTCAATAGGAGGCGTAGCAAAGTAGAGGATAGACACGCCATCGGGTGAAAAGGCAGAAAGGCTGGTTAGATAATTTGTTTGCCTTTTGACTATATAGACTAAAACCCTCGAAATTAACATAGTTACAAGGACCTTTTCTTTACTTGCATCTATGTTAAAATTGGATAGACTTGCTTTAATTGAGTAAAAGTTCCTCGTGTTCGAGTTCGAAATTTTGGGTTTAGTCTGTGACTACTTTGCAAGTGCACGAGGTCATCTGGTAGTAAAAGTGGATGTAAGTCTAGATATCATTCCCACGAGGAGATTGACAAGAATTGGAAATCAACTACCCCCGACTATAAGATTACTTACTATTTGAACTTAAAATGGATAGTACGAGTTTAATCTAGAAATAATAATGGCTGTGCAATTATATGGCGAAAGTAAATGATAACGACTAAAAATAAGAACAAAATTACTGGGCTGAATCAGTTTCCTGTGAGAAATGAACACTATCAAATACTTTGGAAACGACCAATTCTGCATTAAATGCATTACTACATTCTCTTGATGGGTTGGATTTGTCAAGATTGCCTAACAATGCAATTGGATTTCTCCATGTTCAGCAGTTAGGGACCCCTAGCACTCTCAAAGACAAGAAGTTAAACCGGCTACTTGTATTTTTTGAGCTTCTTACGAGATACGGGTATTTTCTTTCTCAATACTTCACCATTTCACAGAATTGTAGATCTTTGCTTTCCTTCTTAGGAGTCAGCTGCCAAAACTTCTACCATCTAATTGATGACTCATCCTTTAAATCTAATGGTTCTTCCCTTCCCTTGATCGAGATCTCGGCTAATACGAGGTTAGAACTCCCGCTGGTCAGATAAATCTACGATTGTTTAGATTGATAATACTCCCTCAACATCAATTATGAGTGAAAAGGGAATTTGTCGAAAATGAACCTCTGAGCTTAGTAGTTCATCAGTAGTGATCTAACATACCCACAAGTGAATGCTCGAGTCTCGGGAATCTCACAACTCTGTGTCACGCGAGGGCCTCACAAATCGAGCAAAACACTCCTTGAACTGGTATTCGGTACTAACATTGGGAACTGATCGGTTCAAGAACCACATCAATCAAATAAATCCCAATCTAAGTATTTCTCTCTAGATTACGCAGAAAAGACTGTAACTAACGGTAAATCCAATCTAGCGAAGCTGCGTTCTAAATACTGCATTACAACCCACAATAGATCATTGATCAGGTGTATCCACTGTAATTGTAATAAACTGAGAAAAACAAATTCCAGAAAGTTATCTAGACTCCATTAATGTCAGGCAGCATTTGTATAAAGAAAATTAGAAATTAAATCCAGCTTCAGCATTTCTACATAGTTCGTTGGTTCAGATCCAGAAAAAGAAAAGAAAAGAAAAGAAAAGAAAAGAAAAATCTACTCTAAAATATACAATGAGTCCTTCTCCTATCCCCGTTTTGGGTATCGAAGACGGAAGCTACTTTACTATTCTCAAAAAGTTTATTTATAACTGTCAAAAGAAAATGGGCCTAATTCTAAAAAAAACTCCAGGTGGATTTCACTAAAGAAAAAGCTCAGTCTACTGTCTCATGTCACGACCTCAAATTGATGTTGCGACACAATTTCTCTCATTGCACTTTCGTTTGGTGCGACTTGATAGCAGTTTGTGACTTGGTTTCCCTTCGCAGTTGCTTTGATTAGTGAGTATGACATCGATTATAGTTGCGACCTTGTTGCTTCGATTGTTTCAAAAATTGATGTCGCGACCATGGTTTCGTATCGCAACCTGCGTTCCTCCTTCATTTCTACGCATTACGTAATGCCGCCCTCGATTTTAGGTTGCGACCCTATTTTTGTTGTCACTACTTCAGTTATGAGTTAGGACTTCTTTTCCTTGTTGCATTGTTTGTTGCGACCTAAGTTTTTAGATTAGAGCCACATTCTGTTTCCTCTTGCCTTAACTCACAGGTAGTGACTTCCTTTTTAAGTTGCGACTGCTTGGATGATTAGTTGCGACCTCCTTTATTGGTTTTCCGCCTTCACATGTGTTCTCGTAGAAGTTGCGTGAGCCTTAATAATTGGTGCGGCCCGAAACTTTTGATATTCCTTGCCTTTCTTCTGGTCGCAACCTCAACTCTTATTTGCAACCAGTTTCTTCATTCCACCCTCTATTTCAGGTCACAACCTCAAAGTGATGTCGCGACCTCATAGTTACTCTGTTTTTGGTTGCATTTGGTCCCAGTTGCTCAAACGTAGTTGTGACCTGGATTTTTACTTCTCAGTGTTTCTTCAGGTCGCGACCTCCTTTGAGGTCCTTGACAAATAGTGGTATGGCTTCAAATTTTCTTGCAGGGGACCGTTTGGCTCAGCTTCATGTTGCAACCTCAATAATTGGTCACGACCTCCCTTTTGTCCTTAACTCCTTCATTTAGTTGGCAACCTCAAACCCCATGTTGTGACTCTCAATCCAATTTCATGTCGCGACCTGAAAAGCACGTCGCGACCTCAAGTTGAGTCCTTCATTTAAGAACTAGTTGCAACTTCAAATTTTCTTGCAGAGACCTCATTTGTGGTTTCATCAACGGATCAACGTCGAGACCTCAGATTGGCGTCACGACCTCAGTTGTCTTCAATTGGCGTCGCGACCTCAGTGTGGTGTCGCGACCTCAGTGTGGTGTCACGACCTAATATTCTACCTTGAATATTTCTGTCGTCTCAACCACTATTTCTTGGTCACAACTTCTATGATGTTGCCTTAGTATGGTGAAACCTCGATTTCGATAAATACTAGTTTGATGAAGCCTTACATTTCTCTCTAGACTAGTCTTGGTGATGTCGTGACTTGGAAATAACTGAACTGAAGAGCTTCTTGTCGCGACTCCAATTTAAGTTGCGACCTCATTTTACTGCTTTGGGGCGCGCTCTTACGGTTTTTCTTTGGGACCTTTGATTATGCTGTAATTTTCTGCAAAATTGAATTTGAGTAAGATATCCATGTTTCTGCATATGAATCAATACTTATCTTGCAAAATACTTTAGAAAAATGGATTAAAAATCAAATGAGTTTTTGGACTCATCAATAGCGTATCCATCGGTGAAAGCCCGAAAAATGTCGGAGGATGTAAGAGACCCGCGGTGAGACCCTGGAAAGTTTTGTTGCCCAAAAAGACACGAAATGATTAAATAAATATCACATAGACTACGGGTTGTAAGATGGGAGTCGGGGCCCGGCTCGATGATTGATTTCCCATTGGCACTTGCATTGGGTGGTGGGTTGGAGGTTGACCCGGTACATGGGGCATGTAGAGTGTCGTCTCATACATGCATGTACTTTGTTTTTGTTTTTATAGGGTACATGCGGGTTGGATTGTTTGTGTGTTGTGAAATGATCATTTGCATGTGCACTAGGTGGGGAAGTAGCCCTTGTAAGTTGCTCTCTGGGCGTTAGCTCTGCCCCGTCGTGGGACCCCCTTTTAGGTGCGGGACGGGTGTAGGCGGACGACGCTCTTTCCTTAGGCGGGATTATGAGCGGAGCCGGATTTGTGGCTTATGATTCATGTTTTGTGTATATATTAGAACGAATTAGTTTTAATATATGTTTTGTATTAAGAGTGATGTAATAGCTCTTAGATCCATAGAAATGTATGGTTTTGTAACTGTATGGACGAGTATGGATAATGGGCCTAGTTGAGTCATTTTACTCATGTACAGGTCTCATGATATGAGACACATAGGTTTCCGTAGGTTGACGGTGGTCAATGGGACCCCTGGGTTTTGGGGTGTCACAGTGTCATCCCACTTAGGCAACCCACCCAACTCTAACATCTCCCACTTGCACAAGATGGGTTGAACTCTAATCCATGTCATTTATATTCCACTTTCGAAGGTCATTTATACAAGAAAATAGGACGTGTGACTTTGCAAGCACACCTACAATTTGGGAACTATAGACTTGTGCACATGTTAGGGATACATAATAGCTCAACCTAAAAAATTAGGAGTAAATAATAATGGTCATGTCTAGCTATACTCCAAACTTAGTTACATTTAACATATACATTTAATCCCTCAAAGCCGTATAATTTTCAACATTATAAATGTATTCACAATTATATAGCTACATAAGTAATGACGAGTTGACTTTGAACACATTTTGACCAATATAACTCAAAAGAAAGTCTTCATTTTAAGCTCATGTCTTTTAGATCAAAGTTAACTGCTTGCCTACAATGTCCCATAAGGAAAAATTATTTCATCTCTATAAAAAACATATCAAAGTAGTAACATTAATTGTCACCTCAAAACACAGTTAAAAGTACAAATGATATGATAATAGACTATTGTAATTATAATAAGTCCTAAGGATCTCATAGAGTGAGGATGTAGGGATCAATCACTCACTTTCCTTATTTGTCACATTTAAACACATGTATAAAATACATGTTATGGTGGTTTCTCTTCACTTGGAGAATCTATGCCAAACTATAACCATATGAACTTCAACCAAAAGTTTCGCATTAGTATCTTACTCGAGTTTTACATCTATAGTTTTCCTTAAACCTTTTATGTCAAAATTCAAGTCCTGTTAGAACAATCAAATGTAATCATGGGCAATTACATTTGGTAAAAAACATCATTTGTTATAAATCTCATCGGGATACTTAATCAAGGTAACACTTATTACTTTGTATACCCCTTTATTTATTTATCATCATCAATATATGGCGTCTCATCCCAAATCAAAGCATGTTGATTAGGGCGGTTGCTTTTGTGAGAGAGCTAACCTCTGTCTATTAACATAAACTTATGAACAAATCTATATAAGTACCAATTATATATCAAATGATATGAATAACAAATAATCATATCATATTTATCATATATAAAGTATCTTATCCAATCAATGATAATCCATGATATATAACTAGACATGTCATAATCTATATAATCTCGTAACTTTACATGTAGAAAAAACATGTTCCTTGGACCGAATTTCGTGAATGAGTCAACAACCATTTCACATGTATGTAGATATGCAAGATCATCTCCTTTTTGTGCAATAATATCTCTTATAAGTTTTATCCTTGGTATCATTTACTTGGTTCTTTCATAATATTTTAGATATTTTTCTTAAGCAATCACAATATGACTATCACTACAGATTGTCATTAGCTTAAACACATCCTTAACTATTCTCAAGCTTTCTCAACTATACAACTTCTTGTATTGATTTGTAACTAAATGAGCAATAAATTCAACTTCCATGGTTTACAAAGCCATATAAATCGATTTCTTGCTTCTCCGTGAAATGGTACCTCTATTAAGCTATAATGAATATCCAGATGGTAATTTACACTCATGTAGATCACATAACTAATTGACATTTGAACAATCTTTCAAGTGCAATTGTTTGCATTGATAATGACATGAACAGTAGTGCCTTTTAGATACTCAAGAACTATCTTTACTACTATCAATACTTTATTCTAAGATATTTCTTGGTAGAGTATTACTATCTCAACAATATAGAAAATATCTAGTTTTGTATGCATCATAACATACACTAGATTCTCAAATAACATCGTAGCAGGGAACATTAATCATTTGTCCTTTTTATTTTGGAGTCAAAGGGTCCATTTCTTTAATTATGTTTTCACCTCTTAGAAATAGAGTACTCATGAGATTTCAATCTTGCACATAAAATCATTCAAGGACTTTCTTGATGTAGTTTTCTTGTGAAAGAATCACTAGTTAGTTAAAACGATCTCTATAGATATTTTATTCTAAGAATGTAAGATTATTCTCTCATATCTTTCATGTCAAAATAGATAACAACCATCTTTTGATAGTTTGAATAAGATCCAAATCATTTTTATCTATAAGCATATTATCCATTTATAAAGATAATAACACATATTATCTTTATCTTGTTTAATATAAGCACATTGGTCCTTACTAGTTATTGTAAAAATATATGAAGTTATTACAAAATGATTTCAAGTACAATGATTGCTCAAGGCCATAAAATCAAATGGTTTAACTTGTACACCCAGTGCTTGGCCATGAATAATGAAGCCTACTAGTTGTTCCTTATACATTTCTTCATTTAATACTCCATTAAGGAAAGTTGTATTAACATTCATTTGATTTAGCTCTAAATCTATATGAGCTACTTGATTAAATTAAGCAGTGATTAAGTTTGGAATGTGAGGCTATGAAAGCGTGAATTGTGTAAAATGTACGCCACCTATGTGCGCAAGTGCACCGATTGCCCCCGAGTAATATAGTGTACCAGTAGTGCGGATATCGATCACGGGATAGGTGTGTTGACTACAGGAGATTTGCTTTTCAAATATTATGCGGATGTCGTAATGTGTGAAAGAATTACTAGTGTTTTAATGTAAACTAAACTACTGATTTGAACAAATTACTATTTAATGGGGACTAGGGTTATGTCTCCCCCTGCCACTTTCGATGGATTATTTCTTAAAGATGATATTATTCAGTCTATTTATGATTTATTAATGACAAGGTGATCTTGCCTACGAGATACCCTCTCTCGAGGTGTATTCGCCTATCTCGCTAGTAGAGTTGGGTGTATCTATACCCCAACTCGGTACTCCGAAATGCTTAAATGTTCTAACCTTAATTGCCTTCGGGATCGGGAATATCTCTATTTACCGAATCAACCAAAGGCTACTCAACTCATATCCCTAGGTATCCTCATCTCTCGAATCTCGGATCTCTAGTATGATCATACTAATGTTGGCCAAACATTACCATGTAATTTATCCATAGATGTAAAGCAGATGATAATGAATCATAAATCAATGAAAAATATAAATTAATAAACTTTAATCCATTCAAATGTGACAGGGTTCAACAATACCCTAGGTATAGATCTAGAACATAATGACTAAAGAAAATACGATAGTTAATGTATTAAACATCAATAATCTCTTGTCGAAAATGCGAGGAAGTAAAACCACGGCTCTTCATCAGGATCGATGTCACTGCTGCTCTGATTCCGTGCCCTAGTTCGTACAATCCCCGATATCCGATCCTCTCGAATTCCGTTCCCATTTGCCTTTGTAGTTGAAGGGAGAACTACGCGCTGGCGTCGCGGCGTTGGGGCGTCGCGGCGTTGGGCTTTATCAGCGGCGATGCGCGCTTGTTGACTTCTTTATATGTTGACTCAGCGTCGCGACGTTGGGACGTCGCGACGTTGGGACGTCGCGGCGTTGGAGAAGGCGTCGCTGACGTTCATTCATCATATGCAGCGCCTCTGCTTGCTCCAAAAATTGCTTCAAAAGCTGCCCTTTTTGCACGATACCTACATACACACGATTACTAATCGGGTATCCGATACAAAAAACTACGTATTTAAATATAAAATAAACTCTAAAACGTAAGAACGATGCGGGTATAATATGAGTGTTTTAGGCACTCATCAGAATGCACAAAATTTATAATATTTACCAAAATCCACCCTCATGAGTAGCCAAGGCTACTTGTAGGTATAGTGGTTTTAGAGTCATCCTCTAGCATGAGTTTTCTACTTGGTCTAGTAATCCTAGGAGAATTGCTTGTGAAAAATCCTTCTTTTAAATGTAAAAATCAATTTTTTATGAGGTTGGTTGATTGTTTGGTTGTAAATCAAAATTTAAAAGCATCACGGGGCTTGGTTTCACCAAGCATACACACATGATGAATTTGAGTGGTAGTCGGGGTAGTCTTCTTATAGATTTATAATAAAGTTCAATTTCTAGGTGAAGGAGATAATTGTGATACCTGATATGTCGTCGAAAAGGCTAACACTTTGACTATTTCGGGGTTCAGAGAAGGGACAATCTCGATCGTGCATAACTGAGGAAGGATCTTCTCAACAACAATCCGATATACTGGTTGGACTTGACAAGTATCATGACGACTAAGTGGGCAACAATGCAAAAATCCTTCGTCGAATACATCCAAGGGTCATCTAATGAATTGAGTGTCACGCTCAACCTCAAGAGAACACTCGAGACTTTACCTCCACTTCCTAGGTGACAATCATAATAGTTCAGCAACTTTCCTCAGCATTCAACACATCTACCCCTCAAGATTCATCAAGGTGGGGGCTTGGATCCACCCAACCCCAAGATTAGGGCAACTACTCACTCATGGCTATTGAGATGGAAACCATGGGTGATGAAAACAAAAGAAAAACGTGTAGAAAATAAAAAAAGAAGAAGAACAAAGTATAAAAGAAAAGAACTATTTTATTAAATAATACATTGGTAATATATTTCGATATATTGTTCTTGATAAGTCATCCTATTTATAAAAGATGTTTGTAAATGTTTGGAAGTTAATTTGGGGAAGTTAAATCGATTCCTAATCCAAATATTACATATAGAGATGTGTATGATCGAAAAAGGAAAGAAAATCGTAGTAGAAAATCAAATTTGCATTAGTTCCCTCCTATAGGGCTGTGAGGGAGAAAATTTTCTCCTTGTTCTTATGGGTGCGAAAATGGTTAGTAGCCTCTTGAACGAAAGAAAACATATTCGCTTCTAGGGAGTGTGGGAGCAAAATTTCACTCCCACCCTGTTTTGGGTTCGAAATGTAGTATAATGTGGTTCTAGCCTCTGTCTCTTGTCCAATCATGCTTCCAAGGCTTCAATCTTGATCAAATCTCAACCCAGAGCTTCAAAGCTTGAACTTGAGACCCCAAAATGTCCTCATTGCTGGTCCTCATGTGATCCAAGAGCCGTAATGATACCGAAAAGGCTTGAAAACACACATGTACTAAAGAAAAACAATTGTTTGAGGATTGGGATGTAACAACTCGCAAAGATGGGTAATTATGATGAATTAGCATCAAAAGTGTTATAAGAAAAGGTTTTTTGATAGGAAAAATGTCAACTTTTGAGCTATTATCACAACCCCCAACTAGCTTATTGCTAGTCCCTTAGCAATGGATTAAGTGCAAAATATAGATAACTAATAAAAAGAAAGGAAAATAAAATACTGAAAGCAAATAGATAAACACATTAAAGCAAGAAAATAAAAATAGATATGATTTTGAGAAGGTGCTTGCAATCATTAAGAGAAAACATTGAAAGAGTTCTAATTACCAAGTTAGCCTAGTCGGGATTCCAATGCATTTATAATCTCTAAGGACAAGGTATCTAGCGCCATTGTGATCAAGGCAATCTCGCCCTCAAGTTTTCAATCAATCTTTCTTTAAGGACCTTGGTGGAAGTATTGTTTTAGATCTCAAACAAAAAAAATTTGTTCTAAGACTCCCCCCAACCAAGTCTAGCTCACTTTTTTGACATAAAGAGAGTAGAATAGGTTGAGAACGAACCTCTTTATTTTATTCATACTTTTTTTTGTAGGAGTGCAATGCGAAAGAAATCTAAGTGGTAGCCCTTGTAGTAGAGTTCATCGATGGCTCCCCACGAGTTAGTTAAGGGCATCGGGCATTAAGTTCCACTCATACTTCACTCCAAGCTAATCACCTAAATAACAAGACGCATACAATTGTGAAATCAATCCATCTTCCATTCCATGTAATGAGTAGTGAAGTTAGTGACTCCCAACTAGTTGGCTCAAGGCAATAGGCATTCAATTCCCCTCGGACTGTGCTCAGGATTCATACTATATCAACTCACCTTTTATTTTTTTTCTTTTATTTTTGATTCATTTTTTTTTCGATTTTCTGTTTTATTTTTTATTTTTTTGTTCTTTTTCTAATATTTGCATAGTTGGGCTCATTAACCTCTCTTTTGAAGGTGTTCCATCACTATAGAAGTTAAGTAATATAAGAGATCTAGTGTGTGTGTGCATTACAAGTTCCAAAAAGAAATTATATTTTGAAAGAGAAGGGGGCTATCAAGCCAACCCGCCCACAAACACAAGATTTTCTCAAGTCCTAGGTCAAACAAATGCAAAGGTAACCCAATTTAACCAATTGAATTTAAGAATAATACCAATGCACCTTAAAATAATATTTAGCACCCTCCTAACTCAATGGACATACAAACATGCAAAAGAAAAAGAAAAACACACAAATCATGCAAGGAAAGTAATACAAATTTAAAATTTGGGTCAAGTTGTTCCCTTTTTCAAGTATTCCCCCACCCTAACCAAGATAAATCATACCTTCATTGAAGCATAAAGATAGAAAGTTATGATGAATTACCTCAAGCAAGAAGGGGTGCTCTAATTAGGATTTACCTCAAAGCACAAATTCAACAAATTTAAGGCACCATGGGATGGCTAGTCACCATGAGCCATGTGCTTTTGGTGATGATATACTTGAAGCTAAGTATGAAGAAACAACCTTTTCCAAAGATTAAATATGAAATTAAAAGAAATAGAATTTAAATAAAGAAAATAAACTAAATTAAACCTAAACTAAGATAGATGAGCTAGTTAGTCTTAAATGAGACTAAGCCTTTAGATAGTCAATTCATGGAGAATCAATGTGGTTCTAGGAGGGGGTTTCCCCCTTGACTATTTGTTTTTTTGGAGCACTCTCTTCCTTCTTGATAATTTCTCAAAAGTGGCATTTTTAAGGGCTTAATTTCTATATCTTTCTACCCTTTTGAGTGATAATCACCCTTAATAAACTAATCAAGCGAATTGTTGATCCCAAAAGCAAAGTTACCAATGTTTCCATCTAGTTTATGCACTTTGCAGGTTTTTGAGCTTAAAACCAACACTTTGGGGAAGGAGTGATGATTTGGAATTCTCGAGGATGATTCACTCAAGATTAAGGGTCATGGAAACACCGAGGAACGAGTTTGGAACCTATTCGAAGTCCTGAAAACCAGAAAAGCACAAAGAAATGTAGCAGAAGTAGAATTGGTACTCAACCCAGTTGAGTGCAAGATTTCTTGTACTCACCCAAGTGAGTACGACTTCTTGCACTCACACAAATGAGTGCGATATTTTCTTGCACTCACCAAGATGAGTGCAAACTAGAATATAGAAAGTTTAAGTTTCAATCCTATTTGCATTTCTTTCTAATTCCTAACCCCCAAACGTGTTGAAATTAATTAGAAAACATTGCAACTTGTTCTCCAAGCCCAAAACGTGTCTAAAGGAAGAGGAGGGGGTGGGTGGGAGTGGGGGGGAGTGGGGGAACGATATTAAATGAGGGGATTCAGATTTTATTTTAGATTTTTAGATTATTTTAGGGTTGAAAATCTTTCAGCACATTTTTCATTAAAGTTTTCATTTGTTTTTTTATGTTATGCACATATTTATCTTCATTCATGGATGTTGTGACACATCTCATGGAGAAGTAAACTCCTTCCTTAGGGTGAGATTAGATACAAAGCAAAGGCGATTCAGAGAGAAAAGACCTTCAAACAAAAGGTATGATTTTATGATTGGTGACGATCTCTTGAATATTTTTTTGTATAAGCCTATAAGGTTGACACCCTAGAGAGAGTTGGGTGGACGTAAAGAGTGTTCCTATTAGAGTCTCCTACCTTCTAGAACATAGGGACTTGGTATGCTAGTAAGCACATCGGATCATTTTGCATCCAGTGTAATTGAACAAATTTCTCTTCTTGACTGATAAAAGGAGATTAGGAATCTAGTGTTGGAGTAAGCTGGTTAGAAGGAATACCATACTTGAGAGAGTTAGGATCATTCCTATTTCTTTAGGACCACCTAGGCAGGGTTGAGAGGATCGATTGGCATTGATTCCTCTTTTCAGACGATCGAGACTTTTACATATCCCTCTAACCACTTGAGGCGTGTCTTCAATAAACATCAAACCCAAGGACTTAATTTATTTGAATAAAATCAAAATTTCACCATCTCTTCACAAAAATCAGATTTTAATTAATTGCTTTAAATTTTCTTTTAACTTAAACTAAGCCTGAAGCCATTCTTTGGAAAAAATACCCTTCCTGAGGATGACCCTAAACACCATTATAGCTGGAGTGGCTTAGGCTACCCCTAGCTAGGTTTCTTTAGGAATATAAATTTTTGTGAATATCTAGAACAACAATGCAGCCACATTAGCTAGTTTTGGACCAATCCCATGGCATCGTTGTTGGGGAAGGTGCCTAACCTTTAGTTGCTTAGTAGTTCTTGTTTCTTTTCTAATTTTTTTATTAATTTGATATTTATTTTATGTTTTTATTTTATTCTGATTATTTTATTAATTTTAGGGACTAACCATATTAATAAGTTTTCTATTTGTTTTTGTTTTTTTTCCTTTCTTTTGCAGGACCAGGTGTTGTATGGTTGGTTGGGCCATATTCGGACATCGACAAGTGAGAATGGAGACCCCACAACAAACTTGGAGCAATCATCTTGGAATGATGACAATCAAGAAGTTGACAAAGTTTGAGACGAAGTTAAGTAAAATAGAACACAAAATCAACCCACTCAGAATGCACCTCAAAGAGCCTATGATCCAAGGTACCACTCACTTTGGGAGAACAATGATCCGCCTATGGAGGACCCATTGTCTTGCATTCTGATGAAGGATGTCTACCTCGTGAGAGCTAGCACCTTGGCTCAACTCCCTACCTTCCATGGGATGGAGAGTGAAAATCCATATGCACATGTTCATGACTTCAAAGCCTTGTGCCAATTGTTGCGTGAGCCTAACACATCTTTGGAGACCTTATGGCTCACTCTTTTCCCATCCACTATGAAGGATAAGGCAAAGCAATGCTTGAGATCCCTACCTTCTTTGAGCATTTAAACATGGGCCAATCTTCAAGCTCAATTTTTAAAGAAAAATTTCCTAGTCCAAAAAACCCTCTCACTTAAAAGGCAAATCCACACTTTTGAAAGTAGAGAGGATAAGAGCTTCTATTCAGCATGGGAGAGATTTATGGAGGCCATCAATGCTTGTCCACATCATGGCTATGCCACTTGGATGTTGGTGGACTACTTTTATAAAAGTTTGAGCCTAGACCACAAGAGAGTTGTTGAAAGCATGTACAATGGCTCCTTCTTAAATTAGAATGGAGATGAAGCCATGACTTATTTAAATTAAGTGGTTGAGATGTCTAAAGGTTAGGAGGCATGCCAGTTGAAAGATGGGGTGAGCTAGATACCAATTCGGACCTAGAGGAGGCATGTCTCAAGTGGATGAAGATATGGCTCTTAAGGCCAAGGTTACTCAATTATCCAGAAAATTGGAGGATCTTGAGAGTAAGGGCACGCATGAGGGGAAAGCAATGCAAATCAGCAACAAGCAGCCCACTTATTGCTCTACTTGTTTCTCTAATGAACACATCATGAAGGAATGCCCATATATGCCATTGGAGGATAACCATCAAGGAGGACAAGCACACTATGTTGATTAATATAAACCTCCTAAATTCAGAAACTCCAACAATTTTGGCAACACCTACAATCCAAACTGGAGGAATCATACAAACCTATCATGGAAACAAAATTAGAATTTTAGTCAAGGGCAAAATCAGAACATGCCTCTTCTTTAGGTAATGCACTAGAATAAGCCTTAATGAAATTAACCAATAAAATTGATGATTTTGTAGGTGAGCAAAGGGAAGTAAACAAGAAATTCTCTATAAGAATGGACAACATGGAGAATTCTGAAAATGACATGGCTCACAAGATGGATAGCATGCAAAATACACTCTCAACCTTAACAAAACCTGTAAAACCCAGGTATATTTGATTTTTTTTAAATGGCTAAATGGTAAATTGCCACTATAGTATGGGTGCAAACCCAAAATTTTTTAAATCTCAGATGACAAAACGGACCTCACCGTTGGATTTGTCTCGTGAAATCTAGTTACTCTAACGAATTTCGTTGGATTCCGAGATAGTCGAATTTTTGCGTTTTTCGGGGTGACGGGGTGTATGTTGACCCCCAAAGATGAGATTTTTAAGAAAATTATGAAATTTGGAAAATAATTTATATAATGTTCATATAAAATAATTTGAACTTAAACCGGCATGAAATAAATCATTTCGGGGAAAAAAACGGACCTGAACAAGTGGTGGACACATGACACGACGTGGGCCAAGTCTTTAAGTTATGGATAGTGTTAATAAAAATCAGGTTTTGGGACAAAATATCCCATTTATTTTCTGGTTTGGACCATGGGAGAGAAAGAGGGAGAGAAGGAGAGGATCCAAGTCTTCTTTCTACGATCCTTGGAGTTTCGTCGATTGGAATTCGTTGAGCCAAGAACTGAAGTTCATCACCTCGACGAGGGCTACACGTGTGTACCAAAAACGAGGGGTTTCATCGAAGATCCAAAGGAGGAGATTTGAGAAAATAAAATGTTTTTGGCTTAGGAGGCATTCTTGAGGCCTCATACATTTCTACTACTCTTCAAGAGGTAGGGTTTTTTCTTGCTTTGGTTTATTTCCACCTTAAGGGACTATTTGGTGGCTGTTTTAAATGATTGTTATGTAGATGTCCTAAGGGGTTGTTTGGACTGTTTTTGGATAGTTTATGGTCATTTTTATGGCCTATTTATGGTCGGTTTTGTGGGCTGATTTGTGAGTATTTATGGCATATTCAAAGCATTGTTTTAAGGGTTGTTTGGATTAAAAATCTAGAACAATTTAAGGGTCTGTTTGGCTGGTTTTTATGGCTAGTTTAAGCGCTTGTTTGGCTGGTTTTTATGGCCAATTTAAGGGCCTGTTTGGTTGGCTTTTATGGCCAGTTTAAAGGCTTGTTTGGCTAGTTTAAGGGCTTGTTTAGCTGGTTTTTATAGCCAATTTAAGGGCATGTTTGGCTAGTTTTTATGACAGTTTAGTTTAAGGGAGTGATTAAGGTGGTTTTAAGGGGGCCATTGGGGTTGTTTGTGGAGTGGTTTCTGGGCTTTGCATATTATATGTCACACTTGGCCTTGAGAATTAAAGGTGTTATTTCTTGATTTTGTAATAACATGCGTTGTTGTTGTGTTTGATAAAATGTTGGCATATGTGTTTTAATATATTGACATTAGGATGAGTGTTTATTTGGAAATTATATGCATATGATATGATTGTCCATGATACATGACGAATTGTGTAATTTAAGTTGTCCATGTGGCATTCATTACATATGTGGCATGACATTGACATGCAATGATGCATTACATTGCATGTGCACAGGGACATCACATTTCATGGGTGAGAGTGTATGGTTGAAATCAAACATCACAGTTGGTGGTTGATAAGTGGGTTCGATACTGTTAGACGAAGTTCAACATAGTCGCATGGTCACATGACATGGAAAACTTGTGTCGGGTAATAGCAAGAAGGGCTAGACACTCCCTCAGGTGAAAGACCTGGTTACTAGTTCATACACTACAACAGTAAAAGTCCAAAAAGTGTAGCTAGGCGTGCGGAGCCTGTGATGAGATTCTGAAAATCTGTTGCCTAGAAAGACACACATGGTTTTGTATATGAAATGGGCATTCGAGGTGTAACATCCATCAAGTTTTGGTTTATGAACACATGACCTTTATTTTAAAAAAGGATCATTGGATGTAATCCATCAATGATGGGTTTTATCACTCATTGGCATTGCATTGTGTGGTGGGAGTCGGTAAAGACTCGGAGTATGGTGCATGAGTGAGTCTCATCTCATTTCATAGCATGACATGTAGAATTCTAACCTAAAATTTGCATATTCTCACTTGGAATGTTGATGTGAATATGAATTTTCGAATGTGAACATTGCATATGCACTTAGGTGGGGAGTAGCCTCTGTAGGAATTTCTCTACTAGGCATGGCTCATCCCATACGGGAAACATTTTAGGTGTGGGGTATATGCCAGTGGACGACACTTATTCGGGGCCGCAAGGGTGAAGAAAGCCGACTTGTGGCTTATATAACTCATTTTTGTAAATTTTTTGGAACAAACTAGTTTTGGCATATACCTTGATGTAAAAGAGTTGTAATTGAACTCGCATGGATTATTTTTAATATAGCCATGCATGTTTTCATATGAATGTGGATAAATGGACCTGGTATGGTCAATTTTTACTGATAAACGTGCCTAGTGTGGGCATTGTGTTATATTAAGCCTCGGATGGGCCATGTGATTGTATATTGTATAGGTTGGGTTTTGGATAGAGCTCCACACATTATAAAGGGGCTTTGTTTGATTTTGTTAAAATTGGATCTGTTAAATAGGCGGACACAGCGATTGTGGTATCAGGATTACACGATATCTATAGGCTTTCTGTAGGTTGATGGTTGATTAATGGATCCTCGGATTTTGGGGTGTCACAGCTTGGTATCAGAGCTTAGGTATACGATTACCTAGGGCTTGATGGCTATGGGTCTAGACCATTGCATTCATTGTGCATTTATTTTTTTATGCTCCAATACGCTACGTTATTATGTGCTATGTGTTATGTGAATTATATACAAGGTAAAACGTATATGGAAAAAGAGGAACACTAGGGTTAAAAATAAACATAACCTTGGGGGTTCGGAAAAATAATGAATGGGATGTTGAGGTCTATTAGTGGTTGGCACATGCGCTACTAGTTAGACAAAGAGAGAAATCTCAAAGTTTAAACTTGATTCCCATTTTTTTGGATGCTATGTAAGACTCTTTTTCTATTTGACATATGTAGATGGCTAATTGAGGAAGAGAACGCCGAGCTGGTGGGCGGAACAACAACTAACTACCACTCGCCTTTGACTAACAAGCCTTCATAGAGGCAATTGGTACTGCGACTACTACCATTGCATAGGCGAGTGCTGCGGTTGCCACCATTGCATAGGTTAGTGCAACTATGAGCGAGGAGGGGCCCAGAGTAGCCTCTAGGGCTCAAGGTACACAATCCTCCCGACCTTTCAAGGGAGGAGGGCCGATGTTAGTTGATGATTGGTTCGACAAGAGTCGGCAAGATCTTGGGCTATGGAATCACCTCGGAGTGCCATAGGATAAAGCTAGCCGCATTTCGGTGGGCGAATCCACAGTATAGTGGGTTAGATTAGAAGCCTTAAGGAACTTGGAGGCAATGACATGGGAAGAGTTCTGTGAGCTTTTCATGGGAAAATACTTTTCGACGTCTGCTTGACATGCAAAAGCTTGAGAGTTCCTAGAATTGAAACAAGGGACGATGACAGTGCTCGAATATGTGGCTAAGTTCACTGAATTGGCTCGTTTCGCTGATGATTATGTGGCCACAGACATGGCCAAAGTAAGGAAGTTTGAGGATGGTCTGAAATTGTCCATATAGGGTAAAATTATGGGACTCCTCCTACAAGACTTGGACTTGATGGTCAAGATAGCTATGACCAATGAGAGAGAGGTGGACGACGCACGAAGCATCCGGGATGTAGGTGTTAAAGATAAGAGAAAGGAGAGTCAACCTTCTTCTTCTAGCTCAGGGAAGAAGTAGAGGGCTTTTACATCGTAAGGGTTTCAGGGATAGGGTCGTGGCTATCAAGGCCCTAGGATCAATCATCCCAAGGTGGGAGACACTTCAAGGCTCCTAGCTAGTCAGGATAGAGAACATGTTTCTATTGCCACCAGTTTGGACACATGAAATGGGATTGCCCTTAGAGGCAAGGATCCCAAAGTTATGGGACACCCCAGTCCCAGTCATTGGTGGGACGTTCATGTTCAGATTTGTTCCTCCCACATCCACTATGGGCCAAGGGCCAATACCCGATCCGGGTGCGTAGGCCTAGCATTTCACGATGGGCGAATGGGCGAGGCGTGGGTTGGTCGGGCGGTAGGGCTCACAGCTAGGACTTAGTTCGAGAGGTGTGTCTATGCCATCACACCTTATATAAAGCTTATAGATTAGTCGGTCATTTAGGGTACATTTCTACTCTCTCGCTCATGGGTAAGAGTATTATTTGATTATGGTGCATCTCATTCCTTTATTGTTGCATTATGTGTGGAAGATTTGGGCTTAGAGGTTGAAACGCGGAGAGGAAACCCGCTGTGTGAGTTCTCTAGGAGATAGGGTGGCGTTGATGATAGAATATGTCGGAGTTGGCGGTTGAAATCTGCGGGGATTCTACTCATCGTTCGGCCGGGGTCATGTCGGCTGTGTCGAGGTTGGTCATCTTGGATGGACCCCAGTTGGCGGCACATCAGTCGTCGTGATTATGGCAGATTAGAGGGTTACTACCTACACACCATCTGGTATTTATTTCATTTTTCAAGGTGATAAGCATGATGCTTTACTCTAAGCAGTGTATGATTATAGATGGCAAGGGCAGTTGATGGATTGGCTAGCAAGCCTTACCTTGGAGGACAAGGCGAGATAGGAGTTAGGTCTACCTTAGACGGTTTGTGAGTATGAGGGCATTTTCTCGGATGAACTACCGGGATTACCTCCATATAGGGATGTATACTTCACTATTGAGTTGCACCCTGGTACATCTCCTATTTCTATGACTCTGCATAGAATGGCGCCTGTTGAGTTGCAAGAACTCAAAGTCCAATTATAGGAATTGTTGGACAAGGGTTTTATTAGATTGAGCAGTTCACCTTAGGGTGCTTTGGTGCTTTTTGCCAAGAATAAGGACAAGACCCTTCAGCTATGCATAGACTATTGACAGTTGAATAGAAGTTTACTTATCAAGGCCAGGCCCTTGCCCTTGTCGAGTTGATGATTTATTTGATCGAACAAGAGGGAACACGAGGTTTACTCCCCGAGATAGACCTCACTTTTGGTTGCCATCAATTGAGATTAGGGAGGCGGAGACTCATCCCTAAGATTGCGTTTAGGACATTATATGGGCATTTTGAGTTCACAGTGATGCCATTCGGATTGACGAATGATCCAGCGACATTCATGGATATCATGCGCGGGTGTTCGACCGCTTCACTGAATCGGTCGTTTGTGGTCTTTATTAGTGACATCTTGATCTACTCTAGTACAGGAGTAACGCGGGGATCATTTGAGGATTGTTCTCCAGACCTTGAGAGACCATCAATTGTATGCCAAATTCAGTAAGTGTGAATTTTGGCTTATTGAGGTGAAATTATTGGGGCATTTGGTGTAGGCTTCGGGTGTATCCATGGACCTAGAGAAGGTTGAGGCAATTATGAGTCGAAAGAGACCAAAATCAGTCTTCGAGATACGCAGTTTCTTAGGATTGGTAGGGTATTATAGGAGGTTCATTGAGAATTTCTCCTGATTAGCTGCACCTATGATGAGATTGACTTGGAAGGAGGTCAAGTTTGAGTGGAACGACTTGTGTGAGAAGGAATTCCAGGAGTTGAAGAGAGCACTTCGGCTCCTATTACGTGGATTCCCAGAGGACAGAAGTACAGTGTATTGTTTATGCCTCCTGGGACGAGACTTGGATGTGTTTGAGGTAGTCGGGAGAGATGGTGGCCCATGGTTCTCGGTGGTTAAGAACCATGAGCAGTTGCAGCGTATGACATGGGCGCGACCGTATCTTTGCCTTGAATGTTTAGCGCCATTATCTATACAGTGAGTAGTTCGAGGTGTTTTCGGACCATAAGAGTCTGAAGTACATTTTTACACAACGGGACCTTAACATGCGGCAGTTCAGGTGGATGGAATATTTGGAAGACTATGACTTCACTTTGAATTACCATCCCGGTAAGGCAAATGTGGTGGCTGGAATGCACTCGTAGAAAGTCCGCGAAGTGTTGCTGGGTGGCTGAAGTGAGATGCTCGGCGGTGGAGACCGATTCGAGCTGCACTACAGGGGTTAGGCTCAGGGTACTTTGGGGGTTTAGTGGCTACGCTTTCCTTATTGAGCAATGTGATCGAGTCATAAGGATAGGACATGGAGATATTATCCATCAGGGACTGGGTATGGTCGGATACAGGTGATGAAGGATAAGCCATTCACACGGATGGTAGTCTTCAGTAAAAGGGAAGGGTTGTGGCTCCCCAGTCGGTAGATCTGAGAGAGGAGATCCTCAGGGTGTTCCATTGTTCCCGTTTTGTTGTGCATCCAGGTGGCACGAAGATGTACCATGATCTTCGTCGCTAGTATTACTGGAGTGGGATGAAGAAACTCATTGGGGATTTTGTTCGTCGATGTCTCACATGTCAGCAAGTAAAAGTTGAGCACCAGAGCCTAGCGGGATTACTACAGCCTTTGGAGGTAGTTGAGTGGAAGTGGGAGCATGTCACGATGGATTTTGTGACTCGCTTGCCATGAACATCGCGAGGGCATGACGCGGTGTGGATGAAAGTGGACCATCTTACTAAGTCGACACACTTTTTTGATGTGCGGATGATCTTTACTCTGGAGGAATTTTTGCAAGTTATACATGCAGGAGATTGTCCGGTTGCATGGGTTACTAGTATCTATAGTATCGGATCAGAATCTCAGAATTATGGCCCATTTTTGGAAGAGTTTCCAGCTAGTCATGGGGACACAATTAATGATGAGCACTACTTTTCATCCCCAGACGGACGATCAGTTGGAGAGGACCATCCATACTTTAGAGGACATGCTATGAGCATGCGTTCTAGATCTCAAGGGTAGCTAGGAAAAGCATTTACCCTCAGTGGAGTTCACCTACAACAATAGTTATCAGGCGAGCATACAGATAGCACCTTATGAAATATGGAAGGCCTTGTCGATCTCTAGTTTGTTGGATGGAGGTGGGAGAGAGACCCTCTAAGGGTCCGGATTTGGTTAGGGACACCTTTGAGAAAGTGGATTTGGTATGGAAGCATCTTCTCACGGCTCGAGGCGAGTGAGAGCTGCAGCCGATAGTTCTTGTGACCTTTGAAGTTTGGTGGGGGATCGTGTTTTCTTGAAACGTGCCTAAGGAAGAAGGTGGTGGGTTCGACAAGTGGAAAGCTATCATTAAGATATATTGGGCCCTTGGAGGTACTCGCGAGGGTAGGTACAGTCGATGCCGGTTGGCTTTACTACCTAACCTATCGGGTGTTCATGCGGTATTCCATCTCTCCATGCTTTGGAAATACACTCCAGATCCGACTCATGTGGTGGATTGGGGTGAGCTTGTCGTTGATGTGGATGGAACCTTCGAGGAGGGACTGGTAAGTATCATGGATAGTCGGGACTAGGTTTTGCGAGGCAAGATTGTGAGACTAGTAAAGCTATTGTGGCAACATCGAGGAGTGGAGAGGCAACATGGGAATGCGAAAACACTATACGTACCAATTATCCTTTCTTATATGAGGATGAAGATATGTTTTTAGTCATTTGATATTAAATGACTATTGCATATGCATGTGATTGTATGTGTTTGTGTGTATGAATTTCGGGGATGAAATTCTTTTTAGGGGGGAAGAATGTAAAACTCGGGTAAATTTGATTTTTTTTAAATGGCTAAACGGTAAATTGCCACTACAGTACACCGACATTTTCTAAGTCTCAGATGACAAAACATACCTCATCGTTGGATTCGTCTTGCGAAATCTAGCTACTCAGACGAATTTCGTTGGATTCCAAGATAGTCGGATTTTTACATTTTTTGGGGCGACGGGTGTCTGGTGATCCCCAAAAACGAGATTTTTAGGAAAATTATGAAAGTTGGAAAATAATTTAAGTAAAGTACATATAAAATAATTTGAACTTAAATTGAGACGAAATAAATTGCTTCAGGGCAAAAAAGGACCCGAACAAGTCTTGCACATGTGGCACGATGTGGGCCAAGTCTTTAAGTTATGGATAGAGTTAATAAAAATAAGGTTATGGGACAAAATATCCCATTCATTTTCTGGTTTGGACCGTGGGAGAGAAAGAGGGAGAGAATGAGAGGATCAAGTCTTGGATTCTCTCACAGTCCCTAGAGTTGGATTGGTCGGCATTTGTCAGAAGCGAGAACCCAAAGAGTTCAGCCAGCCTCGATGAGGGCTTCGTGTGTGTACCAAAAATGAGGGGTTTCACTGAACATCCAAAGGAAGAGATTTGGGGAAATCAAAGGTTTTGGGCTTAGGAGGTGTTCTTGAGGCCTCTTACACTTCTACTACTCTTCAAGAGGTAGGGTTCTTTCCTACTTTGGTTTATTTCCACCTTAAGGGGCTGTTTGGTGGCTGTTTTAATTGATTGTTATGTAGATGTTCTAAGGGACTGCTTGGATTGTTTTTGGACAGTTAATGGCCCTTTTTATGGCATATTTGTGGCCGGTTTTGTGGGTTGATTTGTGAGTGTTTATGGCATGTTCAAAGCATTGTTTTAAGGGCTATTTGGATTAAAATTTTGGAACAGTTTAAGGGCCTATTTGGCTGATTTTTATGGCCAGTTTAAGGGTATGTTTGGCTGGTTTTTATGGCCAGTTTAGGGGCTTGTTTGGCAGGTTTTTATGGCCAGTTTAAGGGCTTGTTTAGCTAGCTTTTATGGCTAGTTTAACTAGTTTTTATGGCCAGTTTAAGGGCATGTTTGGCTAGTTTTATGGTTATTTTAAAGGGATATTTGGGATTTGTTTAAGGGGCCGTTTGGTGTTGTTTTGTGGGCATATTATATGTCACATTTAGCCTTGAGAATTAGAGGTGTTATTTCTTGATTTTGTAATAACATTCGTTGTTGTGTTTGATAAAATGTTGGTATATGTGTTTTAATATATTGACATTGGGATGAGTGTTTATTTTGAAATTATATGCATATAATATGATTTTCTATGATACATGATGAATTGTGTAATTTAAGTAGTCCATGTGGCATTCATTACATATGTGACAAGACATTGACATGCAATGGTGCATTACATTGCATATGCACGGGGACATCGCATTTCATGGGTGTGAGTGTATGGTTGAAATCAAACACCATAATTGGTGGTTGATAAGTGGGCTCTGTACCGTTGGACGAAGTTCAACAGAGTCGCACAATTGCATGACATGGAAAACTTGTGTCTAGTAATAGTAAGAAGGGACAGACACTCCCCCGGGTGAAAGACCCGGTTACTAGTTCATACACTCCGACGATGAAAATCCAAAAAAGTGTAGCTAGGCATGTGGAGCCTACGGTGAGACTTCGAAAACCTGCTGCCCAGAAAGACAAATGGTTTTGTATATGAAACGGTAATTCAAGGTGTAACATCCAACAAGTTTTGGTTTCTAAACACATGACCTTTATTTTCAAAAAGGATCATTGGATGTAATTCATCAATGACGGGTTTTATCACGCATTGGCAATGCAATGTGTGGTAGGAGTCGATAAAGACTCGGAGTATGGTGCCTGAGTGAGTCTCATCTTATTTCATAGCATGACATGTAGAATTCCAACCTAAAATTTGCATATTCTCACTTGGAATGTTGATATGAATATGAATTGTCGAATGTGAACGTTGCATATGCACTTAGGTGGGGAGTAACCTTTGTAGGAATTACTCTGCTGGCGTAGCTCTGCATACGAAGGAAAACATTTCGAGTTAAGGAATATACGCTGGTGGGCAGCTCTTATTCGAGGCCACGAGAGTGTAGAAGAAGAAACGACTTAATAGCCTATAACTTCTTTTTGTAAAATTTTTGGAACAAACTAGTTTAGGCATGTACCTTTATGTAAAAGCGTTGTAATTGAACTCATATGGACTGTTTTTAATATAGCCTTGCATGTTTTCATATGAATGTGGATAAATGGACCTGGTGTGGTCAATTTTTACTCATAAACGGGTCCGGTGCGGGCATTGTGTTATATTGGGCCTCGGATGGGCCATGTGATTGTATATTGTACAGGTTGGGTTTTGGATAGAGCTCCCTGTACAAATGAGACTTTGTCTGATTTTGTTAAATTATGGATATTGGTAAATAGGACACAACGGTGTGATATCAAGTTACACGATATTCATAGGCTTTCCATAGGTTGATGGGTGATCAACGGATCCCCGGATTTTGGGGTGTCACAAAACCTTAGAGGTATGCATGAGGTAGCTGCCAACGAACAAAAACCAACACACATGAAAGAGATAAAGGTCATCATGACTCTAAGAAGATGGAAGCAAATAAATCAGCCCTCTCTACCTCTCTTGCATGAAGTGGAAGATGTTGAAAATTCTGAAAAAAAAAAGGCAGCAATTGAGAAAAAAAAAAAAGAGGAGAAAACTTCCAAAGAGGTAGAGAAGAAACCTGAAAATGTTATCGTTAAAGAGGGAAGCATGGCACACCTTACTCCTCCATTCCCAAATGCATTTAAAGGTAAAAGAAAGGCAAGTCATTTTCTTAAGATCTTTGTAAATCTAAAGCAAGTTAAGGTGAATATTCCTTTGCTAGATATGATCAAACAAGTTCCACCTTATGCAAAGTTTCTCAAAGACTTGTGTACGATGAAGAAAGGACTGAATATTGAAAATAAGGCATTCTTGATTAAGCAAGTAAGTTCCATTATTGAAAACAAGACATTGGTGAAGTATAGAGATCCAAGATGCCCCATAATTTCAGTCAAGGTAGGAGATTCACACATTGAGCATGCATTGCTAGACTTGCAAGCTAGTATGAATATCTTACCCTACTCCTTCTACAAGCAACTTGGGTGTTGATAGATCAATAAAGATCCATAGAGGGATATTTGAAGATGTATTGGTGTAAGTCAACAACTTCTACTTTCTAGGTGACTTTGTTGTCCTAGACATCGAATCGGCTACAAAGGAGGAAGATCCTCCCAACCCTCGTATCACTTGAACCAATTACTAGGGAAAGGGTGGACTTGGCTTAAAAAGGCAACTAGTCCACCAAAATTTTCTTTTTATTTTTTCTTTTCTTTTCTACATTTATTTCATTCTTATTAGAGTTGGTTAAATTTGATTAGGTATGTTCTAGGTTAGGTTAATAGTTAATTTAGTTTAAATTCAATAATGGGTTGATATACTCTTCTCTTTCTCTTGTTTTTCAAGGTTACTAGGAGAATAGCTCAAGCAAGGCCAATGGAAGACTTCTAGTCCACAATCGAGACCCACAGGAATGCCAACATGTGCCTAAAGTAAGTTAAAGTATAGCCCAACAAGAGAGGATTAAAAAAAAAGCAGGAAATTAAAATATGTACAAAAACCACACTCACCTGAGTGAGTGCGAGAATTTGCAGTCAAGGAAAAAAATGGATTCTGGTTTTTTAGGGTTCTTTGGAAAAATTTATCAACATTCCAGGTTTATCTAAGTCCCAATTTTCATTCTATATCTGCTAGGACTACTAATTTGATCATAGTCCTGTTAAAAATCGAATTGGCAAAAAATTCGAACTTAGGGTAGAAAAGAGATAATTGTCGCACTCACCCAAGTGAGCGTTAAGATTTGCCCGAATATGAACAGTCACTTAATTTTCTGTATATTCAGGCCCTAGTTCTAGGGTTTCTCTAAGCTGGAACTCCTCCAATGGGAGGCCCTTACCTAGCTGCCTCTCTTCGTGATATTTCCCACCTTTCCAAACCCATTTTCTCCCACGACCATACCATTTTGGATCTATGCTAGCCATTCATGCATGGGGGAGTCTAAAATCCTTGAGTTTCTCCCCTAGATCTCATCCCATCATGGTAGAAATACTAGCCTTAACCCACTCCACGGTTTCACACTGCCTATAGTACTCTTCAGAGAGTCTCTTTCCGCTAGGAGGTAATGATACCCCTGCTTTGGCTCAGATTTTGCCCAATTTGTCATGCGTTGTACCAAAAGATTCCGGAGGACGCCCTCCAATAGTTCTCTCAAGTTAGAAACATGCCTGGGCTCTTTGTTAATCCCTTTGGCAAATCAGAACGAGTTTGGAGCTACTTAATGTCTACTTAGTTTGCTCCCAACCTCAACCATTGTTGAATCCGAAGTGTGTACTTGAATGTGGCTATAGGAAAAGGTGTGCAAACCAGGTTGTTATTGTTGCTCGAGAAACTTGGAAAGTGGGAACATGTCTTTGAGTATTATGCATAGGACCAAAAGTCAATTCTCTATCATTTTTCCTATGTATTTTCTTTTGTTTATCTGGATTGTACTTATTTTGGAACTCATTGAAGTCATGTATGGAACAAATTATTAATGAAAGGACATTTATACTCATGTGTTTTCTTGGGTTCTTGAGCTTTTTATTTCTAGATTTCGTCTCCTCTTTCTCTTTGGTGTGTCCCGAGCATATTGAGCAATTTTCATTGCAAGAATATAGTTTGGTGGTCCCTAGCACGTGTCTAACATACACAGGAAAAAGGACATGCACTAAAATGCCGAAAATCTTGAACAAAAAATCAAATTGCAATTTATTTTCAGATCTCACACTCACCTAAGTGAGTGCGAGTTCTTCCCTACCTTGAGCTGAAAGCGCTATCCTTGATCTTTTGGTCCTACTTTCTTCCCTATATTGTTGAATCTAAAGCGTGTCCTTGAATGTGGCTATAGGAAAATTTATGCGAACCAGGTTGTTATTGTTGCTCGAGAAACTTGGAAAGCGGGAACATGTCTTAGAGTATTATGCATAGGACCAAAATTCAATTCTTTATCATTTTTCCTATGTTTTTTTTTTTTTTTTGTTTATCTGGATTGTTCTTATTTTGGAACTCATTGAAGGCATGTATGGAACAAATTATCAATGAAAGGACATTTATACCCATGTGTTTTCTTGGGTTCTTGAGCTTTTTATTTTCAGATTTCATCTCCTTTTACTCTTTGGTGTGTCCCGAGCATCTTGAGCACTTTTCATTGCAAGAATATAGTTTCATGGTCCCTAGCACATGTCTAACATACACAAGAAAAAGGACATGCACTAAAATGCCGAAAATTGAACAAAAAATCAAATTGCAATTTATTGTCAGATCTTGCACTCACCTATGTGAGTGCGAGTTCTTCCCTACCTTGAGCTGCAACTGCTATTCTCGATCTTCTGTCCTACTTCTCCTACTCCCCCACTTCCACACCAGTTCTAGAAGTTCAGGGGAGGTAACTCTTGTCTCTACTATTTTTGTTAAATTTCTTTTGAAACATTGAGGACAATGTAAAGTTTGGATAGGGGGGAGGGGAAACCATGGGTTTCTTAGCTCTCTAATTGCCATACTCCTTACTGAAACTGATTGAGAGAGAGAGAAATCAACCATTTTTTTTTTTTTTTGCTCTTTTTCTACATCTTTTAATTTTATTTTGCATGAATGTTTGTTGGTTTCTTGTTATATTTGCAAGTATTGAGGTTGATCTTAAGATATTAGTGGCATAGTTGGAATACTATTGTGTTTGGTTAATCTTTGATTTGAGGATCCCGTGGCTATAGGTGACTTAGCTATGAAAGTCCCCTTGTTTTTCACTTAGTTATTTCCATTTGAAACTTACTTCACATTGAGCACACTAGACCCCTTGCATATGTATGTGAACAAACACTCACTTCTAAGCACACTTTTCGCCATTTTACATATGTTTGAAAGTATCCTCTTACTCTTTGGTGTGTCCTGAGCATCTTGAGCCCTTTTCATTGCAAGAATATAGTTTGGTGGTCCTTAGCACTTGTCTAACATACACAGGAAAAAGGACATGCACTAAAATGGCGAAAATCTTAAACAAAAAGGCAAATTGCAATTTACTATAAAATCTCGTACTCACCTAAGTGAGTGCGAGTTCTTCCCTACCTTGAGCTGTAAGTGCTATTCTCGATCTTCGGTCCTACTTTCTCCTACTCCCCCACTTCCACATCAGTTCTAGAAGTTCATGGGAGGTAACTCTTGTCTCTACTATTTTTATTGAATTTCTCCCAGAACATTGAGGACAATGTAAAGTTTGGATGGGGGGTAAACCGTGGGTTTCTTAGCTCTCTAATTGTCATACTTCTTGTTGAAACTGATTGAGAGAGAGAAATTAACCCTTTTTTTTTTTGCTTTTTTTCTACATGTTTTTCTTTTCTTTTGCAAGAATGTTTGTTTTGGAGTTTGTTGATTTCTTGTTATATTTGCAAGTATTGAGGTAGAGCTTAAGATATTAGTGGCACATTTGGGATATTAATGTGTTTGGTTAATCTTTGATTTGAGGATCCCGTGGCTGTGGGCGACTTGGTTATGAAAGTCCCCTTGTTTTTCACTTAGTTATTTCCCTTTGGAACTTACTACACACTGAGCACACTAGACCCCTTGCATATGTATGTGAACCAACACTCACTTCTAAGCACACTTATCCTTTGTAAGCTATACATGGCTAATGTAGTGTTGGACTTTAAAAGAGGGCCAATGAGCCCCAAAAAAAGAAAAAAAAAGAAAAAAAGAGAAAAAGAGAAAAAAAATATCAGAAAAACAAAATATAATAACAAAAAGAGATATGGAATAAGTGAGTTTATCTAATTGGAATCCCGAGCATAGTCCAAGGGCCCTTTCAAAGCCTAAGGTCTAAGCCAACTGGTTAGGGGTTATTGATTTTACTACTCGCTACATAGGGAAAAAGATGGATTGATTTCACAAGTAGGTGCTTAGGCTTTTTATTTGAGTTGTTTGGAGTGAAGTTCGATGGGAAATTAATGCCCGGTTCCCTTAACTAACTGGTGGGGAGTCACCAATGGATCCTTGCTACATGGACACTTTTCTAGAATACCTTAGCATTGCATCCTACAATTAGTTTTAGTTTTGAATAAAAATGTGCGTTCTTAGCTTGCTTAGTTCATCATATGCTTTGCAAAGGTAAGTTGAGTTTGGTTGGGGGGAAATCTGGTCTAATACATGTGCTTGAGAGCTAGTCACAAAAACACTAAGTTCCTCTTGGAAAGGTTAAGTGAAGACTTGGGGATGGCCATGCCTAGATTACCACACCATAGGAGACCTTGTTCGTTAGAGAAACTAACATTTTGGGATCCTAACATAGCTTAAAATTTTCAAGATCTTCCTCAATTTTTGTTGTATAATTTTTGTACCTTCTTAACTCTATATCTAATTTATTTTCTTTTAATGTGTTTGATTTTTTTAGGTTGTTAGTCGTTTTGATCTCTTTTCCCTATTTTTCGCTCTTCCATTGCTAAAGGATTAGCCATAAGGCTGGTTTACTTGGGGGGGGTGATAAGCCTTGCTCAAAGTGGAATTTTTTAGGCTTAATTTCTATATATTTATGCCCTTTTGAGTAGTAATTACCCATAATTAACCAATGATGTGAATTGTTGATCATAATAGCAAAGTTACTAATGTTTCCATCTAGTTTACGTATTTTGTAGGTTTTTAAACTTAAAAGAAACACTTTAGTGACTGAGTGATGACTTGGAATTCTCAAGGATGACTCACTCAAGATTCAAGGTCATGGAATTGCGAAGAAACGAGTTTGGAACCTGTTTGAATTCTTGGAAACCAAAAAAACACGAAGAAATGAAGAAGGAGTTGAATTGGCACTTAACCCACTTGAGTGCGAGATTTCTCCTACTCACCCAAGTGAGTGAAACTTCTCACACTCACACAAGTGTCTCACACTCACCAAGATGAGTGTGAACTGGAAATAGAAAGTTTTTGTTTCGATTCGATTTGCGTTTCTTTCTAAGTTTTGACCCCTAAACGTGTTGTAATCAATTAGAAAACATTGTAACTTGTTCTCCAAGCCCAAAAGGTGTATAAAAAGGGGGAGACGGGATCGAAAGGGGGATTCAAATTTTATTTTAGATTCTTAGATTGTCTTAGGGCTGAAAATATTTCAACACAATTTTCAATAAAGTTTATGTTTTTTTTATGTTCTACACGGTTTATCTTCATTCATGGATGTTGTGACACATCTCATGGATGAGTAAACTCCTTCCTTGGGATGAAGGTGGATCCAAGGCACAAACCAAAGGTGATCAAGAGAGAAAATACCTTCAAATCAATGGTATGATTTTTTGATTGGTGTGGATCTCCCGAATAGGTCGTTTGTATAAGCCTATAAGGTTAACACCCAAGAGAGAGTTGGGTGGACGTAGGTGTATTCCTATTGGAGTCTCTTACCTTATAGAACATAGGGACTTGGTATGCTAGTAACTGCATCGGATTGTTTTGCATATGGTGTATTCCAACATTTATCTCTTCTTGACTGATTAGAAGAAGATTAGGAACCTAGGGTTGGAGTAAGCTGGTAAGGAGGCATACCATACTTGAGACAGTTAGGATCCTTCCTATATCTTTAGGACCACCTAAGCAAGGTTGAGAGGATCGATTGGCGTCGATTCACCTCTTCGGATGACCGAGACTTTTACATGCCTCTTTAATCACCCGAGGTGTGTCTTGGTGAAACCCCAAACCCCAAGGCCTTAATTAATTTGAATGAAATCAAATTTCACCATCTCTTCACAAAAATCAAATTTTAATTAATTGCTTAATTTTTTTTTTTTTTTAACTTAAACCAAGCCCGAAGCCATTCTTTGGAAAGAATGCCCTTCCCATGGATGACGCTAAACACCACTATAGATGTAGAAGCTTAGGCTACCCCTATCTACGTTTCTTTAGGAATATAAATTTTTGTGAATCTCTAGAACAACAAAGCAACCACATTAGCTAGTTTTGGACCAATCACTTCCACAATCACGGTTGACAAATCCTCTTCATCCTTCTCTTGGGTGTTGTTGGGTTCTTTGATGTACATGTCTTGAATCATAACCCATTGTACATTTTCCAACATGTTCACCCTTTGTGCTAGTTCCTTGTTACTCTTTGTTTGCTCAAAAGCGAGGGTGTTCATCATCGTGCATAAGTTTTTCAATTTTTTCTCAAGGAATTTGATAAATGAAGAAATTTGAGTACCTTGGTCTTTTTCCTTAGCATTCTAGTTGGGAGGGTATGTCTAACCATAGCCATGTCTTTTTTGAATTTTTTGTTCTATTTTTGGCTCAATTCCTTGGTACTCCTCACAACTTTCAACCATTCTAGTTGTAAGGGCGAGGGAATCCATGTCATCCTTTGGGGTCTTTTTCAAAAAATTACCTTTACACAAGGTCTCAATTTGGTCCCTTGTTTCAGTTGTCATTATTCAACTAGGGATGAATCTTCATAACCATGACGTGGGAGGCTCTCAAGAAATTCTACATACCTCAATATAGATGAAAGCTTTTATCTTTTGATTGTCTTATATTGATATTCCCTTTCGGTAGAAGTTGACCTAATTTTGCATTGTCGGCCTCTTGATATGCTCCAAGAGAATGAAAAAGGGATAATAGAAGCAAAAATAAACTAGAGAAAACAATCAATAAGGTTCGTGCCAAAGGAATTTGCAAAAAAATTGAAAGAAAAAGGAATGAAAGTAACTTTAGACTACCTAATCGTTTGACACCATCCTTAACAACGGCGCCATGTGATTTGTCGCTTAGTGATTAGGTTCAGAATGCACAAAATTTGTAATATTTCCCTAATTCCACATAATGAGTAGCCAAGACTACTTGTAGGTATAGTGGTTTTAGGGTCGTATTCTAGGATAGGTTTTCTACTTGGTATAATCTTAGGTGAATTGCTTGTGAAAAATTCTTCTTTTCAATGTAAAAAGAAATTTTTTATGAGGTTGGTTGATTGTTTGGTTGTAAATCAAAATTTAAAAGCATCTCGAGGCTTGGTTTCACCAAGTATACACACATGATGAATTCGAGGGGTAGTTGGGGTAATCCTCTTATAGATTTATAATGAAGTTCATGTTCTAGGTGAAAGAGAGAATTGTGATACTTGATATGTCACCGAAAAGGCTTACACTTTGACTCTTTCGAGGTTTGGACAAGAGACAGTCTCCGTTGTGCATAACGGAGTAAGGATCTTCTAAACAACAATCCGATATACTAGTTTGACTTGCTAAATATCAAGATGACTAAATGGCTAATAGTGGAAAACTACTTCATTGAATAAATCCAAGGGTCATCTAACAAGTTGAGTTTCAAGCTCAACCCCTAGAGAGCACTTGAGACTTTTCCTTCGATTCCTAGGTGACAATCATAAAAATTCTGTAACTTTCCTCAACATTCAACACATCAATCCCTTGGGATTCATCAAGGTGGGTGCTTGGATCCACCTAACCCCGAGATTAGGGTGACTACTCACTCATGGCTAATGAGAAGGCTGCCATGGGTGATGGAAAAAAAAATAAAAACATGAAGAAAAGAAGAAGAACGGAGTGTAAAAGAAAAGAACTATTTTATTAAATGATTCGTGATGATGGATTTCGATATATTGTTCTTTACCAGTCATCCTATTTATAAAGGATGTTTGTACATGTTTAAAGGCTAATTTAGGCAAGTTAAATCAATTCCCAATCCAAATATTACATATAGAGACGTGTAGGATCGAAAAAGGAAAGAAAATCACAGCAGAAAATCAAATTTACACAAGTTTGCTCCTATAGGGTTGTGGGAGAGAAATTTCTCTCCTTGCCCTTGTGGGTGCGAAAATGGGTTGTAGCCTCTCGAACCAAAGAAAACATATTTGCTCTTAGGGGGTATAGGTGCGAAATTTTGCTCGCACCTTGATTTATGTTCAAAATACATGTAGGAGAATATGGTTCTAGCCCCTATCTCTCATCCAATCATGCTTCCAAGGTTTCAATCTCGATCAAATCTCAACACGGAGCTTCAAAGCTTGAACTTGATACCCCAAAATGTCCTCATTGTTGGTCCTCTTGTGATCCAAGAGCCGTAATGATACATAAAAAGGCTTGAAAACACACTTGTACTCAAGAAAAATATTACTTTGAGAATTGGAACGTAACAACTTGCAACGATGGGTAACTATGATGAATTAGCATCAAAAGTGTTTTAAGAAAAGGTTTTTAATGTCGAATTTTGAGCTATCATCACTACTATAGCTAGAATGAGGTGAATTGAGCTAACCATTACTACTAGAAATAAGGTTTCCTCATAGTCTACACCCTTTTGTTAGGTATAACCTTTATACATTAGTTAAGCTTTGTAATTTTCAATCAATCAATCAATCCATCTGCTTTCTATTCAATCTTAAGAACGCATTTGTTTTCAATAGCTTTCTATTTGAAAGCAGATGAACGAAGTTTGAGACTTGATTGCTTTGTGTACTCCAACTCCCTCTTTTGTTGCTTTTTTCCATTCATCCTTAGTTAGACAAGGAACAAGTAAGAGTCTTATGAACCGACATACGTTCAACATCATCATGTTGGATCACAATATGAACTTCCTTTCTAATCTCAAATAATCACTGAGGAACACTTTGTTGAGGACTTTTCCTCAACATTGACCTAGTCATATTTAACAATAGTTTATTTCTCCTCTTAGCAACATCAATTTGCTATGGAATCCCTAGAATGATAAGTTGTGTACCAATATCCTTTTCATCAAATAAATTGTCAGATTTTCTTTGTAGATGATCCTTGGTTTATCCTTTATATTTAGTTTGTATCTACATGACTCTCAAATGTAGTGGTTGAAACAACCTAATGCTTCTCCCTTGTAAGACATCAGATAAACATGATCATAATAAGTAAAATCATTTATAATTATGGTGAAGTACAAGAAATCATGCTTTGAGTTAATACTTATAGACCTATAGATGGAAAAATGAATCAATTGCAATGTGTTTCGACTCTAGCTCTTTTCTTGAATGGTTTTCTTATTGCTTTGTCAACTCGATAATATTACCAAGTTGGAATATCAATTTAGGGAATTGATTAAAAATATTTTCTTTAACTAGTTTCTTCACTCTTTGTTGTCTTTCATGCCTAAGTCTAGCATGCCATGGGATCACATTATCACATTCATTTCTAGAGTTAGTCATTAACAATAACAATTGTTTCTAGACAACACATAGTTATCAATGTCAAGAACTATAAAACTATTATGAAAGTAAATCTAGAACCAAAGTGTATTGTTCCCAAATACAATTTCATCACTAAATCTTGAAAAATCAAATTGAAAAAAAAAAACTAAGTACAATCATAAAGACCAAGTTCTATAGAATATTTGGAGCATAAAAAACATCATGAGGGAATGAAGTATGTAGTGCTAAGCAATTCCAATTTTCATGTTCAAATATCTAGACCTTAACTTTAGAGTTGTTTCCAACATCGATTCGTCTTATATTGAAATTATTCATTGAAGCTCTACATATGCTCCTTTATCTCTAATTATATGGTATGTGGGGACTATGTCTACTTTGACTTGGTAAACTCATGAGCAAAGTGGCCTTTGATGCCATGTTGTTGCATTTCAACTTGCTCTTATCCTTCTTAGCATGCTTAAAATTCTTATATGTCTCAATTCTTCTTTCTTTAAAGCACCATCTAATCTCTTATTCTTTTTTTTAAAGATTTTCCTATTATGCTTAAAATTAGAAGCTTTGCAAGAATTGGATTTAGCTACATAAGCTTGCTCATTAGACTTAGCAAACATTAGTCAGTAGGCATCCGATTCAAGGAAGTGAACTATATCATCAAAGGTTTTGGCACTTTTATTATGTATCATGTTCACCATCACATGTTTCCAACTCTTTTGAAGAGATCTGATAACCATCTCAACTTGATACTCATTAGTACACACCCAAATGTCTTAAGCTTTCTTACCATTCTTTTCATTTTCCTTCAAATGTTGTTTCATTGTATGGTTTGGTTGTTTCTTGTAATTTCTAAATTTCATTATGGTTATCCTCAACTTTGTGGTTGAAAGTATACCATACCTTTCTTTTAGAGCTTCCTTCATTTTATGAGTAGTCTTATTTACTTCATACTCAATCAAGAAATCATCTTACATACAACTCAACAACTTAACGCGAGCTAATTTTATGAGACCACATGAGCCTTTTGATCCCTTTTATATTGAATAAAGTTTTCTTGTTTATGTTCTTACATAACACGATTCAATGTTTCAAGAGCCTCTTTCTCTTTGAGGATACATTGAACTTTGTGATATTAAAACTCACAGTTATCATCATTAAGTTTGTCACCATTGTCTAATTTTGCCATATTACTCCTAGTTGTTTCAACATATTAAACTACATGAAGATATTGCACAATGTAATTACTTGGTACTTTCATGGCACTAATACTTTTACTGGTTGCAATTATCTTCCAATATGCAATAACCTCAAATTGCAATAGAAATGACAATTCACTTTGTTCCCAATCAGCTTCTTTGTACAAATTTTATGTATTATGCAATAGAAATTATCTATGTAAGTATTTCAAATTTCAGGGAAGAAATTACTTAAATTTATTTTAACCTAAAACCTCCTATTTTATTAAATAATATTGTATCACCAACATTTTTCAATAATATATATATAAAAGAATTGAAGACATGGATATAAAAGCTAAAGGCATACTAATATAAGATGATAAATATTCAAGTTATCTCTTACATATCAAATATTCACATATGTTTATGCACAAAACATAATAAATTACAAGTAGAATCATCTAGCTTAAACCTCTAAGGAACAATATTTGAATTATATATATAAAGTTTTGTTTTTAATTACCATATCCTTGTCCTCAAAATCTATTTATCTTAGTTGGTAGAGCAGGAAACTCTTAACCTCATGGTCATGGGATCAAACCCTAATATGTGCAATCCATCTCCTCTTATATTCACTTTTATTAATGAGTAACATATATCAATATTTTATAAAATTTTTATTTTAGAAAGACCTATTTATTTTTCCTTTATTTTTTCGATATTACATTGAGTCTACATTAAAAAAAATTATAATAACAAAGAAGACAACAAGATTCGAGCTTGGGTCTCAAGTAAACATGGGAAGAACTCTAATAAACAAGATAACTCATATTTGAGATAAAATAAATAGAATGAGAAAAATGCAAATTCTAATATTTGAGATAACTCATATTTAACTTTTATGGTTGAGGGTTTGTTTTGGAAAATCGCAAATCCGAATATGCGCTTCTAGAAGCCTAAGTATGTACCTCTTTGTTTTTATTTTGTTTAATAGTTGACAGATATAAGTGTGTGTTCTTGAACACAATTCCTAATGTTGGGATTGTGTGAGAGTTCAGACTTTAGTTCGGTGTGTCCAAACATCCCTATGGGATTGTGTGTGTGTGTAAAGCATATATAAACTACCTACATAAACACAAACATGTAATACCTCAAATGAGTATTTGAACTCCGCACTTCTTCAGCATGTCTGGACTTTGCTTGTTCTTCTTCAAGCTTTGCTTTCGAAATCCATGATGATCAACTTCCAATCACCTAAATTTTTAGCCCTTGTGCTTCGGTCTTGGAAGTCTTTATAATGCTGGATCATTATCCTAATATGATTCCAACTTTACCTTCTATTTTTTGTATTGTCTTTGCTATAACAGTGGAATAAGGAAACTTGCTGCTCAAGTATCATCTTTAGAGCAGAAACCTGATTTGTTTCTATAAGACCATGAACTTAATGTTTCCATGAATAGTAAATTTCGTTTTCGATAAGTAGGTGTTTGACTGGAAACGATCAAATGAATAGTAAATTTTGAAAAATGAGCCTTGAAGAATCGAAAATGTTCAGAATTATGTATTGAGGCTAAAGGAACTGAAATAGATTAAAACGAAATTATTTTAAGGGGCGAGAATGTAAAACCCTGGAAAAAATGTAATTTTTCTGGAAAAGGGCCAAATGGTAATTTGCCATTGAAAAAAATCTGTAATTTTTCTAGATCTTGGATTATGAAAAGGACTTCACCGTTGAATTCATCTCGCGAAATCTAGCTACCCAGTCGAATTTCGTTGAATTTTGAGAAAGTTGGAATTTCACGTTTTTCGAGATACGAGGTGTCGAGTGCCACATGACATGACTATGTGGCTGCCACATGGCTCCATTTGAGGAAGACACATGGAAAGTGGAGAGAGAGAGAGGATAAGAGAGAGATAAAGATATTTTGCCAAAATATCTTAGAAAAAAAAAGAAAAGAAAAGAATATTGGAAAGTGAGAGGAAGTTTCCTCTCACTTGCATAAAGTCAAACCCATTTTTGGTCTTGGAAGACCAATTCGTTGGAGGAGTGGGGGAGAGAAAACAAAAATAAAAAGGAAAAAGGAAAAAGAAAAGGAAAAGTCAAAATAAAGGGAAAAGTCAAAAAAAATGAAAGAAAAGAGAGAATCTGAGAATGAGCATGAGAGAGAGAGAGAATAGAGGAAGTAAGCTTATCTATTCCATTCATGAGTTTTCGTTGGTCGGAACTCGACAGGTCGGGAATTAAAGTTGCTCTGTGACGAGGCTTTGCGTAGATGTCTGGAATCACAAGGTTCGCCAAAGCGAGTTCGAGTATTTTTGGAAACCGAAAAAGGCGGTGTCCCGGAAATCACGCTATTTGAGGTAGGGTTTTCTCCTACTAAGTTAAATTTTTGTCTAAGGGCATGTGTGTTCAAGGAAGTATTGTTCCATTTCCGCTGACCCCATGATAGTGTTTTGACCCTAACTTGACCATCACTCACTTGAATTGAGTGATTTAAATTGTTGAGTAAACTAAATGATAGGAACATATCTCAGTAGAAATGAAGTATATCAAATTCCGACACCTTGGAACTCGGAAATTGATGAGTGCACGGCACATATTCTAATTAAGGACACAATGGTCATTTTCTGATTGTTGGCCTCGACTTGGACTGACCATAACTTATTACGTCAGGAACTCTATTTGGAGTGTTTTTGGACTCGTGGAAGCTGTGGAGTCAAGTTTCCAGCCATGTTCTGGAGGCAGGTGGATGGTCGAACGTGGCTGAAATTTATATTTTGAATGGGTGTGCGGGTTGCGTGGTTATGTCGATGTGAATAGTAGGGTTTTGACATGACCATTTCATGTGGCATGTTGTGGGCTATTGTATTGGAGTAATCATTTCCATGAGTTAGCCTAAGAAAGCATGAAAAAAAAGAGGTTAAGGTTGATTGATTTTTAATCAATTCAGGTGATTAAGTGCAGGGTTGTAGTATATTATAGTTAATGGTTTAATTGAACATGATTAAGGTATGGATGTTATGGATAATGTGACTTGTAGGAGGAAAGTGATTAAGGACAAGGGTGGAGGTGGAAAGTTCTTAAAGGAGGAAAAATGACTTAAATAACTAAGGTGAGGGAAAATGTAAATGTTTATGAAAATATATATATTAATGTTTACCAATGTATATGTTTTCATATCTATGTTATAAATGTTCAAATGAAAAAAAAGAAAAAAAAAAAAAAGAAATGTAGTTTTCTTGAATTTAAATTATATTGAAAATAGCAAATGATTATGATTTCCATAGTCTTATAAAAGCCGTGTTGAGAAAATATGAAATGATTATGGTTTAAGTAGTTTTGATAAAGCATAATTTATAGTTTGCATATTAAATGAAACATTTATGAACATATATTCTATATATATATATATATATATATATATATGTGTGTGTGTGTGTGTGTGTGTGTTTATATGAAAATGTTTGAATCCATGGTTACCCTATGTTACAAAGATAAAGTTTAAAGGAAAGTCGACTAAAGTACTTTATGCGTGCATTGTACATGGGAAAGGGATAGGATTTTGTTTATAGAGGGAAGGGAAAAGTGATGCATATTGCCATGCATGTGAAAAGTACGAAAAGGTTACCAATGCATAATGTGATTTATTTCATAGTGCAATGGTATTTAAAAGAAATACATGATTTATCGGAGGTTCCTTTTTGGGCCATCGGTGATCGTAAGACTGTTTTCTCGGAGGTTCTTTCATGGGCCAATGGTGGTTAACGGTAGGCGGGTTCCCATTGTATATGACAGATTCAAAAAGGAAAAGAAAGTAAAGTAAATGTTTATTTGAAAGGATATGTTTATACAATTGTTTTACATATTGTATTTGAACTATATGGAAAAGAAAGTAAAGTAAATGTTTATTGAAATGATATGTTTATACAATTGTATTTGAACTATATGGAAAATAAAGTAAAGTAAATGTTTATTGAAATGATATGTTTATACAATTATTTTACACATTGTATTTGAACTATATGGAAAAGAAAGTAAAGTAAATGTTTATTGAAAGGAGATGTTTATACAATTGTTTATTGTATTTGAACTATATCTGAAAACATTATTTTCTTATGGCTGTACTCTCAGCGACTCTAGCTCACCCTTTTCCCAAATATTTTCTAAAATGTTTTAGGGCGAGACTATGGCGATTCGAGCATCCTTCGGGCTAGTGACACTTCCACCTCACTCAACGACCACTTGTTGAAAATGTATAGTTTTGTTGTAAATAACTACTTGTGCACTTATTTTGTCATATATATATATATTTAAGGGAATGAACTACGAGAGTTTTGATCCTCTGTTTGATAGAGATACATAGGCGGTTGGGTGTAATCCCCGACTCGAGCCCAACGGTTATAAAAAAAATGTTTATATATCGTAGTAAATGTAAAACCATTTGAAAAGTTTGATTTGAAATCGTTGCAGAATTTGATGTCCACATTATATGTGGAGTAAATTAAATTGTTCATTACAGGTGCTGTAAATTTGGGAAGGTTCAAAACAGAGGAAACTCGCTGATTTTCTATAAATGTTTAAGTGTATAAAAAGGGTTTGATAAAAAAAAAAAATTTCCACCATGTTTTATAAGATTTTAAATCTAAAAAATATAATCAGATAATGGGAATCATTTTATCGAAATTCACTTTAAAAGATTTAAAAGAAACGTTTTTTCTAACTGTAGGGAGTGAGGGAGGTCCCGAGTTAGGAAATAAAACCCGGGTCGGGTCCCTTCGCTGCACCTTGCCCGGAGCAGCTTAAATAATCGGATCTTCTTGATTTGCTCTTTATCCACTTGCTAAAAACGATCCTAGGCCCAACGGTAACTTACTCCCCAAGTACCTTAGCCTATAAGGCTCCAAAACTAACTTGCGTCCTATGTCCATTCTGACCTTAGTTTGGACCATCCGAGTTTGGCACGTCTTTGCATTGTGGGATGGACTTAGTCCAAACTACTTTCTAGTTCTTCCAGGGACTTCATGTATAATTTATCAAATCTTCATCAAACTCGATCTTTGAAGTAGTCATCTTCTTGTAGAACTCTAGAGACGAAGATATGGACAATCTCAACCCCAACAATAATTATTTTATCATTTTCTAAAGAACACCATTTTTTTAAAAATACATTTTTTTTTCTTGAAAGCACATCTCCCTTTTCTTGATGCATGGATGTAGTATTTTTTTTCTTCATTCACTTCAATTTTTCTTTTCAGATTTTCTATCATATCTAAACTCCATTTTTTTACTTTTTATTTTTTGAAACTATATCTTGAATGATATTTATGTCATTAGTATATTTACTTTTTTTAAACACATAATCCATATTTTTTTCTTTTTAGATCGATAATAAATCATATATCTTTATCCATATTCTTTGAAAAAAAAAACTTTCTCATGCTTCCTTTTAGAGAACACATCCCCATCCCTTTTTAGGTCTTATTTTTTAAACCTATTTTATCCGACCTTGCACCAAAAATTATAATCTTTCTAAGCCTTAACGATAAAAAAACATTTTCATTTATATTTTAAGAATTCTACATAAAGAAAAATAATTTTCTTTTAATCACTTTTTGATAAAAAATTATTTTTATTTTTATTTTTCTAAGAAATTTATGGAATCAAGCTAGAACACATCTAAAAAAACTTTATGGCAGAAAGAATTTTATTTTTATAGATATATTTTTAAGAAATTTCTAAAGTCACAATGAAAAACCAGGACACATCTAAAATAGATAAAAAAAAATGACAGCCGGAAAACAACTTTAAATGCTTTGATACAATTGATGGAAAAATGAACCTATCTTCGGGTTATCTAAAAGATGCCCATGCCCAAGATCTATTATTTTGTTGTTTCACTGACAAAACCTTCTTGCATGAAGTCATGAATGAAACCATGTTGACATGAACCATTATATATCCATAGCACAAATGCCTTGACCCTCATATTATTTTCACAAAGAAAACGAAACAAGAGGAAAAATAAATAGAGGCTTCTTTTTTTATATAAAAAAACAAGTAGAGAAGATTCAATTATGGAGCCATATTTATAGTGTTCTTTCACATATGGATAGGAAATAGGGGAGAATCCTTCTCCCGTATGTTCCAATATAGTTTCTGGACAGTTCTCTGAAAACTTCCAAAAACTATCCCCTTCTAAAAGATTTAATATAATAGGTTGGGTCGGGTCAACCCACCTGAGATCCTAACCCAGCTCCAACATATTCATTTATATCAATCCTAATTTTTAAGCCCTTCAAGGATACCAAGTTTTTTTATATGCTGTTTCAAGTTATTTTACTTTTTGAGTAAATAGGTTTACCAACTTCAAGTGTAACTTAGATTCACTTGCATGACATTCTCTGCTTTGTCCTATGAGGATATGAATAGCTATTAGGATATTCACAATTGATAAAATGTGATGTTGTTACTTTTTTTTCTATTTACACTACAAAAAAAAAAAGGTTATAGTGGCATAACTTTAGTCGGTTTTATTAAATTTCATTACTAAAAATACCTATTTCTGTATTTATTGAATTAATGTAGCAGAAGGAAATTTTGTTCAACCTTTTAGCTGGGGGAATTAGTTGGACGTTACTATATGCATTATATAGTTGGATAAAACACCAAACCGCTACTATATAGCAGCCAAATGGACACACTAGTGTTAGAACCGCTACTATATACAATCTCTCTCATTTTTTGACTTTCAGAAGAGCGAGATCGAGCTTATCGGAAGAGCTTTGAGTTCACAGAAAGTTGAAGAGCGAAATCATCAGAAGCTTTGACCTCAACTTTTACTCTTGAGCTAGTTTCTACTGGTATATCTTTTTTTTTTCTTTGGCTTTGCTTAATGCAAATCCTAGATTTCGAGCTATTCTCTGTAAAGGAGTTTTGAATTTTTGAATTTTACTGAAAATTCTTTGAAATTTTAAATTAAATAGGGTGGGGGTGTTGGATTTGGATTCACAAACCCTGGTTTTCTTTTTGAAAGTGACACTCTCTCGCAACTTTGGAGAGAGAAATGAGAGTTTTACAACAGATAGAGGGTTTTGCTTCAGCATCTCTCCCTCTTCTGCAAAGCATGATGTGCTTTCTCACGGGTGAGTCCACTGCTAATTTTGTGACTTCTTAATTTCTGATTTTCCATTTGATCTTTCTCTTGACTATGTGATCGAGGAATTCTTCTGGTCTGAAAAGTTGTGTTGTTACTGGGATTTGGTGAATTTGACTGATTTTATTCTTTATGTTTTCAATGTGTTAACATTATTTCCAATTTAGCATCACACCCCCACCCCTCACCTCATCTAGTTGCCTCCATAATGAGATCAGTAATCAAGTGATCTTCATTAAGTCTTTTAATCCACCTAGCGACCCAACAACCTTCTATAATCACCTCTAATATAACGTTTTCACTAAATATGGTTCCAAGAAAAAAATCACGTGGTGTTTAAATTAAAATTTAAAAAAAACTATGAGTTTTTGGCAATATAATATGTTATATGTCAGTAGATAATTTATGAAATACTTCCCCACTTTCGGTTTGTAAAAATGTGCGACCCCCATTTGCCTCATTTGGCATATTTAAATTAGTCTAGTATGATGAGATAGTCTAGTTTTTATCCATACATTCTAACGCTAGATTCTCAAGCAGCGAAGGTAAGAAAGAAGAAAATCACGGAAGGAGTGTTTGAAAGTGACATGCTTGGATTGGTTATGTTTGCCTTTTGTTTTTATGGGATTGATGGACCTGAAAATTATGACTATGAGGAAGAATTTGAGGTAGCTAAGTGACTGAGGATCAAGGTGAATCAACATGGATTGATATTTGTTCATGATTTCTATAAGTCTCATTAAAGTGTTAAAATTCTTTCCTGTAATCTTTTCTGTGGACAAATTGTTTAATGGGAAGGTGTTCTGTGTTCTAACCATTTTTTAGATTGGCTAAGTCTTAAGAAGGAGGGTATTAATTTCTTTGTGTTTCTCTTATTCTTTAGTTGTGCCTTTCGGCCTCGGTTGCAGGCAACTTTTAAATTTTGCTGTGCTCTTTTCGGCACATCTTATAAATTTCGTTTCATTTGCTGATTAAAAAAAGATAGAAGAATGTTGTTATCCCAACTATCAAGGGTGAGTCATAAATACTTTGAGAAGCATGTTAGCTAGTAAATTCTTTAATCCTGTGGATTTGTGTTACTTCTTGGCAAAATCACAAAATCCTTATATTTAACATTGTGAGCTTCAAACTTCTTGATTTTTGTTTTATTTTTTTGAAAATAACATCCTACATTCTAACAATTTAATTTTCTGCAAATATTTCCTGTTTTTCTGCTGGGACATCAAAACAAAAATTTCTGTAAATTTTCTTCAGCACATGATAATTTCTTTTCAGTGACAGTTTGTTAGCCTTCCTGAATTGGTGAATTATATATTATTGTGCACAAACATTTTAATAGGCTCAGTTTACTACACACCTGTTAATAAAATCGTACGATTCACGATTCGATTCACGCACCTGATTCTACGATCTGTAGAGGCAATCAATCCGACTCTTCAAAGAACTGAAAATATGCAAGAATCGGGGCATCAATCATCGAATCGAATCGATTCACATGAATCGATTCAATACCGATTTTCAAGGGACAAGGAAATTAAAAAGTCACAAAAATAAAAACTGAAATACCAAAAAAATAAAAAAACTTGCCAACTGTAGGAATTAATTAACTTGAAGAAAAGCAACTCAACCTTTGGGCATTTAATTTACTTAGAAGAAATGAAAAGGAGGTAAAGGATTAGAAGTTGAAGAAGAATAAAAAAGGAGAAATAAAAACCTGTTGTTGTGGCTTTTCTAATCAAATTTTCGGCTTCAAGTATGTTTTTTTATCAAGCTTCCATCTTCTTCTTCAAGAAAACCATGCATTGAACCATTGTAGTAAAATATCATGCGTCCATCTTTTATTTTTTCTTTAAGCTTTAGTTCATCACATAGTTGTGGAAGGCACACTTAGTGCCTAGGCTCTAGGCGACGCAACTCCATGCTTAAGGCGCGCTTTGCTGATTCTCTGCTTCTTCCTCTTCTTCTTTCTTCTTCATCAAACACAACCCTTTCTAGCCTTAATATGGGGTTTTTTCAGCAAAATGTTTATTTTTGGCGAAATAAAAACAAAAAAACTGTCCTAGTTAGGGCTGAAAGGAGATCAAGGAAAAAAAAGAAGTAAAAAAACAGAATTAGGGCTAGAAGTGATCAGCGAGAAGGAGAAGAAAAAAAGGAAGAAGAAGAAGAGGGGGAAAAGAGGGTCGCATTTGGTGTGCTAGAGCCACTTTTTTGCATAGCCACGCCTATGATGGCTTTTCTACTTTGTGATTGATAGATAATTAATTAAAATATTTTTTAATATATTTATTTATTTGATATGTTTTTATATTATTTAGTTATAATACGAAAGATGAAATCTTGAAAGTTACTTATTTATCAATAATTATTTATTATTTATAATAAATATTTATTTAAAAATAAAAATAATAAATTTGTTATTTTTAAATAAATAAAAATCAGTTTTCTATTTATAAATAAATAATAATCAATTAATTTTTCAAAAAAAAAATAACGAATTATTTTTTTATAAATAGATGAATAATGAATTGTTTATTTGTAGATAAACAATAATGAATTATCTAATTATAAATAAAAAATGATTTATCTAATTGTAAATAAAAATAATAAATTTTTTATTTAAATAAATAATAAATTATCTATTTATAAATAAATAATAATGAATTATTCTTTGAAAAAATCATAATGAATTATCTTTTTATAAATAGATGGATAATGAATTATTTATTTGTAGATAAACAATGAATTACCTAATTATAAATAAAAAATTATTTATCTAATTATAAATAAAAATAATAAATTCGTTATTTTAGAAGCTTCTAATTGTGAGGAAGAAGATGAAGGAGAGCAAGAGGACTTGGTTATGGTTGGAGAAAGAGAGAGTGATGATGATGACAACTTTAAACTTGGAGATGATGGCTTAGTTTAAATGATTTTATTAGCATTAATGTATTCAACAACTAGAGTATATTTAGATATTTTTTAACTTTTTTTAGAGTTGGTTGGTAACTTTGTATGGTTTATTTGAAAAAATTATAAGCTTATTATTTAAACAAATATTTAAATAGATTACAATTTAGGGATTATACGAAATTACATATATTTTAACTATTATTAAAAATGTAAAATGAATCTTACGGTTCGATTCTTGATTCTCGATTCACCAATCAAGCATTTCCGATTCTCGATTCTAATTTCGATTTAACAACTATGACTACAAGTAAGCGTTTTTTAATTTTCATTGTTTGAGGGTTTTGTAGCAAGGTTATTGCGAAGTCTGGTTGATCTTGTAGTTGTTTTCAAGTCTACAACACCTAGTAATTGCAAACATGCTTGTAAGTGCTTATTCTTGTTCTGCATATTTGCTTTGTATAATGATGGAGCTCGCATGCCAACTAATCTACATTGTCTTCATAGTTTTTTACACATCTTGAATTAGCCTTACAATATTTCTCCAGGGAATCATATGTTTTTGAGAAGTTGAGTTGATGCATACATGTTTCCATGGATCCAGAGTTGAACAGATACATCCTAACGAATGAAGCAAAAGGTCTGGTTTAATATGGGATTTAGAGGCTTGAGCGTATACTTAAGAAGGTACAATGTCTGTTTTTCCCCAAATTTATTTGAGTCAAACCTTAATTCTAAACTATAAATTTATTGAAGCAACATGACCATGTGAACTTGTCAAAGATGCCAACTATGATCTTTGATAATGCCATTTTGAAATGCCCAACAAAGACAAAATGTTGGTAGCTAGCTAGTAGCTACTTTAAAGGTGAATAGAATCATTATATAAACAGAAATAGTAGGATACCAACTTTATCTAGTTGTGTCCCTTGTGATTCTATTGAAGGGCAGTGTGATGGCCACTCGAAGTTTACCCATCACACCTCACTGCCTTCTCTCTAACTTGATCATTTTTTCCTCATTTTCTCTTATGATTAGGGCCATTTATACATACATTTTGCTCAAGCTAAGAAATTTGCCTGATGAAACTAAACCCAGAAGCAAAAAAAATTCAAGAAACCTGTGTCATCCTTTCTTTGTAGATGCCAAATTGCTTTGATTAAATATAATTTAATTAAGCCACTATTACTTCTGCTGAGAAGGTGAATGGTTAGCATTGTCTGTCCATGATATAAAATAGATACAAGGGATATTATTTACCATTCCTTGTTGATTTCCTTTCTTTTCTGCTATTGCCAATTTGGTTGCAAATAGGCTAATGAGGCCATTTAGACATGGGATTCAAATATACCCTAGTTTATGAGGATAATGAAGGAGATAGAATGCTTGTTGGAGATGTCCTATGGCAGTAATCATCTTCTATCAAATCAGAACTACACCTTGATCTTGATGCACACAAAGCACTTGCACAAAAACCATTCTACTAACCATATTCTCCATAAACCCATTCTTGGTAATAGCATGTCTACATCTTCTGTTTCTAAGGAAAAATAAATTAAAAAAAACGGCTGTCCATCTAGCAGGTTTTGTGTTAATCTCTATGTTCTCTTTGATGAGTTTTTGGTCCAAATAGAAGTTTCAAAAAACATTTAAACTTGATATTTGTTTTTGTAAAATAATTACTTTGCGCCAAAAGTTCCTTTTGCATTTAATGAAAACATGTGACTGCTGTGTGGTCAATATCAGTAGAGCTTCATTTCTTTATGGAAATCTATGAAAACCTTCTCCTTGCACATTTTTACATTTTAACACATCATATATTAAAAGACAAACAAAATGAAGCTAACCTTTTTCATAACCAGTTAAGAAATATGCAAAGAACTCAGGCAATTTTCCATGCATGCTGTTTTGTAGATTTAAGAATGATAATTGATGAAAATTAGGCATAGAGGAGGAGATATGATTGTTATTGTTTGATGCTAGTATGACCTTATTCTCTTCTTATCCAAAATTTGAATTTTGTATTGTACTATTTGTATTATTTTTAACTAAAGAGGATAGGTTCCCATGATGAATTCCCATTGATCTCTATCCCAAAGAAAAACTATGTTCTGGAACCAAATGGTGAAGTCCTGCAAGCTAGGCTAGAAAATGGAAAATGACTAGATACTTAAACTCTGTTCGGTTCCCTAGAAAGTATTCCTAGGAAAGCAATTAAATTGCATGGGAAATGCAGGAACATATAGTGTCCCCTATTATCTTGGGCATGATGATGAAGACCCAAGTGGTAATTGTTATTTATGCCTGCTTGGTTAGTTAAAATAAGGCACAGGCCCTAAAGTGGTGTATATTGTACGTCAGAAAACAATTTTCTATATTTGACTTTTTATACATGTGTTGTATAATTCTAGTAACTATTAGAAAATCCTAAAGTTTATTAATGTAACTATAATCTTAGTATATAATAGCTTATATATGAGATGATCAAGATTATAGATAATAAACTAACCGTCCGTAGTAAATCAAAGTAGGGATCTTTTGATCTATAATACTACTAGTACGGTCCATCGAACATTAAGAATGCAGACTGATTGACATCATGTAGTGACATTAAAATGGAGGTGCTTTTATGTAATCTTATTACATAGGACATGACTCAGATGATGGATTAAACTCTTAAATAATATAATTGCTACAATTGAGTTTAAACCGTGTCACTAGATGATCATATGCAAATTGATCTTGACTCCAGCAGTGGACTCATGTCTATTTCAATAGTGGCCTTTGATTCATACATTGCCTGGTCTCTAAGACAAGTCAATACTATAGGTCTTAGAGGCCCATTGAGATAGGTGGTCGGGAATATGTCCTACAGATATGGAATCCAAAACCATTCTTGAGGGAAGTCGGATAATTGGTTCCCTTAAGTGTGTTAATTTCGAATCGAACGCTTTGAGCGCTCTAATTTATAATGTGTTTATAACCCAACTGCTCACTAGTGAATTAATGGAACTTAAGGATAAAGATATCACTAGAGGGGTAAAACGTAATTTCACCTAGCCTCTAATGATGGACCAATTTTGGAGGATTGAATTGCATGTAATGACTATATCAATGGACTCCAAGCCGAGTATCACTACGTAAATTATTCTCAGAATTACAAGAGTTCGGGCCGATTTTTAAAAGAGAATAATATCGAACTAATAAATTAGATTAATTGATTAAAGAGTTTAATTAATTATCAAATTTATTGGAGCTTGGAATTACAGGTCCATAGGTCCCTAGCCGCTCTCAAAACACTGCACAAGATTAAATTAAAGAAATCTCGAGGGCATAGTTGTAAAAGAAATTGTTTCATAGCAACTATATAGTAATTATTGGATAATTAAATGTTAATTAATTAATTATTGAATTAATTAATTAATAGTAATTACTATATGGATGAAAAGGTTAATTTGAGAAATTAATAACATTAATTAATTATTGAATTAATTAATTAATAGTAATTACTATATTGGATGAACTTAATTCAAAAAATTAATTTATTTATTTTTGGTCACTTAATTTGAATTAATTTTAATTCCATATTTAAATATGCCACTTGATCCAATAGTTGAGATCAATTTAAGGCATATTACAAATAGAGACAAAACCCTAGGCATCAAGGGATGATAAAAAATTAGAGAAAAAAAAAGGGAGAAAGAGTTTCACTTTTTTTCAAAAAAAGGGAGAAAGAGTTTCACTTTTTTTCCCCTCCATCTAACCCTCTTGATCTCATGTGTTGAGAATATCAAGAGTTCTAAAAACAAAACCTTTATTAATTTGTATGCCCACACGACTCGTAGTGAAGAGGAAACGACTTGAAGATCGGGAAAAATGTGAAAAAAAAAGGATCTTGAGTCATTAACCTTGTTTCTACTTAAAATCTCCTTAATTTGATTGAGGTAATTCTTCTTTATTGTTTGTTGATTAATATGCATGTACCATAGGATTGTAAAAAAAGTTTTTACTAATTTTTAAAATTTACGGGACCAAAATCTTCCATTGCAAACTTTGTTTTGAACTTTAAAAACCTTCAAAAAATGCATGTAACGATAAGCATTTAAACATGTAGGGACATAAATTCTAATGCTCAAACATTACATTTTCCTTAGCTTTCTTACTTACCAAATGGAAGGGCTAGACACATACTTTGAAAATATGTAGCATGTAGTTTAGTCATAGGCCAAGTTGAGCAACATAAGGGTGGTAATGCGAAAATCATTTGGATACTGACAAGATGTAAAAGCACTGAAACGTGAAACAACACAAACCTTCCTTTCTTCATAAACCAAATATGAGTGGTACGGTCTAATCACCAAGATGCAGTGCCAATTAGAAACCACATGAATTACTGCCTATCTTTGCTTTTGATCCCAAAACAGCATGCATTAGGAGCAAAAGAGGAAAACAAAATTAAAAGAAAATAAACCTTCACTTTCCATGAGTTTTACTAGCAACCGAATTGACATGTTAGAGATAGTCAGTTTCAGAAGCTCAGGCTTCTGAGGTTCTGAGCTCTATCCCTAATGTCAAATACTTAGTGTCCGAACTTTATTCTTAGACATTCATTTTCAAAGATCATTAACGTAGAGATTGTCTTAGAATCATCCTTGATGCTGCTTGGAGACTTGATTCTCACATGTCACAAGCAGGGAGTTGTAGCGGATATATGGTAACACAATTGCCAAAGTTGGGTACTTGAGCATGAAGGAGGTAAGATCTATTGGTTTGGCTTCCCAGCAACTATATTGAGTCTTTTTGTGAATGTCGTCAGTAGCTAGCTGTCTTCATATATATTTTCATATAGAAACACTTCAATATATGTTCATGCTTATTTTTTTTCCTTGCTGTTTGTAAAGGTGAAAAAGAGTTCTATGGCCATGGATGCTTCTCTACATTAACTCAAGCTGGTGGCAATCAAAAGAGAATACTCAAAGCTACATGTTTGCATGGAAGCCTTTGTTGAAGCTAAAGTTGTCTCAAGATGGAAGCCTTTGTTGAAGTTAAAGTTGTTCTCAAGACTAAGCTGGCTTTGGCATATCAAATGATCATTTGACCATAATTGAAGTGATTTATATAATATGTACTAAAATTGAATTTCTAGCATGTAAAAATTTAGTTCTTTTTAATTTAATATGTACTCAAATTAAATTAGTAAAGTACATGTTATAATTATCAAGTCTTGTATAGAAAGATTTGAAATTTTAATTTTTTAATGCTATTTATATTTAAAAAATAATATACCAAATTTAAATGTCTATGGTAGGTGTCTATAGAGTGACTTATCTTGAGGGCTACAATACAACTTATAGTCAGGGTTGGCATTTGACCTCGGCTATAGAGTACCATATAGCCAGGGTCAACATATAAGTGTGGTTGTAGGGTACTCTATAGCCAGGGTTAGCATATGATCGCATCTATAGAGTATCCTATAGCCGGGGTCGGTACCTGACCTCGATTATAGAGTATCCTATAGCCAAGGCCAACACCTGGCTGCTACTGTAAAGTTTCCTATTGCTAGGGTCGACTCCTGATCGTGACTTTAAAGTATCCTATAGCCAGGGTCAGCATCTGATCATGGCCATAAAGTTCCCTATAGCCAGGGTCGGCATTTGGTCGCGATTGTAGATCTTGAACTATAGTCATGCATTTGGACTTGCCCACGACCATAGCATTTATCCACACCATCTATGGTCACACTATGTTGCGGTTTATTTTATTCGCAACTATATGCTATAGCTACATTATATGTTACTTTTAACCAAGGTCAGTGACCTCAACTATAGGCTTTTTTTTTTTTTTTTTTCTTGTAGTGTTATGAAGGCATCATGTAATTAATTCACAAGCCCTTCTAAATGAATGATCCTCTAAACTTCTAGTTGACATTTCTTTGTACGAAGGTCAAGATAAGATATGGATTATATATTCTATGTAATATTTAGCTATTATTCTAGAATTGCCTGGCTTCTCTCTAATGGAAGGAAACATTTTCAAAAAAATGATTATTTGCATAGCATACAGTAGAAACATAATTATTAAAGGTCCAAGATAATGAATAATGGTTAGCGGATGAAGAATTAAAGCAAACACATATACCAAGTTAGCATTGAGGACTTTACTTAGAATTTTGAAGTGGATAGGTTAGGATTGCTAGGGGTGGCTGAGGTTGCTGGAGTGCTTGAGGTCCTTGATTGTGTGAGATAGGGCATGGCTCTTAAAGTGAAGACTAGAGAGGAGGAGTAGGTCGGGATTGCTGGGGGTGCCCAAGGTCACTAGAGTGCTTGAGGTCCATAACTATTGAGGGGAATGAGATAAAGGGTAGGGCTCAAATTTATATATATTTTAAATACAATATCAGAAGTTTGGAGAAGAAGGGAGAGGAAGAGATTGAAAGAGAAAGAGAAAGAGAAAAAGAAGGACAATCGTGCAAAGGCAGAGTGCTACACAGGCACAAGATCAGCTGATCATAGAGAGCGGCGGTGGCGGCAGTGTGACAACAATAGTGGCGACGATGGCAACTAGGGTTAGAGTGTGTGTGCTGTTAAGATCGGGCATGAGGAAGAAGATCTCACTCGGATGCATGAGGAAGAGAAAAAAAGAGGTGTAGAGATGTAGAGATGTGGAGGGGTGATTTTAGGTCAAGAATGGCCACTAAACACCCTTCCTTCCTTAAAGAAAAGAGGCTAACAGAGAAAAAGTAGAGAGAAGAGGAGACTAGGGTTTTGGGTTTGTTGTTAAGCTTATGGATCTAATACCATATTATGAAAGACTTGTTTTTTTATTGAGAGAGTTGAGGTGTATATATACACCAATACAAGGGCAAGTAATAGAAGTTGTTGAAAGCAAGCAAACTTTCTTGGGCATGTAAATGCTAAAAAGCCTTAATTACAACACTTGTTGCTCCTCCACCATCCATGTCCACAACTTTTACGGTGCAAAGAAACACCTATCACCTAAACCAAATAAAACCAAAATTTAGATTCAAAGCCACATTCATGAATATGTGAGCAAATTTAAACTTTTGACTACCAAAAATATATTTATTGAAACATGAATAAATATATATATTTTTTTGATAGGCTGAAACACTAATAAATATGTAAGCATGTAAATAAAAAATTTGGACTCAAGATAGTAAAGGACAAGAATAAATCTGGACATGGGGAATAATACATGAATCAAAACGTGAATAAATATGAACATAAGAGAAAGAAAATAGCAAAATATAGGTTGGTAGTTTAAAAACTATTGGTAAGTGAATTAATGGGTCACTAATAAAAGACGAATTGATGTTCAATGAATTAAAATATGAGTAAATAAATAATAATGGCTAAACCCAAATTAAATACAATAACTATATTCCACTAGATTTAAACCCCGAAACTTAGTACAACAAAAACTAAACCCAGAAAACAAAAGCCAAACCCAAATTAGACACCACTAGAGTCGACTAGATTGGAACCTTAGAATAGTAAAGAACCCAAATCAAAGAAGGTACTAAAGCCTATCCAAATAAAACCCAAGTTTAGCAAAGAATCCAACAAAAATAGCCACTAAAACCCATTTTAATAACAACTGATAAAACCCAAAAATAGCTACTGGATTATCATGTGAAATGGCATGGCAACAAAAAAAAACAACAAAGACTGAATTTAACCATTAATAAGCTAAATAAATTAGAAAATGTACATCATGAAATATCACACTCCTTCAGAAACCCATTTTTCTACAAACCAACTTCGTCAAAACCACCTCCATGATCTAAGTTTTTCTTTAAGAGCAAACCCTCATCTCTTCAAAACCAAGACATTCATCTCCACAAACAAACAAAACATCCAATGAGTGAAAGCCCATGATGTAAAACCCAAGAAAATTCAATTTTCTGAGAAAGGGTAAACGGTAATTTCAGTGGAAGATTCGAAATTTTTTTAGATTTTGGATGACAAAAAGGACTTCACTGTTGGAATCGTCTCACGAAATCTAGCTACCACGTCTAATTTTGTTGAATTCCGAGACAGTAGAAATTTTAAGTTTTTTGAGGCACCAAGAGTCACAAGTGACACTTGACAAGGGTTGTGTGACTCACATTGAGCCACGTGTCAAGTAGAGAACAAGTTAAACACAAGTCTAAGTGAGGCCATATGGGACATGTGTTACCACATGATTGGAGGGAAATCCAAAGTTGTGGATAAGGTGATAAGGGGTAATCCAAGAGAGCCAATGAGAGGTTGACACGTGGAAAAAGGGGACACTCTCACTTGACCCATCATGGACCAAACCGGTGGGATGGGAGAGGAAGAAAAAAAAAAGAAAGAGAAAGAAGGGAGAAGAAGAAGTAGAGAGAGAAGCTCTACCTTCTCTCTAGATTTCCCGGCGATAGGACCGTCGGTTTTCGTTTGAGCAAGAGGGAAAGTGCTTCCTTGCTACAAGAGCTTCGAGTAGAGACCGAAAACTAGGAGATTTGGCAAACTCCAAGAGGTAGGGGTTTTTCTCCTACTTGATTTAATCCTTGTCTAAGAGCCATTTAAATGGTTTTAGGATTTTGGGGCCGAAAATGGCTATACTTTCCATTCTCAAAGAAATGGGGCCGGATACTAGATGTGGGGACTGTTTTTTGACGGTCCACCGCTTGATGTTTGGGGACTATTTTGGATAGTCCGAAGTTGAAATTATGGGACTGTTTTAGGAAAATCCGAGACTAAATATGGTGACTGTTTTAGGACAGTTCGAAACCAGAATTTCAGGACTGCTTTGGGCAGTCTCTGGACTGATTTTGGACTGAAATTGTCCATGTGTATTGTTTGTGTCATTGCTATAATGAATAACATGATTAGTTGTGTGAAAGTATGGTGTTGATGCATGCTTAATTGATGTGTTAGCATGGATTGTTTGAATGATGTTAATTATATTGTAGAAAAATATAATTGTCCTTGAATCATGAATGATGTATACATGAATTGGCATGATTGCATTCATATGCACGGTCACATCGTGTGGAGTCAGGTGTGGGTGCATGGTCATGGTCGATTCACCATTCTTGTGACGTTCTAGTGAGCTCAAACGGACAACCCACAGACGAGACTCACTTGCAGAAGGAATTGAAAACTAAAAAAATATATATATAGTGTGTCATGTGAAAGCAAGTCAAGTATTCCCCAAAGGAAGACCCAAATTTACATGCGCGACAGACATGATCACCGGCGGTGAAAGCTCGTAAAAATGTTGGAAGGCGTATGACAATCGTGCGGTGAGACACCTAAAAATGACGTAGCCCATAAATAAACACACGAAATTTGATGATATTTAAATGAGTATTGGAGGTCGGTCTAGTGAGTTAAGTGATTGGGTGAAACACCAATGACTGGTTTTTCACACTTAGCATTGCAAGTGTAAGGAGCTCATTTCTGACTCAAGCGCGGGTATGAGGAGTCACATCTCATGGTGACATAAGATCATATGTAAGAGTTGCATCAGAGCGGAATGTGCATGGATGCTCGGGGTGCCATCGTATTTTACTGATTTAGCGGGAGTAACCCTTGTAGGAAAATTCAACTACTGGGCATTGCTCACCCCTTAATGGGAATATTTTCTGCCACTGGGCTATACAAGACGGGGACTTTAACGCATCCAAGACCTTAGCGGAGAAGGAAAGGCCAGATTTGGCCTTGTTTTGTATTTTGTAAATTATGGGTGGAAAACCCAGTTTTTGTAATTGTAATTAAAGACGAATTGTAATTAAACTCATTTTGGAAGGTTAATACAATTTGGAAAGTTTTCCAGGCTTCTTGTGGTCTTTGTAATAAAAGGGCTAATTTATACTAAATTTAGGGTGCTTTGGAAAGGAAAAATAAAAAGGGGAACTAGAGGTGCAGGAGGACCAGGGAGGGCTACTGCCCATTTTAGGTCCTCTGTTGCGACAGAGAAATTATATTGTGACAGGGCTTCTCCAAATTGGTGGCTGGTCTCTGACAGGTTTCCTGTAGCGAGCCAGGTCTTAGGGCTGCTCATACAACACAAATTTTGGCGCGCGCGACTGACCCACGCAACAAGAAATTCAACTGCGCGATGAGCCTCCCAGTCGGCACGACACGGTTCTTCTTGTGTCGCGACAGGTCTCAGCTTGTTTGGGTGACTCGGGTCGCTGGTTTCGAGATTTTCTTTTGTCGCGATAGAGCTCTTTACCTGCGGTCACGACTATGGATCGTATCGTGATCAAAGTGGCTGGCGTCGGAGGCCTTGTGTCGCAACATAGCAAGTGTGTCGTGACAAGGTGGAACAATGGGCGCAGACGCATCGCGGGCAAATTTGTCCCATTGTGCACTCGCGCACCGCAATTTCACATGATGTGCACGCATGCACGAGCGAGACAAGGATCTGTGAACGCGGGCAGGCGCGGCGGGGGAATGTCGTGACAAAGAGGCTTTGTCGCGACAGACTACTCATGTTGCTTTATCGTGATAGAGTTGATAAGTAGCAAAAAAAACAAAAAAAAAAGTTCCAAAATTTCGACCCTCAGAATTTGGGTGTCACAGCTTGGTATCAGAGCTTAGGTACACGAATACCTAGGACTCGATGGGGCACGGGTTTATATCATGCATTCATTATGCATTTTGATGAATTGATGTGTGTGATATGTGCATGAATTGTGTGAACATTTTACATAATAAATTGTGTATGGAACTCTAGGGTACGAAAACATGACCTTAGGGGTTCGGAAAACAAAGTGAACATGAAAATTCGGAAATTGAATTGAGTTGTATTAGTGGTTGGCGGTTAGCACCACTAATGAAAAAGGTGATGAACAGGTAAGTTCATGATGACAAAATCTACTAGTGGCTGGCATGTGCACTACTAGTTAGACTGAGATGGAAATTTAATAACTTTGTTTCCATTTGACATGTGTAGATGGCAAGTCGAGGAGGAGGACGTCCACGGGGCGATAGTCGACCACCGCCCATTTTTTATCGGCAAGCCTTCACGAAGGCCATGAGCCTTGCATTTGCCAGTTTTGCATAGGCTAGTGCAGTTGGGGGTCAGGGAGGTCTAAGTAACCTCTAGAGATTTAAGTCACATTACCATCCAACATTCATTGGGGGAGGAGATCCGATGGTGGCAGACCATTGGTTTCGACAGATTGAGAAGGTATTGGAGGCCATGAAGATCACCTCCGATGCGACCAGGATTAGGCTAGCTGCGTTCCAGCTAGAGGGCGAGTCCCAAGTATGGTGGGATTGGTTTAAGACCTCTAGAGACTTAGAGGAAATGACTTGGGCAGAGTTCCATGAGATCTTCATGAGCAAGTACTTTTCGGCCACGGCTAGGCATGCAAAGGCCCTAGGAGTTCCTAGAGCTAAAGCAGGGAACGATGATAGTGATGGAGTACGTGGCTAAGTTCACAGAGTTAGCTTATTTTATTGATGACTACGTGGCCACAAATATGGCCAAGGTGAGGAAGTTTGAGAATGGGTTGAAGTTTTCCATTCGGGGCAAAATCGTAGGACTCCTTCTACAGGATATGGACTCTATGGTCAAGACAACTATGGCCATAGAGAGGGAGATAGAGGATGCACGAGGTATCCAAGATGCGGGTACTAGTGGCAAGAGGAAGGAGAGTCAGTCTTCTTCTAGTTCGGGAAAGAAGCTAAAGGCTTCTATTCACGAAGGTTTCCAAGGACAGGGCCGCTACCATCAGGGCCAAGGTCAAGCCAGGGCTTTTCAATAAGGCAGGACTAATGACGTGTTATCTCTATAATAAGCCTGGACACATTCGGCGGGATTGTCCCTAGAGGCAGGGATCCCAAGGTGTACGGACAGTGCAGTCCCAATCATCCGTGGGATAGACGCGAACATAGTTTATTCCTCCACACCCTAATGTGGGTTAGAGGTACCAATACCAGTCCCAAGGTGTTGCACAAGCACCTTCTGTGGCATAGACAGGCCAAAGAGGCCAGGGTATGGGGCGGGCCGAGGACAAGGCCCACAGGCCGGGACATCAGGGACCAGGGGCAAGTCTATGCCATCACACCACTGATTGAGTCGACAAATCAGTAAACTATACAGGGTATGTTTCTATTATCTCACCTATAGGCAAGGGTATTATTTGATTCGAGTGCATCGCATTCATTCATCGCTGCATTATGTGCAAGAGAATTGGGCTTAGAGGTTGAGCCCTTGGAGAAGCCCCTGTATGTGAGTTCTCCCTTAGAAACTAAGGTGAGTGTGGATATCATATGTAGGGGTTGTGAGTTAGAGATCTTTGGGATTCTATTCACAGTGGACCTGAGGGTCATGGACATGTCAAAGTTTGACGTCATCCTTGGGATGGACTGGTTGACTACATACCGAGTCGTCATCGATTGTGAGTGTAGGAGGGTTACCGCCTACACACAGGATGGTACTCGTGTTACGTTTCAGGGGGACAAACATGATGTTTTATCCCAGATCGTGTACGATTCCAGATGGCACAAACAGTTGATGGGTTGGCTAGAAAGCCTTACCCTGCAGGACGAGGTGGGACAGGACTTGGATCTACCTCGGGTAGTATGCCAGTATGAGGATGTTTTTTCGGATGAGCTACCAGGATTACCTCCGCAGAGGGATGTTGACTTCTATATTGAGTTACACCTTGGCACATCGCTCATCTACATGACTCGCGTAGAATGCTGATTGAGTTTAGGAACTCAAGGTCTAGATGGGGTTCTTTGGACAAGGGATTCATTGGTCCAGGCACTTCACCATAGGAGCTCAGTTTTGTTTACAAAGAAGAAAGACAAGACCCTTCGACTGTGCATTGACTACAGACAGTTGAACAAGGTTACAATCAAGAATCGGTACCTATTACCGAGGATTGATGACTTGTTTGATCAATTGAGAGGGGCACAGGTCCACTCCAAGATAGACCTTCACACTGGTTATCATCAGGTGAGGATTAGGGAGACAGATATCCCTAAGACATCGTTCAGGACGCGATATAGGCGCTTTGAGTTCACAGTGATGCCCTTCGGGTTGACGAATGCGCCAACAACATTCATGGACCTCATGCACAGGGTATTCCAACCCTACCTAGATCAATTTTTCGTGGTCTTCGTGGATGACATCTTGATCTACTCCCAGTCTGAGGAGGAGCATGAGGATCATTTGAAGGTCGTTTTGTAGCTTATGAGAGACCATCAACTGTATGCTAAGTTCAATAAGTGCAAATTTTAGCTTACTGAGGTGAGATTCTTGGGGCATGTGGTGTTAGTGGACCCTGAGAAGGTTGAGGCTATGATGAGTTGGGAAAGGCCGAAGTCAGTCTTTGAGATACGCAGTTTCTTGGGATTGGAAGGATACTATAAGAGATTCATTGAGGATTTCTCTCGACTAGCAGCACCTATGATGAGACTGACCCGGAGGAGGTGAAGTTTGAATGGAGTGACCTGTGTGAGAAGGCATTCCAGGATTTGAAAAGGAGGCTTACTTCAACTCCTATTCTGATAGTCCTAGAGAGGGGGCAGAGGTACACGGTGTATTGTGATGCCTCGAAGGCCGGGCTGGGATGCGTTTTGATGCAGTCCAGGAGGGTAGTAGCTTATGGTTCCTGCCAGTTGAATAATCATGAGAAGAATTACCCCACACACGATATGGAATTGGCAGCCATAGTCTATGCCTTGAAGATTTGGCGCCACCACCTATACGGTGAGCAGTTTGAGGTGTTTTCATACCACAAAATTATGAAATACATCTTCACGCAGCGAGACCTCAACATGAGGCAGGTGGATGGATTCTTAAAGAGGAACCCGCAGGCTTTGCTGCATTATCATCTTGGTAGCGAGGTGGTGGTTAACTGTTCCCGGAAGTCACGGGAGTATTGGCTGGTATTGTCACACACCTAACCCAGCCTAGGCGGACGGCGCGGTAGGCTGGGACTCTTTACTTGCTTTTTCAGACATTGGTGGTCCCAAGTCTTATAACTGAATCAAAACATCATATACCAAGATACAAAAATAAAACTACCACCGTAGTGGTGTTTACATTGTCAATACATACAGTCCTAAGTTTTATTTATATATACTTATATAAAAACTGCACATTTACATAATCAGAGCGCAGACATACAAGTGATGAACCCCTACTAGTGTGCTGGCCCATAAGTGTACGGAAGATCGCAGACGTCCTCCTCTGTACCTACACAGATTAAAACCGGTGCTAAGCTTTACGCTTAGTGGGAAACATATGACTTATATGTATACACATGCATCAATACTCTTTACGGTATTCATATAGCGATGGCACAAATTTTGTTAAGCGGATATCATAATTTATCATGAATTCACATAACAAACTTATACACCTACTTGTACTTATAAGCGGACTTATACTTGTTCAGATTTCCGTGGAGTTCACAGACTTATAACGTTCATAGGTACCCACAAGTCGCTACAAAGGCATATACTTATCTGAGAGATACGTGGTCTGTTTTTACGACGAGCGATGTGCTTTACTTTACTCTTATTCGTTATTCGGACTCACATCATATAACTATTCTATATACCAGTAATAAGAAATGAGTAAGGACCGCAAAGCAGTGAAGTACCAGTGCGATACGGTGCGAGGTTAAGGTAGCCTGGCGGGTGTCAGTGCGATCGGGGTATGCTTGCCACATGTAGCAGAAATTAATGCATTAGCACTAAGCGGGGTGACAAAGCACTTATCGAGGCGTGATTGCCCACATATGAAGTGTCGTACTTGATGGCGAAGTGTCGAAGCACTAATCAGAGATGTGCCTGCCCACTTAACAAAAGTGTCGTATCATTCAATATATGGTCTTAGGCAATCCTACAATTATATGTGTTCAAGAACTTACTATCTTATCATAGGGCATTTAGTTTGCCACCTTCGAACTTCGCTTAGCCTCGGCAGCGAGGTATAGTCTAATTTTTCCTTTACTTTACCTTAAAAACATGTATGGACCCTTTCATACACTTATAGGGTCCTCATTAGTCCAATAGACAAGTCCTTGGAGCAACGGAATAACAAAACAAAACCAAAACATGGAAATTTTCCATGCTGTGAACAGTGGCTACGCCGCGGCATAGCACTACTACACTAAGGCGAACCCGAGGATGGAAAAATCCTCTTCTAAGCCACGTAGCGGCATGGACATGCCACGCCGTGGCTTGGACCTTCGCTGCGACGAGGGTCCCTATGCCGCGGCGTAGGACCCCCGACTTTGCCTAGATTTGCATGATTTCACCCATTTTTCCAGAAATCCAACCAAAAACAAAAGAAAACTCATACTTTGTAGAAAAACATCTCCCAAGTATGTTCTAACTCAACTAATACCAATCATAGAGATCAATTAGGGTTTTTCCAAACCCTAATTCAAATACTTGTAAGTTAGGTTAACTTCATAACACCCATACGTATCCATATACCATAAACCAAGAATTCATACAAAGCCTTACTCATCTTATGCAAACTAAGGTTTTACCAACCAAACTTTTAAGACATCTAGGGTTAGGATGAATTCTTATCTAAACCTTAGAAATGGAACCACTAATCTCCATACAAAACACTTCCCGTACACGATCTGGTTTCATAAAACATGGTTTCCATACCCTTTTTCTTCTCTTCTTCTTATCTTCTTCTCACTCTTCCGTTTGCTTGAAATCCCCGAATGAGAAGGATAAATTGGTCTTATTTGGTCTAATTCACATAAAGCCTTGTTTGGCCACCAAAAATGCATTGTTTTGACTTAAGTTTCTTTTTATTGCACTTTGGTCCTCAAATTCTCTTCTATTTGCACCACAACTTCCCATAATTCTACTTTGGCATATAATCTTATTATCTTAGGACTTTTATATCATGTTTTAACAAATTCCACTTTTACCCTTGTATCTTGTACAAATTCCGGGTTTCTTAGATTTCACGTTTTGCATTCAAATTACGAAAAATTCAAAGTATACCTACAAAATACCCTAAACATGCTGAAAACGACTAGGGTATATTTCGGGGTGTTACAAGTATAGCTTCCCGGGAGTGGTAGATGCTCGAGACTATGGGGTAGTTTAGGCTACAGTACAATGAGCGGGCTCAGAGTGCGTTAGGGAGTCTAGTGGCTACGCCGTCCCTATTGAGCAGAGTGATTGAGTCCTAGGGGCAGGACGTAGAGATAGTGTCCATCAAGGATCGAGTACAGTCAGGGAGAGGCAAGGGCGGAAATGTCACGATATATTGTCGACATATCGTCGATATTTTGGGTGGCGGGCCTTCCCAACATGATTTTTACAAATGAAAGTTGTTTGTTGGAAAAATCGAAAAAAATCGCCCAATATTGGAGATATATTTGACATAAAATTGGTTATAAATGCAACTTGTGAAAAAATGTAAAAAAAAAAAAAACCTGATCAAACTCACCAATATATCGGTTGATATCGGCGATATTGACCGATATATCAACCGATATTTGCCTACGCTCACAGCATTTCTCTATTAAAAAACAACACCATTCATTGTTAAGAATGTGACTGACGACACCATATCAGGACCCAGGAACCTAAAGATCTTAGCATAACATACAGTCAAAAAATTCACAATACTTGCATCGGAAACACAAACATAAAGGATCTGTTGAATCAATATGCTTGGCATTTGCAAAAGATCGTGCATTAATTAAAAAAGAAAAGGAAGATTGATTAAACAGGACAAGTGAACCATTCCAAAAGATTTTTTTTTTGATAGATAACTATTCCAAAAGAATTTGTTTCAAGAGAATTATCACTTGTGAATCACTTGTTTTTGGAGATTTTTTCATAGTTCTTCAATCTTTTAGTAAAAGTTTCAGTTTCTTTTTTATTTCTTCCATACTTTGGATGTTTTCTCATATTATGGATTATTTCACAACCGCCATGAGGGAGTAAACCCTCTATTGTGATTCGTACAACAATGGTGATTATAAATCAAAGAAAGAAAACAAGACAAGGACACACAGGTTTACATCGTTCGGTAGTGTGCCTGCATCCATGGGAACGATGGCTCAAATTTTCACTATCATTGAAATACAGTCACATAGGAGGTTATTTATAATAGCCTTGGATATGACCAATTTAAAAAAATACCTATATACCCTAGACCATACCATATCATACAACGAGGGTTCACCTTTGCACCCCCGAACAAAAAAAAAAAAAAAATCCTTAAGGGAAAATGTCATCATGGAGATTGATAGAGGGGCTTCGCCCCTCTCTCGCTGCGCTTGGACATTTTCCCACCCCTTTACTCTCAATATGAGCCACATAACACAATACCCTCCAATCTCGGGGTTTAGTGGACCTAAGCCTCCCACCATGATGTTCAAAAGGGATAAAACACTCTAAAACACAAAGGTACGGTTTGTTTACTATTTGAATGCCTTTAGGTCGTGTGCCAACATTTTTAGGACACCTAGAGAAGGTGCCTACAAGATTAGGATCCCCCGAACTATCTTAGAAGGATTTTTTCACCCTAGGTCACTTTGTTATTTTGATACTTAGGAAGTCCAATAGGTATGTTAGATAGTTGTTGAACTAATCCTTCATCTAGCATGTGTGATTGATTGTTTCTTGTGTGAAGCCCAAAAGAGCCTAGGAGAGACCTTTCAAGGCACCTCACATAGTTATCAAACCTACCCTACACCTAGAATTCGCAGTTAATAAAACATCAAACAAGAAGGCAACCGTAGTGGGGTGTGGTGAGAGGATATAGGTTGTCTTATCATTCACTCACTCGAGAAACCCAAAAGCTACCCCCTAGATCATCATCGGTGTGCGTTGGCTTGGTGAAACCAAGACCCAAGGCCTTTTAAGTATTGAATTAAATCCTTTAATCAACATACACTCTTAAAAACCAAATTTTTACAAAGATTGCATTAAAATTAGGATAAAACAAAGCCTAGGAACCCAACAAATCACATTGTCGGGAGAAAACCCATCATAGTGGACAACCCTAGAGCCACTATACCTACAAGTAGCTTCTGATATGTCCTATGTCAGGTGGTTTGATTAGGAGGGTCGAGGAATCACAAAAATTCATAAACCTAAAACCAACCTCGGGTAGCTCGCGAATACTATAGGTATAGTGGCTTTGGGGTCATCCACTAGGATGCGTTTTCCCCTTTTATGGTGTAATCCTAGGTTAACTAATTTAGTTTAATTGCTTTATTAAAATAGAAAATAAAAATAGAATGTAAAAGAGTTTGTTTTGATTGCTTTAAAGAGAGTGATGGTTGTTGATTTTGTAAAGATATTAAGAAAGTCTCAGGCTTTGGATTCACCAAATTTGGCCTCATCATTGTGATTAAAGGGGGGTTTTGTTGTCTTGGTCGTCTGCCTAAAAAACCAGCCTATAGCTGATCCCTTGAACCGCGCCTAGGTTCCTTTATATAAGTTATAGATTAAGCATATATTCTAGGTGTATGGCTAAGTGATTTTACTGATTTTTAGAGCTGTCTGATAAGTTCTCAACTCAACTATGTGGTGGTTCTCGACAAGAAACAATCTATTATGCATGTTGGTTCAAAGGTGCGCTACCTAAGCACCCAACATACCATTAAGACTTGCTAAGTATCAAGAAGACTAATGGAAGAGAAGAGAGACTTCTATACGGATAGTTAGGGGAACAAGGACTACTACCACTGCATACAAGGTGTCCCCATCTGATGTACACAGGACCTTCACACCTTTAAGTCAGTAAGAAAACATCACCTTTGGTTTGAAGTGTTGCTACCCGTGGGTCACCATGGTGGGGGTAGATTGGATCCACCTCACCTTGATATGATGAGTACTCACTCATGGTGAGTCTTGAACGTGCCATGAATGATGAAAGCAAAAAAAAAAAAAAAAAAACCAGGAAATCGAACTAAAAGCTTTATTAACTAAAAAGGAGAAAGTTCTCCCAAAATTATAAGAGAATAGTAAAAACTAAGTATCTAAGATGTTCTTGTTGGTTTGATCCTCATAACCCAATTTATAAGTGAAGAACACATCTTTAAGGGTTCAATTCATGCCCAAGAAGGGTTAAATTTCTTTTACAAATCAAATTCCCAAACTTGGAACTCAAAACTTTCTATTTTCTATCGTCTGTAATTTTTGAACTAGAACTGTGCAACGGAGCTAAATTTCGCACTGTCTAGTGGAGGCAATGCGAAATTAAGTAGTGAGTGAACTAAAATAAGGGAACGGTGCGAAATTTCGCACTACCTGTGGGGGCAGTGCAAAATCGCTTTGCTGTAGTGCAAAATTCTCCAAAACATACTTCATATGTGATGCCCCAAAACCCGGGTGTCCTGTTGACCAAATGTCAACCCACGGAAATATTACCTTAGGTAGTCGTATACCTAAGCTTTGATACCAAATTGACATCAAATACCTGTGGATACCGAGTAACTTGATACAACGTCGTTATGTCCTATTTACCGGGATCCATTTACCCATATTTAAGTTAAAATATGCAAAATTACATTTAAAATTGTCCGTCAGAGTTCGATCACGACTCTCTTACCATTATTACATACCGGAACTAGATTGTTCCACAGTTTCACAAAACGATTTATCAAAGCCACATGTTGGCCTTCTTCACAATTGTGGCCTTTAATAAGCGTCGTCCATCGGTGTACACCCGGCACCTAAAATGTTTTCCCATATAGAGTGAGCCACGCCCAGTAGAGAATATTTCCTACATAGGCTATTCCCCACCTAAGTGCACATGCAATAGTCATGTTCCACACATTCACATTCACATTCCAAGTAAAAACATGCAATTTCTACTATGGAATCCTACATGTCATGCCATGAAATGAGATGAGACTCAATCATATGCCATGCCCCGAGTTTGTACTAACTCCCATCACGCCCGAGTCTTTACCGACTCCTATCACACAATGCCAAAGCCTATGCATGATAAAATTCATTATTTCTGGATCACATCCAATGATCATTTTAAAAAACAAATTCATTTGTTTTCAAACCAAAAGATTTTTGGATGTTACACCTCAATGATCATTTATATACAAAAATCATGTGTCTTTTGTGGGCAACGAATTTTTGGTGTCGCACCGCAGGCTTCGCACGCCTAAACACTTTCACGGGCTTTCACTGCTGGAATTATGTCTAACCACAAATATTGGGTCTTTCACTGAAGGGGGTTTTAATCCCTGCTTGCTATTACCCGACACGAGTTTTATTTACCACTTTAATCAATCGTGTGACTCTGTTGGACGTCGTCCAACGGTACCAAGCCCACCCAATCCAACACTAAATGCAGTGTTGATTATAACCATGCACTCACATCCATTCAATGCGATGTCCTCGTGCATATGCAATGCAATGCGCCATTGCATGTTATATCATGCCACATGTATAATGAATGCTACATGGACAACACAATCCACACCACTTCTTAGAGATTGTCATGGACAAAATCCCACATCTTTGCATATGACTTCCTTACATCATTTAAACATGTTAATATATCTAGCCATGCATATATCAACATCAACATCCAACATGTCATTCTATATTCAAGTAATGACACACCTTGATCCGCATACGTAATGGCCATTTGCACATACAAACTCATCACATGCCAATACATTAGAGTACACATATTGACATCTAAACATGTCACTACTTAGTCAAGCAATGACACTCTAAAACCAGTCGTACAATGGCCCCGAAGCAAGACACAAACAATCATAAACATGCCATAAACACAGGCCTCACACAGTCACAGGCTCGCCTAGGCGTAGCCTACCTTCGCCTAGGCGAGCAAAAACCTCGCCTAGGCGAACCATAAACTCTCATTTCTTGTCCTCGGGCTCGCCTAAGTGTACGTACCCTTGCCTAGGCGAACCTCTTCGCTTAGGCGAGCACCTCCTTCGCCTAGGCGAAGACACCTTTCTTCCTAGGGAAGTCCCTTGTCATCGCCTAGGCGAAGCACAGTTCACCTAAGCGAAGGATGCCCGACAGAAACTCGAACATCCAACCATACCCAGCCCAAAAATGGAAAATAAACCTAAGTAGGAAGGATTCCCTAACTCTTAGAGAGTAGATGAAAGGATGGGAAGCCTCTTAAACTCGTCAACTTTGATTTCCCAAACTTCCTTCCTTGGATCTTCGGTGAAATCTATCGTTTTGGGTACCCACAAGTACCCCTCGTTTTTGGGTTCATTGGGGCACCTGTCGCCTGGAAATTCATGAAATATTGTCTCAGAATTCAATGAAATTTGTCTGGGTAATTAGATTTTGTAAGACAAATCCAACGATGAGGTCCGTTTCATCATCTGAGATCTAGAAAAATTCCAGGTTGCAACTTGTACTATTTCAGAAATTTACTGTTCTAACATTTTTAAGAAAAATTCAATTTTTCCCAGGTTTTACATTCTTCCCCTCTTAAAAGAATTTCGTCCCAAAATTCACACACACGGAACATACAATCACATGCATATGAAGCAATCATTTAATATCAATGAAAAATAACATACCTTCTTCCTCGAACAAGAAGGGATAGTTGGCACGTATAGTGTCTTCGCGTTCCCATGTTGCCTCCTCCATTCCTCGGTACTACCACAACACTTTCACTAGCCTCACAGCCTTTCTTTGCAAAACTTTATCCCGACTATCCATGTTACACATTGGTCCCTCCTCGAAGGTTTTATCCGCATCAACAAAAAGCTCTCCCTAATCCACCACATGAGTCAGATCTGGGGTGTACTTCTGGAGAATGGAGACATGGAATACCGCATGAACACTCGATAAACTTGGTGGTAAGGCCAACCAATATGCAACCGTATCTACCCTCTTGAGTACCTCGAAGGGCCCAATATACCTCGGCGATAGCTTTCCCCGCTTTCCAAATATGACCACTCCTCTCTTAGGCATTACCTTCGAGAAGACATGATCTCCCACCACAAACTCTAAAGGTCGTCGCCGTCTGTCGGCATAACTTTTTTGATGGCTTTGAGCCATGAGAAGATGCTTCCATGTCAAATCCACCTTCTCAGAGGTGTCTCTAACCAATTCCGGACTCATGGTGGTTCTCTCTCCAACCTACATCCAACAAACTGGTGATTAACACGACCTCCCATATAGTGCCTCATTGGGTGCTATCTGTATGCTCGTCTGATAACTATTGTTGTAGGCGAATTCCACCAAGCGTAAATGCTCTTCCTAGCTACCCTTGAGATCAAGGACGCATGCCTGTAGCATGTCCTCTAACATCTTGATGGTCCTCTATGACTGATTGTCCTTCTGGAGATGAAAAGTTGTGCTCATAATCAATTGTGTCCCTATGACTCATTGGAAACTCCTCCAGAAATGAGCCGTAAACCTGAGATCCCAATCCGATACTATGGGCACTGGTACTCCATGTAACCGGATAATCTTCTGTACGTATAACCTGCAGAATTCCTCCAAAGTGAAGGTCATCCGCACAGCTAAAAAGTGTGTAAACTTAGTAAGCCGGTCTACTATCACTCACACTGCTTCATGCCCTCGTGATGTTCGTGGCAAGTGAGTCACAAAGTCCATTGTGATGTGCTCCCACTTCCACTTAGCCACCTCCAATGGCTGGAGTAATCTTGTTGGCCTATGGTGCTTAGCCTTTACCTGTTTACACGTGAGACTTCGTCGAACGAAATCTTCAACATGTTTCTTCATCCCACTCCAGTAATACTAGCGATGTAGATCATGATACATCTTCGTGCCACCTGGATGCACAGTAAAAAGAGAGCAATGGAATTCCTTGAGCATCTCCTATCTCAGACTTGCCAACCGGGGATCCACAACTCTTCCCCTATACCAAAGATCACCATCTGTGTGAACGATCCAGCTTTCGTCACCTATACCATTTTGTACACGATCACGATGAATGATATCTTTTGTGTCGTCCACAGGACTCAATCGCTCACGCTTCAAATAAGGAAGGCGTAGCCTTAAACTCCCAAGGTACCTTGGGCTTTGATCAACATCTTTACTTGATTTGACGCCCTGAGTCTTAATCATCCACCACTCTTGAGGCTATACTATTAACCTCCTGTGACTTCGAGCTAGTGCATCAACCTTACCATTTTCTTTTTTTTTCTGCCTTATATTATTTGCAGGATGGTAATATAAAGCGAAATCATAGTCCTTTAGATACTCCATCAACTTGCATTGCCATATGTTGAGGTCCCGTTGTGTAACAATGTACTTCATATTCTTGTGGTTTGAAAACACATCGAACTGCTCGCCGTATAGATAGTGGCACCAAGCCTTTAATGCAAAGACAATGGCTACCAACTCTATATCATTTTTAAGGTAACTCTGCTCGTGGTTCTTTAATTGCCGAGAACCGTAAGCCACTACCCTCCCAAACTGCATCAAAACACATCCTAGCCCATCCTTAGAGGCATCACAAATACCTGTATTATTGCCTTTGTCCCGTTCGAAACTATTAGAATAAGATAGTGACCAAGCCTCCTCTTGATTCTTGGGAATGTGCTCACTCAGTCATTCATAACCTGACCTCCTTCGGTCAATCTCGTCATAAGTGCGACTAGTAGGGAGAGTCATGTGATCACTCTGTAATACCTACTAACCAATCCCAGCTACGTATCTCGAAGGCCGGCTTTGGAGTCTCTCCAAAATCATAAAGCGCCTCGACCTTATACAAGTCCATGGATACCCTCGAAGCGGAAGTACCACGTGCCCAATTTCACACGATAGCTAAAGTTCACATTCTTTGAATTTAGCATGGCGATATTCTCTGTGGTTTTGGAGAACAATCCTCAAAGTGATAACCCTTATGATCCTCTGGACTTGGAAGCTGAGATAGATATGTTTGTAGAAGACACTGATGAGTGAATCTCAGGTGGGTTGAATGCCCTATGCATGAATCATGAATATCGGCGGGGCATTCATCAATTCAAACAACATTACTTGAACTCAAAATGCCCATATCACGTTTTAAATGTCGTCTTAGGGATATCTGCCTCCCTAACTTTCAACTGATGGTAACCAATGCGGAGATCTATCTTGGAGTAGACCGGCGCCCCTCTCAACTGATCAAATAAATCATCAATCCTCGGAAAATTTTATCACTTGATAGTAGCCTATTCAGCTAAATAATCATATAGCGGAAAAATTTTTGTCCTTCTTCTTGTAAGCAGACACGGAGAGCCCCAAGGTGAAGTTCTCGGTCTAATAAAATCCTTATCCAACAATTCTTGTACTTGGACCTTGAGTTCCTACAATTCAATAGACGCCATTCTATGCGGAGTCATATAAATAGGCAATCTACCAGGGTGCAACTCAATAGTGAAGTTTACATCCCTATACGGAGGTAATCCTGGTAGTTCATCCAAAAAAATGTCCTCATACTCACAAACCACCCGAGGTAGACTCAACTCCTGTCTTACCTTGTCTTTAGGGTAAGGCTTGTCAGCCAACCCATCAACTGCCTATGCCACCTAGAGTCGTACATAACTCAAGGTAAAGCGTCCTGCTTTTCCCCTCGAAACATAACACAAACATTAACTCATGTGTTGGCAGTAACCCTTTTACGATCACATTTAATGATAACTTGTTGTGCTGTCAACCAGTCCATCCTAAGGATGACATCAAACTCCGACATGTCCATGACCCTGAGGTCCACATTTAGCAGAATCGATAAGATCTCTAACTCACAATCCCGACATATCTGATCAATGTTTACCCTAGTTCCTAGGGGGGAACTCACATTCATCGGCTCTTCCAAGGGTTCAACCTCTAAGCCTAAATCTTTCACACATGATGCAGCAATGAATGAATGAGATGCACTAGAATCAAACAATACTCTTACCCTTAAGAAAAAGAGTAGAAAAGTACCCTGAATAATCGATTGATCTGCAATCTCAGCCTGAGGTGTAATGGTGTAGACACGCCCTTAGGTCCTTAGAGTCCCAACTTGTGAGCCCTGGTCTTAACCTCGGCATGCCACATGTCAGGCTGGCTGTGAAGTAATGGGTGCCTATCACGGCTACCTTGGGATTAAATCGCATCTTCCTTGGCCCATGGTGGGGTAGGGAGGAACAAATTACGTTTATGCATGCCCCGCTAATGACTTGGACTGGGGTGTTCCATAACCCTGGGATCCTTGCCTCTGGGAATGATCTTGTCTCGTATTAATGCAGGTTGGTAGCGAAGAAGGAAACATGTCCTTTACCCGGCCCGGCTAGTAGCCTGAAGTGTCTCCCAGGATGGTGATCTTGGCCTTAACCACAGTAGTTGGTCCTATCCTTGAAACCTTGCGGTCAAGTCGCTGTACTTTCCAGAGCTAGAAGAAGAAGGTTGACTCACTTCTTATAACTATTATTGCTGCCTGCGTCCAGTTAGTGTGTCATCCACCTCTTTATCAATGGCCATAGTTGTCTTGACCATCGAGTCCATGTCTTGTAGGAGGAGTCCTATAATTTTACCCCAGATAGACAATTTCAGACCATCCTTAAACTTTCTCACTTTTGCCATGTCGTGGCCTGAAATCATCGACAAAGCGTCTTGGTGGTGAACTTGGCCACGTGTTAGGCACCATCATCGTTCCTTGTTCCGGTTCACAAGGAACTCAGAGGCTTTTCATGTCGTGCAGATGCTTGGAAGTACTTACCCATGAAGAGTTCATGAAACTCTTCCCATGTCATTGCCTCTAAGTTCCTTGAGGCATTGATCCAATCCCACCACACTTGGGATTCACCCTCTAGCTAGAATGCAGCTAGCCTTATTCTTGTGGCATCAGAGGTGATCTCCATAGCCTCCAAAATCTTGCTAACTTGCCAGAACCAATGATCGGCTTCCATCAGTTCCCTTCCTCCCTTGAAGGTTGGAGGATGATGTGCCTTAAACATTTGGAGGTTACTCGGTCTTCCCTAGCCCACAGTTGCACTGGCCTATGCAATGGTGGCAGCCACAACACAAATAGCCTCTATGAAGGCCTATTGGTCAAATGCCGGTGGTGGTTAGTTGTTGCCTCGTCCATAGCCTCTACGTCCTCTTCCTCGACTTGCCATCTACACATGTCAAATAGAAAATTGAGATTCCTTTTCTTGTCTAACTAGTAGTGCATGTGCCAACTATTAATAGACATTAATAACCTGAACCATCCGTTCGTTCTTTTTTCGAACCCCCAAGGTTATGTTTTCTAACCCTAGTGTTCCTCTTTTCCTATATACAATTTACCATGTATATAATTCACACATTATGAAGCAATCAGTCATGTAACACACGTGAAACACACAATGTATGCAATGGTTTAAACCCATGCCCATCAAGCCCTAGGTAATCATATACCTATGCTCTGATGCAAATTGTGACATCAGAATAAAATGAATCTAATGACCTAGACCCATACCCATCAAGCCCTAGGTAGTCGTGCCTAGCTCGTCTTAGGGATTGTGACACAAAACCGGGGATGGGTGACGGTAGTCGACACAGTAGAAATACTCTATTAGGTGATCCTTATACCTAATCTTTGATATAATGCATCAAATACCTATGGATACCGAGTAACTCGATACCTCATCACTATGTCTCATTTGTCGGGATCCATTTACCCATATTTAAGTTAAAATATGAGAAATTACATTTAAAACAGTCCGTAAGAGTTCGATCACGACTTTCTTACCATTATTACATACTGGAACTAGATTGTTCCATAGTTTTACAAAAAGATTTATCAAAGCCACATGTTGGTCTTCTTCACAATTGCGGCCGCGAATGAGCGTCACCCACCGGTGTACACCTTGCACTTGAAATGTTTTCCCATATAGGGTGAGCCACGCTCAATAGAGAATATTTCTTATAGAGGCTACTCCCCACCTAAGTGCACATTCAATGATCATGTTCCATACATTCACATTCACATTCACATTCCAAATAAACACATACAATTTATACTATGGAATCCTATATGTCATGCCATGAAATGAGATGAGACTCAATCTATGACACCCCAAATCTGGGGGTCTCGTTGACAACCAGTCAACTTGCCTGTGGATTTCGGTTGACCCGATACCACACTGTTGTGTCTCATTTAAAGGAGATCAATATTTTCAAAAAAATCGGGCAGAGTCTCCTTTGTTCGGGAGAACCTACTAGGCTTGTCTGACACAATATAACTTGGTATAATCATAACCGTCTAGGGTCTCAGCGAGTAGTATTGACCACACGAGGTCCATCTGTCCATATCCCCAATATACATCCCTTTACCGAGACCAATTCATTCACATTGAATTCTAAAATATGAGAATAAAACACTTAGTTACAGTTCATAAGAGTTCGATCACAACCCTTTTACCATAATTACATACCTAACTATTTAGACAATAGTCCCAAAAGAATTTAGTTAGAATTCTTTTATACAAAATATTTTTTTATAAAGGAAATAATAAGGCCACACATCGGCCTCCTTCATAATCACGGCCTCGTCGGAGTGTTGTCTCCCTGTACACCACCTGTACTTGAAAGGGGTCCCACCGGCCAGGGGTGGGGAATGCCTTTATCTTCTTCACCCTAGCCTGAAATTTATTATTATTATTTTATGCACCCGTGAGTCTCAATTTTGGACGTTGCCCTAATTTCCGAGCTCACTACACATTCACCAAGAATGGGGAATAACTAATACCAAACACACACCCGACTTGATGCAATGTTACCATGCATATGAAATGCAATTATGTCATTTCATGGTATGTCATGTTACATAAACAATAAGAGCTACATGCAACATTGATAAATTCCGGATAATTATATTTTCTACATATAATTTCCATTCATCACAATTCCATGTTAATACATCAAGCAAGTATATATTAACATGATTTTTACACACAACAACATGTTATTTATTTATTTTCCAGCAATAACCCACAAAATGGCCAAAATCTCGGACCCACATAAACAGGGCACCTCTCGGTCCCTTCACAGCCATGAACCATTTTTGGTTCCATTCATCAACAAATTACTGTGATATCGAAAAACTCAACAAAACCCGAAGACATAGGTCCCGGGATCAAAACCAAATCTCAACATATTAAAAGGGACTACACGAACTAATCCCCAAATTTCAATATTCAGTCCCCGAAAATCTTGGGACCCCAAACCTACAACCGATCTACGCGAAGAAACGCCCATACCATTAAATGGCCTTTAGGCTAAATATCCAGTAAGAAAATTCCTACCTCGTGGAATTTGGCGAAACTCAGATTTTAGTACTACGCGCCAAGCGTTGATGCATGGAACAACTTTACCTTTTATCGATGAAAACCCATAGCCGATCTCCGTAGATCTTAGAGCGGAAACCTTTTTTTTTTTTTCCTTTTCTCTCTCTTAGCTCATCTCTGTACGTGCAATCTTGTCTACCACTCCTCTAGCCATTTCTTTCTTTTCCTTCTTTGTTGTTTCCTTTTCTCTTCTCAGCATATCTGTTCTCATTTTTCTTTCTTTCTTTCTCTTATTTTTTGTTTTATTGTTCTTATCCTTATTTAATCCTTAGTTTGGATACATGGCCCACATTGCACCATGTGTCCATCACTCATTAGTGCGCTTCTACCAAAATAATTTATTTCATTCGGTTAATTTATTTTAATTGAACTTAGTTCAATATTATTTGAGATTTTAGTAAAAATCAACATCCCTAGAATCATGGCGACTCACCACGAAACTAAAAAAATTCGATTATCTCGAGTCGAGTAAAACTTTTTTAGGTCACTAGATTCGTGAGATAGATTTAGCAGTGGTCAGCGCAATATCCGAATCTAAGAATTTTCTGGCTTCCTTGAACCATTTTGGCAATTTATTATTATTATTATTATCATTTCCATTTTGAAAATTTCTAATTTTCTCGGGTTTATTCTTCCCCTATACAAATTTCATCCCAAATTCACACACTATACACTGTCTTGTCATGTCTGATCGTTATTCTAGTTCCAATATTAGACTTCCAATATTAGACAAACGCACCTTCATCCTCAAATAGGAAAGGATAGTTGGCCAGCATTATGTCCTCGTGTTCTCATGTTGGCTACTCCTACTCTCGATTGTTGCAACAAGCACCTTCCTTGTACTCACGATCTTGCGTTGCAAAACCCAGTCCGACTATCATGATGCGCACGGTCCTTTATCGAAGGTCATACGTATCAACAATCCCTTCTTAATCCACTACATGAGAAATTTGGATCTGGGTATACTTTTTGGAGCATGGGAGATGTGGAACACCTCATGGACACTTGATAAACTTCGGCGGTATTATAACCGTTCTTGTGTGCCCGCCCTCTTGAGTATCTCGAAGGGACCCGATATACCTCGCTGCTTCCTCGCTTAATCGAATCTAACCACTCCTCTCTTAGGCATCACCTTTAAGAAGACATGATCACCCACCTCAAACTCTAGAGGTTGATGCCGTCTGTCGGTATAGCTCTTCTGTCGGCTCTGAGCCGTAAGAAGATGCTTTCGTATCAAACTCACCTTCTCAGAGGTGTCTCTAATCAGGTCTAGACCAGTGATGGAACTCTGTCCCACCTTTGTCCAACAAATCGGGGATCGACATGGACTCCCATATAAAGCCTCATAGGGTGCCATCTGTATACTCTCATGATAGCTATTATTGTAGGCGAATTCCACTAAGGGCAAGTGCTCCTCCCAGCTACCCTTAAGATCCAAGACACATGCTCGTAGCATGTCCTCTAAAACATGTATGGTCCCCTCCGATTGACCATCTGTCTGTGGATGAAACGTAGTGCTCATCATCAACTGTGTCCCCATGGCCTTTTGGAAACTCTTCCAAAAGTTTGCCATAAACTTGGGATCCCTGCTCGATAATATGGACACTGGTCTCCGTGTAGCCGGATAATCTCTTGAATATACAATCGGCAGAATTTCTCCAATGTGAAGGTCATCCGCATTGCTAGAAAATGTGTCAACTTAGTGAGTCGGTCCACAATCACCCACACCCCATCATGCCTCCGCGGTGTCCTTGGCAAGTGGGTCACAAATTCTATCGTGACGTCCTCCCACTTCCACTTTCAGCTACCCCATGATGGCTGGAGTAGCTCCTCTTGGCTTATGGTACTTTCCAGGCTTTACCTGGCGACACGCGGGAACAAATCAGAACAAAATCTCCAACGTATCGCTTCATTCCGCTCCAATAATATTGGCGATGAAGATCACGGTACATCTTCGTGCCACCTAGATTCATAGAAAATCGAGAGCAGTAGAACTCCTTGAGGATCTCCTCTCTCAAATCGGTCAGTTGGGGAACCACAACCCATCCCATATACCCAAGACTACCATCTGTGTGGATGGCCTATCCTTCATCACATTACTGTGTGCACAGTCGATGGGCGGTATCTCCGTCGTCACGGGACTCAATCACCACGCTTAGTAGGGATGGCGAAGCTGCAAACTCCCTAGTGCTCGCCGGCGCGATCACTATCTTTGCTGACCCTATTTTGTCCCATAATCTCAAGCATGCGCCGCTCTGGGGAAGCTACACTAGCCGGTACTCCGTGACTTCAGTGGCGCGCGAGCCACTATGTTGCCTTACTAGGATGGTAATGCAAAGTGAAGTCATAGTCCTCAGTCTCGTCCATTTGCGTTGCCTTATGTTGAGTCTCTTTGTGTGAAAATATCTTGGTCTTGTGGCACGAAAAATACCTCAAGCGCTCACCATGATGGCGGCGCCCGATCTTGAAAACCAGACTATGGCCGCCAACTCCAGATCATGTGTGGGGTAATTCTTCTCATGATTCTTTAGCTGTTTGGAACCATAAGCTACAACCCTCCTGAACTGCATCAAGACACATCCCAATTCGTCCTTAGAGGCATCAAAGTACACCGTGTACCTCTGTCCCTGTTCCGGACTATCATAATAGGAGCTGAAGTAAGCCTCATTTTTAACTCTTGGAATGCTTTCTCACATAGGTCATCCCACCCAAACTTGACTCCCTTCTGGGTCAATCTAGTCATAAGTGCTACTAGCTGGGATAAATCCTCAATGAATCTCCTATAGTACCACTTGATCCTGAAAATTCGTATCTCAGCTGAGCTTGACTGTCCCAACTCATAACATCCTCTACCTTATCAGGGTTTACTAACACACCTGAAGCTGACACGACGTGTCCTAAGAATTTCACCTCAGTAAGCCAAAATTCACATTTGTTGAACTTGGCATAAAAATTATGGTCCTTGAGTGCCTGGAGAACAATCCACAAATGATTCTCATGCTCCTCCTGTTTGGGGTAGATCAAGATGCGTCCAACAGAATAACGCTTCGACAGTCAAATACAGGATGATCCACAATATGCATGAGATCCGTAGATATTCTTTGGCGCATTCGTCAACTTAAGGAGCATCAGCATGAACTTCGAAATACCTTCCGCGTCTAGCGTTGTCTTGGGATATGGTCCCCTAACTCTCATGATGATAAGCGTGCGAGGAATTACATCATGGGTGAGCCTGCTTCTGACTGATCAAATAATCATCAATCCTTGGTAATGGATGAATTTCTTGTAGTAACCATGTTTGACGGGCTAAAGTGAGTAATGTAAAAGTTAGGTAAAAATGCGGACACACGCATAAGTATCTGGCGTCGAGTTCCGTGTGGTCGTGGCTAGTCAAATTAGTAGTTCCGCGAGAAGAGCGTGTTGAATACTGACTTGATGATCTAGACAATATTTGGATCTAGTTCTACTCAGTTAATTATCTTTAAATGCTGTTGAAAACTAATAATACAATTCATTTCTGTTGAAAACAGAGCTTAGGTTTTGCCTTAGCCTACCACACGATGGATTTTAACTATATGGTGCATTTATTTAATATTCCATATGATTTATGTTAGCGAGTTGATGTTTCTAAACTATTCTCTCACTAGAGATATAGCTACACATCTCGCTAATTAGAGATTGTATTGCATCTACCTTGACCCATGGCTCCGAATGCATGAATGTGCAAACCCTAATGCTACGGCATGAATCATGGGATATCTTTTATTCCCTGATTGACCAAAGCGTTGCTTTACTCTACGACTCATCATCTTGATAATTAGACTCACAGCATTAGCATGCCATGGTGTTAAACAATACTGTGTGATTAAATTTAGGAGTAAAAACAGCCATAGGAATTCATATCGATGTAAATAAACCACAATTAAAGTATTAAATCATATGGTGGAGTTAGGGTTGACAGCTCTAGAGAGAAAAGGATAGTTCATAGTGATTTTAATTCTGATTGAAATATTTTTTGGATTTAAACCAATTAGGAAAAAAAATCTACAGAGGTAGTCTTATGATCTCATAGATAATCTCTGCAAATATCTTCATCATTCTCTCCTTGTCTTCGATGCGCCTCCAATCTCCCTACCCTTATAATTTGCTTCCTTTTTTTATACCTCGGAATCTAAGCCATCAATATTTATAAAGTCATAACTTTTTAGTGCTCCGTTTGGAAAGGGAGACCTTGCTCTTTGCCGTGTGAAGAACTTCACCACGGCGTACCTAAGGCTATCGAGAATCGGCATTAGGTTCGGCTGCGGCGTAAGGCCTCCCATCATTGTGCCACAACATAAGCGTGGAGTGCCTACATTCTTTGTCACCAGCTCCGCTCTTTGCACTTCTTTGTTACTTCATGAGTTCTTTATCTTTATTATTGCTTCCTTTTTATAATATCGACATGTCTATAAAACATTTATAGTATGGGGGTTAAGCATATAATGCTGAATAATAATGTGAATCATGCAAGTTGAGCTATAAAAACACATAGAAATTTGTCTTGGAATGCATGCATGATTCCTCCTGATCCGCCCCAAACTTAGCTTCTTGTCCCAAAGCGAAGCAGGACTCTAACCGAGGCATGCAAGAATAAAACATATGACCTATATTGGCGATATGGGTCTAGTATGATCTGTGAAGATTCAACATGAACCGATTGAAAAGATCGAGGACTACCTAGGTTGTTCGGCTTTCAAGAGTATACATTAGATTGAGTCTCGATTGACCAAGCGAGTCCTTTGCCACAAGCGCTCAATAAACTTTCCCAAGGTGTCTAGTCTGGTTAAAGTGTGATCCTCGTATGTAGTTGAACCCGGTACTTTAAAACTTTAATCTAGCACTTTATTTGGAATAAGCAACACAAAAAGGATGAGAACCGCACCAATTTATTCACTTCAACTAGTCCTAAGGGGGTTAACTCTAAAACCAGGAGCTTAGAAGAGTACTAGTAGCAAGAGGTTTTAGGTGAGGGTTCTTGTAGCAGCGAGATCATTGGTGACTCCACCTACCCGGTTAGTTAGAGCCGCAGGAAATTGATTTCCTAGAACTTCACCCCGAACACTCAACCAAACATTGAGGTCTTAGACCGTGGAAATCATCCATCCTTTGTCCCATGTAGCGGCTTGGTGAAGTCAATTGCTCATGACCGATTCGGGGCATTAGGCTTTGGCCAGCAATTTGTCACGGGATTCGTTAGATGATCCACTTATTCCAAACCATACCATGTCCTTTTATTTTTTATTTTTTATTTTTATTTTTTTTATTTTTATTATTTATTTTTTATTTTTAATATATTTGGGGCTCAAAGGCGATCCTCTTTTTCTAAGGTGTCCCATCACTTAGGTGTTTAACTTTCTAAGGTTCGTAGAACTTTTGCATGGTGAGTCTAGAGTCAACATACCCGAATATCACGTGTGTGTCTTGCGATAGCCTAACCGGGAGTGATTTCTTGAGATCTAAAAATTTGACGGACATGGTTATCCTCAACTTTATACAATACTAATAGTCCCGTTGTCAAACAACACTTGGAGTTCCTATTTTTCATTGAAAAACAACGTGTCACACATGTATCCAAGTTGGTTAACCAGCATGATAAAACAAACTAAACAACCAAAACAAACTAAACTGGAGATGAGCCTATAACATGCAAGATACCTAAAAAAAAAAAGAACAATGAACGACTTGCATTATATTTTCATACTAGAAACTTAAAACCGATAGTGTCCTCAATGATAAAAAGAAAATAAAGGCAAAGAGATACGTCCCAGAGAATCACTACGGTGGTGGTGGCGGCGTGTGAAGAGAGAGAAGTTGAGCCAACTACTATGTGATATGGTCTTAGATGGCGCGAATAGTGGCCATCTCGCTCATTAGCCATATCGACTCGAGGCGACCGCGGTGCTCTGAGACTCATCGATATGAGTGGCGTAGCTGGTGGCTTGCTGGTGATGCGCGGGGGCCAGGTCGAATTGGAGGGGACCTCAGGGTCGCCGTCCTCGAGGTCGCCTGCACTAGGTGTGGCTACTGCAGCATCCTTGTCGATCTCCTCATCTGAATCACCCGGGCTCCCGAACTTTTCTTTGGGTAGTGGTATGGGTGGCCCATTTAGCTTGCACTGCTCCTAGTCAACATTTGGACCTCGGACAGTCGACCTGTTAGTGCTGTGGTGAGGTGTCAGGGCCGCATCTCCATAGGTTGACTCAATCCTTCTGATGGCGAGCTGATGTCAAAATGAAACCCTTAGTGTGGCATAGAGAGAGGATCATCTTGTCCTTCGTAAGCTGTCTTGAGAATGTAGGGTAGGAACATTTTAACACACCAAAAAATTATACGGACCTTGGCCAGGGCGGGGTGCATCGAAAGTGGTGAAATCACCGGGTCAGTGGTTGCGTTTCCACACGCCCTAGCCGTGAGTGAGCTCCTACATCAAACGCTCATAGTTTGTGCCATCATATAGTCTTACTACTATACTCCGCCTTTGGCCAAAGTCATCCGGTGGGAGGTAGATCCTGGTGATGGCACAGGCACCAAGCTGGCCACTTGCCTCGGGAGGCGGTGGTGCCGACCTTGAAGGCCTGATTGGAATGGAACTCCGCACTCACAGGGCCACTACAATGACATGGGGCTCGCGGGTAATGCGCCGACCTGGCGATTTTGGATAGTGAGTTAAGATATTGCGTGGGAGGTGGAAGCCGTTACGGGCGATGGCGGTTGAGCGGTGACTCGTGATCGTCGAAGCAGCTGCGGAAGCGAGCCGTGTGGATCTTCCGGAGGAGGTGGTCCGCTCGTGAGGTGGAGCCGGATCGTTGTCGTTTGGTTGCGCTGAGGTGGACAACGGGAGCCATGGGAGGTCCGATCACAGGGTGCGGATCTGCGAAACAAAAATGAGAGGAAAGAGGAAGGTAGCCAATTCGTGTGGAAGCAAAAATGAAAAGTCGTCTTGCGAATTATTTATCAGGGCTCAAATATCGCGCTGCGTGACGTCTCTGTAGACGTAGAGATCTTTCTGGCTGCTGGGCGAAAAGTGGAAAAAGAGCTGACGGCGGTGTAGGGTTCTCTGGCTGCTGGCATTACGGAAAAGATAGGCGATAAATTTTATGTTTTGCTATGCGGCGATTGTGAGATTCTATCTTTAGCTGCGCACCGGAAAAAGTATGGAACAAGGTTTTTCTATTTTTTTAAGCAATTTGGCCTAAACTCTAAATAATTTATGTAAATCCCTTAGTGACTGTGCTTGCACCCTTTAGTATCCACTGAAAAACTCACAAACACATTAAAAACAAACAAAGTAGGAAGTCCAAAAGCGAAAATTATACAGAATTGATTGAAAGAACCGAAAATAATGCTAGTTCAAAGGAGAAGGGGATCTCTGTGCAAGTTTGCCTCCCGAAGCACTATGTTTAACGTTGTTAACAGAGCATTCTAGCATTACCTTTGTTTCGGCGAAAAAATCGCGAAGCTGTTAGTGACCTTCCACACCCTTACTGTCCTACTCCAGGTGTGCTCAGGATGGTGTCCTGTCTTCCTACATATAATTCTCCTCCAAAATACGGTTTCAATCTTTGGGCATTGACTTTGAACTGTCCCTTCTCTAAATGCATTATCTCAACACCTCCATAGGGAAATACTTGAACCACTGTGAACGAACCTAACCATTTTTACTTCAACTTGCCAGGGAAAAGTTTCAGCCTAGAATTGAATAACAAGACTTGCTGACCCGACTCAAACTCTTTCCTTACAATATGCTTTTCATGCCAAGCTTTCGTCTTCTCCTCATAAATTTGAGCATTCTCATAAGCCTCATTGCGGAATTCATCTTATTCACTCAGTTGTAGCATCTGCTTCTCTCCGGCTGCCTTACTATCCATGTTCAGAAGCCTAGTTGCCCAATATGCTCTATGTTCTAATTCCACTGGCAAATGGTAGGCTTTTCCATAGACTAGTTGGAATGGCGACATACCCGTCAGGGTTTAAGTACTATCTGTATGCCCAAAGTGCATCGTCAATCTGTTGACTATTCTTCTTTCCTTAAACTACTAGGCATTTTCTCGAATGGACTTTATCTCGATTTGACACCTCGGCCTGTCCATTTGCTTGCGGGTGGTAAGCGAGTGATGTGATGCCGCGCTACCAATTTTGCAAGACTTTATCCAACCGACTTGTTGCGAGTGAGTACCGCCATATGTGATCAATGCTTGTGGGGTCTTGACGGAGTGTGACAATGTAGGCTGCGAAGGAACGGCTACCACAACGGCATCATTACGTGCGTGTGAGTGTTGCCTCACCCGTTTGGAGACGTAATTCTCTGACAAGGAGAATATACAAGTTACTGAATGAAGAGGGGGATGGACCTGGGGAATGGACCCATGAAGTCCATCCCCCATAAGTTAAATAACGCAACCTCTAGAATTGTGCGCATGGGAGGTTCATCCCGTTTGGAAGTAATAAACACATTCTTTGGCACTTATCACAAGTAGATACAAGCTGGTGCGCATTCTTGAACAAGCTGAGCTATAGAAACTTTGATTATGAGTACCTTTCTTTGTTGTCCTCACGGCCTCAAAGTGTCATCGCATATGATCGGTGTGCGGTGATTTAGAATACTACCCATTTCATCTTCAGTACACACCGCCTTATCACTTGATCCGCATAATGTTTGTACAAAATAGGCTCTTCCCAGTAGTAGTGCTTCAAATGTGCAAAGAACCTCTTCTTCTGCTGGTAGCTAAAATCGGGCGGGATAACCTTGGCCACTAGGTAATTCACATAGTCGGCAAACCATGGAACGGTCTTTATGTCTCCATTTACTAAAAGCTGCTCATCCAGGAAATCATCATTAACATGTACCTCGTCTCTTGGCCCTTCCAATCGTGACAGATGGTCTGCGACTAGGTTCTCTGTTCCCTTCTTGTCATTGATTTCTAGGTCAAATTCTTGCAATAGGAGCACCCACCATATTAGTCTTGATTTTGCATCCTTTTTAGTCATTAGGTACTTAATGGCCGAGTGGTCAGTATGCACTATTACCTTTTTGCCAATCAAGTAGGGCCTAAATTTATCAAAGGTGAAAACAATGGCTAATAGCTCTTTTTTAGTGGTGGCATAATTTAGTGGGCATGTCACGTTCAAAATGCGGCTAGCATAATTGAATCACCTGAATATCTTGTCTCTTTTACCTTGTCTTGCTCCGATCGCATAGTCACTGGCGTCGCACATTAGCTCAAACGGGAGGTCCCAATCTGGTGCTACCACTATGGGGGCCGATACCAATTTATCTTCCGAGTTGAAAAAATCTTGCACCTCCTCGTAAAAATCAAATGGGTGTCCCTTGAACTATGGGGTGAATTGAGGGCTTTACAATTCGAGAGAAATCTTTTGTGAATTGCCTATAAAACCCTATGTGTCCTAAAAAGCTTCTTATGCCCTTTACTGATGATGGTGGGTGTAGTTTCTCTATTGCCTCAATCTTAGCTTTGTCGACCTCTATTCCTCTTGTAGAAATCCATTCCAAATCTCTTATGCATTCACGAAAACACCATAAAATTGCTTAGCTTCTCCCCAGTCGACCACGAGATTGGTCTCTTCACATCTAACAAGTACCGACCTCAAGTTTTCCAGACAATTGTCAAAGGAGGTCCCCAATACTGAAAAGTCGTCCATGAACACCTTAATTGTCTTTTCAACCATATATGAGAATATGGCCATCATATAGTGCTGAAATGTGCCCGGTGCATTGCATAGCCCAAAGGGCATTCGCCTAAATGCGAATGTACCATAAGGGCAAGTGAAGGTCGTCTTCTCTTGATCCTCCGGGGCTATAGAGATCTAATTGTAACCGGAATACCCATCTAAGAAACAGTAGTATTCATGCCCTGCCAGCCTATCTAACATATGATCCAGAAATGGCAGTGGAAAATGGTCTTTTCGGGTAGCCTTATTCAATTTCCGGTAGTCAATGCAAATTCTCCAACCTGTGACTGTTCTAGAAGGCAACAATATATTATTCTTTGTCTTTATCACTATTGTTCCTCCCTTTTTCGGCACAACCTATACCGGACTCACCCATGCACTGTCAGAAATAGGATAAATTACCTCGGCATTTAGCCACTTTAGTACTTCCTTGTGGACTACTTCTTTCATGGTTCGATTCAGCCTCCTCTGTGATTCCATTGAAGGCTTATGACCATCTTCTAGCAGAATTCGATGCATACACATAGAGGGGCGAATCCCCTTTAAATAAGCCAGAGACCGGCCAAGCGCATCCTTGTGATCCCTGAGTACTCTCAATAACTTATCTTCTTCTTCTTTGTCGAGGATCTTTGAAGCAATCATTATTGTGTGGAGGTGTCCTCAAGATAAGCATACCTCAAATGGCCGGGTAGTGGCTTTTGTTCCATCTTAGGTGGTTGTTCAAAGGATGGCACAGACGTTTGAGCAATTTCGCTTAGGGGTTCACAGTATTTCCTTCTATTAGGCTGAAAGGAGTCTATCCATTTCACATACTCCTTGACCTCTTCTCCCAATTCTTCTTATTTACTCTATACTAGGCTAGTCTCCAAAGGGTTCGTGGGACCACTTTGGCTAGACACTATAGCCTCTACGGTCTCTATCATGAAGCATGTATCACTCTCTACTAGGTGTCTCACAGCCTCAAACACATTGAACTTGACCTCGTCATCCTGCACTCTCAATTTCAACTCTCCCCGCTGTACATCAATCATTGCCCTGCTAGTAGCGAGAAAGGGTCTACCCAATATTATGGGTATTTATTTATCTTCTTCCATGTCTAGAACGATGAAATATGTCGGGAAGATAAACTTGTCCACCTTTACCAGAATGTCTTCTATCACCCCACCCCCAAGGGGATGTTTTAGTGACTTGTCTTCTAACTGGAGTGTGACTGTAGTTGGGTGAGCTTCACCTAATCCTAGTCGTCTGAATATGGCTAACGAAATGAGGTTTATACTAGCTCCCAAGTCACACAAGGCCCTCTCAAATATGGAGTTCCAGTGGTACGGAATGAAGTAAAGCTAAATCGAGTCTTTCGACATGTAGCGGTTTCCTCCCGAAAGGGCGACCCTTGCATTCCTCAATGAGATTCACTGTCTCGAAATCCGATAGTCTTCTTTTATTTAACAGGATATCCTTCATGAATTTTACATAACTGGGCATCTGTTCTAACGCATCAGCAAATGGAATGTTTATATGCAGTTTCTTGAACACTTCCATAAACTTAGTGAATTGGCAGTAATTTATTGTCTTCTTCAAGCGTTGAGAGTGGAATTGAGACTGATGGGTTCAATTGTGGTCGATCGGTCTTTAGCCTTAGTTTCTTCTTCCTCATACTTTTTCTCCTAGGGCTGTTCCTTTCACAGCTTGTCATTCTTGCTAGTAAGGTTACTTCTCTGTTTTCTACCTCTTCTATCAGCAGGTGGCTGCCTTGGTCTTTTGCTAATTCTGCCCAGCCCGGATATGATAGGTTTAACATGTTCATTACCTTCTCATCTCGGGTTCACATCTGAGTTGCTAGGTAATGATCCATGTTGCCTCTCAGTCAATAATGTGGCCATTTGGCCTATTTGCACTTCCAGGTTTCTGAGTTGGGCCCCTTGATTCTATAGCTGGGTGGATTGGTTTTATAGCTACTGAGCCTGATTTTGGAATGTGGCCTTCATCTCATTCATAAATGTGCTATGGGAAGTCATCATATGAGCTAAGGCTTCTTCAAAATCCACTTTCTTCTTAGGTGGCAGCTTGCTCGCTTGAAGTGGTGGCATACTATTCAGGTTGTTCCTCCAGCTAAAATTCCTTGGTTCGGAGCCATTCGCCACCTCTCCAACCTCGGGCTTTGATTTTTGACCTCGCACCTCGTTTTGATATGTATTACCCCATACCGTCCCCGTTGTTGCTGATTCGCATCCACACACTATGCTTTCACTCACCGTCATCTATCCTGACTAACAATCCATAGTACTGTGTTGTCCTACACAAGACTCTCGCTGGTATTCTTGCGGTTATTCTCGAATCTGCATTCACCAGACTTGCCGCCTTCAGAGGTTTGATTTAATGAGTCGCTTAGCGTTACCCATGCAACATGGTTTACCAAGTTATTGAGAACTTTTGTGTTCAAGCCCCTAAGGGTTTTAGGTGCTGATTCCATTCGAGGCCATCAATAGAATTAGTGGTTGTATCTTCCAATATCTCATAAGCTTGAATAGTAGTTTTTTTCATCAAGGCACCTCCTGTTGAGGCATCAATGATTGTCCTAGCTGAATAGCTTAAACCATTATAAAACGTGTGTACTTGCATCCACCTAGTCAAAAATTTTTGTCAAGAAAACCTCCACTAGTGCTCCCCATGTATCTATTGAACCCGACATCAGATTATGGAACCAATTTCTTGCCTTATCCCTTAGAAAGAAAGGAAAGAGCTTAAGTTTAATCATGTTGTAGTCTACCTATCTATCTTGATAGTAGCACACAATTGCATAAAATTTGACAAGTGCCCATTCTCGATCTTTCAAAAGGGCTTCCTAAATTTGTTGGTTAGGACGATAGAAATTAGTACACAAATTTCGGAATGATAGCATCTATGGGCTGATGACGTAATTCATGTGTAATCTTCTATTCATCATAGGTCTCACCAATCACCAAGTGTCGTCCCGACCTGCATTTCATTTTAGTCCGAGTGACCTCACGAATATGTCATGCAGCCTTCTCGATTCTTCCATCTCAAAAGATATCTGCCAATCTTCTTTAGACTAAACAATGTTCTTTCTATTTTAGGATCAAACGACAATAATTCATAAATAGATTTTTTTTGTGCATAAAATTGGGTACCTGAAATCAGAAAGAAAAAAAAACACTAGAAAACATAGTAAACAAGTGACAAACAAAAATAAAACTAAAAACTAAAATAAGAGAAATAAAATTAAACTCCTAAACAAAAAGATTTATGCTCAAATAAGCAAATATCTCTTTTGCTGGAATATCAATCTATTCCACTTAAACCATGCTTCCCCGGCAACGGCGCCAAAAACTTGTTTTGTTGTTTGTGTGTTATATAAAAACTTGGTAAAAACACCCTACACCTATAAGTGCACGGGCCACAAGTAATACAAAGGGTTTCTAGTTATTTAAAACTAAATGTCAAACCCATTAGTTACAAGAGTGCTTTACAGATTAGTTCCATACTTGATAGCTTTACTATTTGGAGTTTTAACAATGATTAGGATTGATGATTAGCTAAAAATAAAACTGCTAAAATTGCCAAACCCATTCTTGAAGATTAACAAATAATTGGATTGAATTATAAGAAAAAACTTAGAAAATGACACTAGGGCTGGTTTTCTCCATTGGTGCATTTATGAGTTATATTCATTAAGTGTTGATTAAGTGAAAGTACTCTCGTGCTTTCCCAAGGAACTTGGTATGAGGTTCACTCTTTCGAGTCTCTTCTCAATTTCTCACACTTATTCCCTATTCTCCTCTCAATCCATCTAGGTTAGACAGTGTGATATTGTTCTAAGGCAAACCAGTCCTTGGGTGATTCTATTAGTCACCTCTCGGTCATATGATCATCGTGATAAGGTTGAATGATGTCCATCCTAATAAAATCCATCTAGTAATAAAAATTCTAATTTCCTAGACTTTCGATTAAGCATTTATTTTATCAATTGTAATATATTAGGGAAAGAAAATTAAGTCCTAAGGGTATACTTCCAGTTGTCACTCTGGAAACCCTTTGAGCTCTAGGTCTTAACCTCACCACCTAACATACAACGATTGAATAAAAACATGGAAGTTCAAATAACCACATCCATAAAACCTCAACACAAGATTATATTCACAAGATCTTTAAAAAAATCATATAAACCAAATACCAATATCAACAACTAGCCCTATAGGAGAATTCAGCCACTCATAGCAGCCTCAAAACTGTAACGCCCCGTCCCAAGAGGGTGTACGGTATGTGTAATCGTAGGGTCGCATATGTGCACCAAGGGCTTCCTTAATTATTTGAGTGTCATAGTAGTATTTTGAAAGTTGTTTTTAAGGATGAAATTATAAAGTTTTCAAAGCATTGTGGCACTTTTGCAATTAAGGAAAGTGGAGGGGTGAAAGTATAAATTATGGAATTTCAAAAGAATAATAATAATAAATTGCCACAATTGTTCAGGGAAGCCTAGAAAATTCTCTAGATCTCTGGGATGACGAAACGGATTCATGTCTTTAAATTCGCTCACGTAAATCTAGTGACCCAAAAGCTTAATAATTTGAGACAATGAATATTTTAATTTCTGGGTGATAAATCACAAAGGACTTCAAATATTTGTGATTTTACGAAAATTCAGGAAGCTCTAAATGACTTGAGTTAAACATTTAAAATAATTGAATCGAAAAAGAATAAAATTTTTCGATAGAAACGGACCAATGAGTAATATAAGTTATGTATCTAAATAATAATAATAGTACTAAAAAAAAAGTGACAAAGTCAAACGGAAGGAGAAAAAAAGGCATAAAAGGTGCGTAATGGAGGACGATTTTTATTTTTCTCTTTTCTTCTCTTCGCTTTTCTTTAGATTTACTCAAATCGAATCCATGATTTTTATTTGGAGCAGATAAGAAAGTTGGACTATTTAATGAGCCACGCCGTGAGGTACCTCAACATCTTAGCTGCCTCACAAACCTCCAAGTGGTAGGAAATTCCTTCCCTATTTTGTGTTATTTCGAGCCTTAAAGGGCTATGTGAATTACTTTTGAAACTTTCTTAGAGCCTTATGAGAGGCCTGCAGAAATTTCCAGTCCCAAATTCTTGGGACTGAGTTTAGAAATTTTTAGGAATTTTAGACTATTTTCTGGATAGCCTGCTAAATTTCAGGATCAAGTTTTTGACAGCTGGGTTAAAATTTCAGATTTTATTCATATCGTCCGGACAACACTTTCAAAAAATGTTTTAGGTGTTTTTAAACCTATGAAAAGTCCCTGAGTCTAGAATCTAGACCCATGCCCAAGAATATACTGGGGCCTAAGCATATTTTCGAAAATTTCCAATTGTAGCACCAAGTGTGCAAATTGCTTACAGCCGACGTGTGTAATCGAATACATCAAATGTGTGGTAATAGCGGAGGCGGGAGAAATTGTGGAGTCGTGCCCAATTATTGTGAAAAAAAGGTGAGTGTTCTAAACCTATTTTCCAAATACTAGTGTGGTTATTACGAACTGCTTATTAACGGGTATTTAATGGTTTTCATTGTAAACCATATTTTAAAGCAAGCAAGCAATGAGTTTTTAAGCAAGCAATGGTTTTTATTTAAACCATATGTGTAACGCCCCGTCCCGAGAAAGTGTACAGTACATGTAACTGTAGGGGCGTATACGAGCACCAAATGCCATTGTAATATTTTTGGGAGTTCTTATTAAGGATGAAAATATAAAATGATAAATTATGGAACCCGAGATTTTGTATGAGAATAAGGGTAAAATTGTAATTGATCACAATGGGACATGAAGGGCATAATCCAAGAAGATAGTATGCCAAAGTATAAATAATACAAGTTGATTTGCAATATTAAAGAGATGGAGGACCTAATTGACATTTATAGAAATATGGGACTATAAATAGGCCATGAGACAAACAAATTCATTTGGTCTCATTTCATTTGGCTAGGGCAACCCGTAGGAGAGGAGAAGAAGGGAGAAAAGAAGAGGAAGAAGAGGAAGAAGAGGAAGAAGAGGAAGAAGAAGAAGGAGAAGAACAAAAAGGTATGTTTTTGTCTTGGATCATGTGTCCTTTGGATTTCTAGGATTTGGCATGGCATTGACTTGCGGCTCTTGTGGAGAGATCACATTAACCTCTAGGACTTGAAGTTTTATGGGTAAACCCTAATTGGTAAAGAATGTTATGGAATCCACCTTCATAATAATATGGTTTTGTAAGAATCGTGAACTCGTTGAATTATTGGGATTTTCACCTAGGTTTTGATTACGAGGTTCCAAACCACCAATACAAGTGTTATGTAGTGGTTTGATAATCTGATGCTATGATTCTGAGGTATTATGAACATAGAAGGTGTGAAGAGAAATGGTACTAAAGAGGGCAAAGAACAATTTTGGGTAAAATTTGCAAGGCGGTAGTGCCGATCTTGAAGCAGTGATTCTTGGTACCCCCATACGAAGCCCAGTCGATGGAATAACGTCTGTGATGCAGAATTGCCATGTACGAATCAAATCGGTACCGGTACCAATCGGAGCGGTGCCGTGCAGCGATTACCCAAAATGCCCAAATTTGATAGTTTTGCATATTTAAGCCTAAATTCACACACCGATAGTATGAGAACCTTACTAAATGATTAAGAGAGGTTCAAATAAGATTAGAACTCGATGAAAAACGTAGCATACCTCACCGCCTCGGCGAAGCTTTGCTTCGCCTCGGTGATATTCGTTGAGTATGACTAAGTCTAAGAAGTACGTTAAGTTTATACGTTATACATAGGCGATTATTGTGTTCGCCGTATTCGTTGAGTGTGTAGGTTAAAAGCAAAGGCGGGAAAATTGTGGAATCGTGCTCGAGTTTAGTAAGCAGAAAAGGTGAGTGTTTCTAAACCTATTTTTCTCAATCTTAGTGTATTATTAATATTATAGCTTGTTTACAACGGTATTTAATGGTTTTGAGTTGTAAACCATAATTCAAGAAAACAAGCAAATGGTTTGATTTAAACCATATTTGAAAAGCAAGCAAATGGTTTTGAATTATCAAACCATATTTAAAGCAAACAATGGTTTTGAATTATTAAACCATGTTTCAAGCAAGCAAGCAAGCAAATGGTTTTGAGTTGTAAAACCATATTTCAAGAGCAAGCAAGCAAAGAGAATATTTTCGAAAACAGGTCTAACTAAAATCCCTAGTCTTAAGCAAGCATACCGGTCAGAGGTATTCCGTACGTACACGGTGGTGTTTGGATCTCATACATGCATTTTAGTTTTGCACAGTCGGCAAACAGTTCATCGTCATACATTTTAAAGGGGCATTGACGCGTCTGAGTATATAGGGTTAACGCGTTAACTAAATTATGGTGATGGAGACCCACCTAGGTGAGAGGACCCCGAGGTCCGGCCAGAGCACGGTCGTGCCCGAGGCTCAGTGTTCACTTAGGAATTAAAGCGATAAAAGCCTCCAGTGGTTGATGATTTATAAGCATGATTATACAGTTTGAAAAATCAACTACCGGTGCACGGTTGAGCCCAGGCTCCCGTTTTGATTTCAAAACGATCGGTTGAGCCCAGGCTCCCGTGGTGATTTTAAAGCAAACGGTTGAGCCTAGGCTCTCATTTTATTTTAAAGCAAAAAGTTGAGCCCAGGCTCCCTTTTTTATTTTAAAGCAAATGGTTGAGCCCAGGCTCCCGTTTTATTTTAAAGCATGCGGTTGAGCCTAGGCTCCCGTGTTTATAAAAAGTTTTGGAAACTTTTTAAAGAAAGAGATTTATGAAAAGTTTTTAGAAACTTTTAGAGCAAGCGAGTTTATGAAAAGTTTTAAACTTTTAAAACGAAAGCAAAGCAAAGTAAGCAAGCGAACTACGGAAATAAATTGTAAAGAAGTTTTACAATTTGTGATATCAAGAGATGATGAGTCGTAGGGACATGGGTAAAGCAACGCTTGGTCAATCAGGGAATAGAGATATTCCACATTCCAAGCGTAGCATTAGGGTTTGCACATTCATGCATCTCGGAGTCAAGGGGTCGAAGCAGAGATGCAATACACCCCACTAGCGAGACAGGTAGCTATATCTCGAGAGAGAATAGCTTGTAGGCACGATCAACTCGCTAACATAAATCATATGGAATATTAAATAAATGCACTATATAGGTTAAAATCCATCAGGTGTGGTAGTGACAAAACCTAGTTTTCTCATCGTACATAAATTGAATTTTTAATATTAGGTTTTCTCTAAATCAGTTAATTTAGCCATAATTCACTATAGGACCATATCCAAATATTGTCTAGATCATCAAGTCAGTATTAAACATGCTTCTCTTCATGGGAATGATGCCTTATTTAGACAACTAACTAACGTGAACCGGCCCAGCGATATGCTAGCGCCGCGTCTGCATTTTTACCAACTTTTACACACTCACTTTCAGCCCATCAAGTTTTTAACGTCGTTGTCGAGGAGAAGTTTAGAGTTGATATTGACAACCGTGCCATAGATTGTACTTTGGATCAAGATTATTTTATTTAGTTCTCTTTACTTATTAATTATTTTTATTTTATTTTATTTTATTATTCTTCGTTTTAGGTATTGTGCCTTATTTCATCTGTGTTGTAACTTGGTCTCGACTCCATACTTGTGATTTCAGGAAAGCAATTAGTGTGCATGCAAAGGCAAGATCGCAGGGAATTACTTCCATTCAATCCTGAACTAGAACAGACATTACATCGATTACGCAAAGAAGCACGCGCAACCCAATTTGAAATCATGCAAAATCAGGAGGATGAAGGACAGTTCCAAGAAAGGAATGAACCACAGGTGGATCAGAATGGATAGAATTATAGAGATCAGGCCACCCGATCGTTTGTACAGCCTAAGAATCCGCATATGTTACTTGAGGAGTTCACCTTACCACCTACAGTTGTTCAGTCAGCTATACAATGACCACCCATTCAAGCGAACAACTTTAAGCTGAAAGGAGTAACTCTGCAAATGCTCCACAATATACAGCTTCATAGGTTACCTAATGAGAATCCGAATGCCCATCTAACAAGTTTTATCAAAGTCTATGACATAGTCAAGTATAATGGAGTAACATAAAATCTCAGTTCAATGTTTGTTCCTTGTCCTTAGCGACGAGCTAAGCATTGGTTCCTTCTTCAACCACCAGATTCCATTACCTCATGTGGAATGACTTGGTATAATTGCGACAAATTTTCCCACCCGCAAAGATCGCACAGCTGGTGCAAGAAATTAACACATTTAGACAATTTGAGGGGGAGAACTTGGCCGAGGCCTGGGAGATGCCCACATCACAGATTGTAAAATCCTCTTTTACAATTTTTGTCACTCAAATGTGGTGGGAAAATTTTTGTGGTGTAAAATCCTCTTCACGATCTCTCGAAATCCGTCTCCCCCAAGCTCTCTTTATCCATCTCTCCTTGTCTTCAGTCTGCCTCCAATCCCCCCTTTGCCTCGAATTTCCTTTCTCTTTATACCTCGGAATCCGAGCCCATCAATGGCCTATAAGAATCATAACTTTTAGTGCTCCCGTTTTGGAAAGGGAGATCTTGCTACGCCCGCGTGAAGGGAACCGATCGCGGCGTACCCAAAGGTTATCGAGCGGCCTTCAAGTTCGGCTGCGTGTAGGCCTCACGCTGCTCTGACGCTACACCCCCGCGGCGTGGAGTGCCTCGCTGCTATGTACCCGAGGTTCCACTGCTGCACTTCTTTGTGCTTCTTTGCTTTGGTTCTTTTATGTTATTGTTTAGCTTCTTTTTTTGTCCCAATATCTACATGTCCTATAAAACATTATAGTATGGGGGATTAGCGCAATATTAGTGAATATGAATGTGAATCATGCAAGTTGAGCTATAAAAACACATAGAAACTGTACTGGAATTCATGTATGATTCACTTCGATAACCTGTTCAACTGTCTGTAATCTATGCACAGTCAAAGGGTCTTGTCCTTCTTCTTCGCAAATAGAACCGAAGCGCCCCATGCTGAAGTGCTCGGTCTAATAAAACCCTTATCCAAAAATTCTACAGTTGGACCTTGAATTCCTATAACTCAACCGGTGCCCTCCTATGAGGAGTCATAGAAATGGGCGACGTACCAGGGTGTAACTCAATAATAAAGTCTACATCCCTGTGCAGAGGTAATCCCGGTAGCTCATCCGGAAAGACATCCTCATACTAGAAAACCAGCCGAGGTAGACCCAAATCTTGTCTCCCCTTATCCTCTAGGGTAAGGCTTGCTAGCCAACCCATCAATTGTCCACTCCACCTGGAGTTGTGCATTATCTGGGGTAAAGCATCATGCTTCTCCCCCTGAAAGGTCACATGAATACCGTCCCGTGTGTAGGCAGTAATCCTCCTACTATCATAATCAATGACAACTCGGTGTGCCGTCAACCAGTCCATCCTAAGGATGACATCGAACTCTGATATGTCCATGACCCTTAGGTCCACAGTGAGCAGTATCCTTGAGATCTATAACTCACAATCCCAACATATCTGATCAATCCTCACCTTAGTCCCTATGGGAGAACTCACATGTAACGACTTTTCCAAGGTCTCTACCTCTAAGCCCAAAACATCCACACTAGATGAAATAACAAAAGAATGCAATGCACCAAAATCAAACAATATGTTTGCCCATAGGCGAGATAACAGAAACATACCTTGTATCACTGACTAATGAACTGGCTCAGTCTATGGTGTGATGGCGTATAAACGCCCATGGGTCCTTGAAGTCTCGGTCCATGAGCTCTATCATTGACCTCGACCTAAGCTCCCGACCTCTACGCCTATACGCATGAAGGGGCTTGTGCGGCACAGAGGCTAGTGCCCGGTCCCTACGGACCTCAGGGTGAGAAAGACAAAGCTGTGTTCGCGCTGTCCCATGATGGCCCCGGGACTAAGATTGTCCCATATCCACCGGGATCCTGCCTCTGCGGGAAATCTTGTCTCACATGTCCGGGCTGATGGCAGTAATAACATGTCATACGCTAGGGCGTGGAAGTGACACGACCACACAGACAAACACGAGTTTTGCAGTTTGGGTTGAGTATAATCGTGTTTGGGTCATATTCGTGTTAACCCGCCTAACACGTTTAATAAATGGGTCATATTCGTGTTGACATGCCTAACACGAATTTGACCCGAATTGACCTGTTTAATTATTATATTAATTAATTAACCAATTGAATAAGTTATTTGTGCTAAATATGGATTATTAATTATAATTTCTATTAATTTAAATAATAAAATTAATAAACATGTTAAATTTAATAGGTTATTTGTGTTAAAAATGCATGAATGATTAATTATAATTCTTATTATTTCAAATAATCAAATTAAATGGGTCATATTCGTGTTGACCTGTCTAACATGAATAATAAATTAGTTGAGTTTGGGTTAGTGAATGTTGACATGTTTATTATCCGGTCGGGTTTGGGTTGGCGAATGTTGACACGATCCGTACATTGACACGACACGAAGACATGACCCGTGCTTTGAATTGCCACCCCTGTCATACTATCGGCTAGAAGCCCAGTAAGCCTTGTACGTCCCTTTAAATCCGTGCGAAGCGAAGTCTTCTTGCCGCAGAACTAGAAGATTGATTCTCCTTCCCTCTTATCACTAATGCTTAGGTATCTCGAATGCTCAGTACATCCTCCCCATCTCTCTCTCTCTATGGCCATAGCCGTCCTGACCATAGAGTCCATGTCTTATAGGAGAAATCCTACAATCTTGTCCCGGATGGACAACTTCTGGCCATCATCAAATTTTCTCACCTTGGCCATATTTGCGGCCACATAGTCATCCCCGAAATGTTCCAATTTAGTGAACAGCTACGTATTCTGATCATACTTCCTTGTTTGACTCGAACTCCACGGTTTTACATGCCTAGCAGATGGCGGGAAAAACTTACACATGGAGAGCTCTCTGAAATCTCCCCATGTCATCGTCTCAGGACCCCTCGAGACTCTAACCCAATCCCACCATATATGGGACTCACCCTCTAGCCGAAATGTGGCTAGCTTGATTCTCATAGCATCAGAGGTAATCTCCATAGCCTCCAAAATCCTTTCAACCATATCAGCTACCACTAGGTCCCCTCCCCCTGTGAATGTCGGAGGATGATGTGCTATAAATTGTTGGAGGTTACTTAGCCCCCCTTAACCTTAGCTGCACTAGCCTGTGCAATGGCAGTAGCTGCAACACCCATGGCCTCAACAAAGGCCTACCGATCAAAGCCAAGCGGTGGTCGGCTGCTGCCCCATGGACGACCTCTACGTCCGTGCCCTCGACTTGCCATCTCTTTTCATTTATCACATTAGTGGTGCATAATGCCAAACATTAATAAATAACCATTCCTACATAGTCACGATTATTCATTTTCCGAACCCCTAAAGTTGCATTTGCTAACCCTAGTGTTCTTCAATTTCTATACACATTCTATCATGCATATATTCACACAACCACAATACATCTCCCATGGAACATATTAGAACACAAAAGCAATCAATGCACAATGTCGTGTTCTACACCCATGCCCACTAATCCTAGGTATTTGTATACCTGACTCTCGATACTCAGCTATGACAAGTCAATATCCAAAAACACTGGTGGATACCCCCACCCGAGTTCCTAGATAATCGTTAACCTAGGCTCGATGCGAGTTTGTGACCTTGAATCCGAGTCAGTTGACAACCCATCAACCCGCGGAATTCCTATGGATTTCGGGTGACTCAATACCACACTGTTGTGTTTCATTTATCGGGATCCATATTTTCACAAAAATCCGATAGAGTCTCCTTTGTTCGGGGAGCTCTACCTAACATACAACCTGTGTAACAATATAATCATAACCCATCCAAGGTCTCAACAGAAGTAGTATTGACCACATAGGGTCCATCTATCATATCCCAATATACATCCCTTCTGGGACCCGTGTAATTCACATTTAATTCTAAAATGAGAATAAAACCAACGTAATTACGGTTCGTGGGGAAGTCAGATCCGACCCTCTCACCATAATTACATACCCGACTATTTAGATAATAGTCCCAAAAGAATTTAGTTACAATTCTTTTATACAAAATATTTTTTTACAAAGGAAATATAAAGGCCACACATCAGCCTCCTTCATAATCACGGCCTCGTCGAAGCGCCGTCTCCCTTTGTATATAAATGCGCGAAGGGGTCGTGATTGGCAATGTAAGAAAAATTCTCTACCATTGCTCCGCCTAAATGCACATGCAATGGCATACATACATCTAACCACATTCCATTTAGAAAATGCAATCCTATATTGAATATTTCATGTCATGCATGAGATGAAACTCCTCATGCCCATAACCCGAGTCCTGACTGACTCCCTCACACATGCAAATGCCAAGTGTGAAAACCAGTCATTGGTGTTTCACCTAATGACTTAACCCATTGGACAACCCTCCAATATTCATTTTAATTTATCGAATCCCGTGTGTTTATTTAGGTCACGAATTTTCGGGGTCTCACCGCAAGCTTCGCACGCCTTTCGACACTTTCGCGAACTTTCATCGTTGGATACATATGTTTAACCAAGAATAAAATTTAGGTCTTTCACCCTAGGGGGGGTGGGAGGGATATGCCCTATCTTGCTTCAACCAAACACACGAAATTTATTATTATTATTTTATGCACCCGTGAGTCTTAATTTTGGGCGTCCCCGATTTCTGATTCACTACACATTCACAAGAATGATGAATAGCAATACTAAGCACACACACGGAGCTTGGCGATGTTACGGAGTGCATATGAAATGCAATTATGCCATTTCATGCTATGTCATGTTACATACACAATAAGAGTTACATGCAACATTGATAAATTTAGGATAATTATATTGTTTACATATAATTTTCATTCATCACAATTTCCATGTTAATACATCAAGCAAGTATATATTAACATGATTTTTACACAGAACATCATGTTATTTTTTTTCCAGCAATAACACACAAAATGGCCCAAATCTCGGACCCACATAAACAGGGCACCTCTCGGTCCCTTCACAGCCATTTTTGGTTCCATTCATCAACAAATTACTGTGATACAGAAAAACTCAACAAAACTTGTAGACATCGATCCCGGGATCAAAACCAAATCTCAACATAGTCCGGGACTACCCGGAACTAATCCCAAAATTTCCAATATTCAGTCCCAAAAATCTTGGCACTAAAACACACCACCAGTTTTTGCCCCGAAGAATGCCCATGCCATTAAATGGCCTTTAGGCTAAAAATAATCCAACTAGGAAAATTCCCTACCTTGTGGAGTTTGACGAAACTCCAAGATTTTGGTATCCACGGGTAGCTCTCGATGTGTGGACCGACTTTACCTTTTGCTCCGACGAAAACCCACAGCCCGATCTCCGTAGATCTTAGAGAGAAGCGGAAAACCTTTTTTTTTATTTTTTTCCTTTTTCTCTCTCTTCGCTCACTCTCTGTCTGTTATGTCCGTCTCCCCTCCTCATTTCTTTCTTTCTTTTCCTTCTTTATTTGTTTTCCTTTTCTCTTTTCTAGCCACATGTCTCCTTCTCATTTTTCTTTCTTTTCTTTCTTTTATTTTTTTTGTTTGTTGTTCTTATCCTGATTTAATCCTTAAGTTTGGATACATTGCCCACATTGCACCATGTGTCCATCACTCATTCGGATCCGCTTCTGCCCTGAAAAAATTTATTTCTTTTCAGTTCAATTTATTTTAATTGAACTTAGTTCAACCCATTTTCTGACTTTCTAGATTTTCTTAAAAATCTTGTCCCTGGAGTCATTGGCGACTCACCACCCAAAAAATAGTAAAAAAATCTGATTGTCTCAGAATTCGACAAAACTTTTCTAGGTCATTAGATTTTGCGATACAAATTTAACGGCGTAGTCTGTTTCATCATCCGAGATCTAGAGAATTTTCTAGGCTTCCCTGAACCATTATGGAAATTTATTATTATTATTATCATTTTGCCATTTTTGAAAATTTCTAATTTTCCCGGGTCTTACACAATCATGTGCCATGCCCCAAGTCCTTACCGACTCCCATCACGCTCGAGTCTTTACCAACTCCTATCACACAATGCCAAAGTCCATGCGTGATAAAATCCATCATTTTTGGATTACATCCAATGATCATTTTACAAAACAAATTCATTTTTTTTTTCAAACCAAAATCTTTTTGGATGTTACACTTCAATGATCATTTATATATAAAACTCATGTGTCTTTTTTGGGCAGTGAATTTTGGGTGTCGCACCATAGGCTTCGTATGCCTAAACACTTTCACGGGCTTTTACTGTTGGAATTATGTCTAACCACAAATACCGGGTCTTTCACCCGAGGGGGTATCTATCCCTGCTTTCTATTACCTGACACAAGTTTTCTTTACCACTTTAATCAACCGTGTGACTCCGTTAGAGGTCTTTCAACGGTACCGACCCCACCCAATCCAACACCAAACACAATATTCATTATAACCATGCACTCACACCCATTCAATGCGATGTCCCTGTGCATATGCAATGGAATGGGCCATTGCATGTTATATCATGCCACATGTATAACGAATGCTACATGGACAACAAATCCACACCACTTACTGGGTGTCATGGACAAATCACATCACCTGCATATGACTTCCATACATCATTTCATTCATGTCAATATATCATGCACGCATATATCAACATCAACATGCAACATGTCATTCTATATTCATGCAATGACACACGCAACCATGCCACGTAATAGCCATTTGCACATACAAATTCATCACTTGCCAATACATTAGAGTACACATATTGACATCCAAACATGTCATTACTTAGTCAAGCAATGACACTCTCAAACTAGTCATATAATGGCCCCAAAGCAAGCCACAAACAATCACAAACCGGGCCATGAGACCGACACTAAACATGCCATAAACACAGGCCTCACACAGTCATAGGCTTGCTTCGCCTAGGTGAGTAAAAGCCTCACCTAGGCAAACCAGAAACTCTCATTTCTTGTCCTCGGGCTTGCCTAGGCGTACATACCCTTGCCTAGGCGGACCTCTTCACCTAGGTAAAGACACCGTTCTTCCTGGGGAAGCCCCTTGTCCTCGCTTAGGTAAAGCACAATTCGCCAAGGCTAAGGATGCCTGACAGGAACTCGAACATCCAACCATTCCTAGTCCAAAAATTGAAAATAAACCCAAGTAGAAAGGATTCCCTACCTCTTGGAGCATAGATGAACGGGTAGGAAGCCTCCTAAACCCGTCAACTTCGATTTCTTGAACTTCTTTCTTTGGATTTTCGATGAAATCTCTCGTTCTAGGTACCCACGTGTACCCTTCGTCGATGATGAACTTTTGTCCTTGGTCCGATGAAAACTGACCAGTGGAGCTCCATAGATCGTTGAGAGAAGTTTGGTGCACTTTCACCCTCCCTTTCTCTCTCTCTCTCTCTCTCTCTCTCGGTCAAACCAGGAAAAAATGTCTCTTTTTGCCCTAATTCCCCATTTTGTTCTAACTTAACCTTAAGTTAAGTGGGTGGCCCACGTCACGTCACGTGTCCACCCTTGCCCGAGTCCCTTTTTGCCCCGAAACAATTTATTTTATCTTGATTCAAGTTCAATACCTTCTAAATGAACTTTACTTACATCATTTCCCAAAATCTCATTTTTGGGTTCATCGATGCACCCGTTGCACTGAAATTCATGAAAATCCAACTGTCTTGGAATTCAACGAAATTTGTTTGGGTAACTAGATTTCGTGAGACGAATCCAATGGTGAGGTCCATTTCATCATCAGATATCAAGAAAAATTATAGGTTGTAACCTGTACTATTTCGACAATTTACCGTTATGCCATTTTTTTAGAAAAATTCAATTTTTCTCGGGTTTTACATCATAACCTCCATATTCTTGTGCGATCATTCCTTTATGGTCCCAACTCATCTGAATTTCTTCCAAGGGCCTCCAAGCTTGCACAAAAGATCCCGAGACATCCTCATTGCTTGACCTCATGGTTCCAAGAGTCGTAAAAGTGCCTAAAAAGGCCTATATTCATACCTGTACTCAATAAAATCATTTGTAGTGTGTTTTGGGGCTAACAACAAACAAAGTTGGTTAAGTATGAGTTTCCACCACAAAAAGAATTTTAATTCTTGAAAGTTTAGTGATTGAAAATGCACTTTTTGAGTGGTTATTACACCCCCAACCAGCTTATTGCTAGTCCCTTAGCAATGGATAAGCGTAAAACAACGATAGGTTGATTAAAGCAGTTGTGAAAAAAGTAAAAATATGGAATGCAAGCAAGAAAAATAAGATAGGTATGAGTTAGATGGTGCTAGTATTATTAAAGAAAATTTGATAAAAGTCTAACAAATTAGTAGGTTCTGTTGCGATCATATAGTATTAACAATTTCAAAGAAGAAAGGTTCATAAGGAATGGTGATCTAAGCAACCTTGACCCCAAGCATAGTGCAATTGTGGTTTTAAGATCTCAAGCATAGACTATGTTTCCAAAGCTCCCCTCAACCAAATTTAACTCACCCATTTGATAAACAAAAGATTAGAGTAGGTTGAGAACACACCTCTTTATTTCATGTCTTTTTTTTTTTTTCATGTAGGCGTGCAATACCAAAGATGTTTAAGTGGAAGCCCATGTAGTAGAGATTTGTCGATGACTCCCAACCAGTTAGATTAGGGCATCAAGCATTAAGTTCCCCAATGACTTCACTCCGAGCTAACCATCCAAACAATAAGGTACCTACAAGGTGAGATTGATCAATATTTTGTCGCATGCAACTAGAAATGAAGTCAGTGACTCTCAATCGGTTAGATTAGGGCTCTAGTTATTCAATTCCCCTCGGACTATGCTCGGGATTCTGATTTAATCAACTCACTTTTTTTTTCTCTTCTCATTTTTTCATTTTCTTTTCTCATAGGTAGGGCTTATTGGCTCTCTTTTGAAGGTGTCTCATCACTAATAAAATCAATTTAGCATCTCAAAGAAAGTGGTATTCGAGAAGAAGAAGCCTAAACTCAAAGTGTATATACGAGATCTTCTCTGTGTGTGTGATTTTTAAGTTCCAAAAAGAAATGGTTTTTGGAAAACAAAGGGGCTAATCAAGCCATGTCCCCCACAACCATTATGTTCATCAAATATAAGATTTCATAAACACTATGATGTCCCAATTTGGTTAACAAGTATCAAGAATAATGTGAATACTACTTAAAATAATATTTTGCACCTTCTATCTCATAGGACACACAAACATGCAGAAAAATAAAAACTAAAAGAAAAAATTAACTCAAAATGTTTTGTTGGAAATGTTTTTTTCTCAAAATAACTCCCCCTAACCAAGGTGTGACTTACCCTTTCATAAATTTCAAGCATAAAAATGTAGGATAAGGGTTACCTCAATTGAAGAAGGGTGCTCTAAGTTTGACTTACTCCAATGCACATTCTTTAACGTTTGAAGGCACCATGTGATTCTTTATGTGTGGCTCATTCCACATACACATTGTGAAGCACCGTATGAGTTGAAGCGCAATGTGTTTTTATTGGCACCATGTGGTTCCCAAGCTTAGGCTATATTTGTGATCCTCAATTTTGGAGAAAAACCTGCAAAGATTAAAGAGAGAGACAAAAATTCTTCCAAAAAAGTGGGTTGAAAATAAAAAGTTAAATAAAATAATTAACTAAGAAAGCAGGAAAAATCCTAAACTACTTTGTTTTTAGGCTAGCTAGTCTCAAGCTAGAGACTATGCCTCGATAAGTCCATGGTTTGGTAGACTCAAGGTGGTTTGAAGATGGTGTCGACCTCGTCCAAACGCTCATATTACGTTTCAAGGTTGTATCCCATGAGGTCATCCACATGTTCCTCCACCACACGATCAATAGCAAATACATACACATGTTATAGCTTCTTTACTAAGTACCTCATATGGTTCAGGCTTCTTTACTAAGTTGAAGATGTTGACCTCCATGGTCATATTTCCAAAGGTAAGTTGCATAAGACCATTCCTATAATTAATCAATGCATTGGATGTGGCTAGGAAAGGTCTTCACGGGATGATAGGTACATTGTTGATTCCCCTAATGAATTGCTCTATGTCAAGCACAACAAAGTTGATTGGGTAATAGAATGTGTCGACTGTCTTAGTTGATCTATCGACCAAGGAGAGGGTGATATTAGTAGGTTTGAGCTCTCCTAACCCAAATTTCCTATAAATCGAATAAGGGAGGATGTTGACACTAGCTCCTAAGTTAAGTAGGGCTTTCTCTTTTTGTGTCTCCTCAATGGTAACCAATATGGTAGGGGCATCCTGGATCTTTATGCTTAATGGGGATTTTCTTTTCTATAATGGCACTTACTTGTTTGGTAAGGAATGCCTTTTTCTCTATGTTCAAACCCATTTTCATAGTATACAAGTCCTTTAAAAATTTAGCATAGGTAGGGACTTGCTTTATCATATCTAAGAGAGGAATGTTAACTTTGACTTGTTTAAGTACTTTCGGAATTTTTATGAGTCATCATTCTTCTTTTTCTTACCTCTTAATGCACTTAGGAATGGTGGTGGTGTAAGATGTGCATTGTCGCATGGTCTAATGAATATCCTTTCGAATTCCTTTGTTTCTCTATTAGAAGCTTCTTTCTCATTGGTTTTTCCTTGCAATTTCTCTTTAGAATTCTGATCATCCTCCTCAAGTGGTGTGGGAAGGGAAGGTTGTTGGATTTGCCTACCACTCCTCAATGCCATTATGGATTTGACCTCTTTGTAGTTCCCCTCATTTGTATCTACTTCATGTATTCCACTATGGTTTTGTTGGGGTTGATATGGGAATTTACCTCTCTCTTGTATAGTAAGTGTATTTGTTAGCCTAGACAGGGTTTGTTGCACATTGTCCATCATTTAGGACATATATCCTTGGTTTTTTTCTAGATAATCCAACCTTTGGTCATATCTCTTATTTATCATTTTTTGCTCTCCTATGAAGTCAAGCATGATATTTTTTATCTCTAAAATATCATTGGTAAGAGAATTTTCTTAGGCTGGTGCTTGATTGTTCTAATTAAGTCCTTGATTTTGCTTCCAAGTAACGTTGGGGTGGTTCTTCCAATTTGGGTTATAAGTGTTCTCGTAGCTATTGTTATTGTTGTTCCTAAAGGGTGGAGCCTTGCATTGTCTAACAAATTTGGCTTTGTCCTTCTAGGGTTTCTCTCATACCAGGTAGTGAAGGACATTTCTCCACATGATGGTCATAAGATAAGCATATATGGCATGGTGTGGGTTGATTTTCTACCTCATTGGCTGCATTGACCTCTCTTTTGATGGACATATAATCAAGTCTCCTATGTAGCCTAGCTAGGTTAGCCCTAATGTCTGTGTTATTATCAACTTCATATTCTTCTTTTAGTTTCATGATTTGGCTCAGGTCTAGATGTCTCTCTAGCTAGAGACTCTTTCCATTCTCTAGTCAATTCCGCTATTGAACTTAAGAGTTCTAGTGCTTCATTATCAAGTTTATGGAGGAAACCTCCATTGCACATAGACTCTAGCAATTGTTTCATTCTTAAAGTAAGTCCATCATAGAAGAAATTGGCTAAGGTCAGTTTCTCAAAGCCATGATGAGGGCATGCATCGACTGTCTCCATAAATATGTCCCAACATTGGTGGAACCTCTCACCTTCTCTAGCAGTAAAAGTGCTGATTTGTTTTTTACAAATAGATAGTTTTATGTGTGGGGACGAATTTTTTCAAAAATAGGGCCTGCAACTCAACTTATGTACTTATGCTTGAAGGTGTTAAATTTTCAAGCCAAGTTTTAGCTCTATCTTTTAAAGTAAAAGGGAACAAGGTAAGCCACATCGTCTCATTAGATGTAGTTACCTCCTTGATAATTCAGCATAGAACATGGAAGTCTATTATGTGAGGGTAAAGATGCTCACTCTCCATCCCATGATATGTAGGTAGTTATGCTAGCACTTGTGTTCTTACCACAGTTTTCCTTGGGTCGCACAATGCATGATGGAGTACTCTCCATGGGTGGATTCCTTTGCTCCCCAAGAGTTTTAGGTGTTTGATCAGCTGCTCTTTGAGGTGCATTCTAAGGTTTTTGGTTGAAACTACTTGTTCCTTTCTTGTGTTCTCCCCATTATTAGATTGGTCATCCATGTTTTGAACTGGTGGTTCAATTATAGCAAGTCTACCAGTGATGGTTTTATCTCAATTTTTGGTCATAAACTGAACAAATAAAAACTGAAAGCAAAAAAACTAAAAAAAACTATAAGTAGGGTTAGTCCCAAAAATAAAAGGGAGAATTAAAGGAATATGTATGGAGGGAAAATAAATTAGAGGAGAGGTTCCCCAAAGGTACAACATGAAATTCAATTGTACTTTAGGTAAAACTCTTCCAAAAGTATGCTTTCAAATAGTACTCCATATTGACTTCCCAAAAAAACCCTTCATGCATTAAATGATGTAGGGTCCACATTCCAATCTCTTCTCTCTCCTCTGTCTTGATCTCTCTCTCCTCTCTCCTCTGTCTTGATCTCTCTCTCCCTCTATCTCCTCCCCACCTCACCCCATTGAAGCATCTTCACCCCAACCCATCCAACCACTAAACCCTCCCTCCTAGCCATCGAACCCTCCTCTTAGCCTCACCCCACCGTAACCCAGCCCACCTGAATCACCATTACCCCACCAACAAGCCAATTTTCTTTATTTTATTTTTCCTTTTTTTTAACTCTTAACTTTTCAATTAAAATTTAATTTGTGTGAATAGTGATTTTTAAAAAAAGTTTATGTTCATAAATATATTTTTATATTAAATATAAATTTTTAGTATATTAATTATCCATAATATTAAAATTAGATATAAAAATACTCTAGTCCATTGATTTTTATCAAAATTTGTAATAACTTAATACATTAAAATATATTAGTTTTTAATATAAAAATATATTCCTATATAATAATTAATAATATAATAAATAAGTAAATTCTATTTTTTTTTATTAAAAATAGCAAATTCTAAATTTGTACTGATATTGCATACATAATTTATCTTCTTTTATAATCATAATATTTTAATATTTATAATTTTCATGTTTATATAGATTTTTACATTCTTAGAATTTTTATAGAATATTAAACATAACTTTTTTACAAATAAAAATAAAAAACACCATTCAAACTAGTTTGAATAGTTAAAAATACATAAATTTGAAATACTTAATCTATAATTTATTTTATTTTATATTTATAATTTTCATATTTTGAATCTATTTTTATATATTTTTTTAAAATTTATAAAGTATTAAACACAAATTTTTTAAAAAGTAAAAATGAAAAACACTATCAATCTAGTTAATAGTAACATTGCTATATCTATATGCAACATTATTATATATTATGGCAACAATGTTTTTTTAATCAGTATTAGTTAAAAATCAATGGATAAAAGTTGAAAAACTGGGAAAAAATTTAAATTTTCTAAAGAAAAAAAAGGCAAAATAGTGATTTGTTGATACGTACAAGTTGAAAACTAGAAGTTTTTTAGATCTCGGATGATGAAACATACCTCACTATTAGGTTCATCTCGTGAAACTTAGTTGCCTAGGCGAATTTCGTTGAATTCTGATATAGTAAGAATTTCACGTTTTTCGAGGCATCGGTGTCGGATGACACATGGCCATGTGTCAAAATGCATGTTTTTACAAGACACATGGCAAGCCATATGTCAAATTTCATGGAATGTACAATTCAGTATAAATGGGAGGAAATTAGTGTGGGTGAAGGGCAGCCAAGAAGAAAAGAGAGAGAGAAAAGAAAGAGAAAAAGGAAAGGGAGAGAAATGAAAGAAAGAGAAGAAAAAAAGAGAGAGGGAAGGAGAAGAAAGGGAGAGAGAAAAAGGGAGAAAAGGAAGTTGGCGTTCCGACGGTCGGAACTCGTTGAACCAAAGAGTAAAGTTTGGAGATTCGACGAGGGGCTACGCTTCAAGAGGTAGGGATTCTTCCTACTTTGGTTTATTTCTAGCATTTGGACTATTGTTTTGGCTGATTTTGGAATTGTGTTGTGCCATGTTAGTGATATGGGATGGGTTTTTAGCCAGTTTAAAAGGCTGCTTCCTGAGTGAATTTGGGTTGAAAATTTTCATTTACGAGAGTTGCCAAAATGCTCCTACAACCCTCGGGCACGCTATTGCATGGATCGGCGCAATATTATGGCTCCTGGTGTACTCCAACTTCGGACGACCATATATTTCTCGTTCGAACTCCGATTTTCTCATTATTGAACTCTATGAAAAGATCTTTGAGTATGAAATCTAGCCATATTCTAGTGATTGGCATTTGGTCCTCACATCATTGCTGAAATTTTGATCATAACACCAATGTACTAATTGCATGGCATGACAAGCTTGTTTGATGAAATGTTGATATGTGTATTAATATATTGACATGTGATTAATTGTATGTAGACATAATATATGGCATGTTGTAGGCTATTTTGTGGACATGTTATGTTGTAATTTAGCCTAGAGGATAAAGTGCTTTATTACTTGACTAAGTAATGATTGGTATGTGATGTTGATATATGCTTGTGTGAGACATTGACATGAATGAGTTAATGTAGGGAAATCATATGCATGTTTGATATAATTGCCTAAGATGCATTGGTGATATTCATGTTTGATAAAATTGTCCATATAGCATTCATCATATATGTGACATGGTACAAATAGGCAATGACATATTGCATTGCATTTGCACGGGGACATCGCATTAAATGGGTGTGAGTGCATGGTTAATGAATCAACACTGAGTTTGGTGTTTGATTGGGTGGGCTCAGTTTAAATGGGACAACGTCCAATAGAGTAGCATAGTTTTATACATGAGAATGAAATTATGTGTCGAGTATCAGCAAGAAGGGATAGATCCCCCCTCGGGTGAAAAACCCGCCAATTATGGTCGGATGGGCCCTCAAAGAACGAAAAGGTCGTAAAGTGTCTAGGTTTATGTAGTCTACGGTGGAGACACCAAAAAACCGCTACCCACAAAAGGTGCATGACTTGAATATAAAATGACTGGTATGATGTATCATCCAAAATCTTTTGGTTTATAAACAAATGAAATTCGTTAAAACGATCATCGGACGCCATCCAAACACGATTTTTTCGCCATTACGGCCGGTAGCATTGTGTAAGGAGTCAGGAGGTGACTCGACACATGGTATATGATGAGTCGTGATTCATTTCATGGCAATGCATGTAGGATCTCACATAATCAAGCTGTTTCTTGGCTTAATGTGATTGCGAAATGGTGAGCGGACATTACAAATTTAAAGTGGACTAGTTTTGCAGTGAGGTATTCTTTACTGGCATGACTCACTCTTGTAGGAAAACATTTCAGTGTGTAAGGCAGAATCAGGATCTACCCTCATCCGAGTCGAGTTGTGAAAAAGGCCTAAGGCCTTGATATTCATTTTTGTAAAATATTAGAACAAAAATAGTTTTAATATATGATTTTGTATAAGAGTGTTGTACAAACTCTAAGTGATCATTTGCAGACATAGCCTTGCAATATTTTAATAGTCTACTTTACTCATAATGAGTCTTCATGGAATGAGACACTTTATAAATAAGTGAAGATTTGTATATTAATATCCATTGCAGATTCTAAGTAGTCGATGATCGTCAATCCAGACCAGAATTGGGGCTGCCACAAAAGCTTTTTTTTTTTTAATAAAAATTTTATGTTTATTATTCTATAAAACTTAAGAATATAAAATCTAAATATAAATATGAAAATTATAATATTAAATCTGCAGAATATAAAAAGAAAATAAATTTTGTATGGAATATTAGTAAAGATCTTATAATTTACTTATTTATTATATTATTACTATTATATAAGAATATATTTTTATTTAAACTTAATTTATTATTGTATTAGGTTATCACAAATTTTGATTAAAAAATCATTAAATAAGAGTTTTTTTCAAATTCAATTTTAATATTATGTATAATTAATATATTTAGTACTTTAATCTTAATATTAAATATATTTATGAACATAAACTAATAAAAATGAAAATTTGGTTCACAATGAATTAAATTTTTACCTGAAAATTAAGAGCTAAAAAAAAGGAAAAATAAAATAAAGAAAAATGTTTTTTGGTGGGGGTGAGGGTGATTCGGGTGGGTTGGGTTAGGGTAGGGTGCGGTTGGGAGGGAGGTTAGATGGCTAGGAGGGAGGGTTCAATGGCTGGATGGGTTGGGGTGGGGGTGCTTCGATTGGGTGAGGTGAGAAATGAGATGAGAGAAATGAGAGTGAAGATGAGAGGAGAAAGGGAGAGAGAAGATGAGAGGAGGGAGAGGGAGAGGGAGAGAGGAGAGAAGGAGAGAGAGAAATGTGGGCCTTACATCATTTAATGCATGATGGGTTTTTTAGGAAGTCGATATGGAACACTGTTTGAAAGCATACTTTTAGGAGAGTTTTCCCCAAAGTATAGCTAGGTTTTATGTGTTATCTTTGGGGAATCTCTCCTTTAATTTATTTCCTCTCCATACATTTTCCTTTAATTCTCCTAAAATAAAATAAAAATAAAGTAAAAAAATTAATAAAAAATAAAGCAAGTAAATAAATCAAATAAATTCCAAATTACTTAAAAAGAAGGCATCATCCTAGGAAACAATGCCATGTGATCCGTCCTATGTCAGGTGGTTAGATTAAGAGGATCCAGGAATTAAAAATTTTTATAAACCTAAAACCAACCCCGGGTACCTCAAAGCTACTCTAGGTTTAGTGGCTCTAGGGTTGTCCATTAGGATGGGTTTTTCCCTTTTATGGTATAATCTTAGGTTAACTACTTTAGTTTAATTGCTTTATTAAAATAGAATGTAAAAGAGTTTGTTTTGATTGCTTTGAAGAGAGTAATGATTGCTAATTTTGTAAACAATATTAAGAAAGTCTTAGGCTGTAAACAGAATGTAGTGACTATTCCTCAAGCTGAAACTTTACACTTGGATTAAGGTTTCCAATAGGATCCTTGCAATGCACTTCAAGTAATCACACTTTGGAACTTTCCCTCTTGAGTACAAAAACCACTCTCTCTAGCTCAAATGAATGATCAATTACAACTCAAGCTAGAATGAAGAACAATGGTACACTCTGTAGGTATGCAAGTTCATTGAAATGCACCAAATATGCAAATGAGAATTAAAGAGCAAGAGATTCGATTGTCAAAGGCTTTAATGTAATAAATCTTATAATAATAAATGGTACCCGTCCTTTAATTAGCAAAAACTTATAAACCTATAATCAACCTAGTGGTAGCCAAGGAACAAAATATCGTAATATACTTAGATATATCTAGATTTGATTTATTTAGAGATAACGGAACATCGTAACATCGGCAAATATTGGGTGATATTTTGACAAAAATATCGCAAAGTTTAAATTAATGAAAATACTTTGAAATTCACATGAAAATACTTGTCAACTTTATAGTTATTACAACAGTTAGTCATATACTCATTCTAAACAATATTCATTATAATTTATCTAAATTATATTTAATAGAATTTAAAACCAAAATTAAGAATCGATGTAATCTATATTACATTTATTTGATCAATGATCTCATCTCACGGCATAATATTCCATAATAAAGATCCAGCATTGACAGATAAGAAAAATAATTTTGAGGGTTAAATGGGGTTTGATGTAAGTATGGATGAGTTTGCAAAGAGATTGTAAGGATTTTATAGTTTATAAAAATTTTGGAGTCAAAATAGTGATTACCGATATTTCACTGATATTTCACCGACATTTTAAATCGATATTTAACACCTTACATATTTTCAGAATTACACAGCCGCTGCTCCATACGTGATTTTTTCGGTGGAGTACCCGCTCTTCTTCCATTCTTCACTAAAATCATGCATTTACGAATTCTTCCCCGATTTTCCTCCGATCATTTTTTCCTCTGCTTTTCTTCTATGTCACGAAACCGATTTTTCTGGATGAGAGACTGCTGAAAACCCATTTTTGTTCCCTGGTGGTAGCCAAAGCTAATAACCACTCAAAAAATGCATTTTCAAGCACTTAACTTTTAAAAATTAAAACTCTTTTTATGGTGGAAACTCATATTTAACTAACTTTGTGCATTGTTGTTCTGAAACTCTATAAACTTCACCTCCCTATGAAAAATCTATAAAAATTTAAATTATTATAAAAATGTAAAAATTGAATATGTTTCGCCAAAAACAATTAAAAAGTTACAAATTTTTTATAGTGAGATTACAAAGTTTGTCAGGCGAAAATAGGGAAAACCCAAAGATTTCTCATGGAAAAGGAATAAAAACTTAAATTAATGACCAAAATCAATTAAAAATAGAAATTTCGAAGAATGGCGTGATTCATGAATCATATCGATGACCAACAAACATTAAAAATATAAAGTTGTTAGAATGACTGGATGAGTCTTCAGGTGCATTTAATGCCGCATGAAGGAATGATAGCCTTTGGGTGTGAGTGACATGTTTTTCATATTTTATCCATCTTTTCATCAATCGGAGAAAGCTATTAGTGAGGTGTAGTAGCTCTCATTCCCCACAAGACCCAATGCTCCATCAACCCCACTTTCACTCTACCTCAAAGACCAAACTGTGCTACCAGTCCTACTTCGTCATTGTCTCCCCCCAACTCCATTACTCCATTTTTGAAGGTCTTTATTTCACTTTTCAAGCATAACCATTTCACAAGCACGAGTAACTCTAAAAAAATAGTGTATGTGGGTTTTATTCTTAATACAATTGTCATTTGCTTTTATGTGAGTTGTAAACTTTTATCTGTATATAGTATGGATTAGTGTGGGTTTGACTTTGTAATGACGTAATATGAGTTTTGATCTAATAATAGAATGCAATACATGTTCATGGGTTTCATTTCTTTTAGGAACTTGGATTATGAATTGTGTGGAGGTTGACACACCAAATTTTGATTTTGTAATATTTTGAATCATGGTCTCATTGGGAAGATTAGATCAATTTAGGATTCATTTTTATTAAGGGTATTTTCATTGGAAAAATATTTTTGATGGAAAATATATATTTTCAAATATAATAATGATAAAATAGTATATATATATATATATATATATATATATATATATATATATATAATTCTTTTATCTTTGAAAGAAAATTTTGTAACAAAATAATAGTAATAATATTGGGTTGAACCTCACTTTAGCTAAATCCAAAAGCATTAATCTTAAAATTAAAGTTCACTACCTATAAGGATTAGAATATGATTTTTAGAATAAGATTTGATTTTGATTCCCTTCTTTAGAATTAATAATAAATTCCCTTTTCCAAAATCATTAACCAACAAATATCTGTTTACTAATATAATAATCATAATAATCATAACAATCATAAGAATCGATCATAATAATATAATATGATAATAATGTTTAATCACATTTTTATGGAAATGTATTATGTAGTAGTCAAAACAAACTTCCAAATTAATATTTAATTATAAAATTAAAGAATTCACATGTTTAAAACTTGACAATCTTCTTATTTAAGAGGAAATAAAAAATAGCAAAGTATAAGGACTACACATTCATTAAAAATGACAATCTTCATATTCTGAAAGGAAATAGGAAATAGAAAAATTTGTAATTGCAGTAATGATAAAAACTAATAAAAATATTGATGCTTCAATTTGTTAAATATCTAAAAGAATGTTCATTCATAATTCTCTTTGTCAAATGACTATCATTCATGTCTTGTATTTCTTAAATAATATATTTTAAATATTTTATTTATGATATTTCATATCTTTGAATTTAAATAGTGTTGTAATCATAATTTTACCATTTTCTTAGAATTTATATATTATGTCATAATCTAATTTATATATTATGTTATTAGAATTAAAATTTCATGAATTTAACTTAATAGAAGAAGTATCAAAAGCACAATACACATTTCATTATTACTAATAAACTTGTATGCATGAAATCTTGGATATTATCATGTGCTTAAGACAAATAATTTAAAAACCTATGAAAAGCTTTCTCTCTAAGCCAAATTTAAGTTTGCAACTCATATGTCTGCCATGTGATTAGTAATTTGTCTACGAATAATGTTTGATTGTCTGTTTGAATAGTTTAGGAATGCATAATATCAATTGAGTCACCCATTGATGCTTTGTCCATCTTGAAAAATTATGACGATTATTCCCCTTATTCTCTAGGTAGATATTTGGACAAGATGTCATATTGTTAGTCGTTTAAAAAAGCAAACTAATAATGTTTTTATGTCTTGGCCAATTTGTGTAATTGGAGAACTATGGGGAAATGCTGTCAACATTTTCTCAGTTTGGATATAAGTATCATGGATTAACCCTTTGATATTATTGTGACACCCCAAAATCCAAAATCATTGATCATCTATCAACCTCGCAGAAGCTCGCGAATATCGTGGCAACCTCGATACCACACCGTCAGGTCTCATTTACTGAGATCCATAATTTGAACAGTAACAGACAGAGTCTCCTTTTTATGGGGAGCTCTATCCAAAACCTAACTTGTACAATAATACAATCACATGACCCATCTGGGGCCCAATATAACACAATGACCGCATCGGGTCCATTTATGAGTAAAATTTGACCACACCGAGTCCATTTATCCACATTCATATAAAAACATGTAAGACTACATTGAAAACAGTCCATATTGGTTCAATTACAACTTTTTACATATTAGTACATGCCAAAAATAATTTGTTCCAAATTATTTTACAAAAATAATTACAAAAGTAATTATAAAAGCAACACGTCGACTTTCTTCACCCTTGTGGCCCCAGATGAGAACCGTCCACCGACACAAGTCCCACACTTGAAATGTTTTTCCCATATAGGGTGAGCCATGCCTAGTAGAGTAATTCTTATAGAGGTTACTCCCCGCCTAAGTGCACATGCAATGTTTACACTTGACAATTCACATCAACATTCCAAAAATAAAAATATGCCAATTCTAAATGTTAGAGAAATTCTCTAAAGGCAATTTCCATTAGAACTTATTGTACGCACTACATATTATTTAATATGAAATGCTTCTATGTTAATTTGATATTCACATGTTGAATTGATATAGATCTTTAATCGAATTAATGAAGTCCATGATGCATACATAGAATGAAAGAAATCATGATGTGATCATGATAATAAGATTCCTATCATGTGCAATTATGTTAATGTCTAAATTATCCCTAGTCATAGGATCAACGAGACTGGACATTGTTGATCCGGACAGACTAGCACATGTCATACTCCTTGATTTGATCAATCAATAGATCTTATAGATGATGATCATGAGTTGATCAGAGTTGACATGTGGATGCTTGTTAAGAGTATAAGTATATTGAAGACCTGTCATGAGACAATCATATGGATCATCTATTTTAATGTAGATGATTGTCTCATCATACAGGTTTACGCAAAGATCTAGACTTGAGGTGCTTAAGGATATCTTGGATATTGATTCTGTACTTTGACCTCAATCCATGTTATCTCTTAGAGGTCGCTCTTTGGACGAGGATTGGGTATAGTTTGAGGTGTTCGAAGGTAAATAAGTAGCTAACAAGGGATTCACCGCTCCCAATAGAGGGAGGGTATACCTAAGGCCTCTTGTCATAATCATCACTTGGGAATCTCTAGCCAGAGTGAAAATGCCATGAGGAGTGTCTTCAAGTGTATAACATATGACTGATGAATCCGGGGACAAGATCAAATATCACTTAGGCTAGGTGTGGCATAGCCAGTCTAGTGGGAGCTACACATTATCCATGCTCTAAACCAAGTAGGGTATAGATTGGTGAAATGACGAATTGCAAGCTATTTGTCTATGGGAAAGGTATGCAATCAGACCATTAACTCTCGGATCAATTGGGGGTTTTGATGTATTGCTAGATACCAATCTTGACTTGCTTAGTTCAATAGTTGAATCAAGTGGCCAACATAACCTAAACCTAATGGGTCACACACTTAGAAGTGTGTGGAGCTGATATGAAATGGATTTGGATGTGATCCAAATATGAGGGAGTTTATTCTTGGGAATGGAATGTCACGGGATTAGTAGAATCCTAGGTTCGAAAGCCCTCACTTAGAGAGATAACAGGCTTAGGCTTGTTCCTCGGCTTAGGGTTGTGAAGGAACACGCCATAACGCATAGGGGTGCGTGTAGCCTATCATCACTTATGGTGAGGGGTATTTTGGTCATTTCATAAGTTAGGGTTTTCCTATAAAAGGAACATTATGGAAAACCCTAAGAGGGTTTTTAACACTTTAGAGAGAAAAACCATTTTTGTTCTCTCACCTCTAAGAAAGTATTCTAGAGTTTGAGAGACTTGGATTCACCTTTGTAGCACCAGGACCCTTTGCGAGACCATTGCCTTGGAGGTTGTCGGCTCCACTCTTTGTGTGGATACTGTTAGAGGTGAACCTAAGACTTGGTTCGCTTCAATCTAAAGCTGCCCCGACCACTAGCTAGGTTTTGAAATTGACACAAGGTAATCCTACACCCCCTTTGTTGTAGAATTGGATTTGATGCTACTAAGGGTCCTAGGACGGGTTTTTGTTGGGATTTTTTTTTGTTTTCCGCTGCTATTGGCATATGATGCTACCCACAAAACCCATCACTAACTTGGAATTCTACATGTCATGCTATGAAATGAAATGAGACTCATTCATGCACCATAACTCAGAGTCTTTACGGACTCCCATCACACAATGCAATGCCAATGTGTGATAAAATCCATCATTGATGGATTGCATCAAATGATCATTTTTAAAACAAAATTCATTTGCTTACAAACCAAAATCATTGGATATAATCTTAAATTACCATTTCCATATTCAAAACCATGTGTCTTTTGTCAAGTGATTTCTTTGAGTCTTCATCGTAGGCTCCGCACGCCTTTTACACTTTTTGGACTTTCACCTTTGGAGTGTAATGAACCAGTAACCGGGTCTTTCACACAAGGGAGTGTCTAGCCCTTCTTACTATTACCCGACACAAGTTTTTAGTTTCATGCAACCGCATGACTCTGTTAGACTTTTTCCAACGGTACCGAGCCCACCCATCAATCACCAAAGGCAATGTTGATTCTAACCATGCACTCACACCCATAAAATGAGATGTTCCCGTGCATATGCAATGTGATGCACCATTGCATGTCAATGCCATGTCACATATGTAATAAATGTCATATGGACAATATAAACTATACACTTTGCCATGTATCATGGACAATTATATTACATGTGTAACACCCCGTCCCGAGATGGTGTAATGTGTAATGTAACCGCAGTGGTCTGCATATGCGACCAAGAGCTTCTTTAATTATTTTAAATACCATACGAATTTTTGAAAGTTGTTTTAAGGGTGACCAGAAGTTTTCTAAAGAATTGTACTTTTGCAATTAAGGGAAAGTGGAGGGGAAAGTACAAATTATGGAATTTCAAAAGGATAATAATAATAATAAATTGTCAAAATGGTTCAGGAAAGCCTAGAAAATTCTCTAGATCTCGAATGATGAAACGGACTGCGTCTTTAATTTCGTCTCTCGAAATCTAGTGACCCATAAAAATTTTGTCGAATTATGAGACAATCAGAATATTTTACGATTTTCATGATAAGTCGCGCTGACTTACCTGACCGAGATTTTTACAAAATCTCGAAGTCGTGAATGGTTTTGATCTAAGTTCATTTAAAATAAATTGAACTGAAAAGAAATAAATTGTTTCGGGGTAGAAACGGATCCGAATGAGGCAATAAACATTTATTCAAATAATAATAATAATAATTAAAGAAAAAAAAAGGAATAAAAGTCAAACGGCAGGGGAGATGGACATAAGTGAGTGCGTGAGAGAGAGAGATTTATATTTTATTTTTTTCTTCTCTTCGTTTCTTTCTCAGATCTACGGAAATCAGATTGTAGATTTTTGTTGGAGTAGAAGGAAAAATTAGTCTACGTGACGAGAGCTGTGCGTAGGTACTAAAAGCTTAGCATTTCGTCAAACTCCAAGAGGTAGGGAATTTTCCTACTTTAGTTATTTTTAGCCTAAATGCTATGTAATGACTTGAAATTTTCTTAGAGGTCGTGAAAGGTCATAAACTTCAGTCCCAAAATTTTTGGATTGAGTTTAGGAATTTTTAGGAATTTTCGATCAGATTCTATACTCCATGCTGAATTTCCGGACTGCTTTCTGACAAGCTGGATTGAAATTATAAGATTTTATTCTAATAAATCCTAACATAATTTTCAAAAATAGTTTTATGTTTTTAGACTCTAAGGAGTCCTCGAGTCCGAATCTAAATCCATGTCTGTCAATAGCATTTGGTACCCACATACTTTTAAAAAATTTAATCAGAGTACCACGCGGTGCAAATTTCGTGGTTATGCTAACGTGTACTAATACATCGAATAGCATAGGGTCGCTTTGTGCTGCTAAAATGGATAGTTTTTATGGGCCATTTCATGTAGGGCATTTTGGTCAATTCACTCATTATCGATGTCCTTATCGAATGGGACTAGCACATAAAGTTTTCATAGAATCAAAGTTCGCTGATGTAGTCTCTTTGAAAGCTCCTTTGTATGTTTTATGGTTAAAACGCTGAACGCAGGCCATTTTCTCTGTAATTCAGATGAATTGTAGGCGATTGAGCACATTACAACGATAATCTAGCGTGCTTAACAAGAATTGAAAGAAATTAGTTGAGAAAAAGGTGAGTACTCAAAATCGTTTTCGAGCGTGCTTAACAAGAATTGAAAGAAACTAGTCGAGAAAAAGGTGAGTACTCAAAATCGTTTTCGAAAACGAAAGTGTTTAAATTACAAGTTCAGAAAGTCATTAAAATATAACGTGAATTGGTGAAACATTTTTTTACCTCCCACTTGTTATACTCAGTAAAAAATTTTGATTTCAATACTTAAGAAACAACTGCCCGGGTTTAGCAAAACCCTTAGATGGCAATGTACTTTCGCTTCCAATAAGATGCATTCTGACAGTATGGCAGTATATGGGACATTATGATTCAACTATATTACCGTCGGCAATCGGGGATTAGATATAGTATATATTTATAGTGAGAGTCGCCTCCGCATATCTACTGCATATAGATAGTTAGCGCGCTGACATAGGACATGGTGATGAGGTGTTGGTTTTGAGGTTCCATCACAGGGCATTTTGGTTATGAGGTTTCATTATGCTTATAGAGATCTCGTCGTGTTCACTGAACAATATTAGATGGGTAGTGTTCCGAGGTTCACTACCGATGCCAGGTTCCGAGGTTCCATGGCATCATGTCTAGGGTATTTCGTAAACGCCACACGTTGGTTGGTACTTGATTTACAAGATAGCATTTTCGATATTAACAACCACCGAAACAAAGTCAAGAAGAGTAAATAGTTTTCTGTATCATTTAAATGGTTTTCATACTAAAACTTCTATGATCATAAACGCTTTTACAACCATTTATGCCGTATTTTCATATTTGGAGGTACATACAAAGCAGACAAAGAATATTTAGAACTTATAGTAATTCACTTAAGCCCTCATTTGGCTCACAGTTTTCTATTTTTAAATCATTTTTTCAGGTGCAAGTGCCGAAGCTGAAAGACCTTTCCAAGATCCTCAGTCATAGACGTTGTGCTGTATTTATATATAAGATAAGGTGTAAAGTAAACATAATAAAAGTTAAAATGTGACATTTTATATATGTAAATATCTTTGGTAAAATATGCATGCATGGTTTTATGAAAACAGTTGCGAAGTGAATTTATTTGTAATGATCTGTCTTATACTGGCTTATGACTGAGGCCCATAATAGAATGGATTTTTGGAAATATTGGGAGTGTATTTTTTTATACAAGTGATTTCTATATTTCGGGCTTAACCACCATGCAACCGTTATGCTATTGGATTTTCGTTAAATCTAAAGTTGTGATTTTGATAGAAAAGTGAAAATTTTTATAACCCACATTTTTCAAAGACAACTTCAAAGTAGCTTTAACGACTTAGCTTCTGTATGGTAACTTGTCACTGGTAGAAGCCACGGGAGTGCCACGCAGTCAGCGCGTGATTCCCCAATAATAGGAAGGGGGGTCTCAATAACATGCATATAATTTCCAAAACAAACATTCATTTCAATATCAATATATAAGCATACCTATATCAACATTCATCAAACAACAATTATCAAGCATGTTATCACTAATCGAGTAATAACACCTTTAACCCTTAAGGCCAGTTGTGAATATAATGCCCATAAAAATAAAAAAAAAACCCACATAAGCAGCCTCAAACCAGCTCTTAAACTGGTAAAAAAACGACCAAACAAGCCCTTAACAGTCCGGATTATTATTATTTTATCCAAATAGTCCCCAAACACTTTTTGGGACATATTACAGACAATCAAAAAACAATTCACAAAGTCGGCCATAACCGGCTGCAAAACAACCATTAAAGTCGTTTTAACACAGTCCAAATAGCCTCTTAACAATCCGGATTATTAATTTTTAATCCAAACGGTCCCTAAACACTTTTTGGGACATATTACACACAATCACAAAACAATTCACAAAGCCGACCAGAACCAAGCCACAAAACAACCATTCAAGCCGTTTTAAAACAATCCAAATAGCCCCTTAATAGTCCGGATTATTTGTTTTTTTTTCCAAATAGTCCCTAAACACTTTTTGGGATATATTACACACAATCACAAAACAATTCACAAAGCAGACCACAACCAGGCAACAAAACAGTCATTAAAGTCGTTTTAACACAGTCCAAACAACCCCTTAAGGCATCAACACAACAATTCTACCTTAAAATAGCCCTAAGGTTGGAATAAACCAAGTAAGAAAAATCCCTACCTACCATAAACAATCACAAATCAACCCACAAAGCTAGCCACAACCGAGCCATAAAAACTACCAAAAAATCGGCCCCAAACTGTGCCAAACAGTCCTTAAAGCTAGAAATATAGCCAAACAACCCCTTAGGTAGAAATCAGTCCATAAAAAGTAGGAATAAACCAAAGTAGGAAGAATCCCTACCTCTTGGAGAATAGTAGAACCGAATGAGGTCTCAATAACACATCCTAAGCTCGAAAACTCTGATTTCTTCAAATCTTCTCCTTTGGATCTTTGGTGAAATACTTCGTTTTTGGTACACACATGTAGCTGTCGTTGAGACGATGAACTTTGGTTCCTGGCTCGACGAATTCCGACCGACGGAACTTCATGGATTGTCGAAAGAAGCACTTGGCTCTCTCATTCTCTCTCTCTTTCTCTCCATAGTTCTCCTAGAAGAAAATGGGATATGTTCTTCCCAAAATCTCTTTTTTTTTTTTAACATTATCCACAGTTTTAAACAGTTGGCCCACGTCGCACCACTTGTCCACGACTGGTTCGGGTTCGTTTATGTCCCGAACCAATTTTTTGTCCCGGTTCAAGTTCAAATCATTTTAAATGAACTTTCCTTAATTTATTTTCCACTTTCAACATTTTTCTCAAAAATCCCATTTTTGGGGGTCACCAGACATTCGTCGTCCCGAAAAACGTGAAATTTGTCTAAGTAACTAGATTTCGCAAGACGAATCCAATGGTGAGGTCCATTTTGTCATCCAAGATCTAGAAAATTTCATGTCTATAGCCTGTACTATAGCGTCAATTTACCTTTTTTCCCTTTTCAGAAAAATTCAAATTTACCTGAGTTTTACATTTATATAATCCTAAATGGGATAGGAACCATCACCTTATTTATCCTAGGAAAATTAAGAGACATGCATAATATCTTTTTTCTGAACTAAATATTTTTATGATAATCAATTTAAAAAGTAGAAATAGATAATCAATTTTCTTATATTGATGTGAAATTTAAATTTATTTATTATTTCACATTATTTATAGGATAACAAGAATGTATAAGGGTTGGATGAGGTTGCCTAATAAGTTACCTTAAGATTAAGTTGAAGGTAACAATCATTCATTGAAGTTGCGAAGGAACACTTGCAATGGGATAATAAGACATGTTCCCATGTCGGAAATTGTCAAAATGCACGATTTAATGATTTGTTGAAAATTGAATGACATTTAATCAAATTTGGGTTCTTGAGGAGCTATCAAAGATGGATTTTTCATGGGGAAGAATTCGAGTGTCCACCAAATTGGAAAGTTGTACAAAAAGTGAATCATAGACACATGTGGGGTGTACCATAAAAGAATTATTATCTAGAAGTGGGTAAAGTGGTGTGGGAGAAGTGATGATGTTGCTTACCAAGATAATGAGTCTCATGACCTTAATTGGTTTATTAAAGAAGATGATAGATTTAGATTACAACAACTTGATTGCTCAGACACTAATCTAGAGGTTGTTAATGATAATTTTTTGAGCTTGGAGACTATGAATGATTGTGATGATAACTTCATTATGTGATAATTTTGAAGTAGAAAATGAGACACTTCATGATTACTCTAATGAAGAAGAGTTAGCAAGAGTTGATGAAAGCGAAAATGATTACAAAATCTAGTAAGTTATTTCTTATTTTTTATATTACATGTCAAAGAATACAATTTACTCTATAACATATCTTTAAAAAAAATTTCATTCAATAAAACTCTTTATATGTTTATTATTTTCTTGTATTATTCATTGATTACAGATGGCTCCCTTATTGAAAGCTATATGAGTCATTTTGGATTCACTTATTGAAGCTAATAAAGGTAAACCCCTCCCTATCACACTTAAGGCGTTAGATGGGAAGCAAATTGGAAAATATATATGGTGAGAAATTGTCAAATAAAATTGGGTTAATAGTAAGGCAACATGCACTTGTAAGAGTGGAAAAATGGAAGCAAATGCCTCAATATAAGATCAATGCAATGCTTGATTGAATCAAGGTAAAATTCTTGTTGTGTGTGTGTCAATAATTATTACTTGTCTCTTTGATTTATTATAAGTGTACTTTCCTTTATTGGTTTTGAAGGAGAAATTTACCCTTGATTTAACACAAGATCATGTTAACAACTAGTTGATTGTTGTAGGAATTAGAGGTGTGACTTGCATAAGCATTTTAAAAAGTTTAAAACCATTGAAGAGGCTAAGAGTCACCCTCATGAGTCTGTGTCAAATCAGGAAGATTGGGATTCCCTTTGTGATCGATATAATAGTAAAGAATTCAAGGTAAATGTTGTAATAGATAATTATTCAATGATATTTATTATTGAATATTTTCTTACTTATATTTACATAATTTTTTAATATTGAGTGTTATTTAAGTTTCGTTCAGAAATTAATTCAGTAAATAGATAAAAAATTCTTTTCCATCATTGATGAGGGTCTCATTCATTTCTCTAACATGGTCTACAACTGGTAAAATATGAAATTAAGTTTATTTAATTATTTTGAATTATTTCTATGAACTTGTATCTCACTCAATATTAATGTATGATATTTGACAATCGATAAAGCATGGGGAATGGTTGGTCTAATTGAACTATTTAAAGTGGTTCATTGGAGTAGTAAAGATTGCTGGATGAATCAAGATGCTAAAGATTCTCATGTAAGTTTAATTTAGTTTAGAAATTTTAAAAAACAAAATTATAGTAAGTTTCTATATTAAAATAAGTTTACAATAATGATACATTGTAAGTGCCATCATGACAACTTGTTTACTTAACATTGTGATAAGAAGTTTATAACTTTTCTTAGCATAATTCATACACTACAAGTTTGATTCACTTATTGCTTGTTTGAAATTTCAATGTTCATAAATTGATTCATAGTAGGTAAAATTTGACAAATGCATTGAATAAAAAGGAGAAACTATACAAAAATTTCTATGGTTCTTAGCTAATTCTTTCATTTTTCACATTCGTAGGAGAAGATGTTGGAGCTCCAATACTAGTCAATATTAGAGGGAATTGTGGCCATGACTGAGGTAGAAATTTGTGAAAATGTTTTGAAGCATCGATCAAAATATGTTAAAGGTCTTTGTTTTGGCCCTAAATCGGCTTATGCTTTTAAATCTAGACAAACATCTTCTCAATACAAGGTAGAGTTGGATCATAGAATTTCTAAGACTCAAGTACTTATGGAGGCTCAACAAAAGCAACTTAATACCCAACATGAGTGAATTGAACACTTAGAGACTCTAATAGAACAAATAGATGAGCAACATCAATAATAATTTGAGGAGATCTTGTGTCATCTATGATCAAGTCAAGGGTCCTTATGATTTCTTCTTCATGATGCATATGTAATGGATCCTAATCCTTGTTTTTTGCCTATGTTAATTGGTTGTTTTGGTGATGAACATGTTAATAGACTAATACTTTATTTACTTGTTTACTAGTTGTCACATATATATTTTTTTATCATCACTATGAATGGTTTTTTTTTATAACATTAGTGAAGTCATTGGTCATGTAGTTTTAGATTGAAAAAAATGTTTAGAAATGGAAATATTTGTCATATTGTTTTAATCAGGTTCATATAGTAATTAAAAATTATGATTATAATATGAAATACACACTATAAGTATATTCCACTTATGTTATTTAGTTAAAGATATTTTTGATAAGTTGAGTTTTTGTTACAAAAACTTTTATTTGTTTTAAGGACAAAATTATTTATCAATAAACAAATGAAGACAAAATAAATTTATTAACAAGCTTTTTTGAGAAAATTTTGTCTTATTTAGTAATAAAAATTATTAGTTTTAACAATGAAATATTTTGTTAGAACAAACATTTAATAACAAATTTTATTTTATCTACGAAACTTTTTTATCACGAAATAATAGTTTCATCAAGGTTTAATAAAAACATATAGAGACAAAATTAGTTCTTCGGGAAATTTTTTTATCAAAAAAAAAAAGTTTTATCACTATTATTTGTTATTGACGACTTTTAGGATAAATTTTTATTCTTTTTAGTGATGAAAAATATCTCATTCACAAATGAAATATCTCGTTGGTAAAAACGTTCAACAACAAAATTGCATTTTATTGGATAAATTTTGGTTGACAAAAATAAAGATTTCGAGAGGATACTTTTAAAGACGCATCTACGAAAAAGATTATGATACAAAATACTTTTCATTAGGACATACTTTTGTTAACAAAATATAAACTTCTAATGACAAAAAAATTGATCACTAAAAGTCCATTTTCTTGTAGTATAGAACCCTTGCTGGTTTGAAGGTTGAAAAGAAGTGGACGTAAGCAAGAGTGTCCAAACCACTATAAAAATGAGTTTGCATTCTCTTTATCCTATCTATTTAATTTGTGATCTTTGCCTTGAATTGAAATTTCCATTTGTCTCACAAAGGATTTTATGGAAAAACCCAATTCACCCCCTCTATTGGGTTAGTTGCGAAGCTATTTGATCCTTCACTAACATTTACTAGTAATTAACATTTTCATCATCAATTATATAGTAAAATTTTCCAATAAGATTTCCAAAGAAGCTTGAAAAAAAATGAATTTAAGTCTATGAACCTATCACCATCAATAAAGTTCATTTCATCTTCATTTCTTATTGTTTTTTTTATAAAAGTCAACCAAATGTTTAAAGTATGATAGGTATGAGACTAATGTCCTTTCATTCAATATTTGTAGCATTTATTCTCAAGAGAATATTTGCTTCATGGTTTGCCCTTTTTCTAGGTTATGCCTTTGAATTGTTCCACTTTGGTTGGTTTGAAGTGGTTTGTTTACTAATAACGACTCAAAAGATGACATTTTTACTTGATAAAACATTTTTCTCACAACTTTTTTAATGTTAACTTGTCATAACTACCCGACTTTGCTAGTTGTTTGGTCCTAAACCTAGAACTAATATTTTTCTTGAGTACTGGTATGCTTTCAAGACCTTTATAGAGACTTTTACGACTCTTGGATCACATGAGGACAAGTTAGGGTTTGAAGTTCAAGCTTTGAAGCTCCGGGTTGAGATTTGATTGAGTTGAAGCGTTGGAAGCATGATTGAATAAGAGATGGAGGCTAGAAACACACATTGTTAAATTTTGCATCCTCCCATAGTAGGAGCAAATTTTACTCAACCATAATGAGAGGGAGTGAACATGTTTTTTTTTTTTTCCTGAAAAAGAAGTCTTTAGTGAATTTCACTCCCAAGCAGGGAGCATCCTCTCCTAGTGGGAGAAAACGTGTATCAGAAGCTGATTTAGGTAACTTTTTCATTCATTTTTTTATCCTACACGTCTCCAATTGGAATATTTACAATTTGGGAATCATTTATAAATTGGCTACTTAGCTCCAAACAAATAAAATCATCCCTTATATATAGAGTGATTGATAAAAAAACAAAATCATACTTTGAACAACTTCATTATTGAATAAAATCAATTACCTTTTAATTCTTTGGATTTGTACGCCTCTTCTTTATTTTTCTCTATTTTATTCATTCATGGCTACCATCTCACCAGCCATGAGTGAGTAGTCGATTTAGTCTTGGGTTATGGTGGATCCAAGCTTCCACCATGATGACCCAAGATGGGGATTTATGCTAAACTCAAAGGAAACCTACGAGACTGGTGTGAGTGTCATTTAGGAAGTGGAGGTTATGGCTCAAGTAATCTCTAGGGGTTGAGGGTGACACTCAACTTGTTAAAGACCCTTGGACATATTTGTTGAAGGAGTGTCTCATTATTAGTCAATTGCCCTCCTTAATACTTGGCAAGTCCAATCGGCATATTGAAATGTTGTTGAGAAGATCCTTCCTCCAATATGCATAATTGAGATTGTCTCTTGTCCAGATTGTGAAGGAGCCAAAATGAGAGCCTAGTCGACAATCAAACCAAGTAACACAACTATCCTTGTGACACCCCTAATCTGGGGGTCCTGTTGACAACCCGTCAACCCGTATAATTCCTGTGGATTTTGGGTGACCCGATACCACACTGTTGTGTCCCATTTATCGGGATCCATAATTTCACAAAAATCAGATAGAGTCTCCTTTGTTCGAGGAGCTCTACCCAACATACAACCTATACAAAAGTATAATCATAACCCATCCAAGGTCTCAACAAAAGTAGTATTGACCTTATAGGGTCCATCTGTCCATATCCTCAATATATACATCCCTTTACCAGGACCCATTCATTCACATTTAAATCTAAAATATGAAAATAAAACTCTTAATTACAATCCGTAAGAGTCCAATCACGACCCTCTTACCATAATTACATACCTGACTATTTAGACAATAGTCCTAAAAGAATTTTGTTATATTTCGTTTATAAAAAATATTTTTACAAAAATGTTACTCAAAGGTAATATCAAGGTCACACATCGGCCTTCTTCATAATCATGGCCTCGTCGGAGCGCCGTCTCCCTATACACCCCCTGTACCTGAAAGGGGGTCCCACAACGAGGTGAGTAATGCCCAATAGAAAAATTCTTCTACAAGGGCTACTCCCCACCTAAAATGCACAGGCAATGGCAACCATGAAAACCCAATCACATTCCATATAAATAATGCAATCTTATATGGAATATTACTGCGGTCATGCATGAGATAAGACTCCTCATGCCCACAACCCGAGTCCAGACCGACTCTCACACCCATAATGCCATGAAACTGGGCCATTGGTGTTTCAATCGAATGACTCCAACCCATTGGACAACCCTCCAATGTTTATTCAATTTTACCAAACCCCGTGTGTTTATTTGGGTTGTGAATTTCCGGGGTCTCACCGCATGCTTCGCACGCCTTCCGACACTTTCGTAAACTTTCATCGCTGGATACATATGTCTGACTAAGAATAAAATTTGGGTCTTTCACCCTGGGTGGGGTGGGGGGAGATCTGCCCCATCTTGCTTCACCCAAACACACTAAATTTATTATTATTATTTTTATTCACCCATGAGTCTCAATTTTGGACATTATCCCAATTTCCGAACTCACTACACATTCACCAAGAATGGTGAATAACCAATACCATGCACCCACACCCGACTCGACGCGATGTGACCATACATATGAAATGCAATCATGTCATTTCATGCTATGTCATGCTACATGCAACATTTATAAATTCCAGATAATTATATTTCCTACATATAATTTCCATTCATCACACTTTGTTAATCCATCACGCAAACACATATTAACATGATTTTTAGATGACATGAAACTGATATTATTTATTTTTCCAATACACACAAAATGACCCAAATCCGCACTCCATATAAAAACAGTGGCAATCTCTTGGTCCCTTCACGGCCATGAACCTTTTTTTTTTTTTTTTTGGTTCCATTAATCAACAAATTACAGTGATACCAAAACACACAACAAAACCCAAAGATATTAGTCCCTAGATCAAAACCAAACCTCAACACAGCCCGAGACTCGCCCAAAACAGCCTCCGAACTCGTCGACCGGTCCGAAAAACAACCCCCGAAAATTCATCCCTGATTGTCTAAAACAAATTTGGGTGGGCTCAGTCCGAACTGCTTGAAAACAATCTAAAATTCCTGTGTTCTCCTACACTCAATCCCAAGATTTTGGGATTGAAATTTACGGCCTCTCATGGACTCAAAGAAAACCCCAAGCCATTAAATGACTTTTAGGCCAGAAATATTCCAAGTAGGAAAATTCCTTACCTCTTGGAGTTTGATTTTAAACTCCTTAGATTTTGCAATCTACGCACAGCCCTGCTGTATGACCAACTTTACCTTCTTGCTCCGATTTAAAACCCATGGCCCGACATTTCAGATCTGCAGAGAGAAGTTTCTCTCTACTTTTCTCCTTTCTCTCCTGCACACTGCCGTATTGCTCCTTTTTTTTTTTTTTTTTTTTTTTAATTTGGATACATGGCTCACATTGCGCGACATCTCTCATTCAAGTCCGTTTCTACCCCGAAAAAATTTATTTCTTTTCAATTCAATTTATTTTAAATGAACTTAGCTCAAGCCATTTCTTGACTCCGATATTTTCATAAAAATCTCGTCACTTGAGTCACTGGCGACTTATCACCTAGAAAATCGTAAAAATATTCCGATTGTCTTAAAATTTGATGAAAATTTTCTGGGTTACTGGATTTCACGAGACGAATCCAAAGGCGCAGTCCGTTTCGTCATCCGAGATCTAGAGAATTTTCTAGGCTTCCCTGAACCATTATGGCAATTTATTATTATTATTATCATTTTGCCATTTTTGAAATTTTCTAATTTTCCCGGGTTTTACATTCTTCCCGCCTTAAAATAATTCAGTCCCGAAATTCACACACACTAGCACACAAAAACACATGCGTATGCAATAGTTATTCTAGTTCCAATATTAGACTTCCAATCTTAGACAAACGCACCTTCATCCTCAAATAGGAAAGGATAGGTGGCCCGCATCGTGTCCTCGCTTTCCCAAGTTGTCTCCTCCACTCCACAGTGCTGCCACAACACCTTCACTAGCCTCACCATCTTGCGTCGCAAAACCTGATCCTCGCTATCCATGATACGCACCTATCCCTCCTCAAAGGTCCCATCTGTATCAACAACAATCTCTCCCCAATCCACTACATGAGCTGGATCTAGAGGATACTTCCGGAGCATGGAGACATGGAACACCTCATGGACACCTGATACACTCGGTGGTAACACCAACCGGTATGTAACTGTATTCACCCTCTCTTGAGTATCTCGAAGGGTCCGATGTACCTTAGCGCTAGCTTTCCTCGCTTGCCGAACCTGACCACTTCTCTTTTAGGCATCACCTTCAAGAAGACGTGATCACCCACCTCAAACTCTAGAGGTCGACGCCGTCTGTTAACGTAGCTCTTCTGCCGGCTTTGAGCAATAAGAAAGCGCTTCCGTATCAAACTCACCTTCTTAGAGGTGTCTCTAATCAAATCTAGACCAGGAATAGACCTCTCTCACACCTCTGTCCAACAATTCAAGAATCGACATGGCCTCACATATAAGACTTCATAGGGTGCCCTCTGTATACTCGCCTAATAATTGTTGTTATAGGCAAATTCCACTAAGGGTAACTGCTCCTCCCAGCTACCCTTAAGATCCAGGACGCATGCTCGCAGGATGTCCTCTAAAACCTATATGGTCCTCTCTGACTGACCATCTGTCTGTAGATAAAATGCAGTGCTCATTGTCAATTATGTCCCCCATAGCCTTTTGGAAACTCTTCTAAAAGTGTGTCGTAAACTTGGGATCCCTGTCCGATACGATGAAATTGGCACTCCATGTAGTCGGACAATCTCCCGAATGTACACCCGGCAGAATTCCTTTAGTGTGAAGGTCATTCGCACTGCTAGAAAGTGTGCTGACTTAGTAAGCCGGCCCACTATAACCCATACCGGCTGGGCCATGCCTCGTCAGGTCCGTGGGCAAGCAGGTCACAAAATCCATCGACGGTTCTTACCCCACCGCTACTCTAATGGTTGAGTAGCCCTGCTGGCTTTTGATGCTCATCCTTGACTTGTTGACACGTGAGACATCATCAAACAAAATCTTCAACGTGTCGCTTCATTCCGCTCTAGTAATATTAGCAACGAAGATCTCGGTACATCTTCACATGCCACCCGATGCACAAAGAAAACGGAGCGTTGGAACCCCGGAGGATCTCCTCTCTCAAATTCCACAACTAGTGGAACCACAAACCCATCCTCATACCGAAGACTACCATCTATGTGTGGATGGCCCAAATTTTCACACCCGAACTCTGGATCGCACTTATCCCGATGGACAATATCTATGCGTCCTGCCCCTGAGACTCAATCACCCTACTTAGTAGGGATGGCGAGTTTACCTGACTCCTTAGCGCCCTCGAAAGCATGATCATCGTGATTTCAAAGATAAAATGTCACATACCCTCAGCCGCCTACCACTCCCGAAGCCACACTAGCCAAGACTCCCCCCGGTGACTTCCTGACCGAAATGCACGCCAGAACTACATTTGCCTTATAAGGATGGTAATGCAAAGTGAAGTCATAATCTTCCAGATACTCCATCCATTTGTGTTGCCTCATGTTGATGTCCCACTGTGTGAAAATATACTTCAGACTCTTGTGGTATGAAAATACCTCAAACTGCTCACCATACAAGTAATTGCGCCAAATCTTTAAGGTAAGACAATAGCCGCCAACTCCAGATCATGTGTAGGGTAATGCCTCATGATTCTTAGCTGTCTAGAACCATAAGCTTCAACCCTCCCAGCCTGCATCAAGACACATCCAAGTCCATCCCTAGAGGCATCACAAAGACACCAGGTACTCATTCCTATTCCCAGGATCTCAATAAAATAGGAGCTATAGCAAGCCTCCTTTCAATTCCCGAATGCCTTCTCACACAGGTCATCCCACTAAACTTGACCCCTTCCGGTCAATCTAGCCGGCAGTGCAGCTAGCCCGGAGAAAATCCTCAATAAACCTCTCTTGTAAAAATCCTACCAATCCTAAGAAACTCAGATCTCAAGACCGCCTTCAGCCTCTCCCCAACTCATAATGTGCCTTTTTACCTTCTTAGGGTCTACTGACACACCTGAAGCTGACAAGACGTGTCCCAAGAATTTCGCCTCAATAAGCCAAAATTCACATTTTTTGAACTTGGCATACAAATGATGGTCCCTGAGTGCCTAGAGAACAATCCGCAAATGATCCTCGCGCTCGCCCCGACGAGGCATCAAAATGTCGTTAACAAATACCACAACAAACTGATCTAAGTAAGGTTGGAATACCCTATGCATGAGATCTATGAATGCTGCTGGAGCATTCATCAACCCGAAAGGCATCACTGTGAACTCGAAATGCCCATACCGCATCCTAAACAATGTCTTAGGGATATCAATCTCCATAACTCTCAACTGATGATAACCGATGCGAAGGCTTATCTTGGAGTAGACTCGCGCCCCTTTCAACTGATCAAACAAATCATCAATCCTCGGTAATGGATACCGATTCTTGATCGTAACCTTGTTCAACTATCGATAATCAATGCACAGTCGAAGCGTCTTGTCCTTATTTTTCGCAAACAAAACCGAAGCGCCCCATGGTGAAGTTCCTGCCTAATGTGCCTCATTAAACAATCCCCGCACTTGGACCTTGAGTTCCTGCAACTCAACTGGTGTCATCCTATGAGGAGTCATAGAAATGGGTGACGTACCAAGGTGTAACTCAATGATAAAGTCTACATCCCTATGTGGAGGTAATCTTGGTACCTCGTCAGGAAAAACATCTTCATACTTGCAAACCACCCAAGGTAGACCCAAATCCTATCTCCCCTCATCCTTTAGGGTAAGGCTTGCTAGCCAACCCATCAACTGTCTACTCCACCTAGAGTCGTGCACGGTCTGGGGCAAAACATCATGCTTCTCCCCCTGAAAAGTCACACGGATACCGTCCCATGTGTAGGCAGTAATCCTCCTACTATAACAATCAATGACGACTCGGTGTGCCGTTAACCAATCTATGCCAAGAATGATATCAAAATCTGATAAGTTCATTACCCGAAGGTCCATCGTGAGAAGAATCCCTAAAATCTCTTACTTATAATCCCGACATATCTGATCAATCCTCACCCTAATCCCCAAGGGAGAGAACTCACATGTAACAGCTTTCCCAAGGATTTAACCTTTAAGCCCAAAACATTCACACAAGATGCAGCATTAAGCATGAATATGATGCATCCGAATTTAAACAATACTCTTGTGAGAGCGGAAACATACCCCACATATCAAACTAATCTGTAAGCTTAGCCTGCGGTACTATAGCGTATACACACCCTTAGGTCCCTGAAGTACTAGCCTGGAAGTCTTGGCCTCGACCTCGACCCATACCTTGGCCTTTCTGGCCTATCTATGTGGCAAAAGGCGTCTATGCAGGACCTTGAGACTGATACTGGTCCCTCTGGCCCGCACTAGGGTGAGAAGGAACAAACTGTGTGCGCGCCTATCCCACTAATGACTGGGATTGCGTTGTCCCATAATTCCGGGATCCCTGCCTCTGTGGACAATCCCGTCTCATGTGCCCAGGCTGATGGCAATGATAGTATGTCATCTGCCCCTTCTAGCTAGAAGCCCTAACTTGGCCTTGGCCCTAATAGCCACCGCCCCGTCCTTGAAATCCCCATGGAATATAAGTCTTCCGCTTCCTTCCCGAATTAGAAGAAGATTGATTCTCCTTCCTCTTAGTACTAGCACCCATATCCCGGATGCTCTGTGTGTCATCTACTCCTCTTCCAATGGACAAGGCTGTCCTGACCATCGAGTCCCCTCCTCCCATGTACGTCGGAGGATGATGTGCTTGAAACCCTTGGAGGTTACTCGTCCCTCCCTGGCCCACCGTTGCACTAGTCTTTGCAATAGTAGCAGCCACCGCTGGGCCGCCAACAATGCTATGATGGTGGACTCAAAGGCCCATACTACTCCGACTAATCGAACAATGACCCGCCACCATCGGTGGCCCTCCTTGAGGGGCCAGAGGATCATGTGCCTCGAACCTCCGGGAGGTTACTTGACCCCTGTTCTAATTGCACCAGCTGAGCACGGTGGCAAACAACAACACCTCGCCTCGCATAAGGGCAGCAACTACAACAACAATGTACCTTTTGCGAAGGTTTGTTAGTCTAAAGTCGGTGGTCGTGGGTTATTACTCCGCCCACCGCCCCGACGTCCTCTTCCTCTTCTAGCCATCTACAAGTGTTAGATAGCAATAGAGGTCTCAAATTTTTATCTCAGTCTACCTGTAGTGTACGTGCCAACTACTAATAGACTTTAACATCATGAACTACACCGTTCATCCTTTTTTCCTTAGTGGTGCATAATGCCAACCACTAATACAAATAAGTTCCCGAACTATCATGTTCATTTTGCTTTCCGAACCCCTAAGGTTATTTTTTCAAGCCCTAGTGTTCCTTATACAATCTACCATGTATATTATTCACACAAATCACACAGCATGTTAAGCACAAAACACGTAACACATAACAATGCATGATCTATACCCATGCCCATCACTCGATACTGTGGTGGTACCTAGGGACTCTGATACCTAGTCGAGACGCAGCTAGTATCATGACCATACTGCGGATACCCTGACCGAGCTCCCTAGGAATCGCTTACCTAGGCTCGACACAAGTCGTGGACACCCCAAATCCGGGGGTCTTGTTGACAACCCGTCAACCCGCGGAATTCCTATGGATTTCAGGTGACCCGATACCACACTATTGTGTCCCATTTATCGATCCATATTTCACAAAAATTCGCAAGGTAGTATCTCTTGTTCCTGGGGAGTCTTACCAACATACAAAATCCTCAGAGTAACAAAGATAATCATAACCCATTCAAAGTCTTGGAAGAAATAGTATCACCGCATTTGTGGTCTATCTGTCCATATCCCCAATATATACATCCCTTTACCGGGACCTATACATTCACATTTAAATCTAAAATATGAAAATAAAATGCTTAATACAAATCCCGTAAGAGTCCGATCACGAATTCTCTTACCATAATTACATACCCGACTATTTACACAATAGTCCCAAAAAGAATTTAGTTACAATTCTTTTATACAAAATATTTTTACAAAACTGTTACTCAAAGATAATATCAAGGTCACACATCGACCTTCTTCATAATCACGGCCTCGTTGGAGCACCGTCTCCTTGTACACCCCTTGTACCTGAAAGGGGGTCCCACAACGGGGTGAGCAATGCCCAGTAGAAAAATTCTCCTACAAGGGCTACTCCTCACCTAAAATGCACATGCAATGGCAACCATGAAAAAGTCTAATTACATTCCATATAAATAATGCAATCCCATATGGAATATTACGTGTCATGCATGAGATAAGACTCCTTATGCCCACAACCCGAGTCTCGACTGACTCGCTCACACTTGCAATGCCAAGTATGAAAACTAGTCATTGGTGTTTCACCCAATGACTCAACCCATTGGACAACCCTCCAATGTTTATTCAATTTTACCAAATCCCGTGTGTTTATTTCAATGAGAATTTTGTGGTCTCTGTGTGCTTTGCACGCCTTCCAACAATTTCGCGAACTTTCATCACTTGATACATATGTCTGACCAAGAATAAATTTGGGTCTTTCACCCTAGGGGGGGATCTGCCCCATCTTACTTCACCCAAACACACTAAATTTATTATTATTATTTTTATGCACTCGTGAGTGTCTCACTTGGACGTGTCCACTATCGAGCTCACTATTATTACTACCAAGAATGGTGAATAAACTTCACATCATGACCACAATCCACTCAATGGGATGACCGTGCATATGAAATGCCATCATGTCATTTCATGCTGTTATGTCATGCATGCAACATTTATAAATTCCGGACAATTATATTTCCTACATATAATTTCCATTCATCACAATTTCCATATTAATACATCACGCAAGCACATATTAACATGATTTTTACACACAACCACATATTATTAATTTTTCCAAAAATACACATAAAATAGCCCAAATCTCAAACCCATATAAAGCAGGGCACCTCTTGGTCCCTTCACGGCCATGAACCATTTTTTTTTTTGTTTCATTCATCAACAAATTACAGTGATACCAAAACACACAACAAAACCAGAAGACGTCAATCCCGGGATCAAAGACAAACCTCAACACAGCCCAGGACTGCCTGAAAATAGTTCCGAAAACCCTGTCCAAACTGTCCAAAAACAGTCCCGAAAATTGAGCCCGAACTGTCCAAAAATAGTCCCAAATTTTGGACTGTTCGAAAACAATCCCGAAAATTCCTAAAAATTCCTACACTCAGTCCCAAGATTTTGGGACTAAAATTTACGACCTCTCACGGCCTCAAAGAAAACCCCAAGCCATTAAATGACCTTTAAGCCAGAAATATTCCAAGTAGGAAAATTCCCTACCTCTTGGAGTTTGACGAAACCCCTATATTTTAGTACCCACGCATAGCCCTCGTTATGTGGACCGACTTTACCTCTTGCTCCGATGAAAACCCATGGCCCGATTTCTATAGATCTTAGAGAGAAGTTTCTCTCTCTACTTTTCTCCTTTCTCCCCCGCACACTACCGGTTTACTCCTTTCTTGTTTTTCTTTTTATCCTTTTCTTTCCTTTTTTTTTTTAAATTTGGATACATGGCTCACATTGCGCCATGTGTCCATCTCTCATTCGAATCCGTTTCTGCCTCAAAATAATTTATTGCTTTCCAATTCAATTTATTTTAAATGAACTTAGTTCAAGTCATTTCCTGACTTCCGAGATTTTCGTAAAAATCTCGTCTCTAGAGTCATTGGCCACTTATCACCCAGAAAATTGTAAAAATACTCCGACTGTCTCAGAATTCGACGAAACTTTTATAGGTCACTGGATTTCGCAACATGAATCCAACGACGCAGTCCGTTTCATCACCCGAGATCTAGAGAATTTTCTAGGCTTCCCTTAACCATTCTTGCAAATTATAATTATTATTATTACCATTTTTCCATTTTTGAAAATTTATAATTTTCCCGAGTTTTACAATCCTTCTTCTAGAATTTGCACTTCTTAATAAATTGAACAAGAGGACTACCCTTTAGTCACCCCTCAAATATCATCATGTGTGTGTGCTTGGTGAAACCAAGCTTTGGGATTCCCTCCAAATATGATTTACAACCAAAACAACCAATAAAATCTCCAAAAATCCAACTTTTACATAAAAAGCAAACCTTTTTCACAAGCAAGCCTATCAAACTTGGGAATCAAGTACAAAACTCATCCCATTGAACGACCCTAAAACCACTATATCTACAAGTAACCCTGACTATGCGTGAGTTGGATTTAGGTCAATTATAAATATTTGTGACTTTCGAACCTAATCAATTAGTGATGAATCACTTACTTAAAGAATGGCTATAACCACTATGGCCCTAAGAAGTGTCTTTTATAATTGCTTCATGACCATGCCCTAAAGCTCTCCCTTAGTCATATCCATGTCAACATCATCCATGTTCGTGTTAAACAATGACAAAGACTTATTAGTGTGAGATTGATAGTTTTTAAGAAAAAAAAAACTCATTACTTTTTTTGGCCATAAGAAGACATGAAATCAATTCAAGATATTTGATGAAATGATGCTTTCAATATTTCTTTTATATGACCATATTTGAGGTGCAAAAACATTGTAAATGTCTTTTCAAACATACATTCTTTAGTAAAAAAATTTCCAAGTGATTTTAATTGTAAAGTAATTGTGAATAAAGTTGAGTTATAGTTATTGAAAAACTTGAAACTTTAAATCTCAAGTGCACCAAATCGTGGAGATATTTTGAAAGGATTACATTCTTTTAATGGTTATATTGTTTCTTCAAACTAATCTAGTGGATGAAAAGATCCTTAAGCGTAAGTGAATACCTTTTAATCCTTCATAATTATGATGATAAGGAATAATAAATCATTAGCGTATAATGTTATGATGATGCATCATTCCCTTAGCTTCCAAAATTAATTTCATCGAAGTAAATTTCAAAGTAAAAAATCAAAGATAAGTATTTTCCATCCAAACTATTATGAGCAAGAAACTCAAGCTTTACAAGGTTTGACATTATCTCATGGATGCAAAATAAAACACCTTTAAGTATAACGCTCAAAATAAGCACCAATGTTTCCATACCTATACTGGATCTTAGTAAACCAGCGTCAATGATCACATACAACAAACTAAACCATGTATCTTTTTTTAAAGCGTCAAGAAAGTGAGCGTCATCATTTTCATTTTTTTTTTTAAGTAGTGAAAGGCTATGGTGAATTAAAATCCTATAAACCAATGTTTCTTTATTTGACTAGGAGCATATTATACACCTTGGTTTCTCAACTATCAAGTGTACATAACAGGTTGGCACAAATAGGTTATGCACCTTGCGTGGATATTCGTGAGAGCTTTAGAGAATCTACCTAGGTTCTCATTGGAAGCGACCCCACCTCCACTTTCACTAAGGTGAAGTGTGTTTAGCAACTAAATTAACACACCATCTATAAAGAATATGGTATTCATTAAGAGTAGATACTCAAACTCACTTAAAGCATAATGTACTCTATATATCTAAACCATAGAAATGGACTCTCAATTAAGTATAAATGATAGAGTACCTCATAGTTGACATGTGACTTGTAACCCATATGAACCGACCTTAGGGGATTTCCATTCTAGTAGGCATTCTAGTATGCTAGGTTACCATCATCCTTGACCTCTGTAACATGCATAAGCATCATCTCCTTGATGTTTCGTTCATTGATTTCCTATTTCGAGGGTTTGGTTAGAAGATGAACTAAATTCAACTTTGACCTAACAAATTCTAGAGATAACCCATGTCTCAAGTAGACCTTAGGCATACATGTTTGTTCTTCCCATTGAACATTTTTAACCTTAGCTATTACAACTTGACTATCACAACATAGATATTAATGATGTTGGTCTTGTAACAATGGATATCTGATAAGAGGCTTTTAAGCCAGTGTGTAACTTTGCTTAGAAGATTTCCAAGAAACTACATATATTCAAAGGGTTAAAATGTACTCAGTAGTGGATTTCATCTAATTTGAGTCAAAGATCTAATTGTCCTCACTAAATCCTTTAAAGATATGTAGATATCTAGCATAAAACAAGCCATAATCATTGGTGCCTCTTCTTAAGTACCTAAATACTCTATTAATACTAACCTCATAATCGTGATTAGGACTTTGAGTGTACTGACTCAATGTTCCAATTGCAAAATCAATGTTAGGTTTGGTATAATTTGCAAGTACATTAGTTTCTTCATGATTGGAACATACTTAGTCTAGGCAATACTATTTTTTCTATTTTTTTAACTGTGAATTGAGATCAAAGGGATTTTTTATTGGTTTACATTCAAAGTGTTTAAATTCCCCTAAAATTTTCTCAACATAGTATTCTTGAGATATTTTTAACCCATTAGGTGATCTAGTTATCCTAATTCTTGGAATTATACCTCACCTAGCTCTTTCATGTCAAATTTGGATCCTCAAAATTTCTCACATACAACCTCTAGGATAGTTCCAATGATAAGCATATTACAAACATTAAAGCAAATGATAATACATGTGTTATTCTCAAACTTATTGTAAATACATTTATCAATGTTATTAATGGAAAATCTATTAGATACTAACAAATAATCAAATTCTTATGCCACTATTTGGGTGCTTTTTTTAACCTAAAAAATGATTTAACTAACCAACAAACTTTTTGTTGCTCTCCTAGAACCATGGAACCTTTGAATTTATCCACAAAAATTTTCTCTTCTAGTTCCCCATTTAATTAGTGTATCTATTTGTGGTAATTTAGGGTTATATGGTATAACTTCGATGGGTAAAGGATATATATGGTTTCAAGCATTCTAGGACTAATTTATAAAATAATTAAGTGTTTGAATGAAGGATTTTAAGTCTGAAATGTTCAAGTTTTGTTTGATACAAAACAACCTTTTGTGAACTAGGATATGGATGATGATATTTAGGGTTTCCAAGGTAAAACAAAGCATTTGGGATGGTTTTAGAAGTATAATTGAAGGTTGAAAATTTGTTTGTGGAAAGATTAAGGATAAGATGATGGGATGAGTTGAGGTTGTAGAAGGATAGGACTTACTTTGCTACCCAAGGAATCCACCAAGGGATAAATCCACGAACTCGCCACTCAAGGAAATCCACCCAAGGGATAAGAGAACAAGAGATATACTTCACCACTCAAAGAATCCACTAAGGGATAAGTAGCCATGAACTCTCCACTCAAGGTGTTGACACTAAAAATAAATTTTTCGGCCTAAAGGGTAGTGGAATGGGCCTAATAGATATGCAAAGCCTAAACCGTATGAGCCTAACCCAATCCGAAAAAGCCCAAGCCCATGATAATCAACCCATGAAAAGGTCCAGAGACATTTCTAAAATTTTTAAATTTGTCAAAGCTAGCATCAAAGAATATTGAGACTCTGTCTCAAAGGTAGAATATGGGGGAGACTTTTTCTCCAAGTCAAGACATGGAAAATGATGTGGGCAATTACTTGAAGTGGTGGAAATGACTTGAGGAACAAGACTCCTTGGTGGAGACATGGACAGTTTTTGGAGAAAGTGTATTGGTGCAATTACTCAGAAATGCCTATAAAATAGAATCAAAGCATCAGAGTGAGAGATCGACTTTTTTCAAACACTTAAAACCAATGTAAGAGCATTTCAGCATTTCTCTTATTCTTCTACAATTTCAGCAACATTTTTATTCAGATTCCTAGCTTAGTTTTATATGTTCTTTCCAAGTACTTTATCACTTCAAATCTCTCTTGCTTCATCATTTGATTTTTAGTCTAATTCTATAATAAAATCTGCTATTTTTCAAGCTAGTTCGTTCCGTTTTTCTCTTAGCTTTCAATTCAGTCTATGCAATCTAATTTTCAAGGTATTTTTCACTTATAATCTAGAAAACCGTCAAGGGAACTAGGGTATCCATTTGTCATTTGAACAGAAGTTAGATTTCGGCACAATTTTGTTCGAAAATACTATAATTTCCTGGCATGCCCACGCATTCACCAATTCTCGTGCTTTTTGTATGTTCTGGTGAATTCCACTAAAAAATCCATCGAAACATATTTTTGGCAAGCCTGGTAAGACACATCTTTGTGAAACATCGCCCGATAGGACACATCTTTATGAAAATCCACACATTTTTTTTGTTTTTTTTCTATATATAGTTGTGCATATTCCACTTCGGAACTCTATTTTTGCTGAAGAATGCCACCAAAATTGAGGAGTAAGACAACTATAGAGTCTTTGGACAAAGGTTCTGATGTTGTAGAAGCAGTATAGGAAGGAAGAGTTCTAGCCCTAGTAGAACAGATAGAAAACTTAATGAATTCTTCAATATGACAGAAGGGGAATCCATCTAACAGCCCTATTAAACAAGTGGAAGGAAGAAGTGCAGGTAATGTGGATGTGCTTATTATATTCTCTAATAATTTTAATGAATTTCAGGCTCTCATGCAAGAAATAAAGAGCCATCGAATGATCATGACTACCTTTATGGAAGAAATGAAGCTGTAATCTCAATCCATCCTGGAGAATCTTAGAGAAATTGGACAACCAAGGCAAGAGGTTGCTTCTAAACCTGAAAGATAAATTTTCTAATGAACTCGAGGGGCAACATTCTTAGAACCTACGAGAAGCTGGTGAATTTCACCGCTCACCTATGCAAGTAGAGGTTAGGTACCTTTCTCCACATAGGAGAGAGGGTGGTACTCTAGAGAACGTGGCAAGGGAAAGACTTAATGCAGCTAGAGCCACAGTCCTTCAGAGGATTTTTACTCAGACTAATCGACTTACACAACCTGGAGCATATGAAGAGGGCTTTTCTTTTAATGGAGGCTCGGGGGGCATCATGCAGCCGCCTGTAGGAGTGAATGGCAACAGGGGTCAGCAGGTTCAACAAGTTCCTTAATAGCCTTTTGGGCAACCAGCCTTAGTACCAAATTTAGGAGCAATCAGAGAGGCGGTGCATGAGTTTTATGGGCCAAGCCTCCGGAAAATTGGTCGCCTGGAGTTCTACAAACCATATCCAGAATGATAGACAGGGAGAAGCCCTTCCTAAGGTGGTACAAGGAGAACTCCTACCCTGGAGAAGATGGTCAATCCACCCTGGAGCATGTTTCTATATTCATTATGCGATGTGGGGAGTTGACTAACTACGAGAATTTCTATCATTTCAAGCTTAGACTGTTTCCTAACTCTTTGACAATGGCAGCATTCACTTGGTATACAACATTACCAAGGAACTCTATTCGAAGTTGGTAGGAGATGGAAACATGGTTCTACACTCAGTTCTTCAGGGTTGAACCTAAAGTGTGCATTGCAAAACTGTCCAAAGTGACTCAAAGAAATGGGGAGACTACTAATTTGTTCATCTCCCGGTTCCTAATGATGAGAAACATATGCAAGATCCATCTTACAAAGACAAAGTACGTGAAAATGGCCCAAAGAGGTTTGTACATTGAGTTAAGGAAAAAATTCCATTGTATGGAATTTAGAGATTTTTATGAACTTGTAGCTAAGGTGATAGAATATGAGGAGCTACTCATGGAAGAAAGTTACCGGAGAAAAAAGTCCATGGGAACCTATTGTCAAGAAGTGAACCAGGAAGTGGTAGTGGCAGATCTGTCTACTATAAGGACATTCACTTGTCCTCTTTTGGTAGAGAAGACACTTGATTTGTGGAAGAAGACACAAATTGTTGGTAAACAAGTTCAATATACTTTTGAGGTAGCAAAAAAAGAGGAAATATTCAATTTCCTGGTGAAGGAAATATTCAATTTCCTGGTGAAGGAAATATTCAATTTCCTGGTGAAGGAAATATTCAATTTCCTGGTGAAAGAAAAATTCATTACCTTCCCTAAAGACCACCTGATCCACAGTAAGGATGAACTAAGGGGAAAGGCTTATTGTGAGTACCACTATTCATGGAACCACACTACTAATGCATGTTGGGGTTTTAGAAATGTCAAATAGGACAGGATCAACAAAGGAATATTCAAGTTCCCTAACAAGAAAGAGGTTATGGAAATCAATGAAGATCTTTTCCCACCAGTGGCCTCAATTAATACTGCCAACTTCGACCTAAGAGCATTGAAAGAATCCAAGAAGGCGGAAAAACTTTCTCCAAGGAAGGTATGGGTCCCTAAATATTGTTTGGTTCGTGTTGATATGTTAAAAAATGAGTGGGTTTCAATTTGTATAGATCCTCCATCAAAAGAAATTCAGTGAAGAGGATATAGTAGGGAACATGGCAGTAACCAATTCTCAAAGGAAAGGAAATTTTCACCAAAAGGCAAGACGAATTCCCCAAAAGATGAATTTGTTCAAAAAGGTTGTAGAAAGGCCCACCCTTCCATGGGGTAGGTTCAATGTTATAAGGGAGAATGATACAGGCAGGTTTAGAGAATGTTCCTCAAGAAACAAAGCCTTTTCCCCAATGGGTAGGTTTTGTCCCCTAAGAGAGAAGATTGTAGACAACTTCACTTCTTCAAGGGAAAAGGCAGGGGAAGGACATGTTCCTCAAGTCATACCTGTTTTTCTAGGAGGTGGACCTAATTCTCTAAGGTATAAAATGATATCTCCCACGGATAAATTCACTTTTCCATAAGATATGGTGGTAAACAAACTTGTTTTTTCTAGGGAGAAGGTTGCAGAGATGGAAAAGCCAGTGAGGTGTATCATTCCTCCTAGGGTTTCTCCTGGTAAAAGGTGGCATGTGGGGTACAACACAAAAATTTCCCCAAAGGCTGTCAAGGACACAAAAGAGGAGGATGTAGAGGCAAAAAGCAGTTGATAAAAGGCAACTTATTGATGGACCTGATAAAACACTCTTGAAAGAGGCTATGGAATTAGAGAAAGTGAAGGAAGGAATGGTTCCTAGCATGGAAAAAACAAAATTCGGGAGGAAAGCTAATGAGAATATGGAGTTAATGAGTTGTGTAGATGAAATAATGGACTCGAAGACCTTATTAATAGGTGAAATCCCTGTTTCTTTAAATTTTTCCACTGTTTCTTTAACTTTGGCAACTATTTTCAAGTCAAAAAAGGCAAAGGAAGACCTAATGGAGGTAGAAGGGAAGCACCCTATGACAAAGGAAGATGTTGGCCACAGTGGAGTTACCATAGAATCCTCTGAAGAATGTAGACCCTAGAAGGTGATACCTGAGAAACCCTCAATGAAAATGACGAGGCACATAAAGCCTTTATACGTAAAAGCCCATCTCAATGGTAGATTAGTATCTAAGGTATTGATAGGAAATGAATCAGCTGTAAATTTAATGTCATTGAGGATGTTGAGAGCTGTAGGAAGGAGCATTAATGATCTGATAGAAACAAAGGTGGTTGTGTCTACCTTTACTAGATAAGTATCCAAGATCCTAGGGATGCTACCTATAGATATCCCCATTGGTGGCAAAACTGCATTATATGTCTTTTTTGTGATAAACTCGATTGCAAATTACAACATTTTTTTAGGGAGGGATTGGATTCATTCTAACTAGTGTGTATCATCTTCTCTTCACCAATTCTTACTAATTTGGAAGGGTAATGAAGTGGAAGTAGTGTGGGCAGATAAGCAGCCCTTCATGGCTACTACAGGCTCTATGGAAGCTAGGTATTAGGACAATCAAGTTCACTAGTAGAAGTAAAGATGGGGTCCCAAGGAAAGCATACATGGACTCAAAGGGTTCTATGGAAATCCAAAAGGAAGCAACCAAACTCCTAAAGGTGCCTACAATCATGCCTTACATGCTGATGAGTAGCCTAATCATCGAAGAGATTGATGATGACTCATTACTCTCAAAAGGAAAAGGCAGTAGCTACATGTTCGTTGAACCAAAAGACATATACAAATTTATGACACTATTAGCAAAGGACTATTGTCTAATCCCCAACAATAATGCCATGAAACTTGTTAATTATATTTCTTTGCAATTATACTGATTAAAAATGGTTTCCTTAAGAATGGATAAATTTCTTCCTGGTTTTGATCCATGATTACGCAGAAGTGCGGGTCGAAGACAAAGTAATAAAGTGGATTTGAATCCGGATGCTCGATCCCACAGAGATCTCAAGAATTTTCAATCAACTACTGACTACTCAAGTTCTACTTACTATTTGGACTATGATAGACAATTTGAATCAGCTTCAAAAAGCCTTAAAATAATGAAAACTAAAAGAATTGAGTAATAACAAATGAATTGAATGCGAAATAATAAAATAAAAAATTTAGATTGAACAGTTATCTGCAAAGGGCATACTGAAAATAAAGCTATTGTGAAACATCAATTCCTTCAGATTGCACTGTAATTTTGCTTCATGAACCACATATTTAAAACTAGTCCAAGGAGTATGAAAGTGCAGTTGGATCTCTCCACACTCCACTGTTCATCATCTAACCTTGACTATTTCTTTCGAAGACAGTGGGTTAGATAACTACCTTTAATCTGGGCTGCCTTGTTCTGGGTATTTTTCTTTTTCAATACTTCATACCCACAACCTGGACTGTAAACCTGAGCTCCTAAATTATAGTCATTGCACAGATTTACACTATACTGGTTTCTCTTCCTCAAAATTAGAAACGACTCATTCTTTCCTTGATTAGATCCTTGCTAACAGGATTAAATTCACCATCCAGACCAGTGACTCTCTGCATCATTTAAATTGATAAATCGTTCAACTCATTCTCGTCTCCAAGTGAAAAGAGGATTTATCAATTTAATCACCGCAGGCTTACATTAAATCACCCGATAAGCGAGGTTATCACGTCCCGCAATTGCTCGTCACTCCGGGAATGCCTTCCCGTGTCACTTTCGGGCCTCACGGAAATCAGACTTGGGACTCAATCCGTTTGTAATTCAAGGCGACACTGATATTAGGATCAGATCACAAAATAAACAAAACCAGCAAGTAGATTTACAAACTGAAGTTCAGCATCGATGAATAAAATTATGCAGGAAAGATAATTTCTGACGATAGAGTCATTTCAATGGAAGCTGGGTTTCTAAACCACTTATTACACCATACATTGGCTTGCTGATCAAGAAACAACGTAATTACAGAAACTTATTTGTTCGAAATCAAAATTTGTATGCGGAATTCAAAACAGCAGACGGTAATTGAAGAAATATAATCTGCATTCGAAATTTAAAACTTTAACGACTAACGTTCCGTCAAATTTAAAACAAAAATACGAACTAATCTAAAATAAAAACAAAGAAGAAAAAGAAAGATTAAAATACGAAGCCTTACGGCAACCGAGATCTCTTTTAAGTCGCGAGGCTGCGTTCCTTGATGCGGCTATATTTATAGGGTGTTGGGCCTAATTTGATGCACCTCTTCGCGAGGACTTGATTCGCGCCCGATTAATTTGTTGATGTCGCGACATCAATTCTTTGTATGACTTCTCTGTTGTCTCGGTCTTTTAATCGCGAAGCCTTTGTTTGGTCCTTGTGACATGTCTTTGAATTGGAAGCGATCTTGCGACAACTAATCTTATCGAACTCTTTTCTTTAGAATTGATGTACGCGGCGGTCTCTGGCGTAAGTGACGCTACCTGCTGATGATGTCGCGGCGTTTCCATTATTATCAGCGACGCCGCTACGGTCTTTGCAGCGATGTCGCGACCTCTTCTTTATGATGTGCGGAAAACACGATCTCCTTACCGCCACGTTGTGCGACTGACTAACGTGTCGCGACCTGAATCTTGCGAATTAATGTCGCGTGACCAGGTGTTATCGCGACCTTTCTTCTGGCCCATTTGTCGCGACGGCCCGAATGATGTCAGCGACTTCGCTGTGTAGTTGATGTCGTAGCGGCTTGATCTTATCGTGACCTTCTTTTGATTCTGGCCCGATATGCGCGACCATTTGAATGATATCGCGACCTTCTCTCTTCGTTGATGATGCCAGCGACCTTAGTTTCCTTGCAAGGCGATGTCGCTGGTGGTGTTGATGTCAGCGGCGCATTCGGATGTCAGCGACATAAATGTTGATCAATTGTTTATCATACATCGCCTTCTTTTGGTGTCGCGACCTCATTGTCCTTTGTCTTGGGTTTAATTAAATGCGACCTACGAGATGATGTCGCGACATCATCACTGTCTTCTTCATGATTCCCTGGTTGCTTGACTTTGAGTTTCTTTCACGCCCAGCTCGTTTTGTCTTCAATTACGCTTCATTTGCGACTGGAGCTTTGTAGTTGCAACGCAATATATGTTCGGTGCTTTCATAAAGGCTTCACGACATCAAATCCTTTAATCACTGCGCTCTCATCTTTGCGATTTCCTTGACCGATTACATCGATCTTTGCTTTCGGCCACATTACTGCTCATTTCTTGCAATTTACGCTTTCTTTTGAATTCCGCAACACGTGCGAGTTTGGTGAAAGTATTCAGCATTCACGCACGTAAATCCAACCTTTTTTAGAATAAATAAATCAGAAAAATGGACTGAAAATAGATGACTTTTAAGCTCGTGAACTCCCCCGAGGAGCTTAAATTTTGCTTGTCCTCAAGCAAAGAAAAGAAAGATTTGTTTGTCCTCAAACAAAAGGACATTTTTCTGTTTTGTTTTGCAGTTGCAACCAATTTAATTGAAAAACTAAAATTGCATTCGTTTATTGTATATTTGGCTTGAGTCCGGATAAAAGGTTAGTTTCTACTCAATCAGGTGTACATAACTAAATTGTTGAATTTGTTTTATAAACAGTATAGTCAATTGATCCTGCTGAAGAGTAGGTTAGTCTTCTTCTTCAATTCTTGGTGAGTCAGCTAACCCTCATAGGCTCTTCACAGTTTGATCCTTTGAATAGTTTCTAAATTCCATACGCTTGTTGTTCATATTGATCTCCACTAATGTAGGTAAATTCGACCTTAGTCGGTCGGGTCTTTCGGGGCTTATGTCATTAGGCTTGGGTAATGGGTAGAATAGATGGAATTTTTAGGTTAAAGATTGCCCCGAGCTCTTTCTTCTTTCTTACTTGATTCTTTGCCTTCCTTTTCCTTGCAACCTGCTTTAGTTGATTTCCCCGAACTTCATCTTTGGGGTATCTCGCTCAATTCTTGTGTTTAAAGCTGTTTGTTCCAATTTCTCATTTGTATTTTCTCATTGTTGGAACTCTTTCTGCACGCCACTTTTCGAGGAAAGTCTGATATTCTGTCTTTTGAGCTCCTAACACTCTTGCGAACTTTGGGTTAGTAACTCCCATACCCGATTGGCATTAGGGTACTAGGTGTTGAAACACCACAAGAACTTAATTGTTCAGAGAGTTAGGCCACAGACAAAACTTCTTCCTTTAAACTTTCTTTTTGTTATTTCCTCACACTTTAGATATCCTTCTTCACCCTTTTACGTATTTCTCCTTTAGTTCTCCAAAAATATATACTCCCCAAGCATTTCTTCCTCCTTCTTGAGTGTTTTTAGGTAATCGGAGGTTCTTCTTGGAGAGGATTAGTTACATAAAGGATGGCTTGGGATTTCCAATTGCTTGTTTTGAAGATAGGAATTTACATTTTGGCTCAAATTTAGGAGCTGGGGTGTATGCAAAGCATATAAATAATGGTGGCTAGAAAGGCTCAAGCGCAAGGATACTTTGCATCATTTCTAACAGTAGTTGTATTACCTAGGATTTAAAGCGCGATCAATAATCTAACAAGTTCTAGAACTCTTTTGGTTAAGCTTGTGAATAACCTAAGGATGTCCTTGACTCATGATTGATGAGGATTTATTTGATCCCGGAGTTCCACCAAGTTCTTTAGCTGCTTCATTTTATAATTCAAACCCAAAAATATGTTTTGCTCCTTCATTTGTATAACTTTCCTTTAATGCGGACTTATCAACTAAAATTCAAATCAATTATAATTTTGTGTTTTGAATTCAATTATGTGCCAATTAGCCCTTATTTTTCAATTGAGATTTGTGTTTCGAGTCTATATTCTAATAAATTAGCCCAATATTATGATATGTCATCATTTTCATTCACCCAAGGCTAATTCTCTTGTTATTCTTCTAACAATTAGCGAAAAGTAAACACACAATTTGAACCCAGCAACCTGACATCAAGCAAATTTCTTATTTTATTCATGAGATTGTGTAAAGTTGAGAATCAACGGGCTGGCAATGAGGAAGGATATAGATTGAGTCAATTGGAAGGTTTCTTTTTTGAGAGTAGCAAAAGATGTTTGGAGGATCGGATCAAGGGTTGCCGAGGTTTAGGTTGAACTTGAGGAGATTTCATTTACATCCTCTTCTTGACTTGGCACTTGCTTTCTCATTTGTTCTTCAGAAATCCGGTTCATTGGTGAGATCAACTATTCAAATCATCTTGCCTTTGACCAAGTTTGTTCATTCGCATTCTCCATTTCGGTCATTACCTACAAAAATTTGGATAAATTGTTGTGTCGAATCGAGTTTTCTGACCCGATTTTCTTCTATAGGCATCATTGTCATCAAGCACTTTATCTCTATCTATCTGTCTTCTTCTCTAAGTCTTTAACAATGACATATAAGGAATTTGAACCTTGTTATACTCCTTTGTCTTGGCTTCTTGTTGCATCCTTTCTTTGATAAGTTTCGGGGTTGAGGAGTGCAAGTCCCATCGCGATTATTATAGAATGGATTCGTGGCTAAGGCTGCGACTTTTAATTAGATCTTGATTCTCTTCCACCTCCATTTCTTTTTGAAATTTTCTTCTTGATGCTCTGGGATCTTTTAAGCTTCTCACTCCTTTCTGCTCAACTCCTCTTCCCATTTACTGCTCTTTCTCTTCAACTACGCTTCATACATTTCCTCTTTTAAATTTGGGTTCCTCTTCCCACTTTGTTGATCTCTTCTTTTTCGAATTGACTTCATACACATCTTCTACGAATTTAATTTGGATGCTCCATTTCTCTTCTCTTTCTTCCATACTTTTGCATAGAAATAGGCATCTCATTATTTGGCTATCTTCTTGGGGCTCCTCTAGAGCTTTCTCTGGTTCTCTGAGATTTGTTTCTCATTGGGGGAGGCCGGTGGGGTGGTGAAATCTATAGGACTTCTTTCCATCTGCCATGTCCTCTACGAAATAAAATTGTTCCTTACATTGTGTTGTATTTTGTTCTTCTTGATGCTTCAACCCGAAGAGTTTCCTCTTCTTTTCTTGTATTCTCCCTCTTCATTTCGATTATGCCTTCCCTTATGTTTTTTCTTCAATTTTCTTGGCGCCTTGTCCGTCGCAGTGTTAATGGTGGCCAGGGCCTCTTCTCTTACCTTGACTTCCTTTCCAACCCTTATACATAACTGGTGATGGTTCTTTGGAGTGTGAATTAAGGCCTCTTTTGTTTCTTGTGATATTTCATTATGGAGTTTTCAATAATAGCTCCGGCATTCGGCTTATAGCTCTTCGGGATGGCATAGAGTATATTTACTTTAGCATTCTCTTCTTGTCTGAACATGCTTTTGTAGAGCAGGCGAAGCAGAAAATAAAACCCTTTTCAGCTATTACAATGAGATCTCCATATTGATAATCTTTTTCTCTCCTTGACCTTTTAATTCACACCTTACCGTCACTCCTGGTATCTTTTCCGCAGTTGGGGCTTTCTGCTATCTTCTTGTACTTTGATCCATGCTTTTGACCCTCCATTCCCTTACATTGCATTTATAGTCTCGACTCAGTATGGAACCCCGAACCCCTCGGCCAACGAGAGTTCTCCTTTTACTTGCCAACAAGGTTTTAGAGTAAAATTCTCTCACCAGCTATTTGCATAACCCGTTTTTTAATGTTTGCAGAATTTTTCCCACTCTCTTTGCTCTATCAACTCTTTGAACGGGGAGATGAGATGACTAAATCCCCTTTCTCCTATAAATCGTGTTTCTTCCATACGGAGTAAGCTTCTTCTGAAATGAAGTCATCCTCCTCCTCTTCTTGTTGCCTCTCCTTTCCCTTTCTCCTCTGCTTTGCCTTACAGCCCAGTTGGAACTTAATTGTTTTGGGCAGGCTGTTCTCCGCTATGGGTTCCAGATGAACCTCCCCTTCGAGTTGAGCATGCTCCTCCATGATTTCACTCATATTTGGGATGAGGATTGTAGGTTCGTATTAGAGGGGTGAAGGTCGGTGGGAAGGGTTTGAATCTAGGGTTTGTGGATTTGAAAATCGGGAATGCGCGAAGGTGAAAAGTTAATTGCTTCGAGGAAAAAATGATATTGGAAGGAGCTTCTCAACAGTTATAATTTAATTATGATTGTGGGCTATTTATTATTTCATTTATTTACGCTTGTCGCGACTTCAATTTTTGCTGTTATTGTGTGCTGTCATTAAATTTAGGGCAAAATTAAAAGTTGCCCAGCTGGCAAACTTTTCTTTGATGTCGCGACATGTTATTGTTTGTCGCGACATGAATTATCTGTGGGAGGACAAGTCATCCTAAGGCTGCGACATCAGGCATCTCATGACATTATTAAGTTGTCGCGACCTCACCACTCTTTTGAAGGACTTGCTCTTGTCTCGACCTCTATTTCTGTCGCGACATACCTTTTGGTCGCGACCTCATTCTTGCTACTTCCTCGATCTTGGCCCGAGTCCGCGACGTAAGCCATTGCAACGGTTTACGTATTTCGCGACATAAGTTTTTGTCGCGACCTGATGCGCAATTGCCTCAAATTTAATGAGCAGAACCCCGGCTTTTTCACTAAACATCAATTGGCAAATTCTCGACCATTCAATTAAATCATTAGCATGACAATTGAGTATGTGATACAGTAAATTTTAACATAATTTATGTGGGAGAACCTCCTTTTGAAGTCGTTCCTTCTTGTGAATTCTTTGGAGTTATCGCGGAGTTTGTTCCTTCTTGCTTGAGCCATTTACGCATAAGCACTCTGCCAAAAAATTTCGGAAAAGGATTTAATTAAACAAAAATTAACTTCTCAGAGTACTAACTAAATCATTATAAGAACTAAAGAAAACAAAATCAAAGGTGAATTAAAAAAATCAAAGTATAAAATCGGCGAAATCTCATAGGTTTGCACTCCCATCAGTACACTTTCAGTTTGAGTCCTTAGGCTGGACTTCAATAACATTACGATTCTCTCTCTCTCTCTTAATATGAACGGTGGAGCTCTTCCCTTTCTTCCTCCACTGCTTTGATATTAACTTTGATCTTTGTCCGTTGACTTTAAATTCTTCCCGACATTAGTCTTTAATATTCTTGTTCCAAATGTAATGCCCGACCTTCTTTTGTGTATGGTCACTCCATTTGGATTTTAACTTCCCCACTGGAAATAACTGTCGGAGTTAAGAAGAACTGTTCTCACACTTTCTGAACTCTTTCACCGAATCCTCTGATCATGCCATTTCTTTGTTTTGTCCTTGTATATTCTAGCATTGTCGTAGGCTTCATTTCTCAATTCTTCCAGGTTCATTCAGTTGGAAGCGATACTCTCTTCGCTGCGGTTTAAAATCAAAGTTCAGCTTCTTGATGGCCCCCTGGCTTTGTATTCCAGTTCAAGTGTTAGATGACATGGTTTCCAAAGACATATGCCAAGGACATTCCAATGGGAATTTGGTACAGTCTGTAAGCCCGAAGTGCATCAGGCATCAGGTTTGGGCCAATCCTTTACGCGAACTTATAGTCTTTCAGGAATTCTTTTAATCTCCATGTTGGAAATCTCTGCCTGTCCATTGGTCTAAGGATGATAAGCTAGACTCACCTTGATCCTTACCTGCTCATGAGTTTAGCAAATATTTTGTTTACAAAATGGCTTCCCAATCCTTAATGATAGTTAGGTGTTCGAATCTGCTCAAAGTATTCTTTGTGAAACTCCTGGCCCCTTACATTAGCATCATTCCTTGAATGACCTTTGCCTCCACCCATTTGGAAACATAATCCCACTTTGCCGGTAATACATACGGGTTTGAATGATGGTGGGAATGGTCCAATAAAATCTATTCCCCATTACATAATTTACCTGAAACCATTATACCTTTTAAGGGCATTTCATTCTATTTGTTGTCTTCCAATCTTTTGGCATCTCACTGAAATTTGACCAAGTCGGCTACAATCTCCCGAAGATAGTGGGCCAATAAAATCGATTGGGTATCTTGTGTTTGTTCTTTCTCGAAAAATGCCCAATATGGTGATGCATGGCATTCATTCAAGATTTTACATTGTTCACTCTGCGGCACATATCTTCGATAATCATGTCGACACCTCTTTTAAATAGTAAGTGGGTCATCCAGGATACTTAGTACACAACATCGATCCCCAGCTTTTCGCACTACATTGGTATTTGAATTCTGGGGAACTACTCCATAACCCGGTAATTCTAATATCGGCATACCATGGAAGTTGGAATGACATATCTTGGTATTCATCCCAGGAAGTTCTGCAGTAATTACGCCTCCTCCTTTTACATTTCATTCCTTTCTCTACTATGGACAAGTGATCGGCTATCACATTGTCACACCTTTATCTTTAATTTCGGATCGAACTCTTGCAGTGGCGGCACCCACCTTATCGAGTCTTGGCTTAACATTTTTGACATCGGATATTTGATGGGCATGGTCGTGTGAGAGAGAGAGGAGAGGCATAACATGGGATCCCGAAATGTAGTAACGAATTTCTCACGAAGCAAACACTATGGTGGCATCGCTTCGGTTGTGGAATAGTTTTCTTGTGCTTCATTGAAAGGTTACGCTAGCATAGTATATGGCTACAAATATTTTCTCTTTCAACACTTTATTGACCCCATTCTTAAATCAACGGCATCACACATTATTTCGAATCCTGATCCCATTTTGGTGCATCATGATGAGTGCTTGATCGTCGATGCCCGATTTCTTCAAAGGCGACCTTGCGGAATCATCAAAATTAAGCACTGTGTCCCTTCTCGATGTCACGCAGTGAATTCTGGCTATCTTTGAGGAAATTAACATGAATCTCCTATAAAATCCGGCGTACTTTGAGAAACTCCTTATCCCTTTTCTCTAGCATTTGTGGGAGGTGAGGTTTTGATAAATTTTAGTTGGTCCACTTCTTACTGTGGCGAAATTTTATGACCAAGAACAATACCTTGGTACCATGAAATGGCATTTTCCCAATTTAGATTACTGCATTTGTTTGTCCTTGTCTTTGAAATCTTTGTTTTCCAGGGTTGTTCGAGGGCGTTGTTGGCCCGGACCCATACACTGTAAATCAATATAAAATTTCAAGCTGACACCTGACCAAATCTGAACAATTTGACATCATACATGTGGAAAGTAGCGGGAGCATTACGCATTAAATGGCATCCTTGACAAGATTACCATAGGAACGTATGAATGTGGTCTTTTCTTGGGTCTGTAATGCAATTGCAATCTGGTTGTAGCACGAATACGAGTCAAGAAACAAAAGCGAGGTGTCACGCTAATCATCCAACATCGATCAATGAAGAGCGGAGGAAATGATCTTTCTGGTTCTTGTATTCCGGCTTCACGTAATCAATGCCTCCATGCATGCTTGTTCTTGTTGGAATTGAATTCATTTCTTTCATTGCGGATCAGTAAATCCACCTTCTTTGGAACCACATGGGTAGACCAACAGATGTCTGAAGCCATAGATAAAACCGACATTTAACCATTTGAGCAGGCACCTCCTTTAGGCTACTTCTTTCATTCACGGATTTAGTCTCATGAGTGTTAAGCAGTTGGCTTTGCATTTTCTTCGTGATGTTGTGCATGCATATTGATGGAGTGATACCTTTTAACTCTTCAATAGACCAAGCTATAGACTCCTTATGATTCCTTAAAATTTCCAGCAACCTCTGTTCCTTAGCATCACTGAGTCTAGCATAAATTATTACTGGTTTACTCTTTGGTAGTTCCAAGTAAGCATACTTTAAATGACTTGGCAACTCCTTTAAAACTATCCCTTCTTCTTGGTTTCTTACAGTGAAATTCCTTTTCTTCATTTTGTCTCCTTTCAACCCATTTGTTCAAGACTCATCACTTTTTCGTGAGAATAACAAATTGATGTGCAAAAATCTGAATCAAAACCTTGAGGAATGTGGAAATTCATCTCTTTCTTCATTGATTGAAAGTTGGAATTACAATCATAAGTAAAAATCGAATTGTTGACATATACATCTTCTATTGACGATATCTTCCCTTTTATGTCTAATTCTCAAGCTTGATTAAATTGAAGTTATTGCCTCTTCTCAGCTAAAGAGTGAGGAATTCCCTTATGCATATCGATTAGGCTACTCCGGTTACGAGAATGGCCTTCCCAGCAATAGGGACTTGTGAATCTTCTTCCATATCCAGTATGATGAAGTCAACTGGAAAAATAAACTTCCCCACCTTTACCAGCACATCTTCTATGATTCCTTCAGGTTTTGCCAGGGTTCTATCTGCCATTTGGAGGGTAACAGTAGTGGGAGTAAGCTCCCCCAAACTTAACTTCTTAGCAACAGAATAGGGCATTAATTGATCTGGCACGGTCACAGAGGCTTCCCGAAACTCAAACTCAATGGTGCGGGAATGGTGAAGCTCCATGGATCCCTTCATCTTTTCTGGTAGAGTCTCTGCCCAGTCACGGCACTGCGAGTTGCGGTCAAGTTCCAATTCCTTGTGATCTTATCTTTTTGCCAATTATGTCTTTTCAAAAATTTTGCATAAAAGTGGCATCCCAGTCACCGCCGTGAAAGGCATACGATCTCACAACCACGAAAGGTTTTTCAAAAATCTTGCAAAAATTTGTTCTCTATCTTTGATTTCGCAGCCTCTGTGGAAATGGGATCTGCGACCGGGCCATTACAGGTTTCTTCTTGCTTCCTTCTTCTGCGACAGTTGTTCCTTCTTTCTTTCCTTCTCCGGTGTTTTTCGGCATTGTCACGGGCCTTCATCTCACTTGTTTGCTTTCATCTTTTACGTCTTTACCTCCAAGTTTTTCCCTTGAGCTGCAGTATCTAGGGTCTTCCGGATTCTTCTTCGTGTCCTTTGGGAAAAGCATCTTTCATCCCCAGTTTTGTAGGGTTAGGGCCCCGGGTTGCCCTATTTGTGTCTCGAGGTTCTTGAGGGGCATTAGTGGTCTTCCCCGAAAATTTGAGGGTGGTATTTGAGGCTGGTGCAAACTTTTGTTCATGGAGGTTTAACGACTGTACTTGTTGTCTCCATGAATTGCAGCATTTGATCTTCAAATGGTTGAGCTCTCCTCTGACTCTGGTACTCGTTTCTATTTTCACCTCCTTGCTGCTGCTGTAGGAACCTTGGTGGTTGCTGATATCTTGTTGAGGATTCTAACCATGCCTTGGGCCTTGTGAGGCCCCTCCACCATATGAAAAATTCTCATGGTTCCTCAGTGTTGGATGATAGTGTGCTGGCAGGTTAGGATTTGGTTTAGTGAGTAAGCTTCTTAGCTCTCTGGTAACCTCCTGTGGGCATCATAAAGCGATTCTTGGTGGAGTACATCGGCACTTCTCTCGATATTTCCTTTTCATTGCTCCTATTTCATGGCGGTGTGCATCTTCTCTCTTGCTTGTCCATTCTATATGATGGCATCAGCTTTGCCTGTCATTTGTCATCTTTGCTGGCTCCATGACTCTCTTCCTTTGCCAATTACTCTGTGAAAACTCGTGGGTTTTTGCATGCCTGACCGCCCGGGTCCTCAATCAGATCTCTTTTTCTAAGCCTCTTACGTTTGAGATGTTCACGGCATGAAGCATCGATAATGCCCTTAGATATATATTGAGAGCATGACACATATGTCCTTATGTCCATGTCTTCTGGTCTATTCCATGCATTGGGCGTCTTTTCGACAACCTTTTGGATATCACTCTGTGCTGCGCCAAAGGCTCTTATCTTCCCCTGTTTGGAACACAATTATCTCCCTCCTTCTACGAAGGGTGAGGGCGTGGGGGAGAATCTACCAGTAGGCTTCTCTGACTCTCCCCCAGTATCATAGAACCATATGGTAGAGATTAACCCACCATGTGATTCTTGTATCATAGAAAATGATTCAGTACAGATTTTACTGACCTACGAGTTCTCACCCATTCAACTTCACGCTGTTTGCCATCTGAGAAACGCTTCGAGGTGCTCATTGGGTCTTTGTGGGATGACCATTAGCTGCTGTTGAACCATTGCTGTCGGTCGCGGCCGGTTTCAAAGTTATTTGCATCAGCGTAAACATACGTTCGCAGTATTCATCTGAACTCGTTGAACCAGGTCTTTCCATTTATGATGATTGGAGGCCTTAAAACAGCATTCTATCTTGATCTAGTCTTGCCTTTCATGCGCCGTAGTGGGTTTTACGCCCTTTCGTTTTTCTCAAGCTTCTAAGTGTTCTCTCTAATTCGATGCTCTGGAATCGATTCGATGTTACGTTTCCACAGCCATTAAAGTTCTTCGGAAATAAACATACTCATTAAACTAGGATTAGTCAAACCCGACAATCATACTTTCAATATGGCTTGTTAAAGGTTAGTGTATTTAAAAATAACTTACTTTAACTTGCAAAACTATTTTTGTTGCTTTCTTTTTAATCTTCCAAAATTAGTATTTCCCTTCTTTTAACTGAATATTGATCATACTAAATTCTTTTCGCTCCCGGTAACGGCGCCAAAAACTTATTCGTTGGACCAAAAAATATACAAATTTATGACATTACGAGATATTAATGCAATCCCGACAATAATGCCATGAAACTTGTTAATTATATTTCTTTGCAATTATCTTGATTGAAAATGGTTTCCTTAAGGCTGGATAAAATTTCTTCCTGGTTTTGATCCATGATTACGCAGTGCCGGTCGAACAAGTAATAAAGTGGATTTTAGTCAGTGTCGATCGAGAGATCTAAAAATTTTCAAATCAACTACCTTGACTACTCAAGCTCTATACTATTTGGACTATAGATGAGTTTGAATCGGCTTTGAAAGCCTTAAAATAATGAAAACTAGAAATTGAATTATCTTTCAATGATTGAATACGACCAAAATAACAAATTTAGATTGAAAGGCAGGATTATCTGAGGCATGCGAAAATAAAGCTATTGTAGAGCATCAATTCCTTGATTACTGCTTTGTAATTTTGCTTCAGAACCACAAATTTAAAACTAGTCCAAGGAGTATGAAGAAGTGCATTTGGATCTCTCCACACTCCACTTTGTTCATCATCCTTGGCGTTCTTTTGAAGACGGAGTGGGTTAGATAACTACATTTAATCACATTTGCCTTGTTCTGGGTATATTTTTCAATGCGGTTGGTGCCAAAAGTGCTATTTTGAACCCTATTTAGAATAGGTTTGGGTGCTTTTCTTGCTAATCATATGAATGAGCCAATTGTCATGTGCATGTCACTTAGTGCTACTAATTTGGTTTCGAGATTGTTTTGGGTAGTTTTGAAGGTCTTGGGAACCCCGGTCGACGAAGCCACAGGCGTCGTATTGATCTTGAATCACGAGAATTCTTGGTGATTTCATCAACCCAAAATGAAGAAATATCAAGTAAAATAATGAAAAATGAAGGTGAAGTGGATGGCCGGCGGCGGAATTTTAGTATGATTGTGAAAATTTGGCTAAGGTGCGAAAATTTTGCAATCATGGCGGAATTTGCAATCTTAAGCAAATTCGCCCATGCACAAATTACCGCTAAACTATGAAATTGAAAACAACTAAGCGAGTGCGCATTCATAGAAATTTTCCAATTTCGTATTTCATACGGTACACTGGCTATATAATGAAATTCAGCGTTCATGGCGAATGTTTGTGTTTTTATGTTTTTGATTCCAAGCGACCCGCGTTTTTGATTATTTACCATTTGTCCCTGTAATTACATATTTTGGTATTTTGGTATTTCCCACATCTTGTATGACTATATAAACTGACTTATGGCTTTATGGCAACTAACTTTCAATCTTTCGGTACACGGCTTTTTGTTCCAGTTTCTCTCTTCTTTCCACTTTCTCTCATTTTCTGGCTACCAGCACTCCCTCGGGGATGACAACTCAGGAGGATGTTTGGCTAGACCCTCTTTCCTCCATGAAGAGGGGCCGTTGGGTGAATGTTTTAAGGTAAAACAACTGTACTCATGTTTTTCACGCAAGCATTTATTCCCTTTTTTACATTTACATTATCTCACGTTTTAGGTTTGAATCAGCGTGATGTACTAGTGGCGATTACACACAGCAAGCTTTTTCAAGGTTCGGTGGATACTTCTTTGTTAGATCCCGCGATGCCCATTTAGTTATCATTTATGAGCTCACAGGTTAGATCCGTGATGGTTTTTAAGCTGTTTTGAAACAGTAAGGGGTAACAAATGCTACTTACATTAGAAGAAATAATTTTTAGGGTATAGGTTTTAATGCCAAATGAAAGAGCCGGTTAGGAAATGACATATGACATCCTCCCAATGAGGGAAAAGACCAGGGACATGTTGAATGCCTTAGAGCCAAACCGGTGATGCTTCAAGGAGTTCTATTTTACATTTGTTTTATTTATTTTCAGTTTGCAACCAACCCACCCCATTTTTATCCAAACGCCAAAGATCCAAATTTATTCACCAATTTTGACTTCCCTTTCGGAATCATTTATCTGAAGAAAACCATCCCAGTGTTGACCCTAGACACATTATCACTGCAGTGGCTTGACTCGGTAGGAGGAACAGGATATAAATTTTGTTGATTAGGATCACCCCTATTGGCACGGAATCAAATACTGGCGTCGATCTGGGGATGGTGCTAAAGTGCATTTGACGGTGTGGAACACTTGTGATCACAAATCCACGAGTTTTGGTGAATTTCTTTTATGTTTCATTGTCATTTTTTTATTTTATTTTCATTTCATAATAAAAAAATTGATCGCTGCGAGTTGTTGTTGGTGCTTGTTCTGTCTTGTTGCAGGAGTTCATGTTCCAGTGGGATAGAGTTCTCATTCGAGGGTTGAATTTGAACCCGATAGACGAGGGCGTATGGTCGACATGTGGCTGAGGGGGTAACCTGAGTTCATATATGTCCATGAGGGACTATAAACGAGTCATGGCAAAGTCGGCTGTGGAAAGGAACCCAAGTGAATATGGGTCCATGAGGGACTATATAAACCCGATGGATGAGTTCACCATATGGTAGTGCTTCTGACCGTATTTGGGGGAATCACCTGGATTACTCATGGGAGCAGACCTCCCACAATATACTCCTGCAGACCTCCATTTTATGCTTCGACCCCTCAGTCACCTCAGCCACCACAGTCAATCCCTCCATTTGAACAAGCCATTTTGGACCTTACCCGGATAGTGGATGACTTTGTGGCAGAGAATAAGGAGATTAATGCCCATTCGAATCAGAAAATTGTGTGAGGAGAAGACAATTTGAACAAAAAATAGATGGGCTGAAAAATGACTATAGATACTAAATGGGACAACTTTGCAAGATTCAGAAGACCTAATCAATCATCGGCATTGTCCACGGAGGAAGGAGTGCAGAAGTGACACCATAGCGGAGGCCGGTGTTAACAGCGTACCGAGGAAGCTTATAAAGGATTTTTGTTAGTTATATGAAGGGTTTTGGATCCTCGGATAGGTGTCTTTGTTGTTTTCCAAGGGAGAAGAAAGAAGAAATCTTTCCCTTTATGAAGTGAGGAGGAGCGAGTGAAACAAAAGCGTTGGAAGGAGCCAAGAATGTCCTTGACCCGATTCCAGCAGGCGAACCACACTGCTTTGCCTAGACCCTTTAAATGCCCCATTTTGCTAGTAGCCCTCCCGCTGACAAGTGTATATTCTACCTTCACTGCAACCTGATCACGCCCCGAAACACCATCTCCAAAGGCCACTCCATCACTGCCCATGCTGAAAAACTTCAAGAGATTAGTGGCCATTGTACAGAATTTTGCCACTACCTCAAGCGAGATGCGACTGTGTGCCGCATGGCGTAGTGGTTGGTTAGTCTTTAGTTCGGTTTGGAGCACACGGACCTTAGCATTCCCATAAGCTCCACGGTTTCTTTAATTTAATTGCTTAGTCTTGTTTAAGTTCCCTGTTTTGTTAAAAAAATTTGTATTAATCAGTTGGTGGCTTGTTTTTCTTTGTGTTGATAGATACATCAACATCCAATACTTTAAGGCAGCACCTCGGCACACTTGGTGAGGATGATCACTCTCACGCCACTGTGATTGAGGAGTACCACTGCATCCTCCTAGCTTTCTCATTCCAGCAAGGATATTTGGTGTTAGAAATAATGTTCATATTTTTAATTTAGTTTTAGTGGTTCTGCATGCCACTGCAGGCTGAATTTGTTTGTTAAAATTGAGAAGCTTTTGTGTGTGCCTACCTGTTTTTGTGTTTCTCTTGCCTTTGGTTGAAAAATTGAAGCCCTGTATGTTACCTTAATGTTAGAACAATTCCATGCATGATTTAGTTTTTGGTCAATTGAAGTTCCAACATAGTCAACCTTGAGCATTCCCTCTTTAGCTAATTCACACACTGCACACCAGATTGTGCCAATAGATTGAGAAGCTTTATACCTCTTTCCACTTTGCAAAGCCGGGCTTAAATTTGTTGACGACCCATAATAGGTTTGTGTTACCCATGTATGAAGACCAATGTAGTCTTCTAAATGAAAAAGAAAAGAAAAAGAAAAAAGAAAAAAAAAAGAAAAAGAAGAAAAAGATGAATAAAAGCCGTGTTTGTGTAGGCAGGAACATGGTCAGGGGTATATGGCGAAAGCCTTTAAAGCCCGATGCCCTAAACCTTAATTGGTTGGGAGTCATCGACTTAGTGTTCGCTACATGGGTGGATGGGTGAGGTTTAGCGAGTTGTAGGTGCTTAATTCTCGAAGTCATTTGAAGTCCGGGGCGAAGCCTGTAGAGTTTGTGGTCAGTTGATCCTTTAGGCTTGATGCCCTAAACCTTAATTGGTTGGGAGTCATCGGTGGACCCCCGTTACACGGACTTTGGTGAAGTCGAGTTTTTAGCATTGCACCCTACAATACAATCAAAGAAAGAAATAAAAGTGTAGCTGGTCCTATTTAGGTTGGTCAATAGTTTAAGGCCATGGTTGTAGCTAGGTTGGGGGGAGGGAATAGCTTTGCAACTTATTGGCTCAAACTGGTTACCTTAGGAACAATTAGATTTTGGTGGTAGTTCAGGTTGACTTCCTTGGAACCGATGTTGTCCTAAACTTGTTCTTATATGGCAATTGATCATGGCGATTTTAAATGCGAGGAATTACAAGTGTTCTTACTAAAGGTAAAGATTATTTGTACACACACTTTTTGAACAATATACACTTTTTGTAAAAGCACAGCATGCATACCTTTTTTTTGTTTTTAGCATTGCTAAGGGACTAGCAACGTGTCGGTTGGGGGGTGTGATTAGTGCCCAAAAAGTGCTATTTTGAACCCTATTTAAAATAGGTTTTGAGTGCTTTTCTTAATCATATGAATTGAGGCCAATTGTCATGTGCATGTCCACTTAGTCTTCACTAATTTGGTTTCGAGATTGTTTTGGAGTAGTTTTGCGGGACTTGGGAACTTGGGTCGACAAACTGGCGTCGTATTAGTCTTCGAATGCGAGAATTCTCGGTGATTCCATCAGCGAAATGAAGAAATATCAAAGTGGAAATGGCGAAAAATGAAGGCGAAGTGATTGGCAGGCGGCGGGGAATTTTTGGCTATGATTGCGAAAATTTAGTAAGATGCGAAAACCGCAATCATAGCGAAAAGAACTTCGCAATCTTAACGAAAAATTTAAGCTATGCACAAATTTTAAGCTAAGCTAGCGAAATTTAAGCTAACTAAGCGAAGAGAATAGCATTCATAAGCGAAATTTTCGATTTATTATTCTTGCATTTTTAAGCTATATAAGCGAAATTCCTTTGTTCTGAAAATAGCTGTGTTTTTATGTTTTTGATTCCAAACGACCAGTTTGATTATTTACCATTTGTCCCTATTGTAATTACATATTTTGGTATTTTGGTATTTCACATCTTGTATGACTATATAAGCCAACTTATGGCTTTTGTAACCTAACTTTCAATCTTTCGATTTTCTGGCGGCTTTTGTTCCGGTTTCTCTCTTCTTTCTCTCTTTCTCTCATTTTCGGCTGCAAAGCACTCCTGCGAGGATGACAACTCGGAGGATGTTTAGCTAGACCTCTTCCTCTTTGAAGATGAGGGCCATTGGAATTCGAATGTTTTAGAGTAAAACAACGTACTCATGTTTTTCCACTTATGGCGTTTATTCCCTTTTAATTTACGTATCTCCGTTTTAGGTTTGAATCATTTGTGAATTGTACCCTAAGTGGCGATGCACAGCGAAGCTTTCAGGTTCGGTGGATAACTTCTTTGACCAGATCCGCGATGCCCGACTGATTGTCATTTATGAGCTCCTATGGGGTTAAGATCGATGATGGTTTTAACCGTTTTGAAACATTAAGGGGTAACAAATGCTATACATTAGAAGAAATAATTTTAGGGTATAGGTTTTAATGCCAAATGAAGAGCGGTTAGTGACTATATGACATCCTCCCCAAGCGAGGAAAAGACCCAGGGACATGTTGAATGCCTTAGAACCACCCCAAACCAGTGGCTGATACTTGAGGAGTTCTATTTTACATTTTATTTTATTTATTTTAGGTTGCAACCAACCACCCCCTGTTTTTATCAAACCTTAAGATCAATTTAATTCACGATTTTGACTCCATCAAATCATTTGTCTGAAGAAAACCCATCCTCGTGTTCGACCTGCAGAGCCATTTATCTGCGGTAAGCTTGACTACGCGGTAGGGAGAACTTTAGGATATAAATTTTGTTGATTAGGATCACCTGCGTAGCACAGATCAAATACTTCATACCATGACACAGGCTCTAAAAATTATAGTCATTGCATAGATTTACACTACCTCTGGTTTCTCTTTCCCTCGAAATTAGAGCATTTCGTTCTTTCTTTGATTAGATCCCCTTCTTAACACGAGTTGAATTCACCATCGAATTGAGGCGAACTCTGCATGTTAGAATTGATAAATCGTTCAACTCATTTCTCATCTCCAGTGAAAGAGGATCTATCAATTTAATCACCGCCAGAGCACATTAAATCACCAATAGCGAGGGTTACTTTTGGGTCACAATTGTTCATCACTCGGGAATGCCTTCTGTGTCACTCGGGGAGGGAGCCTCCGAAATCGAGCTTGAAATGATAGTTTATGGGTAGAGCGACTTGATGTGGGGATCAGATCCACAAAATAAACAAAACCGACAAGTAGATTTACAAATTGAAGTTCGACATCGATAGATAAAATTCTACGGGAAAGATCATTTAAACTGATAGAGTCATTTTGATGAAGATGGGTTTCTAAACCACGATTACACCATACATTGGCTTCTGCGATCAAGCGCGTAATTGAAGCTGGTTGTTAAATCCAAAATTTATGCGGAATTCAAACAACCATACACATTAATTTGAAGAAATATAAATGCACGCATCGAGCTAAAACTTTTGCTTGACTAACATTCGAATCCAAATTTAAAACAAAAATACGAACTAATCTAAAATAAAAACAAAGAAAGAAAAGAAAATTAAAATCACGAGGAGCCTTATTAAACTCCAGGATCTCTCTTTCAAGTCGCCAGAAATTTTGTGTTCCTTTAATGCTTGACTACATATTTATTGGGTTTTGAAGTTGGGCCCTAATTTCGATACTCCTCTTCTTGGACTTCAATTAACTGGCCCAGTTGGTTGTTGATGTCGCGACATCAATTCTTTGTCGCGACCTCACATTTGTCTCGGTCTTTGTCGCGAAGCGCTGTTTAGTCGCGACATGCTGTGGAAGCGATGTCGCGGCGGCGATCTTATCGCTACCTCTTTTTCGCTGGAACTGATGTAGCGGCGACTTCTTACGACGTAGCGACCACCTCTTTGTAATTGATGTCGGCGATGGCTGTTGTCGCGACCTGTCTTTGCGGCGGATAGCCGCGACCTCTTTATGATATGCGCGACTTACGTTCCTTGGTCCCATTTGTCGCGATAGCTTCTTGTGTCTTCAGCGACCTCAAGTCTTTTGCAATTGATGTCGCGACAACCCGAGGTGTTATCGCGACCTTTAACCCTCGCCTGGCCCCATTGCCAGCGACCGCTGAATGATGTCGCGACTTCCTTTACCAATGTAGTTGATGTCGCTCACGGCTTGATCTTATCGCGACCTTCTTTTTAGTGCAAGCGATGTCAGCGACCATTTGAATGATGTCGCGACCTTGGTTCTCCCCTTGCAAGGCGATGTCGCGACGCCGATTCGGTGTTGATGTCGCGGCGCATCCGGATGTCGACATAAATGTTGATCGATTGTTTATCTTCTGTCATAACTTCTTTTTGAATTGTCAGCGACCTCGTTGTCCAGCATCTTGGGTTTAATTCTGCCGCGACCTCTGAATGATGTCGCGACATCATGTCTTCTTCTTCATCAATTCCTGGTTGCTTGACTTTGAGTTTCTTTCACGCCCAGCTCGTTTTGTCTTCAATTACGCTTCATTTGCGACTGGAGCTTTGTAGTTGCAACCTTAATATGTATTTCGATTGCTGTAAAGGCTTCACGACATCAAATCCTTTAATCCTTTTGCACCTCTCCTGCTGCAATTTCCTTCAGCCAGTTATCGATGCTCGTACATTCTGCTCCTTTCTTTTGCAATTTCACTTTCTTTTTGAATTCCTGGCACACGACGAGTTTGGTGAAAAGTATTATATTCTGGCGAACATAAATCAGCCTTTTTTAGAATAAAATAAATCAGAAAAATGGACTGAAAATAGATGACTTTTAAGCTCATCACTACAACTGCCATATTCAAAATGAAAATGCAGTAGACTGTGGAAAGGATTGAAGAAGAGCACCTCCAAGATACCTGTGGGGGCGAGATGATTTTTAAAAAGAATGCATATGAAGAATATGAAGAAATACAAATGGCAGATTTTGAGCAAGCCCCTCCTAAGTTCGAAGACACATAGCCTTAAGCACACGACCCCGTGGAGGAAGTGAACCTCAACACTGTAGAATAGTCAAGGATTACTTATATTAGTTCCTTGCTGCCTTCTAACTTGAAGGAAAGGACTATTGTAATATTAAAAGAATTCAAAGACTGTTTTGCTAGTAATTATGATAAGATGTCAGGGTTTGACAGAAGCTTGGTGGAACATCGCTTTCCTATCAATTTGGAGTTCTACCCTTTTTAGCAACCACCCAGAAGAATGTCCAAGGAGGTAGAGTTGAAGGTGAAAGAGGAGATTGAGAAAATTTTGAAGGCCAAATTCTTCAGACCTACAAGGTATGTGCAGTGGTTGGCAAATATTGTCCCTATGATGAAAAAGAATGGGAAACTTAGAGTTTGTGTGGACTTTAGGGATTTAAAGGCTACCACTCCCAAATACATGTATGTAATGCCTATTACTGACATGTTAGTTGATTCCACTGCAAATAATGAATTATTGTCCTTCATGGACTGTTTCTTTAGGTATAACCAAATCCTAACTATTGTTCATGATATATCTAAGACTGTCTTCAGATGTCCTGGTTCCTTAGGAACATTTGAATGGCTGGTCATGCGAGTTTGAAGAACGCTAGTGCAACTTACCAAAAGGCTATGAATGCCATCTTTCATGATATGTTAGGCCACCACGTGGAGATTTATATCGATGATATTGTGGTTAAAACTAAGAAGGTCTCCGAACATGTGAATCATTTAAGGAAACTTTTGAAGGGATGAGACTCGATGAACTGAAACTCAATCCACTCAAATGTTCTTTTTGAGTTCAAGCCAAAAAAAATTTAGGGTTTCTAGTTCACCAAAGAGGGGTGGAAGTGGATCAAAACAAAGCCAGGGCCATCATTTCAGCCAAAGCTCCTCAAAATAAGAAATAACTTCAGAAGTTCTTAGGTTAAGTGAACTATTTAAGGAGGTCTAGCAAGGAAGACTAAGGTATTCTTTGACCTAATCAAGCTAAAAGAAGTGGAAGAGTTTAAATTGGAGGAACAGCACCAGGCAGCTTTTGATGGAATCAAAGGCTACCTTTCTAAGCCCCCAGTTTTAATGCCACCTCTGAAGGGTTGACCACTCAAACTCTATCTATCAGTTGTAAAAGAGTCTATAGGATGCCTTCTGACACAAAATAATGCTAAAGGCCTTGAGCAAGTTGTTTACTATTTGAGTAAGGTCCCAAATTCAGCAGAACCAGGGTATACACCCATTGAGAAGTTGTGTTTGGCCCTATACTTTGCATGTATGAAATTGAGACATTACTTGATCAAGTCTCAAGTGTATGTGGTCTCCCAAACCACCTTGATGAAATACATGCTAAGTTGACCCTTAATCACGAGACAAATAGGGAAATGGTCCATTTCTTTATCATAATTCACCTTGGTCTATTTTCCACATAAATCAATCAAGGGGCAAGCTTTAGCTAACTTTCTAGCTGATCATCCTTCATTAGAAATCAACCAAACTATGATGTGGAATTAGGGATAAATAAAGTAGAAAGGCGGCCTTGGGTTCTTAAGTTTGATGGCTCTAGCACGGAGAATTCCGTTGGAGCTGAGATAGTAATCATCTCACCAAGAGGGATAAAGACTACCCTATCTTTCAACAGCCTTGAAGTGCCATGCAGCCATGAAGTTGAATATGAGGCTTTAGTGATCGGTTTGGAGATCTTGTTTGAACTTGGAGCACAAGAAGTACACATCATTAGGGACTCTCAATTAGTGCTTCGGCAACTAACAGGGGAATATAAATACAATAGCTTATTGTTGGCTCCTTATTTTACTATTTCCACTCAATTGTTAGATTCTTTTTACATAATGGATTTTGAACATGTGCCTATGGAATCTAATTGGGAAGTGGATGAGCTAGCACAAGTAGCCTCAAGTGTGAAGATGAGCGAAGAATTGACTCATAAACTCATTGTGATAGGAAAGAAGAATCACCCCTTAATTTATGAAAGGGGAATCAGATTAGAAGTCGTCAATAAAGATGCAAATGTTACTTGGAATGGCGAATTAAGATCGGAGAGTATTTAGAAGATCTGACAAGCGGGTTCCCGTAGGGTGGCTGATCACGAACCGTCTAATGGAAGGGGAATTGTTTAGAAAGGGACTTGATGGGTTACTACTTAGATGTCTATCCTTCCCAGACAACATGGAAGTGATGAAGCTAGTTCATGAAGGGGCCTGTAGAGCCCATCAAGCCGAGATAAAAATGTGATGGTTGATTAGGAGACGTGACTATTTTTAGCTAACCATCCTAAGTGACTACATCAATTACTCCAAGGGCTGTCAATAGTGTCAAAAGTATGGCAGCATACAGAAGATACCTACTATGGAACTCCACTCAATTGTGAAACCATGGCCTTTTAGAGGATGGGCCATGGATTTAATTTGGAAAATCTACTCAGCTTCATCAAAGGGACAAACCTTCATCTTAGTTGCTACATACTACTTTACTAAATGGGTGGAGGCAGTACCCTAGAAGAAGGTAGAGTAGAAGGATGTGATCCAATTTATCAAGGAGTAGATCATTCATAGATTTGGAATTCCTCAGTCCATTACAACTGACCAAGGCACCATGTTCACTAGGGATGAGATGACTTATTTTGCCAAGGACTATGGCATTCAACTCATCATATCTATAACATGTTGAAAATAAGTAGTAGAATCTTCTAATAAGGTGTTGATAACCATCCTGGAGAAGATGCTGGAGGATAATCCTAGAGATTGGCACATAATTTTATCTGAGACCTTATGGGCTTATAGAACTTCTAAAAGGGATTTTACAGGGGTAAGTCCTTACTCTCTAACCTATGGGCTTCCAATGGAGGTGGTAGTTCCTTCTCTAAGGGTATCCATGAAAATTAGCCTAAATCCTCAAGAATATAGTGAGGCCATGATAATGGAACTTGAGGCATTAGATGGGAAGAGATTACAAGCACTCGACCACATCATGATCCAAAAAAAAAAAAAAAGGTAGCTTGAGCCTATAACAAGCGGGTCAGGAGAAAGAGTTTAGAAGAAGGGGAGCTCGTTTGGAAGGTGGTGGTGCCCATCGAATCTAAAGATAGAGAATTGGGGAAATGGTCTCCTAACTAGGAGGGACCATTCAAGGCTCACCAAGTACTACCTGGAAATGCCTATTGGCAATCAAGCCTAAAAGGGGAGCCACACAAAAGGTTCATCAATTGGAAGTACCTCAAGAAATTCTTTCATACAATGTGGGAAATGCTGGATACTACCAAGAAAAACTAAGATAGGGAATGAGGGAATAACAAGCAAAATAGGTCCCATCGACCATTTTTGTATTAGGGAAGCTATTCTTAGTAGTTACTTTGAGTGATAAAGTAGGTTGTTTTGGCTACTCACTGCTCAAACCTTTTGAATTCCTCAATGTCATACTTGTTATACCCTCATTGTTTTATGAATAAATAAAATAGGTCTCATGGCTACTTTAAACCTGGGGAAGTAGATACTGATCTTTGATTGGAAGGTTAAAGTAGGCTTTATGATCCCTATTGATCCTAAATAAAGGATTTTCCCGAAGACTAGGTTTGTTTATGTTTTCAATTCTCCAAAAGTAGGTTCCATGACCACTTTATGACTGGAGAAATATGGGATGACCTAGTGATAAAGTGGCTTCTTGGCCATTGCATTCATCAGCACATTGATTTCTCCAAGAGTGTTCTTGTTCCCTCTTCGGATAGGTCCCAGGATTATAAAGGTCATTGGAGAAATAGGTATGAGAGCAGTTCCAATATAGGATTTGAGGAAGTAAAGTTGACCTTTGGCCACTTCACCTCAAAAACACAAACTTCTTCAAGATTCCCTGCTGGTTCCTTACTGATTCCCCAAGGAAGACTTCTTGATCACATCAAGATTGGGGAAATATAGGAGCAAATATCCAAGTGAATAATGTAGGCCCCTAGGCCACTAGGTACACATACTTCCCCAAACAAAGCACCTGGACAAATTCATGAGAAGTTATCACTTTGAATTGAAGAATGAAATGATGAATGGAAAGATCCTAGAATCACTCTAAGATTGAGGAAATAAGCCCTCATTAGAGTAAAGTAAAGTGGGCTTTGTAGACACTACACATTCAAATACAAGGTTTAGAAATGAAGAAAACAAGACAAAAATCAAGCAATTTGGACAAGGAACGAAGAAGTTAGGCAAGTTGCAATCATGGTCGCGACCACAGCAATTTATGGTCGCGACCATAGAACATTGTTTTCAACATTTTGCAATGTGGTCGCAACCATGGTCACGACCACAACACCCTGTGGGATGAATCTTGCAGTGTGGTCGCCACCATAACACCCTATGGGAAGGATTTTACAGTGTGGTCATGAACCAAGGTCGCAACCACAGCACCCTGTGTGAGGCATTTTGCACTATGGTCACAACCATGGTATGCTATGGTCGCAATCATGGTATTCTATGGTCGCAACCATGGTATTCTATGGTTGCGACCACAGTATTTTATGGTCCCAACTACTGTATTCTATGGTCGCGACCACGAACCTCTTCTATAGCCACTGTTTTTAGCATTTCTCAGTGTAGTCACGACCTAGATCGCAACTATAAAGTGCTGTGTGGAGAATTTGCGGTGGTCTTGATGTATTCACGTGATGTGACTATGACCCCGAACAAATGATTGAGGAATATGACTCTATTGAAGGGGATCTAATGGCTAAAGGGTGTCAAGTGAAGTAGGCCTTTAGCCACGATTCAGGACGAAAGGTTTTTGTTTTTTTTATCAAGCTCGTCCCAGTCACAATAAATAAATAAAGTAGGCATATGGCCGCCTTGAGCTAGGGAATGGCATCCTCGATTTCATGAGCATCCAAATTGGGCCTAGTGCCACCTTAGCTCGCTAGTTTAACCACATGAAAGAAGTGCTCATGTGCAAGTGCTTGTTGTTGATGACCAAAGATGTGTATATATGAAAATATCGTCAAAGGAAGTAAATGTAGTATTAAATACTTCCAGCTAATTTTAAAAAGTATTATCTTTCAAAAAAAAACTTAAATGAAAAGTATTACCAACACTCAACCTCTTTCCGCAAGTGCACGGGTCATACAAGTAATAAAGTGAACTCTAGGAGTCCAGATATCGTACCTACGAGGATTGGAGGTTCTCTCTAATTGGAGCTTGAGCACCCCGAATACAAGGGCTATTCACTATCTAAGTGATCAAATATGATGAGAATTAAGATCAATTTAACTAAAGAAGAAAATGATTGAAAACTAATCAACTAATCCTAAAATCTATCAAACAAACAACTACTAAAGTCTAAAATGTATGAAGAGAGGCACTAGGGATGAGAATAATCATTTAACAATCAATTTGCATTTCCTTTAAAACATAACATTTGTGAGTTAAATGCTGGATTTGTCTAAGAGCAACGTAGTATAGCCTTGGAATACCTCCTGACACTATACATTTCACTATTTAGAACACCATATTCCTAAACCAGGTCAATGGATCTAAGAGCTACTTTTAGGATTTTATCCTCTTTAAGATTTGGTTGTTTTTCCTAAACCAGTACTTCACAACCATTTCTTACGACTTAAGATAACTTGCCCCCATAGACATGGTATCATAAGTCTTCTCCAATACAATTGGTACCTCAATCTGCAATTCATTAGAATACTCTCTCTCCCTGATTAGAATTTGTGCTAACACGGGATCCAGATTATTCTACCAAATTGAGATGAGACCTCTAAACATTAAACTAATAAATCATTAGTTGGTCCTTATGTCTCGGGAACACACCTTCTGTTGTCACTCAGAAGGGGAACCTTGAAGTCAGATATTAGAACAGCACCTATGATTCACCACAGTGATATTTTAGAGTGTATTAGTTCTAAAAATATCAATTTATCATCCCCCCAATGTAACGCCCCAAAAATACCCTAGAATTTTTATAATATTTTATTATATATTCCGGGTATGAATTGAGCCAACTTGGGTTTTTCCAGGAAAATTGATAAATTGTTAAATAGTGAAATGTGAAATGAATATGTGAGCATATGATTAAATATTATATGATAAAATGAGAAATTGATTGAACCCGAAAATAAACCCAAGTGAAAAAGGGAAAATTTGGAATTGGTAAAATGAGGACCTAAGGGTCATTTGTGATAAAGAATAAAGGTCTAAGAGTGAATATGGAGAATGTAAATGCAAATAGAGAAAATATATGGGCAAGATAGCATTTAGGAAAACTTAAGTCCAAAAATGGATTTTTGTGGGCCAAACAAAGCCTTATGAGGGTTAATGACCTTAGACCACATTTGGTCTTAGAACATGGCATTGGAGCAAAAACACATTTGGGGATTTTGAGAGAGAAAGAGGATAGGGCTTGGAGAAGAAAGAGGTTATGGTGAGATTCTTCCCTTTTTGCTCAAGATCTTGCAAGAAAGACGAAGGAAAAGGCTAGGGCTTCAAGTGCAAAGGGATTTAAGGGACGGGTGAGGATCACCTAACCTAGGACCGAGATCAAAGGAAAGGAAATGAGAGCCGACAGCTTCGGTTTGTTCACTGACCCTCTATCCTTATTTCAAGTGTTTTGGTAGTATACCAAATAAATTTGAAATTATTATATGGAATGAGAATATCTTTGAAATGATATTACGAAAGTGCATATGGATTTGAAAATGTGATATTTGAAATGTTTGACAATTAATTGCATGTGAGTGATTAATCGAATTGTAAACGAATTGGTCATTTCTTGACATCTTGAATTGAATAGATATACGAACAGCCAACATGGCGGGATTCACCAACTGAATCCGTCATGAAGGCAACCCGAAATTTTCCAATGTCCCACTTGGCGGGATGCCAGTCAGCATCCATCTTGATGGCGTATGGCATTTAAATACCACATGTCGAGGTGCACCAATCGACATCCGGCATGATGGGAGACCAAAATTGTGAAATGTGTAAGCACATTACCGAATGATAAAAATGCCGAGATTCACCAAACGGAATCCGTCATGAATGTGAATTGTAAAAACAAAGTGAAATAACAAACTTTGATGAGAGTAAATGGGATTTGTAAACTAAATACATCCTTGAGAGTATATGTTTGAATCTCATGATTTGATTTAAGCAAATTGGTTGCATGTGGAAATGCATATTTTGATATGATCAATGATTTGTAAAGTGAAAGCATGTGAAAATGAATAAGCATGAGTATAGTTTTATATAAAGGCATGGTTTTATGATAAATGCATGTCATGTTAAATTGAAAATTGGAATTTAATTGTATAGAACCACTAAGCATGAAAATGCTTAAGTATAGTTACTTTATCTATGCGCGAGGTTTTAGGGGAAGTAAACGGGAAAGAAGCGAGATCTCGAGAAAAGCAGAGTCATAGAGAAAGTTGCGGCGTATAAGTATATACCCCGCCATATGCATATCATTCCTTTTTTAATGTGTAGCATTTGTGAACAAAAGAGTTAAACTCTGAACCATTGTTTCACGCATATCATTTTTGTAAAAGCGAATGTCATTTTGTAAACAAATTGTATAAGAGTAAATGTTTATGGGCCTACCATTTGAAAATGCTTCCGTGTAAATGAGAACTCTAAAATGAAATGACGTAAATAAAACGTTTTGATAAGATAAATAAAAACGGTTAGTAAACCGAGCTTCAGTTCAGATCCGCCATTTGGGTTGGGCCAGGGATTTGGGTCGCGATATTTTTGAAAAAGAAAATTTAATAAAACGGTAAATAAAAATAATTAAACGAGCATCCCGGATTCGGTTCGGATCCGCCAATTTGGTTCGATCGGAAAGGGGTTCTACACCCAAGTTATTGCTCTTTGCTCTCAAGTATGGTCTTCTCTGTGTCACTCAAAGGCCTCCTGGAAATCAGAGCACAAATACAGCTCTTTTTAGGTATAATCTACTAATACTTAAAACAGTTCATTACAAGAACAGTACTAATTATATAAATTCAATTTTCAAACCCACAAAATAAACTATAAATCTGCAAATCTGAATATTCAACAATTAATCCCAACCCCTAGAGGGTGTTTAATGTTCCATTCTTTAGTTCACAATCATCACCCCGATCAAGCAACAAGTAAGAAAAATGAAGAAAGAAATCAAGAGATAAGGAGTGAGAGAACAAATCGTGATTTGAGCCTCAATCTTTGTCTCAACAATAATGAAGTTTGAATCTCTGAGTACAGCACCAAAATCTCTTCAATACAAATAAAAATCTCCTCTAAAACTACTCTAAGATCTACTAAAAAAAAACTAAGCTAAAGCTAAATAAGAGCTAAAAATAGAAAAGCTCCAACTCTAACTTCAACTGCCCTCAGCTAAAAAAGAAAAGATGCGCTAAAAAAATTTGCCCTAAAAAATAAGCCCTAGCTTAAAAATGGAAAAACTGAAAAAATTGGAAGGTTTTAGAGAGAGAAACCCTCATTAGAGGTGTTCTCCCACCTCCTTCGTTGCCCTAAAAATCTAAAAAATGAGTATTTATAGTCCTATGATGAAATGAGCTTGAAAACAGGCCAAAATAGCAATTTTCGGGGTTTTATGGTTTTTTTTAGCACTAGAGTCGCGACATCAGCATTCTTCTCAACAACTAGTTTTTTTTCTCCAACTTGTCAGGGGTCATAACTTCTTTATTTGAACTCGGATTTGGGTGTGTGAGGTGTCGTTGGAAAGCCCTTTGAATGTAAAATGCAACCATGAGTGAATTTGAACCATTTTATGTTCTATATGGTACATAAAAATTCATCTTCCTAGTGACAAACTATGAGTGTGACGCCCCGAGCCCACGAGGGTCCGTTATTTCGCCATTCGACCGTGAATCTTCGTGGATGTCGGGTAGCTAGCAGGCGACCGAGGCTCGAGGCGGTCTCCTTTATGCGGAGGCTCTACCCCGGATGCATCACCTGTGTATAGCTTTTGTCCCAATCGACATCAATCACATGATATCTATATACGAGTAAAAGCAGCCTCTTGGGCCCATACCGCAATCTCATCACCAATATAAACCATATATCATGTTTTGAGAGTTAAAGTTGCTCTTATACAACACATATCAAAATGAAATTAAACATTCTAATACATGCTTATACATCGAGGAAGAACCCTCAAAGCCACGCCGGCTTTCTTCTAAGGCCTTTCGGCCTATAAGGCAGAGCCATCTCTCGTGCACTCCTGTGTACTTTGAAAATATGTTTCGACGGGGTGAGCTAATGCTCGAATTGGAATCACCTAAGTGGGCTACTCTCCTTTAAAGTGCATGCAATGCTCCAAAATAAACACACATTCAAGCAAATGCATGATCTACTTGAATGTCTGCGATCATCTCCTATCCAGGAGTCCTCCCCGACTCCCTCACACCTGCCTAAGCCACGTATGAGAACCTTAGTTTTTATTTGTTTCTTGTGGACAACCTAGATGTATATATCGTTGGTTCGTCTCTAGGCGATTGATATTATGTATGGACTACCCTCCGATGTATATCAATTGGGCCGTCTCCAACGATTGATATATTTAGTATGGACTACCCTCCGATCATTATTATTTTTAGACAACCCTCCGAAATATTCATTCTCTCTAGAATTACCTCATGCACTCACTCACATCGTCACAGGATATTGATGCATATGGAATACGTGATGCGGTCCAGAATTATCATTTTATAACACATACAAATATATAATCAGGCATATATTCATATAATTTAAATCACACAAACATGTCATGTAATATCACCATTAATTACATCAAAATTAGCTCACGTGGGCTAATGATCAAACCGCGAGCAGTCGATTTGAATTACTCGACCAAACACATTATTTCACAAAAATTATTTTGTGAACACTATTCTCGAGGAATAGTGAAACCCTCGATTACTATTCCCGAAAAATCACCCAATCGTCAGGTTCACTTTGTGAACAGGAATTTCCATTACAGGCCTATACATACAAAACACCATTTAATACGCAATTTCCATCGCCACCCATCACAAACGGTCAGTGAGTTTGCCATAGCATCCATTTCAGGAGTTTCAAAATTTATAACAGGTCGGTCGAATTTGGGACCGATCAAACGGCTCCTCACGGCCTCATTCAACTCAATACATGATTTATTTCTCAATTTACACAACTAACAACCCAAACAGCCCGCAAAACTGATACAGACTGTTCGTGGGTCTCAAAATCCCAACATTTCGGTTCCATGATTTGGAACCAATCAAACGGCTGTTCAAGGCCTCATTCAACTCAATATCATTGTAAAACACTTAAATAAAGTGTAAAACCCAAGTAGGCCCTACCTCATGAGATTAATCGGAAACTCCTCAAATCCGATTGCTTATAGCGTGGGTCTCTCATGTGAGCGAACTTTCCTTCTTAGATCCGAAGGCTAGACGGTCGGATTGCCCGATATTCTAGAGAGAAGGAAGACTCTCTCACTAGAAAAGAACCAAATTAGCTATTGCATCTAACCTCCCCCTCCCCACGTTTTTGCTTCTCATTTTATAAGGTAGGAGACAACACTGTAGCTTTTTGTCTTTTTCTAACTTAAGAATTTAAATAATGACCATTATGTCCCTTCTTTTCCCAGTTTTGACATTCGGCACTATCTTGGCCGTCCATTTTCATCATTTCTCTACTCATACCACTTATGGCACATGAGTACGTGTTATATGTGACTTTCGTCGCATCGAAAATCGTTTCTGACACGAACCTCGATGCCTCGAAAGGCGTGCCAACTCCGTGTCTCGGGAACCATTGAGGGATTCGGCGTGTTAGCTAGATTTCAGGCGATTCCAACGGTGCAATCCGTTTAGTCATCCGAGATCTAGAGCCAAATTTTGGATTTTTAAACCCGAAATTACAATTTTGTAACGAAATTACCGTTTTACCCTTTTCGAAGTGGAATTTCTCGGGTCTTACATTCTCCCCTCCTTAAAAGGAATTTCATCCCGAAATTCAGGACAATCCCATTACTAACATGCATATGCAACGTGCACTCTACCATGCTTGTAAACTCGTCATTTAATTATTAAACGACTAAACCACGTACCTTCATCCCTAAACAAGAAGGGATATGTGGCCCGCATCGTGTCCCTCAGCTCCCCGCACGTTGACTCCTCCACTCCCTTAGTGCTGCCGCACCCTCACTAGCCTCACGGTCTTGCGTGCAAAGGCGATCGCGGCTATCTAAAATGCACCGGTCCCTCTCGAAGGTCCCATTAGTGTCAACCTCACATCGTCCCGATCCACCACATGAAATTTGGATGCGGAGTATAATTCAGGGCATGGAAGCGTGAAATACCTCGTGGACTGTCATGTGGGCGAATGCGCCAGCCCGATGCCTTCTAGCGCCTATCCTCTCAAGAGTATCTCGAAGGCTCTATGAATCTCGGCGATAGCTGCACTGCGGGCTTTGACCACTCCCTCTTAGGCATCACCTTGAAGACATGATCTCAACCTCTCCAGACTCTAGGGGTCGGCGTCGCACATCGACATAGCTCTCTTAGGCTACGGGTGAGAAGGCGGTGTCGGTATCAAAAGCTCACCTTCTCGGAGGTGTCTCTAATTAGATCAGGACCAATGATGGAACTCTCTCTCACCTCGGTCCAACATAATGGTGATCTACATGGCCTCCCATACATTGCCTCATACGGTGCCATCTGTATACTCGCCTGGTAACTGTTGTTGTAGGCGAATACCACTAAGAGCAATCGCTCCTCTACACTTAAGACCCAGGACGTATGCTCGCAGCGTGTCCTCTAACACCTGTATATAATCCACACCACGTGTAACCTACCGCAACCCTTGCTTTATTATTATGCTTAACCTTCCCAAGGTCACAATCGCTGACAATCCAATGGACCGTCAACCTAGTCCATGTCATGTATGACATCCATATATTGAGCCCTTGCCGGCTCAACAACACCCAATGCAATTTCCAAAGGGTTATCCAAATCTCAAGTCACTCTCGACTCTGTCACCCCATTCCCAAGCCCTGCGTGATAACCATGACCGTGTGTTTTCATCTCGATTAACCTAACTCTTCGACTCACACTTCGAGCCTCTTACATTCACACAGAAATTTGGGATATCTCCCCGGGTCTCTTACACCCTAACTCCAGGATTCTCACCTTAGGGGATTAACGGCCCCCTTTTGTTTTTCGGGCTTTTACTCTAATTACTCTTCATTTCTTGAATCGAACTATGAGTCTTCATTGGACATAATCCTAAAGACAAACTCAACCCACACTCACCAAGAGTGGTGAATGACCATACCGTGCACCCACACCTCATTTCGACACAATGTTACCGTGCACACAGCAATAATGCCATCTTTGTGACACGATCAGGGTCCACTATGAAGGCGAGATCTCGGAGATCTCTCGCTTTCATGAATCCAGGCCACATTATATCAACTCTCACCCTACATCCTAGGGAAGAACATCTATACCTGGCTTCTCTAAAGGCCTTAACCTCTAAGCCCAAATCCAAGGCCGTGTCAGGAATGCCAACCCGGCTAAGGTCCACCAACCATTTGCGCAACTACGATATGTCACGACTTCGATCCACACTCATTTATGGCTGCTGTGAAAAGAAAGGGAGGTGCCGTGTAGCTCCACAGCGGCCCCGGTTCCTCCTTCTTTGTACTAGGGTGTGGAGAATGAAGCGTATACTCTCTTGTTCTCTGACTAGCGGGATTTGCCTTGTCCCAGTGGATCCCTGTCCCGAGGGCATCCGGAGTCTCACATGCTGATCTTGGCCGTAGTCCACGAAACTTGTGTGAGGCGAGGTCAGAACTAGAAGGAGTTGATCCTCCCTCTTGCTACCCGACTTACCCGCATCCGGTGCTCGAGCATCTCGATCTCTCTCTATGGTCAGGGTCGTCCCAACCATGGAGTCCGCGTCCGTAGGTGAAGTCACACAATCCTACCCGAATGGACAACTCGGCTGAATTCTCGAATCTCACATAATACCCGATCGAAACTACGTATCTCGAGGATTGACATTCGGTCTCTCCCAACTCATCAGAGCCTCAACGCTACTCTAAGTCGGCTGCGCTGATCGCGACACCACGTGTCCCAAAAATCTCACCTCGATGGCCAAAGCTCGCACTTGCGAACTTGGCGTGCCAGGCGATGGTCTCCAGCCGAAGCGCTAATACAATCCTCGAATGATACTCATGCTCCTTTCGGCCAGGGTATATCGAATGTCATCCGAAGACCACGACAAACTGATCTAGATAGGGTTGGAATACCTATGCATGAATCCATGAATCTTTGGTGCATTCATTAATCCAAAGGCATCCTTTGTAAACTCAAAGTGCCCATGCTTGGCGTCCTTAGATTGTCTTAGGGATATCATCTCCCCAACCCTCTCGGTGATGGTAACGGTCTGAAGAATTACATCTTGGAGTAGACTCGCGCTCCTCTCAACTGATCAAACAAATCGTCAATCCTCAGCAATGGGTACCGATTCTTGATCGTAACCCTGTTCAACTGTCTGTAGTCAATGCACAGTCAAAGGGTCTTCTCCTTCTTCTTACTTAAGCGAGCAAGAAGCGCCCACAAATGGTGAAGTGCTTCGGTCTAATGAGCCCCTTGTCAGTAGCTCCTATGGCGGGCTGAGTTCTGCCGACTCGGTGGTGCCATCATCAGGAGTCATAGAAATGGGTGAAATGCAGGGTATGACTTGATGCGAAGTCCACTACCCACGCTTTGTGGAGGTAGTCGGGTAGCTCATGCAGGCATCACATACTCGCACACTACTCGAGTATCGGTCTCTCCTCGTCCTCTAGGGTAAGGCTCGCTAGCCAACCAGCTAAGCGTCTGACACACACACTTTCATTATCTCTTTAATGCGGGGCAGAAATGTCATGCTTGTCCCCACGAAATACCACGCGAGTGCAGTCTGCGTATGGCGGTAGCCCTCCCTGCCTTTGTGATCGCGAACACATGGCTATCGATTGATCCATCCCTAGGATGACATCGAACTCGACATGTCCATGTTCCTCGGTCCACTTTGTGAGTAGAGTTCAGAGATCTTGGCTTCATAACCACGACATATCATACCTATTCTGGCCACAATCTCTAGGGAGGGCACTCGCATCTGAGGCTCCTCTAAGGTCCTAAGAGGTCCTTGCCCTTTTCCACCATATCTTGGCCTCACTCTCTAGCTAGAACACAGCTAGCCTAATCCTGGTAGTGTCAGAGGTAATCTCCATGGCCTCTAACACCTTCTCGATCTGCATAAACCAATGGTCTGCCACCATCAGATCTCACTCCCTGTGAATGTCGGATGATCATGCAACCTCTGGAGATTCTTAGGACCTTCACATTACACTTGCCATACCGGCTGTGCGATAGCGGCTCTTTGTAATACCTCGACCTCGGTAAAGACTTTGTTGATCAAGCACGGTGGTGCGACCAATACCGTGGGCGCCCTTTCCGTCCTGGAGTCCTCGACTTCGCGAGTTAAATCTGTCTGATATCTGCAAGGCATGGCGCTGGCCACGAGACACTATTCATACACATAAATCAGTGTATACACATAGTCCTTGCATTTATAGGTAATGTAAGGCAATCAATTATATATTTAAAACATTTTTATCAAAAAAATTTTCATTTTTGAAAATTTTATTTTTTGAAAATTTTGTCAAATTTTATTTTATTTTATTTTATTTTATTTTATTTTAATAAATTTTTTTTTTCCGAAAAATTTTGTGATGAAACGATGTTCATGAGCGGGTTCACGAGCAATGTCAAGAATTGACCTTCGAGGAGCGATTACTAAGTCAAGCCCGGTCAAAAATAGGGTGAGTGCGCCAGGAGTGCACGACGTTGGCGGCGACACGCGAGGCCTCACCCGGGCGCCGCTGTCTGCGTGCGGCGAGGCGCGGCGCTGCGTGCGCTCGCCTGCGCGATCTTGCGCGCCCGCGCACTGCCATTGTGGCGGCGGTGCCGCCGCGCCCATGCGCCTGGCACCACGGCGCCCGCAGATGTGCGTGGGCGCTGGTACACGCGCGGCGTATTCGCGTCTGACCTCCAACGCAGCTCCTTCTGCGGTCGCAGTACTGGGTGTACATTTACTTGATACAAAATCCTGTTTGTAGGCCTTTCTCGGTCACAATACGGTCAGAATTGTACGATACCGCGGCTCCTTCTTTCTGAGCCCCTCTATTGCAATACAATGCAATATCCTGAGATACAATCGACCCGACTTCACCTAAGTTTGCGTACACACGCCACCCTCTTTTATTACAAAAACCCTTAAACCAACCACCTCTCTTGCAATACAATTAGAGCGTAGCCCCCAATCAGATTTATTTGCACCATTTTTTTTTCATTATAAATTTTTTTTTCAAATCTACTATTGGAAAAACCCAAAAATATTTATAATCATCATTTTTTTTTTCATTTTCCAAAACACTCAAATAAATTTATAAAATTTTATTTTCTCTCATTTTCTTCGGTTTTACACCTTGTAAAACCTTAGAAAATAATTTTCTTCACCTCTTAACCAAATAAATTTATGAAATTTATTTTCTTTACTTTCTTTTTCCAGTTTTTCACTGTAAAAAAAAAAAAAATTTCTCCATATATATATATATATATATATATATATATATATATATATATATATATATATATACATATATACTCTGCTGCTGCTATATATATATATATATATATATATATATATATATATATATATTCTCATTTCTCAATAAACCAAATAAATTGCTTTAATTTATTTTGTTTTATTATTATTATTTTTCATTTAATTACGGAAAATGGTCCATTCCTCAGCCTGCCAGTCAACACTAAAACTGAGTGTTCAACCTTAAATTTTTGTTTAAGAATTTTAGTTTATCATCCATTAAACCAATGAATTTATTCAAATTTATTTTATTTCTCTCATGGTTCCGGTTTTCTGCAAACGCAAAAACTTCTAAAAACTTCGACACATCATGGTTTTCTGGGTACTAATCACTAAGCACAAACCATACACAATACATGATCACATCATTCATGTTATGAATATTTTTCACACAACAAATTTATCAAATCACACAAAACATCAAACACATGAATGTTTGTGTCTAGTTTTGTCACGTGGTTTAGGTAATCTCATACTTAACAAACATCAAACCACACACCTAGTGGTGATGTTCTTACCGACTATGGCTGGCCAAATCCTCCAATCTCTAGGTTCCACTTCACCTATACTCTACATCAAACCACCCAAGTGGTGATGGATACCCAAACCTGAGCTCCCTAGGTATTCGTATACCTAAGCTCTGATATCAGAAGTGTGAAACATAAAGCAGAATTAAGTTGACTACCGTTAACCATGGAATACTCGTGGATGTCGGGTAGCCTAACCGATATTCACGAAAATCGGGCAGAGTCTCCTTTGTACGGAGAGCTCTACCCAGATACATCACCTATAATATAACTTGTCCCAATCAACATCAATCACATGATATCTATATCTGAGTAAAAACGGCATCTTGGGTCCATACCACAATACTCATCATCAATATAAACCATATATCATGTTTTCAAGAGTTAAAAGTTTACTCTTATACAACACATATCAAAATGAAATTAAACATTCTAATACATGTATACATCAGAAGAACCCTCAAAGCCACACTCCCGCTCTTTAAAGCTCCCGCCTAAGACTAGCCGCCTCTCGCGGCGCTCCTCAGACTAAAATATGTTCCCCCAACAGGGTGAGATAATGCCTCAAGAGTGGAATCACCCTGCGGCTACTTCCACCTAAGTGCATATGCAATGCTCCAAAATAAACACACATTTAAGCAAATGCATGATCCTACTTGAATGTCTAACTGATCATCTCCTATCCCGAGTCCTCCCCGACTCCCTCACACCTGCCTAAGCCACGTATGAGAACCTTAGTTTTTATTTGTTTGCTTGTGGACAACCCTCCGATGTATATATCAATTGGTCCGTCTCCGACGATTGATATTATGTATGGACTACCCTCCGATGTATATCAATTGGGTCGTCTCCGACGAACATATTTTTGGTGATGACTACCCTCCGACTGGCTGCTATTTTTAGACAACCTCCAAATATCTTATTCTAGACTACCTCATGCACTCACTCCTATCGTCCTAGGATGTTCCAGTGCATATGGAATGCATAATGTCAATTCCATTATCATTTTATAACACATGCAAATATATAATCAGGCATATATTCACATAATTTAAATCACACAAACATGTCATGTAATATCACCATTAATTACATCAAAATTAGCTCACGTGGGCTAATGATCAAACACGAGCAATTCGATTTGAATTACTCAACCAAACACATTATTTCACAAAAATTATTTTGTGAACACTATTCTCAGGAATAGTGAAACCCTCGTTTACTATTCCCGTAAATCACACCGTCTGGCTCACTTTAGAACCCGAATTTCACGCCACACGTCCTATACATACCTCAAAACACCATTTAATACATAATTTCCATCATACCTATCACAAAATGTACTGGGTGAACTCGCACTACCGTCCATTTGAGGTTTCAAAATATAATACCCGGGGTCCCAAGATTGGGATCACCAAACGGCCTCTCACGGCCTCATTCAACTCAATACATGATTTATTTCTCAATTTACACAACTAACAACCCAAACAGCCCGCAAAACTGATATGGACTGTTCGTGGGTCTCAAAATCCCAACATTTCGGTTCCATGATTTGGAACCAATCAAACGGTCATTCAAGGCCTCAAACCAACCGAAACATTGTAAAACACTTAAATAAAGTGTAAAACCCAAGTAGGGAGAAACCCCTACATCACGGAGTTTGGCTCTAAACCTCAAACCTGCCCACGCTGTAGGTCTCTCTTCCTCGTAGAGCAAAATTTTCCTTCTCGTCCCGAAGACTCCGACTCATTTGATCGCTTCGATATTCTGTATAAGAAGACTTCTCTCACTAGAAACGAACCAAATTAGCTACTGCATCTAACCTCCTCCTCCCCACGTTTTTGCTTCTCATTTCATAAGGTAGGAGACAACACTGTAGCTTTTTGTCTTTTTCTAACTTAAGAATTTAAATAATGACCATTATGTCCCTTCTTTTCCCGCGACATCTCGCACTATCTCGCCAGCCCATTTTCATCATTTCTTACTCATACCACTTATGGCACATGAGTTTCTGTTATATGTGACTTTCGTCCCATCGAAATCGCTTTACACCCGAACAACGATAAATTTCGAAAAACGTGCCAACTCCGACTATCTCGGAATTCGACGAAATTCGACGTGCTAGCTAGATTTCATGAGATGATTCCAACGGTGCAATCCGTTTCATCATCCGAGATCTAGAGAATAAAATTTGGATTTTTTTAACCGAAATTACGATTTTGCCATTTTTCCGGAAATTGGAATTTCTCGGGTTTTATAGTGAGACACCCGATTGACTCTCCTTTTTAAAATATATTGCTCATTTCTTGCCAAATCACTTGCTTTTCATCAAGAATCCTACAAAACCAAGTTTAGAGGAAATGTTATGAGTATTACATGAATAAGGATATAAAATTCTATAAATAGCATGTGAAATGAACTCAAAGCATAGATGAGTTTCACAATCATCATTTTTCAAACACACACATCCAGAGGTGGGCCTAATGCTACCTTGGTCTACTAATGCAATTTCATGGTTGTGGTGCACGTGTGTAAATGTTCAGTGATAGCACACATCCAAAGGTAGGCTTAGTGCCACCTTGGTCCACTAGTTCATACACATACAGTAGTGCATCTGTGCAAATGTCAGTGAGTTTCCAACATAACAATCAAGGGAGATTGGACAATAGCCATCTAATCAAGAAAAGATAAGATTATTCAGCTTACCAAAAAGTATGATGTCAAGATATAAAAAGGACGAGCTAGTATCAAATGCCCTAGGCCATGACTTGGCTAGTAGAGCCATAGGTAGTAGTTCTTTTCCAAGAAGAATCTCTGATGGTAACGTCAGAGGAAAAGGACAGGTCGGGACAAGAATAGCCACATCTCCAACCACATGGGCAGTCCCAAACTCCAACAAGGGAGGAAAAGATGGCAATGCACTGGAACACGGGAAAAGAGTATCAATGAACCAAGGGTAAGAGAGAAATGCCCTTACCTTGAGGAAGATTGCCCAGCCATGTCAAGAAATTGAATAGAACCTGCATAGGGAGAACCAAGAAGAAATCAAGCGTATGGAATGTTATAAGAGATTGACAAGATAAGTTTTTTTATGGAAGATCTTCAAAATTTTCAAATGGAAATTATTGCCATGGTAACCTTGGAGCCTTGCAATCTTATGCTAGGAAGGTATATGAGAAGATCTCTTAAAAATACTAGGTAGGCATGACCCAACCTAGATTCCTCAAGGCAAGGTCTTCAGGTCCATCACATAGTAAGGTTAAGGAGTTACCTTTTCAATGCTTATGTTGGTATACGATGAGAGATCGAGGAAAGAAAGAGAAACCAAGATCTGCAAACAAAAGAGGAAAACTTATGTAAGAACTAGACTCATTTCCTGAATTTTTTTTTAAAAACACTTTCCATCAAGAACAAAGACTTGGAGTTCTAAATCGGAAAAAAAATCTAATGTTTAGCATGATTTTTTTTAAGAAGAACGGCGATTTTGAGAGTTCTAAAAACCGAAAAAAAAAAATATTTTTCTTAATGTTTAAGGATTTTTTTTTTTCAATGAAAAACAAAGGATTTGTTGTTCTAAAAACCGAAAAAATATTTTTTCTTGATGTTTAAGGATTTTTTTTTTATGAAGAACGAAGGATTTTGAATTCTAAAAACCAAAAAAATATTTTTTCTAGATGTTTAAAGATTTTTTCGGTAAAGAACAAAGGATTTGAAGTTCTAAAAAAACTGAAAAAAGGTCATTTCGTGATTTTTAGGATTTTTTTCGTTGAAGAATGAGTGATTCAAAGTTCTAAAAACCAAAAAAAATTCCTAGTTCTTGGAGATCATGGGAATACTCTTTTGGATTATTGGATTATTGGATTTCTCTTTATTAAGGATTAATTTTTCAATATTTCCTTAGAAGTCCTATGGAACATTCACTACAAGGGACGGATCTACTCACTAGTGCAAGAGGCGAGTTCAGGCCATGGAGGATGGTCGAAAAAATCAAAACCTGTGGTGAAAGAGGGAGCAGCGTCGGCAATTGTAGAAGACGGCTTCAGCAAAGCCGACTACAATCGCAATGACTTCGGTGACGGCGATCTCGGCAACTTCGGCTTCGACACTGATAGTAATGAAGAACATAACCCGTAATAGGGATTTTCGGCCAGTAATGGGTTTGAGAGAAGAGGGAAAGAAGAGGAGAAAAAAAGGAGAAGAGAGGAGAATGTGGAAGGATTAGTATGTAAATCAAGGGAATTTCTTCCTAGTGACCTTTCAAATCCCAAATGAGGGTCTTTTTATGCAACAGGAACTGGTTGTAGAGGATGAGGGAGATCAAAAGTTGCAAATTTGAAAGAAAAATTAGCATAAGGTTTTTCTCAAGGAATTACTCTAGGCTTCTTTAGTTCCTCCAATTGGGCTCGAATTTTGGCTCGTTCGTACCATTGATAATCCACATCCAAAGGGGTAAGTTGCACTTTGGGCCTCATGATAAAAATGAGGGGAGCAAAAGAAAGAAAACCCTTTTTAACATATAGAAAGCTTTAATACATACAAAAATGGCCCATAGGCCATATTGTATGTGGGGGGCAATTGTTGACACTAAAAATAAATTTTTCAACCCAAAGGGTAGTGGAATGGCCGAATAGATATGCTAAGCCCAAACCATACGAGCCCAACCGAATCCGAAAAAGCCCAAGCCCATGATAATCAGCCCATGAAAAGGTCTAAGGACATTTCTGGAATTTTTAAATTTGTCAAAGTTGTCATCAAAGAATATTGAGACTTTGTCTCAAATGTAGAATATGGGGGAGACTTTTTCTCCAAGTCAGGATATGGAAAATGACGAGGGCGATTACTTAAAGTGGTGGAAATGACTTGGGGAACAAGACTCCTTAATGGAGACATAGACAGTTATTAGAGAAAATGGGCGATGCAGTTACTCAAAAATGCCTACAAAAGGGAATCAAAGCATTCGAGCAAAGGACGACTTTTTTCAAACACTCAAAACCAATGCAAAAGCATTTCAGCGTTGCTCTTATTCTTCTACAATTTCAGCAGCATTTTTATCCAGATTCCTAGCTTTGTTTTATATGTTATTTCCAAGTATTTTGTCACTTCAAAGCTTTCTTGCTTCAACATTTGATTTTTAGTCCAATTCTATATTGAAATATGCTATTTTCCAAGCTAGTCCATTCAGTTTTTCTCTTAGCTTTCAATTCAATCTATGCAATCTAATTTTCAAAGTATTTTTCTCTTAGAATGTAAGTAACTATCAAAGGAACTAAGGGATCCATTTGTCGTTTGAGCAGAAGTTAGATTTTAGCACAATTTCAGTTCGGAAATACTATAATTTCCTGGCACGCTCAAGCATTCACCAATTACCGTGCTTTTTGTATGTTTTGGTGAATTACACTAGAAAATCTGCCGAAACACAAGGGAATCCATCCAAGGGATAAAAGAATAAGAGACATATGTCACCACCCAAAGAATCCACTACGAGATAAGTAGCCATGAACTCGCTACTCAAGGGAATCCACCCAAGATAAGAGAATAAAATATATACTTCGTCAACCAAGGAATCACCAAGGGATAAAAATCCATAAACTCCCCACTCAAGAGAATCCACCCAAGGAATAAGAGTACAAGAGATATACTTTGCCACCAAAGAATCCACTAAAGGATAAGTAGCCATGAACTTGCCACTCAAGGGATATCACCTAAGATAAGAGAACAAAAAATATACTTCTCCAACCAAGGAATCCACTAAGGGATAAGAAGTCGTGAACTTGTCACTCAAGGGAATCCACCCAAAATATATCAGAATAAGAGAGAACTCTTAAAAAAGAAAATTAAAAATATTATTAAACTTCGATTGATGATGAAAAAAAGAGTACATGGGGTTGGGTATATATAGGCCCCTTATTCTTCTAATAAAGAAACAATTAAATAAAGCAACTACTTTGATTAGGAAAACAAATCTTTCTAAATTAACTTCAAATAAAAATAGTAACAAAGCTCCAAATACTAAGATTTAGAAAATATTTTTGGTGTCTCAAAGGTTTCACAACGAATCCGAATTTTTCATAATCAAATATCAAATTCTCAATGGTTGTTGTAGGTGCTTCTACATCATTAAAGAATACAATTTTGACACTCATCTCATGTATTACTAGGTTATGAACTAAAGCTAGTAAAATCAACACTATATTTGAGGAAATTCTTGTTAAGAAAGCAAAAGTATCAAAATAATCTACACATTTCATTTGTTTAAAGAATTTTTCAACTAGCTAAACATGTCTCATGCTTCTTTATGGACTCATCTAGTTTTAATTTCCTTTTAAAGATTCATTTAAAACCTATAATTTTATCATCAATAGATAAGTCTACTATCTTCGATATATGATTATAAAATATTGATGTAATTTATTTCCCTATCAACAATCTCCTTTTAAAAAGGTGCATCAAGGTCAATTATAGCTTCATTACAGGATCCAGGGCTTATGAACACCTTTTCCTCTCCTTCCTTCATAATATTGTAAGAACTGAATACATTTCTATTGCCACAAATGTGCTTGTAGCACTAAATTCTACTTAGTATTTCATACTAGTGACCATGTTCACCTCAAAGGCTAGTATTGCAATTACCTTTGTTTATGCCTGATTTACCATTAGGTTAAACATCTTACTTCTTTTCCTATGGTGACATTGAGTTGCATGGCGTTTAGGCTAGCCATAGACAAACAATTTACTCCTATTTTTTGTAATAGGATTTTGGACCTTGTAATTTGATTTGTTGTGTTTGATCCTATGATTTTGTTTATTAGGCCTATCGTTTCTAGGTATGGATATCTTTTTTATCATATGAGCCTTAGAGTATAGCTCCTTAGCTTTCTCCACTTTGTCTATAGTTTTATTTTGTTCTTAGATCCTAATATGGATTATGATATATTCTAAGGACATTTTTTTCTTGTGTTTCATATTGTTCTTGTAAAATGGGAGCATATTATTGACATCATCAACCATTTATATTGTAGCTTCAACATTCTTTAGCCAACAAATACACGGAAATGGTCAAATAATTAGTTTGATAAATCAATCTGTGCAAATTTTCTAATTATTTTGTATTCTTAATAGTCTAATTTTTGTAATATTAAAATATATCAACTCATGCCATATTTTAATTTAGTACTTATAATTACTTTATTAATTACAAAAATTCCTTCTAGCTACTTAATAACGACCTTTTTAGGACTTATAGGGTGCTACTCTTTGTGTTTACTTTCCCATGAGTAATTTACTAGTGGATTTTGATTCCTTCATTTGCATGTCTTTTTCTTTAACAAAGAATTGTATTAGAGTTCTCTTTCTTATTTTAAAAATAAAAATGGCCAATGCATTTTTTCAAAAATAAGTTGTTTCACACTAACAAATGGGATGCATCATCAAATAGGAATAAAAAAAACGGATCACACAAAAGAACATTTTATGTGGGGGATAGGGTTTCAACAAAAAGAACCAATGTTTTAAAACGGGGACCTATTTTCAAACTAGAAAAATTATTAGTTCATGGTTTAACTATCAAACCAATGATTGAATCGCGTTCGAATGGGGACATCATAAATATATTTTATATTTTATTGAAATTCAAAATAATTTTAAAATTTTAAAATACATAATTACGATTCAATAATAGTTATATTTTTTTACAGCTAAACACTTTAGTAAAAAATTTACATTGTGGTGAACAGCCATCAACTCAAATCGGACCCTTTCTCCCTATGCCTCGCATATATATATATATATATATATAGTATATATATATATATATATATATATATATATATATATATATATATATATATATATATATATATATAAATTCAATGCTTAAAAGGTGGACACTCATGAGTGGAAGGCTTCCTAGGTTCGTTCTAATGAGGACAGTTTCCTAAAAAACATTTTAAATTTATATTGAATAAAATATGAATAATATTCAAATAAATTAATAACCGTATTAAAACTAGAAAAAATAGTGTCTATATATACATTAAAATATTTTTAAAAATAAAATATTTTCTTTTAATTATTAAATATAATAAAGAAAGATTCTAATAAAATCTAATTAGGTTATTTATGATAAATATTTTTTCAATTTGAGGATTAACGAAAGTTTTGAAAAAAACAATTATTTCCTTTGATGATTTTATAAAAAATAACTAATTAACTATTATGATGCATAATATTTTTGTTCTATTTTCTCCTTTTGTTGCAAGTTTTGCTCTGTATTTATTTTTGTCACATCACATGCTACTTAAAAAATATAGATTTACTAATATAAATTTTGAAGAAAAAAAATAGAAAACAATAGAAAGAAAGAAAAAGTTAATCATTTTTTAGTTCATTATTTAATAAAAAAATTAAGGGAGATAAACTTCTTTTTTTTTTTTTTGACAACTTAAGGGAAATAAACTTAAAAGGTTCATAAATGTACCTTCTCAAACATTACTTATTTTTTAAATATATAGAGATATATATATATATATATATATATATATATATATATTACAATTTTCCATAATATATTTTTTATCTCAATTTCCTTGAAAATGATTTTGCTCAATATTTCCCTTTTTCTAATATTTGTTTAAAAATTTAATTTTTTGCACCCAAATTGAAATTTTGGTCTGATCCAGTAATGGGTTTGGCCTAAGCCCAAGCCCATGAATAAAAATCCAAAAGAAAGGTGCTCATATCCATTGGTACAAGCCCATAGAAGAAGTTCAGAGGTATTTTTGAAATTTTTAAATTTTTGGAAGTCAAATGAAGCATTATCAAAGGTGGAAAAGAAGTGGAGCAATTATATGCTAATGTGGAATATTCTTAGGAACAAGTTCCGCTTTGATTTTAGACTCAAGAATTCTTGAGGACTGCTTTTAATGGAGATGTGGAGGAGTTCTTCATGAACAAGCTTCCTTAATGGAAGACATGGGCAATTAATTCAAAAAGTGGAGAGAGTGGAGAAATGGAGACTTGGGCAGCAAGTCTTCTATAAAATGAGCAAAAGAAGACCAAGCAAAGGACAACTAACCAACCAATCAAAAAATCAATCAATCGACTCAATGTCAATATTTCAAAGAAACTTAGCTTTTCAACAAGCTAAAGAACTCAAACTTTTCAACAAGCTTTTAGCACCTCATCACTCTGACTCTATTTCCTAAATTTTAGCTGCAAGTTTATGGAAAATTTCCAGTAGTGTTATTTCATTCATTCATAGTAAAATCAAATATTTTCTCTAGAAATTCCAACATCTGGTTGCAAGTTCTATTCAAGTTTATCAAGTTTTCAAGCACAATATTGTTTTCACAATCAAATTCAATGTTTACTTCAACAATTTTAGCATTTTATTTGCAAGTATTATTCAAGTTTATTAACTTTCAGCACCGTGTTATTTCATTCCTTCCTAAGGAAATCTAACACTTTTCTTAAGAAATTAATTCATGTCATATTTCCATTCGTACGTTTTCCACTTTGATTCTACGAAACTGTCAAGGGAACCATGGAACCTACATAGCTCGATTAGAAGTTTGATCTTACGAGTCATTACAGTTTGGAAACACTTTAATTTCCTGGCACGCCCGCACACTTATATTTTGTATGTTTCATGTGAGATTCAAAAATCACTACAACATATTTTTGGCACGCCCGATGGGACCTATCTTAGTGAAACATAACTCGGTAGGACATATCTTTGCGAAACATCATCCGGTGGATCCAAATGCCACCAAAATTAAGAAGTAAAACCATCTTGGAATCGTATGACTCAGTATAAGATGTTGTAGAAGCAGCACAGGAAGGATTCATTCCATCCATGGTGGAACAATTTGAGAAAAATACAGCAGATTTTCTCCAAGAAGAATTTGCACCAGATAGCCCATTCAGGCATGAAGCAAGCATAGATAATATAAATGATGATGATACTCATATTCCTAATGTTGTTGAGTTTCAGGCAATGATCGAGAATCTACAGAGATTGAACACGTTGGTTGGACAACGTTTTGATGAAAGAATGGCTGCTCAAGTAGAGGCTGACTCTAAATAACTCAAAGTTATGTCAGTGAAAACTAAAGCCATGTCGGAGTATGCACAAGCTTTGATAGATGAAGTTGATAAACATACAAGAAAAGCATCCAAGTGAATTAAGGCTAATGTTGTAGGGTGAGAAGAACAATCTCAAGCGCAATATACTATCCTAAAAGCAATCTCAAATATGCTCGAACCACATATGTCAGAACTGACTTCTTGATTCATCAGGAAATAAGCTAATGATCTCCACAAAAAACTATAAATTGAACTCAAGGGGCAGCTCCCCAAGAATTTTCAGGAAGCAGGTAGGCCTCACCACTCTCCTAAACAGGTTGATAATCGATATATTCCTCCCCATATGAGAAATGAGGGAAGTTCAAAAAATTCTAATGGAAAACGCCCTAATCTTGTTAAGGAAATGGCTCCTCAAATGGTGTATGCTAACACCAACCCGGTTACATAACCTGGATTTTATAATGAGCCACTTCCATTTGCTGGAGGCACGAGGGGCACTATTTCACCACCCTTAGGGGTAGGTGTTAATAAAGGCCAACAAATTCCTTAGCCTTTTATGCAGGCACCTCCACCACCACCAAATTTAGAGGCAATAAGGGAAGTAATATAGGAGCTATACGAGCCTGACATTAGACAGATTGGTCGTCCAGAATTCTATAAGCCATATCCAGAGGCAATAGATAGAGAGAATCCTTACCCAAGAGGGTATAAGATTCTTGAATTCTCTTTATTCTCTAGAGAAAATGGACAGTCGACTTTGGAGCATGTGGCCAGATTCACGGTCTGATGTGAGGTGGCGGCCCTTGAAAAATTTTCTTATACCAGGCTTCGAAGTTATTTCTAACTCATTAATAGAATTTCTTTTACTTGACATGCAACATTGCCAAGGAATTCTATCATGAGTTGGCATGAAATAAAGAGACAATTCCACACATAATTCTTCATAGCCGGAGACACAAGATTTTCATATGAAAGTGCTCAGGGTAACCTTGAAAGGGGTAGAGAATTAGCGAAAGTCATTTATCACTTTCGTTTCAAAGGACGGGAATAGATGCAAAATCTCTCCCCAGCGAGTACGTGAAGATAGCACAGAGGGAACTTTATATAGAGCTGAGGAAAAAGTTCCAAGGTATTATGAGCTTGCTGCTAAGGTAATAGAGTATGAAGAATTACTCAAGGAAGAAAGTCCACGGAGAAAGACCTCCTTGGGAACTTACTGCCAAGAGGTCTATTTTGAAGAAATTGCATTAGTAGATATCCCAAGTACAAGTTCCTTCATCTGTCCTCTACTGGTGAAGAAAGCGCTTAGCCTATAGAAGAAGTCATAGACCTCCAATGCACAAGCACAGTATACTTTTGATGTGCAAAAGAATGAGGAAATCTTTTATTTCCTTCTAAAGGAGAAATTCATCACATTTCCCCAAGATCACCAACTCCCCAACAAAGTAGAACCCAAGGGAAAAGTATATTGTATGTATCAAAACTCCTGGAATCATGGTACTAATTCTTGTTGGAGTTTTAGGAATATTATCCAAGACATAATCAACAAAGGAATACTAAAGTTTCCTGAGAAAAAGCAGGCCATGGTGGTTGATGAAAATCCTTTCCCACCAATGGCTTCAGTCAATATAGCTATTACTGATCTGAGAGCATATCTGAATGAAAATGAGGATGAGAAGTTTTCTCCTAATGTCAAGATAAGAAAGGTATGGATTCCTAAACAATATCTGGTTTATAAGGATGATTTGACAGTAAAAGGAAAAGTGTCTACAATTAGAGAAAAGGAAAAGAATGGAAGGTATCCATACCATTCAAAATAGGAAATCAAGAAGGAGAAACCCTTCAAAGAAAAGAATGTTTCTCTAAAAGAATGACATACTTTTCCAAAGGGAAAGGACAGGAACACTTCAAGGAGGAAAATACCTCCAAGGTTTGTTGTCCCACCTCATGTTCCACCTGAACAAATGTAGCATGTAGTGCAACATAAGAAATTTCCTCAAAAGCTCACCAAAACTTAGAAAAGAAGGATGGAGGAGACTAAGAGCTTTGGAGAAAAGGAAATTACTTGAAGAAATGCCACGGGAAAAGCCAAAAGAAATAGAGAATCTAAAAGAAGAAGTGAGGCCTACTTCAAAGAAAAACAAATTTTGAAGGAAGGCTACAAAAGATGAAGAGTCTAGTTGTGGATTTGATGAAGAAATGGATTCGGGAACTATTATGATAGGTACATTTCCCTTTTCTTTAAAATGTTCTACTATTTCTCTAACTTTACCATATTTTTTCAAGTCAAAAGAGATGGAGGAAAGCTTAGTAAAGGTAGAGAAAGAACATTTACCAGAAGAGGAAAAGCATAGTCAGAGGGTAATCACCATTGACCCCTCTAAAGGGACGAGCTCGAGGAATCTTGGAAAAACCTACTGTAGAGATGAGGCATAAGACCTCTACGAGTGAGTACATTTAATGGTAAACCGTGTCAATTGGTGGATAATGGATCAACAATTAATGTGAAGCCGTTGAGGATGTTGAGAACTTTAGGAAGAAGAATTGGTGATTTGATTGAAATAAAAGTGTTTGTATCATCTTTTACTGGAGAAATATCTAAGACTCTAGGCATACACCCTATTAGCATCACTGTGGGTAGTAAGACTTCCTTATCAACTTTCTTTGTGATTAATTCTATTGCTAATTACAATGTTTTGTTAGAAAGAGACTGGATTCATGTCAATTGGTGTGTGCCTTCCTCCCTTCACCAATTTTTACTATTTTGGAAAGGTGAAAAAAGTAGAAGTGGTATGGGCAGACAAGAAACCTTTCATTGCAACTTCAGATTTTATTGAGGCTGGTTATTATGACCAAGAGTTTGGTCTAATAAAATTCAAAGGCAAAAAGAAGAATAGGACTCCAAGAGAAATATACATGGAGTCAAGAGATACTAGTGACTGATAAGCATGAATTTTATGGTTATTTTCTATCCATTTTTGCATGATTTTTAATGATGAGTAGTCGTTCTAATTGCAAATTATGGATACTTCACCAAATTTAGTGTTTTTGCAGGAATATCAAGAAAAATAAATAGATCAGCAAGAAAAGAAGCAGAAAGCAATCAAAAGTCTAGAGTCGCAACATCAACTCTAGAGTTGCGACATCAAGTGAAAAGAGTCGCAACATTAGCTAAGGAATGTTGTGACACCAAAAGTAGAGTCTCAACATCAACTCCAGAGTCGCGACATCTTGTGAAAAGAGTCGCACCATTAGGTAAGGAATGTCACGACACCAAATGTAGAGTCATGAAACCAAAAGTAGAGTTATGACATCAACTCTAGAGTCGGGACTCTAAAAGCGACATCAACAAGAACATTCTAAGTCGCAACACCATATTAGAAATGTCGTGGCAATGATAAGAGGCGGCTCTGACATTTTTCGTCATGACTCAGCGGCGACAACATGTCAAGTGCAGCATTGATTCTCGAGTCGCTGACGGCCATGGAAATGAAAAATCACGAAGTGGGACACCCCAGGCCAAAGCCACAACATCCACGGTAGCAATGTTAGGCATCGATCGATACGACAGGGAGTAGCTAGAGAAATTTTGGGCTTTTGAGTCCGCATTATCCACGCGTTTTAAGATCAATCATTATGGCCTATAAATAAAAGCTCCTAGGGTAGAGTGTGCAACTTTTTGGGGGAATCAACTTTAGAATTTCTAAAAGAGATGAGTAGAGAAAGCTTTTGTATATTTTTATTTTTCTTTTCTTATTTTTTTTATTTTAGTTTTTCATCTTTTAGATTAGAGTAGTGGATCTGAGCTGAAATGTCGAAATTTGGATAAATTGTAAATCGAGGCTTCATTTATCATACGAACTTGAGTGGAATCTAGAGTTATTTTTGGAATCCATTTTATTTAGTTTTGATTATATTTTCAATGAATTTATTTAATCAACTAGTCATTGTCACTTGTGACCTAGTTATTATAGGCTAAGCTCCCTCTGGGAAGGGATTGGTGTTTTGATTATCATTTTGTAGTATTTAAATGATTGTTATGGGTTTGAGTATTGGATTGATTTAATTGACATTTTTCTTTAAAAGAATTGTTCTAAGTATCAGTAGATCATACCCAAAAAGAGTTGTATCTTTACTCTAATTTCCCGGATGCCTCTGAGTGACACAGAGATGGACTACATGAGAGTAAAGAGCAATAACTTAAGGGTATACTAGGTCGATACCTTTAGAACTAATGCACTCTAAATATCACTATGATGAATCATGGGTGATGTTCTAACCTCTAACTTCAAGGTTCCTTTCTTGGTGACAACAGAAATGTGTTCCTGAGGCATAAAGACTCATCTAATGATTAATCATTTTAATATTTAGAGAGTTCATCTTCATTTGAGAGAATGTTTATGCTCTTGTAATATGGGAGTGATTATTCTAACCAAACTACAGACTGAGATGTCAAGTAAATTGAAAGAGGTTTGTGTTATCCTGTCTATGGGGGCAAGTAGACTTCAGTCCTAAGAAATGGTTGTGAAGTATTGGTTTAAGAAAAACAGCCAGATCTTAGAAAGATTATCAAATCCTAAAAGTAGCTATTTAGACTCATTGACCTGGTTTAGGAATATGGTGTTCTAAAGAGTGAAATGTATAGTGTTAGGAGGTATTCCAAGGCTATACCACTCTGCTCTTGGACAAATCTAGAATTCAAGTCCATGACTATCTTGTTTTTTAACCTCATGCAAATTAATGATCATAACACTGATCCCAGTCCCAATGTTATTCCAACTCAGTGAAACCTCTAATCATTTAGCTTAAATTATCTTTTTCATTAAAGAGAAATATAAAACAAAAATTCTTTCATTCCATTTAGGCTAGTTAATCCAATCTTCAAGTTAGAGGTTCAAATAGTGATGATATTGAGTAGTAGGGATACTTGATCTTTAAAATTTTCTCATCAATTCTTATGGGAATGATATATGGACTTATAATCCACTTTATTACTTGTTTGACTTGTGCACTTGTAGTGTTTTAGACCAAATTAAATTTTAAGTATATTATCATAAGCAAACAAAAAAAAAATAGTATTGTTAGTCAATCAAGTTGTTGGTATTGTTGTTGGGGATTTTAAACAAATCTCCAGTAGAATTGACTCAACAATCTTAACAACAATTTGGTCTATACAAAAATTTGGAGTCAACAAGTTTTTGTATATAAATCTGGTTTTGAAACTTCAGTCTTAACAGTGACATTCAAGACCAAGCTGCCAAACTTCTTTAGACAACTACTATCGTACCTTTCATGCTGATAAAGGGTCTGATCATTGAGGAGATCAATGGCTAACTATTCTCATGAAGAGAATGCAGCGGCTGCAACCATGACATTTAAAATTCAAATGCAGCAAGTTACTGAAAAAGTTGCAGAAGAATAGTTCCAAGACATTTGTGGAGCTGAAGTGATTTATGAAGAAGAATCGGAGGAAGAGGAGGAAGAAATTCATATTGAAGATTTGGAACAAGCTCCTCCAATGGAGCTATTAGCTTCTGAAATTATGATCCTATGGAAGAAATCAGCCTTACCAATGGAAAGAGCCAAGGATTGCCATTGGATCTCTCTTATCCACTAACTTGAAGGCCTAGATCATGTATCATTGTTGCGAGGTCAAGATTGTTTTGGTTGGAATTATAAAGTGAAATGCGAGGATTATTTTATGGATAGAGACATATGAAAATCATCTTATTAAGCACAAATTTCATCCTTTCAACAACCACTGAAAGAATGTCGAGTATAGCTAAAGGTGAAGGAGGAAATTGAGAAACTCTTGAAGGTCAAATTCATCAGGCCTACAACGTATGTTCAATAGTTAGCAAATATTGTTCCTGTGATGAAGAAAAATGAAAAACTCCAAGTATGTGTAAATTTTAGAGATTTAAATGTTGTTACTCCTAAGGATATATATGTGATGCCTATTGCGGACATGTTAGTTGATTTTACTGCTAATAATGAATTGTTTTCCTTTGCCAGATGGTTTCTCACGGTTACAATCGATTCTAATAGCGATGAAGATATACCCTGAAATTTGTCTTTAGATGTCCTGGCTCCATAGGGACATTTGAATGGTTGGTCTTGCCTTTTGGTCTAAAAAATGCAGGTGCAACTTACTAAAAGGCAATGAATGTCGTTTTCCATGACATGCTAGGCCACCACATGGAAGTATACATTGATGATATTTACATTCCCGCCCACCAGCGGTTAAATCTAAAAGGCGTGAAATCTGAGATCATTTAAGGAAAAGCTTTGAGAGGATTGGGAACTTCGTTAGTTGAAGCTTAATCCCACTGGAAATGTCTGCGATTGGAGTTCGTCTTGGGAATTTCTTAGGTTCCTAGTTTACCAAAGAGATGAAGTGGATCAGAAAAGAAAAGCTATTCACTTGACTAATGCTCCATAAAAGCGAAAAGAGAACTTCAAAGTTCATAGGTCGAGTGAATTATTTAGAAAGATTTCCTACAACTTTGGCGAGTAAAACGAATTCTGAATTTGTGAAGTTGAGAAGATATGGAAGAGTTTAGGTGGGAGCAGACATCCTAGTAGCCTTGACAAGATCAAAAGAGTACCTCTACAACCTCATTTTAATGCCTCCTATACAGGTCATCCGGCAAATTATATTTTATCGGTAGTAAATCGATCGATAGGTTGTCTTTTAGCATAAAACAATTCAAAACAATTCTAAACAATTCTAAATTATACTTTGCATGTACTAAACCAAGACATTACTTAATCAAATCTTGAGTTTATGTAGTTTTGCAACCAGGTGGCAGAAATATGGATGCATGCTTAGCAGGCCACCAGTTATAAGGAGAATTGATGGCGTGATGCCAGCTGTGAAATTCTCTTCGTTTATTTTCCTCATCTGTCAAGGGACAAACCTTGTGATTTCCTAGCTAAATCATCCTTCCCACTAGAGATTGGAGCAGGGAGGCAAAGTGTAGGTTAGGGAATCATGGAGGCAGACAAAGCACAGGATCCTCAAATTCGATGGTTCAAGCACAGAGAATTCATCCGGTGCATGAATAGTGATTATCTCACTAGTAGGAGTAAAGACTACAATATCTTTCAATCTGGTCTTTTAATACACTAACAATCAAGCCGAGTATGAAGCCTTAGTGATTGGCTTAGAGATCCTACTGGAGCTTGGGGCAACGGATGTTTGAGTCATTAAAGATTCCCAATTGGTACTTCAACAATTAACAAGGGAGTATAAGTGTAATAACTTGTTATTAGAACCTTACTTTACTGCTGTCATTCAATTGTTAGACTCCTTTGACAATGTGGAATTTGAACATGTGCCTAGGGAATCAAACTAGAAGGCTGATGAGCTTGCTCAAATAGCCTCTAGTGTAAAAATGGGTGAAGAATTTACCCATAAATCCATCGTGATAGAGAAGAAAAATCACCACTTGATTTTTTGAGGGGATCAGCCTAGACATCTTTTATGACGACGCCGGATGGATATTGGCAGGTGGAGAAGCAGAGATTTAGTATTTGGAGAAATCCGAAGGTTCCCCCATAGAGCAGTCTCGAAATAAAATTTTGTTCTACTAAAGGGCTATCACAATGATTTGATGGGTTATTATAAGTGCTTATCTTTCCCGATTGACATGGAACTTATGAAGCAAGTTCATGAAGGAGTTTGTGGAACCCGTCGTCTGGGTAGATGTGATGGTTAATTAGAAAGAACATGGCTATTTTGGCTAACCATTCTAAGTATCACCTACCAAGGTTGTCAACAATGCTAAAATAATTGAAACATACAAAGTTCACCTTTTGAATTATATTCAATAGTAAAGCCATAGCCATTCAGAAGATGGGCCATGGATCTAATTGGGAAGATTCATCTAGCATCATCAAAGGGGCAAAGCTTCATCTTAGTGGCTACATACTATTTTTCTATTTAAGTGGGTGGAGAGCGGTACCACCATTGGAAGAACAAAAGCAGGAAGGATGATTCAATTCTGTCAGAAGCGATTATTCCATTCATAGGTTTTTATAATTTGATCTATCACTCTATTGATCAGGAACAATGTTAGTGGGGAGAGAGATGGGAATTATTTGGCATGGATTATGGAATATAACTCACATCATATCAACTCCTTTTGTACAGCTAATGGACAAGCGGAGCATCAACTTTAAAGTGTTGCCAGGAATCTAGAAGGAATTCTGGGGAGAATCCCAAAGATTAGCATAAGGAATTTTGTCAAGACTTGTGTACTCAGGACTTCCGAGATCTCTATAAGGGTAAGTCCTTTTCTCGACCTATAGACAAGATGCGGTGCTCCAGTGGTAATTGTTGCCTTCTCAGGTTTCAGGAAGAAATGATAGCCCATAAGAGAGGCTGGAGGTGAGCGAGAGGGGTGTGATGGTGGAGACTCAAGAGGTGGAGCCAGTGATGGAAGAGTCTATGAATCTTCAATACATGTTTTAAATTACAGGAAAAATAGAAGACTGGACAGCCACCGACGAGGAGATCAGGAAGAAACTGGAAGAATGGGGCTTTTTGGAGGTCAATTACAGATTGGGTTTCCTGCAGAACAAGTGAATGGAGTGAGTACCTAGCTGGGGACATGCAACAAGTGCATCAGAGTCTTGTACCAGAGCACATGTGGTTAAACCATTTCTGAGGGAGGCTACCATATATGAGGGTTAATGGGAAGTACTTAGAGAAGTACTTCCCTATATGTGGGAAGTGTAAGAAATCCAAAATTAGGCCGATTGACCTTTAAGGTGCATATTGTTTGGAGTGTTTCATATGTTTTTAGAATAAAGTAGTGTTGCTTATGTGTTTCTCAGTATTGTTTAAAGTTCTCTAGCATAGTGCCTTGTTTTTATTCTATGTTTGGGAGAAAAGTAGGCACTGCTGTCAGTGTTTCTCATCAGGAGTTTCTCTAGTATGTTATTTTGGCTTTTATGTTTTTGGAGAAAGTATATCTAGTAGGCTTTTATTCCCTTGTTTCTCATATATATAAGATTTGTCGACAATATATCGGTGGGCTTTGTGTGGCCATTTTCGGGATCTCTCAAATGTTTGGCCACTTGTACCTTATATGCAATATACTTATTCTCAAGAAAGTATGTCAGACCCTTTTATTCAAAAATGAAGTTCTTATAGCTCTTTCCACAGAAACATGTTATGAAAGGTAGGCTGGTGCATGATCCACTAATTCAATATCATGTGCTAGTGTTGAGTGGTTTTTCTGCAATTAATTCCACGATCATCAATACATATCAAAAGGTAGGCCTAGATGGCACCTTAATCCACTAATACCAATGTATCTTAAATTTGCATGTATCATTATCTTTAGTGTTGAAGGTAGTTTTCATGGTCATTTTATACATATCAAAATGTGGCTACAATTTTACCTTGATCATAATCCTTTGATGTCATGGCTAGGCGTAATGGGTGGTATGTGACTATCATAGGTGGCAATTGCCAGTGATTATAAGGCAACATCTCATATCAGGAAGCATTAGTTATCTCTTTCCACTTTCAGTAAAATTGTAGGCAGTGGCCACACCTACAACGAGAATAGGAAAGGGAGATGTACTCAGAGACAATCACTTATCATGTAAGGCTTTATGAGAGTACAAAGCAAAGAGAAGATAACACAAGGGACATACTGTGCAGAAACAGACTTTGGCTGAAAAGTAACAGAAGATATTAAACTGAGGTTGACTCGAGTCTCTGCAGGTTTATGATTGTTGGAAATGAGAAAATCGGATCATGGAAAAATCAAAAATAACAGATAGATTCAACTATCAAACATTACTATTGGCTTAATTTCTTATGAATTCTAAGGCTGAAATCTTATTTGTCTAGTCCAGTTGAAGCTGAAACCTTTAAGGACTTACGGCTTTGCAAAGCAAGATTGCTAAGTGAGTTCAGGCCTTTGCCCCAGTATCATCTTGTCACAAGGGAAGTAAACTTCATCTTTTCCTTCTCTAATTCTTTAGTCAACATGTTGATACGCTATTTCTAAGCATCATACTCAGTGCATAGCTCCATTTCAACCACTACGTAAGCTTGTTTAATAGCGGCAAGTTAGGCTTGATCAAATTCATTCTTAATATCTCTTCTGAGGCATCTAGTTTTGAGGGAGATCTCCATGTTGGATATCAGCACGATCGATCAAGGAAAACGAGAGAAGTGAAAAGGCTAAAGCCTCACAAATGAAAACCTTGAGCTGAGGCGCGGAGGTTAAGTGCTAACACGACAAGGCTGCAGCATCCTTCTAGTACCCGGACAAAGAAAGTAGGTCAGCTAAACAAATGGCTCATGGTAAAATGTTTGTAGCCACGTCTGCGAATCACTAGGATGTCACACAGGAATTTGAGGCGGGTGATACGGTCTAGGAATGACAAGTCCAAACATAAATTTTTCTCTGGAAAGCTGATCTCTATGAAACCAGAAAAATAGAAAATATAAGGCAAAGAAAATAAAAATACATGAGAAAGATGAAGGTGAAGAACAAACCAAAGAAGGAGTAGGCCAAGAAGTATGCTCTACTAGCCTTCTTTAACGGTGGAGCCCTTTCATCCAAATAGCCCTCTGTCGTCTCTATCTCATCAAGTGCATTGTTAGCTACCACAGATTATTCTCATGGTTTCCTTCTCATGAGCAGCCCTTTTGCCCAGAAAAAACCACTATTCTTAAAGGATCTTTTATAACTTTTTGATCTCATTGGGATCATAGCAGGTATTGGGAGGAAATCATTGATGGGTTTGGTCTGTCTTGATGACTTGTCGTGAGTTGGAAGAATTCATCACATCCTCGGAAAGCGTGGGCTTTTTAAGCCGACTATTGGAAGTAGTTCTCTTCTCCTTGGCCATCTTGAGTTTCTTGGTAAGCCTACTAGGAGAAAAAGTCAATCCTATAGAAAAATAAGGAAATCAACATGAGGGAATGGTGGAGCTGTGGATAGAGAGGTAATCACATTGGAGCATGAAAGAGTTTGATATTCCTAAACTAGTGCCTGTGCAAACTTCAAGTCTAACTGAGCATAAGGCAAAGGAGGTAAAGCTAGAATGAACTGCTATAAACCAAACTAGCGAGAGGATTTGAAGATAGGAAGGTATTATGGGTGACTGAGATGTAGACCAAGGATCAAATATACCGGACAACATTATACTTGTGGGTTTATAATAGTGCCATTTTGGGTTCTGTTGGAAGTATGGAAGAAATATGGGGATGTTTGTTTTTATTAGAAATATAGGCAATGGAAAATTGACAAAATACTTTGAAATTCATAGAAATACTTTGTTTAATTATAAAAAGTATAAAAATAAGCAAATATATACCTTGTTGAAGATGATATTCATTATAATTTGTAAATTGTCCCGATAGTCATTTAAAACCAAAATGAAGAGCCAGGAATGTGGCTCCATTACATTATTTGTGAAGGGTTCATCTTGATACAAGACATTATTCACTTACCAAGACGTGGTGTTTGCAATAATATTGATTGTAACCGAACATGCCATGCATAAAATGCGTTGACTCCTACCCACAACCTCTCAGTATGGATGGAAATTCGGGGTTCACCCACGTACTCGTTTGAAATCAGCGCTACTTGCATTTTTGATGATATATATGGAATTTGGAATGGCATATGTGGATCATGAGGATTATTAATCATTTCGCATATTCTTCACCAATAGAACTGAAGGATGTAGCGAAAGTGTGACCATAATTCATTGTATAAGGAGGAAATATGTTGCCTCATTTGATGATCAGCGTTGGAGTTCCAATACTCATTGACTCCATGGCGAGTAAAATGACGAATCCTCGTAGTGGTGTCATCCTTAGTTTGTCTTCCTCTATATGGCTTCTATGGCTTAACACTGGGCCAGAGGCTCTCCTAGACCGTGGTCTTCATCTTGTGTAGCATGTGTGAAATCATCTTCACTTAGTGTGAGATGTTGACTGATGGATATTGACTTTGTTGTGGTCTGTTGATATCCAACCCCATCATTTCAGTATCAGCTACCATCATTAGTCCACCCCTCTCCTCTTGAACCATCATATCTGTGGATTGAAGTACCAATAAAACTTGGTCTACTACTTTATATTCAACATAGGATCAAAGAGGGTGAAATACTTAATGGGTTGAAATGGAGTCCCTCGATGTCTTAAACTAAAAAGCGTCACTATGAACTTCTTGGATGAAACCAAGCTCAGCATTAACACCCGCTTCTCGAGGAACATGTAAACTGATTAGTAGAGATTACAGGATTTCCATCTTCATCATCTAAATGGAGAGATTAACCCATTGAAATAGTTGATTCGTCTTCCTCACCAAACTCAGCGAAATTTCAAGTAAGTGAAAGATTATTTTGGCAGCTTTATACGTTCTGACCTCGTATCCGGATCTTTAGTTTCATGTTGTAATAACAAAAAACCAATTGTTGGAGCCTAGGATAAGCAAGTCGATTTCTTTGTTTGGTATGAATTAGAGCAAATGTGCTCCAATTTCTTTCACAAGCAGAGGATGATGCGGTTTGCGAAAGAACCTTTAAGGCCAAAGTCCTTAATGTTGGAGAGCGAAATGATTTCCATTACAAAAACCACCATTAAATTTCTTGATAAAGTACTTATATTTAATATATAATAATAAAATAGTTATAAATTTCTTTAATGAAGTTTAACACTCTCACCAGGAACCATTTTTGATCTTAGCGTTATTCTTGATCACCAAAATCCTTATCACGGAATAGTATAAAATTTGTGAATTCACAATGTCGAACATTAATATAAAAATCAATTGAATAAATTGAATCAATTAATTCAATTAGAAACTAAATAATTTACCTCATTTCCAAAATTACATAGGCCTTGGCATTAGGGTTCTAATTTAGAAAAAACTTCATGAAACGACTTACTTGATAACAGGGTTACAACCAACTCCAGGTCTATATTGAAATTTTGGATTTAGATAGTATACTTTTAATAGTTATTGAGAATTAGTATGCGAAAATAATATAAACATAATATTATTATTAAATGTGAATATAAGAAGAGGATAGTAATTAGTTACTCTTTGCATAGAGGATGCTTAGGGTTCTGTCCCAGCGATCTGCGATGATATATTTGCGGTCTTTAGCTTTGAGTCGATCTAAATTTGCCTTCATCAACCGAATCAACTCGTACACAAATGGCATGGTTGGGACAGCCACGAATCCCAGCGATCTGAAACACTTGTATGCCAGTGCCTGCGTGATCTCAGACACTAGCCTCTCACCTTCTCCTGCGCCGCAGTCAAACGCCCAGGTCTTTCAACCTCATGTCCAACTTCGGTCCGGCTAAGCTTGTGAGATGCCCATTCATTACTAATAAATATTTTCTTTAAATCCATTGGCCTCTTTTTGAGGAAGGCGCCGAGGGCAATATAGTTTTGTTGCAAATCTTGTTGCTCGGGGCGCCTGGAGAAAGTATGTATCTCCACCACGGACACAGCATAAACAATAACCATGATTGTAAATGAAGTTGGTTATCTTTCGAACCATTCTAGATCAAGCGAGCAGCGTGCTCACTTTTACGATGTCTTGAACATTCGTGATGGGTGTGCTGCACATGAATCATCTGATTATATTTCAACTTCATCAACAACTCCGCTTTCTAAATGCTGATCCATTATACATTTGTTAATTTACCTGACATTTGGCTTCTCAACTTCCTTGATAACGTCCTTGACAAACCATATGTATTTGTTGTGCTTTAGAAATTTTCTATCGACGCATCATTAGATTTGAGGAAAATTGTGTTGCCTCTTGAATAAACCATGAAATTAATAATGCTCTCCAATTTAGTTGGCCGGTCCATCCATCGCACATAATTGTACATCCATATGTCTCCCCCTGCATTTCTCCCCTTTGTAGTATTTGGCCCATAAAGTCTTCCATTTCTTTATCTCCATTTCAAGTACTTGCTTTTCAGTTTTTCGTATGGAGATGGTTCGATGCCCATCCACATATATAATAATGAAAGGAAAAGTTGGTTAGTGGTTTAGAAATTTGTAATAATAATTTAAGATAATAATAATGTAACTATTAAAACATATTATACAATTAGAACAAAAACACCTTGTTATTACTTTTAATCCATGTTCATAAATGATTGGGAATTAAAGAAAGAAGAAAAAGCTTTTGGTGGAACACTTTCATATATGAAAAACTTGCTATTAATACGTCCATTTGTTTCCTTGAAGTTAGACCGCCACTTTGAACATATTTTTGAAACTTGTTTACGGCGAAGACTTGTATAATGATGATGCAAGTGGCAGTGAAATGGATCAAATATCTGAACACTTTAGCGACTTCTTTGAATACGTCTTGATAAGGTTCTTTGGTTGTGAAGACTGCCTATTACCCAAATTTATGCAAAATAATAATCAATTCGAATTTACATTATTTGCACATGATTATGTGAAAAAAAAAAAAAGTGAATTAGGTATAAAGATTTACCTGACTTTGCTTTTGCCCTCTCATAAATCCGCAACTGTTCTTCGGTTCCATTCAACGCTGGCTTTTTTGATGCGCGTCGCGCTTCGATATTCGTCTGCTCGCCGGGGTGCATGTGGGCGGATACATAACACATCCGCATCACACCCTCCTCCTCCTCCTCATCATCATCATCATCAATGAGAGTCTTGATGTTTTCCTCCCATTATTGCCTGCCAATTCATTTCGAATTTAGTATATATTTGCTTTTTAGCCTTCGCTTTACTCTTTTGTTCTAGAGTTGCTTCATTTTCTTGTTTAACCATTACATTTTGACACTTCTTAGTATTTGAATTTGGATCCGTGTATGATAGATGAAACTTTAAAGCGGGTGCATTCCACACTTTTTATGTAAACCACAATAATTTTATAAGCCCCATTCCATTTTTATAACCCAGTCGAAAGGTGTGCAGACGTACCTCGTGCGGGATCTCAGAGCTCCACTTCCACTTTGTCATCCTATAAACACATGTGAACATTATAAATAAATTAAGTATGCATGTAATATAATTAATTAAGAAACATTATAAGATTTACTAATATGTTGTTGAGAAATAAATTTCCTAATACTGTATGAATTTAATTAGTAAGTAAAAGATTAATTAGTATATGAAACTTTAATTAAAATAACTATTAACTAAATAACTAATATAATTAATTAACTAAAAATTATATTATCAAATTAAACCAAAATAAAACTATAATATAAAACTATTTATTATAAACTAGTTCAACACTTAAAAATAAATTAAGATACATTAAAAATAAAATATTAGAATATGGCTTAATGTCAGTTTCCAAATTTCTAATATAATATAGTTAGTGGTATTAAAAGATTAATTAATTAATATGTTTTAATTAAAATAACTTCATTAACTTAAATAACTAATATAATTAATTAACTAAAAAGCTTAATAGCTATCAAATTAAACCAGAGCCAAAACTATAGTATAAAACTATTTTATTATGAAACTAGTTCAACACCAAAATAAATTAAGATACATTAAAAATAAAATATGCATGTAACTAATAGTTTTTCCAAATTTTAATACTTAATATAGTTAATTAGTAGTAAAAGATTAAGAAAATTAATTCATGTGAAACTTTGAATTAAAATAACTATTAACTAAATAACTTCAAAATATAATTATTAATTAACTAAAAATTATATTATCAAAATTAAACCAAAATAAACATATTTGCCAAAACTATTTATTATAAACTAGTTCAACACCAAAATAATTAAGATACATTAAAAATAAATATGTACATGTAAACTAATAGTTTCCAAATTTCTAATATAATATAGTTAATTAGTAAGTAAAGATTAATTAATTAATATGTTTTAATTAAAATAACTATTAACTAAATAACTAATATAATTAATTAACTAAAAATTATATTATCAATTAAACCAAAAATAAAACTATAGTATAAAACTATTTATTATAAACTAGTTCAACACCAAAATAATTAAGATACATTAAAAATAAAACCTTAAATGTAACTATATTACGTTTCAATTTCTAATATAATATAGTTAATTAGTAAGTAGTAAAAAGATTAGTGTAATATGTTTTAATTAAAATAACTATTTAATAACTAAATAACTAATATAATTAATTAACTAAATTTTACTTATTATCAAATTAAACTAAACCAAAACTATAGTATAAAACTATTTATTATAAACTAGTTTAACACCAAAATGAAACTAAAAGCTAAAATATGAATAAAAACAAATTGGCAAACAAAAGCATACCTTAATTCACAAAAGATCTTCTAAAATTTGATTTAAAGAACAAAGAAAAAAAATATTTGGGAGTGAAATGGGTTAGATGTGGATGGATGGGTTTTGTATTGATATTGTATGATTTTAAGGGTATTTATAGAGGAATTTTTACTTGCAGGTCAAAATGTAGTTGGATTGTCAAAAAACCGTTTATGTGATTTATTTCTAGCAGGTGGATTTGATTTTGGTTCAAATAGTAATGGATTTGGATCATCATATATCCGTTATAAATCATTCTGGACGTTAGATCCAGAAGCTCACAGATTTAAAATCAGCAGATTGGATCACTAAATATAGCCGTTGGATTTTTTTTAAAAGCTTTGAACAAATGCAGTTGGATCAAAAAGCAAGGATCGAGTCTGAGTGGCCTGGATTCTGTAGGAAAGAAAGCGGTAGATAAATCGCCCAGATCGTCGTGATAAATTAAATTCTCGTCGGCGACTCTGCGATCAACGCGCCTCCGGCGCGTGTGGGTCATCCAGATTTTCCACCCAGGTTAGCGGTTTGGAATTTTTCGACGAAAAATCGCCGATAAAAAACAGATTTTCTGTAGATTTTTTAAAGCGGACAAATTTCCATCGTTTTTCTTTTCGTGCCGCTAGAAGCAGTTTTAAAGATTTTTAGGCGATTTAACTTTGCATCATGATGTGAACATGCTTCGAAGGTAGAAAAACCACAGAAGCTTGTAACCTCTGAAATAAGTACTCTTCCTAAGCTTTGATGCTAGGAGGGCTGAAGGACTCTCAAAGAGTTCTCTGATATGGTGAGATGGCGAATTTGATTCCAAGCTAAGATATGTACAGAATCAAGCCTCATGCATAAATGGACCAATGCCCTATCTACCAATCCCAAGAAGAAAGACATAAGATCATTAGAGGGCATTGTATGTAGAGAATGCATGACATGAAGTCCCAAAGTTTTGTAAGAGGTAGGTTCCCTATCAAAAAGCTCTGGAAAATATGCTAAGAACCACATCTGTACAAACCACAAGGCACCTGACTTTAGGAATTTGGGCTGTGGAAACATATTTACTCATGACACGATAAGCTGAGGCCCAAAGAGTAAAGTACCCACAGAATATAAGGTAGAAGGCACCATTGCGAGGAGTGTCTTTACTTGATGGTAAGTACTCGTAGCGAGGTTTCTAGAGCTAGGGAAAAACACATATTGGCATGGGGAGCCAGCTAGAAACTCAACATGCTCGGTCGTCAGTGGAATTGATGACATCATGCCATTTAGGATACTTTGACTTAGAAGTCTGGAGTTTAAGTGTTAGAAGAAACCTCTATAGGCAGGAAAGAAGGGTGCGAGATATCGGTAACCATGATAAAGTGCCTGGGCATAAAGGCCTGACTAGAGTGTCTTTGCCAATGGTAAAATACTCAACAAGCGTAAAAAAGTTTTCTAGAGCTAGGAAAAGAACACATATAATGTCGAGGAGAGGGGGCCCGCAGAAACTCAGCAGCCACTCAGCCGGTCGATTGAGCCGCGGTGACATCATGCCATTTCGGGATAGCAATGATCTGAGGTTGAGTGGTGAAGAAACTCTATTAACGGAAAGAAAGAAGAGTCTTGAATATCAAGCAAAAATAGTGCATCAGCACCCCGGATAGGTAGGCCATTGAGAATGGTAATATCTCTAAAAGTGATTGAAATAGGGCCAAAAGGGAGCATGAAAGAGTAATACTCTTAGACTAGAATTTCAACACAATACTCATCAACTCCACGTCAAGTGAAGTGTTTACAATGGTAAGATGAATGAGCAAACTCAATCCTACCACCACTGTACTATCCAGGCTCGATATGCGGGGAATGGCCTAGTAACTTCTTTCCTAGAAGTAGTTCGGTCGCTAATCTCAATGGGAAAGGGAAATTAGGTGGAGAAGAAGATGCTCCTCCAAGAGAATGCTCAAACTCTGACCTAGGTAAAGGGGGAAGAATAGCACTGCAAAGAAAAAAATGATATCATAACTAGCATGGATTAAGGAAGAAAGAGCACAGATTTGGATTACCTCGATGAAGATGGAACTGAGTTGGAAGCCATAGAACCAACATAAGAAGCTTTCCTAAAGAAACAAACACAAGAAAGCTATAGTCATGACAAGGGTGAAACATGAGGCTACAAGGCCGAGAAACATTCAACAAGGCATAAATCTATATGGCAGAAAGGTACCTTTGAGTCGTTTCCGCAAGTAGACAAATCGAAATTATTTGGCAAAGCGTGACCTACAATCTACCAAACAAAGAAAAAGCTCAATTTTAGGTCATTCAACCCGAGGTTGTTGAAAATCATTCAAATTATACACCTCGGAAAAGGTTAAAAATAGCCAAACAACTTAAAAGAATTTTTTTTTTTTAAGGTGTATTTTAGACTCTTTTAAAAGTCTGCACCTAAGAAAATTTTTGTAATAAGCCAAAAAGCTTCAATGAATTTTGAAGGGTGTAATCATGATTAATTTCAAATTATACACCCCAGAAAAGGTTTGAAATAGCTAAACGCCTTCAAAGAATTTTTTTTGATGGTGTATTTTTTACTCTTTTCAGAGTCTACACTTAAGAAAATTTTTGTAATAAGCCGAAAAGCTTAATAGAATTTTTTCTAAGGGTGTACTCATGTTTATTTTGAAATTATACACCCGAGAGAAAGGTTAGAGGCTCAGCTAACCTGACTTCGAATTTTTCAAGGTGTATTTTAGACTCTTTTTAGAGTCTGCAGAAGAAAATTTTAAGTAATAAGCAAAACGGAAGCAGATTTTTTGAAAGTGTACTCATGATTATTTTCAAAATATACGCCCCAAAAAAGGTTCTAAATAGATAAACGGTTTCAAAGAATTTTTTCGAAGGTGTATTTTAGACTATTTTTAGAGTCTGCACCTAAGAAAATTTTCATAAGAAGCCGAAAAGCTTCAATGAATTTTTTTGAAGGGTGTACTCATGATTATTTTCAAAATATACACCCTAGGAACGCTATTGAACGATCGAGCAGCTTCAGAATTTTTTCAGGTGTATTGTAAAGACTTTTCAAAAGAGAACCACACTTTGAAAATTTTGTAATAAGCGAAAAGCTGTGGTTTTTCGAGCAGGTGTAATTCGGATTGGCGCAGTGCCACGAAAGTGGTTAGAATATGAGCGACGAGGTGAAAGAAACTTCTAATGTGTATTCTCGGCTCTTTCGAGTGCGCACCTAGAAAGTTTTCAAAACAAGTCGAAAGCATATAAGAATTTTTCGAGAATGCATTCAAGATGATTCTTCGAAAAATCTGTACACAAGAAAAGTTTCGAACAAACATCAAGGAAAAGTTTCAATTTTTGGGTATCAAAGAAAGCTAAGAATCCTTGGAAATCATCCAAAACAAGTTTTTTCAAGAAGAAATTCGAAATCATAACATTTATAAAGGAAGTAGAAAGATGAATCTTGCTGCATGAACAAACGCCTTCTTCTCTGGGTGGTGTGGATTGGTTTGAACTTGATAATGAGTTTGCATTAGGTGATGTGAAGGCGAGAATCCGAGCGGCATGAATGTGATGGCGGTAATTTAGTAGTGCAGAGCTAAGAGGGCGGCGTTATCATCGTCATTTGCGACATCAGCAGATATTTCTACAGCGATGGTTGCAGTTTGATATGACGACGTTAGTTGTGTGATGACTTCCACCTACCACCTGCTCTGCTTCCCGTAGATGGCTCGGATGGCGTGACGGTGCTTTTTATCCACATGGAAGCGAACGCTGCAACTACGAAAATCTCTCGCGTCGATGACAAGAGCGGCGGCGGCGACTTCAGCGCAGCGTCTTCTCCGACCCGATGGCGAGTAGTAGGTAGCTTCTCCAGCGGTAACAGCGTTGCGCGGCAATTGCGATGTAATTGGCAACAATAGTGCCCGATGATAGTTGTTGAAGGTGGAGAGGAGAAAAAAAAATATATATATATATATATATATAAAAGGTAAAATAAAAGGGTTTCCTTTATCCAAATAAGTGGGCGTTGTTTTAGAAAGAGAAAATAATTCTTTTTGGGAAGGAAAGAAGGAAATTCTAAGTTGCTTTGAAGAGAAGTCAAATGGTTTTTCTTTAGAAGAACAATACCCTTTGGTGTAGGAAAAACAAAAGTTGGAGATTTAAACTTGATGATGGTGGGAACTTTTTCTTGGGGAATTAATAATGGCTTCTTTATTTGATCTGACTTGGCTCGTTCTTGCCGTTGGAACTCCACATCATGGGCTGAAAGTTGGATTTTGAGTTTCATGGCTGGAAATAAGCCAGGAAGGATATTTTTTGGGGCTTTAGTACATACAATATGGCCCACGAGCCACAATGTATGCATGGGGAAATTGTTTGCACCCAAATTGAAATTTTGACCTAATCCAGTAATGGGTTAAGCCTAAGCCCAAGCCCATGAATAAAAGTCCAAAAGAAAGGGGCCCAGATCCATTTGTACAAGCCCATAGAAGAAGTCCAGACGTATTGCTGAAATTTTTAAATTTTGGAAGTCCAAGCGGAAAAGAAACATTACTGGAGAGGCAGCGGAAGAAATTGGAAAAGCATGTGCTAATGTGGAATATTGCAGGAACAAGTCTCACATGATGGAGGCGTGGAAAGGAGTCTTGAGGATCTAAACACCTCCATAATGGAGACGTGAAGGAGTTCTTTAGGAACAAGCTTCCTTAATAGAAGACATGAGCAGTTACTTCAGAAAGTGGAGAGAGTGGAGAAATGGACACTTGAACAGCAAGTCTTCTACATCTATAAAAGGAGCATAAGAAGATCAAGGACAGCTAATCAACAACTCAATTGACTAAATGTCAAGCTATTCCAGCAAATCCTAGCTTTTCAACAAGCTTTCAGCAAATCCAAGTTTTTCAACAAGCTTTCAGCAATTTCAACACTCTATTTCCTAGCTTTAACTAAGTTTCTGGAAAATTTCTAACAGTGTTATTTCATTCATTCGTAGTAAAATCAAATTTTTTCTCTACTTGTTCAACGTGCAGTTTTAATTCTCTATTTAAGTTTATAAAGTTCTAAGCACGTCTTTTTGTTTTCGCGGTCGAGTCGATGTTTCCTTCAGTAATTTGTTGTTGTCGAGTTGCAAGTATTATTCAATTTATCAACTTCGGCCATAGTGTTATTTCATTCATTCTTAAGGAAATCTAACACTTTTTCTTGACAATTAATTCACGTCGGATTTCCATATTGATCGTTTCCACTTTGATTATGAGGGAAGCGTCGAGAGAGCGAGAGACCTACTTAGCCCAATCAGAAGTTTGATCTTACGAGTCATTCCAGTTTATAAACACTTTAATTTCTTGGCATGCCCGCACCTTTATATTTTGTATGTTTCGTGTGAGATTAAAAAATCACCACAACAATAACATAACCTAAATATTTTGTATAAAAAGAAGAAAATTAAATAATTTACTCTTGTTTTAATATTTACTTCTTACGAAGATATTTTTAGGACAGGTTCTTAATTTAAAAAGTCTTTATTATATAAAATAAAAATAAGATTACGTACAAATAAAAACTTTAATTAAATTTGAAGTGAATATAAAGTGTTGAATGAAAGTTTGATTCTGATTTTCTTTTTCCTTTGTACAAGGAAATTAACAAGAAAATTTAAAAATATTTATATTTAATTTTGAAATAAAGGATCATTAAAAAATAGTATAGGTTTCTATAGGATAAAAATAATAGTATCTTTTGAGACTTCCAACCCTAGATTATAGTGTTAAAAAAAACTTTAATCACTTAAACAACATATTTCTATTTCCATGAAAGTATTATGTGGATTGCTTATATTTTAAAGAAGCTTCACAAATTCAATCTAGGCATATTGGCAACAATCAAAGTAATAACTCCAGTTAAATTTTGGGTCTATTATCTTATTATGTTAATCAAGTAATTACTTTAATTGCCTATTTGACTTATTAGGCTGGAAGAAGACCGTTGGTTGTTGACTTTTAAAAAAAATTAGGAAAAACTATATTATGGGTTTTATTTCAATTTATTTGAAAACCCAATAATAAAGGGCGGCACCTACGAAATTCACAGTTTGCAGGCAAAATTGCCAGATGGATTAAAATTCATTGGTAGTACCGGCAAGGATATCGATGGAACATGGCGTATTATTTTTTCCACATTTTTGCTATTTCTGAAGCGAATACGCATAAAATTGCAGCCAGTGTTTGTGGTCTTTAACTATTTGTACCCAATTATGTTGGCACCATTTTAGTGCCATTTACCAAGCGAGGAATACCTATTGGAGAGTACCAACATAAGTATTATTTATTAGGTAATTTTTGCGCGGCATGACACTTGGGTGCAATTTTATGTGATAGAACCTTTACTGAACATTGCAGACGGATGCTCTTAAGGTACGATAAAAAATTCACAGGTTCTTGGCGGAGTGTTAAGTGGGTAAAATTTTCCGGCATCTGTAAATTACCTACGGATTACCGATGGAATTTACCGACGGATAGTCTTCTGTAGGTAAATTACACTATAAAAAATTCATAGTTCACAAATGAAACTATGTTAAACATTAAATTTTTCACCAATAAAATTACTACAAAGTGCAGTAGATTATGGAAAATGGGATACTCTTCCATAGATGAAATTATAATACTACCAAAAATTCATGAGTTCTGCGGAAGTGTTAAAGTGGGTAAAAATTTACCTATAAATTACCTATTGGATTTCTAGTGAGAGAAGATTTATAGACTATATTCTAAGTAAATTAAAGCTATAAAATCATTCACCAGATTTATTAATGGGAAATTAACAGTGGTAAAGTTTGCCTATAAATTACCTCACGGGATTAAAGATGGATTTACCTATAAAAATATTTTGGATTATCCTTAATCATACTTAATTTAATTGCTTGAAAAATAATTTTAACAATTTTGTTATTGTTTGTTAATTATTTTTGAAGATTTTTTAAATATCTTCATAAATTTTAGATGATTTTTAACTTATCAATATTTTTGTCCATCATTTTATATATTAATTATTATTATGTATTTTATATATTATTTATTTTATTTGAACATTATAAGGTACGAAATTATTTTTTCACATTTTTTGTAAGATTGACTGTTTGGCCATATTATCTCTGGCTTGCATAAGGCTAGCTAAAACTGATGGAATAAGAAATGGTTAAAGTTAAATGAGGCCTGAGTTATTTCCTTAATATTTAAATGAGTTCACTTTGGCTTATGGCGAAATGGTTGTGGCCGGTTTGTGAGACCACTAGATAAGTAAAATGATGATCTGGGTTGTAAAAGCTTGCGTGAAATTTTTATAGATACCGGTTGCTGGCGAAGCCGTGGGATCATAAGATTTGAGTAAGTCTCTATGAAATCTAGTGCGTGGTGGGAATTTCATGGCCAAGAATTTAGAGAAATTCGGATTGCACGTGTTCAGGGCCGCGGGCGAATGGAGCGACCGTGGCATGAAGTGCGCGTACCATACGTGCTTTGAGGAGAGGACATGGCACTGAGGTGGAAGCCAGAGTGTCACACTCTCTCTCGCGGGAGGATGAGTGGTTGGCAAAGTGGGCATGAGCGACATGTGGGATATTATGTGTCATGAGGAGAGAAGGAAGAGGTGGGTTCTGCCTGGTGAGTATACCACCTAAAGCAGTTTGTTGGGGTGGAGGAGGGGAAAGGGAGAGAGGCAGAAAGAGAGAAAGAAGAAAGAGGCGGAAGGGAGAAGGCAGGTGGGTTCTGAGTTAACAAGCAGGAGGGAGTTCACGGCGGTGGGCGGATCTCGCAGGGAGTAGGGGTTCTCCTACTGCGGATTGATCTTGTTTAAAGGAATGGCCATGAGTTTGCTCACCAGTGGTTAGCTGGAAGTAAGTGGGGCTGGTTTTGAGAATAATTTCGATCAAATTTATTTATTGGGGAATTTAGGGCCAGTTTACGGTCCTGTGCGGTTTTGAGCGCGGTTCTGGAGCCGGTCATTCGTGGAGTGAATGTGCCTTGTTTTATATGAATGTGAGCGCAGAATGATTTTATCAGTTATGCCGGTGCATGTGCCAGGTGGGGAGTAGCCGCGGGGCTTTCCTACACTAGGCATAGCTCTGCGTTGTGAGAAAAACTATTTTTGGTCTGGGACACACGAAAGGCACTTCATGAGATCTTGGATTGAGAGGAAGAGATCTAGATGGCTTATTGTGTTTCTTTGTAAGGAATTTTATGGGTAGAAAACCCAGTTTTATTTTAAAGTGACCCAATTATCTTGAAATTTTGTGCTTGTGATGTAAATAAATTGTAATTAAACTCAGATTATATGTTTTATAAATTTTAGTAGAGTGTGGCGTATCTTGCCTTGGATATTGGAGTTTGAGTCAAACATAGAAGTAGTAAACTCTATTTGATCCTATGTATTAGCCGAACTTTCTGAGACTGATTTTTGTTGGGAAGTAAAGATACATTTATTTTCTTTTAGCTGGTGCATGTTGTAAATCACATCATTAAGCAGTATATTGTGGAGGCTTTGGGATCACCCCAGTGATGTTGATGTTGATGATGTTGTTCCCTGGACTCTCTGACGCAAGTTATGACCTTTTTACTCGGAAGGGGTTTTGAGGGTGGCTGCGAGGGGCCGAGCTCATGGCCGGCGACTGGCCGAGCTCTTCGCGGCGGTGAGCCTCTTGTCTTCCCCAGGCTGAGCTAGAGGCTCTCCTGGATGGCCGAGGCTTTCTTTTGGGGAGGCTGAGCCCCGCGCCTCTTTCTTGCCGAGCCCAGCTCTTCTGGTGGGGGGCCGACCTCTTTCTTGTGAGAATTTGAGGCTCTTAAGTGGTGACCTCTTACGGCCGGGGCGGCCTCTTTGTTCGAGTTGGGCTCTTCGGCCCGAGCTCATCAAGGATGGTATTGCATGTGGCTTCGATGAGGATGAGATTGGCGTCATGCTTGTAGGGGCTCGACGGGGGGAGTTGGCGTGTGAGGTGGCTGACTCTTCTGGTGTTTGAGCTCTTGGCCGAGCTCGGCGGGGGAATGAGCTCAGGCTGCGTCAACCAGACGACCATACGCTTTACCCGTTTGAAATGTTTCATGCATTCGCGGAAGACTCTATGGAAAGCCACTGTGTAAGAATCATCATATTGGATTTAATAATCGAGCTCATATTGTGTTCAAAAGAGACAAAGCCGGTAGAGTACCTTTAGAGTTGCATGTCAATTACTTTGCTCGCCATGAAGCGTAACTTGAATGACCATAACTTCCTCGTCAGTGCTGTTTTCAGGTGTTCTAGCCAGACTCTATGGAAAGATCCTTGGTAGCACTAGAATCTGACAGCCACATATGCCTGTGGATGGAATTTGGTGCTCAAATATAGCCGAGCCAGCCTCTTCTGTCAGAGGAGGCGGCTGACTCCTTTGGCGAACTGACCTCGTCACAGGGAATGAGCTCGGCAACGCCTTCGGATGACCATGACTTCCTCGTCCGAAGTCCGTTTTGTGCGTTCTTGGACTCTATGGAAATCTATCTGAGTCTAGAATCTAACCATATTCCTGTGGATGGCATTTGGTGTTTACATAGTTTCTGAAAAGTTGATCATTGCACTAAGTGCACTAATTACTAGAATCTTGAATGAGAGGGACTGTTATGTGTCATTGCTTAATAATTGAGTGACACGTGAATATGCGTGAATGAGGCTATTATATAGCTTGTTGAAGGTTACCTATGGAAAAAAAAAAAACCCTCGGGATTTGGGGTGTCACAGCTTGGTATCAGAGCCTAGGTTTATAAATACCTAGTGTTGAACACTTGATACTAACAATAACAGTTAAGTATCAGGAAAATTTAGGTACACGATTACCTTGGGATAAATTGGCATGGGTTTAGATCATGCATCAATTGTGCATTCTGATGAATTGTTGCATGATATTATGCTATATATTATGTGAATTATATGCTTGGTGAATAGTATATAGAAAGTATTGAACACTAGAATTGAGAGGGCGTTAACCTTAGGGAGTTCGGAAAAATAAATAAATAAATAAATTTCCTATTTGATATATGGAGAGATGGCAAGTCAAGGAAGGGACGTAGGGGTCGCTACGAGGCCGCCACTGTTTTTATCGTGAGGGTTTATAGAATCATGGGTCTTCCTGGCTAACGCCATTGCACGAGAGTGGTGCGGGGTTGGGGCAGGAGGACGAGGGAGATAACCTCCGGATGTTTATGGCACATCACCCTCCAGCTTTGCATTTAGGGAGGGAGGGACGAGAAGGTGTGAGACCATTGGATTCGGAACAAGTTGAGGAGGTTTTGGTGGCTATGGAATTTACCTCAGGCATTCTCAAGATCGAGGCTAGCTATTTCAGCTAGAGGGTGAGTCCAGGTATGGTGGAATTTGGGTTAAAAACTCTCAGAAATTTGGAGGAAATGACATGGGAGGAGTTGAGAGGCTTCTTCATGGCGAGTTTTTCCGGCATCTTCTAGACATGCAAAAGCTAAGGAGTTCCTTGAGTTGAAACAGGGGACGAAGACAGTACTCGAGTACGTGGCTAAGTTTGAGTTATGGCGCATTTGGGGATGATTCACGTGGCTGGGAGGACATGGCCGAGGTGAAAGTTAGTGGTTTAAGGGGTTGTCCATCCGAAGCCCGAGAGATTGTGGGACTTCTCTGCCGAGACATGGATTAATGGTGGGACTGACTTTGGCCGTAGAGAGAGAGATAGATGATGCCCGAGCATCGAGACATGGGTGGCACACGGTAGAGTAAGGAGAGGAGGGCCGGTCCTTTGCCGGGCTCGGGAAGAAGCAAAGGGTGCGTTCCACGAGGTTTAGGACGGGCGCGGCTTTCAAGGCCCAGCAGTCGGGGCTCCTAGCGGTCGGGGCAAATGACATGTTATCATTGCCATTGCTTTGGACATATGAGGCGGGATTGCCCACGAGAGGCAAGGATCCCGAGTCGCAGGACACCTGGGTCCCAGTCATCGATGGAAGTGGACACACTGGAACCTGATATCTTCGCCTGCCGCCCTGCATGGGCGAGGAACGGTATCGATTCCCGGGGGTGACACGGGCCTCGGTTGTTGAGATAGGCCAGAGGCGGAAGGCATGGAGTTGAGGTCGAGGCGGGACCATAGGCACGAGGACTTCGGGGACCCGGGGCGTGTTTATCGTTACACCACCACGGGTGGAGCCTGGTCAGGGTCCCGGTTCCATACGGGGTATGTTCTACTTGCTCTCGTGCCTATGAGCAAGAGTATTGTTTGATTCTGGTGCATCTCATTCATTTATTGCTACATCTTGTGTGAATGTTCTGGGCTTAAAGGTTGAATCCTTGGAAAAGCCGCTACATGTGAGTTCTCCCCTAGGAATTAGGGTGAGGATTGATCAGATATGTCGGGATTGTGAGTTAGAGATCTCAAAGGTTCTACTCCGCGATGGATCTTAGGGTTATGGACATATCGGGACTTTGATGTCGTGCGGCATGGTTGGTTGGCTGACACACGGGTCATTGATTGTGTCGTAAGAGGTTTGCTTTGCCTACACACGGGATGGCATTCATTATTACCTTTATTTAAGCATGATGCTTTACCTTGAGCGTTAATATGACGCTCGTGGCGCAGGCGAGTGATGATTGGCTAAATAAGCCAGCGCACCTTGGAAGGCAGCGGGGGCCTGGTAGATTGAGTCTACCCTCGGGTGGTATGCGGTTTGAGATGTTTTCAGACGAGTTCACGGGGATTACCTCCCGGAGGGATGTGGGCTTTTTCATTGAGCTACCACCCTGGTACGTCGCCCATTTCTATGTTATTTATTGTGTGTTGATGACTCCGCATAAGATGGCGCTGGGTTGAGTTCGCGAGGCTTCCAGGGACTCAGAGTCCCAGGTCAACAGGTGAGGTTTCGCCAGGCAGAGCACTTTATGCATGGAAGCTGGGTTCTGTTGCTGGAAAGGATGATTGCCAGTTGTGTTGACTTATTTTTAGAAGCAGTTGTTTAGAGGTGATCAAGGCTCAGTGTCTTCTGGATGATGGACTGTTGGAGATCTGGACAGGGAGGAGGCAGCAGGGACACACTACCCCAGACTCAGATCTTGTAAATTGTTTCGCTCAGGTTGAGGAGATTAAAGATAAATATCTGAGAAGTGGATGCGGTATAGGGATGACACCAGTTCACGATGGTGCCTTAGGTCAGACGATATTTGCAGTAGGCGACCTCATGGATCTCATGCGCCCAGAGATTCTTCGCTCTTGGAATGAGTTGTGGTAGTTTTCATGGACGATATCTTGATCTACTTTCAGGACGGAGGAGGATCCGTGAGGATCACTTAGGGTCATTCTCCGGACCATGAGAGACCATCGGTTGTACTTTGAGTCGTGAGTGTGAATTTTGGCTTACTAAGGTATTCCAGAGATTTACGGGACCACGTCGTCGTCGACCCCGGTGTGTCGATAGACCTGAGAGGTTCAGGGCGTTGCCTGAGTTGGGGAGGCGAAGTCGGTCTTGGTCACCTTGATTCTTAGTTTGCGGGATATTACGGGAGGTTCATTGAGATTTCTCCAGGCTAGCGGCTTTATGACTAACTTGACCGGAAGGAGGTCAGTTTGAGGTGGAATGACTCGTGTGAGGAGGGTATTGTTAGGGAGATTGAAACGGAGAACACTTGACTCTAATGAGTGCCTAAAACATCATACTAAACCGCGTTGTCTTACGTTTTTAGTTGTATTTCATATTTAAATTAAAGTATTATTTATGGCTGACATCGATTTTTTTTTTTTTTTTTTTTTGTAGTATGTGCGAGAGGCTGCGGTGGAGCGGGGGGTTTTTTGGATGCATTTTTTGGATTGGGGGTGAGTGCATGAAATTTGGTACGGGCGTCGTGACGTCGGCGTCGCGGCGTCTGTTTGTTCCTATATCGCGCGTCAGGTGGCGGCGTCGTTATATTGGTTAACGTGATGTGAGTCTGAGCCAGCCGGCGGCTGACTGGCCGGCGTCATGATGTCACCGGCGTCGCGGCGTCTCAGCGTCGCTCACGTTGCAACATCGCGGCGTCAACGCGATTCTGTCTCTCCGTCATTAAAAACAAAAGGGGATGAGGTCGAGGCATCAAGGGGTCGATGCGAACTAGGGCCGCGAATCGAGCAGTGATGACTTTTGATCTTGGAAGAGCGAGTCATTTGTATTTTCTTCTTTTGGATAAATGCGTGTTTTATAGATTAAATCACTGGTGTTCTCTTATTCGAGTATGTTAGATTTATACAGGAATTTGTTGTTGAACCATGTCACGTGCATGGTTAAGATTAATATTTTATATTATTCCCGAGTTGTTTATAGCACATTAGTATCGCATATCTATGGGTCTCATTTATGGTGATGTACAGCGACATAAGCATGATTATCTGTATACTTTCAAGATTCGAGATGAGGATACAGGGGGTTGAATAGAGCGACGCCGGTTGATTCGGTAAATAGAGATATTCTGATCCCGAGGGTGGCAATTAAGGTTAGAACATTTTAAGCATTGAAATGTCGAGTTGGGGTAGAGATACACTCCCAGCACTACTAGCGAGATGGCGGATACACCCTCGAGAGAGGAGTATTTAAGTAAGCAAGATCACCTAACCGTCAATAAATTATAAATAAAGCTGAATAGTATCGTCTTTAGGGAAATAATCCATCGAAAGTGGCGGGGAGACATAGCCACTAGTCCATTGTAGTAATTCATTCAAGATCGATTAGTTTAGTTGAAATTCAGACATTAATACTCTTGTCACCCAAAGTTAATATCGGATATTTATTCAAGAAATAACCAATCTAAATGTTTCAACACACTTATCCCCGTATGGATCGATATCATTCATAGGCGTACACTATATTACTTATGAGGCTGACAACGTGCACGCACATAGGGCGTACATATATACACACCACGCTTTCGGCATATCATAAGTTTTAGTGGCGGATTCTTGTGGTTAGGTTTAAAGTGATATAGAGAATAAAGCGGTAGATATTACTTTGGAATTTTGTGTTTTTATTTGTTTTTATAAGTCTTTGGTAATTTAATTAACTTTTGTTTCTTGTGTGATTACAGTCAAGGTTTCAGTGAGTGCATGCGACGACGGGATCAGGTTGACCTACATCCAGTTTGATCACGGGCGAAGAAGAACTTTATAAATCTGTGAAGCAGAGAACATAACGGACTAGAAATCTAGCAATCATGGAGAACAATGAAGCGGGATCTTAGCATTGAGCAAAATGATCCACATAGGGGTGAGAGAGGAAATACGCAGAGTCTTGGAAGGAATCGAATTTCGAGGCGTTTATACAGCAGGATGATCCATTTTATGTTGCTAGAAGAGTTTGCCTAGCCTACGGTTGTTTAGGCAGCTATCGAGACCACCCCATTCGACGGAAACAAACAGTGAGTGGTAACCTTCACGATGCTTTAGAACATCTTATTTCATGGACTACCCGATGAGAATCGAATATGCATCGACCCGACTTCACTCGAGTGGGCACGATCAAGTCTGATGGGGTTACCTGCTTTTTAGGAAGGGCGTCAGTTAGGATTGTTCCACTTTCACTAGGTGATAGAGGCGACATTCGGACAACAAGTCGTATAAGTTCCATTGCTTCGTAATAGAGCTGACTTAGTCTGCTGAGTTCACGACCAAGTTTTCCACCCTCGAAAATTACCTTGACTTGTGTAAGAGGTCGCTACTTTTGGACAACGCTGAAGGGGGAGAGAACTTTGGCAAAGGCATGGGATAGATTTCACGAACTATTAGAGGAGTGCCCACATCACGGAGGCGAGCCAGGATGGATGCGAGTCCATGCACTTTCTCTGATAGTGCGAGGAATGCGACTAGGAAGCAGTGATTGATGCCTCGGTACGGAGGGGTACTAATAGAAAGAAAACCCTGGACTTGACATGAAATCTTGGAAGATCTGCCACTAATACAAATCGGTGGCCTAGAAGACTACCGATAAAGCCATGGGCGCCTTACCGGATAATAGTTCTGACAATCCTAGTTACTTTCGTATTTGCCTGGTACGACTAAAGAAAGCAGTTAACTAGGCGAGTAAGCGAATGCCATACGGACCAACCCATGGGGTTATTATTAGTAGATTACGTGGAGGGACTTTGGCTAGCACGAGAGAATGCTGGTCGAAACCAAGCTGTAGACGGGCTCGGTATGTGTCGAGGTTCAATGCCCGAGAATCAGCCACGGCGATAAGGAGGGCTGAGTATAGAAGAGCAACTATGAGAACCAAAATCAAAGGCGGGTGGCGTGGCTGTCCCACGAGGGAATCGGGAACAATCCTCACGGGTATGGATGGAGGAACATTGAACAACATGCCATCAACGCAGTGAGGCGGGGCCACCTCTGAAAGGTGGACTTGACAGGACAGCCCTTGCGCAGATGCTCACCTCACACATTAGCTTTATGAATGAGACAAAGGCGAATATGCGATAACAGGCGCCGGTGTGCTGAGACAATCAAGCGGCCTGAGTTAGAAGCTTGGAGAGGTACCAAATGGGCCAAATGGCCCAGAATCCTATTGACAGAAGCGTGGGTTCCTTACCAAGCAACTCATAAGTGATGATGATGATGATGTTGATGAGCAGAAGATATAGGAATAGTTTATGTTAAAAGCGGGGTGCGAGAAGTGGTAAAGAATTGGAGACACAGGAGCAATCCCCAGTTATAGGAGGTAGGGGCGAGAGTCATCCGGCCGGTCGAGGAATGATGATGCGGATAGGGAACTGACCTCCAAGAGACGCGATTACGTAGGAAACCGCAAGTGAAGCAAGGGACAACTCCACAACCCGTAGCCCCGATTCCATATCCAGCGACATCTAGAAGCGTAAGTTGGATAAGCAATTCACGAGTTCATGGAAGTGTTCGAAACTACATCAATATCTCGTTTAATTAACAAGGCGGTAGATGCCCGATTACCATAAAATTTATGAAGGACATCTCTTGTCTCGAAGAGAAGATTGGTGGATTCGAAGCGTTAACCAAGCGGGGAATGTGTGCCATACTTCGAGAGAAGCTTCCTTAGCTAAAGACCGACGGAGTTTCACTATCCACATTTTCGTGGAAGTACTTTATCTTTGGGAAGCGTTATGCTGTGATTTTGTGGTGCTTCTTGATAATCATGCCCTTGTCCATTTTTAAGTTTGGGATTAGGTGAAGCTCGTCTAACTACAGTCACACTTGATTTGGCGGACGGGTCAGCGGAAGCATGTGTGTGTGTCAGGAGGTGATGAGATGTCTTAGTAAAGGTTAACAAGTTTATCTTGACATATTTCATTGTATTAGATATGGAAGGATAAGAAATACCATAATCTTGGGTAGACCGTTTCTTCTGTTGTGAGGAGCAATGATTGATATCATTCGGAGGCCCAAATTTGGGAGTGCCTTGGGGATGATGGGATGTGTTGAAAGGGGGTGCTTGAATGGCATAGACATCAGGCGGCTGATACATGTTTCATGGCGAGAGATAGTAGAGCTATAGTGTTGTCTACAGCAAAGTGGTCTCCACGAGATCCTTTGGAAGGCCTAGCCTAGTCTGGAATGATTCAGGGAATATGAGCGAAGAGGCGGAGGAGGAGAGGAGGAATATGTAAAATGGATGGATTCTTTGGGTTGAAAGGGAAATACTTCGAATCTACAGGTGAAGGTGCTAAAGCGCGGTCTCATCGGTTGAACCCCAACCACCCGAGATGGAGCAAAACCTTTACCTAGCCATTTGAAGCGTACATATCTTAGGATAGCATCCACGCAGTGATCATCACCCACGGCATCCTGCCCCGAGGCTGCGAATTAGAGGAGAGAAAGTTATTGAGGTCATAAAGATCATAAAATGCGCTCGGATGAATTACCATAGCCCAGGAATTTAAAGTTCGCCCTCCATGTGCATGCACGTATTTCAGCACGGAAGATGGTGCATGGCCTACTCCGGAGTGAGCAAGGGAGGTTGAATCCAGCTATGAAAGAATTGGCCATTTGAGTAGAAGGGGTATTAAAGTGGCTGAATCTTTGGAGTAAATTTATCCTATTTCGAGACCCAGTGCATGGAGCCAAAGTCCGGTTCAAGTAGGGGACTAAGAAGGGAGGGAACAGAAGAAGCTGACCACTTTAAAAAGCGAAATAGCATATTGCGCCTTCTAAAGACGATTACCCAGGGTGGAGGATTTGTAGTGATTATCGGAGGCCCGAACAAGCCACTCGAAAGAGATAATTTCCATTGTGGTTTAAAGGATAGAGTATTTGAGATCGTTTAATTCGTTGTGGAGAATATTATTTAACTTACAGGATTGGATAAATAGGCTACAATCAAGTGATACCTTTACACATTTATTATTTTCCACATGGCCCACGAGAGAGGGATCGGGAGAATCGACATTCACATGTCCCTATGGGACATTCCCGCGTCGACGGAAATGCCTTTGAACGTACCAATCGTGGGGCACTTTTCCGGCGATCTTATGTTATTGCATATTTATACCTCCGACATGGTTGAGAAGACAATCGAGATCTTCATGGATGATTTTTTGGTTTTGGGTAATTCATTTTACAACTGTTTGGAAAATTTGAGATCAGTATTGATAAGATGCGAGGAGACCAACCTTGTACTCAATTGGGAGAAGTGCCATTTATGGTCTGAGAGAGTGTCTTCGAACCTCAGTTCAATGAGAGGAATAGAGTGAAACGAAGCGAATTGAAAACTGTGATTGAAAATTACCTCCCACCCTCATCGATAAAAGGGATAAGAGGGTTTTTAGGCCACGCTTATTTGGACCTATAGAGCGATTCATATTCGAAGACTTTGATTCCCTGCCACGGATTACCAAAACCGTTTGTCACACACATGATCTCTACGGTCCCGAGGGACCATTTGAAGTTAATGCCCGGTGTTTGCGTGCATTTCGATTAAAAGATAAATTGGTATCGGATCCTGGCCATGGCGTGGCGCGTAGCTCAGTTGGTCCTTCCATTTAGAGTATGTAACGACCTGAAGTGAATGATTTTGCTATTGGAGCCGATGTTAAAGGCGGGGAAAGCGAGAGAAAATTTTCGGAGTAATCTGTCTGACGGAACCTTGAATGATGCTCGGTTGAATTCGCATTCTGAAAAAGAAGCTATTAGTATTTTTGCTTTTGTAATTTGGAACCTTATTTGATTGGTAACCAGGTCGTAGTTTCACGCACCTAATCATTACGTGGGATAAAGTTGAATATAAAAGGCATGGCGGACTGTCAGGGTGGGTTCTTTTCTTTGCGAGAAATTACGACATAAGTCAAATGTCTGAAAGGGACGGAGAACCTAGTTGCGAGATCGTGCATATCCTATGTCTTTCCCACGGTTTTAGAAGGGCAGAGTGAATAGTCCGGGTGAATGGCGACTTTCACGATGAGCAACTTTTTACCACACCCACCTGCACTTTGCACAGCTGTGAAGACAAGCGGGCGCTCCGGTTTTGCGAGATTACGTGGTGTTGGTAGCCCAGTGATCCCTCGAGGTCATTTATTAACTGAGAGAAAAGAGGTTTTCACCTTTTGCAGAAACACTACTGGGAGGAGCCAATTCTTCTGGACATTGTCTTGACAGTGATCAGGAGATGTGTGCGAAGATGGGGAAATGAGCAGTATCTTGAACCCACTGCCACACTTTACCATGTAGTGGACACTTAGTTAGCCAATGACGGCGACAAGGTGCTTGATCGGGCTTCTACTAGCCTACCTTATTCAAGGATGCTCATCATTTCGTATCCACATGTGACAAATGTCAACGAATGGGGCATTTCTAGAAGGATGACAGCCCGTGCATCCACATTAAGAGTAAATTGTTTGGTTATATGGGGGATGGATTTCAGCTGGGATCATTTCTCCCAATAATATATAACAACACACACTTTGCACTTACTTGCACCTTGCGATTCCGCTTTATCATGATGGCGGTAGATTATGTCTCGAAAATTAAGGTTGAATCAATTGAGCCTTTGCCAAAACGCGATGCGAGGTAGTGGCTCGATTTCTTATGACCACATATTCTCGCGATTCGGCACCCCTCGAGCACTTATCACAGATAACGGTACTCATTTCTGCAATAAGATGATTGACAAAGTCTTGCAAAAGTATGGGATGCGCATCGTACATCCCTTGCATATCATCTCACTTCCCAGCGGTCGAATGCGGGCGCGACAGTGTCGAATCCATTAAATTGTTACGGAGAAAGCGATTAACGGAGTTCGGGAAGGGTGGTCTAAAGATTTGAAGATGCACTCTGGGGCGTAGAAGAGCATTTAAAACACCCTTTGGGTATGTTGCCCTTTAAATTGTTTATGGCAAAGCATGCCACACGAGGTGGAGATTTGAATAATTTATAAATGACTCAGCCAGTTGAACATGGACGTTACACTAAGCCAGGGTGGCTTGTTATAGCTGGAGTGAACTACTGAGCGACGAATTTAGGAGCAGAAGCATGAAAATGCCGCATTTACAAGGGGAAGGACAGAAATACGGCACGATAAATGTGGCCACAGAAGAGGAAGGCCCCGAGTGAGACAGGTCCTCTTGTTAAATTCAAAGTGTTAAGAAATTTGCAGAGGTGAGAGTGATAAGTGGGGACACTTTGCGGTGACCAAGGTCTTTTCCACCTTGGAGGGTAGAGAGGGAGGATTTGCATCTAAAGAGAACTGTTCCTACCTCTACACGGATTCTTTTTGCGGGTTGAAGCCATATTTTACACCCCACCCGGGGGGCGGGATTCCGTACGGATCGCGGGACCCGTTCCCAGTGAAAAGGCACTTTTTTGCCTTTTGCATTTTTTTTACACCGTTTTTTTACTTACCTTTTACCTTTTTGACATACACCTTTTTCTTATTTACTTTTTTTGTTTTTACATTACCTTTACACACTACTTTATTTCACTTACCACCACACTTGTTACTTCACATTACACTACACACCTTTTACATTACACCACCACTACATATTTGTTCCAGTGTGGGACGTGGGTGAAGCGAATTGCATAAGAGCTCGGGTTCAGAACACATTACTGGTCGAGCGTCGAGCTAACGACATTAAACATAGCGTGTGGGAGGCAACCCAAGTTTTTCTTGAAATTTTCCTTTCTATGGTTCAATTTTTATTATCTGTTTTAAGTTTATGTTGTTTAGATCTCTTCGAACGCCGACGTTGGATCCCAACGTCGCAACGTCATTTTTTGTCCTCCTCTAGAACGTCGCGACGTTGGATCCCAACGTCGCGACGTTGGTTTTGTACTGAAACGCCGCGGATAGTCAGATCTCAACGCCGACGCCGCTTTAATCACTTCGTAACGCCGCTGACGTTGATCTCAACGCCACGACGCCGGGTCGCTTTCTTCTTTCGTAACGCCGGGTTGCATTCGCACGCCGCGACGTTAACCCCGCTTAAGGCCAAAACCACCCCATTTTGCTCTTACTCCCGTTCCCTCCTCGCCTAAACCCTGAGTGCACCCTTCTGGCCGGGTCCCCCGCACCGACCTCTGCCATAAACCACTCCCACACCCGTCTGGAGGCCATCAAGCTACCCTCCGACACCCTCACCGACACCCGCCACCACCATCTCCTTCCACACCCGCCTCGCCCACTATCCCCGTCCGCGCACCATCCACTACACGAGGTGTCCCGCTCAAGCAGTCGATTCGCACCGTTAGGTCTAGTCCCCATTAGGCCTAGCCAAGGAGACGCTTGCTCTCATCGTATGTCCCAGTGGCTCTGTGGTCTACTGGTCATTTACCCGGGTCCTAGTTTCATAGGTAAACTAGGTGCTCGACATATTGTCTAGACCATCCGGTTACGACACCTCGTGACATTTCCGGTTTCAGTGTCCTTCTAGGAGCCTTAGTAATTCCACCCTATGTCAAGAGTAAAAGTCGCCCACTAAATCCGGCTCCGTTGAGATCCGACCTCACTTCAATGTCACGAGGTCTGGTTAACGAAGGTGCCGCTCGACGGCTTCCTCCACCATCCGCAAGAACCGCCTTTATCAAAGAAAATAGCTCTATCACCCCGACGACTCTCTTCCGCAAGACTATTGCGCCAAGGGATGGCGGGCACGCCAACCACCTCATCCAAATATGAAGGAGCGCGGGAAGAGAATTCACGCCAACTCGCTCCCACGCCGGCCAAGAAGGTCTGGGAAGGGTGTGTCAGTAGACTTCAAGTGAGTCTATCAACCACATATCTGGATAATGTTCCCTGAGCCTTCAATCGGCTCTACGAGCGCCTCACACTCCCGAATATTCGGTCTCGACAAACGGCTGTGAGTGGAAGCTCACTAATGAGGGGCACGCTCGTCTACTTTACAAGCATTTGGCCTATATCCTCAGTGTCCGGCATCATCATTACGCCGGTCTCATTCGACGACGAACGCGCGGTGTGAAGTGATCGCTGCCGCCCTACCCAATTATGCCATCATTCAGATGATCTCGTCAGATACTGGCAGCTATGTGAGGATGCCATCCTCCATAACCGACGCTTAAGATGAACTCTGGGGCACCCTTTCTTCATTTACGCTTATGAAAACGAAATGGTGCCCTGGGATGCACAACGAGGCGTGGTTACACCTAATCAAGGCTATATCAATTGTCGACAAACCGGTGTACCACGACCTGAGGGGGACTTATGATTCGCCATGAGCCCTAACGAGACCCAGCCCATGACTCATCAGTGCCCGCTGGGACTCCCGGCGATCCCCAAGATGACATCAAGGTCCTCTACTCACCCACCTCCACCACCATCACAATGCACTCCCGAGGAGGTCCCATCCAAATTTCCACCCCCGACTCAGACCCTTGCTCGCTTTTAATGAGCGCTTTGACGCATTCTAAAGATGAGACCTGTGAGCACCGAGTCTCCTACACAAGATATAGAGGCCTTTCGCACGATGATGCATACGCTTCCGCCAACCAGGCCACTATTCCTCCAGCCAGCGAAGAGTCCCTCCGGTGCCTGTACCAAGAGCTTCGCCCACCTGCCCACCGCGCCACCACCACAAACGACCGTCCGATCACTGCGGGAGTTCCCTTCACCTTCTCCTGTTCTTTTATTGCCAGTGAGGACACTGATTACTTTTGTTTGTGGGGGGTGTGGAAGTGGTGATCTGCTTTATTATCAAGATAATTTGTTATGGTTATTTTTTTTTTTTTTTCATGTTTGTGCTTCGCTTTTAGTTTCATTTACGCCTTGCTCATTTTAGGTCATTTAGTCAGGTTTAGTTCCGTTTGTGTTTTTGGTAGATCATATCTATGTTTAGTGGTGTCGTGTTTAGGAGTTTTTGTATGTGTGTGTTGCCATGCTCTTGAGAGTCGAAGATCACTTTGGCCGAATCACTATTATCATGGAAAAATGCGGTATACCTCTAAAAGAGGATTCATCGTCGTTTGATGTTCCGGGAATTAGCTGAATGTGGGGAGGCATAGTGAACACCTCCGGATGAGCCCAATAAATTTGCTTCAATGAGCCTAATACACTCACACATACACCCTGTATGCCTAGATGCCAACCCTATTACTAAGGTTCAACAAACCCTCGAGTCTCTAAACACCAAAGAGATGGGACACCGGCATTAAAAGAGATTGCCTTCGAGCCCCAAAATAAAATAAAAAATAAAATATAAAAATAATATATATATATATATATATATATATAGTATATATATATATATATATATATATATATATATATATATATATATATATATATATATATTTAGGTAATAATAAGTGGGATCTTCCAATCTAATCCCGAAAGTACAGTCCGGGAGGGGCCTTTCAAAGCCCAATGCTCCGAGCCAACTCGGCCTGAGTCATTGACTTCACCGCCTGCTAGGACAAGATTGAAGTTTCCTACACTAGGCCCTTATGTTTAGTTGAGTGTTCTAGACATTCAGGAATCAATGTCTGCCCTTCAACTCGTGGGGGAGTCACCAACCAAGCCTCGCTACATGAACATCACTTAGCATAAACTTACGCTTAGTTTTGTTCTTCAAGTGTTATATATGTATGCCTAGAAAGTAAACGGTGCATTCCTATCATTTTGTAGTTAGATTTTCTCCTCCTATCAGGAGCTTCGAACCTGCCTGAGGGCGCTTGCAGACCTAGGTATAAACTAGAGGCTTTATTCAAAAGACACAGTTCTGGGAAAGGTTATCAATATCTTAGAGGATGAGGCATTAGTCAATTACACCGATTTCAATCTAATTCTTTCGAAGTCGAACACTACTAATCCCCGAACTTCAACAAATGGCAAAAGTGTGAGTCGGTCCACCTGGATTCCTGGTCTATCAAGATGTGCAAAGATTATCCCAAGTTAAAGTATGGTATGTAGGTGCGTGGTGTCCAGTTAGAGTCACTGCTCGGGGACAAGCAAGAAGCTAAGTTTGGGTGTGTGATGAGTGCCTAAAACACTCATGCCAAACCCGCGTTTGTCTTACGCTTTAGTCAGATTTCATATTAAATTAAGTATTATTTATGGTCCGATATCCGATTGCCAGAAGGTGTGTGAACCGCAGGGAACCCGGGTTTTCGGATGCATTGATTTAGAAGGTGGAAGTGCATAAAGCCTACTGAACGCCGCGCGACGCCCCAATGTCGCGACGTCTCACGCCGTGACGCCCCAACGCCGCACGCTGGGTCAACAAATGTAGAAGTCAACAAGCAGTAACGCCGCGACGCCTCAACGCCGCAACACCGCACTCCCGCTTCCATCATTAAAAGCAAAAAAAGGGGACCGGGACTGAGAGGCATCGAGATCGTGACGACCAAAGGCAACCTGGAAATCGTAATTGAAGAAAGGACTTTGATCTTGGAGAAGAGCCCATTATTTGTATTTTTCTCTTTTCGGATAGAAGTACTGATGTTTTATAGATTAAATACCTGTTCTCATATTCCAAGATGTTCTGCATTTATACTCTAGTGGTGCGTTGTCAACCCCGTCACGACGCATGGATTAAAGATTAATATTTTATATTATTCAGCTTGTTTATAACTTGTTAGTATCTCGCTTATATCTATAAGTCATTTACATGGTGATGTCTCCACACATTAGGGGGTATGATTATAATCAGATATCCGAGATTCGAGAGACGAGATACCTGTGGATTTGAATGTGAGCAAATTCTCTCAAGATTCAGAAGAGAGATATTCGATCCCGAGGGTGGCAATTAAGGTTAGGAACATTTACATTTCGTAGCATCGAGTCAGGGGCAGAGATACACTCAACACTACTAGCAAGAGAGCAAATACACCGAGAGAGGGTATTTCGTAAGCAAGATCACCTAGCTATCAATAAATTATAAAATAAATCGAATAAGATTATCTTTAGGAAATAACTTAACAAAAAGTGTGGTAGGGGGAGACATAGCCCTAGTCTCCATTATACAATAATTCATTAAGATCGATTAGTTTAGTTGAAATTCAGACATTAATACTCTATCACCCAAAGTTAATATCCAGATAATATTCAAAAGTCAATCTCTGTATTCAACACACTTATCCCCTTGGATCGATATCCTACCATGTGCACACTATATTACTCGGCAACGCGTGCACTTATGCCACATAGGCGTGCATATACACACACCCACGCTTCGCCTATCAAGCTCCTATTCTAGTAGTCCCGGAAAGGGGACATGAGTACTTAGCGCATCGGATGCTTCAAAGGATCTGACCGGGATGTAGCGTTTTGATGCAAAACCGAGGATAAGGGCTTATGGTTCTCGATAAATAAGAATCACGAAAGCGCACTACTCCCTACACATGACATGGAGTTGGCGGCCATTGTCTTCGCCTTAAAGATTTGGCGCCACTACTTATACGGCGAGGAGTTCGAGGTGTACTTAGACCACAAAATTTTGAAGTATATTTTCACACAGCGGGATCTCAATATGAGGCAACATAGATGGATGGAGTTCCTAGAGGATTATGACTTCACTTTGCATTACCATCCTGGTAAGGCAAATGTGGTGGCCGATGCACTCAGTCGGAAGTCACGGGGAGCATTGGCTAGTTTAGCTCTCAGAGTGGCTGATGCTCGAGACCGGGACACCTGGGGCTACGCACAGCTGAGCAGCTCAGGTGTTATGGAAGCTTAAGGGCTACGCCTTCCTACTAAGCAGGTGATTGAGTCTCTGATGAGTCTAAAACTACAAGTTTTTAATCCATTTTCTCGGTATATTAAGTGAGATAATTGTTGACGGTTTCGCAGAAAGTGATAATTAACTCAAATTTCATTTCGGCAGAAAATACAAATTTAAACTCAAATCTTAGCAAAATCGAAGAAACTAAATTTAAGAAGAAAATTGAGGTCACAACTGAAAATTTAAGTGGCAATAAGAAGCTCAGTTGCCAGCCATTCCAAGTCACGACATCAACAAATTTGGCTTTGAAGAAGAAATAGAAAAATTGAACAAGTGAAGTCGTGATCAAGAAGGGGAGGTCGCGACAACGAAAACGTGGTCGAGACTAAAGGAAATAATCAAAGGAAGAAATTCATGTCGCGACATCACTTTGATGTCGCGACGCCAAAAGAATATGAATGATGTCGCGACACCACTCTGAGGTCGCGACAAGGATCCGTCTATGAAGCCACAAGAAAGGTCTTTGCAAAAGAAAGAGGTTGCAACTAGTTTTCAAATGCAAGGGTCCATTTCATGTCGCGACATAAAAACAGGAAGATTCAAAGTGCAACCAAAAATAGAGTTTGAAAGAAGGTCGCGACCTGTAGCCAAATAGAAGCACTTGCCAAGAATCGAACTTACACCTTACAAATCAAGGATTAGAAATGCTCGAAGAAGAGTCAATTAAGAAATCGAGGTTGCGATAACACTCGAGGTCGCGACCGGAAAATAGGTGGGAAGGAGGAAATTTGTTGCAACGAGCCGAGGCTGCAAACCGTAAGAAAAGAAATGGGAAGAAGAGGTCGCGACATCACCATGAGGTCGCACATAAAATTGAAACATATGAAGGCAAGAAGACCACTCAACACAATTCGCGACCAAGAAATCAAAGTCACAACATGGAAGTCATCATACAAAACAGAAAAGTGGTCGCGCGAACTCTAAACCCCGGAGCGTCGCAACTCGTCGAAGAATAGAAAGACACGATGTCGCGACATGTAACCGAGGTCGCGACATCAACAATCGGGCGAACACCGGTGCAAATGAGGTCATACCACAAACAATGTCGCGATCTACCGATCAAAGCAATTTGCCGGACAAACCTGCTGCAACTTAAAAAGAAGTCGCGATCGATCACCAAGAATTAAGAATCCATGTCGCGACATCAACTCGAGGTCGCGACATAAGATGCTGAATGGGCTTTTCTTGAGTTCCACCTCGAGCATTTTAGATTCTACCAAATTATTTTTACAGTATAAATAGATAGTTGTAGAAGAGTAAAGTAGTTTTCCCGTCTTCACTACCTTAAAAGGAGAAGAAGAGGAACTCAAAGGTATATTTTAGAGTAGATTTTTATTTATTTTTTTATATTTTTCTCGGGTTTTGACCGCGAACCGTGCAAAGACAAGTAGCTGATCTTTAGTTCTATTATTTTTCTTAAGTATTACTGCCTTAAAATTTATGAAATCTGCATAAATTTCTTGAATTCATTTCTTCTCGCTTTATTGCAATTACAAGTGGTTTGGGCAAGGTGATTCGCGCCCATTTCTTAATTGCACGCAAGAATCGTGAGCGCAACTCTACTGGATTTCACTTGATTTAGTTACGCTCTTTCCGCACAATTATGGAGAATTAATTTGGGTCTTGCCTACTTAACCTGTTGTTTTGTAATGGATGTCTCCAATAGTAGTACCTAATACCGCCGAGGGAATGTATCTTTTACCGATATCCGTGGATGCCCTCGCTATGGATACGTATGAGACTCCGAGATTCCGAGAGTCGAGGAGCATTCTTTTCTCGGGTATGTTCGACTACCATTGACGAACCGCCGAGGCTCGAGAGTTTATTTTGATAAATCCCCCATTCAGCCATAATTGAAGCTTGGAGTGACAATTACCGTAAATAATCGAGAGTTCACCTTAATCTAAAGGTAAGTTCCAATCCCCGTATACTTAGATCTAATCAAGGAAATCCGGATAAAACCCATAGATCCTCGAAGGTCAGAGCTACCAATTATGTAGAAACTTTGAGAAAATCCCTGAGAAGGAAAAGCAAAAGTTCGCTGTCATCAGAAATGAGGAAGTATCGAAAGAAAATACCCAGATCTTACAAGATAACTTGGAATACAAGTAATTGGTTTGATTCTGCCTTCGAGAGAAGCAAGGATATCTAATCTAAGTGAATATGGAGAAATCCAATTCCAAAACTAGAAATCTGACAATAACCAAATCCATATATAGAACAGAAAGAAATGGCCTTAACTCAGCCGGACTAATCACATCAGATTTCATCGATAGCTGCTTTCTCACGTGAACTCCATTCAATCATTCTTTTTATATACAATTTATTTTTATTCATTTACTTTTTGTTTTAGTTTAGTTTGAATATATTAAATAGTATGTGATTTTTAATTTTAGTTGTTAGATAAAACTTTCATCATGAGTTTTGAGTCCAAATAGTATGGAATTTTGCAGTTTAGCTGATCTGTAATTCGCTTATCAATCTGTGGGAATGATACCCGACTTACATTCAGATTTTACTACTTATATGACCTGCAAATTTGTAGTGTCATAGGACTGACCCTTATTTTTAAATCATGAACATTAAGAGAAAATTATTTTATCAAGCAAACTTTATCCAAGTAAATACGGGTGCAAGATATGTGCGCCCTCAGAATTATGTTAATTGAGGGGCTTTAGCCTATATCGAAAAGGCAAACAGCCTTCAGTGGATGTGATTACGTAGGTAAGGTCCATCGTGACCGAGGCCAACGTGATGGGCAATGAAGGTCGGGCTATCCACACCGGCGGCGCCTCTGCATAAGGGACAGGTCAGGGTTCCCAAGTCGATGTGAGTCGAGAGAGGAGATTCGTGGAGTTCCATCGCTTCCGCCGCAAAGGCATCCAGGTGGCGTGGAAGATGTATCGTGATCTTCTGCCGCCAAGATATCGGAGCGTGATGAAGAGACACGCCAGATTTTGCTCGGCCTGTCTCACATGTCAAAGAGGAAGGCCGAGCACTAGAGGCTTCATCGGGCTACCCAAACTACCGGAGGTAAGCGGAGTGGAAGTGGGAGCATGTCACGATGGACTTCAGGACTCACTTACCACCTAACATCACGTATTACGATGCAAAAGGTGGGTCGAAGGGACCGACCACTAAGCCTATACTTCAGCCGTAAGTGCATGACCTTACACCGAGGAATTCTCGCAAGCCGTGATATACGGTAGATCGTTAGGATACACGGAGTACCGTGATCCATCAGACGGATTGTAGATCCCAGTTCACAGACACTTTGGAAGAGTTTCCGGCGCTCATGGGGACAGCTGATGATGAGCACCAAGCCATCCACAAACAGATGGTCAATCTGAGAGGACTATATATGTGTTAGAGGACATGTTAAGTAGCATGTGTCCTGGGATTTCAAGGGGTAGCCGGGAAAAGCATTCGCTCTGGTGGAATTCCGCCACAACAACTTATTAGGCAAGCATACGTATGGCACCCTATGAGGCTTTATACGGAGGCCATGTCGATCTCCCATTTGTCGGATTCGAGGTGGGAGAGAGAGCTCCACCACGTCCTGATTCTGATTTATGACAACACCAGCGGTCCGACATCAACGCTTCTCACTCTGGGCCGAGCCGAGGCTATGACGACTCTAGAGTTTGAGGCGTGGATCATGTCTTCTTGAAGGTGATGCCTAAAAGATGAGGGTCGATCTCGACAAGCTGGGAAACTATCAGCCGAGGTTATCGGGTCTTCGAGGTACTCGAGAGGGTGGGGGCGCTGTATATCGACAGTTAATACTGGCCGAGTTTATCAAGGTCCATGAGGTATTCCATGTCTCTATGCTCCGAAGTACACTCTGCATCTAAATTTCACGTAGTGGACTGGGGCTAGCTTGTTATCGATGCATGGGACCTTCGAGGAGGACCTGGCATATTGGTGGATGAAGGTCGAGGGTTGTGTTTTGCGATGCAAGACTCCGTGAGGTTGGGTGAAAGTGTCGTGGGCAACACAGAGGATGGAGGAGGCAACACTGAACGTGAGGACATAATGCGCATTTGCATATCCTTTCCTCTTTGAGGACGGAGGTACGTGGTTTAGTCATTTGGCATTTAAATGATCAAGTTACATATGCATGTGATTTGTATAGAGATGCAGGTGAATGTGATCTAAATTCTTTTATGTAAGAATGTAGACCCCTTGATAAAGTAAATGATGACACTGGCCGCAAACCTGAATTTCTCTAGATCTCTCGACGACGCATACAGCCATACCGCTGAAGTCTCATACTAATGTTCAGTACATAGTCGACTTCTCGTCAACTCAGGGAAGGTCGGAATCGTAATGTATTTCAAGACTAACAGATGAATGGGAAGGCGACACGTGGCATGAAGATGCATTCCATGTGGCACCTAAGGAGGTAATAATTAGCAATTTCTGGAAGCCAAGTGTAACACTTCATCTCGCATGAGGATATGGTGGGAAAGTGGGCATGAATGACATGTGGAATGCAAGGTGTCATGAGGGAGAGAAGGAAGAGGTGCCTTACACCTAGTAGCATTCTCCACCTAAAGCCACTTGTTCTGAAGAGAGAGAAAAGGAAAAGAAAAAGAAAAAGAAAGAAAGAAGAAAGAGAATCCTGGAAGGAAAGAGAACCTAGCTTCTTGATAATAAACAGAGTTGGCGAAGAAGGGAACTGATTCGCACTTTTGAGAGGTAAATTTCCTACTCGTTAGTCTGCTTAAGAGCCATGAAACGTACTATAATGGTTAGCCCGAAAGAAGGCTGGTTTTAAAAGAATAATTTCGATAGAAATTGTTGTCGGGTTAGACCGTTTCTCGGGTCTATAGTTTTTTAACTCGCAGCTCGAACCGATTGTTGTACTCAGAGTTTAGGATCCGAAAGTGCACGATCTTGGCTGTGTACTGCGGCATGCTATTTTCTCTCGAGCCTGAGATTGAAATCCGCTTTGTGTGTTATTGCTTTGTTTGAATAACATGCAGATTAGGAGAAAAATGATGTTAATATATGCATGCGGTTTGTTATATATTAACATGATGCTTGTGTGAAGCATGTATTATGAGTGTTGCATGTAGTTCCATCATGCATGTAACATGAGATATTATGCAAAGGACATTATCATTGCATGCACGAGGTCATCGTGTGAATCTGGGTGTGAGTGCATGAATAAATGGGTATTCCTGAGGGTTGCCCAGCACGTTGATTCGAGGGGGTCAGTCTAATAAATATATCTGAGGTTTGTCCAATGAACTCCCCATCTGAGGGTCATTCAAATAAGGGTTCCTGAGACGGTCCAAAGGGTTCGATACTGAGGTTGTCCAGCTGGGTTTACTATTCTGAGGGTTGTCCAAGTGTGTAAAATATCTCGGGAGGGTCATTCCAGATTTAGAGGGTTGTTCAATGGGTTTGAAAAAAGCTTTGTTTTGAAAACTAGTTTTCATAAGGCGGCAAATTGAATGTATGAGAGAGTCATGAGGATCAAGATGATACAGATATTCATATAGAGATAAGTATATTTTATATGAATGTGTGTGAATGATTTTATGGATTAGTGCTACGATGTGCACTTAGGTGGGGAGTAGCCCTCAGAGGAGACTTTCATCTGGCATAGCTCACCCCGCTGTGGGAAAAATATTTTCAGGTGAATTTAGGGTGCCACTACAGAAGGCAATTTCATGAGGTCTTAGTTGAGAGGAAGATCTAAGATGGCTTATTGTGTTCTTCAGAAAATTTATATAGAAACCCGCTTTTGTTTAAATCAACTGTTGTCAAAATTTTGTACTTGTAATGTAAATAAATTAAAATTAAACTTTAGATTATATGTTTAATACAATTTGGTAAGGGTTGTGTCTTGGCTCAGGATGTTTGGTTAAGGCCCGAACCATAGAAGTCGCCTGCTTTCGATCATATGTATTAGCCGAGCTTTAAGACTGATTTTTAGTTGGGAAGCAAAGGGAATTTGGCCCTATTTCCTTCTGGTATATTGTAGCCCCATCAGTGTTGATGTGGGCTTTCGAATCACCCAACCGGACTTCTACAACCCAAGTTATGGCATTTTTAGCTCCAAGGGTTTGAGAGATGAGCTGCGGGTCGAAGCCTTTCCGGCCGAGCCGACCTCTTCGGGCCGACGAGCTAATCTTCAGCGTAACAGCCTCGATGAATCGAATTTTCTGGGGCAGAGTCGAGCCGACCTCCTTTATGCAGCTGAGCCTTCTCCGGCCGAGCTAACTCTTGCAGAGCAGCCTTCCGGCCGCTGACTCCCACACGAGAGCAGCCTCTCCGGCCGAGCTAACCTCTTTCGCAAAGCTGAGCCCCCCGCCAAGCTGATCTCGGCTGCGAGCCGAGCCTTCCGGCCGAGCCGACCTCGCGCAGCTGAGCTCTTCTGGCCAAGCCTGCCAGGATGAGCTGTGTGTACAAGCCTCACAGGATGAGTCAGGTGCTATCGGGGAACACAGGATGAGCTGTGTGAGGCCTAGCCCACCTTGGCTGGCCTCTTCGCCGAGCCCGCCAGGAATGGAGCCTACCAGGTCAATCTCACGACCATATCTACACTGAATCATTCACGCTGCAGACACTGTCTTGATTCTAGAATCCATCCATATATGGCTCAATATAATCTGAGCTCAGATTGTGTTCGAAAGAGACGAAAGACAGTAGGTATCTTTCGGTTCTGCATGTCAGTTGCTGCTCATGTGAAGCACCAACTTCGGATGACCATAACTTCCTCGTCCGAAGTCCGTTTCAGGTGTTCTTAGACTCTATGGAAAGCTCCTTGAGTCTAGAATCTGGATCAAGCCCTTGTGGATGGAATTTGCGTCAAATATAGTCGAGCCGACCTCTTCTGGCCGAGCTGACCTCCTTTAGCTGCTTCTAATTCGTCTAGAATGAGCTCTCGGCAACGCCAACTTCGGATGACCATAACTTCCTCGTCCGAAGTCCGTTTTACGCGTTCTTGGACTCTATGGAAAGCTCTCTGAGTCTAGAATCTAACAATATTCATGCGGATGGAATTTGGTGCTTAAATAGTTTCTGAAAAGTTGATCATTGCACTAAGTGCACTAATTAGTAGAATCTTGAATGAGAGGGACTGCTATGTGCCATTGCTTAATAATTGAGTGACACGTGAATATCCGTGAATGAGGCTATTATATAGCTTGTTGAAGGTTATCTGTGGGAAAAAAAGACCCCGGATTCGTGTCACATCGCTACTAGGCTCTTACTAAGAGAAGCCCCTTCTTCCATCAGCTTTAATTTTGTTTTCTTCGCCTCACGCTTAGCAACCCCTAATTCAGACGCTGCCTCAAATCGTGATTTGGCTTATTCGCAACAAAAAGCAATCCCTAGTCCCTACTAAAATATACTAAAGCAATCTCCCATCAGCCCAACCCCACCCCCCGCCCATTCTTCTCACCCTCCAAACTTTGCGTATTCATAATCATCCACCGAGGAAAACTTCGCTAGAAATAACCCGTTATCAATCATTGCCTTAGGTCTCCATAGTGCTCTTATCCTTCTTAGAAGCAAATTATCGCTGATATTCCTTCCTAACCTTTTCCTCCTTTGACAAGATATTATTATTATAGGGTAGTCGAACTCCTGTTCATCATCGTGTATCGACTCCTCATAATCAAAATTTGTCCGATCTAGGCTGTTTTAACTCGACGCTCAAGCAAAAGATGTTGTTTTTGGTGTTTTCTCCCCTACACTCCGAAAATTGTTCTACTTAGAGGACTCTGGCTCTGCTCTAACTTTTTTGTTACTTCTAACCAACGGATTGTCTTCTTCCTCCGACAGCTTTCCTAAGCCTCCATTAGTATGAGTTATTTTTACATCTTCCAAAAAAATTTAAAACTAAAAACTTTTTGTTGGCTAAATGAATTAATGTTAAACTATAATTTTTATTTTTATTTTTATCTAAGTGAAAAACAAATTTATTCAATATAAAATCTGTTTAATTGAAGCTTTATTAAAAATCAAGATAAAATTTTTATCTTTCATAAAAATGAATGATAATACTATGATATTGCCGTAAATTATATTTTTTATAAATATTACCAAATTATTAATTATGGATATTAATATTTTATGAAACAATAATAGATTTATTTTGTTTTTTACAAGTGACATAATAGATTTATTTTGTTGGAAATATATTGTAGTAATTTAAAAGTAATAAATTTTAGAACGATAACATCTAGTGAAGGGTCCTAGGTTGGAGTCCTGATTACAATTTATTACATTGTAACAAAATATTTAATTGCCAAAAAAAAAAATTTACTAGCGTGATCTCAAAAATTGTAATCATAATAATATTAACAAATAAACTCATAACCAAATTCTCAAAATTATAAAATCTGAATTTATTTAGTAAAATCTGGATTGTAAAGGTGCAGAACATATATATAGAGGGAAACACAGCTGCTGGCTTTTTGTTCGACCTCTCCACAACGCTTAACACCGGAAAGTACAAGATAAATTAATTATATCATTATTTACTATTAATTTAATGAAATTATCATATAATAAATAAGCAAAAATGCAGGGACTTTAAAGAAAATAAATTGATTTAGGGTTTAGGGCTTCTTTAGAACAAAACCCTTCCTCCCGTCTTCAAAATTCTCCGCAGTTGTTACACATAGGTCTACTTCAACAACTCGCACCTTATGGTAAATAATCCTCTTTCTTCTTATTCTAATCTTCCTTTATCTCTCGCTATCTATCTAGCATTTTCTTCATGGCAGACTCGTGGATCGCTCTTAATCTACATTTGGTTTTAATTTCGCCTTGTTTCCTAGAAGTCAGGAAAACCCAAGAAATTTTAGTTTTGGATCTCATATTCTATGTACTATCTAGGCTTCATTTCCTGAGATTGAAAAACTTGAGCTAAATAGGGCGAATAAATCAGATTTTGCCCCAAGGGGCATCTGGTATTCGGTCAGATTTTTTCCATTAATTCTGACTCACTTGTCTTCGCTTAATGTCCCTTTGTTTATGAAGTGGCAGAGCCAACTATTATTCATTTATGTCTCGGTTTTTTTTTATATGGTTTGCATATGTAGACTGCTCTACTCGCAATAGGATAAGGTCAGAATGGCTAAAGCTAGATTCATACGATAAGTGCAATCAACTCCGGTTTCTGATTGGGTCAAGTGAGGCAAAATAAAATTAAAAACCCAAAAAGTAGGGTTGAAATGTCGTCCGGCAAGAAAAAAATATCTCTTCAGATTGAATACAGTAAAGTGTATTCAATATTATGTTAAGCCACAGGACATAATCCAAAAGAATAAAAAGTACATGAGAATGGATGGCGTAGTCAAGGCTCTGGTAAGAACATTTTGGTTCTTCACCATGTATTCCATTTGTAATTAATACCTCTATCCTCATCACCTCTTTTTTCTTGCATGCAACTTTTAGTAAAGCATATATTTCAGTCATGTCATGTCCCCCCATGTCATAAGATTTTAGCCCCAACCAGACTAGCTTCCAAAAAAAAAAAATTATTGCCTACTACTCTCTTGGAATCATGAAATTAATGGTAGGATAAATCTTTTAATGATCCTAAGTGAACTTGAACCGATAATCAATGAGAAACAAACGCAATGTCAATCCGACTGATCCCTTCGAATTGCAGACAACTTTCTACTCATTTACTTGTATTTTTGTTTCATGAAATTACTTAGCAAAGTTTTCACGATCCATATATTCATCTGTTTCACTGATCACTCCTCTTCTCTGAATTTTTAAGATAACCTAATATATGTTCTTCAATACTTTCTTATAAAAAATATTCAATCTGAATTGTACTACCATGATCCTCAGTTCAACTCTACCATGTCGGCTCCACAGTTATTCTAACAAAACAATTATTACAGTAAAGTGTTTTTATTGGAAATGTTTATTTAAAAATATTTTTGAGAAAGTTCTATTCCTCTATCTTAAAGAATATATATATATATATATATATATATATGTTATTGAAGCTTAGCTCATGTATAGAATTTTTCAGGTTTGCTATGACTTTTACCTTAATTTGAGATAAGTATCCATGCCATGGATGATCGAATTACAATACATTTTATTTCATGCAGATACTCAGATTGAAGGAGATGATCAATTGTTTCAATACAGCATGGATATGTTGTCACACCCCCATCCCCTACTAGCTTGGGAAATGGGAGCACCCCACGTAAATCCTGCTTCCAGACTTCTAACGACTAAATTCCCGCGGCTGCCTGCAGCGTTTTGTCAAAACTCAGATAAAAAGACTTTTCCTTTAAACTTATGATTCGTAAAATCTCAAAGAAAGATAACAGCCCGTGATATAGGACATATTCCAAATCCTGTAAACACAATTTACACTTTTCCAAATATGGCAACCAGCAACGTTATTTCAAAAGAGCCTCAGGCTCAACATATTTTCACAAAACTACACTATGTACATACATATACTTCCACTATACAAATTCAAAGTATTTCCTTACAAAAGATTGTTAATACATCACTGATACAAAAGTCAGGAGAATCCTAATATGCTCCAGCGTCCGGTGTGCCTGTACTTGGAAAATAGTTTTTAAAACAACAAAATAATGAGCTAAACGAAAGCCTGCTGAGTGTATGCCTTATAAATGTTTTCAGCTTTTTCGGAAAATATCTCAAAACTGTAAAACTCTCTTTTACAAGACATTTTCCAAAAACCTTGCTTGCTTGCTTTGCTTTGCTTTGCTTTAAAAGTTTCTAAAAACTTTTCATAAATCTCTTGCTTGCTTGCTTTACTTTGCTTTAAAAGTTGATAAAACTTTTCATAAACACGGGAGCTTGGGCTCGATCGCTTGCTTTAAAAGTTTATAAAACTTTTTATAAATCTCTTACTTGTTTGCTTTACCTTGCTTTAAAAGTTTATAAAACTTTTCATAAATCTCTTGCTTGCTTGCTTTAAAAGTTTATAAAACTTTTTATGAACACGGGAGCCTGGGCTCAACCGCTTGCTTTAAAAGTTTATAAAACTTTTCATAAACACGGGAGTCTGGGCTCAACCGCTTGCTTTAAAAGTTTATAAAACTTTTTATAAACACTGGAGTCTGGGTTCAACCGTTTGCTTTAAAAGTTTATAAAACTTTTCATAAATGCGGGAGCCTGGGCTCAACTGCTTGTTTACCAGTGGTTGATTTTCAAAGCTATGTGAAAAATGTTTATAAATCAAGATCAACCACTGGAGGCCTTTCTTGCTTGTCAGTCCCCAGTAAAACACGGACTGGCTTCCACCGTGCCCGTGGAAGGACTCCGGGTCCGCACTACCCAGGTGGAAGAGCATTGGCGACCCCTTTTTCCGATACAAATATGGTGGAATGACCTTGGTCTACATCACCATAATCTGAAGCAACAAGGCTTAACCCTATATAATTCAAAGACGCGCTACTTGCCTCCTTTAAAATGCCATGGATGCATGAACTAAGTTTGTCGACTGTGCAAATCTAAAATGCATGAAATGATGTCCTAACACTAATCGCACATGTACGAAATAATTTTTAATCTTATTTGCTTAAAACTAGGATTTTCGTTAGGCCTGCTTTATAAAATATACTTTGTTTGTTTCGTTGCTTGCTTGCTCTTTGAAATATGGTTTTACAAACTCAAAACCATTGCTTGCTTGCTTTTTAAAAGTATGGCTTGAATATCAAAACCATTTGTTTGATTTTCACATATGGTTTAAATCAATATAACCATTGTCGTTAAAACTCATTGCTTGCTTGCTTTAAAATATGGTTTACAATGAAAACCATTAAATACCAATGTAAAACAGTTCATAATAATACACTAGTATTTGAAAAATAGGTTTAAAACACTCACCTTTTTGTTTACCAAAACTTGAGCACGACTCCACAACTTTCCCGTCTTTGCTTTTATCCTACACACTCAAACGAATACGGCGAAAACATTAATCGCTTGCGTATAGCTTAAAACTTAACGTACTTCACACGCAATTCACTTTAGGGTCACACAACATTCATATAAAGCCAAAAGAACAATTTACCCTTGAGCACTAAAAAGCCCCTAACAAAATAAACCACTCATTTTGGCAAACTTTTTTCCAACAATACTCTCTGGACTTTATTACCCAAAAATTATTCAAACGGTCTTCAAACATTATGAAACTCTCCATATCAGTCCTTTATATATCCAATGACATCTCTTTAAATTTTCAATTTAAAATTCCTTCTCTAAGGCTTTCAACCACATAACACAAGTTACAACATTTTTTTTTTTATGCCTAATTGGTTAGCTCACTGAATCACCTACTGTTATCCTTGATTTCTGGGGTCTTAACTCCATAAATTGGAAATTGTTTCTTCACTCATTTGAATCTATGGTTCTAAGTTTTCTTCTCCAATTGGAATCACCCAATTTGGATCACCAAAACTCAAGTTATTGTATTTTACATCTAGATTACTCAATTTAGCAGTACGTAATCTCGCACATAGCTCAACTTTGCACAAATTCTGATGGGCACTTGGTTTACACTCGCATGCACTTCCTTCATCTAACTTATTCCCTGTATATGTTTTACCTGCACTTTGAATCACTTAATTCGACGACCGAAACTTCACTTATTACCAAACCCTACAACAATACCCAAAATAGAGCATAATCTGTTTAGCTACACGAAATACCTTTCAAATTCAGATTTGGGAGCCATAAGAGCTACAATTTGCTCTTGGTTCCTATATACATTCAGAGTCTCATATCATATGGTTCTTACCAATTGAATCAATTGATTCGATGATTATAACTTAATCTATAGCAAAACAAGAATGCTGTTTCACTCAAATTTTACAGCATTTCCTTTAAAAAACACCCAACATTCTCCTTTACAACCATTCCTCAAAACCAACTGAATTTACCCAAAACAACCCACCACACATGTATTGGTGTTTAGAACTTATAACCAAACCCTAGTAAAAATCCCAAGAATTCATACCAAGGTCCACCAATCCATACAAACCATAGAAATAGAAGAATTCCTCGTTTATCTCATACCACCACGCTTTACCCATACGACTAACAATTCTAAGGTTAGATAATCTCCTAACAAAATCCCCAGGAAAGTTAGAGCAACTAATCATCCATAGAAAATCCATACCAAAAACCCTAGACATCCAAAATACACAAGAAAACATACCTTTGTTCTTCTCCTTCTTCTTCTTCCTCTTCTTCCTCTTCTTCCTCTTCTTCTCCCTTTTCTCCTCCAACCGTGAAGCCCTAGCCAAAAATGAGACCAAAATGAAATTTAGTTTTGTTCCATCTCCTTTATATACTCTCAAGTTTCTTTAATTACAATAGTCCTCAATCACTTAAATATTTGCCAATCAACTTTTGTTATTTCTAAAAATGGCATACACTCTTCTCATTTTATGACTTTCATCTCCTTTTTGGCAAATTACAACTTTACCCTTGTTCTACTACAAAATTCTGGGTTCAATCAATTTATCATTTCACAATTTCATTTAAAACTAGTTTAAAACATATATTACAATGACACTTAAATAATTAAGAAAATCTTTTGGTACATAAGATGGCCCTACTTCAAGCACGCACTCATACACTTCCTCGGACGGGCGTTACATATGCCCACTCCACTATCTTTTTTTATTCCCTTAAGTTTCTACCGAAAACCACCATGCGTTTCCTCAATTTTACTTGTGGTACTTCTTCCCTCAAAGCTACCATGATTAGGACTCAAAAATCTTCCATATTTTGTTTGATGGTCAATCCTTTATACGCACACTAACAGAGCAATGCTGCAATTTTGCAACTTTATCAATGTTGAAATGGAACAGCTTAAATATTGGTGTAAGACCCGAGAAAATTCCAATTTTCTAAAAAAAGGCAAAACGGTAATTTTGGTCAAAATCCGAAATTTTTCTAGATCTCGAATGACGAAACGGATTTCACCGTTGAAATCGTCTCATGAAATCTAGCTACCACGAATTCCGAGACAGTCGGAATTTCATGTTTTTCGAGGCACCGAGCATCGGGTGCCGTAAAACGATTTTGGAGAGACATGTGATATGACATAAGTCACCTATTATATGTACTCTTGTGACACATGTGCATTTAGAGAGATGATGAAATGGGACGCTAGATAAATGGTTGCCAAAAAATCCACAGTGATATGATTTCAATTATTAAAATTACAACAAAGAAAGCTAAATAGTGTCATCTTCTTCATTTGAGAGACAAAACGGGCAGTGAGATGTAGTAGCAGCATTTTTCATTTTCTAGAGAGAGAGTGTGTACCTTCTCTCTAGATTTCTACCATTCTTTAATTACTCCGCTCACGACGGCAAGAAGTGTCGCTTCACGCTACGAGGGCTACGCGTGACACCCATTTATGGAGTTCGACAACTCTAAGAGGTAGGGATCTTTCCTACTTGGTTTATTCTTCGGCTAAGAGCCGCTATGGTTGGGGATATTCTAAGGCTTGATTTAGCAAAGAATTATCTCAAACCTTTGAACCGAGTGAGAAAATCCCTGTCCTCAGGTCGTGAACAAGAACCCGAGGGTTTCACCGTCATGTGAATGAAGGACACATTTTCTCGTGTGAAAATGTGTTTTGGTAAGTGATTCGAAATGAATTGCTTGTGTTTGTTAATTAGCCCATGTGGAGCTAATTTCGTGTTATCATGTGAAAATTGAATAACATGATTGTCGTGGAGTAAATTATGTTAATATATGCATGTACTCATTAGCATAAATTATTTGAATTGGCATAATGCATTCCATATGCAATCAAGAAATTTCTAGAATATTGTGTGAGTGCATGACATGAAACAAACAAAAATGAAAATGTTTGTGAAAGGAATTTCACTTTAAGATTTTCCTGAGAATCAGGTTGAGATCATTCAACAATTCACGCCTGAAATTCATGAATCGCTTTCTTGGGGGTTATCTATCATTCACCGAATGGGCATGTAGGCATTCGAGTAGGTTCATAAAATTGCTTGAATGTGATTGTTTGCCATAGCATGCAATTAGGGTGGGGAGTAACCTACGTAGAAATTATCACTACTAGCTTTGCTCACCCCGCTTGAGGATCACCATTTCAGTATTGCAGTGTGCACGAGGGCTGGCTCACTAGAGTATCGATTAAGAAAGCTCAATCAGGCTTTGACAATTTTTATTTTGTATAACATGTATTAAAATTGTAAATTTTGATATATGTTTAGTAAAGAGTAAATTATTAACTCTTGAACTATTGTATATAGTTGATGTATTTTGTGAGTATTGATGCAGGGGCCTAAGTGGCCATTATTTTACTCGCATGTGGACCTTATGTGGTCATTGTAAACTTGTTGGGACAGGTTTGTACCTTGGGTAGAGCTCCCCGTACAAAGGAGACTCTGCCCGATTTTCATGAGTGGTGTCAGGTTACCCGACATCCATGAATATTCCACTGGTTGACAGGTTGTCAACGGAGCCCCCGGTTTTGGGGCGTCACAATTGGGATAATTTGTTGTTGTTAGGTGCTTAGCTTTTTTCTTTTATTGACTATGTATGTAATATATTTTCTCTCATGCTCCCAACAAAGGTGTGAAGGCTACAGTGCCAGCAAAGAAGAAGACTGTAAGTGCCCATTTTTCCATCTCTTGATGAATATTTGCAATAATAAAACTTAAAGTTGTTGTGTTGTCTTCTTTTTGCATAGATGGATATGAAAATTTGCATAATGTTGTTAACTTTTTCAGAGAAAACAAACATGAGTGTGGGTCGTTAATGGATGTATACTAGGCTCACGTCGACGGCATCATTGGCCAAAGAAGATTTTGTTTGACGGGGTTGAAAGTTTTATCGCTATGCATGTAGCGCTAGAACACTGATGTGACTAAATTAAGGTGTCCTTATAAGAAGTGTCATAATCGGAAGTTCTTGAAATTGGATGATGTTAGGGTGAATTTGTTTAGAAAGGGATTTGTTCTAGAATATTATGTGTGGAATAGACATGGAGAACCATATGAGAGTATGCACTCAAAGCAATCAACATGCCATTTAACTAGAGCCACGATAGGAACCAACGAATCCATAACACCGCCAAATGATTCTTGATGCTATAGGGCCTGATTTTGAGAATGACTTCATGGAGGAAGCACCTAATCTGAATGCACAAAAATTTTATGACATGCTCAATGCAGTTGATGAAAAATTATGGGACGGTGCATTACACATTCCTAGATGTCTGCGGTAGCAAGATTGTTGTATATGAAGTCAGAGCATCATTTTTCATAGAGATGCTATGATGATTTCATTCGGTTTTTACAAGAGGTGTTACCAAATGACAACAAAATGGTTGACAATTTTATGTGTAACAAAGAAATTAGTTCAGGCCTGGGTCTTCCTAAGAGAGAAGATTGATTGTTGCAACAATAACTGTATGATATATTGGGGTGATGATAGTGCATTGATAAGTTGTAAATTTTGTAACCATCCTCGGTTTAAAAGGAAAAGGAGATAAGAGAAACATAAAAAAAATGTGTCATTCAATAGGATGTATTACTTTCCTCTAAGCCCGAGGTTGCAAATCTGTATGTTTAAAAGCAACAACCGCATATGCGCCTGGTACGAAGAGACATTCACGAAGATGGGACAATGTGTCATTCATATGGATTTCGAGGCATGTGAAGCATTTTAGTCGCATCCTTCATTTGCTTCGTAGAGTCGTAATGTGAGATTGGGATTATGTACTGATGGTTTTCAACCATTCGGACAGTCAGGACAACAATATTCATCATGGCCAATAATAGTTACCCCATATAATTTGCCACCATGGATATGCATGAAGGAGACTTACTTCTTTTTATCTATAATTGTTCCTGGGCCTAACAATCCTAAGAACAAGATAGACGTTTTCCTTCAACCTTTGATAGCAGAATTGAAAGAACTTTGGGAAGTGGGCATGTAAACTTATGATGTACCACAAAAACAGAATTTTCAAATGAAAGCTGTACTCATGTGGACTATTAGTGATTTTCCTACATACTCAATGCTTTCGGGTTGGAGTACATCCGGTAAACTTGCTTGTCCATATTGCATGGAACATTCACAAGCATTTACATTGACTAATGGCCTAAGATAATCTGGGTTTGACAATCATCGTAGTTTCTCCCTTTTGATCATGCATTCAGGCGTAACAAAAACTCTTTCCTAAAGAATAGAATAGAAATGGCACCACCACCACCTATAATGACCGGTGAACAAATCCTAAAGAAAATAAATGACTTGGGGTTGAAAAAGGTCACTGATATTGATTATGAAGTTATTAATGGTCAAATTTGCAAGGCTTGTGGGTGGAATAAACGAAGTATCTTTTGGGATTTGCCATACTGGAGGTCAAATCTTATTAGACACAATCTAGATGTGATGCATATTGAGAAGAATGTCTTAGAAAATGTGTTTAATACGATTATGCAAGTTGAAGGAAAAACTAAAGATAATGAGAAGGCAAGAGAAGATCTAAAGGTGTTGTGTCGAAGGCCTGAGTTGGAAAAAAATGAAGTTACAAGAAAACTTCCCAAGGCATGTTACACACTGGATAAACCCAGTAAACAAATATTGTTTGAATGGATGAAAAATCTAAAATTTCCTGATGGTTATGCTTTAAATATGGCTATGTGTGTAGACATGAGAAAGCACAAGTTGTTTGGGATGAAGAGCCATGATTTCCATGTATTCATGCAACGGTTAAATCCTATTGCTTTTCATGAGCTCCTTCCAACAAATGTATGGCAAACTTTGACAGAGTTAAGCCTTTTTTTCAAAGGCTTAACTTCAACAACAATTAAAGTGGAAGATATGGAGAGATTAGAAAGAGATATTCCAATTACATTTGCAACCAGAGCGTATATTCCCTCCCGGTTTCTTTGATTCAATGGAACACCTTTCCAATACACTTCGCTACGAGGCAAAAAAATCGATGGTCCAAAGGCAAGACCGCCGATGTATCCTTTCGAAAGGTTAAAAGTTCAATATTTTTCCACATTTTATAATTTAGTGAATAATTTGGTAAAATTTTATACTTAATTTGCAAACTTGCTGTTATAGGTTTCTTGGACATTTGAAGAAGAATGTCACTAACAAGGCCAAGGTGGAAGGTTCAATTTGCAATGCTTACTTAGTAGAAGAGGCATCCAATTTTTGTTCACATTTACTGAGCCTCACGTGGTATACAAGAATGCAAAAGTGCCTTCTGTGAATGATGATGGCGCGAATGGTGATGAGATTGAAGGGACACTTCCAATATTTAAAACATCCCGACGACCATATGGATCATCAAAATCTAGAGGTTATTTTATTGTGCTGAGTATGAGGTCAGCATCTAACTTATGTTCCGGTTGAATTGTGAGGACATTGATCCATATGTGAAGTAAGTGACAAATATCTCTTCGCTCACTTAAAAGGATACTTTATTACTTATAACACTCAGTTTCAAACTATTTTCTCATTTCATAAGCATGTATATTCATGATAAAACAATTATCACCCGATATCACGATGAGGAGCTTGATGCGGCTTGGCAAGAATTTTGTGAATGGTTCGATAACTAAAAGGTGAAATAGTGATGCTAATACAACAATTAGAAGTTTAAGATGTTAGGATCCTCAATTGACATCAGTTTGTTTTATTTATAGGCACGTGATAATGTCATTGATAATCCATTTGTTAAAGATCTTGCTAAAGGCCCTTGACGAACCGTCGAGACATTTCCCTTATATTTTGTTAATGGTTACAAATTTCATACAAAATCACATGGTTCTATGAGGTCAACTTCAAATAGTGGAGTTTGTATAAAGGGCACAAATTACAGTGAGACAGAGAGTGATTATTATGGTAGGCTAATAGAGATTTTCATGAATTAGAATAATTCAAGGCTACCAATTAAAACTTACTCATACTTTCAAGTGCAATCGGTTCGATCCACTATTAATGTTGGGATGAAGGTTCATAAACAATATTTTTTGGTTGATGTTAACCATAAGCGCAAGCTGAGCAAGGATGAACCTTTTATACTTGCTATGCAAGCTACGCAAGTATATTATGTACCTTATCCGATCTTGAGAAAAGACAAGTATGATTGGTTGGCAGTATGCAAAGTTAAAGTTAGTCCTGTTATCGATGTTCCTGCAGCTACGACAAAACAAAGAATTACTAATATTGTATCTCCAAGAAGATGAGTTAGTTAATCAAATGCTCAGAATTAACAACACATTGATGCATATAGCTACTGATGAATCTAGTTTATTATCAATATTGGATGAGAACATGTTGATTTGCTGAAGATGACAATGAACTCTCAGAGGAACCATTACTTAAGTCAAAAACAGAAGAGACAGATGAAAATGAAATTGAATATGAAGATGTTGAATCTAGTGATACTGATAGTGATTACCATTAATTTATTTATATTTCTTTTGCATCATATTGTGTTATGGTTCATATTCTTAACGGTTAAAAGCTATATTTGATATTTGCGGATATGTTTCGTTGTTCATGAAAATGTATCGTGTTTATCCAATTATTATTGTTGTAATATTTGTCCATTTCATATTGTGATTTTTCTAGCAATTATCATGAATGTGTAATAATGTTATTTTTTTTTTCTTAATTTGTCTTTCTCTGGTGATATTTTATTTTTTCTCAATGTACTACTTGAAATGACAAGAAGCCGAAGCACCAACATGAGAAACTCTATTACAAAGAAATCCCAGGACATTACTAGACAAAGGACTATACAGTCATCTTCACCATCTCTAATTGGTTCTACACATACACAGACATCAACACCAATTCCACCGCCAGTTGCTCCAAATACAAGTTTGCCACCAACACCTCGAGCTGCTACTATAGCAAAGATTCTCTACTTCTGCTATCTGTGCTTATGCGTGAGCTACAAAAACAATGTACGCATTCATCAACAAATACTTTCTACTTCAAATTTGCGCCATACTCCTTCACCAAGACATTCTTCTATGCCTACATCGTAGTCTACTTACATCCGAAAAATCGATTACATGTCTACCTTACGCAACAATTTGTGGTAAATTACATTCTGACTTTTTCCCTTTATTCTCTAACAAGACTAAATTCTTTCACAAATCTATTTTAGAGATCAATACCCTATCGGAGTCCAATATTTTTATTTATCTCTAAATTGTCACAATTCTCAATGTGAATCATAATTCATGTAAATAATGAGGAAAGCTTCATAAAAGTTATGATTTTTTCATCCCTTTACAAGTACTTACTACCCAACATAATAATAGGGAAATAAGGAAATTTTTAAGAATGTGATCAAGATGTCAAGATGAGAATAGGAAATTTTTTATATTCTATTTGAAATTTATATTAAAAAATTTGTATTTAAAATGGTTACTTGCACCTCTAGCACCAAAAAATGGAGCTTGTAATCATTTTATAGCTCACATGTGATGCATTTGTTCATGTAGTCCTTGTTTTGATCATGCTATCTCTTTTTTTTTTTTTTATTCCTTCTTTGTTTATGTTGAATTATGGTTCGTAGTTTGGAACCATCTGGACCATCTTCTCGCAAGATTAGGAAGATTTTTGAGGAAAAGATAGACAAGGGATCAATTGGAAGTCTGTTTCTGGGAAAACTAAGGATTTCTATTATGAGGAATTTACGGTATGAAATTAATCCAATTTACTTAATGCAATTTAATAAAATTTTAAATTTATCTTCATGTCAAAGCTATTTTTGGAAGTGTTTAAAGTGCAACTAATATATATTCTTGTAAAAACAATGTATTTGGGATGAGGCCTTAAATGCACTAATAAAGCCAGCATGGTTCTTCAAAGTAAAAGGCCGATACCGAGACATGATGTCTGATATAAAGACAGAAGGAAAGAAGCCAGATTTTGTGTCTGAAGACTCATGGGAGAATTGGAAACAAAAATAGAATACCCCAAAAGTTCAAAAAGTTTGTGATCAAAATTCTAAAAATAGGAAGTCTAAGGCCACTGCTGATGGGTCTACACCATCAACTCACACAGGAGGCACTACTACCCATTATGAGCATGGGAAACGACTAGTAATCTTTTATTATTATTTATTTAATTAAGTAGATTTTTACCTTCTTTTTGGTTTGTGAATTAGTTATGCTTATTTTCTTTTTGCAATTATCTTTAGTTCTTAATTTAATTGAATCATTCTACTGTGAGCTAGAAACTAGCCTAACCCACCCACGCTCCGAGTTGTTTGTTCACACATACAAAAATGGCGATGGCAAGACTTTCTACTAATAAAAAGTCCAAAGATGTTAATGTAAATTATTCTATCACTTGACATATTATGTCTTATCTTTCATTTAGTTGATAGCTACAATTGAATATGTTTATGTATTTGCAGGATGCTATTGAGGCTAAGCAAGAGCAATTGACACAAAACAATGAAACAATAGATGAAAATAATATGTTTCTAGATGTTGTGGGTGGACAACAAAAAGGTCGGGTTTATGGGCTTGGCTCACATGCTACACAATATTATGATTTTGGTGCTACCTCTTCTTCCACATCAGCATTTGATGTTTCTCAACAAAATGTGGAGGTAATTTAGCAGCTACAACACAGAATTAATGTTCAAGATTTAATGATTAGAGATTTGCGAGAGACAACACAACTATTGTTAAGGCGTTTGGATGAAATGTCTAAAGGTGGACAAATACTAGTACCAAACAATCAACCTTCGCATAACCATGGTAATGAGCATTAGACATCTAGCGATGATCACACCTCTGATGATGCTAATTTATCTCCATAGTAGTGAACTGTTTAAGTACTTTTTTATGTAGCTTTAATTCTTTTTAACTATTTAGGTGCTTTGTTTAATACTTTCGAAATATTTAGGTACTTTTTTTTTAATACTTTTCACCTATCTCGTAATATTATCTTTTTTTTTTTTTGTTATCGGGATATCTAAGTGTTATATTATTAGGCATGATTGTTATATATAAATTTGCTTTTATGAGAATCATAAAATGTGTTTTAATTAGGTTTTAAGAGCCAAATTATAGTAGTAAAAATATAAATATATTTTTATATTTACCTATAATTTACCGACGGAATACCTACAGAAGTGGTGAATAATAACTATCAATTACCGATGAATTACCTACAAAATCACCGACTAAATACCGAGAAAGGACTTCCGTAGCTAAATTACTAACAATTTATTGACGGAATACCTACAAAAGTAGTCATCAATTACCGACGAATTACCTACAAAATCACCAACGAAATTCATAGCCAATTACCGACAGAATACTGACGGAATGCCAATAAAAGTGGTTGCCAATTACTGACGGATTACCTACAAAATTACCAACAAAATCCCTACAAAGTATATTCGTAGCAAATTACCGACATAATACCTATAAAAGTGGTTGTCAATTACCGACATATTACCTACAAACGCATTCTTCAGATAGAAGTACCGACAAATCATCACGAAATATTGTCGGGATTGTCCCCATTTTCAGATTTTCCCTCAATCCTTACCTACCACTTTTCCACAATTTACCAACGGAATTTCCAGAGGGTAATTTTACCTACTGATTGATTTTCCGTCGGTAATTTATTTACCTATGCCACAACAACCAACGAAATATAGTTGTCGGTATTCCGTAGGCAAATTTAATTACCGGCGGAATTTGTTATATTACCTACAGAATTTTTCGTAGGTAAATTGTCAATTTATTGTAGTGTGAAAACAAGGTCAAATCTCCTTATTTTAAAAATATTTGATAAAAAATGTAAAATATTTGATAAAGGGTCTAATATACTTTAGGTACAACCTCGGTAAACCTTTGGTACTATTATATGTGTTAGGTACGACCTCGACTTAAAGGATTATTGAGGTCATATATCTAAGGTATTTTGGATATTCTTTATCAACTATTTTTTAAATAAGGATACCTAACCTTGGTTTAAGTCTTTTATTTCTAATTTTCAAATAAATTAAAATAGGGACCCGTAACTTAGTTTTCCCAAAAACTTATTCACATTATTTAATGTGCATGATCCATTCCATCAAGATACAGCACTGCCCACCTCCTTAATGCCTATGGTAAAAAGATTATAACCGTAGCCCCCCTATATTATAAATTTGATAGACATGTTTTTATTTTATTCTCTTAGGCGATTGATCAGATTGTATTAATGAATTGACCTACAAATTAATATCTTCATGATATCATAAATTTTGATTTCTTAATGACAATTATTGATGATCGATCAATTGATTGATTCTGATAACAAAGATAATAGGTAATTGATAGAGGTTGAATTGAATTATTTTATGTACCAAAGGTTATTATTAAAATTAGCCTAATTGTTTCTATCACAACATTTAGTTAAACAATAGAGATCCCTTCTAATTAATAGTACTAGGAAATCTCAAAATTTTCTATTTTCTTTTCTCATTTTTTGTTGAACTAGAGGATCATTTTCTTTGAGATTTTAAATTAATAATGAAGAATTTAATGCCTTTAAGAATGGATTACAAAAGAGAAAGCAATAATGCTACATGGGTGAATTAAAAAATTATAATATAAAGTTTCCAATTGAAAAGAAAGAGAGAGAGAGAGAGGGGGTATAACATAATTGCTTATTTTAAAGATTTTAGTCTATTAAATTTTTGTACGCAATGATTATAGATGTACAAACAACGTGAAATTCTCGAATCCTAATATGTTTTTAATATTGTCTTTAAGGTTTGATTTAAATGATAAAATGATGATTAAGGGTGAGATAGACATGTGGGTGTAAGTTCGAGTATTATTCACACAAAAAAAATGTCTTTCAATATTCACAAAATAAATAAAATGAAAGGAATAAACGATGAGAATGTGTATAGACTATAGAAGGAGGTCATATTAAGAAAACACGTTGAATTCTAAAACAACATGAGCACCTTCCAAATCAGCCCTAATTTTATGATAAATGGGTGACACAGCAAAATCAGGCAAGAAATGTGGGTCCCACTGCCAGTCTACGGTCTTAAATGGTAATGCCTAAAGCGATAGGGCAAAAGTGGAAAAATATCGGCATTTATTTTGAACACGTGCTCCATCACTGCCTAAATGAACGTGTGATATCATCATAAAAATCAGTGACGTCAGAATATTTCTGACGTCACCGACGGAATCCATATAGAAATACAAAAGCCTGCAGAAGCATAAGAACCTCCATGGCCACGTATTAAAAATCTTATGGCGAACATACCTCCCTCCTCCTCAACCGACGCCGCCGTGTCCGCCGCCTTCTTGTCGGATATCTGGTTTGGACTTGGAGGGAAAGCTGATACTGGATTTGGAAACCACGTTTCCCTTTCACCCTTACCATGTATGGTTGGTTGGTTGGTGGGTACGCACACAGAATAACTCATTCCCCCCATGATTTTTGCCGATATTTCCGATTCTATATCCGTTACATCATTATCAGAAAATCACAAAACGATACAAGAGAAGCCGATTTGTTTTTCGGGAAAAGGGTTTGGAGGCGGAAAAGAAATAAAAACATTAAAAAGTAAATCAAGGAATAGAAAAATAGAAACAAATATCTATATATATATATATATATATCTTTTGCTCTATCCGTGCAAAAAAAAGTGCAAGAAGTGTATACCTTGTAGCACATCATCACGACTGCCGACTGGTTCGGAACGTTGCGTTGCTGGTTCTTGAAATGGAGTTTCGGGCAGGAGGAAACGGCTCAGGTGGTGGTGATCAAGACGGTCCGAACTTTCGTGAGGGGAGGAAAGTGTACAATCGCCACACTCCTGAACAGATTCAACGCCTTGAATCGTATGATTTCAATTCTTTTTTTTTTCCACTATTTTTTTAGTGACGACGATATTGCTGTCTTTATTCAACTTACAAGGAAATTTGTACCTTCTGTCGGTTTTGATTCTTGATTGCTTGTTTATTCATATTGTTCTTGTCTCTGATCTGTACTTCCTTCTTTGATCCACAATTTGGCCTCCATTTCTCTTGGTTTTGTCTGGATGAATATCAAAGTTGTCTCCTTAGAATATGTTAAATTTGACTGATGTGGGAAATGAGAGATTATTGTTTGACTATGAAGGTTTTTCAAGGATTGCCCCCATCCGGATGAAACCCAGAGGCGTCAGTTGGGGAGGGAATTGGGGCTTGAATCCCGGCAGATCAAGTTTTGGTTCCAAAACAAGCGTACCCAAACCAAGGTAATTTAGTAGTCTTTGAATTCAAAGGAACATTTGGTTTTCTCACTCCAGACGCTTTAATAATGGCAAACCACCCTTTGGCTTTGGTCTTATATTTCAGACGCAGCATGAGCGAGCAGATAACGGCGCCCTTCGTCAGGAGAACGAAAGAATCCAATGCGAAAACCTGGCAATAAGGGAGGCACTGAAGAATGTCATCTGTCCATCATGCGGTGGTCCGCCATTCGGGGAAGAAGAACGGCAGCGCAACATAGAGAAGCTTCAGATTGAAAATGCCCAATTGAAAGAAGAGGTCAGTTAGTTAGATCTCTGTCTCTTATATATAAAAAATAAAAATAAAAGAAGTGCGATGTAAATTTATTTCTTTGCTGATTGCTGATGCCTTTTCCATCTAAAATGTTTCTCAGCATGAAAAGGTATCGAATCTTCTTGCCAAGTACATAGGAAAGCCCATTACACAAACGCATTCACTGCCACCTGCACTCGTTCCCTCTTTGGATATGTCATCAGCAACTTTCCCAAGCCAAGACACAGGAGGCGGCCTTCCCGGCCCCGCCCTTGGTCTTAACCTCCCTCCCGTGGATGTCTGCGATCCTTACCAGTTTAAGGGATTCCCAGATATGGAAAAGACGCATATGACTGAGACAGCTGCCGCAGCCATGGATGAACTAATCAGGCTTCTTCGAGTCAATGAGCCTTTTTGGATCAGGTCCGTGACTAATGAGAAATATGTTCTTCAACGAGACAGCTACGAAAGAATTTTCCCGAAGGCCAATCGCTTCAAAACTTCCAGTGCTCGAATTGAATCGTCCAAGGAATCATCTGTGGTGGCCATAAGCGGAATGCAGTTGGTGGACATGTTTCTTGATCCAGTTAGTTCTAATTGTAAATTAAACTGAGGTTCTCTATATTTTTAGAAGATTGTGTTGACTTTAGGATGTGATTTGGTTTTGCAGGATAAATATATGGATCTGTTTCCCACAATCATTACGAAAGCAAGCACAATTCAAGTTCTTGAGACCGGACTCATAGGAAGCCGGAGCGGTTCTTTGCAATTGGTAGATAGCAAGAACTCGGGCCTCTTTGGATCATGTTTTTTAAAACTGTTCTTATTATTTGAATTTAGTATTATTTTTGTTCCTAGTTTTTTTTCAGAACAAAAAAAAGAATGGCAACCAAACTTATTCCCTTTTATTTTCCTTGTTCTCTTATTTTTCAAAACAAAATACAGTTTTCAAAAATTGTAAACGAACATGCCTAAATTCATTTCTTTTTCCTTTTATCCCAATTCAAGATTTTGTATTGGTAAAAAGTTTTCTAAGTTGAAGTGTTGATGCAGATGTATGAACAGATGCATATTCTTTCACCTCTTGTGGCACCAAGAGAATTCTACTTTCTTCGTTATTGCCAGCAGATCGAGATAGGCGTGTGGGTGATAGTAGATGTGTCATATGATTACTCAAAAGAAGGCCAACCTGACTCGTCCTTCCGATTTTGGAAACTTCCTTCTGGATGCATGATTGAAGACTTGCCTGATGGCTGCTCCAAGGTGAGTCAATCTGTGTATCTTTATCATGATCTACAATCAGTAACAAGTAAGAATTAGTATGGACTGTTGTCTATGGAGGATGAAACTTGTCATTTGGTTGACCATAAAAAACATCTGGTGGAAGCATGAAATTCAGATACACATAATGATATGCTCTTATCATTTTTTATCCTAGAAATTATTCTACTATGATTATGAAGGATTTTCTTTCTCCTGAATAAAAGCAACTTTTCTTTTTCCTCATTATTGTTGTTAGTTCTTCTTATTCCCTTTTCTTTTTTCCTTTTTGTTCTCGTCAGTGTGGAGGAGTGTATATAAAAAATGGGATTTTATCTTAGGATTGTAAACTCGGTTTCCTGAGGTAGATTGTGTTGGAGTTGTTGCAAACTGTGTTCTATATTCTTCAATTCATTAGAGAGCAATGACAACCTATTTATTCACAAGGGTTAGCTAGATTTAAGGTAAACACAGAGAATTAAGGCAATATAATTGCAAGATATTCTAAAGCAAGAAAATATTTAGCAAATTAAGAAGAATTGGAAAGGAAATTAGGAAATATTTGACCAAGATCTTGATAATGAAAAAATTAGGATAGTTGGAGAGTCTCAATAATTCAATGGTTAGCTGGAAGAATATTCCAAGGTCTTCATTCATAGCTTGCTTATTATTTCTTGGAATTTATGTTTCAACAGTCCTTTCATTAGAACATTGGCCAATTGCTTATCAAAGGAGATATAGGTAATGCAAATAAGGCTAGTCTCAAGCTTCTCTTCAATGAAAATGTTTATCTACATCTACATGCTTGGTTCTATCATGTTGAATTAGGTTTTGATCTATCTTAATGGTTGCTTTTATTATCATAATAGAGTATCCTTGGATGGGTTGTCATCTAGCTTCAACCCTTGCATTAAGTATTTGAGCCCAATTAGTTCACAAACTCCCAAAGTTAAGAGATCAAATTTCTGCTTCTACGCTTAACCTTGTCACAATACAATAGCCAGATGTAGACCTAGGATCAATAATTGAATCTACCCAATCTGCATAAGTATAGGCCTCAATTTTTAGCATGTTTTTCTTTGAGAGTAGAAGTCCCTTTCATGGAACCCCTTTCAACACTTCAAAGTTGTCAACATTAGGGAACTGGTTGACAACTTCTACTATAAAGGCTATATTGGGACCTTTATGAAAGAAACGGGTTAATTTACCAACTAGTTTTTATTAGTTCTCCTTATTTACAATCTTGCTCTCAATACTCATTCCCAATTTATGATTTGCATCAACAGGAGGGTGAATCAATCTGCATCCCAACATTCCTATATTCTTTAGGATCTAATTTATATTTTCTTTGTTATAGAAGTACTCTTTATCATGATCTAGCAACTTCTATACCAAGAATGAATATCAAGTTTCCCAAACTTTTTATCTCAAATTCACAAGCAAGCAATTCTTTGAATTGATCTACCTCAAGCACATCTCCAATCACTATAATATCATTCTTTTGGCCAAGGTAATAGCTACCTTGTTCAATGTGTGCTTACAAAAAATTAAATTAAATTAAATGATCGCCTGACTTTGCAAATATTCCTTCTTGAATTGATCTAATGAATTTTCAAGCCATGTTCTGGCGATTTGGAACAAAGCAGTAAAAACTTCTTTAATAAACAAGATCCCCTTTTCCTAAGTTTTTACCCAAGTCCTAGGAGCAAGTCCATGTTGACTTCTTCTAAGTCTCCATGAAGAAAAGAATATTTTACATCCAAATGATACAATGTCCATTCCAAGTTAGCAGCTAAAGAAAATATGACCAGTAAAGTATTCATTTTTGTAATTGGTTAAAATGTCTCTTGGTAGTCAAGACCATAAGTTAAATAAAACCTTTTGCCATTAGCATTGGTTTATACTAAACATGAGTGAACCTAAAAACTCAAGTATATCCAACTTGTAATTTCTAGTTTTAATACTTTTTCTAATCTAAAGATTCACACCACACTTAAAAAAAAGGATGAGAGTTTGTATCCAACGTCCATCTAATATACAAGTATATTTCCTATAGCAAACTCAATCCTACTTTAAAGGCCTTCAAACCTAATCTTTCCAATGTAAATGTTCCTCAAACTACACTAGAGGCTTTTAGAAATTTCAAAATGGAGAGTAACTATTCAAGAGGAAATGAAAGCTCTATACAAAAAATAAGACATGGGAACTTACTGAACTTTCATTAGGACAAAAGATGGTTGGATGTAGGGTGTTTACCTTAAAATTTAAAGCTAATGGAATCCCATTTGGAAAATCAATTCTGTAGCTACCTTAAGAAAATGTCTATTCTTCCTCAACAGAATGCTTTGGTTTCTAAGATACCATTACTGAAATCTATTCTTCCTCTAAAGATGTTATTTACATTACTATTTAAGATACCATTTGGAATCCCTAATCTAAGATACCATAAAATTATTTCTTTTTTCTCACAAGTTGTATAACCTCCACATTAATAGTTCATCATCTTCCTCTGGGCTTGCCAGTCCTCCATGCCATACACAATTCCTAGATTGTTTTGTATTGTTTAATTCATTAGAGAGTAATTACACCTATTTATACACAAGATTCAGCTAGACTTAAGGTAAAGATATAGAGAGAATTAAGATTGTATAATTACTACATATTATAAAGTAAGAAAATATTTAATAAATCAAAAGGAATTGGAAAGGAAATTAGGACATATTTGAGAAAGATCTTGATAAGAAAAAATTAAGATAGTTAGAGATTCTCTTAATAATTCAATGGCCAATTGGAAGAACATTCCTAGATCTTCCTCACTAAGAGTTGTCGTTCATGAGTAACTTTGGATGTTGGCATGAATTATGTTGGAGAGTTATTGATATTTGTTAGTGGTAGAATCTAAGTAGAAATAGTGGTATACTCTAGAGAGCTTGAGTGAGGATGCAAAAGGAAAAATTAAATTCGCAAATCTAACATGTTTAGGGGGGTTGTATTCCATTAAGACTTTTAAAGACATTTATTAACTCTTTTTTAAGTATGACTTTTCAGAGTTGATGAACTCGTAAACTTTTGTAGACTTTACAAATTTATGGATCACTTTCATAGACTTTATTTTAAAATACTTTTATAGATTTTGATAGACTTTTGTAGATATTAATAGGCTTTTTAATAAATTTAAATAAATATAATAAATTTCTTTTTCTAATAAAAAATAAATAAAAGTATGATGTCTCAATTTCTAGAATCTTCCAATTTCCAAAACTTTCAATTCCTAGAATTTCTAATGTCCAAAATTTTTCAATTTCAAAAATTTTCCAATTTATATTTTCTTTTCATTTCATAAGTCTTTAATTTCCAAAATCTTCCAATTTCTTGAATTTCTCAATATCCCAAACTTCTCTACTTCCAAAATTTTCATTTTTTTTGTAAGTTGCCAATATTCAAATTTTCTTAACTTGAAAAATCTTCTAATTTCTAAAATTTTCCAATTTTTGTAACTTTTCAATCTCAAAAATTTCTCAATTTCAATCATTAAATCAACTCATGCTGATAAATTTTCTTTTGGTGTAAAACCTTAATAATTAATCTAGATTGGGATCTTTAATATGTTCACTTCTCCAATCTATACAAAAAAAAAAAATTCCAAAGAACAATAAGGTATTCAAAACTACAATACGGATCAAAAATATTAATTTTTAGGGTTAAACTCTTATCTACAAAGTCTGAATATCAAACCCTAGATCCTCAACCTTTTCAACATTACATTCTTTGTAGCTCTGCGGAAAGGAGTAGAGAAGAATATGAAAATTTTATAATTAAAAAATGGGGTATTTTATTAGATTGTGGGTGTCACAACCTCGACCTCAAATGGGAAAAAAATGTAATGAATTGTATTTTGAATACCAATTTGTATAATACCAAAGACAAAGAATGGATGAATTCTATAAGTTTCATATAATTTCTCGTCAAGGTTAGTTTCTCTCATTCGCAACAATGTAGATGACTTTGCTTGATTAAAAAAAAAAATTGAAATTTTTAAGAGAATTGGAGGAGAATTTTGAAGGATTAGTATTTATACTTTTATAGAAAAAATCATCAAAAGTAATTAAAAACCTACTGTCCATGAAAATCGACAATTGTTCAATATCGGTACACTTATAAAAGTTGTAATTAAATACAACTTGATTTTAATAGACTTTTTTAAAGTCTTAAAAATTCATTATTGAATACACCATGACTTCTATAGAGTCTTTAAAAGTTTTAATTTAATAGCCACTGACTTTGTAATTCTATAAAAGCCATTAATTCTCCTAATCCAATACACCCCCTTGGATATGTAAATTTAGCTACAAATGTATCATAACAAAGATAAGGCACTTTTAGTTAGAGAGTACCTGAGAAACATACATGATTTGTAGCAAGAGTCAAAATTTGTGTGAAGTATATGGGTAAAGCAAAGAATTGCATAAACAACCAATTACTTTGAGTTTTGAATAACTAATAAGAATACAAAAAAAAAAAAGCTTTTTGTATGAAGAAAAAAATATTAAAGTTGAATTTTTTTTTTTTTACATCTATTCACTTGCCATTACAATGTTGTAGTATTCTGTTCTCATTAAGACTCGAATCCGGTCCCTTCTCTATGCCCCGCCTAACCCTTTACCGCTAGGCCTCATTGGCATGTTAATGTTGAAGTTGGTATTCAATTGTTTGAATAAATTGAAGTAGCAAAAGCAATAGACCTATAAGTTAACGAATAGAGGCATGAAAGAGTAATATGAGGCATGTATAGACAATATAGAGATGATTTTCCTAAGAGAAACCATTGTGCTTAAGTGTGTGGGATGGAACAGTAAGATAAGATATACCATTAAGAGTTAGAAATTGCAATATATTCATAACCATTAATTGAATAGAATGTTTAGACCTTTTGATTAAACTGTTTTTTCCTTAAGTTTTTTTAATTGAATGAAAACTTTTACTACTTTTTACTTTTGTTTAAGAGGATAAAACTAAATATACTAGGTAAAATGATTAATTAAAATAATATAATTTGTAAGTTATCATGAGAAATAACCAATGAGCATAATTTTAAAAGGCCCTCTTGGAGCCTTGAGACGCAAGGCACACCTAAAGTGTGCTTTTTATGTAACAAGCATGTTGATTTGTGACCCGAATTTGGTTTTGGGCTTATTTCCGACCCAAAGGCCCGTGATGTGACTTTTGTGAAAATAAAAGGTTGAAAAAAAAATTAGGGATCTACTATGGTAGTAGAGAAAAAAATCTTCATATCAACATGCTAGGGTTTATTCTCTATTCCATTATACTCTGTAATTATTCTCATATTCATAATGAAGCTTTCTCCTCTGTCCGTGGTTTTTTCTCACAAGGGTTTCCACGTAAATCTGGTGCTTTTCTTTATTTTAGTATTTCATTATTGTGCCATTGATTTTAACAAGGCATCCTATGCTACATATATATTTTTCTCAAATACAATCAAATTTAACAATCATTTATCATTAAATATCATCTCAAATCTCATTTCAATCAATAAAAACATATAAACAAATAAATCCAAGCATAAAATAAAGCATCATAACAAATCCAAAACCAAAATTTTAAAAATAAAATATGAAAATGTCAACAATTCCAACTTGCAAATACATACCCCTTGTCCAAATTCATAAAACATTAAAAAAAAACACCAAGATAACCAATTTGTCCACAACACTAATCCTCATTCGCCCTCCAAATCCACATAATCATCATCATTGTTTCCATCATTACATTTGTAGCATTCCACATCCTCATCTCCCAAATCAACCATTTCTTCATCTTCATCTATTAATAAAAGAGAAGACATTGATTTAGAGCTTGAAGTTATGGCCCCTTGATGTTGGTATCAATGGAATTTGTAGAAAATATTCATAATTTTCTAGGTTTACATGAATAGTTATAACCTATCAAATAGTTGCTTTGGTAGTTACAGTTACATGAATAGTTGTAACCTTTCATATAGTTCTGCTGGTAGTTATTAGTAGTTTATTTTCCTAGATTTTCTCCTTGTTTTGTGGACTAGAATGATGGCCACATATTTTAAAAGGATCCTAGAATTGTAATTTTGGTATAAAATGAGAATTTAGTAGTTTATTCCATAATTGACATGGTATCATAGCCAAAACTCTGAAATCATTTCATCTTGTGTTCTAGGTTACTCGTATTCTTTGTTACAAGGCATGACATCTCATATGCCTGGAAAATTTATGCAATCACCTCGACATCTTCATCTTGATTCCATTCGTTGCATTATTCGATACTTAATTAGGACACCTACTCGTGGGTTGTTCTTTCCAATAGGATTTTCTCTTCATTTAACCGCGTATAATGATGCAGATTGAGCTAGATGCCCATATACTAGGAAATCTACAATAGATTGGAGCATTTTTCTTAGAGATGCCTTGATTTCTTGGAAATGTAAAAATCAAGAATGTGTCTCTAAATCTTCCATGGAGGCTAAGTATAGAGCCATGTCTACAACTTGTTCTGAAATTCTATGGTTACATGGTCTCCTTTCCGAACTTGGATTTCCTCTAACTGATCCTACTATGCTTCATGGTGATAATACTTGTTCTATTCAAATAGCTACTAGTCCAATATATCATGAATGCACAAAGCACATAGAGGTGGATTTTCATTACATAAGGGAGGCCTTTACTTACGATGTTATCATTCTTCCTCATCTTACTACTAATCTTCAAATAGTTGTTGTCTTTACAAAAGCTTTGACGTGCCAAAGCCATAGATTTCTCAAGAGCAAATTAATGCCGATAGACTTGCCCTCATCAATTTTAGGGGGATCTCAATGGAATTTGTAGAAAATATTCAGAATTTTTTAGGTTTACATGAATAGTTGTAACCTATCAAATAGTTTCTTTGGTAGTTATTGGTAGTTTCGGTTACATGAATAGTTGTAACCTTTCATGTAGTTTTGGTAGTTATTAGTGGTTTATTTTCCTAGATTTTCTCCTTGTTTTGTGGATTGGAATGCTGGCCACATATTTAAAAGGATCTTAGAATTGTAATTTTGGCATGAAATGAGAATTCAGTAGTTTATTCCATAATTAACAGTTAGCACCATGTTTGATCTTTCTCTAGCTCTAGCTCTAGTATCAAATCTAGGCTCCTCAAGCCCACTAGCTCTAGCAACATTACCTCATGTCAAGTCTCACCATCAAATACCAAATCATCATGGTCATGCGAATCTTCATCATCCATTCTTTCTATCAACCATTCATTGCTATCATCATTATCTTGCAAGGAAATTTGGTCAATGGTGTCGCATTCATTGTATCTTCTCTTTATGACACGATTTCTGGATGTACGCCAAATCATTCAAGCATTGACAGTCTAATCAAATCCTCCTCTTACTATGGATCTGCACAATTCATAAGCACATGAATATATTTTAAAGTTTGAAGTTATATTTAATACTTTATTACTTATGATCATTTAAAATATTACTTACATTTTCAAAGATTCTCCAAGTGATGCATGGGAACAAGAGGACCTATAGCCTTCAAGCAAAAAAAATGATAGTATTCCGAAATGAAGGGATTATGATTGTGTTAGCTACACTTTTCTCCTTCTGCTCCTTTGCTTATTTACTTTATTCCCACTCGAAGCTTGTAAACATCTTCCTCAAAAAAATATTTTTGCTCATGCAAGCGAGACAATGTTAAGTAGTGACAAATTGAGTCTTAGCAAGATTAAGCAATTCCCTTCTCTAACATGTTCCAAGCACTTTTGCACATTTTTATCATTTCTATGTCCACCAACAATATGTTGTCTGTATCTATAGATGTCTCCCTTTATTAACTTGTCATAAAAAAAACACCTACAATTGTGTTCAATTCTTTTCATTAGGTAATCGAGAATATTTCCATCATGGGTCTTTTCTTCCACTTCCACTACGGCCAACTTGGGTCTCACTTTCATTATCCATTCTTCCGATTTCCAAACAAATTATCTATACAATAGTAATTGAATAAAAAAAATACAAATTGAATCATTTCTTATAATAGTTAAAAAAAAAAAAAAACTCAAATGACTCATGACATAGGATGAGATAAGTCATAAGAATTAATAATTTCAAGAAAATATTCAAAAATAAGGAAAGAAAAAAAATACCAACTTGTAGGCTCTTTATGCAATCTTTTTTGCTTTTCTAACATTTATTTTTATCTTTTTCTTGCAATTTGTTGGCTCTTTTATGGTTTTTCTTCTTCTTTCCTTCAATATGGATAATAGTGGTTGTAGATGAGCTAAGTTTTTTTTCATGATGAAAAATGCAAAATGAGGGGGATGGAGGCTCAAAGCCCACCTCAAAAGGCCAAAACGACGTCGTTTTGGCCTTAATGGGTTCAATATAGCATTGCTCTAGGCTTCATGGGGTTTTTTTCTTAGAAAGAAAAAAAAAACTAAAGAAAGTACCAATACAACATCACTTGGCCTCTCCAAGGTCCACAACGACATTGTTTTGATCTTTTTTTTTATATAAGATAAAAAATACGTTGTGTTGGTCCCAAAGAGACCAAAATAATGTTGTTCTAATCTCTACAACTAAAAAAATTAGGGTATCTCTACGCAACCCTAACACACTGGAGATGAAGAAGAAGAAAAAAAGTAGAAAATTACCGAAATAGGGTGTAGGCATGCTTGCAGAGAGCCTTGCACCTCAAAAGAAGTGCACGCCTTCTACGCCTCATCCCTACCTTGCCAAAGAGGTGTCACCTCCACTTAAGTGAGGCACCGAGAGCTCACATTGTGTTGCCTTAAGCCTTGGCACAGCTTTCACAACTATGCCTATGAGGTCCACACATTAAAGAAAATTATTTAAAGTGCTCAATTAGAAATTAGATTAGAGGTGGAAAAAAAGAGTTTGTAACTATAGTGACACACTAGACATGAAAAATATGAAGCGTTGGAAGATAATAAATCTAAATTGTAATAAATAAAAAAAATAATATGCTCCAAAATAAGGAAGTTGATGTCTTTATGTATGATGCCAACTAGACTGGTCTTCATATTAGAGAAATCAAATAGTGGTGAGAGTACCGCAAATACCAACTACTCATATAAATCATCTTAGTATGACTCTTCAAAAGCATCGCCCCCATGCAAAGTTACTTCAGAGGAAAACAATCTAATGAGATTCAAAGGAAACCTAGGTTGAAATGCAAAATATGGAATTGAGATCAAGTTCTTTTTCACATTCAGGACGCAAAAAAACATTATTTGGGGTAAAATAAGCATTGAGAATTATGAGAGGTGTAGAGCCGGTGTAAGTTCTTTTAGAAGACTTGTGTCATCTCCAATAACAATGTCGTTAGAGCCTATGTATGGTGCATAAAGTGATAGATTACTCAATATGGAAGTGACATGACAAGAAGCAACGCCCTATACCAAAATCTATATTGGTATGTTGGAGGTGATGAGATGAGAAGCAACTCTATATGACATCGGGAAACATGGGATGTTTAGGAAATTGTATTTACTTCTATAGTTTGTATATTATTTATGGTATCATGGAATTATTCTCTCATTCTCATGGATGTAAGCATGTTTAGCATAACAATATTAAAACCTTATGTACTTGCATGCACAAACGGTAGAGCATGCTTGATTAACATTGTTTGCATTAAAGCCTCTGCTAACATGACAATTTTGTATCAAAACCCTGGTTGAAGATTTTAGGAAAAGTAAAGAGAATGAAGCACACAAGATAATATCAAAGAATTTTAGTTAGATGTGAAGTTAATTGTTATCTAAGGAATTGTGAATTTAGGAGAGAAAATTCTATGAATTTTGGGAGAGAAAAATTCTATTCTTCACTTCTTGAATTTACAAGTATACACACATATATACTAATACTAGATACAGTATCAGACCATAAAGAAAGAAATAATTACACAATCTTTGAAAATATGGAAAAAAAATAACTTAATTCCTATTTTATACTAGTAAGGTGCATATTTCCTAATCTAAATAAAGGAATAAACAATTTCCTATGCTCCCTCTCAAGGTGGGTTGTATATGTTTTGCAAACCCAGCTTGTGACTGAATTCTTTAAAGTTTGTTATTAGGAGACCATTGGTGATGATATATGTAACTTGTTGTCTCAAAGGGATATAGGCCAATTGCACTATTTTTTTATCAATCTTCTCAAAGATAAAGTGTCTGTCTATTTCAATATGTTTGGTTCTATCATGATGCATCAGGTTCTTGGAAATACTAATGACAACTCGATTGTCACAGAACATCTTGGAAGGCTTTCATGTAGTAACTCCCAATTCATTGAGTAGCCTTTGAAGCCACATTCCTTCACAAATACCAAGGGCTATTGCTCGAAACTTTGCTTTTGCACTGCTTCTTGACACCACTACTTCTTTCTTGCTCCTTCGTGTTTCAAGGTTCCCCCATACATATGAACATTATCTATATGTTAATTGTCTATATGAGACATCTCCAGCCCAATCGGCATTAGAGAAAACTTCCACATCCCTATTTTCACCCTTTTTGAACAATAATTCATGTCCAGGAGTTATCTTTAGATACCTTAGGATCCAATCTACTACTTCAATGTGCTCTTCAGTTGGATTGTTCATGTATTAACTTGCGACACTAACTAAGAAGGCAAGCAATGTCAGTTCTAGTATGTGAAAGGTAGATAAGATGACTTTCAAGTCTATGATATCTCCCCATGTCACTGGTGCTCTATCTCTAGTCCCTCTTATCTTTTTAGTAGAGTCCATTAGAGCGTCTATCGATGTGCATCCAAGCATGGTTGTCTCTTTGAGTAGGTCTAGGGTGTATTTTCGTTGAGAGATGATAATTCCTTTCTTTGCTTGAGCCACTTCCATACATATGAAGTATTTGATAGGACCAAGATCTTTAATCTCAAATTCTTTAGCAAGGAGTTTCTTCAATCTTAATGGCTCATCCCCATATTCACCAATTAGGATAATATCATCAACATAGACAATTAGTACAACTATCTTCTTCTTCAGGGAAAACTTCACAAACAATGTATGATCAGCTTGACACTGTGAATATCCATACTTTACCACTGTTTTGTTAAATCTATTGAACCATGCATAAGGACATTATTTTAGTTCTAGTGGGATCTCCATGTACACTTCCTCTTCCAAGTTACCATTCAAAAATGCATTTTGACATCCAACTAATAGAATGGCCATTCTTGGTTTACTACAAGAGAGTAGAGGACTCTAATAGTGTTGAGTTTGGCAAGTGGAGCAAAAGTCTCCTAATAATCTATTCAATGAGATTGAATGAAGCCTTTAGCTACAAGGCAATCTTTAAATTTTTCAATGCTCCCATCTACCTTATATTTAATGGTTAAAACCCATTTACATCCAACCGGTGTCTTTCCCAAGAGGTAGCTCTGATTTAACCCAAGTGTCATTGTTTTCTAAAGCTTTGATTTCTTCGCTAACAGCCTATTTCCATGAAAGATTTATGAGAACTTCCTGAATTTTGTTTGGAATATGTACACCATCAAGGGTTGAAATAAAGGCTCTATATAAGGGATATAATCCTTCATAGGATAGAACTTGACCAACATGGTGATTTGTACACGATCTGACACCCTTCCTTAGAACAATTAGCAAATCAAAATCCTCAATAGTAGGGGAAACATACTCATTATCTGAAGTTTCCTTACCTAAATGAATCTTTGTAGCATGTGGATCTGGATCAGAGTTTTGGTCATGTATGGGAGGTGTTACATCCTCTATTCGCTCGTAGGGCCTTCTCCTTCTAGTGTAGACATGAAGTTCCTCGTTTGCAAGTTGTTTGCTTCTTCTAGGTACATGAGCGCATTATTCCTTATTTGCAAGCTGTTTATTATTAACTGAAGACTATAATGACTCAGAAAGCCTTTTTTTTTTTTTTTTCTCGATGGCTAGGACATGAGTACATGGGCTGTTGTGGATGAAGTCTCAAGATGTGTGTTAGGAAATGGTTGGATCACGGCAACTGGTGAGACATTTTCAGGTCGGTGCAACTAGGTTGTAGTGTCTTGAAGGATGTCCCAACACTGATATTCTCTCATACCCTCCACCTGAATTTCAATTTTGAGGTAGTAAGGATGTCCTTCAAAGAATGTTACATCCATGTAATTATATATCTTTCTATTACTGGTAGAATAGCACTTAAACCCTTTTTTATTGGTAGAATACCCTAGGAAAAAGCATTTGACTGATTTTGGGTCAAGTTTGGTGCGGTTTTATTGATGAATATGGACAAAAGCTGAGCACCCAAAGAATTTTGGAGGAAGGTCTGATGAGAAGAATTTTGAGTGGGGAAAGGATTGTATTAGGAGTTCTTTAGGAGTCTTAAATTTTAGGACCCTACTAGGATTCCTATTGATAAGAGAAGTGGTTGTCAGGATTGTTTCCCCCCATAAATTTTTAGGAAGATGGTTTGAGAACAATAATGATCGAGCCACTTTTTTTAAATGTCTATTTTTACTTTCTACGATCCCATTTTTTTGAGGAGTATCTACACATGAACTCAAATGAACAATTCCATGATCTATGAGATATGTCCCAAGTAAAGAATTGAAGTACTCCTTGGCATATCTATTTTAAGGACTTGTATTTTGGTCTAAAATTGGATAGTGATCATTGAGTTAAAGGACTAAAAATTCTCCCAACTTCAAACTTTTCTTTCATGAGGAATATCCATGAAGGACACAAACAATCGGGATCAAGTTATGTGTTTTTACTCTTGAGGGACCAATCATAGAAAAAGGATGTGATGGTTTATGCGGAATGTTTGGATAAATACTTCAAGTGTGCTTGCAAAGTTGACATATATCATAATGGTAAGAATTGGGACTTTTATTGATAAACAAGTGAGGAAACGATTTTTCAAGGTAAACAAAATTTGGGTGACCTAGGTGATAATGCCATAACATAACCTTATTATCTTTATTTGAAAGAGAATGGAAAATAGACAGACTTATAAGAGAAAAGCAACTTACAATAGGAACTTGTCTTTGTAGAGAAGAATCTCATTTGAGAAGATAGAGACCACAACACATTTCAACTCTGCCAATCGTCCTCCTTGAATCTAATGCCTGAAATTCACATGGATTTGGAAAAAAATTAGCAATACAAATGAGATCTTGAGTGAGTTAACTAATGGAGAGTAAATTGTAGTCCAAATTTGGGACGTAAAGAATAGAAGAGAGATCCTTTGTGAGTTGCACAAGATCAGTTCCTGCCACTCTTGAGAGGGAACCATCGGCTATTCGAACTGTTGAATTGTTATGGCTTGGCATATATTGCTGAAAATGCCTTTGTCACCTAACATATGATCCAAGGCTCCGAAATCGACAATCCATGGCTTTGACTTCCTTGTTTTTATAGTAAAGGCAGTGAAAAGAGTACCTTGATGAGTTAGAAGATTGTTGTGTTGATTTAAGGCAGCTTGAGGCGAAATAGAGGCATGGTCAAAGAGTTTATGACTTGTTATGAGAAGAAGAGTGCCTTCATAAGGACTTAAGTTGTGCTTGGTTCTGATTTGGAGGCAACCTCAAAGAATGAGGTTTGAGAGTTCATAGCAGATTTTCTCATGATGAAGGACACACGAGGAGAACAAGTGAAGAGATTTTTTTCATAAAGAATATTAAGGTTCAGAGGAGGCTCTCATACCATGTGAATCTGGGAAACAAAATTCTATTCCTCACTTCTTGAATTTACAAGTTTATAGTATGCACACATATATACTAGGTACTGTATTAGGCCATAAAGGAAAAAATAATAACAAATTCTCTTAAAATATACACTTATTCCCTATTCTATGCTAGTAAGGTAAATATTTCCTAATCTAAATAAGGAATAAAAAATTTCCTACATGCATGATAAAAATATGTGTATCATAGAGAAATAGAAGATTGACTTATTTGAACGTGACATAAGGCAGAGATTAATGGAAAATATCTCAAATCTCAAATTAGTATAGATTCCTTTTTTTAAAGAATATTGTATAAAGTATTTCTTATTCATATGTGATTTTAATATTAGATTTTTCTTGTAGAAAAAGGATGGTTATTAGAAATTTCTTTTTCTTTTTCTTTTTCTTTTTTTATAATTGTGGATTTCTGGACCAGCTTATGCGCACCTCAATTAATCCCATTAGGTCTTAAAGTTAACGGCAAAGTATGTCTTCCACATTATGAAAGAAAAAGATCATAACAAAGATGAGCTTATAAAGACTATAAGAGGTGGATATTAGACATGTAAGGTAGAATGGGAGACACCCAATGGAGTGATGGGCGTATGATTCATGATGTAGATGCAAGGAGTGGGAAAACATGGATGAATTGGGAATCCAATAGTGAATATTTGATTTATTTCTCCATGATATTCCTTATGATGTAGTGGAATGATTCTTTCTCGTCTTTAGATTTAGGCATCTTTAGTTTAGTCATGTTAAAAGATTTCTTAAATTAATATTCTTTGCATTAAAGTTTTTGTTGACACAACAAACTGATATTACAACTTGGGTTGAAGATTTTTTGAAAAGCCAAATATAATAGACCATACGGGATATTGACGGGAAATTTTAGCTAAAGGTGGAATAATCTTTCTCTCTTCATGATATGATAAGAAAAAAAATGCATATCATAGAGGGAAGATAGATTTAGTTAATGGAATTTAATTGAAGGTAGAGTTTCTTAAAAAGTATCAAATTCCTTTTTGTAAGGAACATTGTATAGAATATTTCCCATGTTCATATGTCATTGTAATGTTAAATCTTCTTATCAGATAAGGAAATTTATTAGAAATATCTTTGAACTATTCTAGGTCATGAGGGTAAATACTATAAGATAGAAATAAGCTTGTAAAAACTATACAAGGTGGATAAAGATATGAGAAAGATAAAGATACACTAGGTGGAGTAAGGGGCTTTTTGTTGGAAGGAAAATAGAGGAAGAACTTGAAGATGAGAGAGACTAGATGAGGAGGAAAGAAACTGCTTGTATTGAGGAAACCTTTGTTTTGACTGATTCAAACTCGAGAGATATCGCCTATTTATCTTAGTAGCACCTCCTCTGACAATGATTAGGGTTGTGCCAACACAAAATCTAATCTAATGGTTACAAATGAGTCTCTAAATTCTCTCTGAAATAAGCTAACCTCATTTCTAAAAACTCCATATGGAAATATCTAGGATAGACTTCTAGAAGTTGGGCTCTCTTATGTTTCCTACACTTTGGGCTTTTACTTAAACTACTAAGCCCAAAACTTAATAACCCATAATTATTTTAGATAACTAAGGCCCAAAATACAAATTAAGTTTATGTTTCAACACTCCCCCTTAAACTTGATTTCATTACTTCAATCTTCTTAGCTTGGTGAAGTCATCTTGCTTGAGTGGCTTGGTGAAGATATCAGCTAGTTGATCATGAGACTTCATGTACTCCAACTGCACATCCTTCCTCGCGATGCATTCTCTGATGTAGTGATAACGGGTATCAATGTGCTTACTTTGATCATGGAAGACTGGGTTCTTACCCAAAGTTATTGTTGACTTGTTGTCCACAAAAATCTTAGTCGACTCCTTTTGTGGAAAACTCATCTTTTTTTAATAAATTTCGAAGCCAAATTGCATTGCAAACACATGAAGCAACTGCTACATACTCTGCTTCACATGTGGATAGAGTGAAAATCGACTACTTCTTTGATACCCAAGTGAAGGCAATGTCTCCCATGTAGAATACAAAACCAATGGTACTCTTGCGATCATCCAATCTCCGCTTCAGTCACTATCAGTGTATCCAACAAGCTTATAATCATCATAAACATAATAGTACAGGCCAAAGTCAGTAGTACCTATGAAATAGTGGAGAATTCTCTTTGCTGCCTTCAAATGAGTTGTTATTGGATTCTACATCTACCGACTGACCACTCTAACTGCATAGAGATTATCGAGCCTTGTACAATTTAAATAGAGCAGGCTTCCTACCAAACTTTTGTAGAGAGTGGGATTCACCTTGTTTCCTTCCTCGTGCCTAGACAACTTGATTCCACATTCCATTGGTGTGCCAACCGGATTAGAGTCATCCATCTTGAACTTCTTAAGCAGCTCTTTAGCATAGCCTTCCTCAGTGATCAGGATGCCTTTGTCTTCTTGCTTAACTTCAATATCGAGGTAGTAATACATGAGCCCAATGTCGGTAATCTCGAACTCCTTCGTCATCTCTTTCTTAAATTTATCGAACATTGTGGTTGCTACCTGAAAAATCAGTCATCCATACCAAGCACACAATCAAAATATCACCATTTTGAATTTTGATGTAGAGTGGATGCTCATATGGACACTTGATGAAATTTCTTTCTTAGAGATACTTGTCAATTCGAGCATTCCAAGCTCTTGGAGCTTGCTTCAATCCATAGAGTGCCTTCTTTAGCTTTAAAACCTTGTCTTTTTTTCCCTTTGCTTTGTATCCTTGTGGTTGCTCGATGTAGACTTCTTCTTCAAGGGCTCTATTTAGGAAAGTGGATTTCACATCCATTTGATGTATCCTCCAATTCTTTTGAGCTGCCAAGGAAATAATTAGTCTAAAATTTTCTAACCGAGCAATAGGAGCAAATACTTCATCATAGTCGATGCCGACTCTTTGGTTGTAGCCTTTCACCACCAATCTTACCTTATGTCTTTCGACTTCTCCTTTGGCATTTTTCTTTGCTTTATACACCCGTTTCACACCAATCGCCTTGTGTCCTTTTGGAAGTGAAGCTAGCTCCCATGTGTCATTCTTCTTGATCGCCTTTATTTCTTCATCCATAGTGTCTTTCCAATTCTTGTTTCCCATTGCTTCTTGGAAGTTCATAGGCTCACAATCGACAAAGAGGCAAAAGAGAGTGAGATTTTCTTGATTTTCAGTTACCTCATAAAGTTCTTGTAAGCTCCTGAAGCGTGGAACTCCTTCAATTGAGCTTCTATCTTCTTGAGTACTCCTAGCTGGTGAAGTTGGTGGGGTAGTAGGCTCCTCTCTTGCTTGCTCTATCCTTGGATGCTCCATATAATCTTCTTCGAAGTATGGAAGGAATATGTAGTCTTCATTCTATTGTTCCCAATCCCATTCTCCTCTTCATCGAATATGAAATCTCGGTTGATGATTGTCTTCCTAGTATTAGGATTGTAAAGCTTATAGCCTTTAGAGTTCGTATCATAACCAATGAAGATGTATTTTTGGCTTTTATCATCCAACTTGCTTCTTTTCTCATCAGGTATGTGCACATAAGCGATGCTCCCAAAGACTCTTAGATGGGAATTGTCCGGCTTCCTTCCACTCCATGCTTCTTATGGTATTTTTCCCCTCACGCTTCTTGTCGAAGATTTGTTAGATAGATAAACTGCACATGCAACTGCTTCTGCCCATAACTCCTTTGGAAGTCTCTTGCTTTTGAGCATGCTTCTCACCATGTCAAGGATTGTTCTATTCTTTCTTTCCTCCACTCCATTTTATTGGGGGGGATCTTGGCACCGTCATAGGTCGTCGAATTCCATGATCTTCACAGTACTTTTGAAATCCGTTTGATGTGAATTCTCGTCCACGATCTAATCTCATAGCTTTGATCACGAGACCACTTTCCTTTTCAACAAGGGCTTTTAACTTCTTAAAATTTTTAAACAACTTCGATTTCTCCTTTAGAAAAAACACCCATGTTTTTCTTGAAAAATCATCTATGAAAAGAAGGAAATAGTTGCTCTTACCGAGTGAGCTTGGCTTGATTGGACCACACACATCCATATGTATGAGTTCCAGAGGCTTTTGAGCTCTTAAGCTTGACTCCTTTGGAAAGCCCTTCTTGAATTGCTTCCCAAGTAGACATCCTTCGCACACTTGATCAGGGTCACTAATGGAGGGTCATCCTCTCACCATTTCCTTTTGTTGAGATGCCCAAATAGAAGATGCCAAAGCCAAGTTGTGTCTTTGTGGCATGCCTTGAGACATTTTTCAAGATCGTTTTGAATGTTGAGCATAAACACTCTATTTCTTGACATCGGCATCTTGGAAATTAAATTACTCCCACTATCTCTTATAGAAAGGTTATTGTCTTTTAAATGAATATCATAACCTTTCTCTAAGAGTTGCCCTAGGCTCAAGAAATTACTCTTCATGTTTGGCACATAATAAACATTGGAAATAAATTGTTGCTCTCCATTCTTCAATCAAATAAGAATGTTTCCTCTGCCTTTCACGATTACCTTGGATCCATCTTCAAAAGCCACGTTTCCACTCACTAACTCATCAAACTTCAGGAACATGCTTCTTTTTCCACACATATGATTGCTTGCACCGGTATCAAGGTACCATGTATTATCTTCACCTCTTACATGATCCTTGTAAGTTAGCTACAAGGTTCCATCTTCTTGACTTCTTACTTCAACGTAGTTGACCTTCTCTTCAACTCTATTATTGATAGGTGCTCTACACTCGGAAGTGTAATGACCAAACTTTTCACAATTGTAACATTTAATGCGTGACTTATCATACCTCGATCTTGAGTTGCCTCTCCCAAGACCTCTTATTGAACTTTCTTCTTTGAAGCTGTAGCCGTGTCATCATCATTCCAACTCGCCCCACATCCACATGTCCACGACCTCCTCCTCGTCTCAACCGCGATTGCACTTGTTAGCTCTATTATTTTGAACGCTGCTTTCTTTTAGTTGAATCAACTGTGCCCTGAAAGTAGTTGTTCTATAGTCTCTTCCTTCTTCTTTTTCTTTTCTTCGTAGGCTTGTAAGGAAATCAACATCTACTCCATTATCATGGCTTCCAAGTCTTTGGTTTCTTCGATGATAGCGACAATATGATCAAACTTTGAATCTATTGATCAAAGAATCTTCTCCATAATTTTTACGTCGTCTAGCTTCTCACCATTTCTCTTTAGTTAGTTAGTAACCGTCAAGACTCTAGAGAAGTAGTCGGAGATGACTTTCTTTCATATGCAAAGCTTCAAATGCAGCTCTTAAAGTTTGAAGGCGTACCTTCTTGACTAAATCTGCTCCTCAGAGGGAGGCTCTTGAAGCCCCTCCCATGCTTCTTTAATACCTCGCTCGAGATCTTCTCTTAACTAATCTTCATCTCATCCCTGATATATCAGATAGAGAGCCTTCTTGTCTCTCTTTCTTGAGTCTCTCAAACTATCTTTTTGAGCTTGAGATAGAGTACCTTCATTCTCTGATTCTTTGTGGCCTTTCTCTACTATCTCCCACACATCTTGTAATCCAAGGAGGGCCTTTATCTTAATGCTCCAATTGTCGTAGTTGCTCTTGTTGAGTGTCGGGACTTGGAATGAAACCATATTGCTACTCGCCATCTCTGTAGAAAGGATATTCAAGCTAGAATTTTAAAGCTCTGAATGGACGAACAAAATCTATGACATCTAAAAACCTAAAGGGGACTCAAGACTCCAACTCTCTATGTTAATGAGATCTCAAGAATTTTTTCTGGTGTGAAAGGTCAAAATAATGCCGCAAACCAGTATAATTAACTTTAGAGACCCAATAACCTCGCTCCGATAACCGCTTGTCGAAGGAAAATGGGATAAGAACTTGGAAGATGGAGAGACTAGAGACGAGGGAAAGAGACTACTTGTATTATTGAAGGCTTCTTGTTTTTGGCTTGATTACAAACTCAAGAGATCACCCCTATTTATACTAAAAGCACCTTCTCAACCAATGGCTAGGATTGTGCTAACACAAATCTAATATAATGGTTACAAATGAGTCCCTAAAAGTCCAAACCTAACCTCATTCTAGAGAACTCTATGGAAATATCTAGAATAGACTTCCAGAAGTTGGGCTCTCTTACGTTTCCTACACTTTGGCCTTTTACTTAAACTACTAAGCCCAAAACCTAATAACCCATAATCACTTTAGATAACTAAGGCCCAATATCCAAATTAAGTTTATGTTTCAACAAGCTTGTGGTTTAAGGTTTAAATATAAGGACTAGGAGAACATATGATAACTTTGGAATTGTATCTTGTTGTATCCTTCGTAATATTTTCTATGGTGTATTAGAATGATTCTCCCTCATACCTAGCAAGTTTTGTTGAGCCACATCAAAACTTCATGCACCTATATATGAGGTTTTATTATGTTTTTGAACTAACATTGTTTGCATGAAAGTGTAACACAAATTCATATCAAAGCTTGGATTAAATATTTCTAGAAGGATTGTAGAGAATAGAGCACATAAGATAATGACAAGGAATTTTAGTTGAAGATAGAGTTAATAGTTCTTTCATCGCAATGTGATGAAAAAAATATGTATCACAAAGAGATAGAATATTGAATTGATGGAATTTGATTCAAAGTAGAGATTATTGATAGCACTTCTAAATTAGTATGGATTTCCATTTACATAGAAAATTTCATGTAGTGATATCTTTATAATATTAGTTTTCTTATCTTTATAATATTAGTTTTCTTATAAAATGAGGAAAATTATTAAGAATTTTTATAGGTATAACAGGTCATGAGAGAAAAAAAATTATGAGAGGGAAATGGACTTGTAAATGTTATACGAGATGGATATAGAAGTGAATAAGAATGAAATATATATATATATATATATATATATATATATATATATATATAGTAATCCAATAGTTGCATCTAAATTTTGTCCTTAGTAATATTCTCTACAGTATAGTTGAATGATTTTCTTTTAATGATGTGGGTATACTTGTTTGAATCACCATAAGATCTCGTATTCTGTATGTAAAACTAACATTTTTTGCATTAATCCTTTCACCAGCACAGAAGAGATCAATTATATACAAACTAGTGCTTGTTTTGTTTCTCCGATAAATTATTCTACTTTCAATCGTGCATTTAACTTACAGTAATTTGAATCTAAAATCCAAAATTTAACTAAAAATATGCTTAATTTTGTTACACTAATTGCACTCTTTTTTGTGATTCAATGTGCTTGTCATGTTCTTTTTATCTTCATTATTATCTTAGTAGTGTCCTAAATCCTTGATATTTGACAGGTTACTTGGGCAGAACATGTTGAAGTGGATGACAAAAGTCTAACACATCGGCTCTATAGAGATCTTGTCTCCGGCAGCTTAGCCTTCGGAGCGGAAAGAATAGTCGGCACTCTTCAAAGGATGTGCGAGAGGCTCGCTTACTTGGCCAATGACGATACCCCTACTCGTGATCTTGTAGGAGGTAATTACAAAATTCTCCCATCCTCATTCTTCTCCTTTATGGCCTTATGATGTTATAATCCAATTTGAAACATTCCTAATGGTCTGAAGAAGTTATTCATCACTGTCCAGTAATTAGTTTGCCTGAAGGGAGGAGAAGTATAATGAAGCTTGGTCATAGGATGGTGAAAGATTTTTGTGGGGTTTTAAGCATGTCTGGGAAGCTTGATTTTCCTCAGCTATCAGAAGTGGACAACAGCGGTGTCCGAGTCTCCGTTCGGAAGAGCACGGAACCTGGCCAACCTGATGGAATGATCGTTAGCGCTGCTACCTCTCTTTGGCTTCCGTTGCAATGTCAGACTGTATTTGACTTTATTAGAGACGAGAAAATGCGAACTCAGGTTCTTCTAAGTCTTAAGGTTTTTCTTTAAAATTCCTGGAAGATCTGTCACATTGTTGAAAGTAATTGTTGAGGTTCTATTTTTTTTTTTTTTTTTCCAGTGGGATGTTCTGTCCAGTGGAAATCCAGTGCATGAAATTGCACATATCGCTAATGGAATTCATCCAGGGAACTGTACAAGTATCATTCAGGTAAACATCATTTTTTATTTTTGCTTTAATTTCGTTCTTTCATTTGTGTGTGTTCCATAAATCCCATTCTATTGTATTATATTGTCAGATGTCCCATAAATCCCATTCTAGTTAAAAAAATAAAAATTAAAATATGTTAAAATTAGAAGAAAAAAAAACAAAAGAAAAAAAAGGGTAATTATGATGTATATCTTGAAAATAAACAGAGGGATAAGTTTTTAATGTTGAAAAACCTTGACACTTGGTCTAGATCGATTAAACTAGTAGAAGAAAACACAAGGTTTTGGATCAAAGGAAGAAGATCTTCTAATTCTTTTGTTTGGTTTATTCTGAAAAATATAAAAGATTATATAAAAATTGAAATACTTAACGTGCAGTAGGATAATGCTTAGAGGGGATGAACAAGTTTTTTTATAAAGATTTTAATACAAAAGTTGAAATATTTTCAATCAATCAATCCTTTAAGCATAAAGAAAAATTGAAATCAATCAACCACAGATAAGGGAAGGATTTTTTTTCTAATATAGAAAACCTCCACACAAACCTTAAATCAACCATACACTGTATAAGATCATGATAAACAAAACTACTTGGCAAGTACTATCTGTAAGACTTATTCTCCTAAACTATTCCATATTCTGTAACTAAAAACATTTTTGTCTAATTATCTCCATCTCAATCCTATTGTCATGAACTTAGACTTTTCATAAGCTCATATGCCATACTTAGACAACTCAAGCCACTTGATATCGTCAAATTAGCCTAATCAGTGTGCTTTAGCTATCTATGCCAAGAAAAAGTCAAAAGATACAAAGCTAAAGGAAGTGAAAGTTATAAATGTTTAGAGGGATGAACTTGTATTACATTAGAATTTTTTATAGGTCTAGATCGCTCTTAGTTGTTTATAAATGAGCTTATCCCCTTTCTGCACCCATGGAACTCTTTAGAACTCATGGAGGTTCCTTACCACTCTAGTTTTTATTTAGAATGTCTTATTTAAACGCAATATACATGATATGTACAAGAGATCTCTAGAACCCTTTAGAAGACCTTACACCTTTCCCTTGTCTTCCATCCTCTTTTTGCACCCATGGAACTCTTTAGAACCCATAGAGGATCCCTACCACTCTAGTGTTTATCTAAAATGCCTTATTCAAAGGCGATATACATGATATGTACAAGATATCTCTAGAACCCTTCAGAAGACCTTACACCTTTCCCTTGTCGTCCATCCTTATATAGTAATAAGTGGACATCTTTATACTTCTCTAAAATCGTCCACACTCCTTTACTAGCATACAAGTATAGACGTTTCTTAGTTGTTTGAGAAGCTTCTTGTTCCCTTATATAGACTTAAGTAAATGTCAGATTCACAAGTGGAATAGTAGCAACCGTACGTCTCCTTAGAGTGAAAACGCTATATAAGAGATCATCTAGGTAGAAAGGATCCTAATCAGTAGGAAAGCCCTGGATGGGCTCAAGAGAAGGAGGAGGAGGCCATTTTCCTAGGGTATTTATGACCTGACATCCTTAGTTTGAAGTGGAAAATAAGAAGATATACAAACTGAGAAGGTACCTGAAAAATATGAACTACTAGAAATATTCAAAATACAATCTTGAACGTGCTTATGGAATTTCGAAAAATGAAAAGTAATGTTAGAAAGCAATGATGCATGAGAATAGAGTACAGGAACTAGTAAGTTGAAAATTAGCAGAAAAAGAAGGTACACTGGAAGTCTTAAATCGCCACTTAGAATGCTTGAGCGTTTCAAGCTTGAAGCAAGGCTACAAATGACTTAAGAACAACTAGAGCACTTCACGAATTTCAAGCCGCAAGCCACTTATGAGCACTTATGCACTAATGACTACACACAAGCCCTTATGTAAGTGATTGAGAGCTTGAAACAATGCTAATCTCATAAATTATGACTTTTTTAGTATTTAAAATATCCGGATTGATGTGAAAGCTCTGAAACATCGATATTTAAATTTCTAAATAGCCTAGAAAATAGTGATATCTCAAAACTCAACTTTGGGCTTAATTAACCAAATAAATATGAAAAATTAGAAAGAGCATAAGTAAATCAAGTAGAAAGATCTAAAGAGGTCATTTCCAATCAAATAAGACTAAATTGTTATAGCTAGACAAAGATGTTAATCACGATCTTAGTTTGGAATGTATATCAATATTAATCACGGTACATTAGGACTAAAATAGACCAATGGTAGTGATCATTAGAGATATCAACTTGTTGTCTAATTATATATATTAAATTTAAATTTATAGAAAATGTTAAACCATGCCAAACTAAAATTAGTGCTTATTGAGAACATAGAATATTCTCTAGATATTCTTTGGTTTATCTCCTACTTTTTGTATACATTATCCTCCTTTTTACACTTTATTTTGTTTCCTTTTGGCTCCATTCGTTTGTATATATATGGGTGTCTCTATACTATGTGATACATCCATTCAATCAATAAGAAAATTATTATATTCTTCTCTCATTTCACATGGTATCAGAGCCGTGAGTTGAGTCTTTTTTCATGTTCTCTTTTCCAACAACCCTCTTTTCAGTAGCTCCCTTCTCCATCGGACTTCTCCGACGAACCTTCTCTTCTCTAATAGACCTTCTCTTCTCCGGCGGCCCTTCTCCATCGAACCTTCTCCATTGAACCTTCTCCATTAGACCTTCTTCGGTGGACCTTCTCTGTCGAACCTTCTCCATCAGATCTTCTTAGTCGGACCTTCTCTGTCGGATCTTCTCCGTCAAACCTTCTCTTCTCCAGCGGCCCTCAATCCAGTCACATCAACTCCATCGTGGAACACCTTGGAAGTTCTTGATGATGTTGGATTGCCATCGACATCAAATAGGATTAAGTACATCTTTATAACAAGCTTGGTGCATATGACCTATATGCTCCAACTTGAGGGGGAGTGTTGAGAATCATAGAATATTCTCTAGATATTCTTTGATTTATCTCCTACCTTTGTGTACATTATCCTCCTTCCTTTTACACTTTATTTTGTTTCCTTTTTGTTCCATTCTTTTGTATATATATAGGTGTCTCTATACTATGTGATACATCCATTCAATCAATTAGAAAACTTCTCTCATTTCATAGTGCTTAAGTTAATTATTTGAACAAACTTCATGGAATTTTTGTTATACAATACAGATTTTCTCCCTCTCAATTGTATATCATCATTTTTCTTTTTATTTATCTATTTTATTTGAAAAGTGAAAGCATTGTACCTATAAATGGAAATATTCTTCCACCATGCTTGATTGCTCGCTTTTTATCTAGGTGGTTTCTAGGGATGGTGGAGACAGAGATAATCACATAAATTTATAAAACATATTATCAACCTAAGGTAGCCGAAGCTACTGTAGGTATAGTGGCTCTAGGATCATCCACATAGATGGTTTATTCTTTCTAGCTTAGTGATTTTGGTGACTCTTGCTTATTATAAGCTTAAAATTAATGAAAATGATTGTTTTTTATGGATTCAAAAGTAGAGGGAATAAAAGGAGTTGAGTTCAATATTTAGGAAGGCCTCGTGATTTGGGTTCAACAAACCAAAGCCACCAATGCAAAATTTAGTGATAGATAGGGTTGCCTAATTGGGCACATGGGTAGTCGGCCTATATCTGGTAACCATGTCCCAACTAGAGTGATCCTCTTTGTAGATTAATTATTAAGTTCTTAATCTAGGGTTATGTTATGAGTTAGACGAATAAAGTCGTTGTTTTCATGTTCTTACCAAGGCTCTATTGGAATCTCGACAAGAGACAATCACAGTCGTGCATACCGGATGAAGATCTCTACAGATAACTATCTAAGATACCTTTTGGACTAGCCAAGTATCAAGTGAACCTAGCGATCTATGGCAAGAATCTCATTCTAAGGTTCTTTCGGGGATCCTAGTACCACTAGCTGCCTTCCTAGGCATCCCAAACTTATTACCATACGACCTAATATCAACTAGAATAGCAATCATATCATACCTTTGAGATGAAGAACATAAATCCCTTGATTTTCATTGGTGGGTGATTTGGATCCACCAAACCCCAAGATATTAGTGTTTACTCACTCATCTTCGTGCTTAAAACCTTTATGGAATGATTAAATACCAAACTCATTGCAAAAGAATGAAAAATAAATGAAAGATTTATTTGAAAATGAAAGAATACAAAAACTAAGGTTTTGTTCTAACACATGTTTGATCTAACCTAAACTTCTTTATATAAGTTTACATACATCTTAGGGGCAAATTTGGTAAGTTACAAAGGTTTTTGTAATCAGATTTTGAAACCAGAGAGAAGAGAAAAATATTCCTTATGATTCTATTCACATAATTAAAATGTATTTATACATATTGCTCCTAACCTATTGTCGAGGAAGGTTTTACTAATCCTATAGTTATTCCTATAATCAAGCCATATCATGTTATCCCATTTTATTTGCATTTCTGATATCAAATCTTCATGTATACATATACATTCCTAATTAGTTAATATATAGCCTGTAACAGACAACCTGTAACACTCCCCCTCAAGATAGAGCATAGATATTAATCATGTCCAACTTGTTACAAAGATAGTCAACCCGAACCCCATTTAAAGCCTTCATGAAGATTTCTCCCAATTGTTCTCATATTTCCACATATCCTGTTGAAATCAAGCCTTGTTGAATTGTTTCATGAACAAAATGACATTCGATTTCAATATGCTCCGTTAGTTCATGAAAAACCGAATTAGATGATATGTGAAGCGCAGCTTGGTTGTCACACCATAACGTAGCCAGTACTGAAATCTTAAAACCTACTTCAGTGAGGAGCTAATATATCCACATTATTTCACATACAAACTTGACCATCGCTCTATATTATGATTCTACACTCGAACGTGAGATCACATTCTACTTCTTACTTTTCCATGAAACCAAATTTCCTCCAACAAAGACATAATAGCCTAAAGTAGATCTTCTATCTTCCTTGGATCCTCCACAATCAATATCTGAAAAACATTCAATCTTAATATGACCATGGTTGCCATATAGGATTCCTCACCTAGGTGCTCCTTTTAAATAGTACATAATTTTCTCTACATCTCTCTAGTGATTGATCGTTGGAGAATTCATATGTTGACTTACTACACTAACTTAATAGGCAAAATCAGGACGAGTTATAATAAGATAGTTCAACTTTTTATCAATCTTCTGTATCTCTCAAGATCTGAAGACAATTCACCATCTTTTGTAAGCTGTAAATTAGGAACCATTAGAGTGTTACATGGCTTAGCCACCAATTTCCTTGTCTCGGATAACAAGTCAAGCACGTACTTCCTTGAGATAGGAAGATCCCTTTCTTACTCCTTGTTACCTCAATGCCCAAACTTTAGCACCCCTAAATCCTTAGTATAAAATTGTCTGTGAAGAAAAGATTTAAGAGATGAAATACCTCCAATATCACTTCTTGTAATAACAATGTCATCCACATAGTCAACCAACAAAATGATACTAGTTGCAGATTGCTTGTAGAAAACATAATGATCTAACTTACTCTACTTCATGCAAAAGTTTCAACAACCTGACTAAATTTCCCAAACCATGCCCAAGGACTTTGTTCCAAGCCATACAAGGATTTATGAAGGTGATAAACTTTCCCATACTCCATCTTACCAACAAAACCAGGTTGTTGTCCTTTATAAACCTCCTCTTGAAGGTCACCATGAAGGAATGCATTCTTGATGTCTAACTAATGCAGTGGTCAATCATATGTGGCTGCCATGGAAATGAATAACCTGACATAAGTGAGTTTAGCAACATGAGAAAAAGTGTCAGAATAATCAACTCCATATGTTTGAGCATATCCCTTAGCAACAAGTCGAGTTTTCAATCTAGCAATAGACCCATCAGGATTAACTTTTACTGCAAACACCCATCTACAACCAATGGTTTTCTTTTCTATAGGTAAATCCACCAAAGTCTAGGTACCATTATCCTCTAAAGCCTTCATTTCCTTAATCATAGCATTTTGCTACCCCGAATGAGAAAGTGCCCCATGAACAGTCTTAGGAACATATACATAATCAAGAGATGCAATAAATGAGTAGAATGGGGGAGACAAATGTTTATAAGACACAATGTAGGACATACGATAATTTCACTTTCGTGTACCTTTACGAAGAGTTATCAAAAGATCATCATCTCTGAAGCCTAGATCTGAGGACGAAGAATCTTGTATAATTGGTTCGAGACATAGGTCTAGGACAGTAGTTAGATGCCGAGAATATATGTATACAATGGGAGGTTTAGGCATAACAAAACCACCATTATCAGGGACTAAAGTAAGATCATGTGGATTAACAATTGAGGATGTGATTGGATATATCAACAAAGCATCATCCTCCCTTTGACTTGTATAGGGAAAACAATGTGTACTTTCCAAGAAAGAGAATTAAGCTTAAACAAGGTACCTGTTAAGAGTAGGACAATAACACCTATATCCTTTTTGAACACGAGAATGCCCAACTAAAAATACATTTCAAAGATTTGGGGTCTAATTTGGTAACTTAAGGACACACATCTCGAACAAAACAAGTACAACTAAATATACTAGGTTCAATAGGAAATAGTGATTTATTGGGAAACAAAACATGATAGGGTGTCTCACCTTGAACAATAGAAGACGACATGCGGTTGATTAGAAAACAAGTTGTGGAAACAGCATCAACCCAAAAATGTTTAGGAACCTGAATTTGGGAAATAAGGCTCTCGTGGTTTTTAGAAGGTGTCTATTTTTCTACTCAACAACCCCATTTTGAGATGGGGTATTAACACAAGAGGTTTGATGAAGAATGCCATGTTGAATCATGTAATTCTGAAAAGTCTCAAACAAGTACTCCTTAGCATTATTACTCCTCAATGTTTACACATAAACATTAAATTGGGTTTTAATTTCAACACAAAAAGTAGAAAATAAGAAAACAGCTCAGAACGATTTTCCATTAAATATAACCATGTCATCCAAGAATAGTCATCTACAAATGTAACAAAATACTTAAACTCGGGTTTGGATGTTATAGGACATAGACCTCAAACATCTAAATGAACTAACTCAAAAGAATCACTAGCTTGTTTATTGACTCTTCGCCTCAAACTGAGACGATGATGTTTAGAAAATTGACATGACTCACAATCTAATGAAGACAATTTTTGAAACATAGGACAAAGTTTCTTTAACACAAAAAGAGAAGGATGGTCAAACCAACAATGTGCTTCAAACACAGTAACCACTTTAGAACAAGCTATGGATCTTGGTATTTGAGTATCAAGAATGTAAAGGCCTCTAGACTCATGTCCCTTATCAATAATCTTCTTCATCGTAAGATCATGAAATAAACAGTAATCAGGAAAGAATGAGATACAACAATTTAAGGTACGAATGAGTTTGCTCATAGAGATTAAGTTGAAAGATAACTGAGGTAAGCTAAGAACATATGACAAGAATAGTGATGGAGTTGGTATGATTGTGCCCAACCCAATAACAAAAGATGCAGACACATCTGCTAAAGTAACATTAGAAGGAGATGTGTGTGGCTGAAAGGTAAAAAACAATGTAGAATTACTTGTCATGTAGTCTGTGGCACCAAAATCAATGACCTATTTGGAAAAAGAAGAAACCAGACATTTATTGGATTAACCTAACTCAGCAATAGCAATGGTAGGGAAAGGCTGAGATTTAGCAACTTCAAACTCAGAGGGAAGACCGGCTAAGAAACTTATAACCGCCATTTTGTCTCACTAAGCTTGCTGAATTTTTACATCAGCACTGAATGGAAGTAACATATTAAGTTCCTCATGGATCTTCTTAAAATCCATAAAATAGTCGATGAGAGATATGTCACCTTTTTGTGCACGATAAAAGGCTTGGCATACCTCATAAGTGTGTCTGATATTTCCTTTCCCTGAGTACACATACTCTAAATAATTCATCAACTCTTTCACAAATTCACAATGATTTATCATGCCAACCATCTCACCATCCATAGAATTACGTATTTGTAAAAACAAAAGAGCATCCTCTCTTAGCCATGAGACTTTTGTGTCATCACTAGGTGGGTCATCGGTTAAATGATTATCCATATCAATACTTTGCAAGTAAAGTTGAACTGTCTATCTCCAATCTAAATAACTAGATCTATTTAATTTATGTTTTGTTATTTTTTACATCATCGAACAACATCAAACACAACAACAGATTTCTTGTCATCCATATTTCCAAATATAAAAGAAAACAGACCAGATGCCAAGAAAATTCAAAGAATCCCGAACCTGTCACGACAAAAGATCCCACACCGTTCAGATTCTGACCTAATCAAGTACAAGGATTTGTAGTATCAAGGCAAAAAATCTCTGCAAACTGAAATAGAATTCTGGCAAATTCTGGCAACAGATGTTCACCCTCCCTAGGCTGGCAGCAAACAGAATTCTGACAGATTCGGTCAACAAAACCTCACCTCCCTAGGCTGGCAATAAACAGAACTCTGCAAACAGAAATAAAATTCTGGCAGATTTTGGCAACAAAACCTCACCTCCAATGCAGCACTCCCAGGGAGCGAAATTTCGTTCCCCTGGAGTTGCTAGGGAGCAAAATTCTCCTACTCTGCTTCCTTTGCCGCTTTTCTTCGTTTGATCATGCATTTGAGGTCCTAGGACCCTTGAATCCTCCTTCAAAGCTTCAAAACTCAGACTAGAAACCTCAAGAGTGTCTTATTACTTGACCTCATGCTTCTAAGGAGCCGAAAAGTAACTAAAACCTTGCAAAACACCAGTACTCCATAGGGTTAAAGGGTAATAAGGGTTAAGGAGCTAGTGATTCGCATAATTGGCTAAGTGTAACGAATTAGCACTCAAAAGCGTTTTATATTAGAAGATTTAAGCATGTAAAACACCCCTTTTTGAGTGGTTATCAATGCTTGCCTTATTTTACTTAGAGAGTATTTCTCAAACTTTGCAATTGATGGCATGATTTCTAAGAAATAATATTGATTTTATTTTAGCCAATTAAACGACAAGAAAAGTATTATAGAGATAAGATAAACCATAGTTTTATGTATAGCTCACATATATTATAAGTATTTTTACTAAAGTTAAATGTAAGTGTTTGGATTAGGACATGCTCCCACACTATAGAAGATATCAAGACAATCATAGTGGGATAAAAGAGACTCTCTATGATACACGTATAAAAATCTGTGGTTTTTGGTAGTTTGTGGTTTTTAGATTTTCTAAGGCAAATTAAGGTTTAGCACGAATTTTGGGTTTCTATAGGTTAGCTAGGGTTGATGGTATTTAGGATTTTTAGAATGAAACAAAGTATTTTTGGTGGTTTTAGAAGTATGGAACCAAATTTGGGTTGCAAGGTGAAAAACCAGTTATGGAAAGGTTAAGGATAAGAAGATGAAATTGGTTGAGGTTGTAGATTGATATGAACTTACTTCACCACATAAGGAATCCATCGAAGGATAAAAAGCCATGAACTCACCACTTAAGGGAATCCACCCGAGAGATAAGAGAACAAGAGATAATTTTTCGCTACCCACAAAAACCACTAAGGGATAAGAAGCCATGAACTTGTTAATTAAGGGAATCCATCCAAAGAGAACAAGAGATATACTTCGCTATCCAATAAATCCACCGAATGATAAGAAGACACAAACTCATTATTCAATGGAATCCACCTAAGAGATAAGAGAACAAAAGAAAACTCTTAAAAAGAGAAATCTGAAAGTATTATTAAACTTCAAATTGATGATGAAAAATAAAATTACATTGGGGGAGGGGGTATATATAGACCCCTTATTTCCCTAATAAAGAAACAAATTAAATAAAACAATTCATACTTTGACTAGGAAAACGAATCTTTATAAATAAACTCCTAATAAAAAAAATAGTAACAAGACTCCTAATACTAGGATTTGGAAAACATATTTGGTGTTCCCAAAGTTTTAGAACCTCCCAAACCCAAATTTTCCATAATCAAGATCGAATTCCCAATGGTTGTTGTAGATTCTTTAGCATCAAAATATATGAGTAAGATCCCTAGAACTAATGTGCAACTTTGTGACATCAAGCTTGACTTTATTAAATATTAAAAATGTTTTAGAACTATAATTAATTGAATAATAACTATCCCTTGTTCTCTAGTTGGTGAAAGTGATTTCTCTCTCTTTATTAACATTTTACACACATTTTTGTAAACTTAGATCACTGTAACAAAATTGGCTAAGGCTTATAAAATTAGCCTTTAGTCCATCAACAAAGAGGACTTGATCCAAATCTAGGGATACATGAATAGATACACCACCACTACCTCTCATAAAGGCTACACTGCCATTATGAAAGATGAAATTATCTCCATTGAAATCTTTAAAGGAGGGGAAGAATGATTTCACATTTTTCACATGCCTAGAGCTCCAATTGTCAAATTATTGCTCACAAGGGCTCTAATTATAGTAAAGACAGCCTTAGCTAACTAAAGAACTAAGAAGCTTTTCATAGTCTTAAGCTCATAGTTACCTTTCTTTTCCTTTTTGTTTTCTTAAAGAATTTTGACCGATAGTTCTCAAAAGTCGAGTGAGGCATCGACTGGAATGTCTTGGGTTCTTACAATAAGTGTAATGGGAAAGTGTGCTATAGAAGCTAACTAGTTATGTGTTTCCTTGCTATCCTTAACAAATATTTTTTTCCCTACTAGAAGGGATTTTAATCTTATTAACATAGCCTAGCGTTCTATTATCTCCATGGGACTTACACTTCTCAATTCTGTCATTTAAAGTTTTCACTCTAAGATGCTCATCATTATTTGAAGAAACAGATTTCCTATGACATTTAATCTTTTGAAATTGAGCATATTTCTCTTAAGTATAGATTGATGCTCAGTTTCAATAATCGGATTTATTCAATGTAGTTTATCTTTTTCTTCATATAACATTTGATCTCAATTTTTTGTGCTTCATAACTAGTTATGAGATCAAGGCGACATCTAGATCAAGCTTTGATATTCGTCAAACACATTTTCAAGAAAAGAAGCTTTTTTATCCTTATTGAATTCATTCACTATCTATGTCATGCTTACAATCAATAGATACAACAAAAGCAAGATAATCACTCTGACCATATTTTTGGTCCTCAAATGTTGTGGAATCGCTCTCATTAGAGTTTATGTCATTCCAAGTAGCCTACATTGATTTCTTAACATCCTTGGGACTAGAATAGTTAGAAGATATGTCTTACTCCTTTATAACTAAAATAATCATTTCACTTTTATCCATTATCTTTAAAGAAGAGACCTCAAAGTTTTTTCTAACCACTATGGACTTAGGGATTCTCTCCCCTAAATTAGAATAGGAATTCATAGTATCCACCAAAGTGTTAAGTAGAATGAAAAAAATTTCAATCCTCTGGCATTTGAATCTCTGACATTTTCACAATAGAAGTGCCATCATGGGTTACTGAGAGACTACCCTAAGCCTCCTTTTAGAATGTTTACATGTGACTATCTTTAGATATCATTAGATATCACCCTATTATAAATGCTATAAATAGCCAAAGCATTCACCTTACTACCTTCACTTCTGCAATTTATCCCACTCTTACTTGGGCTTAAGTTCACTATTTGATCTTCCTATTACATCTAATTTTAATGAAGATCTTGATCCAAATTCCATTATATTCAAACTCTTTCACCTTTTATCTTTAGAAAAAAATCCATCCAAGTCTTTTAGTAGAGATATTTACATCATCAAAACATGACAGATCATAAAAGAAGGATCTTACCTTGGGTTGTTCATATTGGATTAGCATGATAAAAAATATTTTTACTAAGAAATTTGCTTTGATGCTGACTGAAAAACCTATATCCAATAAAGTAACACTCAAAGGGGGTGAATGAGTGTTTTACAAAGATTTCGGTACAAAACATGAAATTTTCAATTCAATTAATCATTTGAAAAATGGAGAATAATTGAGAGCAATGAACTATTAACAAGACAGTTTTTTTTTTTTTTAATGTGGAAGACTCCCAGAGTGTAATAACAAAAACAAAACACACACACACACAATAACTAAAAGTTATTTTAGTATCTTTTTTACGAGCTTTTAGGAATGGAAAAACCTAGTCAGGTTTTCTAAATAAATCCTAAAACACGTTTAGGTTATGGTATATGTAGGTCCAAAGACGAAATTTTCTTTGAAAATAAAATCTCAATTTTCCAAATGGTAGGTTATTTTTCAAACCCTTACCCAAACCAACTTGTCTTTGCTTGAACCTTATTAGAGTTACTTGTAACATTATGATTAATCAATAACAACCTCAAATTTTCAATAGAGAAGCCATTATCAAAAACAAAAATATATGTTAGAATGAAAAGAAGAAAATTGTCAATACGCAAAACATAATGCATATACGCTAACAATTTTTTTTTTTTCTTTCGATATTTATTCACTTTGCATATTATATTGTAGTTATCTATTATAGTTTCAATCATGGTTCTCCTGAATGTCCATCCTACTCCTTTACCACGTGGGTCAAGCCTCAAGGGCATATGACATTTTCTATATAAGATACAAAGAAAGAGATAAATTTTCGCTAGGATAGCAATGAAATTAATTGAGTTTAGACATATAAGGCCTGTTTGGTTACAGTTTTTGAAAACTGTTTTTTGGTTCTGAAAAATAAAGAGAATAAGAAAAACACATAAAACACAATTGGTTCTCATTTTCTTTTTGTTCTGAATAACAATGAGAACATAAAAAACACTAAATTCAGATAATAAAAACAATTTTCAAATAACACCAAAATGGTGTCCTCCGTGTCTTCAAAAACCGTTCTTAAGAATAGTTTTTTGAAATAGGAACCAAACGACGACAATATTCATTATTTTATCCCTATCTGTTTCTTTCATTTGTTTTCCTCTCCCTTGATATTATGTATCAACTTGATAAAGTTCACCTCAGTTCTCTCTTAAACAGCCTTTCATCCCCTCCGAAAACAACATGCTCATGCTTCAAGAAAGCTGCGTGGAGCCTCTAGGAGGCTTGGTGGTCTACGCCCCCATCGACATACCAGCCATCAACACTGCAATAAGGGGAGAAGAATCCGGAAGGATCCCCATTCTTCCGTCCGGCTTTATAGTCTCTGGCGATGGCCGTCCCAACTCGAGAGCCAGATGTGCATCCCACGGGAACATCATGGGTTCAGGCGGTTCCCTTCTTACTGTGGCTTTCCAAGTACTGGTTTGTGGCCCTACTGCTCAGAACCAGCAGCTGAACATGGAGACTGTCGCCACTGTCAATACTCTTATTAGCTCCACTGTTCAGAAAATTAAGATTGCCTTGAATTGTTCAGGATAATAGGATTCTGTAAACTGATTTTCTATCATCAGCTTCGATATGAGAATTCAGTGGCTGTTACACATTTAACACAGCTTGATATATTCTTTCTTCTCCGATCTTCTCATATTTCGCTGTGTTTTCAACTTTAGACACAGTTGCATGTAGGGAGGAGAGGACTGAACACTATTTTGTAATAGGATTAAACGTATAAACAATCATATAAATTTATGTTGATCTTATATCAGTTTTGCTTGTATCTTTTGATGATGTAATCATTGATTTGTTTTCATTATATGTAATGTTTTCTTTAAAGTGTACATATCTTTTTTCTTTTTCTTTTTTTATGAAATAAAGTGTATATATCTTATATCATATAAGTTCATCACATCGATTTGTTTTCTTTTTTATATGTAATGTTTTCACACTTATCAAGGGGGCCTTGAGAGCTAGTCGGGCATGGAGGAGGGGGAGGTTGAAGATAGTGTCCTCAATCCTTGTGAGCTTATTGAATTTTTCTTTCCTAACCACATAATGGAAGAACGATGGTTGGTGGTGGCGGAGCCAGGATTTAATTTAAGTGGGGGCACAAGTAACGTATGCTTTTGAAAGATAATGAAAACAAGTTGTACCCAATGGTTCGATATTTACTGATTTCAGTGAGGGCGGAATGAAGCATTTGGGCAAACTGATAACAGAAGTGAGAATTGGGAATCTTTTTGTGAATGGAGGTTTGAGGGGGAAATTGACATCGTTTGTTGGGATCAATGTACAATGGAAGCCTAGATCGTGATTGAATAAGATGTATAAACTAATGTCATCATCCTTTTGGTTTACTAACCTCTTGGCACGGGACCTTCCAAGCTATTCTAGTGTGCGCCTAATTATCAGAGACTAGAGGAGAGAACATCTGTGTATGTGTGTAGAAGCCCTAGGGAGAATGTGTGTAGGTCCTAGGGAGAGGGGTCTATTTATAAACTTCAAATCCTAACTTTATAGGGTTATTTGTCTGACAAGCAACCAATCCCTACCTTACAGGGTTTTTTGCCTATAAAGTAACCAAACTTTTACCTTCTTGGGTTTTTTACCTCTTAAGCAGTTATTAATGGGCTCTGTCACTAATTAGCTAGCTTGGAGATCCAACAGCTCATTATTAATTTTGGTTCTTGATCAACGGCTCAAGTTTGGGACTGTTATCTTATCCGATGCTATTCCTTTAAAATTCCAAATGTGAACTCCAAGATTAATAATGTACATATTAAATGTATTTTTCCTTTGTAAAATATCAATAATTAATCGACAAGGGTTTCTGTCAATCGATTAATTATTTATTCTCTTAACTTATCAATTTCTCTAACGAATCCAATGCACCAGCCAGTGTCTTTCAACATTCGAGTATCGAAACATATTAAGAGTATATTTCATACAAATTCCATTTTTGTATATCTCATAAAGTTTGGTGGTCAAACGATCATTATTCCCAAATCATCAAGATATTGGTCTTTAAAAAGAGACCTCACTTATTGATAACTCAAAGAATGATAATTACTTAACTACCTGTTTATAATATACTTAGGATTAAGAAAAATAGCATAACTAATATTGCTTGAGACTTAATTCCTTTTTACAGAATATTACCTTTAATTAAATCTCTCTTGACCCTCTAAGAGTGAGTACAATATAACTCACTCTAATATTCTACAATAACCAAGACAAATTATTTCATAGAACATTACAGTCTAAATAAAGTGCCCAAGTTTATTTATCAACTGTGAGATGATTCATTAATTATGAGAACCTATGACCATGTCTTCTATGGATATATCCATATGATCATATACTGCATAACTAATCTGGACCTTATATGTGAAACAACACGTGTATAAGAATTTAAGAAATTCATACCATTAAAATCAGAAAATGAAATTACAAATAGTCTAGCTCCTAGACCATAAATATAACAAACTCCCACTTACTCTAAAGTAAGCCTAGGACACTCCTAAGACCCATACAATTTACATGTTTCTCAAACACAAGTTTAGGAAGGGACTAAGTAAAAGGGTGTGCTAGATTTTCCTCATATGCAATTTTACTAGAGTCAATATCCCCTTGGAAATCAGAGCCCGTAAGTATTCCAAGACTCCCACTTGAATACACCAATATATAATCCTTCGTTCTCTTTAGATACTTGAGTATATGTTTTTCACTATAGTCCAATGTTCTTCTTCAGGATTTGATTCGTGTCGACTTACGATTCCCACTGCATAGCAAATATTTCACCCAATGCATAACATGGCATACATGAGACTACCTACAACCTAAGCATAAGATTTCTCACTCATGAGTTCTTTCTCTTCGGGAGTTTTATGTGATTGTCCCTTAGAAAGATGAATTCCATATTTAAATGGTGGAAATCCCCTCTTGGAATTCTCCATGCCAAAACTAACCACTAGGAAGCTTGGGACGTAGCTAACACCTTTTTCTTCCAATCTCATAAAAGTTTGATTCCTAGAATGTAGTTAGCTTCACCTAAGTCTCTCATATCAAAATGTTATTTCAGGCTACCCCTTACGTTTGACATCTTCACATTGTCTCTAATTAACAGGATGTCATCTACGTAAAGAATAGGGAAGACTACCAATGTAACTTGAATCTTTTATGCACACATGGTTTACCAGGGCTCTTTTTCTTGTAGATCAACTTGCTTCCAATGGGTTTTACCCCTCTAGGAGCTTACAAAAGACCATACTAAGTTTGAACTCATAGATTCCATCTCATGATCCATTGCCCTTTTCCACTCTTGTACATCGACATCCTCGATGCTTAACCGTGTGTGGTGACTTGATACATCTTTCCTAAACAAGGCATGCCTTGTAGGTTTATGTATTATCCTCCCCATTACAAGTTCTTGCATTGGTTGTTATTACCCATGCTGGAAGGATTCAAGTTTGTGGTTCAGTGGTTCTGATCTCTTCATTATTTTCTTGTTCTTGAGTTTCTTGAATTTGGTCTTAAGTTGTTTCCTGTGTTTGTTCACTTTCGGGTACATGTTGTACATATTCCCCTCTTTGAACATCAATAGGAAACTGGGGTGAGAAATTAGGAGTTTCTTATAGATCTCGAATCGAGGCAAGCTCTTCAAGAACCACTTTACTCCTTGGTTTAAAATTGTTCATATAATCATATTTTCATAAAGTGGCTTGAGTGCTCACTATTATCTTTTTTTCCTTTGGATTACAAAATATTCCACCCCTTGTTCCCTTATGAAAGCCAATAAACATACACATTTCTGTATGAGATTCCAACTTTTGTGATTTTTGTGCTAAGACATGTGTCGAGGGACCCCAAATCCGAATATGGTTAAAATTGGGTTTGTGCCTTTTCCATAACTCTGTGGGTGTCTTTGAAACAAATTTAGATGGAACCAAGTTTGGTGTGTGAATAGTTGTTTCTAATGCATATACCTAGAATGATGATGAGTAATTGAGCATCGACCTCACCATATCTAAAAGGATTATGTTTCTCCTTTTAGAGACTCTATTTTGTTAGGGCGTTCCAAGAGATGACAATTAAGAAATTATCCCCTCTTTTGCCAAGTAAGACTTGAACTTTCCATATAGGTATTCACCGTATCGATCATATAGAAGTTGCTTGATATTGACGCCTAATTGCTTTTCTACCTTAGCCTTATATTCTCGAAAGTTTTCAAAAGCTTCAAACTTATGGCGCATTAGGTAAACATATCCATATCCTGAGTAATCATCAATAAGGGTGATGAAATGCTCATACTCACCTCTGGCTTGATCGGTTATTGATTCACACACATCAGCGTGTACCAATACCAACTACTTAGTAGCACGATTTCCTTTGGTCATGAAGGGCCTCTTCATCATTTTACTTTCCAAACATTATTCACATACAGGTTTAGGTTCAAAGACAAAGATCAAGGAATTTAAAATTTCATTTTTAACCAAACCGTGAATTATGTTAGGATTAATATGACCTAATCATAAGTTCTATAAAGAGGTTTCATTTGAAACCTTCCTTTTCTTAGATAAGGGAAGTTGTGCATCATCTGTGACGCCCCAAAATCCGGGAGTTTGTTGATCACCCATCCCAACTTTGCCTTGCGAAAAGCTTTGTGGATATCGTGTGGCGATACCACCCAGTTGTGTCCCGTTGTCGAGATCCATAATTTAAAGAAAAAAATTGAGCGAGTCTCCTTTGTATGGGAGCTCTATCAATCCAACTATTCAACAGCCACGATCACATGACCCATCAGGGATTTAATATAACACTATGACCACATCGAGGGTCCATATGAGTAAAAAATGACCATCACAGGAGCCCATTTATTCACATTCATGTAAAAACATGTAACAACATATTAAGCAGTCCATATGGGTTCAATTACAACTCTTTACATATTAGTACATGCCAAAAATAATTTGTTCCAAATTATTTGACAAAAATAATTACAAAAGTAATTATAAAAGCCACACTTCTGCTTTCTTCACCCTTGCGGCCCCAGATGAGAACAGTCCATCGGCGCAAGTCCCACACCTGAAATGTTTTTCCCTTATAGGGTGAGCCACGCCCAGTAGAGTAATTCCTACAGAGGCTACTCCTCACCTAAGTGCACATGTAATGTTCACCTTCCACATTCACATCCACAATTTCAAGCAGAATAAGCAATCCTATGTTGGAATTCTACATGTCATGCCATAAAATGAGATGAGACCCACTCATGAACCATACCCGAGTCTTACTGGCTCCCATCATACCCGAGTCTTTATCGACTTCTACCACACTATGCGATGCCCATGTATGATAAACCGTCATTGATGGATTACATCTAATGATCCTTTGTGAAACCAAAATCATTTGTTTACAAACCAAAAACTTTTTTGATGTTAAACCTCGAATGGTCATTTTATTTATAAAACCATGTGCCTTTTGTAGGCAGCGAATTTTAGAGTCCGCGACGAAGCCGCATGCCTTCTAACACTTTGGACTTTTCGCCATTATAATTATTACGGAACCAATCAGAGTCTTTCACTGAGGAAATTATTTAGTTTTCTTGCTATTACCCGACACAAAGTTTTTTACCATTTCGTTTCAACGGTCTTGAATCTGTTGGGCTTAGATCTGACGGTACCAAGCCCACTCATCAATCACCCTTTGTGGTGTTAATCTCAACCATGCACTCACACCCATGAAATGCGATGTTCCCATGCATATGCAATGTAGTGTACCATTGCATGTCAATGTCATACCACATATGAAATGAATGTCATATGGACAATTTATCTCATACATTTAACCAGCATCACGGACAATTATATTACATGCATATAATTTCCAAAACAACCATTCATTTGATATCGATATATAAGCATACATATATCAACATTCATCCAAACAACAATTATCAAGCATGTTGTACCAATCAAATATGCACCCTTCATATATATAAGGACAATTGTGGCATATATAATGCCCACAAAAACAGCCCACACAAGCAGCCCCAAACCAGCTCTTGAACTGGCCACAAAACAAACCAAACAAGCCTTTAAACTAGCTAAACAGGCCCTTAACAGTCCAGATTATTATTTTCAATCCAAACAGTCCCTAAACACTTTTTGGAACATATTACGCACAACCACAAATCAACACACAAAACTAACCACAAACGGGCCGCAAAACGACAATTAAAGTCATTTTAAAATAGGCCAAACAGCTCCTTAGGGCATCAATTAACAGATTGGATAATTCTTTTAATTTAAACAGTCTCTAAACACTTTTTGGGACATATTACACACAACCACAAATCAACACACAAAACCAACCACAAACGGGCCGCAAAATGGCAATTAAAGTTGTTTTAAAACAAGCAAAACTGCCCCTTAGGGCATCAATTAACAATCCAAATAATTATTTTTAATCCAAACAGTCCTTAAACACTTTTAGGGATATATTACACACAACCACAAATCAACACACAAAACCAGCCACAAACGAGCCACAAAACGACAATTAAAGTCATTTTAAAACAGGCTAAACGACCCATTAGGGCATCAATTAACAGTCCAAATAATTCTTTTGAATCCAAATAGTTCCTAAACACATTTTGAGACATATTACACACAACCATAAATCAACACACAAAATCGGCCACAAACAGACCGCAAAACGACAATTAAAGTCGTTTTAAAACAAGCTAAACAACCCCTTAGGGCAGAAAATCCAGCCAAACAACCCCTTAGGTAGAAATTAGTCCACAAAAGTAGGAATAAACCAAGGTAGGAAGAATCCCTACCTCTTGGAGCGTAGTAGAACCGAAGGAGGTCTTGAGAACACCTCCTAAGCCCGGTGGGTCCGATTTCAAATCTCCTTCGATCTTTGGTGAAATCCTTCTTAAGTACCCATACGTAGCTCCCCATTAAGATGATGAACTCAACGACCCACCAACAAAACTCTATGAATCATGGAAAAAAGGTTGGATTCTCTTTCTTTCTCTCCCTCTTTGCTCTCGTTGAGAAAAATCTTGAAAGTGGGAAATAAATAAATAAAAGTTCATTTTAAAACAAATTGAACTTGAACCAGGACGAAATAAATTGTTTCGGGACAAAAACAAACCTAAATAAGTCGTGGAGACGTAGCGCGACATGGGCCAAGTAATTAAAATGTGGATAAGGATAAAAGAACAAGGTTTTTAGGTAGAACAGATATGATATTCTGCTGGGGAAAAAGATTCAATTAAATTCATCTGGGTAACTAGATTTCACGATACGAATCCAACGGTGAGGTCTATTTTATCATCCGAGATCTAGAAAAATTTCAGGTTTGCAACTTGTACTGTAACAACAATTTACCGTTTTGTCATTTTTTGGAAAAATTCAAATTTACCTAGGTTTTACATCATCAGTATGTTCAATAGAATTAATACTATAGAAAAAAGGAGTTAAGAAATACAGATCATTCATCAATAATCCATAGAGAATAAAAGTATTATTACTCTTTATCAAAACCGATGAATTAAATTGCACTGTTAAACCATGTTCAATAAACAACTAACAGAAACCAAATTCTGCTTAAATCCGAAACAAATAAATGATCTAGTAAGTGTAAAGTTTTTAACCATAACTTCACTAGTCTTACTGCCATTACGGAGAGATACTCCCCGTTTCCCAATTTCAAGCATCTTTGTCCTTTTCTGAATGGTTTACTTTGTTTGAACCACTCTAAGGAGTAGCAAACATGGTTAGTGGTTCTTGAATCAATGGTCCATTTATCATTGTAATTCTCCACCAAACAAGCCTCAACAACATTTAGACTACCCATCACTTACGTAGTATTGATGTGCCCCCATCATCTTTAGACAATGGTCTCGCACATTTCCTCTAGTCATGTGAGTGTTCATTAGTGCCCTTATGACTGCTTGTCTAGTAGTACTGCCACTTTCAGTAGACATCTTATCTAGAGTTTGAACCATGTTTGACACATGTTGCATATCATTGATTTGCTTCCATAGATGTTATGCAAAGCTAGCAAGAATATAACACAGCCAGATGTTGTATTCGCTTGTTGCCAGTCTATAAATTGCTTCTTAGTTTCCTTCGAAGCATTAGCAGCGGACTCTTAAGGTTTCTAGGTTGTTGTAATAAATTTGATTCTCTCAAATAAACAAGGACAATGTAAAGATTGGTTTTCCATAAGTCGTAATTACTTCCATCTAATGGTTTTTGACTTAAAATTGTAACTAGAGGATTAATGGATGTCATTTTCTAAAATACACAAAAAAACAAGCAAACAACAAATATACCAATAAGGAGGTTTATTAATTGCAACAATATCCTAGTTTCCATAATAAACACTTACGTTGGGCAAGATATTTATAACAAACTAATATTTTGAACAATATACGGAAAGTGTCCTACCAAGTCAGCTCACTAGAAACTTAATTCCCATGATAGTAGTGAGTTTCTATGTTAATACACCAGGAAAGTCCCCAGGTAAGTTGTGGGGTCATAATGGTCCCTCTGAAAACTCTACCTTAGGCCTATCACCCTCGTGATAAAGACTTTCCTGGCATGCATTTCAAATGCTCACTACCCATGGAAATTAGATCTAGAACTTTAGATAACACGACATAACAACCAAAACTTTATTTCAATAAACTAGCTTGCAATAACACTACTGTGAGGATTATTAATGTTACTAAAATTGAATGTAATAACCACTAATTAATTCCAAAATTATCTTTAGTATCCAAGTGTTGTCGATGTTGGGCCGTATAACCTCATTAAAATTTGGAAATTGTTTTAGATCCAGTCCATTATAATCCGGTCAATGTTATCCATTGGGGCATCACATAACAATTTTATTATTGGATCCTTAATGGAGCTCGTAGTTTTCAAATTAATTAAATTAATTTTAACCTTCACTCATTCAATATTTTACATTAATTTATTAGGTTTTCCATAATAATATTATCTAGACATTAATGTTACTAAAATTGAATGTGATAACCATTAATTTAATTTAAAAAATTATCTTTAATATTTGAGGATTGTAGACGTTGGGCATTACTTTACAATCTCATTAAAATTTTGAAATTATTTTAGAACAATTCCATAAAATCCGATCATGTTTATTCGTCGGGACATCACATAATCATTTTATTATTGGATCCTTAATGGAATCCACGTGTTTCAAATTTATTAAATTAATTTTAACCTGCACTCATTCAATATTTTACATTAATTAAACTAAATATTTCATAATAATATTATCTAGACAAAACAAATATCATTATGCACACATATATATCAAATAATGAAATTATATGGCACCACCTATTCTAAATGGCATGGCAAGCATACATCACATGTTATATCTTTATGAAACAATTGTAAGCAAAAAATAAATAATGAGCCCTTAATCCATGGTTTCCTAGACAAAGAAAATTACAAGCCTAATAGGGCAAAGAACACTAACTTGATATCTGGCCCGTAATCCATATTTCCATCAGGTCTTTAAATTCTTTGAATTGTAGTCAAAGTTAGAATTGGTTTCTAGGGTTTTTTAAGCCAAAAAAACACAAAACCCTAACTAGTCCCCCTCATAAATCAAGCACCAAAATTGCCATCAAACAACATACACAACTCATATCATCACAAAATTTTACAGGAAGGTAGATCACCACATCAGGAACCAACTGGCCAAAATTTGTCTAAATCCGATGCTGCACGCACCCCCACATGTTACCATAAGTCAAAAACCAAAATCATCGCCAATCACCGCATAAAGCTTTTTAGAGGGGTATAACACCACATAAGGAACTTCCTATTCAAATTTTGTCCAAATCTGAAGCTGTACACGCCCCTAGGAAACGTCTGAAGCCAAAAACTAAAATCGTCACCAATCGCTACACAACCTTAGATTGCCACGAAATTTTACAAGGAGGTAAATCACTAAGAGAGAGATCATATGACCAAATATGGGCCCAATAAATGTTGGCACGAGCTCTCACGCACCCTCAGAAGCTAGACGCGTGAGTCCCAATCTAGTCCGCTATGGGCGACGCGTGTGGGCGTGTGCCGGTTCATCCAATGACACTCTTCCTCCCACCGACCCTCCTTTGTGTCTCCTACATGATTCTAGTGTTGATCCGTCAAATTGAGGCTTTGATCGGCACAAAAAAATATGAACAGTAACATGTAGCAGTTCTTCTTTTGGTACTTATTACATAATTATTCAATAAATCTGAATTTACATAAAATTATCCAATAAATAAATCAAGGAGGAATACCTAATCTTATGATTAGCCTCCAAGTTACATCCCAAAAAATATTACAATCAAACTTCTACCATGGATTAAGGCTAAAATAAAACATTCATTCATACAAAATATAAATAACATGAAACATAGAACCTAGGTGCCATATATCTAATTGCACCAAATATACATGTAAAAAATAAAAGGATTCAGTTTACCACACACCAATTCAATCAAGGCTCTTATACCAATTGTTGGGATCAATGTACAGCAAAAGCTTGGATCATGATTGAATAAGATGTTTGGTAAACTAATGTCATCATCCTTAGGGTTCACTAACCTCTTAGCACAAAACCTTCTAAGCTATTTTAGTTGCTACAAATCTATTTGTGGGCACGCCTAATTGTTAGAGACTAGAGGAGAGAACATCCGCATATGTGTGTAAAGGCCCTAAGGAGAATGTGTGTAGGTCCTTAAAGAGGGGTCTATTTATAGACTTCAAATCCTAACCTGTCTGGCAAGCAACCAATCCTTGCCTTATAAGGTTTCTTGCCTATCAGGTAACCAAACGCCTATCTTACTAGGTTTTTTGCCTCTTAAGCAATTTAATGGGCTCTATCACCAATTAGCTAGCTTAGGGATCCAATGGCTTATTATTAATTTTGGCTCTTGATCAATGGCTCAAATTGTTTCTAGAGCATAAATCCAACATCGTTTTGCTTCTAAAAGTCCAAACTAATGTCCTTTGGCTAGTACATAGAATTTGAAAAAACAAAAAAAAAAACAAAACAAAAAAACAAAAACAAAAATTGGAACAATCTAACTCTTTACCTGATATCGTTTGATTTAGGGCTTCAGTGGTGCATACACAGCTACACACCAGCCCATGGTTTTGCTTCTCTGTTGGGCTAAGCCCTCGACTAAAGGCCTTGATAGTGTTGAGTTCAAGTCTTCCTTATTTGGACCTTCACATTTCACTTTCTAGGCTATGTGGGACACCTAACATCCTTGCTAACACACTTTTGATCGGAGATCAGTCTCTGATATCATTTGTAATGACCCAAATCTTCACCTTATATTGTCTGGTTCAAGGCTGTAGTGACACATGCATGGCTTCTTACTAGACCATCCTATTTTTGCCTGTTTGTTGGGCTAAGCCCTCAAAAAAAGGTCTTTATAGTATTGAGTTCAAGTCCTCTGTATATAGACCTTCACCTTTCACTCTTCTGGCTATGGATGACAATTTTTCCCATACCTAATTAACCCACCCTACCCCACCCCTATTGGGACAAGTATGGGAACTTTAAAACCAGGTTTTAATTGGGTATGTGATTATTTTTCGGGAAAATTATGATATGGTTTAGCAATATGATTCTATTTGAAAAAAAAGTTTATGAGGAATGGGAAACCAAGGGTAAATTAACTCATTTAAAAATAATTCTTAGTAGGTGTTTTGTTTTAAGGGAGAGAATTATTGTTCCAAAGATGCCTTTTTTGGCATCCGTTAGAAAACCTAAAAAAAAAAACAAATTTGTTTTTAAATAACATATTTTGAAAGATTTTATTAAAGATTGTTTTTCTAATCCAACTTTGTCTTTTTTTTTCTTTTTTTTCTTTTTTTGATTACTTTCATAATAGATTTAAAAAAATATTTTGAAGTTATACAATCCTATCTCGAAAAAAAACATATTTTGAAATATTTTATTAGGTATTAGTTTCCTAATCCAACTTCATTTCTTTTTTCTTTCTTTTTTATTACTTAAGGAATCTTTTCGTAACAGATTAAAAAATAGATTTTGAACTTATATGATGTTATCTCAAAAAAAAAATGATACGATTCCTTATTGTAGTAAATATATTATACAATTTGACAAATATATATGCTCTGATCTTCTTCCCTTCCTTAAGGTGAAGTGTCATCCGTTTCTTATATATATCTTGCAAATAAAGGTCAAAAGAGGATAAGCACCCAAAACTTCAGAGTACTTTTTCTTATTCTTCTCTAGGAATTGTCTCTTAGACCTATCTATATTTTAATGGAGCCAAATCTGACATAATTGAATGTTTATTCACATTATGCTAGTTGTGCTTATGTTTACATTCCATGTTCATATCCGTAGGAAGTGTATCCGTACAAGTATATTTAGACATTATTTGTGTGTGGTTTCACATTTAGGCCCTCTTTGTGGTTGAAATTACTTTCCTAGCATTTGAAATGTCTCAAGGTAATGATTTCCTAGATCTCTTCCACATTATGCTAGTAATTTGTCATTTTGTCACACTTTTTGACATACTTGAAACGAAATTTGATCTGCATTCTTTTGTAAAGGAATATGACTTGGATGTTTCTTAAATGCAATTCGAATCTGTTTCTCTTCCAAAATTAGAGATTTATACCTATCAAAAATGAATTCTTGCTCCTATGCACTTACATTACCATCATTATGCAGGCCTGTGATAGCGAACAAGATGGTTTATTTGCTTTTGACTTGCACAATGATGGTGATGGCCAGAGGTATGTGCTATCTTCTATTTAATAAAAAAAATATGCATCTTTTCATGAGCAATGATGATTAGCCCCTACCCACCCTTTATGCAGGCATTTAAATGCTTCAATGAAGTATAATTGAAAAGATAGTGCATTGGGTTCTACATCTCTCTATAGAGTCATCTTTCTCTCTGTACAACTCTCTTTCTCTCAAGTGAATGAGAAGGGAACATGTTTTGCTACATTATGAAGACAGTGAACTAGTGAAGGGTAGTGATGGTGTAACCCAAAACACTGGTGATCGCACCATATTTATTGAAATTAATCAACATATGTCACATGATGATTTCATATAAATTGTTTGTGGGGCATTGAAGATGTCATAAGATTAAGTGAAAATTGAGTTCACAATTAAATTTGATTCATCATCGCTTATCTTGTTATATGACGATTCTATTAGAGTAGATTTAGGGTTTCCTTTTATTGGCTCTATGCTTTTACTTCTTTGCCCTTGTATCAGTATATATATACCTCATCTCTCTCAATAATAATTAAGTCTCTTTCATAATATGGTATCAAAGCCACAAACTTAACAGCAAAAAAAACCCTAGCCATCGTCATCACCGTTGTCGCCGCTCGATCCGCCCTCTTCGTTAGCCTTTAATCTTCTCAATGGCCGACAAATCTTCTTCCACTACTACCGTCGTGCCTCCTCGTCATCCAACAGCCTTGACCGGGATTGATCCACCTTAGAACTTAATCGTTGTCACACCCCAGGTCCGGTCCCGAGCCGATTAGCGAGATCGAACGGTTTCGAGTGCGAGCCATATATCACGGGACTCTTTACATTTTTTTTTTTTTTTCACCAGGTGAACTTATACTTGTGGGTATGAAACAATTTTGTAGTAACCAAAAATCATTTACATATACAAAGGAACTACCACGGAGTAGTATCCATTAAAATCTATACATATGCTAAGTCCCATTTATATACAAATGCTTATACATGTACATATCTAATACAAACGCCGAGGAGATCGGCGGAGCGGTGCTGGTGAGCACCTATCTACGAGATGGCCCGTCTTCTTGGTGTGGAATGTCACGTCATCTTTATCATCGCCCGATTACCGTAGTTGAACACCGTGCTAGCTTTACGCTTAGTGGGAACATATAAACGATAACGACCAATAGCATGTCGTCGTCACAATCTTTTACATTCTTTCTTATCGTATAATGAAGCCTATTCTTATGTGACTTAACTCCATATCATATTATACATGTAGATTTTATCCTTTTGATTCCATATCATTATCTTGTTCGTATTACTTCCATGTGTCCATGTCTTTGATTTCAATTCATATCTTCTACATGTATGTCATGTCATATCATATTCAAAACAAACTTATACATCAACAATGGCAAATTGGAACATATCAAAGTCATATCAAATACATACAGGGTCAAATTAGACTGATACACCTTTTATTTCATTTAATTATCGTTTTATTAAATTTTCGTTTTCAAAAGTGTCGCGACCCGAATCCCCAACTCGACCCGGTTGGCGGATCCAAGCCGGAGCCCGGTTTACTCCGACATTTTCAATTATCTTCTCAAAACATTTTGTTTGGTTTTATTAAATTTTCGTTTTCAAAAGTGTCGCGACCCGAATCCTTAACTTGACCCGGTTAGCGAATCCAGTAGGAGCAGGTTTACCCGACATTTGATTATATTCTCAAAACATTTTGTTTGTGTTATTCCATTTAGACTTTTTATTCACGTGCGTACTTCATTATGGGCAAGCCCATAAACATTTACAATTTACAAAATGCATTTACAAATAATGCCTTTATATCCTATACTCATGCTATTCATTTTTACTTGCTTTCATTTTACATCATTTATCATATCTATGCATTTTCAATACAATAATTAATTCACAATTCAATTTATGAGATTTAAGCATATACATAAAAATCCATTACACTCGTCAATGTTTATTTCACTTTGACTATTCAATTCACATTTCCTATGATTAGTTTAATGAATCCCGCCCTTATTATCATTCGATGATATTGCTACATTTACAATTCGGTCTCCATCACGGCCGGAATGTTTGGTACCCCAGGCATGTGGTATCCCGATTGACCGGTCTCCACGTCGCAGCGGATGTTGTTTGGTGCACCCCTACATGTGGTATCAATTATTCGGTCTCCCATCATGACGGATGCCGTTTGGTGCACCTGACATGTGGTATCAATTATTCGGTCTCCACGTCGCGGATCTTTGTTTGAGTTGCACCCGACATGGTATCAATTAAATGTAAATGCGCCATCATAGGCGGATCTTGGAATTAGTGCATCCGTCAAGTGGGACATTTCTTCAATGTCATACGCCATCATGATGGATGTCGATTAGTGCATCCCGCCAAGTGGCACATTGGACAATTTCGGGGTGCCTTCGTGATGGATGCCGATTTGTGCATCCCGTCAGGCGGTTCATTCGATATATCAACTAATTCACATTTATGACGGATTCCGTTTAATGAATCCCGTCTTTATTATCATCCACATTCATTCGGTTTTCAAATATCACATTTCAATTCCAATTTCACTTTCGTATTATCTTTTCAAAGATATACTCAATCTATGTACTTATTTCATATACTCATTCACTTACTCATCTCATATACTCATTCATATACTCATTCACGTATACTCATTCATATACTCATTTACGTATACTCATTCATATACTCATTCACGTATACTCATTCACGTATACTCATTCATGTATACTTATTCATATATTCATTCACGTATACTCATTCATATACTCATTCATGTATACTCATTCACGTATACTCATTCATGTATACTTATTCATATATTCATTCACGTATACTCATTCATATATTCATTCACGTTTACTCATTCATATACTCATTTACATATACTCGTTCCATATACTCATTCACGTATACTCATTCATGTATACTCATTCATATATTCATTCACGTATACTCATTCATGTATACTCATTCATATACTCATTTACGTATACTCGTTCATATACCCATTCACGTATACTCATTCATGTATACTCATACATATATTCATTCACGTATACTCATTCATATATTTCCTATCATTTGTTATCATTTTCTGGTTATATGTGATAATAATCATATATAACTTAACCACATTATGTGTTCATGACAAATTGCCTTTCATGTTCATATTCATGTTTTAGTTCGTTTTCATTTTCCATATCACATTCATGTTTCATGAACACATCTATACATTTTGCATTTCCTATACTTTTCTTGTTTCATGCCTATTATATATGGCATTCCATATACTTGTACAGTATGATGCTTATGTATTCACACATCATTCATGTGTTCTTGTCCCTCAACGAATCTATTTTTACTTAGAAATTGGAATCATTCCAATTGGATCATCCAAACTAAAGTTATGGCATTTTCATGCCAAACTAGTCAATTTACTGATTTTACCAGAGGGACAGTTTGTAATACTCAATTTCTAGTGTCTTGACTCCATATTTGACACTTGTTCTTTGTACTCCTTTAAAGCTAAGGTGCTAGGGTTCTACTCTTGGAATCACCCAATTCGAATTGCAAAACTCGAGTTATGTTCTAAACAACTCGGACTACTCTATGATCAAATTGATGCAGGAATTGGCTTGCACATAGCCCCACTTTGAGTGAATTTCTGGGCTACTTAGAGTCAGAATTTGACGATGCCTATTTCTGCATGTTTGGTTTTCCTTGAAGTCTAGTTTAATTAGCCACTTGAATCACTTAAATCGGATAATAAATGAACAAGTTATGGATAAATACTATCTTGGTCAAAATAGGCGGGTGTCTGCTTTGTTACGCACTGTCTGGGTCTGGGTTCGGTTCCTGGAGGGCTGTACTAGTACGGGTTCAAGGTGTGCAGTGCGAGGTCACGAAAATGCCCGAGGAATGTGTGTTTTTCTCCGTTTTCCATGTTGATACCCCGAATCAGCCCGATACTCGTAAACAAGTCAAAACCACTCCAAATTCATCTTGTAATCTCTTTTTCTACTCAAATTATCTTTCAATACACCTCTTATGAACTCTATTGAACTCAAACATGCTTTCTATTCATCTCTTATACAAGGCTGAGTTTTTACTCAACCCATCTTAGAAATCTAAGGTTCTTATCAAAACTGAAGCAAAGAACAAACATGTCCATGCTTTACATAACACTTAGAACCCCAAAACACATGTAATGGGACCTCTAGATCTTCTCGTAACAAAACCCTAGAAAAGCAAAGGGATTTATGATGATTTACATACAAGAACTCATTTTAGGGTTAGGTTTCTCACAACCCACAACCCACAAACATGTATCCATACAAATCTATACAAAGTTCCATACCTTTTTGGCCTTGCTTGAACTTTTCTCCTTCATCTTCTTCTTCTCTTCCTCTTCATCTCCTCCGACGATGATAAAACTTTGCCTAATAATGATTCCCCCTCCCTAAATTCGGATCATATTCTCTGGCTCCGACAAGACCAATTGCTTCTCAATTCAATTATTGGGTATGTATCTACCACCCTAGTGCAGTTTATCTCTACCTCCACCACATCTCGGGTTGCGTGGACCACTATCTAAAAGACTTATACCTCTCCTTCGCACAAACGGATCATAATCCATTGTTAGAATCTTACCAGCCCTCAGCAAGATACTATTACCATCTATATGCAAGATGTCAAACACAACACTGACTCTCTTGCTCTTATGAATGTCCTTGATGACTTTGATGAGCTCTCCATCCGTGTCTAGAACGGACTTGGCCCGACCTACTCAAACATATCCCATGCCTTATAAGTTCAGAAAACTCCAGTTACATTAGAGGAATTGTTTGAGCACCTACTTAATTATGAGGCCCAACTGCAACTTTCCATTCCTTTAGCACTGCCAACCTCCACTCCAGCAATTGCCTTGGTTACTTTGCCTAGCTCCTCCTCACAACATCGGTCGAACAATCGTGGCGAACGAAACCATACCCCATCTTATCATACATAGACCCCACTTGGATGCCCCCCCTCAATACCAACTTGCTCCCTCAACCCAGATCGGGCACAATCGGTACCTCGAGCATGCTCTTCCCGTGTCTCCTCGGCATCCTACTCCACAGACCAAGATCAGGCATAGTCACTACCTCGGGCGTTGTCAAATTTGTGGGATAACCGAGTACTCTGCTCGGCAATGCAGTCATCTATCCACTCAGCGCTTGCGTCTCTTTCACCAGCCCTTGCCCGAACTCAGCGCCCGACCTTCACTACACCCTATGCCCACATTGCAGTCCATTACTCCACTCCTGGTACTTCTCTGGATTAGGTCGTTGATTCGGGCAGCACCATGTGACCACGTATCTTGCTGCTCTAGCCCTTCATGAGTCATACACCGCATCTAACAGTGTTATTATTGGTGACGGCTCAAGTTTATCAATTGCCAACATTAGCTCCTTCTCCCTTTCCTCTCTCCCTACACCTTTATTATTTTCCAATGTTCTACATGTGCCTGCCATGTCTAAAAACCTTATTCGGTCTCTACCCTTTGTGACGATAACCTTATTAATGTCCTATTTTTTTACTCTTTCTTTCAAGTGCAGGATCGTCACACGAGGGTCACTCTAGTTCGCGGGCAGCATAAAGACAGTGTCTATTATTGGCCGAAGTCAATTCCCCTTCAGTCTTCCACCTTAGTTCTGTCTTCTTCAATTCGGTCCATTCTTTCCGCTATCTCCATGTGGCATGGTTGCCCATTTTTCACAAATTTCTTAGTGTTTTAATTATTTCCATTCCTGAAGAACTTTCGTGTAACTCCTGCACTATTAATAAGAGTCACAAGTTACCTTTTGCTAAATCAAGCATTACTTCCTCCTCCACTCTTGATGTCATTTTCTCTTATGTTTGGACCTCACTCGTTTCCTCTTTTGATGGCTTTCACTACTACATTATTTTTGTTGACCATTACACAAAGTATATATGGCTCTACCCGTTACACCGTAAATCGGATGTTCATTCAACATTTGTCACCTTCAAGCAACTTGTTGAAAACTATTTCACACCACCATTAAAACCCTTTACACAGATAATAGGGGCGAATTTTTAGCTCTTTGGTCCTTCCTTCCGGCCCATGGTATAACCCATCTCACTACACCTCCCCACACTCCTGAACATAATAAGTACTCGGCATCGGCACATTGTCAAAACCGGTCTCACTCTCCTGCATTAGGCCTCCATTCATCTATCCTTCTAGTCGTATGCCTTTTCTACGCCTGTCTATTTAATAAATAGAATGCCTAAAGTTGGACTTTCTCTTGGTTCCTCGTTTGAAAAGTTATTCAGCAAAGCTCTTGACTCCAAACTCCGTGTCTTCGGTTACTTACGTTTTCCCTAGTTGCATCCCTATTCTTCCCACAAACTTGATCCCAAATCCAGTCCTTGTGTCTTTCTTGACTACTCCCTCACTCATAATGTCTTTCTTTATTTTGACCCTACTCTCCACAAAATCTTTGTGTCTCGTCATGTCAAGTTTGTGGAAAATGTATTCTCATTCGCCTCTCCATCTACCTCCATCTTTGTGTCCCCCTTGCACCATGAAGTAACATTTTTCCCAATTCAGTACCAAATTTTTCTCTCTATGTCTTTGTCAAACCACTTCAAGATTATTAAGGCAGTTGTCAAATGAACACCCATACACTGAAAAACCATCCATGAAGACTTCCATGATATTTTCTATCAAATCTGAAAAAATGGCAGTCATACATCTCTAAAATGTAGTTGGAGCATTGCACAATCCGAACGGCATTATTTTGAACACAAATGTTCCATATGGACAAGTGAAAGTTGTATTTTCTTGGTCTTCCGGATTTACCATAATCTGATTATATCCCGAATAACCATCTAAGAAGTAATAATGCGAATGGTTGGCAAGTCTGTCCAATATCTGATCCAAGAAGGGTAGTGGATAGTGATCCTTCCTTGTTGCCTTGTTGAGCTTCTGATAATCAATGCATACACGCTAACTCATAATTGTACGGGTGGATAAAAGCTCATCTTTTTTCATTTCAAACTACAGTCATACCTCCTCTTTTTGGTACAACTTGCACAGGGCTCACCCAAGGGCTATCAGAAATGGCATAAATGAATCCAGCCTGGAGCCATTTTAGAACTTCCTTTTTCGCGACTTTCTTCATTGCAAGGTTTAACCGCATTTGATGTTCAATGGATGGAACATGTTCTTCTTCCATCAAAATTTTGTGCATGCAAATGGAGGAACTGATTCCCTTTATGTCATCTATGGACCAAGCAAATGCCTCTAAATTCTTTTCAAGAACATCTGGCAGTTTATTTTCCATATCATTGTTCAACTCTGAAGAAATAATCACCGACTTTGTATCATTGCTTCCCAAAAATGAATATTTGAGACCCTTTGGTAATTCTTTCAGTACCAATCCATTCGGGGTCTTTTTCTCTTCTTCTAAAAAATATTCTTCTTCACTTGCTTCAAGAGCAAGTATTGTTTCAATCAACTCTGAAGTAGATGATAGATCTTCAAAATCTAATTCAGTTATGGTAAGCGACTTTGTTACGCATTGCTCAAGTGGACTTCTTTTCCTAAAATCATATAGCAAATTATCTTGCGAAGGAATCAAGGTGTCAATCCTCATGCAGCTTGTAGTTACATCACTCGGGAATTCCACACTTTTATACAAATTGATCTTCACTTAGTCTTCACCCACTCTTAGTGTTAATTCCTCATTCTTCACATCGATTAGTGTTTGACCAGTGGCAAGAAACGGTCTTCCCAATATTATAGGTGCCTCTCTATCTTCCTCCATGTCTAACACCACAAAGTCCACAGGAAAAATGAATTTATCAACCTTAACCAAAACATCTTCAATAATACCCTTCAAAAAAGTCAGTGATCTGTCCGCTATTTGAAGTGATAGAGTTATAGGTGTAATTTCTCCCAAATTCAACTTTTTAGCCACTGAGAATGGCATCAAATTTATGCTTGCCCCATGATCACAAAGTGCCTTGCTGAATGTATACTCCCCAATGATGCAAGGGATAGTGAAACTACTCGAATCTTTAAGCTTTTCAAGAAGCTTCTTTTAAATGATTACACTACAATTTTCGAATAAGTTCAATGTCCCATATGCCTTTAACTTTTTCTTGTTGCTCATTATCTCTTTCATAAATTTTACATAATTAGGCATTTGAGCCAAAGCATCAACAAACGAAATATTTATCTCGAGTTTCTTAAACTTCTTCATAAACTTAGCAAATTGCTCATCCAACTTGGTTTTTCATAATCTTTAGGGAAAAGGCAAGGGTGGAGTATATATGGGAGGGTTATCGGGAAAAGTCATTCTTCCCGAAACAACTTCATCATATTTTTGCTTCTTTCCTTTGTTGTTCAACTCAACTCCCTCTTTATTATTCTCAGTTTCCATCTTCTCTTCAACTTCGAAATTTTTCTGATCCACTTGCTTTTCATCATCTTTGATCTTTTTAGGCTTATCAAGCTCTTTTCCACTCCTCAATATCACAGCCATGCATTGCTTCAGCTTTTTCTCTGTATCACTTAGAAAGGATTTTAGGGCATTTTCTCTCAAAGATTGTGCCAATTGTCCCATCTAAGTTTCCACATTTTTCATATACACTCCCAAATTGATCTGATTTGTCTCCATATTCTTCATACATGTACCTATATTCGCTTGATTATGCTCCATATTTTTCATAAAAGTCCCCATGGTTGCTTGAACACTTTCTAAGCCTTTCATATTCATACCAAAGGTGGCTTGATTGTTCTCTAGTTGAGTAAGTCATGCCTCATTACCCTTTTTCAAATCATTTATCACTAATAATAGTTCATTAAACCCAAGCTGCCTTGCATTCCCTTGATAATTTGAGCTCAAGGAATCCTTGATTTTGGAATCTCGGGGGTGCCATAGTGGTTCTTAGCTGATGGGGCTCATGTGAAACTATTGTTTGATTTCCGCATGACAAATTTTCATGATTTCTCAACCCCGAATGATAATGAGAAGGCAAGTTGTTGTTGGGGCGAAATGTATAACTTCTATTGTTTACATAATTTTCATCTTCAATTTGAAGTGGGGTATTTGCCATAAGAGCACCTTGTGCTTGCATTTATGTGATCTCCCCAAGGGTAGGTTCCTTTGGAACTTGTTGATTTAACCTAGTCATCAAAGCTTCAAACTTCGCCTCTAAAGACGACATTCTGTCTACCTCATGAATTCCCCCTTGTTTTCTTCCATCACCTCTCTTAGAAGGAGGTTGGTAATTGTTCTTTGCCAATTCTTCAAACATCACATTGGCTTCTCTCAAGGTTTTCATTGTGATCGAGCCTCTACACGCCGTGTCCACTAATGCCCTGGTCGAATAGTTAAGACCATTATAGAATATTTGAACTTGAGCACTCATCTCATACCCATGTTGTGGGCATTTCCTCAACAATTCCTTAAATCTGTCCCATGTGTCATAGAGTGTTTCTTAATCTCCTTGTCGAAATTGTGTGATTACCACTCTAAATTGTGAAGTCAAATGTGGTGGGAAAATTTTTGTCAAGAAAACCTCCACTAGTGCTCCCCATGTATCTATTGAACCCGACATCAGATTATGGAACCAATTTCTTGCCTTATCCCTTAGAAAGAAAGGAAAGAGCTTAAGTTTAATCATGTTGTAGTCTACTCCATTCATCTGGATAGTGCCACACAATTGCATAAAATTTGACAAGTGCCCATTTGGATCTTCAAAAGGGCTTCCCCCAAATTGTTGTTGTTGGACCATAGAAATTAGTGCATGTTTCAGCTCGAAATTGATAGCATCTATGGGTTGATGACGAATTCATGTGTAATCTTCATTCATCATAGGTCTCCAACAATCACCAAGTGTCAGTTCCCGAATTCCAGGTATTTCATTTTAGTCCGAGTGACCCTCACTGAATCTGACACTGTTCTGATCTTCCATCTCAGTATTATCGGCTTTGACCTTCTTTAGACTGAACAATGTTCTTTCTATTTTAGGATCAAACGACAATAATTCATAAATAGATTTTTTGTGCATAAAATTGGGTACCTGAAATCAGAAAGAAAAAAAAACACTAGAAAACATAGTAAACAAGCGAAAAACAAAAATAAAACTAAAAACTAAAATAAGATAAATAAAATTAAACTCCTGAACAAAAAGATTTATGCTCAAATAAGCAAATATCTCTTTTGCTGGAATATCAATCTATTCCACTTAAACCATGCTTCCCCGGCAACGACGCCAAAAACTTGTTTTTTTGTTTGTGTATTATATAAAACTTTGGTAAAAACACCCTACACCTATAAGTGCATGGGCCACAAGTAATATAGTGGTTTTCATATTTAAAACCCGAAATGTCAAACCCACAAGGAAGAAAGGGGCTTAAGTGGGGATTAAGTACCCTAGCTACTTGATAGCTTTACTATTTGAGCGGAACAATGATTAGGATTGATGATTAGCTAAAAATAAAACTAAATTAAGCTAAAAGTTATTCTTGAAGATTAACAAATGATTGGATTGAATTATAAGAAAAAACTTAGAAAATGACACTAGGGCTGGTTGTCTCCATTGGTGCATTTATGACTTATATTCATTAAGTGTTGATTAAGTGAAAGTACTCTCATGCTTGCCCAAGGAACTTGGTATGAGGTTCGTTCTTTCGATTCTCTTCTCAATTTCTCACACTTATTCCCTATTCTCTTCTCAATCCATCTAGGTTAGACAGTGTGATATTGTTCTAAGGCAAACCAGTCCTTGGGTTATTCTATTGGTCACCTCTCGGTCATATGATCATTGCATAAGGTTGAATGATGTCCATCCTAATAAAATCTATCTAGTATTAGGCATTTCTAATTATAGACTCTTCATTGTTAATTTATTTTATCAATTGTAATATATTAGTGAAATTAAGGTCCTATGGGTATACTTCCACCACTGAAACCCTTTGAGCTCTAGGTCTTAACCTCACCACCTAACATACAACAATTGAATAAAAACATGGAAGTTCAAATAACCACATCCATAAAACCCCAACACAAGATTATATTCACAAGATCTTTCAAAAAAGCATATAAACCAAATACCAATATCAACAACTAGCCCTAAAGGAGAATTCAACCACTCATAGCAGCCTCAAAACCCAACAAAAATATGTTTAAACCAAACATAATGCTAAAATATTAAAAGAGAGAGAAGCATTTAGGAATACAAAACAAGTATGAAGTAAAAGTCCTCCAAAACTCTGCTCCACAGCTACAAGAGGTCCCCTAGCAGCTGGATCTTGCAACTCAACTCCAAAAATAAGCTAAAAATCAAATAACTCTAAGAACCTTAAAATCTGAACCTAGAAAGAGAAAAACCGTAAAAAATGGAGAGTGCTTTGCCTCCAAGTCCTTCTTAATGTCTATTACAAGTATGGTATTTATATCCTTGGGAAATGGACCAATGATTGGGCTAAATGGGGCTTTAGCTTGTCCTAAATGACATTCTTCATCAGGCGAAGGGTTCTTCGCCTCAAGTAGCATGTGTCTCATACCTAGATTCTTCCTTTCCTCGGGCAAAGGTCAGCTTCTCCTCTGAAAGCTCTTCACTACAAGAAAGGATGGCTTCGCAATCCACAACTTAAAACTTATGTTCCATGTATCTCCCTCTTCGCTACAAGACACCCTTTCGTCACAGCGAATCAACTCCTTTCGCTACTAAGTGAAGGCTGACCCTGCTCGCAACCCGAGGTCAGATTCCTGCAATCTTTACTGCTAATGGTTTTGGGCTATCTCTTCGCCTTAGCTAATTGCTTCACCGCAGCTAACATACTCCTTCACCTTGGCGAACCAGTGCTTCAAGTAGGTGGTTGTTCTTACTTAGATTTTTTCCCTTTTCTTTGCTTGATTTTCTTTCAATGCCTACAAAACATCAACAAATAAGGGATTAGTGTAATCCTTAAGAATACGAGTGTAAATCTAGCATTTAGGTTACATAAACACATGAAAAACACACTATAAATGCTAGTATGATTCACACCTATCAACAGTTAGGTGATTGGTGGCCTCCAACATCTCCATATGACTCGGCCATATATTTCCTTTGATGTGAATAAACTCTCCCAGTTTATGCACGCGCCATCATCCAAACACCATTGTGGAGCGGTCAAACGTTTGATTCGTTATTTTAATGGCATGAGATCCCTTGGTATCCGGCTTCTTGCCCCCTCTAAGATTTTGAAAAAAAAATTAATACTATTGTGCCCCCACTAGAAATGCCAAAAAAAAAAAAGGAGGAAGAAGAAGGGGAATAGGAAGAAAAACCAAGAAAGAAAAGAAGAGGAAGAAGGACCGAAGAAGAATAGGAAGAAGAATAAGGAGAGAAAAAAATTGTAAGTTTTTTATATTTATCCTTTTTAGATTTTATTGAAAACTTTATATAAATAAATGATAAATATATATTTTGTTTTTTGTTTATAAATTCATTATTGATAGTAATTATTCACATGATGAATTTATGAATCTATGTGGACTGTAACATGTGGTGGTGTTAAACTTTCATATTGACATATAATATTTATTTAAATATGCTATGATGATGATCAATGCATAAATTGGATTATGTTATTATTCAATTTTCATTGTATAAAAGATGGTGGTGACAAAAAAACACATTGTGTATCCACTTGTTTATTTGCTTGTCACATTGGCTTTGATCATTCCTGTTTCAACTACAAATGTGAAGAGAACATTTTCTGTTATGGATATTGTAAAAAATCGACTACAAAATCGAATAAGAGATCAATGGATGAATGATCAATTGCTTGTGTATGTAGAAAAAAAAATATTTGATATCATTGACAATATTGAAACTATTATGCAATATTTTCAATATATGAAAACTCGTCGACGACAGTTGTAATATGTATTTTATTGCAATATTATCAATCAATATGACTTTTTTTTTGTATTTGTAGTTGATTAAATATTATTGTACTTACTATTAGAGATTGCCCCCACTAAGGTGAATTCCTGGCTCCACCATTGGTCACCACCGCCTACCCTGTTCTCGGACAACCTTGGTGCCACTTATCTCTCCGCTAATCCTATGTTTCATTCTCTCATGAAACACCTTGTGATTGATTATCACTTTGTTCGTGACTTGGTTCAGTCGTCCAAGTGGCATGTTGTTCATGTCTCCGCTATCTCGGCCTAGCCTTTTTTCCCTATGTAACAAGATTGGTGTTATTTCTGGCACACCATCTTAAGGGGGCATATTAGAGTGTATTTAGGGTTTCCTTTTATTGGCTCTATGCTTTTACTTCTTTGCCCTTGTATTGGTATATATATACCCTATCTCTCTCAATAATAATTAAGTCTCTTTCATAATAGATTAATCATTCATGAGAATTTTAACATACAATTAGATGTATTGTCATGTATATGTTTCTTCATCCAGAAGCATTGATGGTGAGCTACCCAAACCTACAAAGTAATAAGCTACTAACCTTAAATCTTTTTTTTTTTTATAATTTAAATATCAAGTGATGGTGTGTTGTGTGATAAATAACTAAACGTTTTATAATTTTTTCAAAGATGTATTTTAGACTATTTTTAAAGTCTGCACCTAAGAAAATTTTCATAATAAGCTGAAAATCTTCAATGAATTTTTTTTAAGGGTGTACTCATGATCTTTTTCATTTTTTTTAAAAGCTTCAATGAAAACCCAAGTGTTCAACATTTTTTTTTCCTATGTGCTATTCACCAAGCACACACATCACACAATTCATAACACACAATCACACATCACACAACAATCATCAGAGTGCACAAGGAATACGTGATCTAACCCGTGCTCATCAAGTCCTAGGTAATTGCATACCTAACTTATTGACACTAAGCTCTAGGTATTTATAAACCTAGGTTCTGATACCAAGTTGTGACGCCCCAATTCCCGGGGGTCCGTTGACAACCCGTCAACCTACGAAATATTCGCGGACGTCGGTAACCCGACACCACTCATGAAAATCTAAGAGTCTCCTTTGTATGGTGAGCTCTACCCAAGGTACAACCTCGTCCTAAATTTTCAACGGCTACACCGTCCATATACAATTTAAAATGAGTAAAAATGGCCACTTGGGCCCATGCATCAATACTCACAAAATTACCTATCAACTATATACCAATAGTTCCAGAGTTAATACATTACTCTTTACCAAACATATATTAAAATTAAGAATTCTAATACATGTTTTTATAAAAACGTCAATACCAAAGCTACAACCCGACTTTCTTCTAAAACGCAGCCTCTAGTGAGCGACGTCCACCGTACACTCTGCACTGAGCCAGTAACCCTCGACAGCATAACAGCTCTGCAGTTGAAAATTTGCTACATGTGGGTTACTCCCACCTAAGTGCACATGCCATGGCAAACAATCACATCCACAATTACATGAACCTACTCAATATCTACATGCCCAATCTCATGTCCCGAGTCCTTCACCGAATTTCACATACATGCCTAAGCCGAATGCGAGTAAAATATCCAGTTTTCAAAATAAAAGTTTTTTATTCTCGAAAACTTACTACCGAGATTCGGTAAATATATTAGACTACCCTCCGAGGTGAATCATTGATAACGCTCCGAAACAAGCCTCATGGTCCCTATCTCAAGTGATTTGTTGGGACGAGACTCTCCAAGGCAATTATTTGAAAATCTCTCCTTCGAAATTCCATCCACAAACATTTTCCTGTTATTTTCTTTCACGTCATACCACTTAATATTCTGTGGTGCCCTACCAAGATAGTTAATGCATTATGCCAATCCTAACAACTCATGCTAATATATAAAACATGTATATACTAACATAATTAATCCACATAAATCATGTTATTCAAATTCACAATCAATAACACCAAAATTAGCTCATATGGGCTAATTAACAAACACAAGCAATTCATTTTGAATCACTCAACATCATGTACCACACCAAAATCATGTCACTATTCATGTGAATAGTGAAACCCTAGTTGGCACTGCTCACTAGCCACAACCATGGGATTTTCTCTCCACTCGGGCCTAAATGTTTCAGATCGAAAACACGGCTAATCCAAGCCTCGGAACATCCCCAACCATTTACACGGGCTCTGGGCCAAAGAATAACACAAGTAGGAAAAGATCTCTACCTCTTGGAGTTGTCGGAACTCCACCAAATTAGTGTTCACGCGTAGCCCTCGCCGCGTAGATCGACTTTGCTTCTTGCTCCGTCGAGAACCGACGATCCGAACGGCCGAAAATCTAGAGAGAAGGCACAATTTCTCTCTCTAGAATTTCAAAACCTAACTTTCTGCACCTTTTTTAGCCCCTACACGTTTTTGGCTTTCAAATAATGGAGAGGAAGACTATTTAGCATTTTGTCTTATTCATTTAAACATTTACCTAATTCCCAATGTCCCTTTTGTCTTGATTTTTGACACTTGGCACAATCTAGGTCGTTCATCTCATCCTCTCACTAATCATGTAACATGTGTCATATGGGTACATATAATAGGTGACTTTTATCACATCACATGTCTCTTAGAACCGCTTACTCAAGACTCCACCCTTGGTGGCCTCAAAAACGGAAATTCCGACCGCTCAGAATCTGATCAAATTCGACGTGGTAGCTAGATTTCACGAGACGATTCCAATAGTGAAATCCATTTTGTCATCTAAGATCTAGAAAAATTTCGGGTTTTGACCGAAATTACCATTTTACCATTTTTCAGAAAATTCGAATTTTCCCGAGTTTTACATTCTCCCCTCCTTAAAAGGAATTTTGTCCCGAAATTCTGTACAATCACAACAACTCACACGCATACCTAACGTGCACTATACCATGCATGTAAACTAGTCATTTAAGTATTAAACGACTAAACAACATACCTTCATCCCTAAACAAAGGAGCAAGGGGCTCCGTGACGCGCCCCGCGTCCCACGCTGACTCTCCACCCACCATGCCCCATAAAGACCTCACTCAAATTTCACGATCTGCAGATCGCAAAACCCCATCCCTACTATCCATAACGGTACCGGTCCCTCCTCGAAGGTCCCATCCGTGTCAACCTTAATCTCTCCCCAATCCACTACATGAGCTCAAAACTGTTAATATGTTGATTAGTACACAAAAAGTGCTCAAAACCTACAATAAATAGGGTTCAAAATAGCACTTTTTAGGCACTATTCACTTATCCATACACAAAGTCATCACATGTCAATACATTTATCACACACATATTAACCTCCAATCAATTACCACCAAACATGTCATTTGAACTCAAGCAATGACAACTTGATCCTCAAGACCAGTTGTGACATAGAGATGTCCATAAAACATTCCACACAACAAGCCATAACAGACCACATAATAGTTTTGAACTCAGTTCAGAAACTAGTCCCCTTACAGTCCCAAAATCTAGACACAAACCATTAAACAGCCTAAGCTGTAGTAGTCCTGGGAAATGGACAATAATTGAGTGATTCAAAAGCCTACATCAAGTTTATAGATGCAGCTATAATTTCCATGAAGAACACTAACCCAAATTCCCTCTTTTTCCTAACCGAAAATCTATCCCAAAATCTGGACAGTGTATAGGGTCAATACAGGGCAGCCTGTGGCAGTCCTTGAAAATGGACCATAACTTGAGTTAAAGAGGTCCAATTTGAGTGATTCAAAAGGCTACATCAAGTTAATAGATGCAACTATAATTTATATGAAGAACACTAGCCCAAATTACCTTTTTTTCCCAACCAAAAATATGATCCAAAATCTGGACAGTGTATAGGGTCAAAACAGGACAGCATTCTCACAGCCCAAAAAATTTGCCAAATAGCCCCTTAGAGCCAAAACACAGCCAAACAACCCCTTAGGGCAGAAAACCCAACCAAACAGCCCCTTAGGGCAAAAAAGCACAACCAAATGGCCCTTAGAGTAGAAAATAAACCAAAGTAGGAAGAATTCCTACCTCTTAAAGCATAGTAGCACGGGTAGGAAGCCTCCCTAGCCCGAAATCCTTGATTTCCCGAAATCTCCTCCTTTGGATCTTCGCTGAAATTCCTCCTTTTTGGTATGTACGTGTAGCCCTCGTCAAGTAAATGAACTTTTACTCTTTGCTCGATAAATTCCAACCGAAGGAACTCCGTAGTTCGAAAAGAGAAGCTTGGTTTTCTCTCTTTCTTTCTCTCTTACATGAAAAACCAGGAAAATGAGACACATTTTCCTCCAAAATCTCATTTTTTCCTAACTTAATCTTTAAGTTTGGAGACATTGCCCACATCGCGCCATGTGTCCATTACTTGTTCGGGTCCGTTTTTGCCTCAAAACAATTTATTTCGTCCCGGTTCAAGTTTAATTTATTTTAAATGAACTTTACTTAATTTTTTTTCCACTTTCAAGATTTTTTTTTTCTCAAAATCCCGTTTTTGGGGGTCCACAAAGCACCTAATCTCCGAAAATCGTGAAAATCCGACTGTCTCGGAATTTAACGAAATTCGTATGGGTAACTAGATTTTGTGAGACGAATCCAACGGTGAGGTCCGTTTCATCATCCAAGATCTAGAAAAAAATTTCAGTTTTGCAACTTGTATACTAGTGGCAATTTACCGTTTTATCATTTTTTTGGAAAAAATTAAATTTACCCAAGTTTTACAAGCGGACTGTCTATTGTTCTCAATGTAATATGACGGGTCACAATCGCAAAACTTGCAAGAATCCATTAGCTTGATTTTACTTATTTTGTAATGTTAATTTAGAAGCAATGATTGTTGTATTGTGATGTTTACAAATATGACAATCTTATTAACATTTATGATCGGGTTTGCTTCCCATGTCTTCTTTATTGACATTTAATATTCTGGATCAACACTTGCTAAATTGATTGATGCGGTATAAAAATTTGAATCTTAAGTACTAAATTTAATGGATAACGTTAAATTGCAAGAGATGAGGCACTTTTGCTTATATATGGACATACTGAGGATATGGTGTCATCATGAAAATTGATCTAGTGGTGTTTCAACTGTTGAGTTGGTTGTTTTAGAAATAGGACCATGGAGACAATCTCAATTTCCATTCCATATATGGACATACTGAAAATTGATCATGGAGACTTTTGCTTATATATGGACATATTGAGGATATGGTATCATCATGAAAATTGATCTAGTGGTGTTTCAACTGTCAAGTTGGTTGTTTTAGAAATAGGACCATAGAGACAATCTCAATTTCCATTCCAACAACCCATGAGATGAAGATTCTATTTACTTCCCATAGCATTTTACACCAACAGATACCACCTCTTCATGGAGCTATTAGAGCATATCATGCCAGAGGAATATGCAAGTGTGTCCCAATTAATCACACTATTTTTTGTTCTTCTGTGAAGACAAGAAACAAATTTTATTTTTTCTATTTACTACAATGAAGAACCGCATAAGTTTTTTTTTTTTCTTGAGATAGCATTATATAAGTTAAAAATCTATTTTTTTTTAATATGTTACAAAAGTAATAAAAAAAAGTTGGGTTAGGAAAATAATCCTTAATAAAATCTTTCAAAATCTGTTATTTAAAAAAATTTTGTTTTTTTTTCTTTTGGGTTTTCTAACGGATGCCAAAAAGGGCATCTTTGGAAAAATAATTCTCTCTCAACATAAAACACCTAATAGGAATTATTTTTAAATAAGTTAGCTTACCCTTGGTTTCCCATTCCTCAAACTTTTTTTTTAAATAGAATCATATTGATGAACCATATCATAATTTTCCCTTATTTTTTAAACCCTAATTAGGTTCAAGGCGGGAACGAATTTTGCCCTAACCTACCTTTCCCCGATAACATATTTACAAAAATGCCCTTAAGCTACCTAGTTATTTAAACCCCCTTATTTTCGAAACCCTAGCTGTTAGAGCATCCTCCTTTTCTTCTCCAAACCCTAATTGACACCCTAATTGACACCCAATAGAGGAGCTCCTCCTTTTCTTCTTCTTTTGTTGTTAGTGGTAACAACTTCTTTTTTGATGACCACTTCTTTTGTCAGTAATGGAGGCATTTTCGATGGTTGCATCTTAAATGTCCTTCTTTTTTCCTTTTCTTTACTTCATCATCTTTTCTTCCTCATCTTTCCTATGTAGATCGATCATCTATTAGGGTTTAGTTTTTTTAAATATTTAATTTTTGTTTTATTTTGTTAATCTATATGATGTAGTTGATCGGTTGTTTTTTATGAATCTATTTTTGGTTTTGTGATGTTGATGATCAGTTGCTGGTGATCTAAGGAGTGAGTTAGAGCATCTCCAAGGGGCTGACTAAACCCTCCCTTTTAGCTATTTTACATAGCCAACCCTTAAATATTATCTTCAAGGGGTTAGCTATCACGCTAGCTATTTCCTATTACCACCATTTGGCTAGCTACTTTTGGTTAGGGCAAAGATGCTAGCTACTCTAATTTTTGCACCAACAACACTCCAGTGATGTAATCAATATGGTGATGACACGGCATACTACATAGTATTTTAGTTAAAGTTAGTTGAAATGGTTTATTAAAATAGATAGCGTGGTTGGAGTGAAATTGAAAAAGTGGTTAGCTAAAGTAGATAATGCAATAAAAATATATATTTTTGCCAGCTAATTTACATAGCTCCCTTAGATTTGTTCTTAGGGTTTAGTTTTTGTTGTTTTGTGGTCAGGTCTATTTTAACTAGTGAGAAAAATGAAGGTTATTGGTGATTTTGGGAGTGATTTAGGGTTTAGTTTTTGTAGTTTTGTGGTATGTTATGTTTTGATTAAGTTGATCTTGGTATTAAAAATTTCTTTGAGTCTCCCATGCAAATATTTTAGGAATTTTTTTTCGGATTATAATGTTTGGTTGCTAAGAAAACAGATGAAGAGGGAAAATGTTTTTAAATTAATTAAAGAACAATTGGGGCATGTATGGGATTTTGGAGCTAATTTCTAACAAGAATAGGAAATCATACTTGCCTCAACTTGGGTTTGGGACGAGAATGCAAATGATCGATAAAAGTGGGACCGAGCCTAGATAGTAGCGCCTTGCCTCAAACCCATCTTCATTATCCTTACTGCAAGACGCGGACACTATAATAGCAAAGTTTTCGAACTCAAGAACTCCGCTGGGCGTGAAAGCACGCGGGTTACGTGAATTGCTACTGGGCTCGAAGTCTCTCATGATCATTGGAGGTTTTACTCAACTATTAACTTTAGGATCTTGTAGGATTAATTAAGGTACGTGTAATCTGGCCCTAACTTCCATAGTTATAAAAAAAATAGCAAAGTCTTTTTAATCGTCTAGTTTAGTTTTGGTTAAATGCTCATAATACAGAGAGATAAATATATGAGCTTTGTCAAAGAATAATAATACCTTTTTTAAAAAGGCACTTACTAATGTGTGTTTTAAAATAATACTCAAACTAGTGTGTCATTGCCATATGGGTCCATATCATAAAAATTGTAGTTAATAACTACAGTTTTAAATTTTATAATCTTAATTAAAACCTTAATTAGTAAATACGGTTCTAGGCTTAAAGTTAGAACTATTGATAATGTTTTGAAAATATACATTTTTTACTATTTTTAATATATTTTTATATTTGAAATTATGTATATTTTATAATAGAATTTAAAATATTAATACATTTTAGAAATATTAATGAGTAATTTTATAACATCATTATATTTTAATTATTAAATCTTTTCAAATATAAATTATATTTAGCTGCGAATCAATCAATGAATTGTGAATTAGTATTTTTTTTTTTTTCAATTCGATTGTAAAAACATTGAATCGGTAATTTTTTGGTTTGGTTCAGTTATAAAAACATTGATGAATTCTTTAAATAAGGTAATGCTGTTATAGCTTATAGCATCAATTTTAATTATATTTTAAAATTTTAAATTGAGCATTGAAAATCTGAATAATACACATCACAAACTATATCATTAACCGCACAATCTAATGACAAAAATTAGAGAGTTTTAGATCGAAATAGTGTTTTTGAAGAAAAAAATTACAAATTTAGTTTTTCAGTCAAACTAATGTATTTAACAAATGTCGTTGTTCTTGACAACATTTTTTCCTTTGATTCAATTGCTGTTGTCTTGGACGACGGTATTTGAGTCTTTTATTTTTACCCTCGTCTTCTTCCTCCATATTTTCTTATTGGAATTATTATAAGTCAAATTATCGCTATCATGAATAACAGTATTTGATAATTTAATAATTTCAATTACCATTATTTATGACAGTGATATTATGTACTATTTTAAACATTAATTTGATTTTCAAACTAATTTTATAATTTATTTTTTTCAAATAAAATATTTCTATCTAAAACTCAAAATTAGAAATAGGTCAAATTCCGTACAGTAAATTGGCCCGACCTATATTCAGCCCATTAATACCCGACTTATTTCATGTAGCCCCAATTCATAGTTGATCAACTAGGGCTGCGGTTCGGTCGAGCACAGAAGCATTCAGTCTAGCTTACACAAAAGCCTTCGATCGTCCTTCTCCAAGCATTCAGTCTCTGCGTTTTCGAGTTTAAGGTACTCTGTGATCCTTCTTTTCCTTTTAGCCAAACGTTCTCTTGTTAGATGCAAACGTCTGGACGCTGAGAAAATAATGAGATAATGATATTTTTCGGAATCGTGAATTTCTTCTTCTGTAGGACTAGAGTCTGGCTCTGTTGTTTTGAGGTTTTTTTTCGTTTCTTGTTTTCTTCGGAAGGGTGGCAGCCAGGGAAATGAGAGGGTTAATCTAGTAATCGAAACGCGGGTTGCTTTTAAGTTCTATCACTTTGAGTACTTTCAAAAGCTTCCATCGTCTCCTTCTTCGCATAACTCGGCTTAACTTCCCTGTAGAAGAGATTGTAATTTCTCACTTAAGTGTTGAAATTCTGAGATTAGGATTTTCTTTGAGGTTGATTGTCCAGAGATTGTTTCGGTCTGTGTGAAAACATGTTGGTTTTATGTTGGTTTTGTTTGTGTTTTCATCGTACCTTTCAGATAATTGGTCAGTTGCTTTTTTGTCTTTGTTTTGAGCCTCCTCTGTTTCAATCATGATAATATATGGTGGGTTGTGCTTGCTGGTGTGGATTCCAAGCATGCGTGAAATGGGTCGGATTTTCAAAACTGCTTTGGATTTTCAATTGTTTTTGAACTTCAGCCAATTTTCTTACACAAGATTCAGTGCTTCAACTCTATATATCAGTCTGTTCAACTTCATGACTTACATTTTTTTAACTTACACAGCATACATGTTTACCAATAAGCAAAGGCAGGAAGAACGAACTGGGAGATTTGGAACTCCAAGGGTACAATACCTTCAGGTACCTTTCCTGAATTTAATTTTTCTTTTTCAATTGAAACAGAATATTTTTATTAATTTTATAATATCCCTGTTATAGACATCATTGCGGATTATAGAAAATGTAAAATATATCTTGTGATGCAGAAGCTCTTTAGCATTTGGTATCTCCCTGTATCACACTATCTGAATTGATCACTACTAGATGATGAAGAGTACAAATCTTTAACAGCATGTACCTTTGTTCATATTATGCAGTCTGGAAGTCAGAGTGTGACAGCAATTTTTATTTCTACACCAAATGAGTCGACCTCTCTGGTGTATCTGTTCATTAGGCTTTCTGGATACATTGATTATATGTTATTAATTGCTTATAAAAAATGTCGACTTATTGATGGTTTCACATGTGCGCACCCATATTAAGGAAACTGATTTCTTATGTTTGGGTAATATGGGAAAAAATAAGGAAAGATGCTAAAGAAAAGAGGGAGTAAAATGCTAAAAGATTTCTCTCCCTATTTTCTTTGTAAAAGTGAAAAGTTTGGGGAAAATTCATTCCTCAATAATTTTATACACACACACACACACATATATATATATATATATATATATATATATTGGGGTGGCAGGAGGGTGGAATCTTAGATTTTTGAGGTCCTTCAATGATTGGGAACTGGATCAAATGTACAACCTCCTCAATGCATTTTCCTAGCAAGATGGATTAGTATTCGTGCATCCCTATGAAAGTTGGTTTTTTCGCCTAGGAAGTTTGGTGGAGAAAGGTTTTGACACTAGATCAATTGAAAAAGAAGGGCATACATTTTGCCAATAGATGTCCCTTGTAAAAGGGAGGAGGCGAACTTAGAACGCCTTTTCCTCCATTGTGCAAAGGTGCAGGATCTTTTGGCTCTGTTGTTTGTCATCTTTGGCATCAGGTGGGTCCTCCCTAACTCAGTACAAGAGAAGATGGCAGGTTGGAGAAGGTATTTTGTGAGGAAAAATGCTAAGAAAATCTGGTTGGCAGCTCCCATCTTTCTTTTTTGGAGCATCTCAAGGGAGAGTAATAGAGCTGTGTTTGAAGAAGGGGTGCCCTCAACTCAAAAAGTGAAGAATTCTTTTGTTCATGCTTTGTGGTCCTGGACAAGTGTTCTTTTTGGTTACCAGGGTTCTGATGTCATTGAGGTTTTAAGCATGTTGGGTGTTGTGTAGGGGCTGGTATAGTTTCCTGTTTTGTTCTGTTTTTTGGTGTTGGTATAGTTTTCTCTCCTGTTAACTCTTGACCAATTAAAGAGAAGGGGTAGAGCTTTGGCTAATAGATGCTTACTTTGTGGTGAAGGGGAAGAAACAGTTGATCCATTGTTCAAAGGCCAGAATTCTGTGGGAGTTGCATTTAGCTATTTTTGGGGTCAATTGGGTTTTCCCTCTCTCTGTGAAGGAGATTCTTCTTTCTTGGAAAGGTTCCTTTGTGGGAAAGCATCACAAGAAGGCGGGGATGACAGCCTCGTTGAGCATTTTTTGGACTATTAGGCGGGAAAGAAACATATTGGTTTTTGAGGATGTGAATATTTCAATCAATAGAATGAAGTATACTTTCCTTTGTAATCTTTGGTTTTGAATCAACTTGTATAGTGTTGAGAGACCAAGGTCTTTGGTAGATTTTTTGATTGTAAATGATTTCATTGGTTTTTGTTGACAGCTGGTAGGTGTGCTCTTCTCTTTGCTTTCCCCTTGGGGGCCCTTTTGTATATCTCCTGTATACTTGGGGTTTTCCCAGGTTCTTTTTGGTTGTTTATTATACTTTGCTTTTATCCATAAAAAAGATAGTTTTCTTTCCTGTTGCCCTCTCTTGTTTTGGGGTCCTTGTATACTTCCTGCTGCTTGAGCCTGTCCCATTCTTTTTTAATAGATCTCTTGTATATGCATACACACACACATACATATATATTAATTTCTTTGTTTAATGACATGCCTTCTATTGGATTTGACCCTATTCTTAGGGCTTCTAAGATCAGTAACCTTTGATCAGAAAGAAAGACAGGATATATCAGGTTAAATTAGTGATTATTAATACTATATAAGTGGCTTCTAATATATTATTCCAACATTCAATTTGCCTTCTTGTCCCAGGAATTGGTGAGTCAATTTCAGAATGCAACTAGTGAAGGTATCCTGCAATCTGATTATACTCTAGTCATTTGTCTGCTTCAATTGATAGTGTTACTACCAAATACTCCTGACTCAAGCCTCTAGAAAAAATTGTTTTCCAACATGGGATTAGAGCACAGGTTATGATGGTCATGAGTTCAAATTTTACCGCATGTTAATTTCCCTACATTATTGAGTTTTAGGAAAATTGGTTGTCCAATAGCAGCTATATATGAATATTGGTTATAAATCTCGTAAACAGATGGGCAACAGTGTGCTTGTTCGAACACAAATCATTGCACTCAAGTATTCTATTTATGTCTACAAGAAGCCTGCACCATATTTATTCCATTAACGGGTCTCTAACCAGCCATTGGTGTCTCACGTATACAAATGCTAATAGCACTACATACTTGTCTGCACTGAACTGAAAGTCACTAAGACAAAAGTGGACCATTGGAGCCTTTTGATGACCAAAGTATAATTTTTCCCCTCTCATTCACCAATACTTGAATTGGAATCATTGACAAATATGTATGCTAAAATTAAATGTTTACATATTATTTGGTTATGATGGTGAGAGAGTCCAATTATAGAGGAGCCTAATCATTGTCTCATGTTGTGTGTGTGTGTGTGTGTGTTTCTTTTTCAACCTCAATAAAACCATAGGTATCAAAGGCATGCCTCAGGCACGCTTAAAGCCCAAGTGCCACCACTCCTAGCGGCAAGGTCTCGCCTCAAGCATTTTCAAGTTTTTTTTTTTTTTTTTCTTCTTCTCCATTTTCTCCGCCGTCGGGCTACGCAGAGAAGCCCTAGGACTTTTTTCTGTAACAAAGACCAAAATGAAGTCGTTTTGGTCTTATATTTTTTTTTCTTTTTAAACAAACCAAAACAACGTTGTTTTGGATAAATTATTTTAACTTGTCCAAAATAGAATCATTTTGAGTTGACCTTGAGTTTAAAAAGAAGCCTCTGGTGCACCAAAACGACGTTGTTTTGGCCCCCAAATGCCTGATTTGTGAGATTTCAGCCCCTTTAGCTCAGTTTGCATGTTCAACTCAGGAGAAAAAGCCTAACCTCACAACTACTTTATAATCCTTATAGAGAAAAGCAAAAAATCGCTAAATATCAAGAAATTAAATTGTGTAAAAATAGGAAACAACCATCAAAAAAATTATAAAATATATATTTGACATATGTTGTGTCTCACTTAAAAAAGTCCGCGCTTCAAGTGCGCCTGTGCCTCAAGGCCCCTAAGAGGCTTTTGCGCCTCGGTGCGCCTTGCACCTCAAATAAGTATGAATAAAACAAGGCTATATGTCCATTTAGAAAAGAGGTGCATGATAGTGTTACAAAGCTGGATAAAGGCTCCAACTGTAGCAAGGTAGGATAGCTGAGCTACAAATTATTGGATATATAGGAAGTATTCTGGGTGTCAACTGCTTGGTGCTTCATCGTTAAGAAAGACTGATGATTTCTGCCCATAATAATCACCAGATATATGATTTCATTTTTCTATTTTTATTTTTTCTATAAGTTCTGCATATGTTAGGCTGTGACATTCAGATAACAGTGGAAAAAAAGTAGTAAGTCTACCGCTATCGACAAAAATAACATGAATTGTGTAGGAGAATATTGCAATGGTCCACGTGGTAAAGTGGGTGCTGTTAGCCTGTTGGTGAAAATTATGAAGACATTACACCACATGCTAATTGTAAGTTTACTATGGTACACACTGTGTGCTCATTCTATCTATACTTGGGCTTAGAGGAAGTCAACTAAATGGATACTGAGGCTTCCTGGTTGAGGCCAGAGCAGAGCAACTCGAGAGGAAGGCTTGGGTTGGAGTGATGCAGTGTATCCCACGTGCAGATTTCTCTCAATAGGATTTCCAAAGTGAAAGAATCCCCAGTCTGGATTTCAGGTTAGGCCCCCCTCCCCAAATCTACCTGTGGCCTTATGTAAGGATCTGAAAAGAACGCAGACAGCTTAGATACAATGCTAATCCCTGGATGGCTGGTTTGTTTAGGGACCATAGAACTGTAAAACTAGCTTACAGCTAGATTGGCAGGTTTTGTTGCTGATGCAGTGGTTTCCATGTTGAGGGTGGCAATCGTCCTAGAGCCTGAGACAAATCCTTGTCTCATGTTAGCTGAAAGTTTTCTATATGTTTTGTTTACTCCTAGTTTACACATCTTATCTATCCAGAGCCAATAGCGCAGGCTATCCATTTAGCTTCATTCAAGGATGATTGCATCATCAAGTAGGGCAAAGTTTGTATTAATACACCCAACCTTCCCTTCAGCATAGACACAGATTTGAACTCCATATTCCAAAACAGACTAAAAAACCTGAAGGGTTGTCATTTTGAGTTACTTGACCATGTATTTGTGCTCTTCTTGCTGCTAAAGGTACTTGAACCAGCTTTTGTTCTTTTACATTTACTTATCAACGGAATGGTGTTTCTAAAAATGTCTTACACTCTTTACAAAAGTAGCTGGTTTTCACTTCCCTCGACTTCAACTTCAGGTTATTTATTAAATGCATTCTGTACCACTCATACCTGTACTCAGAACCAGTCCAGAAAGATCAAATTATATCCTAGCACTTTGATAACACTTTGTCATGACCTGTGTAAGTATTGTGTGCTTTGAGCTGTTGGTTCTCAGAGGCTGTTAGATGTGTCTATATGTAGAGCCTAAGTTGCCCTTCATTGTAGCCCCCGAAAACCCGGGGGTCAGTTGACTGTAGATTACCCACGAAAACTTGTGGATGTCGGGTAGCTAGATCTTATCTTGTTAATGTTCCTTTTGATCGGGCCAAATAATTTAACAAAAATCGAATGAGTCTCGCTTTGCTCTGAGGCTCTGCCCAACACAACTTATGGGATATACAATAGCATTATCCATCCGGGCTCAATATAACCTATTATTTACATGAGGTCCATTTATGAGTAAAGTGGCCCCAGCCAGATTCCATTATCCATACTAAAAAATATACAGAGCTATATTACCATAATTCTTAATGGTTTAATTACAACATATACAAAAAATATATGCTAGAACTAGTTGGTTCGGACATCTTTAAAAATGATTACAAAGCCACAACCATGCTTTTTCATAGTGCGGCCTCGAGTGGCGAATCAGGATGCTCCACACTTTGAAATGTTTTTCCCATAAAGGGTGAGCCACACCCAATAGAGTAAACTTCCTACAAGGGTTATTCCCCACCTAAGTGCACATACAATGGTCATGTTCCACGATTCACACATTTCCATGAATTATGTCTTAGGTTGTAATTAAATGTCGTGAAATGAGATGAAATTTCAATGTCTGCGATACCCAGAGTCTTGCCGACTCTTATCCTTTTGATCGCTGTGACTCCCATCTTAGAGTCCTTAATGACTCACATCACGTGTCATCGAACATTTGGATTACATCCAATGATCGTTCTGACAAAATTGGAATTTTGTTTTAAAAATAAAGTTTTTGGATATTACGCCTCAATGTTCATTTATATTCAAAACCATGTGTCTTTTTGTGGGTAGTGAATTTTTGGGGTCTCACTTGAGAGAACCATGTAGCCTCGCTCACGGGTTTTCACCTTTGGACACATATGTATAACAAAAAATATGGGGCTTTCGCTGATTAAGTATCTATCCCTGCCTTTATTGCAGGCCACATATTTTCATTTTCATGTATACAACTGTGTGACCTTGTTGGACGTTGTCCCACCATACCGAGCCCACCCAATCAAACACCAAACGCAGTGTTGATTATAACCATGCATTGACACCCATTTCATGTGATGTCCCCGTGCATATGCAATGTGATGTGTCATTTCATGTCTATACCATGTCACATATATGATGAATGCTATATGGACAATTCTATTCATGCATATCACCTATGCATCATGGATAATTATATTAATCAGCATAAAATATCCAAACGATCACACATTTCATGTCAACATATTTGCACACACATATCAACAAGTCATCAACAATCAAGCAATGACATACTTTATCCTCTAGGCCAAATTGTGACATAACATGTCCACAAATAGCCTATAAACAAGCCATGCAATGGCCTTATCCATACACAAACTCATCACATGTCAATACATCAGGGCACACATATTAACCTTCAATCAATAACCATCAAGCATGTCACTCAAACTCAAGCAATGACAACTTGATCCTCAAGACCAGTTGTGGCATAGAGATGTCCATAAAACATTTATTTCAACAAGCCATAATAGACCACGAATGATTCAGAACTCGGTTAGAAACTAGCCCTAATAGTCCCGAAAATGCGGACACAAACCATTAAATAGCCTAAGTTGTAGATCTAGGGAAATGAGACCATAACCCAGGTTGTACAAGTCAGTTTGGAGTGATTCGAGCTACATGTTCTGGTCTGGCTATAATTTCCCACTTGGAGAACATTAGTCAAATTCCCTCTTTCTGACAGAAAATCGGTCACAGAAATAAAAGGTGTATGAGGTTAAAATAAGGCAGCCTATGGTAGTCCTGGAAAATGGACCATAACTCGAGTTATAGAGGTCCAATTTAGGTGATTCAAATGTCTAACATCAAGTTCTCAGATACAACTACAATTTCCATGAAGGACTCTAGTCCAATTTCCCTCTTTTTCCCCAGCAGAAAATCGGTCCCAAAATGCGGACGGTGTGTGAGGTCCAAAAGCAGGCCTTCAATGTCGATCTTGGAAAATGGATCATAACTTAAGTTATAGAGGCCTAATTTAGGTGATTTAAAAGTCTAACCTCAAGTTCACAATTGCAGCTACAATTTCCAATAAGAATACTAGTTCAAATTCCCTCTTTTTCTAACAAAAAATTAGTCCAAAAATCTGGACATCATGTAGGGTCAAAACAGGGCACTATTTCCACATCCCCAAAATTTTGCCAAACAGCTCCTTAGGGCAAAACATGGTCAAACACCCTTAGGGCATAAAACACAACCAAACAACCCTTAGAGTGAAAAATAAACCAAAGTAGGAAAAATCTCTACCTCTTGGAGCGTAGAAAAACCGAAGGAAGTCTTAGAATACCTCCACAATCACGAAGAATTCAATTTCACGAAACCTCTTCCTTTGGATCTTGTGAAATCGCCATTTTGGTACCCACACACCCAGCCTCGTCGAGTAGATGACTTTTCGTTCTTAGCGAAAGCGGTGAAATGGAAGTGGAACTCCGTAAATCGAAGAGAGAAGTCTTGAGAATTCTCTTTCTCTCCTCTTCACTCTCTCTCACGTCTTTGCTTTCGAGAAAATGTAGCCCTCTCCCGAATTTCTCTTTTGTTCTAGCAATGCTTAAGTTATGTAGCCACGATTGTGCCACGTGTCCTTGACTTATGGGTCGTTTTGCTTCGAAACAATTTATTTCGTCCCGGTTCAAGTTCAATTTATTTTAAATAAACTTTACTTAATTATTTTCAATTTTGAGAATTTTCTCAAAAATGCAGTTTAGATTCTGCAAGTAGGACACCCCAAAAATCGTGAAAATCCATTTGTCGTAATTAATGAAATTTATGCAGGTAAGCTGGTTTGTGAGGCAGAATCCAACGGTGAGGTCCATTTCGCTATCCAAGATCTAGAAAAATTCTAGATTTGCAACCTGTACTATTGCGACAATTTACCGTTTTGCCCTTTTAGAGTAGAAAGGATGAATAGAGTCGAGGACACGTGAAGCTGGCGTAAGGCACATGTCTAACAAGCATTAGGTGCCATGGCGAAATTGGGAGAGGGTGGCCCATTTCTGGGCGATACGTGAAGGAAGAAAGGAAAGAGGTTTCAGACTTCTCTCTTCAATCATGGGTTAGGTCGGTCGAGGTGGGCGAAGCAGTTCATCTGCTCGGCGAGAAACTAACCTGGTGAGGATTCGCCAAGATCTGAAGGAAGGGGTTTGAGAAATCAGTCTTCGGTTTGCAGGAGGTGTTCTCGAGACCTCCTTATGTTCTTCTAGGCTCCCGAAGTGAGATTTTCTGCTGATTTATTTAAACTCACAGAGGCTATTTGGCAAAATTTGGGGATGTGGGAATGGTGCCTGTTTTGTTATATAATGTCGGTTTTCAAGGGATTATTTTCGGTTAGAAAATAGAGCTGGACCGATGTTCTTCTTGGAAATTAGTTGCAATGTGACGAGTGCGGCACGAATCACCCAGTAGGATACCATAAGCTGGTTATGGTAGATTTTCACAGACTACTTCTGACGCCTTGTTTGACCCTGCCTCTGTCCCGATTTCAGGACGACATTCGAAAAGGGAAGTGGAAAATCACTTCATGAAGTATGGTTAATATCTAGAAATTTGATGTTGGGCACAGTACCCGAACCCCATACCTTTGTTGATTTTGGCTGATTTTTCGGTTGGGAAAAAGAGGGAATTTGGACTACTGTTCTCCATGGAAATTATAGATGCATCTACTTATATACATCAGGATGATATAAAGGTATGGAATAAACCAAAGGATATTCTAAGAATATCGTAGGGAATAAACCATAGGATATGATATTCTAAGAATATCCTAGAGGTCATCGAGAGGATATTCTAAGTATCTTATGATTACCAGTAACTTCCCATAAATTTGGAGCGTATAGGTTATATGCGAAACTGTTATAAAGAGTGTGTAATCTATCAGATCTGCAGCGACAATACGGCGCTGAAGTGTTCGCGCGTCTTGCAAAAGCTTATTTATAAAGGTGTAGTCACATCCAGATTTGCCTACGACGTCGACACCTAAGGTGTTCCACGATGGAGTTGATGTGATCGGATTGGGGACTGTCAGAGAAGATCCGACTGAGAAAATTCGTCGGAGGAGATCTGATTGAAAAGATCCCTCGGAGGAGATCCATTGAAGGAGATGCGACTAAGAAGATTCGCTAGAGCAAAGGGCTCACTCCAGAACCAACCATGGCTCTGATACCATGTGAAATGAGAGAAGAAAAGAATGCTTTTCTTTTTTATGGAATGAGTGAGTCAAAAAAATAGTACATGTTCTATATACTTATATACATCAGGATGACATAAAGGTAGAGAATAAACCAAAGGATATTCTAAGAATATCCTAGGGAATAAACCATAGGATATTCTAAGAATATCCTATATTCTCAACAGTCTCAAACAAAGTTTTTGATCAAGACCTTGAAAGCCTTGTTCCAAAAGGTTTTCAAGTTAAGGGCTTCACCTCTCCGGTAAAGGCTAAAGTACCAAAGTTTTGCAGTGTTTGGGAATCAAAATTATCAAGGAAAATCATGAAGGTTCAACTTTGGGAGGTGGGGATGTTGAAAGTCAGGTCATGGTGTAGGTTAGGAGGAAAAGGTTGACTGAGTGGTCATCCACGGTAGTATTAATTTATGTCTAAGAATGTATTGGGTTTATGTAGTTTTCATGAGAATTATAAGTTGGAATGATCGAGGATTGGGTTCCAAGAAAAAGAGGAGTTTGGTCAAAAGATTTTTAAGGTCTCAAGACCCAAATATTGAGATGCTTCAGGAAACTAAGATAGAAAATTGGGACAAGCGATTTTTGGTTAGCGTTTGGAGAAGGAGAGATAGAGAATGGGCAAATCTTTCAGCATGTAGGGCCCCAACAGGAGTTGCAATCATTTGGGATTCAAACAAGTTTGAGTGCATTGAGAAGGTGTTAGGGTCTTTTTCTGTTTCAGTGAAGTTGAAGAAGGTTCTTTTTGGTTAACTTCAATGTATGGTCCGAATAAATTGCATTGGAGGAGATTGGGCAGATTTTTGTTCACAATTGAATGGCGTAATTTCTTCCTACATTGTATCCAAGGGGCTTTCCCAAGATGAACTTCTAATCACAACCCAATTTGTTTGGATATCAATCCTTTTAAGTGGGGATCAACACCATTCAGATTTGAGAATATGCTTTGATACCACAGTTACTTGACCGAGGAAACAATATGTTGCAACTAAAGTGAGAGTTGAGACAAAAAGGAACACCAGGATTTACATGGTAAAACCCTCAAGAAGAGGGAAACATCCGCGGGGCAACAAAAGAAATTTTCAATATCGGAGAAAGAATTACAACCTCTTCCTTACTTAGGAGAGAACAATTCTCTGCAAGAAAGAGTGCTACCGATCTCGCTCTCATAACCTCCCAAATGGAGAAATTACTGTTAGTAAGGGATGAATGGAATGGAGTGCGTAAGGTACCTCTAACACAGATAAGAATGAATTTAAATGTGAACAAGCGGGTCCCAGGCTATCAAGCTTTCCACCACCTTATCAACTTTTCGATGGTCGAAAAGTTGAAAGGGTGGTGGAAAAGTTGATAAATAAGGACCACTACTTGTTTGAAATTTGAAGGATTAACCTTTATAAATAGGGCATTTTGCACGGTGGAAATTATCCCGAGATTATAGAGAGTTTTTGCCGCATTTAGAGAGGTATAAATGAGATTGAGTATTCTTAGAGAGGTCTAGATGTCTTCTCCAGTAAGGAAGAGGTTGTGTTGCTCTGGAATAATGAAATTCTTCTCTTTACCTTGTGGATGTTTCCCTATATAAGGGTTTTTACCATATAAATCATGGTGTTCTTCTCAACTCTTTCACTGGTGCAATATATTTAGGTCAAATATGATGTTATCAGAATATGATGGTACTATTCGCACTATCCAAGAGGAACGACATGTGATTGGATTAAAGAAGATTTTGTTGTCTATAGGGCATCTAGATGAGTTGGGCTGCAAGATACAAATGGACTAGGGGATCGCAAAGGTTGTTAGAGGTGCACTAGTGGTAATGAAGGCAGAGAAGATCGGTTCAAATTTGTACATGCTATCGAGAGAAACATTATAAGAGGATGCATCAACCAATGGCAAAGAAGAATCAACTATGATGTGGCATCACAAATTGGGCCACATGTCAGCACAAGGTGAAGATTCTCTCAGATCGGAAGCTTCTCCTAGGACTAAAGTTCATGAATCTACCATTCTGTGAAGATTGTATCACCAGTGAGCAACATAAACTAAATTTCAACATATCCACTACCTTTAGCAAATGCATTCTAGCGCTTGTTCATTATGATGTTTAGAATCATTAGTCCATCACTAGGAGGAAGTAGCTAGGAAGCTGGACTGACCACGAGTCGACATAGGCGAGACAAGGACGGCAAATTCCAAAAAACTAGGACACAGTATAATAAAATAAAATAATTATCCTTACAATCATAACTACTACTACAATTAACTAATTAACTCATATAAAATTATTTTCATCCCTTTTCCATTTTTTTAAAACACAAAGAAAAATAATTTATTTATTTTTATGACACAGGAAAATAACAAATTATTAAATATGATATTAAGTTATTAAATATGATTTTTTTTACAAATGTAATTAGTATATAATATTTAAGTCAGTGTATTAAAAGATTTATTTTAATTTTTAGCCTAATACGTATAAACATGGAAAAAACCTAGATTTGCATAATTAATTTTAATAATTATGATTATTCGAAATTCTATTGTTTTAATTTGATCTGTCAAGTTTGAATATTTGAATATTTTGATTCTGTGATCAATTTCATTTGACATTTTTGGCTATGAGATGTTTTGACAACTAATTATGAATATTGTCTTTAACACATGTATTTTTGCTTAATTTGGTCATTTTTAGACATTTTTAAAAATGTTTTCATCAAATTTTATATAATTTTTGCCTTACCAATATTTTTGTAAAAATCCACAATATTTTCTGAGATATCGAAGAATGCTAAGTAAAGAAATGATCAAATAGATTCAAAGGTTATGGTTTTTTAAAAGTGGGGCCCGAATTGAATTGTGTAACTGTGATGTTAGCCCGCCATTTGTAAAAAACCCATGAAATAAGTCGGCTGATGTCACATCCATATCCTTGTATTGCCATTAGTATCAAAGCGCTGTGACTTCTTAGTTGGTCAACGACACGCCATGTGGCGTGTCCGACACGTATCCGATGCGTGTCCACATCTCCGACACACGGACATTTCACCCATTTAACCGTGCTTTCTAGGGGCAAAGTACTTTCTATCATTTATGGATGATTCTTTAATGGAATGTTGTGTTTACTAAGTATGTAAAGTGTCAAGAAGGGATGGTTGGGAAGGGCGAAATTTATGTGAAATTCAGGTTTAAGTAGAGAGTTTGAAGATATTAACACCATGCCATGGTCCAAAAAATAGTATTCAAATAAGACATTTTTCATAACTACTCTAATTTTAAAACGTGGTTGGAGATAAACTTACTTGTTGTTCACTTCTCGTTGAGTGCAAAGGTTCAAACTCTAATGAGACTCTAACCACTGCTAATGGGATTGTCCAACTGTCATCTACTTGTGGCACTACTCCTCTTGCCGCACCACTCGAGGACTTGCTCTCACTCTCACAGTCACAGTCAGAATGCTTGATCAAGACTTGAGAATTGAGAGGTGAGTAATTCCTTCTCAACTGACCCTTTTATAGACCTTAGGGGAGATCACGGGTTGGGTTAAATTTGTTATTTTCCTCTTTTGTTGATCAATTAAAATCCCAGTTTTAGATTCACAAGGTTTTTTTTTCTTTTTTTTGCTTTTGGGAAGAATCTTTGATGCAACTAGAGGAATCTCTGATTCATCTAAAAAATATTTGATTTTTGGTTGTGATCTTCGTTCATCAGTTGAAATCTCGGTTCAGATTCATTGGTTTTTTTTTCTTTTGGGAGGAATCCCTGACTCATCTGAAAAAAGTTATGATTTTTGGTTGTGATGGGAAAAGTAGAACCTAGATTCTCTATGAAATCACATGGATTCAAAAATTTTGACCGAGTTTAACTCGAAAACTCGGTCAAGTCAGCCAATTTTCACCAATTCATTGTCGAGTATTGTATCTAGTTTCATTAATTTATTGAAACATAACATGTTTGGTTTTATGGTCTGAGCATTTTTTTTTTCTTATCAGATGGTCTGAGCAATTTTCTGTTCTCAAAAAGCAGTAAGCGGGTGCAGAAATTTGTTTGCCTTTCCACTTACTTTTAGGTAATAAAGTTTAAAGGAAAAGCTATTTTAAAGGAAAAATAAATTGGCTTTGTCGGCTGAATTTAAGAATTTTTTTTAAAAAAAAATAAATGGAAAACAAGAATAGAGTGAATGATATTTATAAACTTGATCACACCTGGTAGAATATTGTGCAGGTCTCTCCTAACAGCTCTGAAAAAGGGATGGACTGCAATAATTGCAGTCAAGAATTTTTTAGAGTTTTTAAAAAAGATGAGTTGCAGATGGGGATTCAGCAGAAATCTCTGCAACACTAAAGAGCATCAAATTAATTAAAAGACTTCTTTTGAATGCTGCCACTGATTTTTAAATATGAGGAACAATATAGCATCCTCATAATTGTTGATTCTCAAACGAGTATAAAAAAATCTCGGGAATCATTCTGTTTTAAGGTGTGCTTATTTTCCCCTGGTTCCTTGCAAAGCTTATGTTTTTGTAAAATCACTAACTAATGTATCTTTTTGGTGCAGAAACAAAGGAGAGAATAGCTGCTAATTTGGCTAACTTTGCCTATGATCCTTACAATTACAACTTCTTGCGGCAGGTTAGTCTCTTGGAAATAATTGGTGGCAAGTATGAACTATATTGTTTCTGCCCTGATCTGGTATGTACAAATTTGTGTCTGATCTTAACAGCTCAATGTTTTGGAACTTTTCATAGACTGCATGACAGAATCAAATGAAAAACTTGTTGAATTTGGGGTTGGAGGGATCTGCAATTCTTGTGTTGGTAAGCCCTATGATCTAAATGTATGGTTGATTCTTTGGTAACCCTGAACATACATGGATTTTGCTTAAGTAGCCAAGGTGTTTCTGTTGAAATAATGAATGATAGTGCATGTTTTGTATTATGAACAATACAGTTTTATTGCTCTTTCTGTATCTCAAGCAGATCAGAAAAATCTTTATATTATCTCACTAGTTGTGGTGGAATCCCTCTCTTATCATTCAGTAACATCATTAGTTGAAACACTTCTTAGTGAATTACCATGGTTTGTTTGGCTGTTTGATCTTTATTCTAATGTAGATGTTGATTTGTTTGCAAATATATTTCAGACCATTAACATTGAACAGATTACAGAAAGCACATTGTAATATAGGCCCAATGCACAGCTCAGTTTGGATAAATTATTAATAAGCTGAATTAGAGGAAAACTAACATATTGTGGAATTCTTACTGCATAAGTTGATCTCTAGGTTTAAATTTTGAGGTTTAGTATTGGGAACATCTTTTTGTCTACTGCTTTTTGTACAGGCAGCAGCATTGGATACCCAAGGTCCAACTATTGACAAATGCATTGCTTTCAGAATATGGAGACCATCTTGCTGGCTTGACATGCCACGTAGTGATTAGAGGATTCACATTTTTAGCCTTTCTAGGCCGCAAAAGATAATATATATGATTGCTCCAAATGCATAACTAGTATGCTAATCTTGGCAATTGTTTTCCAAGATTCATGGCAGGTCTTACCATAGAAATTTTCACTGTCATAGCCATTGCGAACGATTATGCATTTGTGACCCCAAATTTGAAATGTGCATTGGTAAGTCTGTATTAAACCTAGGCTCGTCGTATTTGTACTCATTTTGAGTTAAGGGTAATATTCTTGCCAGAGGCTTGTAAATTTGATTCTTCTGCTCTCTTAATTGATTAACCACATTTATATATTATAATTGGTAGGTGAATTATGCTCTTGGGGCATTGTACTACATCTGTAATGAATCAAACAAGGAAGAGATTGTGAAGCCAGAAGTGGTGGATGTCATCAAAAGGTATGCTGCAGCTGAATCAGTGATTATAAGCGGGTAATCCTTGCCATCTGCCTTTTTGATAGCCTCTTTAATCAAAGACAATGTTTCCACTTCGGTCGAATCAAGTTAGACCGTCGATTAGTGACCTTTTCAATTAATTCCTATCGGTTCAATGGCAATACGCGAATCGATAGCTTTTTGATTTATTTGTAGTGGCGACGAGGCGGCGAAGCCCTTGTCACAACATGATGCTAAGATGAGATCCATTATTCTTTATATTACACAAGCCTAATATTATTTTCTATTTAAATAATTTTAATATCAATGAATTATTTTTATTGCTATTTCAAATTGATTTCACTTGTTTAGGTAACATATATAAAGATTAAATAATTTTAAAATATATTGGTTTTTAACTAGTTCCGATTATAATTAATGTTCTTTGATATTTCTTTAAGAGAATTATTTTTCATTGCAATTTTTTTACCTTTCTTAGATTATACTTGGTTCCTAGAAAATTGGAGAGAAAATATAAGGGAAAAATTAAAAATTAAATTAAAGTTAATAACTTTTTTTTACATCTATTAACCATATTGTATTACATTACTTTGTTCTGGAGTCGATTCCCTATGTCCATTACCATTTGAGCTAGACCTTAAGAGCAAATTAAAAGTTAATAACTTAATTTTACTTGTTACTTTTTTTCTTTTTTTGATAACTAAACATTTTAATTATAATATAATAAATTTTCCCTTTGGGACTTGAATTCGAGATCCCTCATTTTCCCTATGTCTTGATTTTTTGAAAAGTTGAACGATCTATCATATTAGTTAGGTATGATTGGTTAATTTTAGTTGTTACTGATTTTTATTTGTTACTTTAAACCCATTTTAATTATTTTAACTCATCAATATAACTTCTTTTTTTTTAAATTAATAAGGAAATCGAATATAAGGAAATCAATTTGTTTAACATTTTTTTATTATTTTTAGTTTCTTTTTTCTTTTTTGAGGATCAAACACAATCAGTATATTGGATATTTTTCTAAAATAAAAAATTACTTACTTTTGAGGCTTTCCAAATTAATTATTTCTACTTAGTCTTTATTAGATTTAGCTTATTTGTTTTTTTCCTTTTATATTATAGTTAAAGAACTTGAAAATATTCTAAATATAAATTAATTTAATTATATTTCATATTTTATTATTTCTAATGGGACATCTACTTTTTTTGAAAAAAAAGGTATTTTTCTTTTCTTAATGGAGGTGGAGAACAGTTGAGTGGTTGACATCTAAAGAATCCCAGCCTCCCAAAAGGCTAATTTATGGAATATATATATATATATATATATATATATATATATATATATATATATATATATATATACAGAAAATATCAATTCAATATTTATGTTTTCCTAAAAACAATCTTATATATTATATATGATATAAAGTGAATAAATATCTAAAAAAGTTCGATCTTTAATATAAATAATTTTTTATAACTCTCAAGTTTGGATTTTTCATATAGTAAAATGTTCTCGTATTCAATAAGATCAGCCCTTTCTCTTTCTATATTTGTCTTGCAAAATGTTGATTGATTTATTACATGAACTAGACATATAACAGACTAATAGAGACAATTTATCAAATAATTATTTAATAATCTTTTGTTCTAAATATATGATAAGTATGACATGTTTTCTATACTCTAATATAGAAACTAAGGGTATTTTCGTTATTTTTCACACATTAACCTTTAAAACCGGACACGTGGATCATGAATGCTGCCGAACGAAAAATACAAACAATTATATATATATAATAAACCTCAATAAATCCCATAGACTAAACAAATGATTAAGATATTCATTGTAAGACTCACATTAGAATGCAGTCCTCGCAGTAAATTTTTTGAAAAATTATTAGTGATTTGATAGCTGAGCCCTTAAAATAAATCTCCATCACCGATTTGTTATGGGCGGTGCGGAGTTTGGAAATATGGAAATTCTCGAATCTTTGTGTTCTTGAAGGTAGTAATTTTCTTGCATTACTAAAAATCTTCTTAAATGGATGGCGACGATTGAGTTTGTCGAATCTTTGTGTTTGATTGGTAATGATAAAATTGGAAGCCAAATATTGAAGAAGCATTATGTCATTATCGAAGTCATTTATCGCCAAACTCGCTGAGTGTTTGATATTTTATGAATTCGATGCCGATTATGACAACCAAATTCAAATTCTACTTTCCTCACCAATTGGTTTAAAATTAATTTAATATTTTCAAAAAGTGTTTCATTCAGCTCATCCTTCCTTAAAGTACTTGGAAAGGGCTCCATAGAGGAGGTGAACTCCAAACTCCATTTAGGAAATAAGCACATATACGGGGAAAAGCAAATGCCATTTGTTGATGTTTTTTAAGACACTATTTTGACTTTTTTTTTTTTTTTTTCATCTATTCAATGTAATATAATATTATAGTATTTTGTTCTAATTAACATTTTATTGTTCTCTAAAAAATATGAGGTTTTGGTGTTCTTCCTATTTTTTTAGAACACAAATAATGGCAACCAAATAGATTTTCAATGTTATATATGTTTTTCAAAATAAAAAACAGTTTTCAGATATAAGAATCAAATGGTTCCTAAAATTTAGCAAAAAAAAACTTTGATAAATAAATATTCAAATAAATTTATATTCTCTCTCTCTCTATATATATATATATATATATACTAATAAATAGTTAATTAATCGTCAATAAAACATAGTTCAAGTGGTTAAAAACTAAGATAGCATAAAAAGGGGAGAATATATGATTCTAGTCCCAATTGGTATAAATTTATGAAGAATATATTATTAATGTATTACAAAGTAAATAAGTGTCAACAAAAATCAACCAATCTAATTTTAAATGTGCTATTTATTATAAAAATAAATAAAAATTAAAGGGGGTGGTCAAATATTTCAAGTGAAGCAGCATATTAGTTAAGTAAAAATTGGGCTTCATTGTTGAGGGCAAGACACAAGTAGTGATGGAAATAAAAAAAAATATATTCCCTAGTTGTTGTTTGGTGGGAGAGAAAATCAATAATAATATTTTGAGAATTAGAGGATCATTCAAAAAGTAGGCGTTGGAGAAGATGATGGCGAAAAGCATTTTAAGAAGGTTAGATTCAAAGTGTTAGGTGGGACTTGGTTGATACTTTATATGGTTACCACAAAAGATAGGGCGTGGTTGGAAAAATCTTCTCCCTAACCTTTGCCACCCATTGCGTCTTTATTTACAATTATGCCATCCCTTTACTATCTTCTTTTCTAAATAAACTTTAAAATATAAAAACATTAATGAATAAATAATTATATTGGCTCGTCATGTGATAGGGCCTTAACTTTTTCCGTCGAAGAGTTATTATAAGATAGACTGGGAATCGTTTCGAACCCAAGTGTCGACAAAGCGTTTAAAATTGATGTATGATCGTATCATTTCATAATCCTTTAGAAATTGGATATCTGCAGACGACTAAGTGGCTTACACTTTGGATGACAGTAACCGGGGCCAGGCACTGGGATGAGGTAGATCACTTTTCTAGGTAGTCATCTCATATATCTGGAAGCTCTCATTAAGCCTTGATAATGGGGCGTCGAAACCGATCGAAGATTGATCGGTAGGTGGGGAGAACGCTTTGAGTTTAAATGAGAAATTAAACCCAAAGTAGGCACATTAGATAGGAGAAATATACCAGTTTAAATCTGCTTCACATTTTTTGTGGAGCAGATGTATGATCTTATCGTTATCTGTCTTGAGAAATCGAGAACGTTCGAGGGACGATATTTACTCACAGTGGTTTCTGGCTGGGATGCGTTCGCTCGGGACCGGCGGCTTTGGGGCGCGGATAACTCTCTTCTAGGTGGCCTGCCGTGCGTGTCATTTCTCGATGAAAGCAGCCGATGATAAATTAGGTCGAGCACGTCGGAGGATTCGATCAAAGATCGACCTTATTATAGGTGGGAGAAATATGTTCGAACTAATCTGTTCCAGCTCTTTTTTGTGTGGAATAGATGAGATCGTTCATCATTACTGGCTCCTTAAGAGCGTAAGGAGGGTAGTTTCGATGGGACAATTTACTTCTTGTAGAGAATACAATCAAAAAAATTATCCCTCTTGTCTATTTCATATGGCCCTAGATAGAGGATGAAAATGGCCTAATATCCTGGGGTTTACTCAAAAATTCTTTGTTCTAAACCCCTTAAAGAGTTACTTTAAATCGAAGATTTACTCCATTCGATAACTTCTATGCGGAATTAGTTGAGGCATGTGTTGACATTTACATACATACATACATACATACATACATACATACATACATACATATATATATATATATATATATATATATATATATATATATATATATATATATATGGAGTTACTATTTTAGTACATTATAAAAGAATTATTTTAAAAAAGGAATGTTTGTTTGATAAAATTTAATCAGATGGTTAAAAAAAATATAATATGCTTAGTAATTATGATTACATGACCTCAAAAAGATAAAAATTCTATTGAATAAATCATATTATTTCAAAATATATTACATATTTCTGCATCAAATACTAAGAACGCCTTTATTGAAAAAACCAATTTTATATGCACTAATTTTATTTTTTATTTTTAAATTAATTCTTATTTTATTTGAAATAAAACTAAGGGTCATCTCAATTCATATTACGGTGTTTAATCAATGTTCTAAAAATTGATTTGACCGTGGTTCAATTATTGGTTCAACCTCTTAATCATAAATCGATAACTTTTTTTTGTTCAAGATTTTTAAATCATTGTGTTTAACTATTTAAAACTTTCCAAATGCTTAAATTTGTAGCCAACCTTAAAATATAACTCTTAAAAAGGTGAGACATGATATAATATGCAAAGATTTTATTAAAATTTATATTAACAAACCATTTGTAGAGATTTGTTAGGTTCTTCAAACAATAAGGTCAGAACAAAACTAAAAAATTATATAAAAATTAGGTAATGGTGAATTTTTATAAACAAAGAAAAAAAAAATTAAGATGAGGATTAAGTATTATATAGAATTAAATCCTGCGAGATATCACATATTTATTAAAAAAAAATTGGTTGATACACTCATTTAATTCAATAACTAAATCCATTTTATTTAAAAAATAAATAAACATTTTCAATTTAAAGATAAAACAGAATAATATATGTTACATACTCGATTCATGCATTAAATTTTATAAACAAACATTTTATTATGATTGATTGATCATAATACTACTGTCGATCACTCGATAATAAACAAATAAAATGATATCCTTCAAAGAAATCATTATATATTTTACAAACATACTGTCTTTTAGAAAATAATGGTCGATCAAATAAGAACGAAAGAGATAGAACACCAAGATTTACGTGGAAACCAAAATAGGGAAAAAAAAACCACGGACAGCGAAGCTATAAATCCACCGTATCAAAGAAAGTACAAGAAAAAGAGAAGAGAATAAAAAGATGAGAGAGTTACAATGTTAATTCTCAGCCTCTCTAAAACTCTCTATCACCGTGAAACCCCGAAAATATAACATATTTATATGTTTATAAAAGAAACCCTAACCCATAAAGCAAAGTCGATGTGAGAAGGTCCAAAGATAGACACTTGTCATGACAAAACACACTAAAAGTATAACAGTGGAAGAGCTCGCATGTCGTGACAAGCAAATGCTTGCCGTGGCTTGTTACAGCAAGCTGGAACCTGTGCGACAAGTCCCCTGTTTTGGACTGCATTATTCTTTCGTCTTTTTGACTCAAGAATTCGGGTCACCAACACTAACACTATCTAATATACTTTATCGAATTTAAAGTAATATGATATTTAAAAAAATAGATAAAAATCATTAAATCACTTATTACACTATTAACCTTAACCTAAAACACTCAAATGTGTAAAGCGCTTGATATTGAAAGACTTGTTCCATACTTGCCAAAACATAGTTTAAAAATAATTATTTTGATTAACAAACCCAAAATTATATTTGGCATTTTTAGTAATACTTTTTATGATATTATCCTCCTTAATATTTTTTAGGAACCAACTTTTAGTTATATTCTAAGTAAAAAGGTTTGTTAGTCCAAGGGTTCTTCTCAAGGATTTGATGAAACAAATCATAATTAAGTGCATTAATATTTGACGATCAAGTTAAGTGACAAGCACAAGAATTTCGATCCAATTCAATCATCAAGTATGGAAGAAAAATCCATATTACGACTTAACATAAGATGGATATGATGGTGCACTTAATTAGAGCATTCATTTTTCTCATACAAAATGATATGATTCATTATCAATATCCATCAAAGTTGTTGGATTATCCCTTATCGGTTGTTGAAGGGGTTGGTGATGACTTTATAAGTGTGAGGGAAAACCTGTTCTCAAGTAGCTTTTAGGATTGAAAAGATCTAGATCGCTTTAACAAACATTATTAGGATTCGGGTTATTAGCAGTCTGGCGAAAGTCGAGGCGGGTTGTCATTTCATAGACAGGGCCGATGTGTGAGGGGGAGATTGTTGAGTTATCCCACATCGGTTGTGGAAGGGATTAATGATGACTTTATAAGTGTGAGGGAAAACCTCATCTCATTAGCTAATTTTTATGATTGAGAATGTCCAAGATCACCTAATAAAAGTGCAATATAACAAATTTTATGCAAAAAATAAAAAATAATTCACCTACCTTTTATTTTTCATTTCACATAGAAAAACAAAACATTATCAAGTATTCCATTGATATAATTAAGATTTTCTTGAATTTAATTAAAAAACAAAGGGAAAGAATAGGTTTTAGATAATCGATTTGATATCATGGTAAAGAATGTACAAAGAATTTGTATTACATGGTTCGATTATAACAAAAAAAAAAAAAGTGGTTCAAGTAAAAAAAAAAAAAGTATGATGGGACATTAAACACATAAATATCATAACTATTTAATATATTATTATAACTAGTGAATGTACTATTAAGTTTTAGATTCAAATATTTTATTTAAAAAAAAAATTATAAAATTAGTTTAAAACCCAAACTAATACCCAAAGTAGTGCATTTGGACCACGTAGGAGTAAATGTGTTGTCATGGACAAAAACAATTGAAATTTTTATTAAATGCCGTTATCATGGACAACGATAATTAGAATTTGTATGTCGAATCAGTTTGTCGAAGACGGCGGTATTTGATAAGAATTGATATCTGTCGATAATGCGGCGTTGTTATCACATCTTGTATTTTGAGCGTTAGTTTGGGTTAAAAGCAATTTTATAATTTTTGAACTCACCATTGATCCCTAACTCTATCTTATTATCATAATTACCGAATATATTACTATAACTACTTTTTATTCGTGAATCACAATTATTTTTTCTTGATATATAATGTGAAACACGTAATACAAATTCAATATGGTTGTAGTGAATGTGAATGTGAATGTGAATGTGGATGTGGAAATATCTTCTCATAAGTAAGGCTATATGGTAGACATGGAAAGATAAGACCAAGAAAGTTGAAAATTGTTGTTTTGGCCTTTTTTTTTTTTGGAAAAATTCAAAGGGGGCGGCATATTTGTAAATTAGATGACTATATAAATATAAATATAAGAACAAGTTTCTTGACTCCTTCACACCGCCAGCCCGCATTGCAGTTTCTGAAATATTTGATCTCTCCCACTGCTTGGTTATCGCTTGCAAAAATCCAGTGTGGGAGAAATGGGATTCGACAAGATCAAAGTCGCCAACCCCATCGTTGAGATGGATGGTCAGATCCTGATCCTTCTCTTCTCCTCCCTTTTCGTTTAGATCCCGTCATTTCACTCACATCTCGTTTTGATTCTTTCTCTACTGGGATTTTGCTTTTCATGATTCTTACTTGTTGGAATTTGTTTCATTATAATCGATCTGTTTGCGTAAGGGTGTCTCTGTATGTGATACCCTTTTGCTGGTTGGATAAGAATGTTTGATTTGCAGAAACGGTAGTCAGAATTTAGTTCAGTTTAAGCTCAAATCTTTGGGTGATTTGGATCCGTGTATGTACATGTTGAGTTCAATGACTGGAAAATAGTGGCCAGTTTTAAGTTGATGATCGGATGATCGATTAGATTTAAATTTGGAAGTGTTGACTTGGTCATCCGTACAGTGTCTCAACCTTTTCTTCACTTGGATCTCGTATTGTGTGATTTTGATACTTGTGTTTTTTTTTTTCCTCCCAAAAAGATTTTAAAAATGATAAATGGGATCTTGAGAATCGGATTTCTGTAACTACATATGTGCTTTCGATGTTCTAAACTTCAATTTGAATCTTACTTCGAGCACTGTAGACTGATCTGGGAATGGAATCCCCTGAAAATTTTGATTATTGTCATTTGAATCCAACTGAGAGAAAAATATTATCTCATTTTTTAGGATGGGGGCGGAGATTTAAGTTTCAGATTTTGAACATTTCCTTTATGACATTAAGGACAGTAAGAATGACCATTTTGAAGCGGTATAAGAAAATGGATCCAGTTCCTATTTCTTGTCCTTTTTTGTTAGATTATTCTCACGAAAATTTGGCTTCAAACTGAGTGCAGAAGGTGTTATTGTTGATATGTCATGGTACTTTCCATGTGGCTAAAATGGTTTGTGAAGCAGCATAGGATCTTGCTTTTTGTCCTTGGGCCAAACTGAATCCCAATCGTATTTGGGAGAATAAGCATAGTGAAATAGTGATACAGAAGATGTATTCACGTGCCATTAAGTTGTTTTTTGGGCTTCAATCATTTTTCTGCCATGGGACTCAGTGAAATTATATTGTGTGTGCACAAAAGAATTGGACTTCTGATGGAGATCCGGGGAATTTAATTTAATAAATGTGGAACTTTTGAGTGATTTTCTAGCTTGTTGAGTTAGCAGCAGAAATTTACATGCATTTCATACACTTTTTGTTTGCTTGCCTGACCTGAGGAGATAATCATGTTTATTCAGTTGAATGCCTTTTACTTCTCTATGTCTGATCTCATGCTTCTTTCTATAATGTTGTAGGAGATGAAATGACCCGAGTTTTCTGGCAATCGATTAAGGATAAGGTAATTTAGGATTTGTTATCTGTTTTTCTTGAAGAATTTTTTGGATTTTTATTTCCTAATCTTGAGGATGGTACTTACATGCTTAAGCTGGTTTGGGTATTTCTTCAGCTTATTTTTCCGTTTCTGGAGTTGGATATTAAGTATTTTGATCTTGGGGTCACCCACCGTGATGCCACTGATGATAAGGTTACTGTTGAAAGTGCAGAAGCTACACTTAAGTATGTCTACACCTCTGTCTCCTTTTGATATTTAAAAGCTAGCTCTAGAAAAAATGAGCATTTTCTTTTCTATAAAAGGGTTATTGTTTCGAGATGCAAATGAATTGTTGCTCCCAGCTCTGGTGATTTAGTGTTCCCCCCATCATTTTTTCTTTGCATGTTCTTATTTTGTGCCTGCTTCGATGCAATGACTGCTGGATAAGATTTGTGATTGTACTGTAAGTTTATAAGAAATGCTATTTGCTAAAGGTTTTTACTGTGCATTACCCCTACTTTTTAAAGATGAGAGATAAAACAAGGTGCTTCAGATACTGAGGCATATTGTGAAAACCAAAGATTGCATAAAGGAGTGAATAAAAATGAAGTTCTAATTAAATCTATAAACAGAATTAGATACTGATTAATAATACATAAGCCCTTCTACCTGATAAAAAATAATAATATATAAGGCCTTCTGGAAAAGCTTGTTAAACACTAAAGTAGCATTTAAATGTCAAATGAAACTTTAAAGATGTTTGGATAGTACTTTTAACAACGGGCCTCACTATTCCCAAAGGTGATTTATCCATTTGTTGGGGAGGTAGAAAACTCCATACGTTTTCCTCAAATATCATGCATAAGATACACATAGGTATATTGGAAACACTTATATATAATGTATACACTTGCCTTATGTCCTTAAAATTTCTTTAATAAGTCTTTTTAATTCCTTAAACTTTTTAATTGGTTTTTAAAATGACATATTCAATGCAAGTGTTTTAGAATTCTTGTATTTTTGTTTAGAAATTATAACTGGTTTTTGTTTTTAAAAATGGAAACCAAGAAGTGTATACAAAGGAACTCTGAATAAATTATGGTTTTACTTTGTAACATGAATTCAATGTAACAAATTAAACTGATAAAAGTTCCATAAAATTCAGTTCTGAAAAGCATTTGCTTCTGCAAAATTAAGCATATAAGTTGATTTATATAAAGCCTTCTTTGTTTAGTTAGGCGTATACATGCTGCCCACCTGCAAACTCCTTGCTTTTATTTTTTTCCCTCTTAAGCCACTTGCTTGTTTTTGTTTTGCCTCCCTTTGTTTTTCTTCAATGCTGGCAGCGTACGTTTCATCAGATGTTTATGTTAACTAAGTTGTATTCTCTACTTGCATTTCTACAACCTTCTAATAATCACAGTTATAAATTGTACACTTCAATTGCACATGGGCTAAAGGCACAACTACTCGTTAGTTGTTATGCCTTGCTTGTCAAGAAATGCACTTGAATAAGGCATTCCTTGTCGACTTTACTCTTTCTTTTTTATCATATCTGTTCTTGGAATTTTTAATTGTCTATTGAAATTTATATAATTTCATTTTTATTTATTGAAATTTATCTTTTATATGTTTGGAATCTCAATTCTTTGAATGGAATGCAATTTTGAATGATATTTTATAAAATAGATTTGCATTCTAGGTTGCATTTTACTTCATTCAGGAGTGCTTGTGTTGTGCCATGCAACTAAGGTATGGGAGACTTTTGTACCTTAGGTGCAACTTACTCCTTCTAAAACAACACTAATGATTATGGTATTTTTGCAGGTATAATGTAGCAATCAAGTGTGCAACTATTACCCCAGGTACTAATAACTAATAGCTTAACTTGACAGGAAAACTGAACGTATATTTTGCTTGATAAAGTTTTTAGTCTTTGGGATTCTTATGGCCTCAGTGGCCATATTGATATTTATCAAAAACTAAACAGTAGGAAATTTAAAAATATATTGTTGCTGATTTACAGATGAAGCTCGCGTGAAGGAGTTCAACTTGAAGCAAATGTGGAAGAGTCCAAATGGGACAATTAGGAACATTTTGAATGGTCAGTGAGCTTCTACCCCTTTTACTGTTTAGGCAGTTTTCATTTACCTCACAATATTGATGAATTGATAGTGGTACCCTGTGATTCACCAATGTTGCAGGCACTGTTTTCAGAGAACCAATCATTTGCAAAAACGTTCCCAGGCTTGTCCCAAGTATGTACCATTTTTAACATAGCAGTTCCAATTTTGAATGATGGAAGGGAGCTGTGCTAATTGTTGTTATTGTTAGGTTGGACAAAGCCAATATGCATTGGAAGGCATGCTTATGGTGATCAGTATCGAGCAACTGATGCAGTGATTAAAGGAGCTGGGAAACTCAAATTGGTGTTTGGTAATATCCTTTTGTTTTGCTGCTTTATAACTTTTCATGAGTCCTATGCTGTTGTCTTAAACGGTTAAACATTGGAATGTGCATTGGTATTAATAAAGGGAGAATGTTCTTTGTTCTTTTACCACCATGTTTTCCTCTCTAGTTATAAAGAATGAGTTATAAGAGAAGGCATTTTATGTTTTGCAGTACCAGAAGCAGGTGACAAGACAGAGCTTGAGGTTTTCAACTTTACAGGTGCTGGAGGAATAGCATTGTCTATGTATAATACTGATGAGGTTAGGATTGTACAAATAGTTAGTTTTTTTTTTGGTCGAAGCGCAATTTCTAGATTGCTTCAAGCTACCAATATTTCTCTAATTTATTTATTTTTTCCTGGGAGTGCAGTCCATTTATTCTTTTGCGGAATCTTCAATGAACACAGCTTACCAAAAGAAGTGGCCCCTTTATCTTAGCACAAAAAATACTATTCTTAAGAAGTATGATGGGAGGTATGTAGCTTGCTTGTGTGGCCGTTAGTTTTTCCTTTGTTTTTCTCCCTCACTCCTGGTAATGTAGTTGGTCCAGTGGTTTTTTGATGTTTGTTTTTTATACTTTGTTAATCATATTTTTACTTTCTTCTTGGTGAAGATTCAAGGACATATTTCAAGAAGTTTATGAGGCCCAATGGAAATCAAAGTACGAGGCTGCGGGGATCTGGCAAGTGGCTGAGTTTCTATTGTTTTTGTACTGGTTTATGCATTTAACATGTGTTATTTATCATGAACATGAATGATCGTATTGGTAGGTATGAACACCGTCTCATTGATGATATGGTTGCTTATGCTCTCAAGAGTGAAGGAGGTTATGTGTGGGCGTGCAAGAACTATGATGGAGATGTACAGAGTGATTTCTTAGCCCAAGGTTTGTGAAATGTACTGTGTAGTCCCTGTAATTTTTTCCTATTAAATTTTCATCTTCTCATTCGTTGACCTAAAATTTCTGCTCCCATTGTTGCAGGATTTGGATCTCTTGGTTTAATGACATCTGTGCTGGTATTTCTCTTGTGACGAAAGTTTTCCCTAATTTTTTGTGCATTGTCCTAATATATGTCTTGTTCCTCATGTTCCAGGGCATTTCAATCTTGTTGTACTAGCATTGCCAAATTTCATGTTTTCAGATTTTTTTTTGGGTTATCCTTTTGTTCTCTTTTATTTTCTTTACTTGTTTCTGCTGGCATTAAGTACTAAATTTCGATTATGATAACCAAATTGATGGCCGCCCACATTGTGGCCTTGGTAGGTGAACCCGACCAAATCAACCAAATCATATTTTAGTGATTGTTTTTGAGAATATTATCTTTATTTTTTGGGATATTATTTTTATTTCCTATTATTGTTTGAGAGTATTATCTTCTTTCCTATTATTGTTTTGGGATATTATTTTCTTTCCTATTATTATTTTGAGATTATTATTTATTTCCTTCTTTTAATTATATTTAAAGTATAAATAGATGTTTTAGAGTTTGTTTGGACTTTTATCGATTTTATGAGTACTAATAAATTCAAAACTTGTTTTACTTTGTTCTCACGGATTGAGGTGGTCTACGGATTGAGCGTTTGTTCTTGTGATCAATCGTGTGTTGATCAATCACGCTACACGCTGCGTCAGGTGGTATCAGAGCGGGTTTCTCCTTATCGATGGCTGATACTGGTGCTAGTGATGACAACCAATTCCAAGACAACGATCGGGGATTGCAAGCTATTGGAGATCAATTAACAAGCAGCAACAATCAATCCAAATTTAACTGTGATTTGGAGCTTGATGCAAAGGGAACAATTATAGGCATTATTAATTATTAATGGACAGGGCATAGGAATGATGATGAAAAGAAAGAACATAGTGGAGGAGTGGCCTCGCTAGACCGCACCAATCCCATTCCAAATATACAAAATCAAAGGAGAGGCCGGTCACGTGGTTATTGACACTTTAGATGAGAGCCGACTTGGGTGAATGTACAAATCCACGTGATGAACAAAGAGGTGGAAACGATGACAGCAAACTATAGAGGAGGCAGATGGAGCTAAAACTAAGGTAGATACTATACTTAACTTTAGTAGTGATCTTAATATTGAGGGTTTTGGAATGGTTGTTTGATGAACACTCCTTCTTTGGCTATCTTGTGCTTGATGATAGGAAGGTTAATTTCGTAACATAGGCTAAAAGGGAGCATGGGTATGGTGGAGACAGGTGAGAGATGAGGATGAGAGAGGGGCATGGTGGGTTTCAAACATGGCAAGGATGGCTCCCGATTAATGCAGTGGGTTTTTTCCTCGGGACCCATGAACAATATATTTTGATGCTTATCGAGGAGAGATGTGCACGGGGTAGCTTAAAAAGTGAATGAATATCTTTGCTGAATTTTTTTTTTTGAGATTGGTAGGAAATAGGTTATCGAAAGTGAGAATCAACGACGTGAGATATTTTGAGTGGGTTGAAATGGGACTATAGAATAAAGGTGGGAGTGGATATTGGTTTTCCCATTATTGCAAAAGCTAGAAAGTAAGCCATGAAAGTTGAGGTTACGCGTTTTGGAACAAACTCGTTGGTGATAACCAGTGCCAAAAGATGGAGGGAATTGGTGAAATGGGCTCCAGGTGACAAGGGAAAAGCTGCCCTCTGGCCAGGTGTTGAAATTGTGGAGGCGGTAATGTTGAATTGAAAGAAGGGAAAGTGTAGGCGTGGAAGGAGTAAGGAGTGTGATCTTATGCCTTTGCCAAACAATAACCCTTATGCAAGGAGCCTTTGATGTTATGTGCTATAGATGTGGAGAGGTTGACCCATAGTTCAATGAATGTACCCTAAATGGAGACGATGAATGTAGTGGAGAAGGGCGATGATGTTGTGTAGAGAATGAGGTGTGTGGATTTTTGATGGAATGATGATGAGAATATGGCGGGAAGAGTACGCTTATTGTGATGAAAGGAAGCTCATGTTATCTCTAAAGTGTGGTGATGAGACTCAATGTCTGCATTTTCTTTCGCACTGGAGTGTATGCTTTGTCTGAGGAGTTTGTGTGATCTGTATTGATGAAAGTGGGAGTTAGGAGAACATAATAAGTAAAGATGTTGTGAGGCTAGTTAAAGACGAAACTCATCCCTGACTATGTCTTATTGGGTGGATTAAGAATTTAGTGTGATCGGGTGCATGAACGTTGTAAGGTGTCTTTCTCTATTGGCAAGTATAATGATGAGGTATATTGTGATGTGGTGGATATGGATGCTTGTCATAATTTATTTGGGCGTCCTTGGCAGTATGATGTGGATGCTAAGCACTCGGGTAGGAGTAACTTGTATCAATTAGAGAAAGAAGGAATAAAATATACAGTGCCTTTCCTTCAGGAAGAACCTGACAGGCACAAGTAGAGGGAAGGAACTTTCTAACTTTTGTGCATGACTCATCTTTACTTATGGGTGAGTGTAAGGAGACCTAAGAAGTGTATTTGATGGTTGTGAAGGGAGAGGTAGAAAGTAGCGATTTAGTTGAGGCTCAAATTCCAGTGGAGGTGTAGACTTTGTTAAAGGAATTTGATGATGTGATTCTTGGAGATCTACCTGCAGGATTATCTCCTATGCGTAACATACAACATCATATAGATTTGGTTTTAGGTGCTTCAATTCCTAATTTGCCTCATTATAGGATAAGTCCTAAGGAGAATGAAATCTTAAAGGAGAAGATAGAAGAGTTGCTAAGTAAGGGGCATATTCAGGCTGAATTGAGCCCATGTGCAGTTCCAGCTTTGTTGATGCCTAAGAAAGATGGAAGTTGGCGGATGTGTGTTGACAATAGAGTGATCAACAAAATTACCATTAGATATAGATTTCCTATTCCAAGGTTGGATGATATGCTCAATCAGCTGAGTAAAGCATTTGTGTTTAGAAAGATTGACTTGAGGAGTGGCTGTCATCAAATCAGAATCCGTCTAGGTGATTAGTGGAAGACAACATTCAAGACAAGGGATGGGCTATACGAATGGTTAGTCATGCCTTTTGGGCAAACAGATGCTCCTAGTACTTTTATGCGGATTATGAATCGAATTTTCTGACCTTTCTTAGGCAAATGTGTAGTTGTTTATTTTGATGATATTTTGATTCATAGTAAGTCATAGGAGGAGCATATTGGTTACTTTAGGAAATGTTTAAGGTGTTGAGGAAATAAATTATATGGAATTTGAAAAAATGTGTTTTTACATGACAAATAGTTTCTTGTTTTCTTGGCTATGGGGTGAGTAGTGAGGGAATTAAAGTAAATGAGGAGAAAGTGAAGGCTATTAGAGAATGGCCTACCCCAAAGAATGTTAGTGATGTAAGGAGCTTCCTTGGGTTAGCAACCTTTTATAGGAGGTTCATTAAACATTTTAGTAGCATTGCAACACCTATTACTGAGTGTTTGAAGAAAGGGAGGTTCCATTGGGGCGAGGAGCAAGAGAGTAGTTTTGCTTTGATTAAAGAAGTTGAGCCTAACACACAGGCATTACCGGATTTGAGAAGTTATTTGAGGTGGAGTGTGATGCTAATGGAGTGGTATAGGCATTTTATCGAGAGAAGAGCAGATGGCTTTCTTTAGTGAAAAATTGTGCGAAGCAAGGCGTAAATGGGCTACCTATGATAGAATTTTATGCTATTGTGAGGGCTCTGAAAACTTGCTAGCATTATCTCATAGTCGAGGATTTCATTCTCTATATTGATCGTCAGTCTTTGAAGTACTTAAGTTCACAGAAGCTAATTAGAAGTGATTTGCATCTTCAGGTGGTGACTTACATAGAGATTCCTTATAAACATCCATAAATCGAGAACAACAAATAGGATGGCGGATGCATTAAGTAGACAAGTGGCTTTGATGAGAACCTTGAGTTTGGAGATAGTAGGTTTTGAGACATTGACGAAATTATATGCTGACGATGATGACTTTAAAAAGGTTTAGGCTACTTGTGTGCTTAAACAACCTTGTGATGATTTTTATATACATAATGGGTTTCTCATGAAGAGTGGGCAACTTTGTCTTCCTTGCACCTCTCTTCGTGAGAAGGTCATTAGAGACTTGCATGGTGGTGGTTTAGCTGGTCATCTTGGAAGAGATAAAACCATTGAATCCGTTAAGGATAGGTACTGTTGGCCTAAGTTGAGAAGGGATGTGACTATTATTGTGTCGAGGTGCTATGTATGTCAAAGGGCGAAGGGTTAGACTCAAAACACAGGGTTATACATGCCATTACCTGTTCCTGATGCTTTATGGGAAGATCTTTCTATGGACTTCGTGTTAGGTTTGTTGCGAACTCAACGAGGTATGGATTCTGTGTTTGTTGTGATTGACAGATTTTCTAAAATGGCGTATTTTTTGCCATGTAAGAAGCCTGCAGATGCATCCTCTACGGCTAAACTATTCTTTAGGGAGGTTGTGAGGTTGCAAGGAGTGGAGTGCCAAATACTATTACATTTTATCATGACACTAAGTTCCTTAGTCAATTTTGGATGACTCTTGGGAGGCTATTTGACTTGTCATTGAACTTCAGTAGTACAACACATCCACAGACAGATGGGCAGACAGAGGTTGTTACTAGGACTTTGGGTAATCTTATTCGGAGTATTTGCATGGATAGACCAAAGCAATGGGATTTTCACCACCTTATGACGGAGTTTGCCTATAACAACGCCGTTCATAGTGCAACAGGTAGATCTCCATTTTCCATTGTATACATGAAGTGTCCTAATCATGCTTTAGATTTGGTGAAGCTTCCAAAGGTCCCTAGTCTTAGTGTAGCAGTTGGTGATTTGGCAAAGCAAGTTCAAGAGGTGCAAGCAGATGTAAAGAACAAGTTAGAGAAGGCTAATGCAAAGTACAAGATGGAGGCAGACAAGCATTGATGGTTCAAGTCGTTTGATGTTGGTGATGGTGTTCATTAGCAAGGCTCGAATGCAAGGTGGCCATAGCACAAGCTTCAACAAAGAAAGTATGGACCCATACCAAATTGTTAAGAAGATCAACAATAATGCTTATGTGGTTGACTTGCCAACTTGGATAGAATTCAAGACCAGCCAATGTTCTTTGATCTTACCTTGTTCTAGCCAGATATGAATCTTGGATATCCATAAAGTAACTCAATAACGAGTTTCCCACAATGTTAAACCAACCAAATCAACCAAAATCCTTATTTTGGTTGTTTTGAGATATTATCTTTATTTTCTGGGATATTATTTTTATTTCCTATTATTGTTTGGGAGTATTATCTTCATTCTTATTATTGTTTTGGGGTATTATTTTATTTCCTATTATTATTTTGGGGTATTATTTTATTTCCTTGTATACCCAAATTATGTTTAGGGTATAAATAGATGTTTTAGGTACTTTTATCGCTTTTATCAATTTATCAATATATTCAAAGCTTTTGCTTTACTTTATTCTCTAGATTGAGAATTGTTCTCTGGATTGAGACGTTTTATTTTTGTTGATCAATCGTGTGTTGATTAATTGCGCTACATGCTACGTCACATTGTTTCTTAAATTGTTTGCACACACACACACAGACACACAAAGACAGATTTATATATATATATATATATATATATATATATATAATGAGAAAATACCTCTTCTTGTCTCCCCCTTTTTTAAGATAAGCCGACAATCAAATTCTTCTTCTAGTTGTCTTCAATGTGTGTGTGTGTGGGTAGATAGAAGCATTTTTCCACTCAAAACCGAAAAAAAAAAAACCCTTTGCATTGCACCCTCTTCAATCACCCCCCTCCCCTCTATATCTCTTCCTCTCATATTACAACTCTTCTGTTTCGTTGCATCCTGAATCACATATTCTTCATTTATCGTGCTATGGGTCTTCAGGTGTGTCCAGATGGAAAGACCATAGAAGCTGAAGCTGCCCACGGGACAGTGACACGCCATTACCGGGTTCATCAGAAAGGAGGTGAAACCAGTACAAACAGCATTGCCTCTATCTTTGCTTGGTCACGAGGCCTTGCACATAGGTATAGCCTTCACATTTTGGGTCCTTTGTTGGGAATATTTTGCTACCTTGAGTTGCAAAATTTGGCTATTCTTTGTTCTCTTCTGTCATTGTTTCAATTAGGTTTATTTTCCTTTTAAAATAATAGCTCATCTTCTCTGTTCACTTTTTATTCCATGAATAGTTTGTTTCTGATAAAAACAATGGAAAACTTTAAGCTATAAACCCTTTAATTTGTTTGATTTCTGTGCTTACTGGATTCTCACCTGTTAACAGGGCAAAGTTGGATGAAAATGCTAGACTATTGGATTTCACTGAGAAACTAGAAGCAGCTTGTATTGGAACTGTGGAATCTGGAAAGATGACCAAGGATCTTGCACTTCTTATCCATGGATCTAAGTAAGCACATCTGATGTGGTCATTCTTTATCTGTGTGCTTGTGCACAAGTATGCAGTTTTCTTACTTCATATGATTAATTGTTTTACATTTGTAACATACTTCTTCTGACATGGTGTAGGGTGACAAGGGATCAGTATCTCAATACTGAAGAATTCATCGATGCTGTGGCAGCAGAACTGAGAGCAAAACTTTCGTGCTAAGCATAATTGGAGGTGTGTGCTCACTCATTATATTGGTTTATGCAATAGGGATAGTGTTCTGTAATCATCTTATTACTCTGTTGTCACATTATGGTGTCATGTTTGGATTATATTTCTATTACACTTATTCTATAGCTTTACTCTTTTTCTTTCCTTTATGATAACCAAGAGCATTACCGCATAAACTTATATTCAGATTATTCAGAATTAAAATCCTGCTAGAAATTCTGTTCTGATCATTTTGCGAGTGTATGACCACATAATTGCAAATAGGTGCTTGTGTTATTGCTTGTGACGTTTGGCCTATAAACACTTCTGAATGCATTCTTTGTGCTACGTCAGAGAATCATCATTAAACAGTCTCAGTGGAGTTGATGATGCAGCGGTAGTATAGAAGCATAATTGTGCCATAACAAGATTTATCATTTTCTATTATTATTTTCTTAGAGAAAATTTACAAAATTAGGCATCTATGTTCTTCCTGTTCATAGAATGCCACTAACAATAGGAGCAAGAAAGAATAACAAAGAATCCTATACATACCCTAATTGAAACAATGTATTTATAGGCACCTAATAAATTTTTTTTTGATGGATAAAATCAAATATATTCCTCAAAAGAAGAGCGCCCAGGGGCAGCCTAAGTATATAGGGAGCATACAAAAGGGTCCCCAATGGGGAGCAAAAGAAAAGAAAAAGGAAAGAAAGAAAAACTATACCCACCAACCCAAAACTATACCGGCCTAATAATTTGAGAGGATAAAAAAGAATTCTTCCAATAATTGACTTAATACCTAAATATAAACTAAAAATAAATGATAAATCTAATGGAATAAGAAGCCCAAATAAAGTAAATCACCTAAGAAATATGAAACCAAATTATCAAAAGAAGAGAGCTATCTTCATTTGAGAAACACAAGTCCTCCAATTTACAATACTTTCCACAATTTCTATGAAGCAATATTTCTTTCTTTTTTTCTAGTCCAATGAGAGTTTGTTAACCCTTCAATTGGTCATAAGAACAATATTAATTGTAGTGTAAGTCCACAATATTTATCTGTTAATGTTTTCTAGCATCGGTCAAGGCATTGAATCAGTTCAACCCTTGTGGTAGAACAGGCATTGCCATCATCTTCTTTTGGGTGGTCATAATAAACCATCTTCATAATTTGGTTCATAACAATAGCGTTATGCTAAGAAAATCTGCAATATTGTAAGTCTATGCTCTTTTGTAAAAAGTTTATGGTGTTGAAACCAAGTCTTTAAGTAAGAAATCTCATATTGTTATTGGATGTTATTGCTAAGAAAATCTGCACTGTGGAAACATTATATTGTTTGAAATTAGTAGTGATTGGATGCGTGGAGAAATGAGTGGATTACATTTTTGCTTCTAGTGTTGGGTTCCAGATTTCCATTGTGCCTCTTACGATGTTTTTTTCTTTGCTTAGACCTTTCAGTTTCTCTTTTCTCGGAAAATTTGGTTTGGTTAATCTCTGTTATCCCTGTATTTTACCAAAACCCCATTTCTCTATGCTTGTTGATTGGAGTTTGTGTTTTATGCTTGTAGGTTTACTTACCTGCAGAGAGTACTCTACCAGATTGGGGAGGGAGAAATAAAGAGGAGAGAGTCGAAACATGGGCATGGGAAGGGGTTTAATTGTGTTTGTACTCTATATTATTGTACTGTTTAGAAACAATCCTTATGCTTGAATTTCTTTGATCTCATTTTGAACATGCTGTTATTTGAGTTCTTATGTGGAGTAAAAGGTTTAATTAAAAGCCTCTGGAGCCTAGAGCCTAGAGTATTAGGATGTGACGATCCACACCAAACCAAATCACTCACGTAGATATTATCTGTTTTGGGCTTATGGGGTCTTGCCCCGTCTAGGTCTCTAAAAACACACTTATTAGGTTAGAAGTTCATCTTTATATAGTGCTATGAATTTTTACCTTTGATCAATGTGGAAAGTGATAGACGCAACGTCTTTGTTGTATCTTATGGGATTACAGGATGGGGTAGGGCTGAAACGAATAAGACAAAAACACCCTTGAAGAGCCAAACAAACCCTCACATTAGAATTGGGAATAGGCTTGATACCATTTGTAACGATCTACAACCAATTATATAGATATTGTTTATTCCGAGCCCTCACAAATTAAAACACGTGTATTAAGTAAGTTAGAAAAAGCTTATAATTGTTATTTTTGCCCTTAATTGATGTTGGATGTGACATAGAGAGAGAGATGTGGGATGTGACATAGAGAGAGAGATCCCAAATCCTATCCTTAATTGATGTGGGATGTGACATATAGAGAGAGAGATCCCAAATCCTATCCTTTTTTAATGGATAAACCAGCAGGGTAGGCTTATCCCAACCAAATCCTACCCTGAAACTCAAAACTTGAAGCCTCTCCAATCTACTAAACATATGCAATTAAATTACTTTTCAAGGATTTTCATTACTAGCCCCTGCATACATGGGTTAGTAATAAACTCTTTAAGGTTTTTAGGATTATCTATATAGTGATGGTATATATGTAATTTAATAAATAATAAAATAGTAAAACTCGATTAAGTTTGCGATCAGCTTGAATTGGGTATTGAGATACTCGAACTCAACTCGATTAACTCTAAGTTGAATTCGAATATTCTATGAGTCAAGCTGAAGTAGCTTGATTCGTTTACACTGAGTATCAACTAACATGTTAGGGTATCCTTTTTTAGCCTTTTCTTCTGATGGTCCAGATCCTTCCCACATGGGCCAAAGACAACGATTATGCAAGGAGGTTGGGGGAAAAGAGATTGTCCATTTCCCCATACAATTCAACCCTACATTAGAAAGGGTGTTTTGATTTTCAACTTTATTTAAGCATCAAAAGTGCTTTTAAATCATATTTAAAGCATTCAATCGTGGGCAATGAACTTAAATTTCATCTTAACTTAACGTCGCTATGCGAGTATTATTTGCAAAAAAACTCATTTCTTTAACATTAAATATCTGAAAAGTCCAGAGAATAATGAAAATTTTCTTTCCACAAAATTCGAGTTCCGATGCCCCATCCTATTTATTATTATTTGTTTCAGCTGTTGTGTTCATTTTTCATGCATCAATATAATTTAAAAATAGGATTAAAGTGATTTGTAGAATTAGAGTAGGAGGGCATTTGATTGTTATTTATTAATTTAAATTAAATTGAAACTTATTATTTAATTTCATTTTAAGAGTAAATGTTACTCCTTTGAGGCTTCGGAGTGAAAATAATAAAAAGGCAGGGTACTAGTGAAGGTTTTTTATTTTTATTTTTTTTTCAAATTTCAAACTAATGCTGAATGTGTATATTAGCTTAAATTTTTGGGGAGGTGAATAAAAAGTATTAAAACTATTTGGTAAAATAATTTAAGACTTAATTAAAAAAAAACTTAATTAAGAATTATCAAATTAAAATTAGTTATTTTTTATTTTAAATTATTTTCCTTTTAAGTGATTTTTTTTTCTTCAAATCACCATGTTGAATATTTTTTTTACATGCTGTTTACACCAAAATTGAAAATTTGGTCTGATCCAGTAATGGGTTAGGTCTAAGTTGAAGCCCATGAATAAAAGTCCAAAAGAAAGGGACACAAATTTATTTGTACAAGCTCATAAAAGAATTTAAGGGATATTTATGAATTTTTAAAATTTTTGGAAGTTAAACAAAACATTATCAGAGGTGACAGATAAGTGAAGCAGTTATGGGCTAATGTGGAATATATTTAGGGAATAAGTCTCTATGATGGAGATGTGGAAGAATCCTTGAGGATTAAGACTCCACAATGAAGACGTGGAGAAGTTCTTGAGGAACAAGATTCGTGGAAGGCGTAGACGATTCTTGAGAAGCGGAGAGAGTGGAGAAATCACGGACTTGGATGACCGTCTTACATGTCTATAAATGGGCGGAAAATGATGATGAAACGAGACCTTAGATCAATCAGCAAACTCCTTGTCAATCCTTCGACCAAATCCTAGCTTTTCAACAAGCTTTCAGCAATCTCAGCAATTTCAGAATTTATTTTTTGGCTTTAGCCAAGTTTTTGGAAAATTTATACTAGTGTTATTTTATTCATTTGTAGTGAAATCAAATATTTTCTCTAGTAGGTCCAGCATTTTGGTTGTAAGTTCTATTAAAGTTTTTATCAAGTTTTCAAGCACAATACTGTTTTCACAGTCAAATCCAATGTTTACTTTAGCAATTTTAACATTATGGTTACAAGTATCATTCAAATCTATCAATTTTCAGCACTGTGTTATTTCATTTCTTCTTAAGGAAATCTAACACTTTTCTTCAATAATTAATTCATGCAATATTCCCATCCATACATTTTCCACTTTGATTATGGGGAACTGTTAAGGGAACCAAGGAACTACATGCTTTGATTAGAAGTTTGATGCATAGTCATTCGATTTGGGGCTCACTTTGTAATTTCTTAGCGGCACGCCCTCAAACATATTTTGTATGTTTCGTGTGAGATTCAAAAATCACCACAACATATTTTTGGCATGCCCGATGGGACCCGTCTTTGTGAAACATAACTTAATGGGACACATCTTTGTGAAACATCATTTGGTGCATCCAGATGCCACCAAAATTGAGACGTAAAACCATCTTGGAGTCTCTGACTCAGTCTATGATGTTGCAGAAGTAGCATAAGAAGGATTCATTCCAGCCATGGTGGAACAATTTGAGAAAAATACAACAGATTTTGTCTAAGAAGAATTTGCATCAGATAGTCCATTTAGGCAGGAAGCAGGCTTAAGTAATATAAATGATGATGATACTCATATTCCTAATGTTGTTGAGTTTCAGGCAATGATCGAGAATCTACAGAGATTGAACGCGTTGGCTGGACAACGTTTTGATGAAAGAATGGCTACTCAAGTAGAGGTTGAATCTAAACAACTCAAAGTTATGTTAGCGAAACTAAAACAATGTCGGAGTATGCACAAACTTTGATAGATGAAGCTGATGAACATAAAAGAAAAGCATTCGAGCGAATTAGGGCTAATGTTGTAGAGTGAGAAGAACAATCTTAGGCATAAGAGAGTCCTAAAAGCAATCTCAAAGATGCCCGGAACATAGAGGTCATAACTAACTTCTCGATTCATCAGGCAACAAGCCAATGAGCTCCATAGACAACTATCAATTGAACTTGGGGGGCACCTCCCCAGGAATTTTTAGGAAGCAAGTGGACCTCACCGCTCTCCTAAACATGTTAAAAATCGATATCTTCCTCCCCATAGAAGAGAAGAGGGAAGTTCAAAAAATTATAATGGAGAACATCCTAATCCTGTTAGGACAACAACTCCTCAAAGGGTGTATGCTAACACCAACCAGGTTACATAGCCTGGAATTTATAATGAGCCATTTCCTTTAGCTGGAGGCACGAGGGGCACTATTTCACCACCCTTAGGGGTAGGTATTAATAGAGGCCAGCAAATTCCTTAGCCTTTATCTGACCACCTCCACCACCACAAGTTTGGAAATGATAAGGGAAGCGATGCAGGGCTATACGGGCTTGGCCTTTGTGAGTTAATTAGCCCGTAATTCTATAAGCCATATCTAGAGGAAATAGATAGAGAGAATACTTACCCAAGAGGGTATAGGATTCCTAAATTATCTTTATTATCTGAAGAAAATGGACAATCAACTTTGGAGCATGTGGCCTGATTCATAGTACAATGTGGGGAATTGGCCAACTATGAAAATTTCTCTTATCTTAAACTCAAGTTATTTCCTAACTCATTAAGAGGAGTTGCTTTTACTTGGTATGCAACATTGCCTAGGAATTTTATCATGAGTTGGTAGGAAATGGAGATACAGTTCCACACACAATTCTTTAGAGGAGAACCTGAGATTTGCATAGCAAAATTATCAAGGGTGACCCAAAGGGGTGGAGAATCAACATAGTCATTTATCACTCGTTTCAAAAGAATGAGGAATAGATGCAAATCCATCCCGTAAGCAATTGTATGAAAGATGGCCTGGGGGACATGATATAGAGCGGAAGAAGGTGCCAGGTGGGTAGAGACACTTCTATGAGCTTGTTGCTAAAAATAACCTCATGCAAGAGATTGCTCAGGAAGAAAGTCAATAGAGAGAAAGACCTTCCATGGGAGCATCTTGCGAGATTAATTATGAAGAAATTAGGTAGCAAATCTCCCAGAAATACGAGGTTCCGTCATTTGTCCTCTTTATTTGAAGCGGCAGCTTGGAAAAGTGCCGAACTTCCATACAGCACAATATACTTTTGATGTAGCAAAGACTGAGAAAATCTTTGATTTCCTTATGAAGGAGAAAATCATCACATTTCCCCAAGATCACCAACCCCCTAGCAAAGAGGAACTCAGGGGAAAAGTATAATGTAAGTATCATAACTCTTGGAAACATGATACTAATTCTTGTTAGAGTTATAGGAATATTATCCAGGACATAATCAACAAGGAAATACTTAAGTTCCTTGAGAAAAAGGAGGCCATGGTAGTTGATGAAGATCCTTTCCCACCAGTGGCCCGATCGACATAGCTACTGCGATACGAGGTAGTTTTTGAATCAGAAAGAAGGCAGAAGTTTTTCTCACAACCAGAATAAAAATGTATGCGTTCTAAACAATATCTGGTTTATAAGGATGAATTGATAGTAAAAAGAAAAGTGTCTACAACCATAGAAAAGGAAAAGAATGGAAGGTATCCAAACCATTCAAAACAGGAAATCAAGAAGGAGAAACCCTTTAAAGAAAGATATTTCCTCTAAAGAGACATACTTTCGAGAAGGGGAAATGGTAAGGGCTTTCCCTTCCCGGGAGAAAAAATACCTTCAGGTTCTTGTCCCTCCTCTGTTCACTTGAACAAGAAGTGGCATGTATTTGTAGCATAAGAAATTTGCCAAAGCTCACGGAACTAAAAAAAAAGAAAGATGAGATTGAGAGCTATGGAGAAAAGGAAATTACTTGAAGAAATGCCACAGAAAAAGCTAAAAGAAATGGAGAATCTGAGAGAAGAAGTGAGGCATACTTCAAAGAAAACCAAATTTGGAAGGAAGGCTATAGAAGCTGAAGAGTTTAGTTGCTATCTGATGAAGAAATGGATTTGAAAACTATTATGATAGGTACATTTCTAGTTTCTTTGAAATGTTCTACTATTTCTCTAACTTTACCATATTTTTTCAAGTCAAAAGAGATGGAGGAAAACTTAGTAAGTGAAACATTTGCAACGGAAGGGAAAAACATAGTCAAGGGTAATCTGTGCCCCTTTGGAAGAGCAAATAGAAGGTGATCTTGTGAAAAATCTCATGGAGATGACAAGGCACATGGAGACCTCTCTATGTGAGCACACTTTAATGGTAAACAGGAATTGAAATCTAAGGCTATTGGTGGATAATGGATCGGTGTGATGTGAGTATATCAAATACTCATTTTATCCCTATGTTTTACTTATTTTTTATGTTAAATAAGTGTCCTAATGCTCTAAATATTTATCTTTATGATTAGGACAATCATTTGGTGGAATTGCGCAAAAATAAACAAAAAGAAAGGAAAATCAACAAATTACACATGCAGCAGCAACTACTGTGTTTTGATGTTTTCAGCTGCACGATGATCGTAAATGGCAACAATATTTATATTGATGGATAGATGACTTCCCAAGCTTTCCAAAGAGACCTTATTCACTCAATTTGGACTTCAAATGATCAAATTATGACTCTTTAAAGTTGAAGAAAGAAGAGAAGAGAGCTCAAAAGTGACAAGTTGGAGAATTTCGTAAATTTAGTCTGTATCATATTTATAAAGTATTCTTTCTAGCCATATCTAGATTCTACACTTCAAGAGCTTTCCAACGGAACCAAGAATACCAAATTTGGAGTCCGAACAAAGAAGTTATGCGAGTTTCAATCTACGGTCGCAACCCCAACCGTTTTTCTTATAGATGCTATTTTTTTTTCTTGTAGTAAGGTCACAACCGTGGAGCACTTAAGGTCGCGACCGTGTGACATTTTCAGCCCAGAAACTTTCATTTTTGGGCTGATTTGTGTCGATTCTCAAGAAATTGTTAGAGCGACTTCAAGACATTATGAGAATTGGTTTTGTTAAGAGGAGTGATGAGAGGGAGGCCCTTTCTTAGGGTTTCTCTCCTCTTGAAGGTTTTGACTTTCCTCTAGGGTTTAGTTTCAATTTTTTTGGAGAGAGAGACAACTTGAGAAAAAAGAAGATGATGGAGGAGAAGAAACCCCGATTGCGGTTGTTTCTTTCTTTGCCACCATTCCTCTTTCTTTTGATGGTTGTATTTCTTCTTCCATTTATGTTTGAGTTAGTTTTCTTAGGGTTTAGATGTGGCAGACATGTTTGTGTGAATCTCTCCTAATTTCTATTGGTGATGTTTTATTTCATATTTAGTTGAGTATTTCATTTTGATCTTAATGCTTGTGGGTGGTTAGTAATGTTGCATGTTGTGGTTTGAGATTCAGAATCTACGAGAGGGTGAATTAAAATTAGACCATAAAGCAATTTATCTAATTATCACGAAATAGAGATATAAATGAGATTAGGTGTGGTATTATGATTTCTTGTGTGTAATGCGCCTTTAGAAATTTGGGGTTGAGTAGAGATGCAAAATACCTGATCCTAAGGTAGTGTGTGGATGCTCGAGAGAAATTCGCATAGACACTAGTGAAATCGCAATCTTCATGATGAAATAAACATTGATTAGTGGGTTGGGGAGGATACTTCACATAATTGTTTAGGTGAAATCTATGCCATAAGGCCTTTTAGTCTTGTTTGAGTCATTCTTGCATGCTTAAATTGGAGTGTCTTTAAAAGTTCTATGATTTTCCACCATCAAATAGAGCCTAGGCTAGATTGAGTCGATTGTAGTAACACAATTCTAGTGGGACGATACTCACTTATTATTATATTACTTGAAATGTGTGCATGCGCACATAGGCATATATTTATGTGCATAACTGCGCTAACAGATGCCATTGAGGGTGTTGAGAGCTTTAGGAAGAAATATTCGTGATTTGATTGAAACAAAGGTGTCTGTATCAACTTTTACCAGAGAAATCTTTAAGACTCTGGGCTTACTCCCTATTGACATCACTATGGGTAGTAAGACTTCCTTATCAGCTTTCTTTATGATTAATTGTACCCACTAATTTGTGCTTTATTGGAAGAGGCGGATTCATGCAATTAGTGTGTCTTTGATCTCCCCCTTAAATAATTTTCTGCATTTTGAAGGTGATGCGTAGAAATGGCATGGGCGAGATAAAATAACCTTTCATTGCAACCTCAAATTATGGGAATGGTGCTATGACCCGAGTTTGGTCTGATAAAATTCAGGCAAAAGAAGAATGAGACTCGAAGAAATCATGTAGGTTAAGAATGCGGTGACATTCGGGCCAGTGCCAAACTTCTTAAGGCAACTGCTATCGTGCCTTTCAAGCCAATAAATGGTTTGATCATCGAGGAGATCTATGACTAAATATTCTCGCAGAGAGAGAATCGACCCGCTGCGGTAGACTATGTTCCAAAATGCAATGCAGCAAGTTATTGAAAAGTTGTAGAAAAACAGTTAAGACATTGGTAGGCTGAGTAATTTATGAAAAGAGTGGAAGTAGAGAGGAAGAAATTCAAATTGAAAGAGATTTAAGGAAAGCGACTCCTCCTAAAATGGGGAAAATGATAAACCTCAAATACATGATCTTATGGAAGAGGTCAACCTTGGCACTATGGAAGAGCCAAAGATTACTTATATCAATTCTTTGTTATCCACTAACTTGAAGGAACAGATCATATCCCTACTGCAGGAATTCAAAGATTGCTTTGCTTGGAATTATGATGAGATGCCAGGATTGAATAGGGACCCAGCGAGTATGCACTTCCATGGGCTGAATTTCCATCCCCTTCCCCTTTACCACCTAGAAGGATGTCCAAGGGAGTAGAGCTGAAGGTGAAGGAGGAAATTGAGAAACTCTTAAAGGACAAATTCATTAGGCCTACAAGATATGTTCAATGGTTAGCAAATATTGTTCCTGTGATGAAGAAAAATGGAAAACTTCGGGTATGCGTGGATTTTAGAGATCTAAATGTTGCTACTCTTGAGGACATGTATGTGGTACCTGTGGACATGTTAGTTGATTCTCTTGTAATGAATTGTTATTCGCTATGGATGATTTCTTTTGGTTACAATAAGATTTTAATAGTAGTAGAAGATATACCTAAGACACTTTAGATATCACGGCTCGTGGAGACATTTAAATGGTTGGTCATGCCACAGTCTCGAAATGCATGCGACACACAAGGGCAATGAATGCCATTTCCCATGACATGCTAGGCCACCACATGGAAGTATTGTTGAGTTCTTGGTATGTTGCAATGACGACGATCACATGTAATGGCAAAAACTTGAGTAAGTCATTGCAGCATCACTGAAGACTTCCACCAGTTCACAGTGTGGCGCTAAAAACTTTGTTGCTAGCGTAAGTGCAGAGTAGTACAAGTAATAAAATGGTTTTCAATTACAAACAAGATGGTTTACGAGGAAGGTGTAGTTTTAATGAGGATTGTTTTAGACTACTAAAGTAGTTACTATTTGGCTTGACTTCGATTGTTTACAGTGTGAAATTATAAAATAATAAAGTAAACTAAAGCAAAACAAAATGCTTTGTGAAAGTTGGAATAATTGAATAAAAAAGCGAGAAAACATTAGGAGGGTGGGGTTGGATTTATCTTTATTGATGTCAGGATTCATCTAGGTCAAGGCCAGGTTGAATGAATTATAACTTGAAGTGAGGATCGTACAAAGGATCCGCACCACGTGTTACATATATTTTCCTCCATAACATATTGAAATTTAAATCAGCTTCTAGATTAGTTAGGCGATACTTTCTCGACATTTTTTCCTCGGGAACTCTATTGGTCACGATTCGTCCTTGCAATGAGCTACTGGGACTAAACTCAAATTGGTCTGATTCGTTCCGCAATCCTCACTTAATGTGTTTGTGTCATCTCACAAGTAGAAATCCATTTAAAATCTTTGAACATTTCTAATTCTCTAAGCTTCTTTAACTAGGTTAATTAGCATTTCAATTAACTAGTTCACACTTTTAGAGAATCGGGACCAGATTTTAGGGTTTAATCCAAGTGCCACCAAGGATACCTTAGTAAGGGGATCGAAGACCCAACTTTTAGCATGTATTAATTAACCAAAACCTTAATAATCCAAAGATCTAACACCAAACACAACAAATCAAGTATAAATCAACTAACCAACTAAAGATTAGACAAATCCAACATCAAATTTGATAACCAACCCTATAAAATGCTTAGCCTAATATTTCATCCATCAAAACCCACAAATTCATGTTGTCCTGACGGTTTATGTAACACCCCTATAAATTTGAAGAAGGAGAAGAGATAGAAATACAAAACAGAGTTTATGTAACACCCCAAATTATACCATAACAGTTTTATATGTTAGAAAGTACTAATAAAGCAACAGTATATTTATCGAGAATAAAATAAAGATAAAAACAAAAGTAAGGAATATCCGTAAGATTAGGTAAAAATAATAAAAGATTTGAGGCTATTGTAAAAATATCATAGAAAATTGATTTGCAAATATTAGAAAGTTACTTAGGAGGACCAAGTGGTAAAGGGGATAAGATCAAATAAGGATAAGATAAAATAAATATAAATTTAATTAACTGGAGAAAAGGAGAGCAAACAAGGATAAGAGAAGAAGAAAGGAAGAAGAAGAAGAAGAAAGATCACAGGTATGGATGCATGTTTTGGGTTGTATGGAAGTCTAGTATTTTTGTGTATGGATTCTAGTATGGAACAGTATGGTATTCGTCCAGTTTGGTATAGAAAGTATAGATACATGGTTTAGAACCCTCTATTTTGTGTATGGTTTAGGTTTGAAAACTCCCAAACTCATTTCTTATTAGGGTTGAGTTGAGAAGAGCTCTAAGGCTCCAATATATGTGTTAAGGAAGAGTCTGAGTGTAATTTGAACGGCTTTCTATTTTTATAAATAAATTATTGGGCCAGCCAGAATTGGTTTTGAACATAAAATAAAGGGAATTTGGTAGTGAGTCCTTCAGTAACATGCCACATCAATGAACTTGATCGCGGGCTTTAATTCTGATTCAGACCTCTGTAGACGAAGTTATGGTCCTTTTATCAAAGATCGGGGATTAAGCTAAGCTCGTAGGTTGGTCGGCTCGTGCGGAGTTGACTCGATATGATGACTTGGAAGGAGTCATCGCTCGCTGTCCAGAACCTTTCAGGTCGGGTGTTCTTGGACTCTATGGAAGAACCACATTGGTCAAGAATCCACATATGCAGGGAGGATGGTAGAGTGTCAGACGAAGGTGTTAGGACAGGCTCACGCTGAGGTGGTCGGCTGCTGCCCGGTTCGAATCCATTTCGTCTGGTTGACTTCGTATGACCTCAACCGGAAGGTGCCAACTCCGCCCCATTCCAGACTCTAGGTCGGGTGTTCTTGGACCTCTATGAAGAAGCCCATTAGTCAGAATCATTTATATTCATGATGAGGATAGTAAGTGTTTATGGGGCCCCACCCCTGTTACTCAGGTGAGGGGGTGGTGCTCCCTGATGCCCACCCCAGCTCCAGGTTTGTCTCAGGCTGGGCTCGAGCCGAGACCAAAGGGACATGTGGAGATAGGGCACTCTCCTTGCCATGCGGGCTATTAGCTGGGTTGGTGAGTGAGACTACCTCGAATGGGTATCTAAGCTCATGGTCCGGGTTGTTGGAGCGAAAGAGCCCTGTGAGCTGGGAATAACTGTGTGGTGAACCACCCTTCCCGAGAAAGTGAACCTGGCGCCTTACTGCAGGTCCTCACCCCTGGCGCTCAGACGGAGGGGTTGGTGTCAAATTCGCAGGCTATCTGCTTCGCGAGGTTTCTTCATACCGTGGGCTGAACACGGGACCATGAGCCGTACCATTGAGGTAGTTCCCACTGGCCCGAGCTGATGGCTGGCGGCACCCGATCCGGGGGTGGGTGACTACCCGTCGACGCGAATACAAGTGGGGTTGGGTTACGTGGCAGCTTTAGAAAATCGGGCGGGAGTCTCACTTTGTACGGGAGCTCTGAAATACATAACCCTGCGTAACCTATCCCCGAACAATCCAATACCTTGCAATATAATCCCAACATGAGTAAAAATGCCTCTTGGGCTCATAAGTAATACTCATAAAATCAATTATCATAACTATTCTTCCAATTATCTCCCAATAATTCAATAGTTGAATATACTTTTATTTTATCTGAACATATATTAAAATCTAATTCTAATACATGTTATGTCCAAAACCATCAAGCCTCAAAACCGGCTTCTTCAAAATGATTAATGTATAGAAACTCCTTCTTTTGAAATAAGGGTCCCATTGGGGTAGTAAAGCTCGATGGGAGAATGCATGCAAGTGGGTACACTCACCACACAAGTGCGGTCGCGATGCTCCAAGTAAACACATAAGTAAATGCGCGAGTCCTGCTTGAATGTCTACATGGTCACCCATCCACGAGTCCTCAGGCTCACTCACATTTTCCTAAGCCATGTATGAAAATAATCATTTTCAAAAGTAAGCTTTTGTTCTTGAAATATCTTCTCAGAAATATTCGTCTGAATGTGGGACTACCTCGGGTGAATTGGTTGGTGAGCTTTAAAAGCAGTCCTTGGTCCTCATCAGAAATGATACATTATTCATCTCAGCCTAATTTGGAATATCATCTGTGAAATTCCTTCGCAATCATATCAGTTTTACCATATGTCATGCACTCACACCTAATTCTAATTTGATGCGTATGACTATTATGCCATTTTCAAAATCATTTTACACAATATGTCAATGTCATATTTTCAATCAACTACAATTACACACATGTAATTTCACGCCCGATCATCACCCCGATCTAGCTCACTTGAGCAAATCATAATCATCACCCGATAGCTTTGACCTGATTTAATTCTATATAATTTAGTCATTTATTAACACCTAAAGCATTAACCTAATAATTCTTTGATCGACTTCAACTCTCAAATTAATTCTACACCTACCAAGTCATTGATTCACTGAATTTCAATGCGGAAACACATGGACCTTTATGCCATTTCCACAACAGGAATTTATTTTTATGATCAAGAAACTGCAGTCAGGCATCAAACCAAACTCCACTTATCTGACTCAGTTTAACTTTTTTGAATGAGATTTCTTACATTTCCGGTCTATAGCTTACTAGCATATTTATTGAATAAGTATATGATACAAAGCTCCCAAACACTCCACACACCTTTATCACGGGTACATCCGAAAAATCTAAAACAATTTCCCAGTCGATTCCATTTTTGGAGCAGATCAACAACCATTCGGCATTTATTCACATGACATGATTTAAGCAACATTTCGAGTTTAAGGCCAAAACAGCCATATTTTACGGGGCGATCCACGGCCATCCAAGAAATTGGGACCGATCAAACCACGGCCTCAAACTAGCGACATGTCGAAAAACCCTTAAAATGGGATAAAGCGCGATGAAAATCTACCTCTTGGGTTGTCATTCATAAACCGGGGTCCTGGCGTACTTTGCTCAGCGTGAAACGTTTTCCGCTTCTTATGTTAAATCAACGCCGTCGCGTGTATTTTTAAGAGAGAGTCGGATACTCTCTCTACCAGAGATCCTGCATTTTGGTCTCTCAGCGCTCTTTGCGTCTCCCCGAATGAGCCCCCCACATTTTTTGCCTTTTGTTTAATTTGGAAGATGGGTTATGTTTACTATTTGTCTTTAGTGACTTAACAACAGACGGCCTTTACGTCCTTCTTTTGCAGTTTGATTTTTGGCACTATAGAGGGAGAGTATCCATTTCATCGATCTACTCATACCACTTGTAATTTGTGGTACTTTGATTATACTGGCTTTCGTCATGTAGAAAACCGTTTCACGGCTTTGACTGCGATGCCTCGAAGAAAGCGTCTGAACTCATTGTCTCGAGAAAATTATGAGATTTTATGTCTTCAGCCCAGATTCGTGAGCGTTCAAGCCCGGTTTTGATCAGTTTGTCATCGAGATCTAAAGAATTAATTCACCGGATTTTGTAATATTACAATTGTAATCAAATTACGATTTTGCCATATTCGAAATTAGAATTTCTCGATTCATACATTCTCCCTCTTAAAGATTTAGTCACAGTCTCAGCACATACACATCCAACCATGTACGTATGTAATAACCTTACCTAACTCCAGACCATTATCAGATATGTTGACATTTGGTCTGTCGATATCTTAGATGGTTGTCATCTCATCCATAATCAAACGACATTAAGCTTAACCAATATGTCTACCTTCTAAGTCCTGCCTTATTATGACTCGATCTTTAGAGGAAATCAAAATCTCTATATCTGCACAGTGGTGATGTATAAGCGTTAGAATCGCTCGACATACGACTCAACTATTGCACATGCATCTGGCCAGTGTTCACCCAATCCCTACGGCCTCAATAAAACCTGTTGATGTGGCAATTTGGTCAGTGTCGATATTTTGACAAAACCGATTAGACGTTCCCTGACCGCCAATCCTCTGTGCTCTGATTAACATGACACGTTCGATTCCAATTCGGTATCTACAGGCATAACACCTTAGATATAATCATATAACTTCGGTGTATACGCAATCAATTTTCATTTAAAATATTGTTCTCAGCAAATTTTATTTTGGAATTTTCTTTTGAAATTTGTTTTCAAAAATTTATCAAAAATTTATTTGATTTGATTTGATTTTAATTTAATTTAATAAATATTTTTTTTGGAAAATTTATTTTACAATGAACAGTGTTCATTTAGTGACTCGGGAAAAATCACAGAGTCAACGAAGTTAACGAGGCTAGTGCACGAAATTGAAGCCATTAATGACGATGCACCTTGAGCCGCCAGTATTGATCGGTAGGTGCCAGCGGCCTTTCTTCCGCGCCCCTCTTGCTGCTGCCCTTGTGCTATTCCTCCCGGCGTCTTGCTCCCCGGCCTTAGTGGTGGACCTGACCCTCGTCCCGAGTGGACCGGGGGTGAGGACTGTGATATAAGGCGCCTTTTTGTAAGGACCCACAGCCCTGCTCAGCGAGATGGTCCACTCACGAGCTATCCCCCAGCTCCGCGGGGTTTCTTTCGCCTCCGTGGGCTCGAACCCGAACCCGGGACGTATTGAAATGGGGAAGCTCGCTGGCCCGGGTGGCGCGAGTTGGTGAGTGGGCTGAATGGGTATCTGGCTCATGTTGATTCGAGTCCACGGAGGCGAAAGAAACCCTGTGAGCCCCCCGGGGATGTTTGTGAGGTGGGACCACCTGCGTCGGAGTGGGCCGGGGGTGGGGCCCACTAGGTGTTGGGCAGGGTGTTTGGGCGACTGAGATGGGATTGATGAGTGGGGTGGAAGTGTTTCATGAGTTAAACTTAGTATGACACTCAACTAGGAAGGTCACAACTGTAGATTAAAAATGATTGGTGTTCTTGGACTCTATGGAAAGCCATTGATCGAGAATCCATTCATATACCTGAGGAGGATGTTAAGTGTCAGACCGAATGCTGGGCCGAGCTGCCAAGATCAGGTCAGCTGACCAGTTCGGTCGACTCGTGCGGGTTGACTACGCGTGACCTCCAACCGAGTCATAACTCCTTCGTCCAGAACTCTAGATTCGGTGTTCTTGGACTCTATGGAAGAACCCATTGAATCAGAATCCATTTACTATGGCAGGAGGATAGTAAGTGTCAGACCAAGGTGTTAGACCAGCTCACCGAGTCAGTCAGCTCGACCCGGAGTTCGAGGTCGGCTCATGCGGGTTGACTCGTATGACCTCAACCGGAGTCATAACTCCTTCGTCCGAACTTCAGGTCGGGTGTTCTTGGACTCCCCATGGAAAGCCCATTGAGTTAGAATCCATTCATATGCCTGAGGAGGGATGTTAGGTGTCAGACCAAGGTAGTGACTGAGCTTACCGAGGTCAGGTCAGCTCGGCGATTCGAGTCCAGCTCGTGGGTTGACCATTGTGACCTCCAACTTCGGAATGTCATAACTCCTTTGTCCGAACTCCGATTCGAGTGTTCTTGGACTCTATGGAAAGCCCATTGAATCAAGAATCCATTTATATGCCTGAGGAGGATAGTAAGTGTCAGATCGAGGTGTTAAACCAAGCTCACTGGTCGGGTTGCTTCGGCTGATTCGGGATCGGCTCGTACGGGTTTGACTCGTGTGACCTCGACCCGGTCTGCTTTCGCCAGTGAACTTCCGTTTCGAATTAATTCTTGGGCTCTATGGAAGCCCATTGGTGATCCCATCCATAGATAGATTGATAAGCGGAACTCATATTGGTTCTGATAGAAAATAGTAGGCCTGCGGGTAACCATAGTTATTCATATTATGAACACCCTGTGCATAAATTTAAATAGCTCATAAGCATACATGGTAGCATAATTATTTATGCATATAGTGAATATAGAAAAAATACAAGATATGAATAAATGATTGTATATATCATATAGTTATCGAATGACAATAATTATTCGGGAATATAGATATATGCGAACCTCATCTGCGGTGATTATGCACGCAGAGCACGGTAGAGGATAGATGGGCATGCCTATTAGGAAAAACAAGTCTGCAGCATACAGTCCAGTTGGTCCCGTTTGGGTCATTACAGCGCCTTCGGGCCCTTATAGATGGTCATTGTCTCGTACAATGATAACAACGCCTTTGAGCCCTTATAGACCATTGTTTACGCCGCGGTGATCTGGCGCAGCCGGGTCCTTATAGACGAGGTTGAAATATCTCGGTTTGACCAGATATATCGGTACTTGCATTTTGCTGGATATATCGGATATCGGAGGATATATCGGTGGATATTTTTATGAATGCTGATATATCGAAAATTAACAAAAATACTTTGAAATTTATAAAAAATACTTTTTAAAGTATAAATGACATTAATAATTAAATATATACATTCTTGTAGGTTTTAAAAATCGAAATGAAGATTGATGAGCTGATTGCAACATTTGATGAATAGATCAAATTTAGGGTAAAGACCAATACTCATACCAAGACATGGTGTTAGATAATATTGATTATAGATGAACATGTCATGAATAAATGTCTTGACTTGTATCTACAACTTCTCCATGGATAGGAAATTACAGATTCATCCACATACTCGTTTAAATATTAACTAACATGAAAAATTAATTTATTAATATATTATTACTAAAATTAAACTAATTTAAAAATATGAAACTTCATATAATACTATAAATTTATAATATGCATACGGTATTAACTAATATATAACTTGATTTTAAAATTATGAACATGAAATGTTAATTTATTAATATATTATTACTAAATTAACTAATTTAAAATATTAAACTAATATATAGTTATTAAGGAATATACGAAAATTTTTTTGGAGTGAAATGAAGATTGAATATTGGTAGAAATTTGTGATCAAATTGAATGATTTTAGAGGTATTTATAGATTTTTTTGGTCAAATAACTTAGATGGATGGTCAAAATATATTTGTAATTTAATTATAGCGATTAGTTTAATTTTGGTGCAAATATGATCATTTTGATATATCATAGTATATCGAATGTATCATAGATATATCGGAGAGTATATCTGATATATCTCGGAAATATTTTAATGATATTTAGATATATCTCAATATTTTGAAGCAAAAAGTCGGTCGCGTGGCGTATTTCCGATATATCTCAGATATTTTGAAGCAAAAAGTCGATCCGCGTGCGGCGTGTGTTCTACTCACGAGAAATTTAAGCGAGAATTTCGGTCGTCTGATATATCGGCGAAATATCGTAGATATTTCTGATCACCGATTTTTCCTGCTTGATTTTGATGGCAGCCCGGCTTAAGCTATAAGTGATATCCAGATAAATCGCGATATATCGACGATATGCTCGGAAAATTTCGCCGCCATTATAGACCCTTTGTTCGCCACGGTGAGTATAGCGATTGAGCCCATATAGTTTCTGTATCCACTTCTAAGGTTTATGCACGCATGAAACATAAAGAAAATAGCGGTATATGAAAATGAAATGTAGAGAATATATGACCTGATATAAAAGTAGCAACTAACTATGTGATGATAGTATCTGATTACAGAACAAGAAGTAAAATACAGAAGATAGCATAGAAAGTATATATATGAGAAATGATAAGAATGCGTAAGCGTTATATGTATTTATATGCATTTATATGAGAAATTATGGTGACCCTTAGTAGAGGTCATCCATGTGTATTAATTCCCACTAAGCGTAAAGCTTAGCACGGGTGTTCAATGGTGTGAAGGTGCAGAAGAGGAAACAGACAGGCCAGTCCACGTCGCGGAGTCAAAGGCCACGCGTCAGCCAGGTGCCCTTTGGAAGACCTTTGGAGTATTTTGTATATGAAATTTTTGTAAACAATGTAAAAATGTGTGTAAATGTTGAACACTTCCATATATGGAGCTTGTGTATATTTTGTAATCCCTTTGCCTGAGGAATATGTCTGATTAAATGTTTAACATTATGGGAATGAACAGCTTAAAGTTTATACGTGAAGGAAAAAAAAAAAATGACCCCTCCTTGACCTGCAGTCTTGAGGGTTGGAAGTCCATGATTCTTTGTGACTTCAATCCCGAAATCTAAGCTAAAATTCACACTCTATAAGATTGTATTTCCAGCAATATTCGATTACAAACCAAAGTCTTCACAAATAAAACCTAAATCTAAGAAATCTAAACCTAAAAATGGAACAAATCTTGAAGAGGGAAAACGCTAGGAGAGAGCCTCCCTCTTTGAAAGTTATAACCCTAAAAATGTCTAAAGAACATCTATTTATATGCTTTGGAAAATGTTCAATCGAGTTTACTATACATTCCAGCGACCTTCGTCATGAGTGAAGGCCTTCTTTGCCTTAAGCGAACAGATGGTCGCTCCCGTATCTTTCTCACGCGTTGAGCCTCAGTGTAACCATGGCGAGCCCTCTGCCTTCCCTAGCGGCGGTAGCCTTCACCATGGCGAACCGATGGCATATATTTCTTGGCCAGACTTAAATGATTGTGAATGGAATTCTCAATCAGTAACCTTAATGTGCCAGATCCAACCTTCATCTTAAGTTGATTTCTTCCATCACTTTTCTTGGTTTTCCTTCTAATTATGCAAAACACAAGTGAATGGGGGATTAGGGCTTTCTTAAGAGATATTGGTGTGAATATAGCATTAAAGTTGCATAAAACATATAAAAATCATACTAAAAATGCTAACAAGATTCACACCTATCAAGTATACATTGATGATATTGTGGTTAAATCTAGAAGAGCCAATGAGCATGTAAATCATTTAAGAAAAAGCTTTGAGAGAATGAGACATCGCCAGTTGAAGCTAATCCCTCAAATGTGCATTTAGGTTCGTGTTGGAACTTCCAGTTCTTGGATTCACCAAGAAGGAATAGAAGTGGATCAAAACAAAGAAAAGCTATTACCCCAGATGTTAACTCATCTGGGTTATAGATGAGATAAAGTGTATGAAAGTTTTATCTAACATGATAAACAAGATTATGGGCTTGGTGTGAAAATATGGAAGAGTTTATGGGAGGCGACATCATTTGACAAAGTTAAGGAGACCTTTCTCTCTGAGCCTCAGTTTAATGCACTGAGATCTGGACATGTTGTTTGCCTGGCATGAAATATGGTGATAGGTTGTCTTTTGCCTGAAACAATTCTAAAGGTCATGAGCAGACTGTATATTATTTGAGTAGGGTCTTAAATCCAGTAGAGATAAGATATTCTCCAATTGAAAAATTATTTCTGGCCTTGTACTTTGCATGCACTAAACCGAGACATTACTTGATCAAGTCTCGAGTTTATGTGGTTTCATGACCTTATAAATGCATTGCTTAGTAGACCCTTTGATTATAAGGAGGGTGGTAAATGGTCCCTTACTTTGTCAGAAGTCACTTTGGTTTATTTTCCACAGAAATCAATTAAGGGACAAGCATTAGTAGATTTCCTAGTTGATCATCCTTCCTTAGAGATTGGAATAGAGCAAAGTGGGCGGGGTATGGAGCGAGAAAAAGAGCTTTGGATCACTCAAAATTGTGGTTCGAAACCGCAAAAATTGTTAGTGCAAGAATAATGATCAAATCCTGAGAAGGTGAGACATTGTCTTTCAATTTGTCTTTTGATATAACAATGAGTTGATCTTAAACCTTAGTGATTGATTTGAAATCTGGAGCGGGGGCAAAGATATTGAGTCATTGGAGATTCTCGATTAATTTATGACAATTAATGGGAATGTAAGTGGCATGCTGTCAACATATACTCTTGCATTCTCAGATGTGGATCAGCTTTGACAATGTGGAATTTGAACATGTGCCTAAGGAATCAAACTGGGAGGTTGATGAGCTTGCTTAAATAGCCTCTACTGTAAAAATGGGTGAAGAATTGACCCATAAACTCATCATGATTGAGAGAAGAATCACCCTTCAATTTTTGAAAGAGGGACATCTTCAACAATGACATGAATATTGCTGGAGATTGGAGAACATAATTTAGAGAGTATTTGGCGAATCCAAGCAAGACGGTTCCTCACAGAATGAAGACTCAAGTTCATAATTTTGTTATACTAGAAGGAGAGCTGTATAGAAAAGGATTTGATGGGTTATTACTCAAGTGTTTATCTTTCCTAAACAACATGAAAGTTATGAAGCAAGTTCATGAAGGAGTTTGTGGAGCCCATCAATCTGGAGTAAAAATGTGATGGTTAATTAGAAGACACGACTATTTTTAGCCGACCATTCTAAAAGACCGCATCACCTACTCCAAAGGTTGTCAACGATTGCGGAGATGAGTATACAAAGTTCTGTTATTCAAGGTGGGCCGCGGACCTTATTGGAAAGATTCATCACGACATCATTAAAGCGTAGCCGTCCCACAGTTGTATGACGATTTCGCTAGAAGCCGGATGACGTTTTATTGAAGAAGCAGGCAGGAAGGTGGATGTGATAAGGACATCAGAGCAGTTGTGCCAGTTTGGAATTACTAATCTATCTTACGATGGATGTGCTTTATTGGAAAATTGGATTTTTCAAGTTATGAGATGCGACTTTATGGATAAAATCATTTTTTATTGAACCAAGACCAATGAAATCATTTCAAAGTAATGATGGAATCTTGAAAATGCTAGAGGAGAATCCCAGACATTGACACATGATTTTATTAGAGACATTGTGGGCACACAAAACTTCTAAAAGGAGTTCTACAGGGGCAAGTCATTTTTCTACTTGACATGGACAGAGATCGTGATGCACTCTGATGATGAAGTAGTAGTGCCAGCTTCTTTTAAAAGAGTGTCGAGACAAAATAGCCTTACTCACAAGGCGTAAGTGAGGACATAATAGTGGAACTGAATGACGAGATGATAGAATAATAAAAAGCAACCGACAACATGTTGATTCAGAAGAAAAATAAAAGTAAGCTTGAACTTAGCTCAAGAATAAGAGAAAAGCATTTGAAGTTAGGAGGGCTTGTTTGGAAGGTCATTTTGCCGGTTGGTTCGAAGACAAAAGGGTGAGCAAATGGTCTCCTGTAGTGGGAGAATATCGTGTGAGATTGATCCGACAGATTGGCGAATCCGAACGGTTTTGGGGTGCGAAACCATATATTGGGACTCTTTACCTTTTTTTTTGGTGAACTTATACTGTGGGTATACAAACAATTTTTGTAATAACTTGAAAATCATTTGCATAATACAAAGAACTACCACCAGGTAAATTGTCCATCGAAATCTATACACATATCACTAAGTCCCCATTGCCCATAAACACTTATACATATATATGTACAATACAGAAACATCGAATCGCGAGGAAAACGATCTTGGTGAGCTTTATCTTGCTTTGTGATGGCCGTATTTGCTCAGTGTGAATGTCACATCCTCTTTATCTCCTCTTCATTACTGCCGGATTGGTGCAGGTGCTAAGCTTTGCGCTTAGTGGGAACATATGAGCCGATAGCGACCAGCCAGCAATGTCGCCGTCACGATCCTTTTTGCATTTTACTTTTTCTGTGCATATAAATGAAGCCTAATTGTATGTGACTTCTAACTCCTTATCATATTACATGTAGGTTTTTATCCTTTTGAAAAGGTTCCATATCATTATCCACGGTCGTATCTTCCATGTGTCATGTCTTTACAAGTTTAATTCATATCTTCTCATGTATGACATGGTAGGATCATATTCAAAACAAACTTATACATCTGATGGCCAAATCGGAACATATCAATGCATCACGGTGAGTGGTGATACATATTTAATTTATTTAGTTATCGTTTTATTAAATTTTCATTTTCAAAAGTGTTGCGACCCGAATCCCCGACTCGACCTGGTTGGCTGATCCAAGCCGGAGCCCGGTTTACTCCGACATTTTCAATTATCTTCTCAAAACATTTTGTTTGGTTTTATTAAATTTTCGTTTTCAAAGGTGTCGTGACGAATCACGACTTGACGGTTGTGGATCTACTTAGGAGCGGTTTACTCTAACATTTTCAATTATCTTCTCAAAACATTTTGTTTGGTTTAATTAAATTTTTGTTTTCAAAAGTGTCGCGACCGAATCCAGGCTAGACCAGTTGGCGGATCCAATAGAGCCGGTTTTCTCGACAGCATTTTCAATTATCTTACCAAACATATTGTTATAATGGTATTTTGGAAGGGCTTTGTTGAATACTTCATTGTATGGGCAAACCATAACTTTAAATAATAAACATTTAAATATTCTTTATATTACATATACTCTTTATATTCCATTTGCGTATTTCATTTGCTAAATCATTGTATCATATCACAACATGCATTTTCAATGCAATAATTCAGTCACAATTCAATTTGTGAGATTTAAGCATATACATAAAAATCCCATTTACACTGCGTCAATGTTGGTTATTTCACTTTACGACAATTCAATTCACGCCGGCGGATTCCGTTTAATGAATCGCCCTTATTATCATTGATAATGTGCCTACACATTTGGTGGTCTCCCATCGCAGCGGATGCCGTTTGGTGCACCGACATGGTATCAATTGTCGGTCTCCCCATCGCCCAGCGGATGCGTTTGGGTACACCCGAGCATGGTATCAATTAATGTCATCTGTATCGCCGGATGCCGATTAGTGCATCCGCCAAGGTAGAACATTTCTTTAATGCCATCGCCATCATGGCGGATGCCGATTGGTACATCATGGTGGGTTGTTGGTTCATTGGATTTTTCAATGGCGGATCAGAATTTAACCGTCCGTGCGGGCGTTCAATGTGATATATCAACCAATTCATTATGTGGTTGATTTAACGAATCAGTTTTATCATCACTCATATTCATTAGGTTTCAAATGTGCATTTCAATTCCATATTGGCACATTGGCGTTATAATGATTAAGTTTGATGAATCCGTCTTATCATCCGTTCACATTCATTAGGTTTCAAATATCACATTTCCAATTCCATATTCACTTTAAGTAGTATCTTTAAAATATACTCAATCTATGTACTTATTTCATATACTCATTCATATACTCATTCACGTACTCATTTCATATACTCATTCATATACTCATTCACGTATACTCATTCATATACTCATTTCATATACTTATTCATATACTCATTCACGTATACTCATTCATATACTCATTCATGTACTCATTTCATATACTTATTAATATACTCATTCAAAGATATACTCAATCTATGTACTTATTTCATATACTCATTCATATACTCATTCACGTACTCATTTCATATACTCATTCATATACTCATTCACGTATACTCATTCATATACTCATTTCATATGCCCATTCATATACTCATTCCGCGTATACTCATTCATTCATATACTCATTATGCCTGTTTACCTTCATATTATTCATAATTCAAGTATATATTTCATATACTCATTCACATATACTCATTCCTTATACTCATTCATGTACTCATTTTATATACTCATTCATATACTCATTCCGTATACTCATTCATATACTCATTCACATGCCTAGTTATATACTCATTTCATATACTCATTCATATACTCATTCATGTATACTCATCCATATACTCATTCATGTACTCATTTCATATACTCATTCATGTACTCATTTCATATACTCATTCATATACTCATTCATGTGCTCATGTCATATACTCATTCATGTATACTCATTCATATATATTTCCTATCATTTATTATCTTTTTCATTTGTTATAAATATGTCATAACAACTTATATTCTGATGCGGCCAATTATCTTTCATATTCCATATTCATGTTTCAGTTCGTTTTCATTTTCATATCACATTCATGTTTCATGAACAAATCTATACATGTACAATTCTTGTTTATATCTACGTCAGCTTCTTTCTGTGTATTAGGTGCTTTTACTTCAGCGATTAAGTACCTTGGTGCAACAATTCAATTTTCAAACAAAGATATTGGGCACAAATGCCATTAAATAGCATATGGTTAGATTCTAGACTCAATGAGCTTTCCATAGAGTTTAAGAATACCCATAATGAGTCTATGAAGGAGTTATGCAAATTTACAGCCATTGACAAAAATCATGACTTGCGGCTTTTCTTGGCCGGCGGCAGTGCGTACCTTCTTTTGTATTTTAGGGATCTTAACTTCACATTTGACACTGGTATTTTGTACTAATTTGAATCTAAGGTGCTAAGGGTTCTTTCACTGGAATCACCAAATCGAACACCGAAACTCAATTATGTCTAAACAACGGGCCTCATGTTCAAAAAACAGGGGCAAATTGTGAACATGCCACTTTGAGTGAATTTTGGGCCATAAAATCAGAATTTTGAAGGTACCTATTTCATGATGTTTGGTTCTCCTTGAAGTCTATTTTAACCGAGAAACTTGAGATCACATAGGAAATCGGATCAGAAATGACGGTGTGACCTTGGCTCTGACAGTGAGGTCAAGCGAACACTACGCTCACCGTCACCATTTCGACTATCTTGATACGACCCTCAGTACTGCCCGAGAATGTGGGTTTTTCTTCGCTTTTTCCCTTGAATTTATACCCAAATCAACTCAATACTCTATATACTTCAAAACCACTCCAAATTCATCTTGAAATCTCAATTTTACTCAATTCATCTTTTCATTACATATATTTCTTCAAAACTTTCATGAATTACTCTGACTCAAATCTATAATGGGGTCATAACCCATATAAACCAAATACAAGGATTTGTTAAGTTTGTTCTAACCCAAAATCCTTCTTTGCAGATAAACCATGAATCCAACCTCGAAGGGATTCTGTTTTCTTGTACATTTGGGGTTTAACCACCTTTACTCTCGATAATTTTAGGTTAGGGATGATCCTATCAAGGCCCTGAAATGTTTTGTTTCAAAAGTATGACAAATTTTCTCATTTGGATTTGGAGTGACCACTAACCATGCACTTGTATGGATATTCGCACAAGAATTCATAGTTCCATACCTTTGCTCTTCCTTTCTCCTTCTCTTCTCTTCTTCTTCTCTTCCTCTTCCTCTTCTTCTTCTTCTCCCCTTCTCCTCTCTTCTTTTACGTTTTTGGTCTCTTAAAAATGAGAGACCAATTAACTCCTATCTAATTTTTTTGTTTTTAAACTCTTTTCCTCATTTTTTAGGTCCTTCCACTCTTTAATTTTATTCCATCTTCTCCAAATTTCATGTTGCATATAACTATTGTTTATGCCTTTGTAATCTCAGGTGGTAAGGAACCACTTTACCTTGTCTTTCCATTTATGACCACTAGGTCCTGGTAGTAAGTACATATTTACCCATTTGCTCTCTTATTAATTAAGTTCTATCGTTTTATTTCCGAAAAAATTCATTCAGCTTTAATATACCTAAACAATTAGAAAAGCGCTAGGGTATATTTGAGAATCATTAGGGGACCTTTAGTATCAAGTACTACCTGGAAACGCATACTGGTTAGCAAACCTATAAGGGGAGCCACACAAGAGGTTCATAAATGGAAAATGCTTGAAGAAGTATTTCCCTACTGATGAGTCTAAAAACTCATTTGATTTTTAATCCATTTTTTTGAGTATATTACAAGATAATTGTTGATTCATATGCAGAAACCTGGGTAATTTACTCAAATTTAATTTCTTAATCTGTGACGAAATCAATGGCGGAAGAATTGACTGAAGCGAGAAGGAGGTGCGACTTGAAAATGGAAGTCGACGAGGAGCTTCTAATTTGTTGATTATTTCAAGTCACAACATCACCAAGACCGGTTAATGAGGTTGCGACCAAGAAGTGTAGTTGATACGAAAAAAAATTATTCAAAGCTGACCCGAAGTGGCCTTGATCTGAGGAGTCATGACTTTGATATGTTGATGAAGCCCCAGAAAAGGAAGTTCTTGTAGAAATGAGGTTTGCAACTAGTGCTTCAATGAAAACCTTATTCTAGTCATGGCGTGTATTTTAGTCCGCGACATGGGGCGATGGGTCCATGACAAGGAGATATGAGGTTCTTGACTACAAGAGTTGAAGAATCGAGAAATGAGGTCGCGACTTTAATATCGGTGGCGATAGGAAACACGGCGAGCGGCGAAGTCAGGTTAAGGAAATTGGAAGTTCTGACCCTTTGTTATTGAGGACCCCCGAGGAGGTGACCAAATCGAGTCGCGACTGAAATTTCTTGAACATTACAAAGCGCCATCTTCATGACCCTAATATTGGGGAGTGCGTGGCATGAAACCACCATGTGAAGTCCTTGCGAGCAAATGGAAGTTCTGATGCAATCGTTCGAGAACCTCGAAAATTTGTGACACAGATACCTGTGACATCAACATCGGATCGTAATTATGTTTAAAACAACTGAGACAACCTGCAACCAGAAAGGAGTAATGTGAGGTCGCGACGTCATATTGAGGTCACGCGACATTTAAAAACAGGGCTGTAAGCGATGCGACCCGGTGTTAGGTCGCGACCTAAATTCTGAACATATCAAGGCGAGAAGACGAAAAGGAAGTGCGCGGCACGAAAGAAATCACGACCTAAGGTGGCGATAGAAGCAATGTGGTATAACCTAAGCGGTCGCGGCGTGCGGTGCAACAAGGAAAGGAAGTCGACTCGAACTAAAGTGGTATGACTAAAAGGGTTGCAACTGAAATTGAAGTCGTGACTCGGAATTGCAGCATAAAGGGAGCGACAAGCGAGGTTGCGGCGTGAGACTAAAGATGCAGCGACATCAATTCTTGAACAAGCGAGCCAAAGTCGTGACCCACGGTGAGGTAGCGACCACTAATCCCAAGTGAAATGCATTACGCCGTGAACTAAAGCGGTGAAGGAATCCGAGTCGCGCGACATCAACTTCCGAGGTTGCGACACGAGGCGATATCTGGGCTTTTCTTCTGGGAATTCTACGGATCTTTGTGCATTGACCCATTTTCTTTGCAGGATATAAATAGGCGGTGTTAGAACTAGTAAAGTAACCTCTAACTTTTCCTCACGACACCCAGGCGGGAGAATAAGGGTTCATTGTATAGTTTAGAGTAGATTTTTCTTTTCTTTTCTTTTCTTTTCTTTATTTTCTTTTCTTTTGGATGCGGTCGTAGCGTGCGAGAAGCGATTGAGTGGATTACATTATGTTATTTTCTTCTTAATTAATGCACAAAAATTGTGAAAATCTAGGCAATTTGCAGAATTCATTCTTCTCAATTTAATTGCGATTACAATAAATGTACTTGATCGATGCTCCATTGTCAATTGTGATGCAGTAATTAAACCTTTGACTTAGTGCAGTTCGATTCTGAATTAATTCTGATCTTTTGCAAAAAATGCAGAGGAGTATTTGGGTTGGTTGTTACTTGGCGTTGTTTTTGAATCTATAAGTTCCCCGATGGTGATGCAAGACCCGATTTAAGAAGTGTATCTTGCTCAGTTCCAAGATGCCCTCTGCGTGACACGAGGAGTTAGAGATTCTTGAGGCGAGGCATTCACTTATGGAGGTATGTTAGGCTATCATTGATGAACCTCTTGAGCTGCAGTTCATTTTTGATAAACCCCCCCGTTCGCTCATGGTGAAGTTGGAGGGTATTTAACAATATAAATAATGGGGAGAGTTCACCTCCAATCTAAAGGGAAGCTCCCAACCTGTGTTGCTGAGATCTAATCAAAGGGAAAGGGAAGAGGCGGAGTAGATGAAGGATGAGCCACCAATTAAGTGGTAGAACTTTTGCAAAATGTGAGAAGGAAAGCGAATGCAGATCATCAAGAAATGGTGTGAAGTATTGAGAAAGAAAAATACCCAGATCTTGCAAGAAGATCAGAAATACAAGTAACTGGTTCGATCTTGACTTCGAGAGAAGCAAAAGGGCTTCTAACCGTGAATATGAAGAAATCAAGCTGCAACATTTAGCAGAGGCAATTTTTTAGACGAATCCGGATCCATGATAAAACACTTAATGTACTTTGTGAATTATTTGTTTCATTGCGAATTCTTTGATAGTTTGCGTTTCTCCGCGGGGAGCAGTTCGGTCGATGTTTTGTTCTTTATATTATTGGTTGTTCTGTATTATTTAGGTTTATATTTTGATTAATAGTCTAGGATCTTTCTTTTTCTACATAAAACTCTCACTATCGGTTTTTAGTCCAAATATCATAGAACATTAGTTAGGGTAGTTGATTTAGAAATTCTTGTCAATCTCTCATTAAGTGATACGGACTTATTCGGTTACTACTTGTATGACTGTGCACTTGCAGTGTCATAAGACTAGACCCATTGTAAAATCACGAACACCCGAGAAGGTTTATTTAATCAAGCAAGTTTATCCAAAGTGACATGGCTGCAAGAGAAGTGTAAGGCTCTTGTAACTATGTGAATTTGAGGGAAATTGTAAGAAATTCCCAAAAGAATTAGGCCGATTCCATGGCCTTTAATGGGTTAATGTTCGAAGAATGTTCTATGTTTTGGAGAAAAGTAGACTTCTTAGCTATTGTTTCTCAAGCATTCAAGTTCTACAAGATTGTACCTTGTTATATTCTATGTTTGGAGAAAAGTAGGCTTCTTAGCCACTGTTTCTCAAGCATTTAAAGTTTCTCTAGTATGTTGTTGTAGACCCTCAATTTTGTCCCTCAACACTTGCATTTATCATATGGGTGTCACACTTACCCATCGTTCTCATATGACAATCGTTAGGGTCCTTTTAGACTTAGTCGGTCTCCGAGCCTCGGGTGGGCTTGTATGTGGTCCATTGAGTGCGTATGTATTTCACTTAGGAGTGTCATCATGGCTTTTTTTTTTCCTTAGTTATTGGCATCGTGCCATAGGAAGCAAGTGGGGCCCAGAGTTTCCCAACGATCGGGTTTAATGGAGTATCGAGATGAGGAGTACTAGGGCTGTTTCAATCTTATCTCCCCGTCGAACTTCGGAATGGAGTACTTGGATTTTTTTATGAACTCATTTTTTCTCCAAGGAATATTCTATCAAAATTTCAAAATTTTTTCCAACAGGCTCAACCGGTCCTCAAAGTTTCAGTTTAGGCAGAATTCATTGAAGCATGTCTGAATTCGGGGCACTTGAGCTTGCTTCGATCATATCTCCCTCATTCGAACTCGAAATCATGCACTGTTTCTTTTGTTGGATTCCCTACTCATTGAAGAATTCTATGAAAAAATTTGAGATTTTTATCATAGGATCGACCAGATTGGGAATGGCGGCAATGATTGATGACTGATTAAAGTTCATTATTGGAGCAAGTTTGAATTCAAAGCACCCGAACTTGTTTTGGTCATGTATCTCAACAAATACGAACTTGGAATCACCTCCATTTTTTTTGGTTTCCTTATTCTTGGTCTTGATTTCCACGATGGAGGGATTTTAGAGGCTGAAGGGAAGAAGATCAGAGCTCAGTTTGCTTTGGTGAGGTTATGATATAAGAAGTCAGAAGGGGAAGAAAAAAAAAATTGTTTATGAATGGTGCTTGATAAGATTAGTTGTTTATTTTTTCAAAAAAAAAAAAAAATCAACTTTTTAATTTTTATCTAAATTTCAAGACAATAGATTTTTAAATAAAAATTCAAAAATACATATGATTTTATTTCATTAGCATGAAATGGATCATGAAAGTTTCAATTGGATAATAAAGTATATGATTTTCTCATATTTAAATATTTAGTTTTTTCTTAATAGAAAAAATTAAAAAAAATATATTAAGAAAAAAAGTCAAATATTTGGGCTTTTTCTATTCAACTAAAAATTTAAAAAATTCAGCAATAAGTCATTTAAAAAAAAAAAAAAAAACTGAATGCTGAAAGCAAATTGCTCTCAACAAGAAACCAAAAAAACAAACACAACCTTAATACTCTCTGCTGCTTCCTCTCATATTCACATTTTAGCTAACACTGGTCTGGCGAGTGAAAATTTGTAATATAAAAACTACCACTCCAGGATTATTAATTTAACTTCAAGAATTCTATTTCAATTAATTGGGCTCTACACAGGAGAAGATGGGTTGTGTCTTCTGTGAAGTGAGATTCAACAAATTACAACACCTGGTTGCTCCACAATTACAACTACAACAACAACTACTACTACTAGGAACTGAAAGAAAGAACACCTCTAATTACAATTAATAGGAGTGGGAGTGAGTATCCAATATCCATCCCTTCCCTTTTATACAACACTTAAGGCAACTACCAATATTTGTCTCATAAAGGGTTTATGGTAGAAAAAGATGATGAACAAATCCTCACCAAGAAACGATCAGCTGCGACAGCTAATTGTCTCAACATTTCGTTGAATAATTGTCGGGTCTCTTCCATCCAAGAAAGCATCTCCAGTGCCTCTGAAACATGAGAAATGCTGCTCATCATTCCAACGATCTCTTGAGAAGATAGTTATCAATTAAACAATGAAATGAGTAAACGGGATAACTTCATTACCGATATGCAACCAGAATCGCAAGTAGCTCAATTTTTTCATGAATTTGGAGAGCATGATCATCCCCATAAAATCTGAAAATCCATCCATAAGAAACAAGATTTACTTCCAGAATCTTAAACAACAACATCATTTCTCAGACAGTGTTGCTAAAGTTGAGTTGTGTGCATGTTTTACAAAAGCTTTACCTGATTCAGGATTCAGTTTGGGGGAGAGGCCATATAAAGCATATTTGCCATACACTAGAGCCCGCATTCTCTGTGGAGCACCCAATTTGCTACATGAAGACCTCAGAAGCCCACTGCAAGAGGAAAATAGCAAAGGGGTCAAAGTGGTGAAAAAATTGCTTCAATCACCATCTATCTGGGATAAGAACCACTTTTTCCTTCCTTACTCTGTACGCAATACTGAAATGAAGTCCGGTGGCAGTGATTCCATGAATGACGATATGTCCTCCATCTTGAGGAACTTCAATTCCTGCTTCAGTGTTTCCTTCTCTTCATTTGACATTCCCTTCCCGAGAGCCGATTTACTACAAAACATATGTTGATAATTATAAAGCACCATAGCAACCATAAAAAAGGACATGTTTCAGTAGCAAGTAAATATATATTTCTGCCTTGAAATAATCTTCAGGAAATGAAAGGCATATCAATTAAAGAAAGGATTTTCTTCCTAAAGACACAATCCTAGATCTTCATCTGAGACTTTAAACAAATGTAGGGCTTGTTTGGAGCAATGCATTTGTTTGTCAAGTTAAATGAGGATAAGACTACATTTCTAAGAGTGAGTCAACATCCTAAAACCTAGGCCACATTCAAGCATCTAGGTATCAATACATTCTAAAACATAATATAATCCTAATCTGACTGCACCAAAGCCAAATCAAGACAAAATCCAGATTCCATTCAAAGTCTATCCGGATCCACCTTGTAAATCATAGGGGGGTGTGGTTTGTGTGAAAATAGGATGAAATAGTGGCCTAGTAAGGGACAATAGAACTGTGAAACCCCGGAAGATCCAAAATTTTGAGGAAGGATAGAACGGTAAATTTCGGTAAAAAATTCGGAATTTTTCTAGATCTCGGATGACGAAACGGACTTCCTTAGTTGGAATTATGCCAGCGAAATCTAACTATCCGTCGAATTAAGAACCATTCAAATTTCACGTTTTTCGAGGCACGAGAGTGACGGCATTGAGCACTTAGTGCGATTTGGGTGGCTCAAGATGGAACCAAATCCTCATGGTAATGAGCTAGTCAAACATTGGACTCAAGTGGGACCCTTAGAAGACACATGACACCATGTGGTTCGGTGGAAATCTCAAAGTGGTGGATAGGTGGGGGTTCTAGAGCGATGAGCTTGACATGAAAGTGAGAGGGACATCTCACTTGGCCAAAACTGACCCAGCCAGGTTTGGGAGGAAAAGAAAGAAAAAGGAAGGGAAAGAGAGAGTTGTAGAGAGACTCCGCTTCTTCTAAGTTTCGGCGTCGGACCGGCGGTTTCGAGGAGCAAGGGAAGAGTTCATCCTCCACGACAAGGGCTTATGAGACCGGAGTTGGGGAGTGACAAACTCCCGAGAGGTAGGGGTTTTCTCTGCTTGGTTTAATCCTTGTCTAAAAGGTCATTCGAATGACATGGGTTGTGTGAGGCCGTGTGAGCGGTCCCGAATTTTGGAGACAGTGTCTTTGGAGATTCAAAATTATTTTCGGACGATCAGGGGCCCGATTTTGGACTTCGTAATTGTCCTTGTGTGCCATTTTAATGTTATAGTTAAAATGAATAATGGTGTTGGTTGTCTTGCCACAAGGGGAATGTTTAGTTTAATATTTTGAACCATGGGGAAGCTGCCCACGTGTGGTAGTCTAGCGTTAACCGGACTTTAGGCGGATTTTGGGTAGGAAATAAAGGAAATTTGGCAATGAGTCCTTGGAGTAAATTGTAGCCACATCGATGAACTGATGTTAGGCTTTGAATTTCTCGGTCGGACCACAGCCAGCTGCGAAGCTATGGTCCTTTTACTTTGAGCAGGTCTAATGGCTAGAAGTCGACTGGCTAAGAGGTCGGCCCGACCTAGGGTCATTTCGGCTGGGTCGGGTTAGCTCGGCGAGTCAAGTCGGCTCGGCCAGATCGGGTCGACTCGGCGAGTTTGGCCCCTACCCTATCGTGACCTCGAGCCAGGAAGTCCGCCAACTAGCCGTCAGAACTGCATTTTGGGTGTTCTTGAACTCTATGGAAGCGGGTGAGTCGAGATTCGGCCGTGTGCACATGGGATGGTGGAGTCTTGGAGGTGGCGCTAGAACGGGTCGTAGGCGGTCGGGTAGAAATTTGGCGGGTAGGGCTGCTACTCATGTGTGACCTCGACCGGACGATCTGCTTCTTTGTCAGAACTCGTTTTAAGTTCTTGGACTCTATAGGCCCATTGAGTCAAGATTCTGGCCTCCTGTGCTGTGGAGCGGTGGGTCTTTGGGGCGGCGGGTAGGAGCAGGTTAGCCGGGAGCAAGGATGGCCGAGGCGGTCGGGTAGGGCTGGTAGGGTAGGGCTACTGCTCGTGTGTGACCTCGACCGGATGGTCATGCTTCTTCGTCCGAACTCCGTTTTGGGTGTTCTTGGACTCTATGGAAAGCCCATTTAGTGAAGATTCCAGCCATGTGCCTGTGGGGGGCAATGAGTGATCATAACCTCAAGTGTGCAGGTTGTTTGGTTGTGTCGATGTAAATAGCCCAGGGTTTGGCAGTAATGGTTCGTAGGCGTGTTGTGAGCTATTGTTGGATAGGGTGCCATCGTTAGCCTAAGGAAGGTTGTATGACATCAATTGTTTAGTCATGGATTGATGAAGCGTAAAATGAATCCATGAGAATGGTTTTGGGAGGTGTGGCCCGGGAATGGCGGGCATCTCGATTTGAAAGGAAGGAGACGAAAATGTGATGGGGCCGTCCTCGGGCAGATCCACGACTTGTAGTGGGGCGCATGCGATCAGGGATTTGTTGATGGACTGAAATTGTCCATGTGTTTTACTGGCATGTTATTGCTTGAATTGAATAGCATGTGTTATTTGTGAAGAATGAAATATAATTGTGTATGAGCCATTGGAATTGGATATATGAATTGGCATCATTGCATTCATGTGCACGGTTACATCGCGTCGGGTGGGTGTGGGTGCGGTAGTAATTAGTTCTGACCGCCAGTGACGTGTAATGAGCTTGTAGTGGGGCGACCTCGATAAAAAGACTCATGATTCGAGGATCATAGTGTGTGTTGGTAAGCGAAGGCGTTAATCCCATGAAGTCAAATGCTTGGAATTTGCGTGTAAGAGACCCGCAGAGATATCGAAAGTTCAGTATGGGTGTAAGAGACCTGTGGCGCGAGCGAAGTTATCTGGGTGTAAGAACCGGCCCGGTGTTATCTTGAGTTACGTGGGTGTAAGGGCCGCGGTGTAATCCAGCTACATTTGCTAAAAGAATATCTGCAGTTATGGTTATCACATGAACCCGAGTTGTGTGATAGAGTCGGGATTGACTCGGGATTAGTTGCCCGTGGCACTTACGACAGATGCTGGTATTGAGCGGTGGGGGCTCGGTACATGGTGTGTCGTGGTCTTTACCAATAGCCGGTTGTCACACTTGGCGTGGCGTGTGTGAGAGAGTCGGTGTGAGTGACTTTCGGGATGATATGGGCATGATGGCGTCATGCATGATATGGCGTTCGTATGAACCAACACCTTGGATGTGTATGGGTTGGTTTGATCACTACATGAGCACTTGGGTGGGAGTAGCCCTTGTAGGAGATTATCACTGCGGGTTTTGCTCACCCCGTCGAGGACCCAACGCTTTCGGTGTACGGAGACGGCGGCTCATCGGCGGTGAGTGCGAAGAGGCCGGGTTGTGGCTTTGGCTGAAACATTTTATGTGGAAATATATTAGAATAATCTAATTTTAATAAATTTTGGCATGTAAAAAGTGTATAAGAATTGTACATCAAACTCTTATGAATTTTTATAAGAAATGGGTTATTTGTAGAAAATTATCTGGAAGAGGAATCATAATCCATCTACAGACATGTGGGCGTGATATCGAGGCACCGATATCCTGCGGAGTTTCAGCGAGGTTGGCGGGTTGTCATGGGACCCACAGGATAGGGCGTCACGAAACGAGAATATAAGTTTTTCTTTTTTCTTAGTCATGGCTTGATTCCTCTTCTTTTTTCCTTGTGTCAAATAAATGTGGATTAGTGCGATCCACTTTCTGAAAGATCGAGATTCAATGGCATTAGAGAGCCTGCAAATTGACCCATTGGAAAATATATTCAAATATTCCCAAACTACCAATAAGAATAATTGAAATGAAAACTAAATTTATGAAGAATTTCTAGATTTCGATTTCGAGTTCATTATACAAAACTTAATTCATTGTTGAGAGAAGGTGCAGTATTCTCATTAATTCTGAGGAGGAAAAAAATACATATATATACTCTGAGTGTTAGAGGCGAAAAGCAAAGTTAAATTAAGCAGGGAGAACTAAAGAGAGAAGGAAAATAGTCTAAATGGATTAGGAGACCCGATCCTTAATACTCCTCAATTTAGACATATAGATCAAAAGCTGACTTGTCACATATATACCTTATCAGAACTTTAAAGCTTAGTGAAGATATCTGCACAATTTAATTAGTTAGAGTTGACAAAAACTAGTAGTCATATTTGTCCGTGTATCACGTATAAACTTCATCTGGTCATCCTTCCCCAAATCTCAGCTCTTGGAGAGATGCTTGACATATGAGTTCACATGTTGCTAAGGCCGTATCTCGATGCTAAACTGACATAGATCGGCCTACTACATCTTGTTTTTTTACTCTTCAGATTTAAATTGCCTCGATGAACACAATATCCTCATGTAGAGCGTCTGTGATGGGTGACCTTTTTGGATTTGCGCCCTTTGTAGCCTTGATCGGGTATGACTTGTAAATATGTCTGACGCAGCACAGTGTTCCTTTGACATAACGGAGAAATCACAGTGCGGCATCGATAGCCTCCTGAGGTGATTGTAGGAATTGACTAACTACGTTCACAGGAAAAGAAATGTCGGGCCAAGTGATAGTGAGATATTTCAATTTACCTACAAATCGTAGATATCTCCCTAGATCTTGTAGAGGCTCCCCCTATCCTGGTACTAATTTGACATTTGGATGCATGGAATTAATACATGGAAGCATGGTCAGGATAATCTGGTAATGCGCGATATATCGAGTAAACTTTCTACGAGAAATAACCGCCTCAGGATTGGTAGGCTACCTCGATGCACAGAAAATACTTGAGTTTCCCTAGGTCTTTTGTCTGAAAGTGGTTGAAGTGTTGTTTGAATTTCAGAATATCATTCTTGATCCCATTTGCTGTAATGTGATTTCGTCATATAAACAATCGATAAATACTTTGGCGGTGAAGTATGATGATAAAAAACGAGATAGTGCAGCGTGCTTTGAATCATGCCAAACTCTTGAACCAGCTCATCGGAATTTAAACCAAGCTCGAGACCATATAAGAACGGCGTGGCTTGCATGTGCAGGCGGACTCCTCTAAGCAGCCAGGCTGCGATTGCTCATATACCTTCTCGAAGGATCACCATGAAGGAAGAGACATTCATGATATCAGTGAAAAGGGCCGTGACATATAACGACCTTAGAAAGGAAGCAAGCGACAGACGATCATAAGCTCTTTGGAGAGAAGGTAATAATAGTCAAAGCATATTGTGAGTATACCCTTTGGCAGCAACGGGTCTTAAGCGGAATTTACGGTCATCGAAGGTCCCACTATGTGTATAAGCGGCATTCTTGAAGAGACTTGCAGGGGAAGGAAGAGTGACAAGCTCCTATGTGCCAGTGGGGGAAAGAACATCCATTTCCTCAACCATTGCCAGTTTCCAACCCGGATGAGAAAAGCCTCACTAGTGCTTGTAGGGATAAATAGAAAGCAGAAAGTGGAAACAAAGACAAGAAAGTATGGTAAAGATGTGATGATAGCTTAGAAATTATAAACGGGATGTAGGTTCTGGTAGATGAAATTACCTTTCAAATGGCAATGGGAGATCATCGACGGTTCTGGAACGAAGTAGGGATGACGGTGGCATAGAAGATGAATCCAGTGGGAGGCCTTGTTGGAGGGACGGGCGGCAGTATAAAGCTTGAAGTGGTCGAGTCGGCATCCATAGGTGGAGAAGGAAACACAGGTGGTAACCTGAGGGTTTATGTAAAGACATCCAGAAACATGAGGATGCTCTGGGAAGAAGGAGGAAGAAGAGACGAACCCTCGAAAGAGTGACATCGAGCGGATGAGTCTGGGTTGTGTCGGTAGAATAACATCTATAACCCAAGAAGACACACTTAGTTGCTTTGGTTGAGAGCTTGTCTTGCCCAGTAAGAATATGGATAAAGCGAGACCTGACAAAGACACGAGGAGCGAGCGGAAGAGGTTGATTAGGAAAAAGGATAGAATGAGGATCGATCATATAAGCGGAGGATGACATACGATTAATCAAATAACAAGCGACTAAGATAGCATCTAAAAAGCGTTGAGGTGCCTTATGATGGAGTAAGAGAGTGCGAAGCGTTCAACTAAATGTGGTTCTAAAACAGCCTCCATTTGTTGAGGAGTGTAAGCTGCAAAGAGGATTGGTGAAGAATCGGTAGCGAGGACATAAAGGAAGAGGCCCGATGCGAAGATATTCCTTGGCATTATCCGCCGTAGGATATGAATGGAAGTAAATAAATTGAGTTCGAATTTCAGCGTGGAACTTACGGAAATAGAGGAATAACTTCGACACGACTTTTCATTAAAAATAGCGAGTACATCGAGGATAATCATCTATAAAAGTAACGAAGTACCAGAAACCTAAGGTAGACTCAGCAGGAAAAGAACTGAAAAATATCAGTAATGGGCCAAGCTTGAAAGGAGACTTTGTCCGTTGATCTAGACGCTTTAGGAATGAGACATGAGTATGTTTTCCATGTTGACATGACTCACACTCAATTGAGGACAAACTAGAAAAATGAGGAACTATGTTCTGAAGCTTTGAAATGTTTGGATGACCAAGACGATTGTGAATAAGGAGAGGAGTATCCATGGAAGCAAAAGTAGTGGAAGGTGAAGGCGAGCTAAGATGAAATAGGCCGCATGTGTGAGATTCCGTCTATGATCAGTTTGCATGCCTAGGTCACGCAATGTAGTGATGGAAATGTAATTGAACAATTAAGATCACGAGAGTTAACTGCGTGGAAATCAATTAAAAGGAGAATCAAGAACATAAAGGACAGAAGTAAGGGGTAGGGAAGGAAGAGGGCATGTCGAACCGATTCCTTTAGCTATGGTTTGAGATCCATTAGTTAAAGTAACCATGGGAAAAGGAGAAGGTAAGAGAAGAAAAAATATCCTTATTACCAAAAAGATGATCAGAGGCTCCAAAATCAAGAATCCAAGGTCCACGGGAATGTGAAAGGCAAGCAGAGGCATTCTGAGTGCAGGCGACTCAGCCTTGATGGATCTTGATTTAGATGCTTGAGTGCAAAGGGGTGTGCGATAATTTCTGATGTAATATAGCGGATCTGGCGAAATGGGAGAAAAGATTGAGCGTTGGGCGTAGCTAGAAATAAAAAGTAGAGATCGCGGTATAAAGTGCAGAGGATGAAGCAATGAGGTGCTGGAGGTGACTAGCTCCCGAATCGTGCAGATGTCGTTTGGGTGTCGAAAGTCAAAAATGAGAGAAAGTACAATTCTTTGGACGCAAAGCGAGAGGAAAAAGTGCGATTCGGGTGTTGGAGAGCGGAAAAATGAGGGTAAGGCTAAACTGTGGTTACGTGGGCGTCAGTGTAGTGAAGTAGGAAGGCGGAGAAGAACATCATACACCCTCGTCTGTGGAATTGTGTGAGAGACAGGTGGCTTGTGGGCCGCTACCACGTGGAAGCGCGTAGGGCACGATCACCGGATATTTTTGTGATCTTGGTGGAATATCCAGTCTTAAGATGGGGTTCCGGAAAATCTGTAGAAAAAATTTTCCGTGATCGGTTGTTAGACGGTGGGCATGTTAATCAGGGGCTTTAATGATTATGTCTGTGGAGTGAGGCAGTTGTTGGATGGGTGTAGGAATTGACGAAGCAGCGATACCTAACATTCCCAACGAGGCTTCTTCTAAGGAAGCAAATTACCATGTTGAGAGAAAAGGAATTCTGTATTCTCATTAATTTACAAAGGAGAAAAAATACATATATATACTCTAGTGTTAGGGAAAAAAGAAAACAAAGTTAGAGTCTAACTATGAGACTAAAGAGAGAAGGAAAAGAATCCTAAATAGATTAGGAGACTAATCCTTAACACATGATTCTTATAGAATGACAGGTCAAGCATTGTCCTTTATGTAGGGGTATTTTGATGACAAAACAGCCCAAGATGCCATTAAGCAAGCCGTCTTCTACTATTGTCAAAGAAAAAAATACGTATGGTTGAAATATGTTGCTCTACATTCCCCACACTAGATTTTACTTGAGTAATTTAATGGGTTGACTGTTTGCGAAAAGTAAATAATAGCTGCCATGGTATCAGAGCATAGTTCCATTCCATCCTTTGATAATCCCAAGTTTATGGAGCATCAAAAAGTCATAATCAAATTCATAGTAACTGATTACAATCTTCAGTCTTAGAGTCTTTTTCTTTTGCATCAAAAGATCAGTTTTGTTTCTCTACAATCTTCATTGTATTTGCATTTCAGAAATTCAGATGGATTTTTTATATTTACACCATCATTTAGAAACAATGAGGTTATTTCAGTTAAAGCCAATGACAAAAATTACATGTAATGGTCCTCTCACTTCAAACATTTAATGGAAGCCATTTGACAATATATATATCTTCGTGCAATAACCATAGAATCAGCTGCATGTAGTAGATCCATAACCACTGGACCAAGAATGATTCTAAAGTGGTTGCTTGAATTCTAATACAACGAAAGTCATTCCCTATAAACTTTCACTGTACTCCACTTTTTTCAGTGCCACACCTAATAAAAGATCATAGCAACTATTGTGATGTAAGATAACCATAGAATTGTAAGAAAGGGAACAAGGATTTGAGATTGTGGCAGTGTGAATTACGAAAAAAAAGAGGGAAAAAATATCGGTAAATCCTATACTATAGGGACACATTAACTTCAACTGAAATACAGGTGTCAACATGATAGTAATACCCCATGCGTGCAGGTGTGAGAGCGATAGAAAGACATCCTTTTGAAAAATAAGCAACTTAATGTGGATTGGTGAATTTCTTATAGTTGGCGCTGCAGTGCATGCAGCCATTTTTATGGTTGGAGACTATTATTCAACTACTCGATACAATAATCTATTAGATCATGCCCTTAGGCATCATGATGCAATCATATTACATCTCAACTGGGCAAGTATATTTCAAGGCTTTCACGGTTTTGTTTCATATAATCATAATTATATACCATGAGCACTTTAGGGCGCTCCCAAAATATGTTTTCAGATACTGCTATACAATTACAACCCATCCTTGTTCAATGCACAAACAAAACACCCATGCCCTAGTACATGGTGCAATGGCTCCTAGTGCAACCACAAGCACCCGTTTGACTTGGGTTAGAAGGTTTTAGAAACTTAAAAATTTAAAAGTATAAGAACTTATTGCAAAATTCTAAAATGGAAAACCAGAATTCTAAATAACCAAATGATGAACTCCAAATAATCTGAATAAGAAAAATTGAAAAAAATACATTTCATTCCTTTCATGAATGACTTATATCACCAACTTTTCTCTTATAGTATGCAGTCTAAATCAAATTCACTTACCAAGTTCAAATTTTCTCCTGGCTGCCCAAAACGCAAACTATTAGAACAATCAATGCATTGATAATTTTTTCATAGCCACTCCTTATCAGTAGAAGGTTGTGCTTGAACTCCTAGCATAATATCTTTTCCTTTTCCTACAACCACCTAATTGATTGCCCTGTTTTCCATAACAATCAAGTACTGCTACAATTTTCTGTTGCCATCCATTAGAGCAAAGATCTTTTGGTTGCCATGAAGTTAAGATCTTTTGGAATCTCTAAGGACTCTCTGAACATCATAAGAATTGGAACTTTCCCGCTCATAAATATGTCCATATGAAAATCAAGACTTTAACATGGTTAGAATATGGATGATATAAAAAAACTGATCAGCACCTCCCTACCAACCATAACAACATTTTTCTTTGGGAAATCAAGCATTTGCTTTCCTTCGGCTCTTAAAGCTCTCCTACTGACAAGAAATTTGAGCATAAACTAGGGGTTATATTACTCTTTGTTGGGAATTGAAAACTGTGTCATGACATACATATATATGGTAGGTGATTGTTAATATGACAATCATGACCAAACCACTCATAAATCTACAACTAGATTATTTGCATTTGGTAGGTTCACACAACTGAAAATCCATACCATAGTTTATTGGGAGTCAAGTTGCTAGAACCGACCAATAGCTGTTGCACTTCTTTGGCACTTTCACAAGCTGTTCTGGGATTTTTACTACATTTTTGAGAAACAGATGAATCATAGGCAAACCCTTTCCTCCTTGCCCTCAGCTATTTGATGAGAGTATATGATGGTTCTTTTGCTTCCAACTTTTCTATTTTCTTTCATTATACAAAGAATTTTCATTTGCCTGATGCACAAGTGTAAAAATGTTCTCACAGCCATCAGGTTAGACTTTTTGAGAGAAAAGACAAGGTTCTCTAAGTGAAATATTGGCAGCTATCATTGGCAAGCAGAAAACCATGTCAACTGCTTAAAATTATTTTTTATTATGAGAAATTTTAATAGACAACAATAACTCCAAAATCAATGCCAGACCACCTGATTTTCAGAATAGAACTGCCTTGGCAAATTTCCAGGGAGAATGTGATTTTTTGAGAACAATCTAAATGCTTACACTGATATTTTATCAAATACCTTCTTCAAGTTCTATAATCCTCATATGACAGTAACAGAATCTTCCCCATCAAGCCCACCCCACAGCCCCTGCTCCCACCAACACACACTAATAATAATAACCATGTTCATGTTTCTTATGAAAATAGTCCCAAAAAGGGAAACAATAATCTATAAAGAAAAAAAAAGTCAAAAACAAGATATAGATAATATATCATAAGTAAATCTGGCTATTTGATTTTGACAACATAACATTTATATGATATAAGTTCACTTAGTTTCTTCCCAAGATGGTAAGTAATATTAATTCACAAGTTTTTTTTTTTTAAACAGATGTATTAATTCACAAGTTTATGTAAACTCACCTATCAATAGTTCTTCCAGTGAATATAACAGGGAAGTATCTAGAATACTTCACAACGCCAAATCGATCACCCAGATGCTGTATTTTGTTTGAGTCAAGAAGAATCAAAGCCTTCCATAGCTGACAATAGTCCAGTCTGAATGTTTCATCTAATTGTTTATAGATCCCATGATCAAGAAGCACTGCATTATTTTCCATGACATGAAAATTTGATAAGGAAGCTAGAGTAGCAAAAGTTAATAGAAAATTGTAAATACAAAATAAATAAGATATAAATAATTGATCAGAATATATTTATCAATCATTTAACATACCTAAAGAAAAGCCACTCCCACCTTCTGCTTCTGGAGACACTAAAATATTACCAGGATGGGGATCTCCATGCAGAAAACCATGGATGAATATCATTTCAGCAAACACTTCCACCAGTGCTTTTGCAACCTGCAGCACAAAAGCAATGTAAGCCAAACAACAAATGATATTTATTTTGTTGCATATAGCTTTAAACCTCATATGCCACTTAATATTATCTCATATAATTTAACAGATCAAGATTTCATAAGGATCTAGAAATCTATGATGAAAAAGGAGAAAATTATTTCAAAATGAAATCTAATAATGAAAATTATTTCAAAATTTGAATGATTTCAAATTCCCAATTTTCTGATTAAAACAAACTGAATAAAGTAGGTGAAAGAGTAGAAGGGAAATTTATTTGAAATCAAACTTGTTTAGATTTTCCTTCCATTTTTTCTCTATCTTTGTCCTTCCTAAATCTCTGGTATCCAAATTTTGCCTAAAAGACAAAGAAAACAAGGAGACTGAGTGTAACAAGGTGCATTTTGATAAAACTTTTCATTAATAGGTGTAGAGAACAAGAAGGAAGAATTAGAGGAAAGAATTCCTTGTATTTTTCCATTAATCTTAGAAAGTATAAATACAAGAGCTAGATATATACAATTGGTAGGTCAATCTAACATGCCTAATTAGTTTCACAATCTATAAGTAAAGTATATATTTTCATTCTATAACACTCCCCTAAAGTTGGAGCATAGTTGTTAATCATGCCCAACTTATCACATAGATAACCAACCCGGTCCCCACTTAAGGCCTTTGTGAAGATATCACCTAATTGTTCTCTAGTCTTCACATATCCTGTAGAAATCAAGACGAGTTGTATTTTCTCACGAACGAGATGACAATCCATCTCAATATGCATGGTTCGTTCATGAAACACAGGATTAGAAGCAATATAAATGGCAGCCTGGTTGTTTGTTGTCACACCAGAGTTTTGTTAGGACTAGTGTCTCAATGCCGACTTCCATCAAGTGTTGATGAAGCCACATGATCTCACACACGGACTGTGTCATTGCTTTATATTTAGACTCTACACTCGAACGGGAAACAACCCCTTGCTTCTTACTTTTCCATGATACTAGGTTTCCACCAACAAAGACAAAGTAAACTGAAGTGGATCTCCTATCTTCCTTTGACCTTGCCCAATCAACGTCTGTGAAACACTCAATTCTATTATGCCCATGATTACTATATAGAATACCTCGTCATGTAGAGAACAAGAAGGAAGAATTAGAGGAAAAAATTCCCTTTATTTTTCCATTAATCTTAGCAAGTATAAATACAAGAGCTAGATATATACAATTGGTAGGTCAATCTTACATGCCTAATTACTTTCACAATCTATAAGTAAAGTATATATTTTTATTCTATAACAATAGGAAAGTTTTTAGTGCTACATTTTAAGGTAAGGGATTATCTGGATTTGAGATTTATTAACAAGCAAAATGAAAAAAGAAGGGAAATTTTCCTTTGCAGAACAATGAGATGTTCTTTGCAAAAGGGCACTACCGTTGATGTAGTTTGAGGCTTTATCTAGGTTGAAGATAAATATGGAAAAAAGTGATTTAATTCCGATGGGCAAAGACGATAATGCAGAAGAGTTAGTTGATGTTTTGGGGTGTAAGGTGGGAAGTTTGCCTTCTATTTACCTTGGTAAGTCGTTGGGAACACATTATAATTCCTCCACAGTGTGGGATGGGGTCGAAGAGCGTTTTCGGAAAAGACTGGCCATGTGGAAACGACTATTTATCACCAAGGGAGGCAGTCACTCTCATCAAAAGCACTCTTTCCACCCCTTTACCTCATGTCTATTCTTCACTTGCCAAGGAAAGTTAGACTAAGGTTGGAGCATATTCGGAGAAATTTCCTTTTTGGAGGAGGATCCTAGAGCGCAAGATGCTTTTAGTGAAATGGGAAACAGTGTATGTGGATAAAAGCAAGGGCGGGTTGGGCATCAAGAGTTTGACTTTATTGAATAAGGTCTTCTTTGCAAATGGTCCAGGCATTTTACAAATGAGAAAGGGGCTTTGTGGAATGGATTTTATTAGAGCAAAATATGGTGAAGAAGAGGGGGGTTAGGCCACTTGTGTTGTAAGAATTGGTTATGAACTGGGGCTTTGGAAAGTTATTCGAAAGTGGGGGCATTTCATATCCAACAAGATGTCCTTTGTGGTGGGAAATGGGCAAAGGGTGAAGTTTTGGAAGGACAAATGGTACGGTGATACCCCATTGTGTCATTCTTTTCCATCCTTGTTTGCCATCTCCTCCTCTAAAGAAGCGTGGGTGAGGGATATTTGCAGAAAGGTAGGAGATGGTGGGCATTGGGATCCTATTTTCTTTAGGAATCTCAATTATTGGGAGGTGGAGGTTGCAAGCTTTTTTTTAAGACTAGGCTAAAAAAACCCCTTGTGGAGATTGATGATAAACCACGGTGGGAGGAGACAAAGAATGGTGATTTCTCAACTAGAGCTATGTACAAGTTGTTGGAGGTTGGCTCTTCTTTTGTTTTTCCTTCGAGTAATATTTGGGGTGTTCATGTTCAACCAAAGTTATGTTTTTTTGCTTGGGAAGCGTCCTGGGAAATTTTTTTGACCCTTGATCAACTCAAAAGAAGAGGGTTTTCACTTACTAATAGATGCTTTCTATGCCATGAAGACGAGGAAATGGAAAATCACCTTCTCCTTCATTGCGCTGCAACTCGGGTGCTTTGGGATCTACTCTTTTCTCTTTTTGGCATCCCTTGAGTTTAATCCTCTTTCAGTGCAAGGGGTGGCGGGGATCCGCTGTCAGAAAAACTTGGAGGTTGGTGTGGAAAGTGGGTCCCTTACGCATCTTTTGGTCCGTTTGGAAGGCTAGGAACGATGTTTTTAGGGATGATGTTTTGTCTATAAAAAAGCTAAATTTTTCTTTTGTAAATATCTTGTGGTCGAAGACCAAATTGTTTATAGAGGATGGTTCATAAACCTTGGTCTAATTCTTTGATTGGGTGGGTGTTACTTGAAGGGAGCCTTTTGTATGTTCTCTTTTTTGTTTTTGTAAGGGGGTTAGGTATTGTCTCTTCGTTCCTTTAGAGCCGCTACTTTAGCGTCTCTCCCTTAATATACTTCTCTTTTTATCGATAAAAAAAAAAAGATATTTCCTTTTTATTTTTCCCTACAGGTTTCCCACATAAGCAGAAAAAATGAATGAATTTTTCTTTCTTACTTCTCTTGTTAGTATTCCATTTTTTTTTCTTTTTTCTCTTTCTTCATTTTAGATAACCAAGCAAAGTTCACATTGACCATACATACATACATACATACATACTCCTTGCAGCTTTCCCACATAAGCAGAAAAAATGTATGTATGTACGTATTTACTTATGGAATATATGTATTTACCTATGTACGTATATGTTTACTTATGGAATATATGTTTTTACTTATGGAACACATACATTTATGTATTTACATATATTTACATACAAAAAAGTTACAAAGCAAAAATTCTTTTCAATGTAAGGTCCAACCTTTCTTGGATTTATTCCACTTTTCTTCAGAAATTCCAGGTCATCAACCTGAAAGCTAAATGAACTTCCTGTTAATAGTAAATAAACAGTTAAAAGTCAAGAGAATATAATAACCAAAATAGATATCTAAGCTAATACAATAAAATATGTACATATAAGACAGAAGATGAACGAAATTGGTCTAAACTTTTTGAAATTTCTATCATAGGAATTTTCAATTGATTCATCTATCATTACCAAATATTTTGCCTACAAAACTTTAACTAGTTTCTGAAGTGAATGAAAAGGTAAAAGCACACCCAATACAAAATTAAAGAAGAATAGTTCTACTATGTATTGATTTGTAAAATTAGGGTACAATATAAAGATTTACAAGCTGTACAATAGTTGGAAATAAATCACCAAATCGGGAATTAAAAACACAATAGAGGAAAGAATAGAATTCAAACTTATAACCACAAATCACTCCCTAAAATCTGCCTAATCAACCAAACTAATTCCCCAACTGCTAGTCAAATTAGGTAAATATACCTAAAATATTTTAACACTGCCGTGGCTCGTAGATGTCCCACAACCCCAGCCTTGCATAATAAAGATTCAAAATTTGTCTCTGCAAGCTCCTTTAGTGAAAATATCTCGCACTCTGATCTTTAGACGGCACAAAAGGCATGCATACGGTCCCATTTTCTAGCCGCTTCTTGATGAGAAATGCTCGATCACCCCCAATATGTTTGGTTCGATCATGCCGGATTTGGTTGTTAGAAACAGCGATAGCCGCTGTTATCACCATACAACCTTCATAGACTTCAGAGTAATCTTTAACTCCCTAAGAATCTTTTAGCCATAATAATCTCCATATATTCCTAGAGCAATTGCTCTATATTCCCGCCCAAAGATTGCTTCGCCACAACTAACCGTTTCTTTACTTCTCCAAGTGACTAGGTTTCCACCTACAAATGTGCAATTCAATTTAATGTAGACCTTCTATCGCGAATCGACCAGCCCACTAGCATTGGTATAGGCTTATATAGTTAAATCTCCACTTCCCTTCTTAAACATAAGACCACGACCTGGATTTTTCTTTCAATATCTCAAAATTTGATAAAATGCTTCAAGGTGCTCTTCCATAGGATCATGCATAAATTGGCTCACTACCCTAACAGAAAAGGAGATATCTGGCCTAGTATGTGAGAGATAGATCAGCTTCCTAACTAACTTCTAATAACGCTTTTTGTCCACTTTCTTCCCCTTGGTGCTCATGTCGGTCTTGTGATTAAAGTCTATTGGAACATTAGTTGGTTTACTTCCAAGCATGCCAACTTCACTCAGAAGATCAAGTGTGTATTTCCTTGATGAGACAACAATGCCTTCCTTAGATCGTGCCACCTCCATTCCTAGGAAGTATTTCAACTTCCTAAGATCCTTAACCTCAAACTCGATTGATAAAGCTCCTTTCAACCGTTGAATCTCAGTCTCATTACTTTCAGTGATGATTATGTCATCCACCACATAAACTATCAAAATAATGACTACCCCTCCATTTAGATGTCGATAGAGCATTGTGTGATCAGATTGCCCTTGTGAGTAACCAACCATTTGAATTGCTCTAGAGAACCGATCAGACTAAGCACGGGGAGACTACTTTAATCCATAAAGAGATTTCAATAGTTTACACACTTTATCCTTGCAATTCTTCAAAACTGTGGTAGTCGTGATATACATACTTCTTCATTCAATTCTCCATTCAAAAAGGCATTCTTCACGTCCATTTGATGTCGGGACCAATCATTTCTAGTAGCTATAGATAAGAGTACCCTTACAGTATTCATTTTTGCCACTGGTGCAAAAGTCTCAAGATAGTTAATTCCATAAGTTTGTGTGTACCATTTTGCAACTAGTCGAGCCTTGAACCTTTCCATTGTCCCATCTGATTTGTTCTTTATAGTAAAAACCCATTTGCAACCCACAAGTACAACACCTTTTGGTAATGAGAAAATTTCCCAAGTTCCATTTTTCTTTAGTGCCTTCATCTCTTCAAACACAACTTCTCTCCAATCTGAAATTTTCATAGCTTCTTCAATACTCCTTGGCAGATTAACCTTGGACAGATTGGACAAAAACGCTCTATAGGGTTGAGATAGAGCATTATACGACACAAAATTTTCAATTAGATGATGTGTGCATGAGTGGACTCCTTTTCTTTGAGCTATTGGTAGATCTACCTATTGGATTTGCTGATTCTGGCTGGAAACTGTTTCTGACTCATTATTTTATGGTTGATATGAGCTGCTACTATTTGGATTAGGTGCTGGATTGAGGCTCAAATCTGTCCTGTCAATTTCTGGTTGATCCTTGCTGTTGTTGTTCAGGTTTGGTGCTGGATTTAGGCTCGCTTCTAGACTAGGAGCAATGCTAGAGCTTGGAGCTTGTCCTGTATCTTGTTCATGGTGTTGTCTCCTTGAGTAAACATGTAATTCAGGAACTGTTTGTTGTGTTTTTTCATTCTCCAATTCAACGTCAACCAATGGCATTGGCTTGGGATTAGAAGAGGACTCTATAGGTGGAAGAGAATTAGAAACAATTTCCAAAAAATGAGATTCCCTTAAATTCTCTCCCTCAATTGAAGTTTTGGAGAAATAAGGTTGATTTTCAAAAAAGGAGACATCATAGCTAACATACATTTTCCTTGTGAGGGGATCATAGCACTTGTACCCTTTTTGAGTTGGAGAATAACCAAGAAAATTTGTTTTCAATGCCCTAGGATCCAATTTAGTTCTGTTTTGGGAATGAACATGGACAAAGGAGGTACAACCAAAAACTCTCAAGGGAATTTAAAAAACAAAACAATTATGTGGAAAGACTTGAGAGAACACATGGATTGGGGTGAGAAAACCAAGGACACTAGAGGGCATACGATTGATGAGGAAAGTGGCTGTGAGTATGGCTTTTCCCCAAAAATGTTTTGGAACATTGGATTGAAATATAAGGGTGCGGGCTACTTCTAACAAATGCCGATTTTTCATTTCGGCTATACCATTTTGTTGTGGGGTGTTGACACATGAAGAGTGATGAATCATGCCATTGTCTTTAAAATATGATCCTAAGATGTTAGAGAAATATTCGGTACCATTATCAATACGAACAATTTTAATCTTTGAGTTGAACTGGGTTTGGACCATCAAATGAAATTGTTTAAAAATGGAAAAAGTTTCCGATTTTTCTTTCATGAGATAGATCCAACACAACCTAGAGTGGTCATCAATAAAGGAGATAAACCAATGAGGAAGAGTAAAAGGGGCTGATTAGGTACACGAGATGGACCCCAAAAATCACTATGAATAAGAGTAAAAGGGGCTGATTTTTTATAAGGATGAACTCGTAAAACAGAACGTTGGTGTTTAGCCATCTCACACACTTCACAATTAAATTGAGACACGTTTATATTCTTAAATAACAAAGGGAATAACCTCTTTAAGTAGGGAAAATTAGGATGCCCTAAACGCCAATGCCATAGTCTTATTTCATCCAACACAGAAGGAACTTTTTTTGCCACTTGAACTTGTTCCTCTAGGATAGCACCATCATCAAAATAATACAATCCCTTGATTTCTCTAGCAATGCCAATCGTCTTCCTCGAATCCAAATCTTGAAACTCACAATAGAAAGGGAAAAATTTAACAACACAATTATTTGTTTGGGTGAACTTGCCGACGGAGAAAAGATTGCAAGACAACTTGGAAACATGCAATACACAAAGAGTTAAAGTCAAGGGCGGGGCAATTTCTCCTCGATCGAGAAAATGAGCCATCAAGAATACGAACTTTATTAGCCCAAGGAATCGTGGATCAGCTCCATCACATGATCAAAAGCACCTGAGTCTATTATCCAAGGAATATTAGGCTGAATGGAAATACCTTGTTGGGCTACGGTACACATAGTAGTGTTCGAGACAATAGTAGGAGACAAATTGGTAAAGGAGCTTGAATCATGAATCTGCCAGCAATTATCTATGGTGTGACGAGATCATTTATAGTGTTTACACCATAAATGAGTCTTCGGATCAGTCTTGCTTGGATTTGACCATGAATGAAATTGTTTAATTGCCATGGAGGAAGCACTAGACAGGGAAGGTTCAATGCAGTTTTTTTTTTAAGCACGAGTGTTGAGAGAAAAATATTTCTCTGATTTTCATTAATTAATCAAACGAGGTGTAACATACATATTTATATTATAGTGTTAGGGCAAAAAAGGAAACTAAGTTATAGTCTAATTAGGAGATAAAAGAGAGAAGGAAAAGAATCCTAAATGTATTAGGAGACTAAACCTTAACACTCCCCTTCAAATTGGAGCATATAGGTCAAAAACACCAAGCTTGTCACATATATACTTTATCCTAGGACCTCTAAGAGACTTAGTGAAGATATTTACTGGTTGGTCATTAGAGTTGACAAAACTAGTAGTCATGCATCTCGATACAATCTTCTCTTTGATAAAGTGGCAATCCACTTCTATGTGCTTGGTCATCTCATGGAAAACTGGGTTAGATGAAATATGCAAGGTGGCTTGATTATCACATATAAGCTTCATCTGTTCATCTTTCCTAAATCTTAGCTCTTGGAGGAGATACTTCAACCATATGAGTTCACATGTTGCTAAGGCCATAGCTCGATACTCGGCTTTAGCACTAGATCTGGCTACTACATCTTGTTTCTCACTCTTACAGGATATTAAGTTACCTCCAATGAACACAAAATACCCTAATGTAGAACGTCTATCTGTGGGTGAGCCTGCCCAATCTCGCATCATCAGAGCTAAATAACTGGCATGACTTTCTCGTTTCATACAACACGCTGATCGTGTTCCTTCACATAACGAGAATACGAATCGGCAAAGATCCCAATGGCTATCACAATGTGATCAGAGGAATTGACTAACTACGCCACAGAAAAGAAATGGCAAATGAGATAGTGAGATAGTTCGCTTGCCTACAAGTCGCTGATATCTCCTCGATCTCATAGAGGCTCCTCGACTGCACAAGCTCGACATTCGATCCATAGGAGTGTCTACAAGCTTAGAGTCCAACATACCAGTATCTGCCAATATATCCAAAGTATATTTCCTTTGAGAAATAACCACTCCGAAATTAGAATGAGCTACCTCAATGCCTAGAAAATACTTAAGTTTCCCTAAGTCTTTTATCTGAAAGTGGCTGAAGATGTATTGTTTGAGTTTCTGAATACCATCCTGGTTACTACCTATAATGACAATGTCATCCATATAAACAATCAAGTAAATACACTGTCCAGTAGAGGTATGATGATAAAAAATAGAATGGTCTACTGTGCTTCGAATAATGCCAAACTCCTGAACCACAAAGCTAAACTGGCTATACCAAGCTCTAGGAGACTGATACAGACCATATAAGGAACGATGTAGCTTGCATACCAAACTAGACTCCCCCTGAGCAACAAAACCAGGTGGTTGCTCCATACATACCTCCTCGAGAAATCACCATGAAGGAAGACATTCTTGATATCCAACTGAAAAAGCGGCCATGAGTGTACAGTAGCCATAGAGAGAAGCAAGCGAACAGAGGCAATCTTGGCCACCGGAGAAAATGTATCATAATATTCCAAGCCATATTGCTGAGTATAACCCTTAGTAACCAAACGGGCCTTAAGTCGATCTACCTGGCCATTAGGTCCCACCTTCACTGTATAAACTCAATGACAACCAATAGGAGACTTGCCAGGAGGAAGAGTGACAAGCTCCCATGTGCCATTAGAGTAAAGAGCATCCATTTCCCCAGCCATTGCCTGTTTCTATCCCGAATGAGAGAGAGCTTCACTAGTGCTTTTAGGGGTAAAGATAGAAGACAAGGTTGAAACAAAGGCAAAGTAGGGTAAAGATAAACGATGATAACTTAGAAAATTATAAACAAGATGCGGGTTACAAGTAGAATGAGTACCTTTCCGAACGGCAATAGGTAGATCATCGGGCAGTTGTGGAACCAGAGTAGGAGATGACGGTGGTGTTAAGGATTAGTTTCCTAATCCATTTAGGAATCCTTTCATTCTGTCCTTTTCTCTTTAGTCTCCTAATTAGACTCTAATTTTGTTTGCTTTCGCTTCTAGCACTTGCAGTATAGATACGATGCTCCTCACTTTATTAATCAATGAAAATCAAAGAATTATTTTTCTCTTCACATGGTATCAGAGCCACTTTTTCAGCCACTTTCCCGGCCACTTTCCGGTCACTCCTGCCGACCTTATCCCACAGCCTTTCTTCAGTGGAACTTCTCCAACGGACCTTCTTCAGTGGAACTTCTCCAACGAACCTTTTCCCACGGACCTTTTTCCCCGAACCTTCTCCAACGGACCTTCTTCCACGGACCTTCTCCCGTGGACCTTCTACCACGAACCTTCTCCCCATGGGCACCTTCCTCCGCGGACCTTCTCCTAGCGGTTCCTTTCCCGTGTGACCTTCTTCGACAGCCCTCTCCCCGTGAACCTCTTTCTCGACGAACCTTTTCCAATGCGACCTCTTCTTCTTCCTCGAACCTCTCCACCGGAGCTTCCAATGGACCTCCCAGCGTGACTTTCTCCGGTGGACTTTCTTGTACGAACCTTCTCCGACGGCCCTTCTCCCGTGAACCTTCTCCGATGGACCTTCTCTAGTGGACCTTCTCCGACGAACCTTCTTCCTCGGACCTTCTCCGACAAACCTTCTTCCTCGGACCTTCTCCGACGGCCCTTCTCCCACGGACTTTCTCCCTCAATCTACTTGCAGACCCTCTTTCGGTAACATCAATTGGTCATGCGGTCAATTCCGATGACGCATCTTATGACCGTGTCTCACTCCGGTCACATTAACTCGCCGTGTAGACAATTTTGGCGACTTTTCCAACTACCTTAGATCTACCAATCGGACTAAGTACATGTCTAACAAGCTTGATGCATTAGGATTAAGTACATATGTAACTCATTTGACCTATATGCTCCAGCTTGAAGGGGAGAGTTAAGATTAGTTTCCTAATCCATTTAGGAATCATTTATTTCTTTCCTTTTCTCTTTAGTCTCCTAATTAGACTCTAATTTTGTTTCCTTTCTTTGCTTTAGCACTTAGAGTATAAATATGTATATTCCCTCACTTTGTTAATCAATGAAAATCAAAGAGTTATTTTTCTCTTCACAAGTGGCATAGAAGATGAATCAGTAAGAGGCCATGTTGGAGGACGAGGACAGAGAGTGTAAACATGAAGTGGTCAGCCCACGCATCCCGTAGGTGGGATAAGGGAAACTGAAATGGTAAGAGATAAAGAGGGACATGTAAGACATCCAAACATGAGACGCTTTACAAAGGAGAAGAAAGAGAATCTCAAAGAAAATGACATCAAAGATGAAGTACCGATTGCGGATAAGAGCATAACATCTATAACCACTAAGTCGAATAACCTAAGAAGAGATGACTTATTGCTTTCAAGTGAGAGTTTGTCTTACCTAGGAGTAAGAATATGAACAAAACAGACACAACCAAAGACACGAGGAGGTAGGTAGAAGAGAGGTTGATTAGGAAAAAGGATAGAACAAGGGATCTGATCATGTAAAACGGAGGATGACATACGATTAATCAAATAACAAGCAGCTAAGATAGCATCCCTCCCAAAACGTTGAGGAACCTTATGATGAGTGGTGAGAGTGAAGGTTTAAACTAAATGATTCGCCGCCACCACTCCAATTTGTCGGCGAGCAAGAGATAAGAGGACTGATGAAGAATCCCATGTGAGGACATAAAGGAGAAGCATGACGCAGAAAGATATTCCTTAGCATTATCACTTCGTAAGATACTAATAGAAGTATTTAATTGAGTTCGAACTGAAAGCATGGAACTGAAAATGTAGACAACTCAAAGACGAAGCCTTCATAAAAATAGCCAAGTACATCGAGAATAATCATCTAAAAAAGTAACAAAATATTGAAACCTTAAGGTAGACTCAGCCCGAGAAGGACCCCAAACATCAATGTGGATAACCTCGAAAGGAGACTTTGTCCTCTGATCTAAGCGCTTTGGGAATGAGACACGAGTATGTTTCCCAAGCTGACATGACTCACACTCAATTGAGGACAAACTAGAAAACGAGGAACCATTTTCCGAAGCTTGGAAATGTTTTGATGACCAAGACGACTGTGAATAAGGAGGGGAGTATTTATGGAAGTGCAAGCAATGGAAGATGAAGGCAAGCTGAGATGAAAAAGGCCTTGAGACTCATGTCCTATGCCAATCGTCTGTCCCATACTCCGATCCTGCAATGTGACAGAGTTATCAGAAAAGGTAATCAAACAATTAAGGTTACGAGTCAACTTACTAATGAAAATCAAATTAAAAGGAGAATCAGGACATAAAGGACAGAAGTAAGGGGTAAGGAAGGAAGAGAGCATGCTGAACCGATTCCTTTAGCTATGGTTTGAGATCTATTAGCTAAAGTAACCATGGGGTAAAGAAGAAGTACAGGTAAGAGAAGAAAAAATGTCCTTATTATCTGAAAAATGATTAAAGGCTCCGAAATCAAGAATCCAAGGTCTAAAGGAATGTGAAAGGCAAGTAGAGGCCTTACTGGTCTGGGCAACAAACGCAACAGGTGCAAATTTGGATACTTGAGTGCAATGAGGGTACGCAACTAATTTCTTCAATGTAAAAACAAGATGCAAAACTAAATGGGAAAAATATTGAACTCGAGTGTACCATAGAAACCAAAAAATTACTTAAACCACAACTATAAGGGACTGAATAGATGAAACACAACTCATGGGGTGAAACAACTCCCAAAATCATGTAGATGACGTTGGGTGTCGGAAAAATCAAGAAAACTTAAAAGTACAAATTATTTGACACAAAAGAGAAAAAGGCGCTGGTGTTTTGACGGGGAACCAATGTGCAGCTCTCACTGGCGAGGGACTAATCTAATCGGGAGAAATGCTTGCCGAAAGTTGGCCACGCCACGTGCCAACGCGTGATGGCAATCGTCGATTGAAGAACACACGCGTGCCGGCGCGTGGCTCACTGTTTCATGCCGAGGTCTCTTTTGACAGGTAGATCTGGGGGAGACGATCTTGATGATGGGGTCACCGACCAGAGATGAAGTCATTGGAAAATCTTGCCAGAAAAAGTTGTCGGCAACAAGAGGTTCTAATGGTGGAGGTGACTTCCAACAGCGACACGGCGACTGATAGGTTGTCAGAATTGACTAAGCAAAAAATCCCTAACCCTAAAAATTTTGATCTCTTCTATGGCTTTGATGCCATGTTGAGAGAAGAAATTCTCTGATTTCCATTAATTAATCAAAGGAGGTGTAACATACATATTTATACTTTAGTGTTTGGACAAAAAAGGAAACTAAGTTAGAGTCTAATTAGGAGACTAAAGAAAAAAGGAAAAGAATCCTAAATGGATTAGGAGACTAAACCTTAACAATGAGTTTTCTGACACAATAAAGCCTGAAGAATGGCTGAAAAAAAGGTCAGGTGTAGCAATGAAGGCTGCACAAAAATTCCCAGAAATGAAGGCTATACATCAATGAAGGCTACATAGAACTTCCTAGAAAAGGCTACACAAGAAGGTTCCGAGCAATGAAGGCTGGGCAAAAAAAGCTTTCAAGAAAAAACCGTAGTTCTGATACCATAAAAGCACACCCAATACAAAAGTAAAGAAGAATAATTATGTTGTGTATTGATTTGTAAAATTAGGGTACAATGGATATGTTAAACAACCAACTCTCCTAAAAGTTCAAGCTTGTAAGATTTGGGTTTAATATGAATGTCACACCTTTAACACCCTCCCTCACATGCAGCCCCATACCCGCACGTGAAGAGTCAAACAAACCAAATAGAGTCCTCCATGGACTTTCAAATCAACAAATGGGGAATAAATTGCAAAGAGGTGACTCGAACCCACGACCTCCTGCCAAACCAGGTTTTGATACCATGTTAAACGACCAACTCTCCTAAAAGCTCAAGCATGTAGGATTTGAGTTTAATATGAATGTCATGCCTTTAACATTTTTTTTAAAGATGAATACTAGAAGTAACAATTTCTTGACTATTGAAGAGAAAATCTAATTAATTCTACATCAGCACTCAGCTACATAAATCAATCAACACAATTCCCAAACCACTCTTCCTTTTCTTTTCCTTTCACAAATATTCTGAGCCTCAGAATAGATGTCAATTAATCCCAAACCCATTACAGAATTTCCAACCAGGTCTGTGAAAAAGTAAGCAAACACAAAAAGTTGCCCAGAAATATATGACTGGATTCTTATGTATTCTTCGCTACTAGAGTGTGACAATCTTCGATCTAATGATTGCAACTGGTTCCGAAGATTCTGGTTTTCCTCAAGCAAACGGTCATATTCAAGAAGGAAGCCTTCAAATTGTTTCCTTAGAGCTTCAGCATTGGTTTTTGCATCCTTTGCTTCTTTTGTATTTGTCTCAATTTCAGATTCCAGCTGCTTAAGCTTTGCCCCTAACACTGCCGTCTCTTCCTCCATGGACTTGATTTCTGCTGAACTACTAGTTTTGCCATCCTCAAAGCCTCGGTTTTGTTTCTTTATAGCTTCCTTCTCTTCTAAAGCTCTGCTCAGTGTTCTTGGCATCTCATCTCCTCAAATTAACCTACAGCCCTCGTCTAAGCCGTTGAGCCAAGAGCTTCTCTCTCTCCCTTTCTCAGCCGTGAGATCTTGCCAGTCAGAGATGATTCAGCCACTGTTCACGGTGATATTCGCCGAAATGGCTTTGATCATGGTGCTCCTCTTCAAGACTCCACTGAGGAAGCTGGTGATCATGAGACTGGATCAGGTGAAGCACGGTCAAGGACCTATTATGGTGAGGACGGTGGCGGGAACGGTGCTGGTCGTGCTGATCTCGAGTGTGTACAGTATGATGAAGATCCAGAAGCGCGGGATCGATGATGGTGTTGTTAATCCTACGGATCAGGTTCTGATGGCCAAGCATCTTCTCAAGGCTTCTCTTATGGGATTCCTGTCAGATTTTTAGGAAATAAATTAGAATTTTATCTGAAATTACTATTTCAGATTTTATTAGCAATCAATTTTCAGATTCTAGCTTAGAAATTGGTTGATTACTATTTCAGATTTGATTAGCAATTGATTTCTAGATTTCTAGCTTGGAGATTGATTGATTGGGGTTTTTTTTCCTTCTTGTAATATAGGTTCTTCCCTCTTTTGTTTATTTGTACCAGTTTCTAATGAAAAATAAACAAAATATGAATGAAAGTGATTTCTTCTGAAAAAAATTTCATGGTATCAACACAATTTGTGAGAGAATTAGTGATCTCAGTCACCTCTTTGAAATTTATTCATTTGTTGATTTGAAAATCCATGAAGACTACTGGTAAGGTTTAGTATCCCTACTCATTTAAGTTCTTTTCTCTCATAACAATCTCTAATTAGACTCAAACTTTGTTTCATTTTTGCTAACACTAGAGTATAAATATGTATGTTTCCTCCTTTGTAAATTAATGAAAATCAATGTATTCCTTTTCTCTAAAGCATGATATCAAAACATAAAAAGAGTTTGAAAATGCTAGAGGTTAGGGTTTACCGTGTGGTGGTTCCGACCTTAAAACCCATCCAACGATCGTGTCACACTCACGGTGGTAATTCTGGTCTTCTGAAATCCTCCACCGAAGCGAGCCATCATCAAAACTTGCATGAGCAAGATTTTTCCGGCGACCTCGTCTACGACCGAAGAGCATCAACTTAGGCGCCTCCCTCCAATCTACCATCTGGTGGAAGCATCGCTGAAAAATACCTTCCCAAGCCCCCACATGCGCTAATCTTCGGTTGGGAACTAAAATTCACGTGGCAGCGCGTGAGACACTATTTGGGCACGCACCTCCTCCATCAGGTGCGTCTGTGCCATTTCAAACCTCCATCTACTCACGTACTTATTGTTGCCGAAAAACCCTCATTTTTCACTTTTTCTCGACCCACTGTTTAACTTTTTCTATGCTTCGAATCTCCATTGTTTTTGTGTTTTCTGAAGCTACCTGGCATCTTCAAGACCTTGGGGAGCTGTTTTGTTGATTCTATGATTTCTTATCTCTATATAGTGAAAAAGACGTCTCTATGTTGAAAAATCAAAGCTGACTTAATTCTTTTGTATCTGAAACTCTGTGATTACCTTGGATAAACTCACGAGGAGTGAAAATTGCTCGATCATGGGAGGACTACGGTGGACCTTTAGTTTATTAGTAATGGATCAGCAGGGATCATCTTACTCTTCACAGTTTAAGTATTCTTGAAGATAAACGTACTCAATGGAAAAAAACCGATGCTTTACTTTGCAATATTCTTCAGCAATCTATTGATGCCAAGACTATATAATATTGGGGAATATAAAACTTTTTCACACTAAGATCATTAAAAAATTGTACTAATGATATTCAGCGTCTACAGGGTAATATCTCATTGCCAATTTAGAGAAGCATTTCGGTATGGATATTTTCTTGTATGGTGGTGATATACACTTACCGGAAGAACTTATCTCTATTTGCCAAAGTCTACAATATTGGGACTTCCTTGTTCGAGATGGATCGAGTCTTTATGATCATTCTTCTGGCAGCGCCTCGGTAGATTTTGAAGACATCAGAATAGATACTCGGAGCAATTATTCGAACTTTGATGAGGTTCTTGTTCAGTTGCCGCCTTGCCTCCTTGCCACTTTCGGTCCATGCGATCTGATATTACACCAAACACTTTTGTTTCTCAGTCTCATTCGAAGTGATTGGGAGTGGGCGCGGTATAACGGTGGGAACGACGTCTCAATGCACATAATCATGAAGCCGGACACACCCATGATCGATGCTATTGATTACGTAGTCGACCTCCCACATCTTGCTTTCGTTTGACCCAGTCATTTTGATGATTTGGCAAGTTCGAGTTACGTCATGAGAATCATTTCACACCTCGGGGGGTCATTCTTACGCCCGATGAATATGGGAATACCTTAAATCTCCTCAGCGACGAATCTTCCTCCATTGCTTTGTTGCCCGGTGGTAATGCCTTTAGCTACGCATTATGCACCTTGGATCCTTGATATTGGAGCACTCTAATCTATATCTCACAGTAGTAATTTTTCCTTCCTGCTTACCTTTCCGTCTCCTTTACCCATACCTTAGCTAATGGTGCGAAACCATAGCTAAGGCATTGTAGCTCGGTTTGTTCCTCACTTCCTTGCCCATATATACTTTATGTTCTGTTTTCCTTTTAATCTTATTTCCATTAGTAAGTTGACTCGTGACCTTCGTTGTGTGCCCCACTTTTTCTGCAACTTTATAACCTTGTGGGAAGCGAATCTGAGAAACGATTGCATGGACATAGTCACAAGCTACTACCTCGGCTTCGCCTCTTTGTTCCACTACTTGCACTTCCACGAAAGCTCCTCTCCTCCTCCACTATCGTCTCAGTCATCCAAGCCTCTCAAAGTTCCAAAAGCTGGTTCCTCATTTTTCTAGTTTATCTTCGCTTGAGCGTAAGTCATGTCAGCTTAGGAAACATACTCGTGTCTTGTTCCCAAACCGTTTAGATCCTCGGACAAAGTCTCATTTTGAGCTTGTTCATACTGATGTTTGGGGTCCTTCTAGGTCTACCTCTACTTTAGGATTTCGTTACTTTGTTAATTTTATAGACGATTATTCTCGATGTACTTGGTTATTTTTAATGAAAACTCGAGCTTAGTTATTTCCTATATTTCAAAATTTCATGCTGAAATTCGCACTAATTCAATACTTCTATTCGTATTTTAAGAAGTGATAATGCAAAAGAATATTTCTCTACACCATTCTCTTCTTTTATGTCTTCCTATGGGATTCTTCACTAATCATCTTGTACTTACACTCCTCAATAGAATGGAGTGGCTGAGCGTAAAAACCATCATGAATTGAGACAACTTGCACTCTCCCCCTCCATCATAAGGTTCCTCAACGTTTCTGGGGGGATGCTATCTTAACTGCTTGTTATTTGATTAATCGTATGTGTCTCTCTTGTTTTGCATGATCGGTCCCTCGTTACGTCTTACTACCTAATTAACCTCTATTTTGCCTCCTCCTCGATGTCTTTAGTTATGTTTTGTTCCTTATTCTCAATCACAGGCGAATAAACTCTGCATAAAAACCACGAAGTGTGTATTCTTAGGTTATTCTCGCCTTGAAGGGTTATCGTTGTTATTCTCCCAATGATATTAGCTACTTTATCTCTGTTGATGTCACCTTAACGATTCCTCCTTCTCTTCTGTGGCGTCATATTCCAAATGTCTTATCTATTCCTCTTGTTTTTCCATTTCCCGATTTCCCTTCTCCACCTCGGTCATCATGGCCCCAGACCACTTCGAGTTTACTGCCGTCCTCATCCTCCTGAGGCCTCGTGTGCACTTATCTCTTATGTCATGATCATCTTCTGGCCCGTCTGATGATCTACCTATTTGTTCGGAAAGGTGCCCACTCTACTTCTAACCCACATCTTGTTGCCATTTTCTTAGCTTTCATCGTTTGTATCACACTTTTGCCATTGTTTCCACTTTGTCTTGTCTCTGCCTAAAAGCACTAGTGAGGTTCTCTCTCATCCCGGCGACTCAGGCAATGGTTAGAAATGGATGTTCTTTACTCGATGGCATGGGAGCTTGTCATCTTCTGCAAGTCTACCAGTTGCGGTTGTCGTTAGGTTTATCTGATGAAGGTGGGGCATGATGCGGTGTTGTTGAAGGCCCTTTGATTTGCAGAGAGTACACTTATATGTATTCGAACTATTATGATATTTTTTTCTCCGATGGCCAAGATTGCGTCTGTTCACTTGCTTCTTTCTATGATTGCTATGCATTCATGGCCCTTTTGATTGGACCAAAATCAATACTCTTCATGAGTGATCGCCCGAGGAGGTTTATAGGAAGCGCCTGATTTTTCGAAGTCTGGTTTGATATGACTAAGTGCGTTCATATATGGTTTGAGCTGGCGTACCCGCCGAGCTGGTTTAGTCGGTTTAGGTACCGGGTGGTTGAAGTTTGGCATGATTCGAAGCGTAGCAGACCATTTCGTTTTTTATCATCATTCATCTACTGGATAGTGTATTTACTTGATTGTTTATGTGGATGACATTGTCATTACAAACAGTGATCAGGATGGTATACAGAAACTCAAACAACACCTCTTTAGCCACTTTCAAACAAAATACTTGGGGAAACTCAAGTATTATCTAGGCATTGAGATAGCTCAGTCTAATTCCGGAGAGGCTATTTCTCGAAGAGTATCATGCAGATATATTGGCGAACCTTTGTATGTTGGGTATAAACTTGTAGACACTCCTTTGGATCAAATGTCAAACTTGTACTAGGTCGGGGGCTTCTACTAGATCAGAGATATGACCTTGTAGGTAAGCTAAACTGTTCGTATCACGCTTTCGACACATCTGTTCCAATGAGCGTGGTTAGTCGATTCTCTGATCGCTGTGATGGCGAGATTTGGGATATTTGTAGTTCATATTTTCCTACCAGATTATATCGAAGGAACACGAGGTCAGGGGTGTGTTATGAGAACGGAGGTCATACCGGGTTGTTGGCTACGGTGATCACGGACTAGGGCTCACCCGTAGATAGGCGTTCTACGTGGGTTGTTGTTCATTAGGTAACTTAATATCTTTTGGAAGAATAAGTAACAAGATGTAGTAACCAGATCTAGTGTTGAAGCAGAGAACTGAGCTATGGCCTTAGCAACATGTGAACTCATATGGTTGAAGCATCTCCTCTAAGAGCTAAGATTTGAAAAGGATGAACAAATGAAGCTTATATGTGATAATCAAGCCGCCTAGCAGATTTCATCTAACACAGTTTTCCATGAGAGGACTAAACACATCGAAGTGGATTGCCACTTTATGAGAGAGAAAATTGCATCAGGATACATGACTACTAGTTTTGTCAACTCTAACGACTAACTAGAGATATCTTCACAAAAAGTCTCTTAGGAGTCTAGGATAAAGTATATATGTGGCGAGGCAGTGGCTTTTGGCTACCATATCTTTCCCGGCTTGAGGGAGAGTGTTAAGGTTTAGTCACCTAATCCATTTAGGGATTCTCTTCATTCTCTCTTTAGTCTCCTAATTAGACTACAACTCACATTTCCTTTTTTCCCACAACAACTAGAGTATAAATATGTATGTTTCTCATTTGTAAATTAATGAGAATCGATATTCTTTTTCTCTCAATAGACTGTTGGTTTGTTTGACTCTCCACGTCTTGGAGTATGGGGCTACACGCGTGAGGAGGGTGTTCAAAGGCATGACATTCATCACCCAAGCCCCGAATCTGAAGCAGCGAGGTGAATACAACTCGATATCAAAAGTTAGAGGGAAAGTTGATTTACCTATCACATACACGACTAGATATTGCATTTGCTGTGAGTTTGGTAAGCCAATTTATGCATTCACCCTATAAGAAACATCTTGAAGCAATGTATCGAATTCTTAGATACTTAAAAGGAACACCAAGCAAGGGCTTGCTTTTTTAGAAGATTACACAACAGAACATAGAGGCATATACTGATGTAGATTGGGTAGGCTCCATTATTGACAGAAGATCCACTTTAGGATACTGTACTTATGTTTGGGGAAATCTAGTCATATGGCAAAGCGAAGCGAGTGGCTAGCAGGCAATGCCGGTGAATATAGAGTATGGTAATGGAGTTTGTTAAGATTCTTTGGTTGAGAGAATTCTTGAAGAGCTTAGATACTTGTACATATGCGATAGAGTTGCGATAAATTATTGCACGAATCCTAGTACAACATGATCGCACGAAGCATGTGGAGATTGACAGACCCTTCATAAAGGAGAATATTGATTGCGAAGCTATTTGCATGCCCTTTGTTCCTTCTACGCAGCAAATAGCGATATCTTCACCAAAGGACTTCTCAGAACTAGTTTTGAATTGTTTATTAGCAAGTTAGGCATGACAGACATCTATGCTCCAACTTGAGGGGTGTCATATTTTTGGGAAAAAAATTAGAATTTTATCTGAAATTACTATTTCATAATTGATTAGCATTCAATTTCCAAATTTCTAGCTTGGAGATTGGTTGATTAGTATTTCAGATTTGATTAGCAATCAATTTCCAGATTTCTAGCTTGGAGATTGATTGATTGAGGTTTTTTTCCTTCTTGTTGTTTTTCCTGATATGGGTTCTTCCCTACTATTTATTTGTACCAGTTTCTAATGAAAAATAAGCAAAATATGAATGAGAGTGTTTTCTTCTGAAAAAACTTTCAATATAGATTTACAAGTTGTACAATAGTTGGAAATAAATCACCAAATCAGGAATTAAAAACACAATCGAGGAAAGAATAGAATTCAAACTTATCACCACAAATCACTCCCTAAAATCTACCTAATCAACCAAACTATTTCCCTCAAATCTGGCTAGTCAACTTTGGTAAATATACCTAAAATATTTTAACAAATGGAATCTTTTACCACATAGATGAAATTGCAAAGATCCCAAAAGCTCTAAACTGGAAGTTAGGTTGAGAATTTCAAATTTCTAGGTTTAGTAATTATGTTGGGGAAATGTTAAAGGGGGTCAAATAAAAAACATAAGTGAAATCTAGAATATATACATATAGGTTTGCATGTATAATAATAAGTTTTTGTTATATGTGCAAAGATGCAGATGAATCAATAGACCATCTTCCCATCCATCCATTGTGGAATGGCTAGAAAGTTATGGAAATTTCTATTCCCCCTCTTTAGCATTCCATGGTTTCTCCCCTCCACATCCCCCTCCTCCTCGCTTTTTGTTAAGGATTTGTTGCAAGGATGGCATGGTAGCTTTGTGGGTAAGAGAGGAAGGAAAGTTTTAAGAACAACCCCTCTTTGGCTTTAATAGAAAATTTGGATGGAAGGAGTAAACCCAAAGAACATTAAAGGGAAGCAACACAACATCAAAGTTCTCAAGGATTCCCTTATGATTAATTTGTATATGTGATCTTAAGGTAAGGGAAGGAAGGCCTAGCTTCTCTGCTAGATCTTATAGAATGGTTGGGCTCTTTCTGTTAAAGTGGGATTGTAGCTATTTTTGTTTCTCACTTGTATACTTATATTCTATCGTGTTCGCCACTTTAGTTTGGCTCCTCTATATATTTATTAATATACATTCTCTTGTTTTCCTAGTCAAAAAAATGGAACCACAGTCAAGAATAATAGGGATGCTAGAGCCTCAAAATATATTGAAGTGAAAACATTCAACATTCTTTGTTAAATCAGGGAATTTTATAAAAGAAATACTAGTTTTTTCCATTCACATAAATGTATAGAGTCGAGAAATAAATAACATGAACAGGGAAACGAATGAAGCATCAAATAATGAAAATCAAATCTACCATACGCCATATTAAGCAGGTTAGGTAACCCATACCTTGTGTCCTGTACAAAACTGCATTGTTAAAACCTGTCTGGTTGTGATTTCCTGGACAGATACATGGAAGTCATCTTAGTCATAAACAACAAAACACATGCATTCAAACTCAGTAGTAAGGAATGTAACATCAAAGATTATTAAAATAAGAGCAGAATGGCTACATAAAATCTCATACCCAAAAAACACGGGGAACCCTAACAATTTTGTTTTTTTTGAAGTTGTGGCCTGTTCTCTCTGAGTTTCTTGCCTCTTGAACAAAATCTGTTACGCCACCACAAAACCATTTCTGCATCAATAAATTTAGATCTCCACTTTAAAAGCAAAATGCAGATTACTATATTAATAATTTTATATCTTGACTTTAAAAATGGAATGAAAACAAAAATTAAAAACAATTTATTCTAAAGAACTGCTTAGGTCATTATTTCATCTTTTCCCTGTGGAGGATAAAAAAGCTGACTTGCTATGTTTTTTGATAAGCTTGATAATTTATAATACAAGTGCAGGCTAATAAGATATTAGCTTATAATTATATGTTGTTCTATATTCAACAACACTTTTATTCTAAAAGAAAATTAGAAGGAAAAACCATTAAGCTCTATTTAGTGGATGTGATCAGGGATGGCCATCAACTGAACTGGCCTTTTTTTTTTTTTTTTTTGGGAGCATATTTATTAATATAATAAATCCTCTTAACTGAATTAGCTCTAACTGAATGACATGTGTTTTCACCAAATCGAAAATCCAGATAAATTGGAAATTTTGAAAAAAAAAAAAAAGAAAGAAAGAAATCCAATAAATCGGAAAATATTCAGAAATGTTTGCCAACAGACATATCCCATAGAATTTTCTATCGGGATCCACCAAACCCTGAAATATCAAGTATCAACTACATATCGCCTACTTTCAGTGACATTTTTGAGAATGCTCCCTAGATGTTCCTAGGGTAAACCTTTTAAAACCCTGCATCTACCTCTGTTTTCTTATCACATGCATCATTTTACTAGGATATTCAGGGAACTGCTTCTGTAAATGCAACCATTTTGCTAATACCCACTGCTACGACAAACTTGATTCGAACAATGCTTCCTGCTATGCCAAAGTTCCCATACTATTTATTAATAAAATTAATTAATTTGTTAGGACATGTACGGATGATTAAAGAAAAGTGTATCAGTCCCACACCAACTCTGCACGGTTGTAAGCAGCAAAGAGCAGGGCCACAAAAGAAAAAAGAATTTGAAATGAAAGAAAAAAAGGTAACTAGATTCCCAGCAAGAAAAAAGAAAAATAAGTTGTGAACGAAGAAATAACTTCTTAAAATTAATTGCAAAACCAACCAAGTTCCAAAGCAATAGCTTCAGCGAATTCTGATACTGCCCACTCAAATCTGTATGCAGGAAAAAACTGCAGAAAGGAGAGGTAAAAATTCTTAAAGCAAATGAAATGTGTTTGCCAGCAAAGATACAAATAACCTGGCAAAATACTAATCAAAATTCACCAAAAAGAAAAAATAAAACAATAATCAATGCAGAAAATGCATAAAGGCACCTGTCCATTTCACCACTAAAACCAAATATTTCTCCAAAAAAAAGGAAAAAGTAGTACCCCAAACAATAATCATAACAAAAATTGTGATTATGCAATTTGAAAAAAAAAAAAAAAAAATTACCCCATTTCAGAGTGTACAAAAGCTTAACCTGTCCATGACAAACTTAGTATATTGGTGTCCATTGACCATTTTAAGATATCAGAACCGCAGAAATAGTAACAAGAGATGGCATATCTATATGTTTGATGTGTGGATACATGCATAATCTTAATTATGATGTTATATAAGAGGTTTAGGGAGTTAGGGTGAGGGGTGAGGATGAGTCCAAACCAGGGATGAAAAACATTTATGTCAACAAAAATACTCTTCTTTAGAAGTACCAAAATATCAATGAAAATAGTAATATTGGTAAAAATGATAGAATTACAGAAATTGATTCTAAAAGATGGAAATCTTGGATGAATCTTTGAAAAATGTTAATAGAATTAAAAACATATTGATTTTACTAGTTCTTTTAACAAAATATGTATGATAAAAGCTTCATACAACAGCCATTAATACAATGTATTCTCTATGGCTTTAAAAGTTAAACCACATATTAACACGGGGGAAAAGAATTCATTGAATTTGAATATTTGAAAAGACTTAAATATGACCTATATGGTTATAATAAAAGACTAAAATTTCAATTTCATCATAATGGAAAATGACTACTTTTCAACAAGAAAAGAAATTCCTAACAATATTCTGATAGATGTGGTGTTGGATTTTTGTTGACTAATCAAGTCTTTATGACCCTTATTTGTGTAGGAGCTTCTACAACAAACATTGGGAATTCGACCTTTGATTATGGAGAATTTAGATTCAAGAGGTTGCGAAACCGTGGGATCATCAAACTGATCTTTTTGGACTTCAATTGGGACTTAAAATGAGCTATGAACGTGGCTGAGGCTTGAGGAAGAGTTTGCCTAAGTCAATATTTTGATTTTTATGTATTTTCTAAGTCTTAGTTTGAGTTGGAGTCTTATTAGTTAGTAGAAGAGTTGTTTTTAGTTTCTTAGTCAAAGTAGGAGTTGTTTTAATTTCCAACAAGATGTTTTATTAGAATAAGGATTCTTATTCCAATAAGAATTGGGAGACTTTAACTATGAGAGTCCTATTTAAATTAGAATTAGAAAAGTAAGGGGCCTATATAAATCCCTCCAATGTACTTTTTTATTAATTCGAAGTTTAATAATATTTTCAAGTTTCTCTTTTTAAGAGTTCTCTCTTGTTCTCTTATCTCTTCGGTGGATTCCCTTGAGTGGTGAGTTTGTGGCTTCTTATCCCTTGATGGATTCCTTGGGTGGAGAAGTAAGTTCCTACCCTTCTACTCTCTCTACCAATTCCATCATCTTCACTTTTAACCTATACATAACCCATTCTTCAACATTCGACCCAACTCATTCCAAATCTGGTTCCATGCTTCTAAAATCATCCTAAACACTTTATTTCATCCTAAAACCCCTAAATACCGCCTTCCCTAACTTAGAGAAACCCCATATTTGTGCATAGCCCTAACATACCTTGGAAAAACCTAAAAATCAAAAACTAGCTCAAAACAAGACTGTTTTGCATCAACCCAAACTCAAAACCTTTCCAAACCTAAAATCTTTCATTACAAACCTTAATTGCTTCATATATAAACCCTAAATTAGACCAAGAACATTTGAAACCAAATCTAACCCTTACCCATCAAAGTTATACCCAAAAGCTTGAAAATACCATAAACCGATTCCTTAACTTATCTAAACCCCTTAGATCATCCATCATGATCCGTCTTCACATCACTTATTTAATAGGAAGTTCGGTAATTGCATATCGTAATTTAAATTAGGAAGTCAGAACTGTAATTTCCATGATTTGGAGTTAATTTGTTCCTTTTTTCATTGTATAGATGTTTACAAGATTTACATTTTTCCCTCAAATCAATATATTATTATTCTCACATATGCCAACATGTTAGAATATGATTGCTCTATCTCAAAGCCATACAACTTTGAAGAAAAAGTTGTTAAAATTCCACTTACCAGGACATAAAATCTAATTGGAGAAATACATAATTTAATTTACCTAATACATCTTATCCAATTGTTAATCAGTACGATCAAATCAAAACTATACTAGAGAAGAAAACTATTCATTCTTTTTATTAATAACTCTTCAAAAGAATGGTAAAAAAAAGGAAGACATAGAATTCAGCATCTAACAGGGATTCATGGAAAGATCATCAAATTTATGTTAGGTACAAAAACCAGAAGTATATGAGGACTTAATTCATACCCATGCAACAGATCTTGATAGGAAAGACATGGTTGCAATGTCTAACTTCATCTGGTACTCTAACCCTGGGTACTGTACCTGTTCTCCACACAAAGAAAAGACTGGTTAAATTTTTTGTCCTAGATGGTGAACCAAGTAAGTACAAAATCCTGGATAGAACCCTTAAACCATGATATGGTGTAACAATAAAAGAAATTCATTGATATTTATGTTATGAATTTGATTCTCCTTTCACTATACAATTTATAAATTAATAAGTAGAGCATTCATGCAAAACATTTCTTACTGTTCTTGACTTGGGTACATTATGAGTTGCATGGAATATCTAAGTCATGGGTTCCTTACAAGTAGATGATTCGTTCATATGAGGGTTTATGGGTTAAGGTAATCTAGAATATAGTGCACCACTTCTTAATTGACATTAACCACGTGTGGATTTAATTAGAGTATTGTGTGTGATTTAAATGGAATGAGATAATGATGAAATTAAAATGTCTTTACTATTCATAGTTTTTTTATTCATTATTAACTTTTTTTTTTAATCGATAAAAAGCAATGTATTGAGCAAAAAAGAACCAAGGTTCCAAGGAGCACATGGGAGATGTGCAAAAGGGAACCACAGGGGACGCAAGAAACAGCAGAACATGGAGCTGCAAAAAAAAACCTACCAGCCGAGAAACCCACACCAAAGGCCAAGCAGACAAAAAGAAACCTCACCAGCCCCTCAACGTGAGGCTAACCACTCTAAGAAGCCTATAAGTGAAGAAATCTCTTCACCTATGTATAAACTATTCCAACTCCACAACTTAGAAACAAAAGAATGCTTAAGTTTTTGTACATCCACAGTCCCATCTCTAAAAGCTATACGATTGCGCTGTTTCCAAACAGCCCAAAAGATGCAAAGTGGAACGGATTTCCAAATCTTTCTTCTCTTTTTTCCAACAAAAGAGCCCTACCAACTGATGAGAGCATCCTTGACTGTTTTTGGAAAGACCCAAGAGAAGCCAATTAAGGAAAAAAAGAGGTCCCAAAGGGGGCTGACCATCAGACCAGGCCACAAAGATAGCAAAGGTTGGGGAGGGACTGCGGACAAGACTATACTAAGTATTTGAATTGAGTGAGGAACATGGAGACAAAATGAGGTGTTTACTCTTTTTTAGCATATGAAATTTGGCTTCTTTAACTAATTTGATGAAATATCTTAAAAGTAGATCTTAGCCCAACAACTTTCTTAATTGATTTATGTCTATGTATGATTACTTTGATGGTGTGTTATGCCAAAGAATATCTAGGCTTATTTCATGAAGAAAAAATTGAAATGTACAACACATTTAGGAGGTTACATAATATGAAAGATTAATTTAGTTAAACCAGAAACTGTCTATAAACACATGAGATGAGATGCAGTTGAAGATGAAAGGGTGGATGCCCTTAATTGATTATGAACAGCTCTTATACACTAATACATTTAATCTTAAACAAGGTAATAAATCATTTGTAGAATATATAAGGAAATTTATGAGTTAAGTATTCAAAATCAAATGATGGAAAGTGAGGCTTAAATTATTGCTTGCTATAAAGATGGACTTTAAATGGTGGTCCAACTTAAATGTTTGTTGCATATACTTGCAAAATAGTGATGCTCAACTAATCCTTGTATTTGAAGCAACACTGAATCAGACTTCTAGATGTGCGCGGTCACAAAACGAGGGGGTCTTTCTCTAATTAGGCAGCATCAAAGAACCACAAATGCCAATACTCATCATCATATGAATGGTAGAGGCAACAGTCAAAAATCATAAAAAATGGCTATAGGAGTAAAGGAGAAACTTCCATAGGGCTTGCTGAAACAAGGGGTCCATACAACTCCATTATGCCTCAGATGTAGAGATCATGATTATTATGTTGTTTTGTGTTCAGGGGCTAATTTTTATATTGAAGAATTATAATATAAGTCCAAAGATTATTTAAAAGTAATAACAGCCACAATGAAGAGGAGCTTAGAGAAGAAGATGATTATTGTGATGCTTTAATAGAAGATATAATGTAGGACAACCCTAAGATGGTTGCCTACATTCAGGGTAGGTGTAGGATTTTATTTTCTTAGGGTTTAAAGAGAAGAATAAAGGATAAAGTTTAATAGCAAAAAGTAAAATAACAAAATTAAGAAGAATAAGGTACAAAGGGAGTGGATAGAAACCTTAGAATCTCACTAAGCCCTTCTAGAATTCGCACCTAGAAGAAAGTCAATAGAGTCTCACCATTGAGAATTGAAAACGTTGTAAAGAAAACGAAATATAAGTGGAAATGGATTAAAGAATAATCTTTACTTTTCGAATTTTAATTCTATCCTTAACTGCCTAAAAATATTATGTTTAAATTAGGAAAAGATCTGGCCGTAATTTGTAGAAGTCAAAGATCAATCTGAGCTACTTTTCCACACTCCCCCTCAGGTTCAAAAATATCAACGAGACCTAACATGTTGACTAGTTGCTTGAATGCTTGCTTGGGTAGACCTTTGGTGAAGATATCACCTAATTGTTCATTAGTTGACATGAAAGGCAAGAAAATTAATCCACTTTTAGCTTTTATTTAATAAAAAGTCTATCTCAACATGTTTGGTTCAGTAGTTTTGCACTGAATTATTAGTAGTATTTATTGTTGCCTTATTATCGTAATAGAGCTTCATTAGATCCTCAACTTTGATCCTCAATAATTCAAGTAATTTTTGTCAAAGGAATCAACAAGCTGGTCAAGGAATTCTGGAATCCAACAAGCGAATCAAGGAATCATCTAGTCAAAGGAATTCCCAATCAACATTTAATTGGTATTCAATCAACAAGATTGCCATTCTAAGCCAGCAAGTTGGTCATTTAATGTATAGCTTAGAATTTTCATTCCTTTCTTAATTAGATTCTAACCATAGGTTAATTTTCTGATTAATTTGTATATGGTAGTTCAGTTATCTTTAGGGAAAAAATCAGTCTGTAAAATACCGATATAATGGGAATACCTCTACATGAATGAGAATTCCTCGTCAAAATTCTCTAAGTTTGTCATGGTATCAGAGCCTTAGTTCTGAACTCTCATGTGTCTCTTGTTCTCAAGTCCAATTCAGGTCTTGTTCAGTTCCTTGTTCTTGCTTAGTCTTGATCAAGTTATCTCGACTTCATGTCTTCAGACAAGTTTGATGCCTTTCTGATTCCTTTTAATAGCAAAAACTATGCAACCTAGGCATTCCACTTCAAAATATTTGTCAAAGGTAAGGATTTATGGGGCCATGTTGATGGTAGCAAACCTGCTCCTGACAAAGACAAAAATAAAGATGATGGCAACAAATGATTATTTCAGCCCTCTCCACTTTTGGACTTTCAGGTAAACCCTTCTCTGCATCACCACCCTGGTACTTCGATTCCGAGGCTTCCCATCATATGACAAACAATGCTAATTTCCTCACCAATGTAAACAAATATTATGGAAATCTTAGCATTCATACAGTTGATGGCAACCCTTTACCTATTACAGCAACTAGTGATGTTTCGCCTTCTTTAACCAGTGTCTTTGTTTCTCATGGCCTTACACTAATCTTATTTCTATCAGTCAATTGGTTGATAATGATTGTAAAGTGGAATTTTCTAAATTTGATTGTGTTGTGCAGGACCAACAATCAGGGAAAATGATTGCAAGGGGGCCTATAGTAGGACATCTTTTTCCTCTCCAAATCCCTTTGTCTCCAAGTTTCACTTTGTCTTCTATCACTTGTAATTCTACTCATGTTGATTACTGAGTGTGGCACAAACATCTTGGACATCCAAACTCCAATGTACTTCATGATTTGCTAAAATTGGGTTTACCTAGGAATAAAGACTCACCATCTCTTAGTGATGTTCAATTTGACAGAAAAATAAAACTCTACCATTTCCCACCCACACACCAAATATAGTCCAACTTTTTAAGATGATACACATTGATGTGTGGGGTATGGCACCGGTTACTTATCAAGCTAATTACAAGTACTTTGTCACTTTTATTGATGACAATAGTCGTTTCACATGGTTTTATTTTCTATATTCTAAAGATGAAGTACTTTCTGTTTTCAAGATTTTTCATGCACATATTCAGACTCGATTTTCTGCTAATATCAAAATTCTTCATTTTGACAATGGGGGTGAGTACATGTCTCATTCATTTCAGGAATTTCAACAAACCAATGACATAATTTCTCAACGGTCTTGCCCATTAACCCTACAACAAAATGGGGTAGCTGAAATAAAGAACCGTTACCTTCTCGATGTTGTTTGCACCCTTCTATTAGAGTCACTTGTGTCATCTCAGTTTTGGTGTGAAGCTCTCTCCACTGCTATCTACCTCATCAACATATTGCCTTCTCCTTCACTAAACCATGTCTCTCCTTTCGCTCAATTATTTAGTCACATCCTAAATTATTCTGACCTTCGTATCTTTGGTCATGTGTGTTATGTTCATCTTCCTCCCCATGAACGAACAAAACTCACAGCTCAATTTGTTCGATGTGTTTTTCTAGGATATTTTGTACTCCATAAAGGTTTCCTTTGCTATGATCCCAATTTGCATCGTATCCGGGTTTCTCGAAATGTGATTTTTTTTTTTTTTAAATCAATATTTCTTTTCTACTCACAATGAGTCTACTTCTCCTTTGTTTTCTATTTTTCCATTGTTTACTGACTCTATTGTTGATCCAACACCTTCTAAGCCTCTCATAGTGAATCAACGACACAAGCCCAACCAATTTCCTACACCACTTAGCCCCCTTCAAGCTCATTCCCTAAATGTTGATCCTGTTTCAACAACTGCACTTGCTCCTCTGATTTATTCCCTAGTATATTCTTAGAATATCCTATCCTATGGTTTATTCCATTCTTTTGTATACATATAGGTGTCTCTATACTATGTAATATTAACTCACTCATTCATTTTCAATAAGAAAAACATCATTTCCTTATATCCTAGGGAATAAACCATAGGATAGGATATTCTAAGAATATCTTAGGGAATAAATCAAAGGATATTCTAAGAATATCCTATGATTCTCAACACTCCTCTCATAAACAATACTCGGATTCGTAAACCACCAGCTAGGATGGTTTCACTCCTCCTTTATCATTAACAGCCACCTTGACATCTATTCCTACCCCCACATCTTATAAACAGGCAATGGAGCATGAGTGTTGGAAGAAAGCTATTGAAACAAAACTTCTTGAACTTGAAGAAAACCAAAACTGGAATGTTATTCCATGTCCTCCATCTGTGAAACCCCTTGGTAGTAAGTTTGTGTATTCTATCAAGCTTCGTTCTAATGGATCGATAGACCGTTGCAAGGCTCGGTTGGTAGTTTTTGGAAACAAGGAAAAGTATGGCCTAGACTATGATGAGACCTTCGCGCCAATAGCCAAGATGACCACTATACGAACCATTCTAGCCCTTGCTACATCTCAATCATGGTCTTTACATCAAATGGATGTCAAGAACACATTCTTCTCTAAGTTTGTCAATTTTTTCAACCAAAGGAGCTCACACATACCTTGAGCCATAACTCTTAATTCTACCTCAACACTATTCTTGCCACTACTTTTTGTTTCTTACTTCTCCATGTCACAAGATTTCAACCAATAAATGTACAATAACCTAAAGTAAATCTTCTATCTATAATTGAGTCTACCTAATATGCATCTGTAAATGCTTCCACTCAAATCTATTCAAACTTCTGATGCGTAAATTTTCAAGGGTATTTTAAGATTTTTGTACACAACTTTCTAAATGTCTCCTTGTGCATGCATGAACTAGCTACCATATTCATAGAGTAGGGCGACATTTGATTAGCACGCATAAAAATCACTTTCAAAAGATTCTGTGTAGCTCTTATCAACACTTTTACCACCTTCAACGAGGCCGATTTTATGGTTTCAATTGGAACTTTAGAACACTTGCACGCAATGATTCCTACTTCCTTCAACAAGTCAAGTGCATATTTTTATGTGACTACAATAACTAATCTTTGAACGTGTCACTTCCATGACCAATAAATATCTTAGAAGACCTAAATTCTGCACCTCAAATTCCTTTGCAAGTTCCCTTTTCAATTGATCAATTTCATATCATCCTCTGTCAAAATTATGCCATCAACATATACTGTGAAGATGGTTGTTTTACTTTCCTTGGAATGAAGAACATTGTGTGATATGACTGACTTTATAGATACCGTACTCATTTAATAGACTCTGAAAAATGATTAAACCAAGCTCTGGCAGATTGCTTAGAAAGGGAGTATATGTTGGATGTGCATGGAGATTTATTTTGTTCAATTTCTTCTATATTTTCTTCTGAATGAGTTTTCATCCTTCATCAAGCATCCTTCTCAGTTTGCTTTTATTAATAATCATTATTAATTTCTTATATAAAAGATGCAAGAATGATAACAACAGAGATTCATTTTAATCTGCTCACATGGATACTGACACCTAGAAGCAAATCAGAGGAATATATACTGTCAAGCAAAAATTTAAATCACCGCCACTCACTCAAATAGCCACCCACGTTTCGTAATTAACTGCACAGGTAAGTAGGAAAGTTCATCAGATAGTGATACGACCGCTTATGTTCAGAAGGCCATCAATAGGAACCAGTGTCTTATAATTGAACCTTCTAGAGATTGATGTCAACATTCAGGTACTCCATATTCTCAGTAGTAACAATAGGAAAAAGGAATCTATCTATCAAAAAAGAAAAAAGAAAACAATAGGAAAAAGGAATGATTATAAATAGGCTGAACCTCAGTTTACCTCTTCTAAAGTGAACAGGATGGAGTTTGATTAAACTATGTACCAAAAACTATTAATAGCCAAAGAAATAAAAATGAATTAACCTTCCATGAGTCCAAAACCAGGTCTTCTTCTCAATGGAAATTGTGCAGTATGGGTAGAAGCAAAGACAAAATGCAAATACTTTTCCTCAATACATGAAAGTCTTAGCAGGTTGCCAACAGATTTAAATAATCCCATTAAATATGAATGAATCACAAGATCACCAGTAAAATTTCATGGAAAGAAATAATTTAAATAGCAATCAAATGACATTATAGCACCGGCAAACCTTAATCGCCACCTCTTGACCATCTTTTAACAGTGCATGGTGTACTTGGGCAATAGATGCAGCAGCAATTGGTTCTTCATCAAATGACAAAAATCTGTTATTGACAAAATAGATTATGATGTTATTCTAATCTTTCAAGTATAAACTGATTTTGTACACAGATTTCTATTTAATGAAAGGACTCATAACTGAAGCAGGAGCTTTACGGGTGTCTACCCAGTACAAAGCAGCAAGCATGGTGCATGTGTCATTAAAAGAGAAACAATTGTTTTTATCCCATTTATTTTTTATTTTTTCAGTCCAACCTGTAATTTAGATATAGTTAGCAATCTATCATATTATGACACAAGATTGCCATGTCTCAATCATCATAGACATAAATTTTTGAAAGAGTTTCCCATCCAAGAACAATTTGAATCAACTCAAACGACTGATTTAACAATCCATAATCAACAGGAAAGAACCTACAACCACAATAAGTTGTGCCACTGTGAGGTTGATATGGATATACATAAAGCTATGACATTTTGTATTACTTAAATTCCAACCTGAGAAATGTGTGACATAATACTATAAGGAATGGGAAATAATCATCATTCGGTCAAAGCCCTCCAGCTGGAAACATGATCCAACGCCCCTATATAAAAGTTCAGTAGGCCTCACTGCAACGGGTTTGCTCAAACCTCGAACTCACTCTCTAATAAATCCAAAGTATCATGACAAATTTAATTGAAGATTTACGAGAAAAGGGAGAATGCTAACTCCAAAGCCCAAGCCATAATTTGGGACATTAATAATATTTAAATTCCCCTAAAACTTCGTATAGCTAATATACTAAAATTCTATAGTAATTTATTATGTTTCGATTTTTATTAGCTAATTCTAATATTAATTCATGGGTTGACTTATTGTCAAGTTCCCATTTCTTTTAGTCTTTTTGTTATGGTAGAAAATTTAATATCTCTGAGTGATATAATGTGAGACCCCAGAAAATCCAAGATTTTGATAAAGGGTAAAATAGAAATTTCGGTTGAAAATCCGGAATTTTACTAGATCTCTGATGACTAAACCGACTCTTCCGCTGGAATCGCCTCGCTGAATTTGCTTCCCATCGCCGAATTTCCCTGCTAGATTCCGAGGTGGCTCCGACTTCACGCCGAGGCGTGGGGTGTCTGACGACACATGCGCTAAGTTAAGGATGCCACTTGGCACCACAAGTGTGTGACACTCTTCGGGCATCAAAAGTAGTGGGCTCACAATTAAGCCATGTGTGGGAATTGAATCCCATGCCTTGCATGAAGCCATGTAGTGACTTGATGTCATAAAAGAGGATTTATGAAATAAGAAAATGGGAAAAAGGAGGGCCACCAATTTGGTTCGAGGAAGGGAGAGGGGAGAAATTTCCTCCCATCGACCATGATGAATTTCAAAAGTGGGAGGAAAAGGACCAAAGCGAGAAATCCAGGCATTTAGAATTATGAGAAAAATGAAAGGAAAATGAGAAGAGAAAAAGAGAAAAGAAAAGCAAAAGTAAAGCAAAAGGAAAAGAATTAAGGAGAGGAAGATACAAATGTCAAACAGGAGAAATCCTGAGAGGAACGTCTCTCCTCTCTAGATTCAGGCATCCGACCCGTCTGATTCTTCAGACAAGAGGGAAGTGTTCTACACGGAGAGGACAAATGCTGTGACTCCTGGGTTGGGAGTTTCTTCAACTTCCAAGATGCAGATATTCTTCCTCCTACTTTAAGTATTTCTGAAATCTGGCAGCGCTTTATACTAGTGGTAGGGTCAAGCCAGGGGAGGCCACAGAGGCCGGCGTGAATTTAGCCCGAGCCAGACTTAGTGGTACGGATTCATGACCCACGCATCTGACCATAAAGCAGATTTTAATTAAAACCGAAAGTTTCTAGGTATCATGGTCATTTGATGTGATGATAAGGATCAAAACCAAAATGGTTCATGCTCGTGAAGGGGCCGTGGAGGTACCCTCGCTGAATGGTCCCAAGTCGAGACCTTTATTGCGGTGTTAATATTAGTTTAATTAACATGCTAAGTTTGGAAATGTGATGATGATAGCTGCTTTTTTGATGTATTGATATGCTCGGTATTATGTAGATTACATGTAATGAATTATAATCAGTCTACGGTATGTAAATGTTTCATGTAGTGCCTATTCATGCATGTAACATGAGGAAAATGACGACATCACGCATTTCATACGCACTGCCACATCGCTACGTGTCTGGGTGTGGGTGTGCAGGGTAAGGTTTATTCCATCAAGGTTGGTGAGTGGGTCGCGAGCTCTGGGAAAATGGGACAAAGTCCAAGGTAGAGATTCACGGTAGTGTGTAAATGATCAAATGATAAATTACATACTCAAGGAGCAAGTTGGGGTAGATCCCCCCTGTGGTGAAAGTCCCACGTTATTCACTGCTAGACATGAATTACCGACGATGCAAGTTCGTGAAAATGCTGAAAAGGCGCGCGCGCCCTACTATGTAAACCCTAAACCGCTGCCCACAAAAATAAAGGAAAAGAATCAAAATCGCTTGATAAATAAAATCGAGGGTGTCCAATGGTTAAGTCGTGGCGCTATGACTGGGCTTTATTTCGTTACTTCAGATTCCGCTAGCCACAGCAGCTGGCCGACTGTGGTGAGCAGAGGTTGCATCTCATGCATGTTATAAACATTTTACATAGAAGAATTGTATGGAATGTGATTGATCGTATATATATGCTAATGATATGCATTTTAAAGTGGAGTAACCCTTTGTGTAGAGAATTTTCTACTCGGGCTTTGCTCACCCTCGCCGTGGGACCCCTTCGTGCACACAGAGACTATCCAGTGGGAGACTAAGACTCAAGAGAGGTAGTTTTTGAGAAGAAAGTCAAATGTGGTTTAAGTAAATATTTTGTAAATATGTATGTTTTTGTAGAACAAACATGAAAACTATAAAAAATATAGTCGATATTTTTGTTTAACGAGTATGGGATGCAAATACGGGCCCCATGTGGCTATTTTACTCAGGTATGCGTCTCGTGATACGAGATGTATAGAAATTCCGCAGGTTGACGGTTAGTCAACGGACACCCCGGAATTGGGGCGTCACATATAATGCTCCCATATCTTTTCGCATTTTTACAAGGCAAGATAAAGAATTAGGAAAATTATTTTATTAGGGAAGTGTCTGTATACATCATTGTAGTCTTTCAATGTAGAGGAAGAGAACTTTTATAAAACTTTTAGCAGCTATTTTGTTTCATTTAATGAAGTTGAGTCTCCAAGATCCACTCAAAAAAAATAATAATAATAAAACGAAATAAAGAAATCCCAAATTATTCTATTAAGAGCATTTAAGTGAATTCGTAACTTTTAGATTCTCTAGTTTCATAATTAGTTAATGGTTTCTATTTAAGTTTTATTTAAAACTTGAGAAGTTTTGAAACTATTACTAAAAGAAGTTTTTGGACTTTTTATTTTCTAAATTAATCTCTTTGTTTAGAAGTTTTTATTGGTGCATTTAGAATCTAGACACGTTCTTTGTTACAAATCGTTGTTAAAGAAGTTTTTATAAAGCAATACTAGAAAGAATGGACAATTCCGTTTACTAGAATTTATAAGCAACACTTCAACGTCTACTAGTCTTGATTTAAAAAATATATATCATCCAACAAATGCACAATTCCGTATAGAACACAGTATAGGAATAGAATGGAGATTACATTTCCATTAATAGGAAAGGATAAATGCTGTTAAAAAAATAAAAAGAAAAAGAAACTTTTCCATAGGAGAGTATCCTGGATTAAACCCAAGACCCTCCACAAGAAGCAAAAACATTTTAACATTTGGGCTAAAGGTCATTAACAATATTGATATGACATAGAGGGAAAAAGATGGTATTTAATAATCAAAATAGAAATATTAAGGAAAAAATGTTCATCAAAAAAAAAAAAATAAATAAATCTTACATCTCAGATAAATCCCGACCAAGATTGCCAATTAGCACTTCCTTTATATCTTTGAAATTGCAAGGAACTGCCTAAGGAATGGCAGCCAAAAGATTAGTACAAAAATTCACTGAGTGAAAACATGTAAGTCTGTGTAAACATGAATCAATTGGAAGAGTCGAAGAGACAGAAATTAAGATAACTGAAAAGAATGATAAATACCTGATCCTGCAACGAGGAAAGAATTGATGAGTATTCTTTTGGAACCTGCCGCAAGGCTACCACAAATTGACCAGCTTTTACATAGAAGCCTTTATTGGCTTCACATAATTTCAGAATTCTCTTTGCAGAGCGCACATGAACCTAAACTCCAGAATAGGATCAAATGTTAACAAGAAATTGAATGCTGCTGATATAGTTCTTTAAACCACTGCTCACATTAAAATTAGATACGTCCTTCTTAGTTCTGCAAATGAATAACTCCCTGTTATCTCAAATTTATCCTTCTTTGTGACAATACCCTTCCAGATTAAAATGTGTCAAAACCTAAACAACAAATAAGTGCTTCTACTATAGTAATCTCTCCCTCCCTCCCTCTCTCTGACTATAAACTCTCTTCTCTCTTTCTCTCTCTCAAAAATTCCTCCTTATCCTCCCCCCTTCTCTCTCTCTCTTTCCCTCTCTCTGATTGGAAGCAAACACTTTGTTTCATAGTATGAAAGAAGGGTGTTCTACTCTCTAGGAGAGATATATAAAAGAAACAAAGAGTTAAGCAAAGCCAAAGTATAAATCAAAATGGAAAAAAAAAATCCCAAAAAACAAACAAAATCCCTTGATTTATTGAATAAAAAACCATCACCCATCCTCTAACTGGAAATAAGCTTCATCTCACAGAAAAATAATGATGCATCATTGTGGAATTACAGGGGTACAGACTTAATTATCTTAATATTAGGGTGTCTTAAGTAATGTAAATAAAAGGAGATCAGAATAAATCTCCTTTATTTATTTATTTAAGTTTCATTGTTCCTGATTTTGTGGAGGATTTGTTTCCTCTTTTATTCAGAAAACCCTAGTATTTATTTGACAGTTATTTGGATCCTTTCTCTATAAATAGGCTGTCAATTCTGATTCAAAATAACTGAATAAATATATTTCAGAATTTTTCATGGTATCAGAGCCATTAGCGTTCAAAAACCATCTCAGAAAATTTTCAGACGTTTTCTTAATATTCGTTCTTCTGGCCCTCCAAACTTCATCCTCAGAAATCACCTCCAAATCAGAAACAACCCCAATCATAGCATCTCCTGGAGCATTTGAGTCTGGAAATCTTCTCATCACAACTCGTAAATTAAATGGCCAAAATTATCTCCAATGGTCACAGTCTATGTTAATGTTTACCTTTGGGAAAGGAAAAGATGAGTATCTCGCTGGTGAAATTGAGATTCCAAACAAAGAAGACCCGAAATTCAAGCAATGGAAGATTGATAATCATATGATCATGTCATGGCTGATAAATTCCATGAACAATGACATAGGAGAGAATTTTCTGCTTTATGGGACAGCCAAGGAAATCTGGGATGCAGCACAAGAGACATACTCCAGTTCTGAAAACAATTCAGAATTATTTCACATTGAGGCAATACTGCATGATTTTCGACAAGAAACACTTTCTGTCACCCAGTACTTCAATGCCCTAACTCGGCATTGACAACAACTAGACAAGTTTGACGCTTACTCCTAGAATTGTGCTGATGATGCTGTTATTTACAGGAAAATTTTAGAGCATAAACGAATTTTCAAATTTCTGCTTGGACTCAACAGGGATCTTGATGAAGTCAGAGGAAGAATATATTTTTTTTTAATCGATAAAGAGCAATATATATTGATAAAAAATAATGGGAAACCCATTCCTAGCCTCCGAGAAGTTTTCTTCAGAAATACGCCGAGAAGAAAGTCGAAGAAAAATAATGATGGGAGTACAAGATGCCTCAGCAAACACTCTACCACCAGAAGGATCAACCCTTGTAGCTTGAGGAGTCAATACGCACACCAATGACAATAGACAATCTCGAGGGAGGCCATGGTGTGATCATTGCCGCAAACCTGGACACTTGAGAGAAACATGCTGGAAAATTCATGGAAAGCCGAAAGCCTACTGATTGGAAGCCTAACTGCCTAACCGATCTAATCGTGACAGGGAAAGCAAAGCCAACAATGCTATAATAACTGAAGACAAACCAACCACCAAAGCCAGTGCATTTAGTAAAGAACAGTTGGAACTTCTGCAGCAAATGTTCAGCCGGAATATCTTGCAGTCCAGCAACCCTCAAGAAGCAAGTATGGTGGCACAACAAGGTACATTTGCCAAGGCTATTTGGAGGGCAGCACCTCTAATTCTTTTTTGAGCCATTTGGAAGGAAAGGAATAAAATCATCTTTGAAGATGCCACCTTTTCAACACTCGGATTGAAGATCTCGTTTACTCGGTCACTTTATATTTGGGCTGGTTGTATTCCAAATGCAGATATCTCCCTTTTGAGGATACTTTTATTTAGATACTATAGCTATGCCTAGGTTGTTGGCTTGTTTGGGCTGGTTTGTTTTGCTTTTCCCCTTTTGCCTTCTATATTTGGCTCTAGGGGCCTTTCTTGTATACTCCCTGTATACCCTTTTTTTTGCTTAATATATTTTGCTCTCTATTGATAAAAAAAAAAAAGCAAGGTACATTTGCCACTGCACTCACAGCAAACAGGGCCCAAAAAAAGACAAGGGTTGATGATTCTGGAGCGTCTGATCATATGACAGGGGGTGCAACACTTTTTCATGATTATAGTCCACAAAAGGGTAATGCTTCAGTTAGAATTGCTAAGGCTCTGTTTAGTTCACGAAAATTTTCAACTCTATCCAAAATTCAGAATATGAAAATTTTCAATGTATTCTAATCTTTAGTTTTCATTTTTAGAAAATACGTTTCGTACTTGAATTTGATTGAAAATAAAGAATAAGAAAACTGCTTTTGTAAAACCATTTTCTTTTGAAAATGAAGCTATAAAATGTTGAAATAAAATCCCTTGTTTTCGATGAATTCGAAAACAAGGAAAACAAATAGAAAAGTAGTTTTCTTTTATTCATATATAAAATGTTGAAAATAGTGAATTCATTTTCTTTGTCTTCAAATTTTGTTTTTGTCTAATTCTCGTAACTAAACGTGTTTTCCTTGTTTTCGAAAAGTTTGAATAGAGGAAACAGAAAATTTTCTACCTACTAATCATCCCCTAATGGTTCTCAATCCACTGTATTGGGAACAGGTTCAGTCCAATTAACAAAGGATATTTGGCTCTCCTCTGTCCTGCATGTTCAGAATTTCAATTGCAATCTAATTTCAGTCAGAAAACTGAGTTGTGATCTTAACTGTGTTGCTAAGCTTTTCCCAAACTTGTGTGAATTTCAGGAAATGGAATCTGGGAGGACGATTGGCAGTGCTAAGTTGATGTCTGATCTCTATATTTTCAAGATCACCAATCCTTCATGTAGACAAGCTGCAAATCAGAGTTGCAAAGTGTCTCTTAGTCCGTCAATTTCTCATTCTAATCCTTCTATTGTCGATTCAAGCGTCAAATAATGTAGATGAGATTATGCTTTGGCATTATCGTCCAGGACATCCCAACTTCATGTACTTAGCAAAAATGTTTCCTCCATTATTTATCAATAAAAATCCGAATTCATTCTATTGTGAAATATGTCAATTTGCAAAACACACTCGAGCCAATTTCTCTCGGATTCCATACATGCCTACTCGTCCATTTACCATGATTCATAGTGATGTTTGGGGAGCATCAAGAATTAAAAATCTTACAGGTGCTTGTTGGTTTGTTTCCTTTGTGGATGATTATACACGACTCCCATGGGTATTCCTCATGAAAGAAAAATCTGAAGTTTGTCATATCTTTCAAAAATTTCACTTGATGATCCAAAACCAATTCCAAACTTAAATTCAGATTTTCAAAATGAACAATGCCAAAGAATACTTCAAATCCCATCTAGAAACATATCTCTCAAGTCATGGCATTATACACATAAGTTCATGTGTAGATACTCAGCAAAAAGGAGTAGCTAAAAGGAAAAATTGTGATCTACTTGAAGTTTCCAGAGCCTTAATGTTCTCATCTCATGTACTTAAATATTTTTGGGGGGAGGTTGTTCTTACATCTGCATATCTAATTAATAGAATGCCATCTAGAGTTCTCAAATTCCAAAGTCCCTATCAAGTTCTTTTACAAACTTTTCCTCACACCAAATTTGTTTCTTCCAACATTACAGTGAAAATTTTTGGGTGCTCCACATTTGTTCACATACATCAGTCCAACTGAAGCAAACTGGATCCCAAGTCTATTAAATATGTCTTCATAGGCTACTAATTCAATCAAAAGGGATAAAAATGTTACTCTCCTGTTACAAAGAGAGTGTATTGTTCAATGAATGTTACATTTTTTTAGTATGAATCTTACTACCCAAAATCTGATATTCAGGGGGAGAACTTAAGGGAATCGCTATTTTGGGAATCTTTACTTATCACAAAACCAACCATTGAGTCCTCAATAGTCGATCCTCATCAGTCACCAAATATTCAACAAATTCGACCAGAAATTCCTTCTAAAAAAAGACCCATTGAAGAGTCCTTCATTTGAAACATCCAATCCAATGCAACCTAAAACTGATCAGCTTTGTGTTGATACTAGGAGGAAGAAAATCAACAAGGAGGCTGAAAATATGACATCTCTCACACCATGTCATAACTCTAACATGATCCCTATTACTATTGAAAATCACTCAGGTGAGATTAATTCTACTCTGGAAAATAGTGCTCCTACTGCTCCAATTACAGATAATGCTGATATTCCAATTGCTGCTCCAATTATGGATAATGTTGATATTCCAATTGCTTTACGGAAAGGAGTCGGATCATGCACCATGCATCCTATCGGAAACTTTGTGAATTATGATAATCTTTCTCCCTCTTACAAAGCTTTTGTCACAGCACTTGACGGTGTACAAGTTCCTAATTCAATTCATGAAGCTCTTAAGCATCCTGTATAGAGGAAAGCAGTTAATGAAGAGATTGAGGCACTAGAAAAGAATGGCACCTGGGTACTTACGGATCTACCTATAGGGAAGAAACCTGTTGGTTGTAGGTGGATCTTCACCATTAAACATAAGGTAGATGGGAGCATTGAAAGACTAAAAGCATGCTTGGTCGCCAAGGGATTTACCCAATCTTATGGTATTGACTATCAAGAGACATTTGCCCTTGTTGCTAAGCTCAATACTATAAGAATTTTACTCTCACTTGCAGCAAATCATGACTGGCCATTACATCAATTGGATGTAAAAAATGCTTTCCTCAATGGTGATTTGGAAGAAGAAGTGTATATGGAAATGCCACCAGGATTCAAGAGAATTCTCGCCTAAAACAAGGTATGCAAATTACAAAAGTCACTCTGGACTTGAACAATCCCTGCGAGCATGGTTCGACAGGTTTGCGAGATCCATGATAATATATTCAATGTCAGACTGATCATACTTTGTTTGTAAAGCAGTTAGCTGAAAAGAATATTGCTATCCTAATTGTTTATATGGATGACATCATTATTAGTGGTGACTTTGATGAAGAACTACAAGTCTAAGGAAATATTTAGCTCAAGAATTTGAAATCAAAGAGCTAGGAAATTTGAGATACTTTCTTGGCATGGAAGTTGCTCGAAGTATACATTAGATTTGCTAAAGGAAACCAGAATGCTTGGCTGTAAACCAGCAGATACTCCTATGGACTTGAACAAGAAAATAGGAACTGTGGAAGATAGCATACCAGTTGACAGGGGGAGATATTAACGACTTGTAGGTCACCTAATCTACCTCTCCCACACACAACCAGATATATGTTTTGCTGTTAGTATTGTGAGCCAGTTCATGAACAGTCCTAGAGAAGAACATATGGAAGCAGTTTATAGAATCCTAAGATATCTAAAATTGACTCCAGGAAAAGGATTGATTTTCAGGAGGAATAACAGCTGAGACATTGAAGTTTATGCAGATGCAGACGATGCTGGAAATCTGCTAGATAGGTGTTTAACTTCAGGTTACTGCTCTTATGTTTTGGGGAATCTTGTAATCTGGAGGAGTAAGAAGCAATCAGTGGTGTCAAGAAGCAATGCAGAGTCAGAGTTTAGATCATTAGTACTTGGTATTTGAGAAGGGATTTGGATTCAAAGACTCCTAAATGAACTCAAGATGATCAATAACCAGCTAGTAAAACTGTTTTGCGACGATCAGGCCGCAATTAGCATTGCTAAGAATCCAGTTCATCATGATAGAACAAAGCCTGTTGAGATGGATCGGCACTTTATCCTAGAAAAAATTGAGAAGGCTGTTGTGCAACCTATCTACATCTCTACTCGACATCAAACAGCTGATATACTCTCTAATGCTCTCTCAAGACCTAAATTTGAAGAATTGAGTAGCAAGTTGGGTATGTACAATTTGTACAACCCAACTTGAGGGGGAGTGTGGAATTACAGGGTATAGACTTAATTATCTCAATATTAGGGTGTTTTAAGTTATGTAAATAAAAGGAGATCAGAATAAATCTCCTTCATTTATTTATTTAAGTTTCATTGTTCATGATTTTGTGGAGGATTTGTTTCCTCTTTTAGTAAGAAAACCCTAGCAGTTATTTGGATCCTTTCTCTATAAATAGGTTGTAAATTCTGATTCAGAATAACTGAATCAATATATTTCAGAATTTTTCAATAATAAAAAGGAGATAGTCTACTCTTTCAAATAGGTATATAAAAATTTCAACAAGGAAAACAAAGAAGAATGCATCTAATCCAAGACTACAGTTCAAGATTGTAATTTGTAAATGGCTCCTAAAGCAAAATCTCTATCCAACAAAACATATAAAATCCCTTGATTTCTTGAATCACAAAGGAATTTTGGATTTTGATTCTCAACTTTTACTCAAAGAAAAGGGGTTTTCCCCTTATCTTTTAGTATTGATGCTTTCTTCTATCTTTAGGACATATTGCTTCAAAGTGAATTTTTGAAATTAATAATTTTTTAATTAAAAGAAGAGTACAATTTAGCGATTTTTCAAAAAAAAAAATTATGGTTGGTGCATAATTACCACTAATTCTTTAGAATTGTGATCACAACTAAATAATGAAGCGCAATGCATTGCCTAAAGACAGCCACAAATCAAACAAAAGTTGCAATTACTATGCCATATGTGGCAAGGTGAAAATAACATGATAGATTAGAAAGTATGGCTCCCTCACTTAGTATCTTGTACAAAATTTAATTAACAACTACCATTACCTTCATGCCTTGGCATTTAGTGTCCACTTAGATCAAATGTCAAGTTTGAGGACTTGAGATATCAAGTTTGAGGACTTTAAATATTGTAGACTGTGTCCGTTGTTGTGAGCAAGGAATTAAAAATTGAAGATGGGATGACTTGAGCTTTTGGCTTGGTGTTTGGAGCAAGTGTCAGCTGAACTTGTTGCTTGTCTTGAATCGACCACCTTGTTTAACCAGTTGTATATAAACAAAAGCCTCCTTCATAGGAGAGAATGGAGAGGCTCTAACAACACTTCAAACAGATCCTTTGATGGGACCTCATAGAAGTAACTGCAAAAGAAATCCTATACCTAGAAGACGAGACTCCACCAAGCCAAAGACCTAAAAGCCAACACTTTTTATGTTTTGATAACCGTGGATGCTTGGGCCAATTTGCGCGCACCTCAACTAATCTCACAGAGCCCGGAAGTTAATGGCCGAGTAAAACCTCTAGTGGCTCTAAGGGGACTCGAACTGGTGACCATTGGGTAAACCCCAAGGCCTTATACCAATTAAGCTACCCCTCAGGGTTAACACAAAAATATTTTTAAACTTAGGAAGATAAAATATTAAAGGACAAAAAAAAAATCCTTCTGGTTCTTTCTATAAAGCCACTCTATATATGCATCCCTCGAATTGCCTCACTCTTCTCTCAAACCAAGCATCCACATTCATCATCACCTCATCATTTGAAAGCCCCAAATCCTAATTGTAGTAACAAGGAAAAATTAGATCCAGTTCTTATGATTCTAATCAAATGCGATTCCTTTTGTTAATGCAAAACAGACAATGATAAAAGAATATCAAAGTCTCTAGCTTCAGTTTCCACCTCTTTCTTGAATCGCCATTCTTGGTAAATTACAATTCACTGCAATGCAGGAAGCAGCTAACCCAGTATAGATTGGATGACCCATTTTGGTGCAGTATTGATACAAGCTACAACACCAAAATCTATTTAGCTTTCACAATCCACTCATTATTTTAAATTGAGGAAAACCCATTCTTTTATATGAAATTTAAATGAACAAAACCACGCTTCAATAACTCTGCAATTTAAAATCTTGAGCTCCAACCTATTACCAAAAAAAATGTAAGCCTACTTGTGAGAGAGAAGGATCAATCTGTCAATACCACATATTAGGATCATCTTTATATGATAGTTAACCAATAGACATCAGACTTCTAGGACCAACACTTAATAATAGACACACAAAAGAATTGAAGTACGAGATCCACTCACCTTTTCTTTTTTTTCCTTTTCTGATAATTAAATACAAACAGACATTGAAAATTGAGTCATCAAGTAAAAAATAAAATTGAAAGCAAATACTGATCTCCTAATGGAAACACAAGCCCCTTATTCTTTAATATATATATATATATAAGATATTTTTCATTTATTCTTCAAAATTCCAGCATTTCAGCAAGAGTATGTCAGAACAATGCAAGCATATCTTAAAACATTCACTCAAGGACCATCTCCAGTGTAATGCTCTAAGACAGAAACTATTGCACTCGATGGTTTCATTTTAAAGTCAAAACTATTGTATTATTGGTTACTTGTCCCCAGGTTTTATAGCTGCTAACCTATCCATATTCAACAAAGACAACAGGCCTCCCAACAAATTCCATCCTTTGGTGTAGCAAGAATCACTTATTAGTGGCTACTTCATCTTGATTTTTGTGGTCCCTGACCTATCTATAGTTCCACAAAGGTAACTATCATCACGATGATTTCATCCATTGGTCAAGCAATTCGAATACAAATATGTAAAATAATTAGAATACAAAATCTTATAAAGCAAGAAAAGGTTAAGAAAATGTGGAAAGGAAAAAGAGAGGAAAATATATATTCCCTTGAATGACCCTCGTGTCATAAGAATTCATTAGAAAGAAATCTCAGTTTAGCGCAAACTGTTTCTCGCATTTTTATCACAGGGTAACATCTACTTATTATAGCATTTCAACCATTTCAAATGACTAAACCAAGAAATGAACCTCAATTCAATCATAAATTCATGGTATAGGACAAGAAAACAAAGGGGCAAACCTCCGACAATGTTTGGCGGTACTCTTCAGATTTCAAGGGCAGCCCATGTAAAGAGTACCTGTAGTCAACCACATTGAGAGCAATTGTGGTGGCAGCACGGGAAGTGCGAAGGACGGCGTTGACTCCCGCCCTAATTTTTCCCGGAAAAGTGGAAGAAAGTAGAAGAGAATCATCGGAGAAAGCGGGAAAAATAGGGTTCAAAGAATGAAAGTTAACGGCGGCGGCGGCGGCGGCGGCGAAGCCGGTGGTGGCTGTTATCAAATAGAAAGAGGCCTTAGCCTTGGCGGGAAACTTAAGCATCATGGAGGAGTATTTGCCTATTTGGTTTGTCACTCTTTGAAGATAATCTGGGTAGTAATATATCTAGTCCAAACTCCAAAGCAAAAAGCAAAAGAAACTTCTTGAAAAATAGAGCACATTTTTTTTTTACTTTAGTTTTTTTTTTTTTTTAACTTCTTCTACCATGTTTTCAAAAAATATTATAAAGTAATTTTGTTATATCTTGATTTTGGTTCTCGAAAATATAAAAAATAGGATAAATATACTTAAATTAATTTTTGAAAAAAGAAAAACTCAAAAACCAATGATCCATATCCTCGTTAATAAAAAGTCAGTTTATTAAGCGAAATAGTTGAATTTGATACAATTTTCTAATATAACTCAAGTCAAATGTGTTTTGTAATAAATAGGTGGTCAGGGTAACTTTATTATATTACATGGATTTAATTTGATTTTTAATCTTTAATATAAATTAATTTAATTATAACATTAAGTCATCTTATTGGATGAGCTAATTGGGGTAACTATAAGAAGTTTGATAGCTTATTCACCCAAATTAGTTATTGTTATCTGTTTGATAAAGATACTTAATCAGCTTTTAATAACTGATTAGCTGATTAGAGCTAATTAGAAGCTTATGAGAAAAAGATACAAATAGTAACTTTTTTTGAAACGCTCTTCTACAAATATCAAACTATCATTTTTATCCTTATCTCCCTATTCATATGGGAAGGTACATTGAATTCACTTCATTTTATTTTTATTTTTAAATTTTATTATATAATATGTAAATTAGTCTTGTTATAATTATATATAATTTTTATAAACTAATTTATTAAATGATAGATAAACAGATTATGAAAATACGTAATTTTTATTTAAAATTTTGAATTTTAATAAATATAAAGGTTATAAATATTTTAGGTCTTATTATGGTAATTGAAACTTTTAAATTTTATTATTAATTAAAATCATAACACAAATTTTTTATTTTTTATTTTATCATAAATATATTTTTACTTAGTTTCATAGTGATGGATAAAATAAAACATATTGTTTTAATTAAATAAGATATTCTATGTAAATATCATGTTTAGAAAACATTTATTCATGTAATAATTTTTTTACATTTGTAATAAATAGTAATGTTATGATAGAAAAACAACGAGAACACAAAAAATACTAAATTTAGAGAAAAATTAATTTCATATAAATATAAAATGAGGGGTTCTCTATGTTTTTCAAAAAAAATTATTCTCAATACTTAGTTTTTAAAACAATAACCAAACCAAGCCTGCCTAAGATACTACTGAGCTGCGGGTCTCTCTCTCTCTCTCTCTCTCTTCTCTATATATATATATATATATATATATATATATATATATTATATTTGTAGTATCTCTCAATTATGTCTATATAGATAATTAACCTTTAATCAACTATTTTACGTTAGTGAATGGCAATCGCCTGTTGGCCATTTCGCCATATTTACGCTAATGTTATTGGTTATCAAGATTACTACCGCTTATCACTTAACCAACAAAGTTCCCTTTATGATTAAATTTGAGATTTAACACAAGCACTCAACACAAATTGTACTCACGCCTTTATACCTTAATCAATTTCATATTTATAGGGTAATCCCATAAAGTTGAATTCCAAATACAGGCGGTATGAGATGAAATTTTATCTTACACACCTAAAGCAAGTGGTGTGGAATAAAAGCAAGTGATGCAGGACATATATCTTTTAAATGTTGGATTTGAAGTATCATGATAAAAAAAAAATGAGATACTTTTTTTCTATCAATCTCCTCTTAATTGATTATTTCTTATGATGAAAGAAAGCCAATGATAAAGAATAATTTCTCTTTATGAACATTTCCTTAATTGATTTGATCTATTTTTATATTGTTAGATTCTTTTTTAATAATTTATTTATTTACTATTTTTTTTTTTTACAATAGCATCCAACGGTGCTTTGTACCGGTATAGTGAAACCAACATATGCTTAGGGGATAGAGTTTTAGACCGAAATAGTGTTTGTGGGGAAAAAAATGACGAATTTAGTTTTTCAGCCAAACTAATGTTGGATTTATGCTCCAGAAGTAATCTAGACCGTTGATTAAGAGCCTTAATTAATAATGGGTCATAGGATCCCCAAGCTAACCCATTAGATGACAGAGTCCATTTAACTGATTATTAAGATATAAGAAAGAGTCCATTTATTGGGCCCAAGGTGTTATAAAACCCTAGGAGGATTAGGTTAATAGCCATAGATACATCGCTACTAGCCTCCAAGGTTTTAAGTTTTAGCTTTATTATTATTTAGGTGATTGAAAATCTCAAGAGAAAATAAAAAAACACCTTCGAGAGAGAAAATGTAAACTCGGTAAAGGCAGGTGTAGCTGCTTTTTTATTAACCTTCTGGGCTTTTTGGCATCGACGCGCCATTACGCAGATCTCATTATGTAGAGAATATTGGAAGGTCTTAGATGATTCCTGTGGTGATTTTCTCGCACTACACAGTTAGTAATGGTGATGAAAAATATATTTATCATACATTTTTAACTATGCGATTCCTGGAGCCCACAGATGACCTCGTAATTGTATCGTAGCTCGGTTGAATTTGGTAAAGATAGATTGAATCCATACTATTTCTCATGTATATGTAGGATATATTAGATATATACATTACGATTCTATTATTTAGCGTTATTTATAATTTTTGTATTATGAATGAATGATTTGGTTTTCGCCTTAATCCATGGTGCAGATTTTGCTTCGCACTCTTTTGGGGGATGTAACAAGGAGGCTAATCATATGATTAGGTTTCCTCCTTAATTTATTGTTATTTATTTTCTGCAATTTTATTTGATTTTTTTATATATAAATTCAATTTATTAAAAAAATTGCAAAGAATGCTGCATTATCGAAATTGGCTGATTTTTGTAGGGTGGTTCCTCAACCGATTACTCTACCTCCCTGTAAAATTTTGTGATAATCAGGTTTTGTGTACAGGCGGTTGTGACCGTTTGGTGCTCGGGTTGATAAGGGACATGTACAAGTTTTGTGTTTTTTGGTAAGCGCAAAGTGTCCCAACCCAGCCTTGCACCCCATGGACTCTGAGACTGAAGAAAAGAAGAAATCTGAGCCAAATATAAAAGTTAGGCTTCTTGGCCTATTAGACATAATTTTCTTTTCTAGGAAATATGGATTAGAGCCTATTAATTATTCTATATTTATAATTGTTTAAATTATATGGATATAACATGTGATATGTGCTTAACATGCCATTTAGAATAGGTGGTGCCATATAATTGCATCATTTGATATATACATGTGCATAATAATATTTGTTTTATCTAGATAATATTATTATGGAAAACCTAATTAATTGATAAAGAAAAAAATATTGAATGGGTGAAGGTTAAATAAATTTAATTAATTGAAGCACACGGGCTCCGTGATAAGGGTCGATAATAAAATGGTTATGTGATACCCCGGCCAGGATAAGCATGGCGAATTTTATTGGATTGGATCTAAATAATTTCAAAATTTTAATAAGGTTTATGCATTGACGTCGACAATGCTTAGATATTAAAGATAATTTTGAAATTAAATTAATGGTTATTATATTGATTTGAATAATATTAATAACCCTCTAACTTGAGGCTCACATCCGATGTTATTAAAGGCCCAAAAAGAATATTGAAACAATGGTTGTTTTTTTAAAAAAATCAATTTTGAATGGTATGTGTTAGTGTTATCTAGGAAGGCTCTGTCTAAGAAGGTAGGTTTTTAAGGAGTCTGAGACCCACCTCACCTTTCTTGGGAGCTAACTTAGTAGGACACTAGACATACCATGTTCAAAGTTTAGTTTATTACAAATGTCTTGTGGCGTAAGTATTTGTAATGGAAACTAAATTACTATTTACAATAAACATTAATAATATAAGTAGTTTAAAAGGGATCTACATATTTGTATGTTTGTTGTGTGGATTACATGTTAATATATGTGCTTTTTTTAAATTTCGAAAATGGCATCCTTTAATCTCTGCTTCTGATTGTGAGTCAAAGCCATTGGATGGAAATAAGCTACGACATGGAAGCTAGTGCTACATTGTCCTTGATTTTGAGATAATAAAATTCATTCTATGACTCAGAAACCCCGGGCCCATTGCTAATGCTTGAGGAGAAACTAAGAAGCAATTTGCGGATTGGCCTTAGGAGCAAAATCTGACTTGACTCGCTATTATATTCTTGCCGGCGTTGCGGAACATGCAACGAAAGCAAATTATTGATGCGAAGTGTATTAGAAATAATTCGGACTCTAGATGGGATGTTTGCTAAAAGTAGCGATCTTCTTTAGACAGCGACCATAGAGTACTAATGAACACTCGTATATTTGGAGGAAATGTCGGGACCATTATGCAAAATGATGGAGCACATCCGATCACTGCGAAGAGTGATGAGGCTAAAAGCTGGATCAAGAGATGAAGATTGACATGATCTAGAATCTACTACTTGATAGCTTTGAGTCGGTTCAAAATGAATTATAATATGAGCAGGCCCAAAGCCTCCTGTTGAACATGCACGAGCTTGAGAGTCTTTGAAAGGTCTCGTGAAGCGAGGAAGTGCTTATCATGCTGAAAGTTCTTCAAAACCTAAAGGGGGAGCCTAAGGGGAAGAAGAACAAAAAGCGGGGAAAGGAAACGAGTCAGTATCAGGCAGCTATGATGAAGCTAGAAGGCAAGTGCTTGAGAATGCGAATGAAGATCAGCTGGAAGAAGGATTGCGAAACCGGGTATGGGTAGTATAAATGTTGTTGAGGCTTGTTTAGTGGAGAATTACAATGATAAATGGATCATTGATTCGGGAGCCACTAACCATGTTTTGTTACTCTTTGCGATGGTTCAAGCAAGCGACCCACTCGGTAAAGACAAGAAGCTTGAAGTTGGGAAAGCGGGAATATGTCTCATTAGCGGTAGTAGGACTAGTGGAGTTATGTTTTAATAATAAGACTTTATGTTTATCGGGCGCATTATTTGTTCAGTTTTAAGAGGAATTTGATTTACATTGGATGTTTAAGTTGAATATGGTTTAACGATGCGATTTAATTCCTCGATTTCAATAAAGTAATAGCAGCTTTTATTTGTTCGGATTATTGATAAATGGTATATATTTTTAACTCCTATATCTATGGTATTAATCTTGTGAAAATGCGATGATGAGCAATTTCCTTTATCTAAGAAAATGAAGGTTTCAAATGAAACCTATATGTGGCATTCACGATTAGGTCATATTAATTCTAGTCGAATTCATGGTTTGGTTAAAAGTGGAATTTTAAATTCCTTGATCTTTGAACCTATACGGTATGTAGTCCATGTTTAGAGAGCGAAATGACAAGAGGCCCTTCAAGGCCAAAGGAAATCGTGCCCACTATACGGTTAGGTGGTACGCAGCGATGTATGTGGACGATAGGCGTTGGCTTAGGCGGGTATGAGTATTTTATCACATTTCGCGATGACTACTCGAAGATATGGTTATGTTTGTCACGTATAAGTCTAGGCTTTTGATAAATTTCGAGTATAAAGAAATTTGAGGCGAGAAAGCAATTGTGTGTGTCCATATCAAGCGACTTCGGTCGGCCAGGGCGGTGAATGCTTGTCTGGAGAGTTGAGTCTTACTTGGCTCGAGAGGGGAGGGATAATATCTCAATTATCATCTCTGGAGCGCCTGTGAAATGGAGTCTCTGAAAGGAAGTAACCGCACCCAGATATGGTGGTCGATGCTTTCAGTTATTCATCATTACTGAATCGTTAAAGTTATGCCTTAAAGCAATTTGCATACATACTAAATTTAGTTAGTCTAAATGCATTTCAAAGACACCTGGAAATTATGGAAAGGAGCCTGAGGCTTGATTTAGACCATATTAAGTTTGGGTGCTCCGGCCCTGCGTCTTGGTATAGAACAACAAAAGTTGGAATCTCGAGACGAAATGTGTATGTTTATTGGCTACCCTAAGGGAGCGAGAGGTGGAATGTTCTATAATCAAAGGAAAGAAGGTGATAGTGAGTACTCATTACACTTTCTTAGAAGAGGATTATATGAACAATTTTAAACCTAGGAGTAAAGTGGTTCTTAAAGAGCTTGACTCGATTCGAGATCCGCCCTGAGCTCATTTTTCCACCCTTGTTTCTGATGTTCAAAAGAGGGAAAATGTACAAAATGTACCCGAAGGTGAACAAACACGAGCATTCAGGGACCAAATTCAAGAAGCTTCCGAAGCAAGAACATAATGAAGAGATTGGTAATCCACTTTAAACCCCGCAAACTTGGATCATACGTACATGTACATGACCAATGCACAACAAACTCGTAATGGGAGATTGATACGTAAACCTGCAAGGTATGCCTTGTTAGGAGAGACTTATTAAGTCATTTTGGATAATCCTGATGACGACCCTACCACATACGAAGAGACATTAGAGGATGTTGATGTGCAAGAGTGGAAAAAGGCAATGGACCGTGAGATGGAATCTATGGGTTCTAACTCAGTGTAGTCTCTTGTAGAAGAAGCTTACAAAAAGAGGGCAAAACCCCGATTGGTGTAAGTGGATCTCTGAGAAAGAGGACAGAGATGGGAAGGTTGAAACCTTCAAAGCTAGATTGGTGGCAAAGGTTACACCCAGAGGGTGTAGATTATGAGTGAAACTTTTCGCCGAGTAGCCATGCTTATCTGTCCGGATTCTCTTAAGTATAGCGGCTCTCGATTACGAGATTTGGCAAATGGATGTCAAAACGGCTTTTCTAAATGGAAACTAAGAGGATATCTATATGCGACAAGCGAAAGGGTTCATAGCCTTAGGTCGAACACATGGTTTCTGCGAGTTGCATAGATTACATTTATGGGCTTAAAAAGCAAACATCCAGTCATGGAACATCGGGTTTGATCAAGTTATCCAAATTATATGGATTTGAGAAAAGTCCTGATGAACCATGTGTGTATAAGAAAATTCAAGGAATAGTGATAGTCTTTTTGGTACTTTACGTAGATGATATTCTGTTAATTGGAAACAATGTGAAAGTGTTGTCAAACGTAAAGGGTTACCTAAAAAAGCAGTTTGATATGAAGGACTTGGGTGAAGCTAACTATATTCTAGGAATCAAACTTTTACGAGACCGGAAGAATAAGGTGTTAGCTTTATCCAAGCTATATTGATAAAATAGTGACCGGGTTTGGCATGGAAAATTCCAAAGGGGACTTCTCCCTTTAGACATGGAATGCGTCTTTCTAAGGAGCAATCACCAAAACTCACGAAGAACTCATGAGTAGAAACCTTATCTTGGTGTTGGTAGTCTCATATATGTTATGCTATGTACCGGGCTAGATATACGCTGTACGGTGGGGTAGTAATCGGTACCAATCAGGATCCGGAGTAAATTCTGCTGAATGACGATGAAACATATGCCAAGTATTTAAAGAAGAGCAGTTATATGTTGGTGTATTCCGGTAAGTCTTAAAACACTTGGTTATCACGGACTCAGTTTTCAGGGGATATTGACTTGGGTAAATCAACATCCCGGGATATGTGTTTACCACTTTAAATGGGGAGCCATTTGTTGGAGGAGTGTTAAACAGAGACTTGTATTCTTGACTCCACGGCGAAGCCCGAATATGTGGCTGCATTTGAGCTATGAAAAGGGTTAATATGGCTTAAGAAATTCCTTTTGGATCTTCATGTGATACCAAGTGCGAGATGCAGCGTACCCTTCTTTGTGATAACAATGGGGTCGTATACAGTCCGAAGAACCAAGGTCTCATGCGAAACACGTATTAAGAAAGTATCCTTGATCGTGATTTCATTGATAGAGGAAATACAGTGTTACTAAAATAGCATCTGAGAGAACTGCTTGACCCTTTACTAAGTCTCTTCTTGAGCGTGTGTTTGAGAAACATGTAAAATTGTATGGGTCTTAAGGGTCGAGACTTACTTTAGAGTGAGTGGGAGTTGGTTACATTTGTGCTCTAGGAAGCGAAGACAAGTTGTAATTTCATTTTACGATATAATAATATGAAGTTTTTTGCACATTTATATTTTTATGCATAAGGTCAGTTAATTATGTAGTATATGATCATATGGATCGATCCATAGGAACATGATCACGAGGTTCTCACCAATTGGCCAAGATTGTCCTCACGAGTTGTCGAAATAAGTTGGGCACTTTATTTAAGTACGCAATATTTTATGAAATGATCAGTCTTGGTTATTATAAAATGATTACTGGAATGAATTATGGTCATTCTGAGAGGATCGGAAGAGATTTAATCAAAGATAAATTTATGTGAAAGGAATTAAATCTCAGGCGATATTAGATATGTTATTTTTCTTAATCCTGAGTATATTATAAATAGATAATTAAGTTACTATGGTTCTTTGAGTTATCCAATAAAGCGAGGCCTATTTTAAACGACCAATATCTTGATGCCCAGGGGATTATGGTATTTTGATTATCAAGTATTTATGAAATATACAAAATGGAATTTGTATGAAATATCCTCTTGACATGTTTCGGTACTCGGATATTGAAAGTCACTGGCCAGTGCATGGGATCCGTTAGAGAAACTGATAAGTCAAGAGAATAAATAATTAGTTGATTCTGAGAGAAAATCATCAATTAATTATTGATATTTTACAAAGAGGAAAATACATTTGATATAAAACATTATTAATTTTGGAATTCACATCTGGACTTTTAGTGGAGTAGCCCCGGATAAGATTACGGTCCGAGACTTGCTTCTAAGCAAGTGGGAGATTGTTGAATTTATGCTCCAGAAGCAATCTAGACCGTTGATCAAGAGCCTTAATTAATAATGGGCCATAGGATCCCAAGCTAGCTCGTTAGATAGCGGCACCCATTTAGCGATTATTAAGATACAAGAAGGAGCCCATTTATTGGGCCTAAGGTGTTATAAAACCCTAGGAGGATTAGGGTTAGCAGTCTATAAATACACTGCTTACTAGCCTCCAGGGTTTTAAGTTTTACGTATTATTTTAGAGATTGAGAATCTCAGTAGAAAATAAAAAAACACCTTGAGAAAGAAGCGAGAAGCGTAAGGTTTGGTGTTTTTCCAATTAACCTTCTAGTTTCTTTTGTGATCAGGTGCGCCCACACGCAGATCTGTCATGTAGAGAATAACTTGGAAGGTCTTGTGGATTCTAGAAGAGATTTTCTGCACTACTACAGGTTAGTAATGGGTGATGAAAATATATCTATCATACATTATGTTCTTGTGCGGTCAGCTTAGATTGTATGATTCACACTTGCTTGTACTTTGAACTTGTGTGTTTGGCCAGTATCGTTGTTAACGGCGGTGTTTTTCATACCAAAAATTCAAATGCATTAAATCACAGTGCTTGATTTGAATTTGATTCAATTGTCACTATCTTGGACAGTGGCATTTGAGTCTTTTAGGCACTATTTTGAGCATAAGTTTAGTTTTTAAACTAGTTTTATAATTTTTTTTTTCAAATAAAGTATTTCGGTCTAAAACTCTAAGAGATGCCCCCTAAAATTGTCTATATATCTTCCATGCCCCCACCTATGTATGGTTATGCCCCCTAATTTTTCTATCCATCTGCCTGAATTTTTTATCAGACATCTCAGACCTCAAATTTTATGTATGATATGTTCCCTGAATTTTTTTCCCATTTGAAATTGAATATTTTATTTTACAATTTTTTATAGAGCTCAATATTTTATTTTGCAATTTTTTTGTACAATATTTAGGTCCACATTGGAACGTTTCTCCCTTAACTTTTTGTCTCAATAACATTCTGGTCCACATTGAAATTTTTCAAAAAAAATATTCACATTTCTGTAATTGAGAGATTCAAACCTCTTGACCAAAGTTATTACACAAATATATATATATATATATATATATCAATTGTTACTCTAAAAAAAACCTTAATCTATAACATTTTGTCATCTGCCATCCATTAATTTTATCATATCTTTTAAAGAATTTTGGTGTAGGTAGAAAACTCTGACCTACTGTTTAAAAACAAACAAGAAAAGAAGAAAAACAATGAAAAAAATAAGAAAGAAAAAACTGAAGTTTTTTATCATTTGTCTTTTAAAACTTAATTAAATATTATATGAAAAAAATAATAAATCTATATTTTATTCAAATTTTAAAATTTATGATTGATAATAATCATTCATATTTTATATTAAATTTATTATTAATTTTAAATTTTATTTTTAAAGCTTCATAGTAAATTATATCGCTTAATGAATATAATATTTTTAAATGTGTTATGATAATGTTTAATGATTATATTGGATATTTTTTTTAATTTTATATTAACATTTATATTTTTATTTATATAAAATTAAAATATATATGCCCCTCAAGTATGAGATTTTATATATTATGATAATGATATTTTATATTTTTATTAATTTAAAATTTAAAAAATATTTTTATTTGAAATATATTTTTATTATTAAACTATGCTCCCTAAACTAAAAGCTTGGCTCTGCCACTATGTGCATATATGTACCTTTTACAACATAATGAAATACAAACCATTCTTCTCATCCTTTTATGTCTTCATGGTATCATAGTAGGTTTTGAAAATCAAATCCTGGTTTTTCTTTTCTTTATCGCCACATCTATCTCTCCCTAGCCATGGTTGACAAAAGCGAACAAGTCATAATCTCAAACTCTCTAAAGCACACAAAAGCCCTTGTTACCATCAATACCAACAAACTAATCAAACTCACATCTACCAATTATTTATTGTCAAAACTTCAAGTTAAGGCCCTCTTTATTGGCTATGATCTTTACAAATTCATAGATGGGTCAAATCCTTCCCCTCCCTCCACTATCATGCCCAACGATGTTAAATCATCAAATCTAGAATTTCAATCATGGTTTCGTCAAGACAAGCTTATTTTTAGTGCACTTGTTGGGTCTCTCACCCATCTCTCATTCCTCTTACCTCTCAGTCACGCACGTTAAGGGATGCATGGGATGTTCTTGGCAACACCTATGATAGACCATCTCGAGGGCATATCAAGCACATTAAAGAACAAATCAAGCATGCAATAAAAAGCACCAAGACTATCTCATAATACATGTAGTTCATCAAAGCCCGTGTCAATGAACTAATGTCTCTTGGCAAGCCCTTGGATCATGAAGATCTTTTAGAAAAGATTCTTGATGGCCTTGGAAGTGAATATCAATATGTTATTGATGCAGTTAATGGTCGTGATACTCCAATTTCCTTTGACGAATTACATAAGAATCTAATCAACAAGGAAATCACACTTCAACAACAACATTCACTTTCCTTTATGGTCCCTGCCATGACCAATCCCACTGCTCCACACCCGAGGTCGGGCTATCATGGTCCTCATCATCAAAGACCTCATTTTCCATTGGGGTCCTCCATACCCACACAAGCACCGACCCCCATCTTCTTTGGCTCTCAAGGCAGTCGACCACCATCACGACCCTTTCTTTGTTGTTGTCAATGGTGTCATGTTCAAGAGGGCACACAGTTTTGCAATGGTCTCTTTTTCGACAGTCTCATCCAAATGTCCAACCGTCATCAACTCCTAAGGCTTCTCCACAATGGAAATCATAGGCTCATGCGACAACTCATACCATGACATCTAATTGACTTTTTTACAACGAGGCCTCTCATCATGTTACATCAGATTTAGGCAATCTCTTTCTTCATACTCCTTATGATGGAAGCAACGATAAGCCCAGTCAGTGACATGTCTCTCTATCACTTACCATGAGGTTCAAGACTCTTTCTTCACCCTCTAATTCTTTTAAATTAAATCATGTTCTTTGTGTTCCTTCTATGCAAGAGAACTTTATTTCTATTTCTAAATTTTGTCACCAAAATAACACTTCCATTGAGTTCTCACCTTCTTCATTTTTTGTAAAGGATCTCACAATGGGGACAACTCTCTTGCAACATCAAGCTAAAGTCGGAGTGTACAAGTGGTGGTTTTCCCATCACAGTCGTCTCCAATAATTGCTTTCTCTAGTACCAAGTCTTCCTCCAGCATCTATGTGTAAGTGGGACATCGTCATCATCTATCTATAAGCACATTGTTTCCTACTTTTAGTCTTGATTATAAAGGAGTCTTCGATTTCAACTTATTTGTAACTCTTATTAGTGCAATAAAAGTCATAAATGGCCATTTTCTACTTCATCTCTTGTCTCATACTCCCCCCTAGAAATTATTTTCTCGGATGTTTGGACCTCTCATATCTACTCTATTGATGGATTTAAATACTATGTTATTTTTGTGGATCATTTTACAAAGTATATATAGTTTTATCCACTCAAACAAAAATACAATGTTCATGACATTTTTTTATCGTTAATTGTCACTCTATGATCTGACCAAGGGGGTGTATATCAAGCCCTTAAATATTTTCTTGTACTTCATGGCATTTCCCACTTTACTACTCCTCCACATACATTTGAGCACAATCGATATTCTGAACGTCTTCATCGTCACATTGTGGAAACATGTCTTTCTCTCCTTTCACATGCTATGATGCCTTTATCCTATTAGTCTTGTCCATTTCAAATGGTTGTTTACCTTATCAATCATCTTCACACTCATACACTTCAAATAGTCCCTCCCTATGTTAAACTCTTTGGTCAACCTTCCAATTATGGTAAACTTTGAAGCCTTGGGTGTCTCTGCTGTCCATGGCTTCGACTTTATACTCCTTATAAATTAGCCTCCCGCTCCTCATCGTGTGTTTTTCTTGGATACTCTACAACTCAGAGTTCCTATTTGTGTCTCGAACCCACCTATGGTTGTATCTACACATCGCGACATGTTAAATTTGTTGAGTCTATCTTTCTTTTTTTGTCTCTCCATTTGTCTCTTGACTGTCCATCCTCTCAAATTATGTCTTATTGGTGTCCATCAGTATCCTTTCTCCCGATCACTCCCATTCCGATAGCAACAACGTCGATTGAGCCCTCCCCTTCTCCCTCTATCATAGTCAGTGATGCAACGTCTGTCACCCAACATTTAGATGCCCACAACCCACCACATCTCCAACTCCTACTTTCGATTTTGCTTCTGATAAACCAAACCCCTCTCGTGTCATTGTCACCTGCTCCATAAGCAACATTTTCTAACCCCTCACCAAGCTTAACCTCATCGCTCAACTATTCACTCCATATGACCTTGAACCCGCCACTATCTCCCAAGCTCTCAAAGACCCTAAGTGGCGTAAAACCATGTCAGTTGAGTATGATCCCCTAGTTAAGAATGAAACCTAGGAACTTGTTCCACCGAATTCTTTTTACAATCTCGTTGGTTGCAAGTAGGTGTTTCGCACTATCCATTTATCTGATGGCTTTGGTGATAGTCTAAAAATCGTCTTGTTATAAAAGGTTTTCATCAACAACCTAGCGTGGATCACCAAGACGCCTTTAGTCCAGTTGTTAAGCCCACCTTTGTATGCCTCATTCTCAGTCTTGCAAAAAGTCGAGGTTAGGCACTTTGTCAACTTGATGTCAATAATGCATTTTTACAGGGTACACTATTTGAGGATGTCTATATGTCTCAACCTCCTGGCTTTGTTGATTGAGACTCCCCTTACTTTGTATGCAAACTCTGCAAGGCCATTTATGGCCTCAAGTAGGCCCCTTATGCTTGGTACCATGAGTTACTTCAATACCTACTTTCTGTTGTCTTTTCCAACTCTTCGACAGACACCTCTCTGTTCATCAACAATAATGGTGGTTGCACCATCTATCTTCTAGTCTATGTTGATGATATCATCATTACTAGCAACACCGACTCAATCACTCAAGACTTCATCGCCGCTCTTTTTCATCAGTTATGATTTTGTTAGTAGCTCCTGATTATGTACGTTTTATGCATCCTCTTGGTGCGTTAATTGTATATGATTGGTTATGACTATGTAAATTTATTGAGAAAACATTTGAGTTATGATTATGCCGTCAAAGTGGGAGAATGATAGATTGATTTATTAATTATGGACTAAGCATAATCATATTACAATTTTAATTGTATAATTGTGCATGTTAATTATGGGTCATTTATGGGATGATTTAATATTAACTGGCTATGGGCCCATGGTTCTATCTTCTCCCTTGCTTTGGTAAGTCCATTGGACCAAAACCCAATTGTTCCCTTGTGCTCTATATATATAAGTAAATAGAGCCCTAGAATTTTACAAAGGTTTGATAGAACACACTTTGGGGAGAAGGAAATAACCATATCTTCAATTCTAGCTTTTCTTTGATCTCACTCTTTGCAGATTTAGGAAACAAATGACAACCAACAATTTCGGATCTATGTCAAGTATGTTTTTCTACCCAGTACGAATTGATATGCTTCTTTGTTCAATTAAGTTATTATTTTGTAATGTATTTATTAGGTTTTTTTTTATTGTTGATCAATTGTTTTTGGGCTCAATAAATACTTTTGATTTTACAAAATAATCTAGCGAAGTTTTCATGATAACAAATCTTGATTAAGTTCACTAATATTTCAAGATCAAGATGAATGATAGGTATCAATTTGAAATCCAAATAATTTCTAAAAAAGTTTAAATTTGCCAGAAATTCTTTCAAAGTTAGAAACTTAATGAATTATTCCACTTGAAGACATTCATTTTCAAATCATACGTTTTTATGAAATTGATTCGAAAACAAAATCCAAGAAATGATAAGAAAATGTGGAAAGGAAAAAGAGAAGAAAATACATATTTTCTTGAATGACATTCGTGTCATTAGAATTCATCAGAAAGAAATCTCATTTTAGCGCAAAACAGTTTCTCGAATTTTTATCACAGGTTATAACATCTGCTGAGCATAGCATTTCAAATGACTAAATCGAGAAATGAACCTCAATTCAATCATAAACTAATCTTATAGGAAAAGAAAACAAAGGGGCAAACCTCAGACAATTTTTAGCAGTACTCTTCAGATTTCAGGGGCAGCCCATGTAAAGAATACTAGTAGTCAACCACATTGACAACAATTTTGGTGGCAGCACGGGAAGTGCGAAGGGTAGGGAATTTGCTTAACTTTAATTAAAGAATAATGTTTGATTATATAAGCAATTACAAGGATAAAAGAGTAATTAAATAAATAAATAAAGCAATTCAAAATTTAGATAATGTTATCTCTTATATGCCTCCTCAAGATGGTATTTCGTTAGCAACACCAATCTTGTCACACAGATCTAGGAGCTTTGGCTGAGGAAAAGACTTTGTGAGAGCATCGATAAGTTGATCTCTGGCAAAAACATGAACAACTCGAATAGCAGAAGACTGCACCAAGTCACGAACAAAGTGATAACCTATAACAAGATGCTTCATGCGAGTATGGAAGACCGCGTTGGCACAGAGATAAGTGACACAAAGATTATTCGATTAGAGAGTTGGTGATTGATGCAAAGGAAGTTGTAGTTCATCAAGAAATGATTTTATCCATTACAGTTCCATCGCGGTTGAGGCAAAGGATCTATATTCGGCCTCAGTAGATGAATGAGCAAGTGCTCCTTGTTTATTGGAGCACCAAGAAACATGACATAGGCACCAATGGATGTGCGGTCATCAACATTGTTGGCCTAGTTGGCATCTAAATAACCATGCAATGTAAGCGAAGTAGCAGATAGCAACAAGAAGCCAAGATAACGAGTACCATTAAGATACCAGAGAAGGCGCTTAACTACACCCCAATGAACCTTTGATGGAGCATGCATAAATTAAGATAGTTTGTTCACAACAAAATAGATATCCAGCCGGGTCATTCAAAGGTGCTACAGGCTGCCTAGGACTTGGTGGAAACGTCTAGCATCCGTCACAAGAGAGCCATCTGCACAGGCAAGGGGGAGCCAACAACAAGTAGAGTTGTCATTGGCTTTGAATCCAACATGTTGTCTTTGAAAGTAGATCAACAACATATTTATGTTGTGTAAGTAATAATCCAGTTGAGGTGGGAAGAGCTTCCACACCATAAAAATAGCTAAGGATGTTGAGATCTTTAGTGGAGAACTTGCAATTAAGGTCCTGAATAATATGCTTGATCAACAAGGGTTCGCTATCGGTAATAATGAGATCATCCACATACAAAAAAAAAGAAGATAACGCTATGATTTTGGATGAGAATGAAGAGTGATGTGTTGGCCCGAGATGTGAAAAAGCCTAGAGATAGGAGGGACCCTTTGAGTTTGTTATACCACGCTTGAGGTGTTTGTTTAAGACCATAAAGAGCCTTGCGTAAGCAACACACATGAGGAGGAAGGTTAGGATTAATCATACCCTTCAACTGAGCCATAGAGACTTCTTTAGTGAGGTGACCATTAAGAAACACATTATTGACATCCAATTGCCGAATGCACCACTGATGATGTAGAGCAATAGTAAGAACTGTGACCGGATTGATAACTTGACTAAATGTATCATGAAAATCCACACCAAGTCGTTGATGAAAGCCTTTAGCAACAAGGTAGGCCTTGCATTAGGCAATAGAGCCATTCGAGTGGCATTTGATGAGAAAGACCCATTCATTTCTAATAAGGTTATGATGAGGATCCAATGGAACAAGATCCCACGTGTGATTGAGAAGTAGAGCCTAATACTCCTCGTGCATAGCTTGCAACCATAAGGAATTTTTAACAACTTGAGCAATAGTAGTGGGTTCAGTGTCACATGAAACCGTAGTAGTGAGACCATATTTCAGATTTAGCTTCATAATGGAATTCTTAAGCCTAGTAGTCATAGGATGAGCATCGTCGAAGAAGATGTCGGTAGCCATAAAAGAGGCACGAGTTGGTGATATGGGGCGGTTGAGGACGCCGTAGTTGCAGCATGGGAGGCGGGCAACAGGGGAGGCGGGCGACAGTTCTGCAAGAGTATAGGTTGTAAAGGCATGGGTAGAGTCGGCATAGTGGTCGATTGTAGGAGGGCGGGGGGAGAAACTGCTAGGAGTCACAATAGGAGGGACTCGTGTGGGTTCAACCAAAGTGGAGACTAGAGTTTTGATGGGGGCACGATCTTGGGATTGCGGGGTGCAGGACTGTCTAGTAAGCGCAACTGTGGGATGTACAACCAAGAGGAGGCAATGAGGACTGTGTAGGGAGGGCTTGTGTGTGGAAGACGCATGCAGAAATGAGGAGTATGAAAACTCCGTTTCAACAAACTGAACATGGAGAGAGAAAAAAACACGATTGTCTGATAGATCAAGGCATAGAAAGGAACTATGAGTAAGAGAATAACCAAGAAAAAGACACGGACGAGACTGAGGATCAAGTTTGTGAGTTGCATACAGACGCAACCACGGAAAGCAAATACATCCAAAGACCCGAAGTTTGGTGGAATTCACCTTTTTGTTGAAGAGTTTTTCGAAGGAGGACGTGAAAGAAAGATTTTATTTGGGCATACTATTGATGAGATACACTACTATAGCAAAGGCATAGGACCGATATTTGAGCGAAATGTGGGTTCATTGAAGAAGAGCAAGGCCAGTTTCAACAATATGTTGATGTCGACATTGGGAGTATTCATTATGCTTAGGTGTGTGGGGTGGAGTAGTGAGATGAGTGATGCCATGGGTGGAAAGAAAAGAGCGAAGAACCTTATACTCACCTCCATTGTCAGTAAACAACATTTTAATTTTAGAGGAAAAGTAATTTTCAACTAGGGCTTTGAAAGTGACAAAGATAGAGTGAACATTAGACTTCTTTTGGAGCGGGTAGTGTAGGAATCATCAGTGGAAGCTAGAATCATCATGTGATTTAGAATATTCAATTTAATTACTAAACTAATATAACCAGTTAGATCGTACCTTGTGGATTTGCAGAGAAGTATGCACACAAGAGCGCGAGATCTTCAAACTATCTTGTGACTCTCCAAAGCTAGGGGTTCGTTGATGGCTTGCGTCGACTGCGGAATACTCGTGGATGTCGGGTAACCCGACACCACTTACGAAAATCGAGCAGAGTCTCCTTTGTACGGGGAGCTCTACCCAAAGTACAAACCTGTCCCAACAAGTTTACTATGACCACATAGGGTCCACACACGAGTAAAATAATGGCCACTTGGGCCCCTGCGTCAATACTCACGAGATATACTCCAACCCCGAATATATTCATGGTTGAGAGTTTTTGTTCTCTTAATTTAACATATATTAAAATTTACAATTCTAATATATTTATACAAAATCAAAGCCACAAGTCGGCTTTTTTCTCAAACGGCCTCTAATGAAGCGACCTCACAGGTGCTCCACATTGCTGAAATAGTGATCAGCCAGGGTGAAATGGCGTAGAGATAATTTCATGGGTTACTCCCACCTAAATTCACATTGTCACGTCCCCATCCGTCAGGCCAGATAGGCGGATCAGAGCCAAAATCTGGGTGCGAGACTATATCTTTGGGACTCATTGACACATTCTTCGGGCTGAACTTGTACGTAGTTATCTGAGCAATTTCTGTAATAACAAAAATCATTTTCATATATAAAAGAACTACCCACTTAGGAGTGGTGTCCTCAAACATCTATATACATATCTTGAGTCCCACTTATACATGTACATTTTTTTCTTTTCTACAAAACATCAGAGATCGCGAGCGATCTGCGGTGGCTTTATCTACGAGCGGCACCTTTCTGCGTGTGGGATGTCTACATCCTCACATCAGCATATACCTTACATGCAGTTAAAACACCGTGCTAAGCTTTGCAGCTTAGGTAGGGTATAAGCATGGACAACCACCTATAGTGGCTGATCACAAGCTTATACATATGCCTCTTTATATTACTTATCATCTTTACATTACTATCACATGTCACATGTTCTCTGTCTTTGACATATCTCATATCTATACTTTTACTGTATTCTAGTGCTTTGTCATCTTTTACTTATCTCTATCGTTCTTAGCACATATGCATTTCTATCATGTGTTCATAGCATGTTCCCTCTATTCATTTAGGTATAATACATCATATATTCATATCATATATTTCTTATTAAAATTACTTATCATTTAGTACATTATCTTTCTAATGGTTCATATTACATATCCTATTATGTGCATGTCATATTCTTATACATATATTCCTATCATGGTTATATACTATATACCATTTGTTATGCTCTATTTTCATGTACTGTTATCATATACTGTGATCATGTACTGTTTTCACATACTGTTATCACATTATGCAATTTAACAATTCAAAATCTTCAAATCATTATGGATGATCAATATAAATCCCGATCGTATACTTGTTTTATATACAATTGTCATAGTTCATTGATCATCCCAAAAATACACTTTCATTTTCAATATTTCGCGATCTCAAATCAATTCACTTATGCCCACAAATTCAGTTCAGTTCTGCAATTCAATTCAATTGTGCAAATCAATTCGCTATAAACCTAATCTAAGAGTGCCCTTAACGAATTTAACTCTATGTCTTCGATATACAGATATCGTAGAGTCACCTAGCACTGGCCCGCCGGGTCACAGCCAGATTTAAATGCTTTTTATAACACAAGACTGCTCCCCGCTGGGCTAACACTGGTTATAAACAATCAGTTAGTGAACACTACCGATACTAATACTACAGGTCATTGATCTGAGTGACACATCAAAACAATAGTGCAGATCGCTTATTTGAACCTACTGTATACCACCTATCCTTAATGCGAAATAAACCTACAACATTCTATTATGGCAGCTCAAATCCTTTGTGAAAAATATACATAAATATGTATCGCTTATATAAAATAGTTTATTTTACACTAATCATGCAATTTTATGCAAACATTTCACAATCACTTTCTCAAATCAATTAAACTGTTCAATATGCTTTTAGAACAATCATGCAAAACTTCAAACCGAGGAACATGAGCAAGTAGAAATAAACCTATTCCTTAGTTTCCTATTAAATCAAGACATGCAATTCTGATACCATCATTTCTTTAAATCTACATTCGCCTCAAGATTCAGCTTCATATTATGGCTTACTTCATATTTCTAATGATGATATATTCCTATAGTTTTATCATGCATACATTTACCACTTTATATTCTTATTTGCTTATCATCTCGCGGTACCTGCCCATTCCTGTTAACATCTTATATCTTATTAACTTATATCTTCATGTACTTTATTATACTATCGTATCTCTTTTATGACATATACCTATATATTTCTATACTTGTAATGCTTTTACTTTGTGTTTTATCAAATTGTTCTATCTCCCATAGGAGTGCGTAACCTGACTTCTTCCTTAAATACCCTTGGTAGCCTTCATATGTCCAAACTATTGTACCTTTTTTATCCTTTCTTATTCAGATACACACGTATAAATATTCGGCTGGTTGGACCGAGATAAGGAATGAATCTAGACTCCTGACGATATATAACCAAGGCACAAGATTTGCACAGAACAGACATGCATGCCCACATAATAGAAGGGTAGGAAACACAGCAGAGTGCGTAAGCATCGACATGTATATGCGCTGCTACACTATCTTATGTACGTGCCCGCCCACTTGATAGTAGCGCCAGAGCACTAGCGTGAGTGCGTACACTACCATATATGTCTTGTCATTCAATATCCGGTCTTGTAGTAAATTACACTATACGCTTCGAACTTATCATTTTATTCTTTCTTCATATTCCTTTACATATCAAATCTACTTATGTTATTAGTTCCTTGCTCATATTCACATCGGCTTCCCCTTTATTTCTCGGGACCCTTAATATGAGTTCCACTTTATCATATTATGTGGTGGTTGTATTCTGAATTCAACGGGCTTTCCATGTAGTCTAAGAACACCCGACCGAGTTCGATCGGCGGAGATATGACCTTCCGTTTCTGGGAGGTCATGATAGTCAACCAAGACGAAATGGATCTGGAACCGGACGAGCTGAGTCGACCCTGTAAACTGTCTATCACCTCGGTCAAACACTTATCCTCCAAGTATATCAATGTATTTGACTCAATGGCTTTCCATAGCCCAACACCCAAATCGGAGTTCAAACGAAGGAGATATGATCTCGGGAGTCGAGGTCATGCGCAGCCGGCCTTAATGAGTTGACTTGAATTGACGAGCTGCACCAGACGAGCTCATACTAACACATGGTCTGACATCTAATATCTTCCTCAGGTATATATTACCGGCCTTTGACTCAATGGGCTTTCCATAGAGTCTGGTGAACACCCAAATCTGAAAGTTCAAACTAAGGAGACAGACCTTCCTAAGTCGGAGGTCATGCGAAGTCGGGCCTCGGATTGAGCCGACTCTGACCGGACAAGCTGCAACTGAAGGACGAGCTCAGCTCAACACCTTGGTCTCATCGTCTAATATCTTCTCAGGCATATGGGATGGATTCTCACCAATGGGCTTTCCATAGAGTCTAAGAATCACCTACAACTGAGCCAAACGCAAGGATATGACTCCTTCCGGGCTTGGAGGTCATGCGCAGTCAGTCTTGACGAGTTGACCTGGACTGACGAGCTGCACTGAAGTGACGAGCTCAGTATACACTTTCGTTTTTGATTTACTCCACATCTTCCTCAGGCATATGATGGATTCTGACTCAATGGGCTTTCCATATAGTCCCAGAACACCCAAATCGGAGTTCAAACGGGCGGGAGATATGACCGGTCAGAGGTCACAGTCGGGCCTTTGATGAGCCATTCGATCGACGAGGGTCGCGACTGGCGGATATGAGCCTGCCCAATACTTCGTCTCGACATCTAACATCTTCCTGCATATGGATGGATTCTGACTCAATGGGTCGAGAGCCCCAAGAACACCCAAACGGAAGTTCAACTAAGGAGATATGACCTTCCCGAAGCTTCGAGGTCATGCGTACGGGCCTCACGAGTCGACTCGATTGACGAGTCAGATCATGACGAGCGCCTGCCTTCACAGACGAGTCGAGCCTTCAGACGCAGCTGCTTTCCACATGACGAGTCGAAAGCCTACGACGAGTTGAGCTTCCCGCATGACGAAGCCGAGTTTCTTCAAGACGCAGAGGTATGCTGACCTTATTTGACGTGACTTTAAGGGTCGATCTTTCACCCATTTGATCGTTGTATAAAGTGACCATAACTGTCTGCTGTGGGTCTGAATTGAAAGATTCAAAATCCTAACATCAAGTTCACTGATGGCGCATTTCCAGCGATTCTACTACCAAATTCTTTTTATTTTCTGACCCAAAAATTCCGTCTAAGTAATATATGAGTTGACCCGAATCGACAAACCGATCTCACACCAGGAATTAAATCCTAACCTCTGCTACTGATGGCTACAATTTCATAATCAGGACTCACCCTGAATACCCCAGTATTTACCCAAAACCCATCCTAAGATTCGACTATCGCATGATCGGTATTAGGGAATTTTCTGTCTGAATCTTGTAACTTGGGACCCTTCTCAAAAAATATTATATCTGTGAGTCTTAAAGCTCTTCAACTCAACCTCTACAAGAAATGAGTTTAGGAGTTCCAAAACCCAAACCGGATAAAGGCCAAGATAGAAGGTTCAAACTATGTATCCATACCCGAATTCCATAGCGACCTTAGTTTCTATATAAATATTCCTAGTTCTGCATACTTTCTATACCAAATCATAATTCCATACCACCTAAGACATGTGTATTCATAATGAATATTCACAAATTCCATACCCGTGATCTTCTCTTCCTTTTTCCTTCTTTCTTCTTTTTCTCTTCTTCTTCTTCCGTTTTTTGTTTTTCTCTTAAGACCAAAAATGAGATACTTCTTTTGGTCTTCTCCTTATTTGATCTTATCCCCTTTATTTCACTTTCCAAGGGGAACTCCTCCCTTCCTTCGCCACTTGTCTCTTCCAATAATTTTCTTCCTTATTTTTATTCTAATATCTTTCTTTATTACTGGTCCTCCTCGCTTTATTTCTATTCAATTTATCAAAATCTACTTGACATAGTTAATCTATTATATTATGACCCTTTGGGTCATGAATTGGTGATTTAGCAATTTTACCCTTAATCATAAAGCTAATTCCAAGTTATTGCTTATTTTATTTCGGATAAATATACTTTTACTTTTATTATACCCTAAACATGTCCGAAAACTGTTAGGGTATATTTCGGGGTGTTACACACATGCAGGGCAAACAAACACATTCAAGAAATTTCATGAACCTACTCGAATGTCTACATGCCCTTATCCGTGTCCCTATCCTCACGACTCCTCACACATGCCTAAGCCAACATGCGAGTAAAATAATCGCTTTCAAAATGTTTTTGTTCGAAAGCACACTACCAGTTTCAGAAAATATTGGACTACCCTCCGAGGCGAATGTGTTGGAGAACCTTCCGAAACAATTCATGGGCTCCTCCGACGTGTAATTGTTAGACCATCTCCCAACACAATTCTCCTGAAAATCTTCCGTCGAAATTCCTTTCACAACATTTTCATTTAACTTCCAATTTCATGTCATGCACTCACTCCTAATATTCTAGGTGCTCCCAAAAGCAGATATGGAACGCACAGATGCCAATTCCAACACATTCATAACATATTCACGCATACAGATATTAACATAATTAATCATACAAACATGTTATGTAAATTTCAACCAATTACACTCAAAATTAGCTCACATGAGCTAATAACAAACACAAAGAATCATTGAATCACTCAACATCTTAAAAATTCACGTAAAATATTCACGTTGATTTATCTGCGTGAAATAAGAAACTCGGGTTACCGGGGCTCACGACCACACAAATGTGAATTTTCTCACCTTGCTCAAAGCTGAGACCAAGTCACGGCCAAAATAAGCCCCAGAACGCTCCTAACCATTTATATGATTCTTAAACAAGGATTAACTAGAAGTAGGAAAAGATCCCCTACCTCTTGAGTTGCCTGAATGACCAAATCGCTGTCTACACATAGCCCTCATTACAGAACAACTTTTCGCCGTCCGTCGAAAAACCGACTGGTCGATCGGGATTAGAACTTAGAAGGTGCAATCTTCTCTCTCTCTAAAACACAAAATCCGTGACCCCATCAGAAAAACCGGTTCAAATGACGCATCACTTAATTCCCTCCAAATGAAGCGAGATGATCGCATTGGGTACTTTGTCTCTTCCTCATTTACATAATCAGACAATTCCACTTCAGGTCATTTCTCTTAGATTTTTGACACCCTGGCACCATTCAGGGGCCGGGTCCATTTCCATCATCTTTATAATCTTGCAACATGTTTCACAAGAGTACATGTTATAGGTGACTTTTGTCATATCATATGTCGTTTTACTACCGGCACCCGGCGCCAAAATGTAAATTCGACTGCTCCTGACCGACGAAATTTGACGTGGTAGCTAGATTTCATGAGACGATTCCAATGGTGAAATCCGTTTTGTCATCCGAGATCTAGAAAAATTTGGATTTTACCAAATGACTATTTTACTCATTTTTCCGAAATCGAATTCTTTCTGTCTTTACACTATCCTCGAGGTGATGGAGCAAGCCGCGCGGGCGCTTGAATAATCTAAGAAAAGACGATTTTTCTCTGCTATCTTCATAATCAATTCAGATTCGCATTAGGTTGTATTATCTTTCTATTTATAGAGTGCAAGCCCTGTATCATTTTCGACAGCCATTCGGGCCTCACACCTAAGTCTAAGTCTGCTGTAGGAACTCCATTTAGTGTTTTAAACAACTGACTTGCTTGATAGGAAAATCCAACAATTCCCACTTGCTACAAAAACAAGTCCCAAGTTCTTTGTAGAAATCGGTGATATTATGCTCCACCATTTATCCCGAGCTAGTACGGGATCCTACTACACATTAATCATACTCCCTAGCAATCGCTGCCACCATCTAACAAGGTTATTCCACTAAAAGCCTAGAATCGAACTCCGAGATTAATAATATTTAAATATTAATATTGTTTTCTTGTAATATCAATAATTAATCGAGCAAGATTTTCTATCAATCAACTCAATATTTATCTCTTGATTTATCAATTTCTCTAATGGATAAAATGTACTGGCCAGTAACTTCATAACATCCAAGTACTGAAACATATTAAGAGGATATTTCATACAATTTTGATATTGTTTATTTCATAAATACCCGCCTCACTAAATAATCTGCTCCCAAATCATCATGATATCAGTCGTTAAATGTAATTCCCACTTATTGACAACTCAAAGAACAAATAATCATTTAAATACCTATCTATAATAAACTCGTGATCGAGAGAAGAATATACTGAAATATCGCTTCGAGATTTTATTTCCTTTACGTAATTTTAACTTAAATAAATCTTTACCTTGATCCTAATAATGCAAGACACTCTGTATCATTATTTTATAATAAATGTTACGATTATTTCATAAAATATTGCGCCTTAAAATAAAGCGCCTCAACTCTTAGTTTAATGATCTGATCTTATTCATTAATTATGAGAACCTATGATCATACTCTATGAATGTGTATTCATATTAGATCACACTCTACAATTAATCCGGACCTTTTACATTGTAAAAATATCAAGTAAAAGCAATAATATGAAGAATACCTCATATTGCATTAAAATTAAAACCTAAAAATAGTACAATACATCCGTCTCTCAGTTTCCTAAAAACACACAAACAAACTCCCATCATTTTTAAAACAAGTCCGTAGACTCCCACCCATATACTCCAGACAGCCAAAACTCGAACAAGTAGTTGTCTTCTTAGATATTTAGAATGATGTCAATACAATCCACGCCTTTTCCCGATCTGGATTGATACGTATCAATCCAGATTCCCATCAAGGTAGCGTATCCGGGCCCGGTACATACACGGCAAACATGAGACTACTCCACGTCAAGAAAAATGTATCCTCTACCTATACGCTCTTTCGCCTCAAGTGTTTTTGGTGATCGCTTCCCAGAGATGGAACCCATGCCTAAAGGGTAAAGCCCCTTCGGTCTTCATACCAACCTGAAGGCCAGAATTTTATCTATATAAAGCTTGAGATAATGCCAACACCTGTAGTCTTTCTTGGCCTCAGAGAGTTTGATTCCACAATATAGTTGGCTTCTCCTGTAAATCTTCATATCAAATTGTTACAGCCTATCCTTTTACACTTGGATAACACCTCATGCTCTTCGACAGTAAAATGTCAATCTACCGCAGCGACTAGGAAAACTACTTGCATTTTGATCCTTTTGAAACACAAGGTTCATCAGACTTTTCAAAACCGTATAAAGTTATGGCTTGATCAAACCTAATGTCCCCATGTCTGATGTCATTTAATTATATAAATGATCTTAACTTAAGATGCTCATGTGTTCTTGCCCTCTAAACATGAACCCTTCCGGTCATCGCATTTTAGATGTCCCTTCTTCTAAACCCACTATCCAAAATCACAGCTGACATCCATCTAAATCCTTAATTCAGACTCATAATACGCTAAAAGAATCCGCATGGATTAAGCATGGCTACTAGCGGAAAGGGGCTCTTCCATAATCTATCCCCCTTTGCAGGTATAACCCTTGCCACCACCTAGCTTCTCATAGCCTTTACCTCCTATTTGGTCAGTTCTTTTTCTCTAGAGATCCACTACATTCTATAAGTTTTTTCCCTTTAGGTGCCTCAAGAGACCCGACCGAGTTAGGAATACATAGATTCCATCTCACTGGCCCATGGCTTTGAGCCACCTCAGGCATCAACATCCTCCACGCTTCACTTACTGATCCTCTTCGCTATCAATGTTTATACTACAGGCTTGATTCACTTCAACAAGAGAGATAGCCCTCAAGGCTCATGTGTCGCTCTCCCACCACACTAAGCTCCACTAGTTGTTATGGTTCTATAGGAAGATCCTCTGGATCATTTTGAATTTCTGATTTTTCTCTGTTTTTCATTCACTAGGAAGATCTACCGTTGAGTTCACTATTGGTTCCACTCGTGTTTGTTCACCTTCAGAGGTATATATTTTCATTTTCCTCTCGCTGAACACGCATTGGAAACAATAATAGGTCCAATTCGTGTGGTTTAGGCGATTCGAGCCGAAGGCTCTCGAGAATTACCACTTGGGGCTTGAATTGCTTACATAGTCTACTCCCAAGAATTTTGCACATGGCTCACTATAACTCTCTCTGAGGAACTACAAGAAAATCCACCTCCCTGCTCCTTTAGGCATCCACAAACAAACATACTCATTGTGATTCAAACTTATGTGTTCCTTTCTCACATGCATCTGAAAATCTTTATAAGATATATGGTTTAAACTAGGGTTTGCTCCAGTTCCACACCAAATGTAGGTCTGAGAAACCACTTGAAGAATCAAGTTCAATAAGTATGTAGAAGGCCTTCTAAGGCATATCTCAAAATCCATATATAGGTAGAGATGAATAACTAAGCATCGATCTCACCATGTTTAGGAGAGTTCCTATTTCTCCTTTACGCAGCTCCCATTTTGCTGAGGTGTTCAGGGAATGAAAGTTGTGAAACTATCTATCTTGAGTTAAGTAAAACTTAAACTCTCGGATAGGTATTCACCGCCTCGATCGGATCGAAGAGTACATTTGATATGGACACCTAGTGCACTACGCCTCAGCCTTATATTCTCGGAAATTTATCAAAAGTTTTAGACTTTTGGCGCGTGAAGTAAACAAAACCATATCATGAGTAGTCATGCAGCCAAAAGTGACAAAATACTCATACCCACCTGCAGGTTGAACACGCGTGGAGCGCATACATCGGTATGCCAATTCAAGCTATTTGGTTGCCACGATATCCTTTGGCACGGAAGAGACCTCTTGATCATTTACCTTCCAAGCGGGATTCACACATTGGTATAAGTTCGAATCTTTAGGGAATTTAAAATCCCACTTGATGAATACCCATTGAGCAATAATTATAGTAGAATTGCTTTTATACAAATTACAATTTACCCACATTCAGCATGAGGATAGGTACTTTTAATCTCTTTTGTGTTTTGGCGGGTGCGGGTCTTTCGGAGTCTTAAACATAAGCGTCTGAATTTATGTCAGGCTTGATATAGGCTTGAGAATGTGGAGCAAGCTTGATTGATGTCTCGGGAACTCCAGCAATGCTAGAAAAGCACCGAGAGGAAAAAGTGTCTTAGGTACATCATTTGTAGTGTCTGGGGTACACCTGCTAAAGCGGCCGTGGGCAAAGTGTACCAGTACACCCAAAATGTGTACAGTACTGATCAGAGAATTGGCGGGTAGCAAAGTGTGCCGTACACCATTAATGTGCCGGTACATGTGAAGAATGCGGAAATTGACGAGATGTGATCTTAGCGTAGGGGCATACTTATCAATCATCCTTGAGCACGAGATGACATTGGAAAGGAGTATAAAAGGCAGAGGATAGATGGAGAAAGGAGTTTTTGGACTTCTAGGGTTAGGTTTTCATAGGAGAGGAGTTCCCTCCATTGTTTTGAGTTGATTTCTTAGAGATCCAGATTGAAGACTCTTTTTCTTTGGCGATTTTACAATTCAAGCATTTGTAATCTTTCAGTAGAAATAATTATTTCGTTTTCAATGTAGTATTTCATATTTTTCATTCTCGAGGTTTCTTAGTGAGTTACGATTTCCTCGAAGTCTTGTTTTTATGATTGAACTCTCTTCAATTATAATTGTTCTTATAAGTTTTATGGAGTTAAGCCCTTCTTCTTTGAGAGTCACGGGAAACTACATACGATCAAGAGTATAGTCCCTCAATTCCTCTTTGAACTTCAATGGATTGTGTGTGATGTTAATCACTTGTGCAAACATTTGTAAATCCCTTAGTTGGGCATATTCTTTACAACGTGTGACGAGATATCCTCGGTACACGTTGTGCTTGATACGAATGCAAGCTAAGGGTTCGTATTAATTAGAGCAGTGCTTAGTATTCAATCATCCTTATTTTCCAAAGAGCATTTAAAGATAAATTCTCCATGAAAGACCATTTATCAATGGTTCCTAGATGAGTTTGTAAAATAAGAGGTGGGACTTACATGATCAGAAGTGAGTGGAACCCTAAAAATCCCAGCAATTGTCTTTCTGTTTTAAAACATTCAAACCAATCAACCATTCAATCAAACAACACAACCCTACAATTCTCTTTTAAATCACACTTTTTGGGAGAGTAGCTCCTACTGATCAACTAAATCAGACCACTCCCTGTGGAGATGACCTGTGGATTCCCACAGTATTACAATGCTAGACAACTGTAATTCCTGGCAGGAATAGAATTCGGCATACGAATAAGGGCGAAGCATTTTGGCGCAGTTGTCGAAGTGGCGACTAATTGATTGATCACGAAGAGGAAACTAGAGGCAATTTGCAATTGCATTGCAAATCTATGCGTTCTCCATTTCTTTTAATTTGTTTTTGTGAAAAATCTCAGTGGGTGTTTCCTTAGACAGAGTAGGACTAGTGCATGTCGGTTTGGGCTCGCAACGAGCAACGCCGACTAGTAAGAATTGCATCTCCTAGAAACTCTGAGCAATCCATAATAAGTCAAGTGTTTCAAGATAACATTTCACCTCAAATGGATCTTCCTGGGAATCAGCAACATGTATTTAATGAACATACTTAAGGGATTCCTGTTAACCCACAAGGATTCCATGAACCTCCATAGCATGGAGGTGATGTTACACTCCCAGTAACCCCAGTGATAGGGAGAAATGGTAATCTTGGTAGTAATATAGAGCTCCCCCTGCTCCTTTGCCTAATGTAGAAAGAACACTTCGAGAAATTCTACAACCTCAAAGGACCACAACCAATTCTTGTATTCGCCTTCCTGAAGAGGCCAATCAATTCCTAATGAAGTCGGAAATGATCCGTCTTCTACCTGTATATCAAGGGTTTGTATTTGAGAACCCTTATTCATTCATGAGAGACTTTGAGGATGTCTGCAGTGCGTTTCTCTCTACTGGCTCACCTCTCCACATAATCTGTTTGGTCTTATTTCCTTTTGCTTTAAAGGAGAAGGGCAAAATTTGGTTTCATTCCCTTGCACCTAATTCAATCTTTACATGGGAAAACATGCGGAATGAATTCCTTAACAAAATTTTCCCTCCTGCACGTACCAATGCTCTCATGCGAGCAATTCAGAATTTTACTGAAAAGCCGGGTGAGCCTTTCGCTGCAGTATGGGAGAGATACAAGGACCTTCTCCATGCTATCCCTCATCATGGTTTGGATGTTGGACAAATTTGTGCATACTTTCATCAAGGATTGTCTTTGAGTAATAAACAATACATCCAAATGATGTGTGCGGGGGAATTTTATGAAAAGAGTGCTAGGGAAGCAATTCAACTTTTTGACACTATAGCAGAGAATGCTCGAACTTGGGAGACTAACACCTCCATAGACACTGCTAAAGTGCATAGCACATCAGCGGGTGGCGGAATCCATCACTTAAGAGAGAATGATGAGTTGCAAGCAAAAATTGCCAATTTAACAAGGAAGTTGGAGGCCATAGAGATGAAAAAGGTGAACGAGGTAACTAGTGTGCCTCAATTACCCTCAGTACCAACTGGACCCAGAGTGGAGGAGCCATGCATTATATGCGATGACCCTACACACTCAACCGTGCTTGCCCAAATCTTCCTCAAGTCGAGGAGCCATTCAAATAGAATAAGCGATGCCCTTAACTACCAAGAAACCTTTCAATTCCCATACTGCGAAACCTATAATCACGGGTGAAACGACATCCTAATTTTAGTTGGAGAAATGAGAGAGCCCGCATAACACTGCCCGACAAACCCGAGGCCCCATTATCGAAGCCAAAGTTTTCCTAATTGGTTCCTCCATTTCAGAATCAAGGCCCCCAAGGGTTCCCTGTGAATCCCAATCAAGGTTTCCAACCACCAAATCAAGGAAATCCGTCACCACAGCCTTACCAACCTCCACATAAGAGAAGTCTGGAGGATATAGTTACACAGTTCGTACAAACCCAACAATCCACAAACACGGAATTAGGCACTCTGCGAGATGATGTGAGATCCCCGGATTAACCAAGTTAACCTTCGTCTATAGGTAACCTTCAACAAGAAAGGGGAAACTTCCATCTCAACCCATCCAAAATCCACAAGGTCAAAACAGTGTGGGAAGTTTAGGTTCAAGTGAGGGTACTTTTGAACATTGTAAGGCTGTCACTACTCTTCGAAGAGGTAAGGTAGTCGACAAAACCATTCTAACCAAAGAACCATCACAAGAATCTCAAAGTGAAAAGATTGGTCGGAGAGGGATGAAATTATCGGACAAACCTCATGTCCTAATACAAATGATATTGAGGTGAATCGGAGAAGATGAGTCTACCCATATCCCCCCAGCTCCATACCCTCATAGACTGAGAGCACCAAAGAAAGTGAATAATCATGCGGAGATCTATGAGTTGTTCAAACAAGTAAAATTGAACATCCCTTTGTTAGATGCCATTAAGCAAATTCCATCATATGCTAAATTTCTAAAGGACTTGTGCACTGTAAAAAGGAAATTAGGTGTCAACAAGGAGGCATTCATGACTAAACAATCTACCTCACTAATTCGAAACAATTTGCCCCCAAAATACAAAGACCTAGGAAGTCCTACTATTTCTATAGTAGTAGGAAATTCAAAGTTGGGACATGCTTTAGTGGACTTAGGGGCAAGTGTTAATTATTGCCACATTCGAATATGTGGACCTGGGGTTAGGAGAATTAGAGCCAACCAATATCACCCTCCAACTAGCTGACCGTAGTGTAAAAGTTCCTAGGGGGATAGTGAAGGATGTATTAGTACAAGTGGACAAATTTTACTTCCCCGTGGATTTTGTTGTGCTTGACACTCAACCGGTGGTGAACCAAGGAACTCAGTTGCTAGTTCTTGGTAGACCATTCTTGGCTACTGCTAATGCCATTATACATTGTAGAGGAGGCCTGATGACACTATCGTTTGGTAATATGACTGTTAATCTGAATATTTTCAATGTTATCAAGAGATAAGAGATGAAGAAGATATGTGTGAAGTCGACATGGTTGATTACGTGATGCAAAATACTTGGATAATGTCTCTGTGATGATCCACTTAAGTCATGTTTGATCATTAAGTTGGGATGAGAGTGACCACCTTGGGTCGAGTTTCTACACTCTATAATTGTAGGCATAGCGAGTATTAGAAGTAATGGGTGGGCACTAAATTTGAACCATTGCCATAAGGCGAATGAGCATTGCGCCGAGGTACTAGCTGGATGGTTTGGCACATCAAATGTGTTGGGGAGGACCGGTGATCATATCTTCCTCCTTAGAATTGAATCAAGAGAAGCAACTTTTAGAGATATTGAGAACCCACAGGCGCCTTAAATTTGGACGGTGATTCTGCACGGATATTAAAGAGGTGGAGTCCTTGATGCGCACACATAGAATTCACTTAGAAGAGGATGTTAAACCTTCTAGGCAACAACAGAGACGACTGACCCCAATAATGAAAGAAGTGGTAAAGAAGGAAGTTTTGAAACTCTTGGATGTTGGGGTTATTTACCTATTGCGGATAAGCGAATGGGTTAATGACCGCAATTGGATTCAGAAGGAAATGCAGATGCTTGGTGGTCGCTGATGAAACAATGAGCTCATTCCCACTCGTGTCACTTCAGGATGGAGGGTGTGCATAGATTATAGGAAACTTAATGCAGGTACTAGGAATGACCATTTTCCTCTTCCGTTTGTTGATCAAATGTTAGAGAGAGTTGCGGGGCATGAATTCTATTGTTTTCTTGATGGGTACTCAGTGCAATCAAATTGAGATAGCTTTGGAAGATCAAGAAAAAACTACATTCACTTGTCCTTTTGGTACCTTTGCCTTTAGGAAAATGCCTTTTGGATTATGCAATGCACCCGGAACCTTCCAACGATGCATGATGGGAATCTTCAGTGACATGATAGAAATCATATTGGAGATTTTCATGGATGATTTCTCAGTTTTGGTAGCTCATTCATTTATTTAGAGAATTTCGTGGGTTTGGAGAGGTGTCAAGAGAAAAATCTTGTGTTAAATTGGGAAAAATGTCATTTCATGGTAACACAAGGGATTGTCTTAGGCCATATAGTATCAAAAGATGGAATTGAAGTTGACCAGGCCAAAGTTGAGTTGATTTCCAACCTACCTACTCCTAAGTGTGTTAGAGACATAAGGTCATTCTTGGGTCATGCTTGTTTCTATAGAAGGTTTATAAAAGATTTTAGTGCTATAGCTCGCCCCTTATGTACTTTGCTTGCCAAAGATGTCCCTTTCACACAGTATGACTTGTGACATTGCTTTACTAAACTTCCAAAACATGTTAGTGTCACCACTATCATGCGGTCCCCTAATTGGGACGCTTCCATTTGAATCATGTGTGGCTAGTGATTATGCCATAGAAATTTGTGTTAGGGCGGAGGAAGGCAGGCTTTTGTAATTTATTATGCCCATTGAGATGTAGACTCATGGCTCAAACTACTGACCACGGAAAAGGTTTCACATTGTGCGTCTTTGCACTAGAAAGTTCGGGTCATACATTGTAGGCTCTCACGCGACCATTTTCACGGATCATGCGACCACACGAGTATTTGCTCTTTAAGCGAGGATACAAAACCCAGGTTAACTAGGTGGATTTTCTTGTGCGAGGAATTTCAACTTGACCATCGAGATAAAAGGGGGTTGAGGAATGTGGTCGTGACCATTTATCTCGATTAGTTCGAATCAACTCATGGCATACCCATGGCGATAGTTTTTGATGAGCAACTCTTGCTCTTGTTCGTACCCATGGGTATGCGACATTGTGAACTACCTAGTCAACGATTCCGGCCTAATGGACTTCTCAACGAGAAAATAAATTTCGACGGATATTAAAAATCTTTACTTTGATGATCGTGTATTTAAATATTGTCGGATCAAATAATGAGGAAGATGTGTACCCGATGATGAAGCTGATTAGGATTTTAATCTTTTGCCATTAAAAGCTGTGGAGGCATTTCTCTACGCGGAAAAGCGAGACGAGGTTTCAAGGTAGGTTTCTTGGCCCACCTTATTTAAAGATTGTTTGATTTGCCAAAACTTGTGCTCAATGCAAAACTAGGAGGGAGTCCTGAAAGCGAAACATGATGCCTCTTACCCCAATAATTATTGAAATTTTTTACTGTTGGGGTATAGACTTCATGGGGCCTTTTCCCCCTTCTTGTGGGTATCTTTACATTTTATTATCTGTTGATTATGTTTCTAAGTGGGTTGAGGCGATTCCGACGAGAACCAATGATCACAAGGTTGTTTTGAAATTTATAAAGGAACACATTTTTTTCTCGTTTTGGAATACCTCGTGCAATTATTAGCGATGGCGGACTCCACTTTTGCAATCGATCTTTTATTGTTAAAAATATGGAGTCACCCATAAAGAATGTCGATAGCTTACCACCCACGGACCCGATGGTCAAGATTTGAGCTAGCTAATAGGGATAAAACATATTTTGGAAAAAAGCTGTTGCCACAGAATCGCAAGATTAGTCACTCAGATCTTACCGATGCTCTTTGGGCCCCTCTCAAATCTTGCCTTAAAACTATTCTTGGTATGTCTCCCTATAGGCTAGTTTATGGAAAGGCTTGCCATTTTCCAGCTGAAATGGAACACCGGGCTTACTGGGCTATTAGAACATTTAATTTTGATTTAACTCAAGTAGGTAAGCAGCGCTTGTTGCAGCTGAATGAGCTTGAAGAACTGCGGAGAGAGTCGTATGAAAGCTCCAGAATCTACAAAGAGTGGCTCAAGTTATTCCATGATAAATCTATTGCGAGGAAAATGTTCGAACCCGACCGAGAAAATGCTGGCTGCATCACGACTCAGGTGCATTTATTTCCGAGGCAAACTCCGGCTCGTTGGGTGGCCCATTCATCGTTAAGGTAGTTTATCCATACGGAGCCGTGGAGATCGAAAATCCGGACACTGGAAAGTCTTTCAAAGTGAATGGCCAACGCCTTAAGCCCTTCCTCGAGCATTTCAATCCTCAAGAGCATAGTGAGGATTTGGTAGACCCGCTCTACCAGGACTCTCCTTCCAAGTAACCTCGTTCTCAACTTGTTGTATATAGTTTTGATTTGGTTTTATTTTCGTTTTTGCTTTCTAAAAAAAAAAAAAAAAAAAAAAAACTTGGAGCCCTTGTTTCTATGCTACCTCCAATTTTGTTGTGGGGGTACCCTTAGTCCTATGCATTGAGGGCAATGCTTGTTTCTGTTGTGGGGGTAGGCGTACACTAGTTGAACGTAACTATGCGCTTGTTATATGTTCAGTGTATGGTTAAAATTTTCAATACAACCTTACAGGTATAATGCTTGACCTACGATGTACACATACCTACATGATTTCATACACTCCACATCATCTTATTGCATGTACATCTTAACGAGCATCACAGCGCTTTGTGTTTTTTACGTAGTTGTTCCCCCTTTGCTCACAAACCACGGACCTAGCATCATGTTCTGTTCGATCTTGCTGCTTTTGCCCGTTTGTACATAAGTTTGGCATGCCATGTGCTCATGCATCATAGTCTTTATGGAATATCTTGCATAACTGGAAAATGATTAGAGGCCATTATTTCTTTATACACCTGAGGATTTGTATTGTCTCATCCCTTGCACCCATTTTGAGCTTAAAGTTGCCAAGTCAATTCGAACCACAGGAACCACGATCGATGGAGCAAGCGATGGGTCTATGGAAAGATTGAAAGTATCCCAAGAAGGGAATTACAGTGACCAATTCTACGAATACAGTCAGTTTGTGGAATCTGAACAAAGAAAAAGTGAGCAAGCAGCAAAACCCGGGATGGAAGGCAGTTTAAAAGGCCAAATTGTACATCGGCACCACTGTTCCAAATTAAAATATATATATATATATATATATATATATATATATATATATATATATATATATATATATATATACAAAATAAAGAAAAGAAAAAAATCGATTGGGCGAGTGTGTAGATGCACCTAAAGATGTCTTAGGTACAACTTACTCGGCGCGATGGCCAAAGTGTCTTAGGTACACTAAATGTCTGGGGTACAACATTCAAAATTAGACCCATTAGCAAATGTGTACCGGTACACCCGACCGGTTTGTGGGCAAATGAGGTTTTAAACCCCAATTTTTGTGGCCTTTTGACATTCCAAACACTTCTTCACTCTCCACAAGCCAAGCCCTAGCCGTTTGCTCTCTCACACAAGCATTCCAGCTTCGGTTACTGCGCGGGGTTTCATCGTCGGACCGGATTCTTTTCTGCGGTCATTGTCTGGACGTGGTAAGCCCCCTCTGAAAATCTTTACTAATTTTTGGTCCCCTCCTTGTTATACATGGATCTGTTTCTTCTGGTTGGGTGGTATGTTTTACTTGGTGGTTCGGGGTCTCGGGTGACAGTATGGGCAGGAAAGTGTTATCTGATGCGCACGGGGTCAACCCGGTACTGTTCGAAACAGGTTTTTGGGACTTTATGATATATATCTGGGCCATCTGGGCCGTTATTGCCATCCTTGCCATCTCTATGGCACGATCTAAGAATGTTGGGAAAGGAAAGGCATCCTATGGTTCCTCTATGGGACGGTTGTGAAGAAAAATCGATGCCTCCGGCCCGAGTAAAAGGAAGGCTTGAATTGAGTCATCTTCGGAAGAAGTGAAATGTCGATAGTGATGATGAGGAAATAGGCGTGTTCGCAGGGACTGCGAGTCGAGCCGCGAGAAAAATGGACCGATCGATCGCAAAGGGGCTTTCAACTGCGAGAGGCGTAAAGTGGAACATTTTTGTACTCTCACCCCATCGGGGATTATTCAAGAAGCGGAATATGGATTTCGTGTCTTATTTGAGGTTCACGGATACATGCCTACAGTGGTTCGGGAGTTTTATACCAATCTGAAGGAAAATCGCGGGTCGAGGCGGAGTATTAGAGACCACCGAGTTATAGGTAGGCGGCTTCGGATCACCCTGATTGACTGCGCGTCTCTGACATCCGCTACGATGCCTCGGACCGACCTGCCAACCGGGCTCTCTCATGGTTTTGGTGCTGGCCTTTGTTCCCGCGAGGTATGCACTCACCCGGCGATCATGGAGTGGATTTATAAAGAAAGGAATTATGCGTAGAGGCTCAAACCGGCTATTGCCTTGATGAGCAGATTATTCACGATCGAGATTAGACGAAGGTAATGAAAAATCCCCAATGAAGAACATATCAGATTTTTTTATATGAAGTCATGACCGAGAAACTCATTGATTACGCCTTAGTCATATGGTGTGTGATGAGAGACTTCCTACAGTTTTCACATGAAAGTAGACACATCCCTTTCCCATCGCTTGTGACAAATCTTGTGAAGGAAGCGGGAATGAAATTAGTTAAAGAAAGAGGTGTTACTGAGTTGGGACGATCCGCAAATAAAGCGAGGCGAAGCGAAACTGGCATCCACTAAACGCGGCATCTTAGCCGGTGCCTCTCAGGGATCACTTCATCCATAGCACCCAGTACCGTTGAGCACATCCCCATTGAAGAGGATGGAGGCGGCGAATAAAGGGAGTGGATTCCAGGGTACTTATGCAGAGAGCGAAGCGGCGATCGGCGTCTCTGGGGCTTAGAGTCACATTTTCCAAGGAGCTAGACAATGGTGGATGCTACTTCTCCAGATCTGGAGGGAGATTCAGAAGAATGAGATGACTGTGTAGACGGGCGCGTTCTCTTGGAGGATGAGGATGACGTTGCATAGTTGTTTTTAGGCTAGACTAGGATGGTGTTGGCAATTGGGTAGTAGACCTCAGCCATGTTATGCCAACACCCATTTTGATCATTGACCCTTTTTCATTCAGCCTATGGTCATTACAAACTTTTAAGACCTTTTTGATTTCAGTTATGTTTGTTGTTTCTTCTGACATTATGCATAGTGGTTATGTGTTCCATGTTAAATGATTGCCGCCCATATCGTCGCTACGGAGTTCAATGTTTGCATAGCGCCTTCGTTTCTTCAATTCCATAGTCCTTATTTGAATAATGATTTTTGTGTTGCTTTGTTATAATGTTCATTGTGTAAGGCTTGTGGTTGGTTTAAATGAGTCATCTTGGTGCATGCTAAAATTGGGTGAAGTATTATATTCTATAATTTCTATTTTGAGGGATCTTGCAAAGCAAGCGCAAGCGCGCGTTTAAAGATTCATACCTAGTGGAGTAGTTAAGGTCTAAATCTTGCTAGGGACTAGCAAGATGCGAGGATGAGGAGTGTGATGAATCTGTGATTGGCTTGATAATTATAGTAAATTTAGCACATACCAGAATCCACTTGATTTACTCACACATTCGGCATGAGGATGGGTGCTTTTAATCTCTTTTGTAACTAGGCGGGTGTAGGTCTTCGGGTCTTAAACATAGCGTACGAATTTGTAATCAGAAGCCAATATGAACGAGAATGTGGGCAAGCAGTTGATGATCTCGGGAACTCCAGCGTGCTAGAAAAGCACCGAGAGGAAAAAGTGTCTTTAGGTACATCATTTATGTGTCTGGTACCTGCCTTGCGCGGCGTGGGCAAAGTGTCAGGGTACACCCAGAAATGTGTCTTAGGTACACTGTCGAGGAAATTAGCGGTAGCAAAAGTGTGCAGGTACCATTAATGTGTGCAGTACACATATAGTCGTAAGTGAGCGAGAGATGTGATCTAACGTGGGGCATACTTGTCAATCATCCTTGAGCACGAGATGACATTGGAAAGGAGTATAAAGGCGTAGATGGAGAAAGGAGTTTTGGACTTCTAGGGTTAGGTTTTCATAGGAGAGGTTCCTCCATTGTTTTGAGTTGATTTCTTAGAGATCAGTTAAGCTCTTTTTTCTTTGGCGATTTTACAATTCAAGCATTTGTAATCTTTCGATAGAAATAATTATTTCGTTTTCAATCTTAGTATTTCATATTTTCATTCTCGGGTTTGCAAGTGAGTTACGATTTCCTCAAAGTATTGTATTTATGATTGAACTCTCTTTAATTATAATTGTTCTTATAAGTTTTATGGAGTTACAAGCCGCTGCTGGCGCGAAAGGAGTCTACGGGGAAACTCACGCCAGTCAAGGTATAGTCCCTCAATTCCTCTTTTGAACTTCAATGGATTGTGTGATGTTAATCACTTGTGCAAACATTTTGTAAATCCTTAGTTGAACATATTCTTGACAACGTGTGAACGAGATATCCTCGGTACACGTTGTGCTTGATTACGAATGCAAGCTAAGGGTTCGTATTAATTGGGAACATGTGCTTAGTATTATTCAATCATCCTTATTTTCCAAAGAGCATTTAAAGATAAATTCTCCATGAAAAGACCATTTATCAATGGTTTATAGATGAGTTTGTAAAATAAGAGGTGGGACTTACATGATCGAAGTGAGTGGAACCACAAAAATCCCGTGATTGTCTTTACGTTTTAAAACATTCGAACCCGATCAACCATTGATCAAACAACACAACCCTCTGATTCTCTTTTAAATCACACTTTTTGGGAGAGTAGCTCCTACTGATCAACTAAATCAGACCACTCCCTGTGGAGATGACTTGTGGATTCCCACAGTATTACAATGCTAGACAACTGTAATTCCTACGCTTGGGAATAGAATTCGGCATACGAATAAGGACGAAGCATTCACCAAACCATGTATCCTATTAGGATTAATATGACCTAATAACAAATGCCAAAGGTAAGTTTCATTTGATACTTTACTTTTCTTGGTAAGGTGATTATGTTCATTTTCAACAATTTCAATGGCATTTATATCATAGGACAGGGACTTAAAAATAAATATTATTCATAAGATAAATGCGAGCAAGCAAAAGGTTGCCTTTATTGGGCGAGGAATTAAACTATAATGTCAATAGTGTTCAAAATTAAACAAGTTGTGAAGCAAATTCCTCTTAAAATCCAGAACAAATAAACAATATTCTAAACATAAAGTCCCTGTATTCCTCAAAAAATAAAACAAGCGGTCCTATGGAGCTACGAGAGATGGCTCCTGTTCCCAGTTTCAAGTATGTTTGTCAGCTTCAATAGACGTCTTTATGTTTGAACCACTACAAAGAGTAACAAACATGATTAGTGGCTCCTGAATCAATGATCCATTTATGATTAAAATTCTCCACTAAACAAGCCTCAACAACAAGTAAATCACCCATACTTGCCTTTTTGGTGGCCTTTGGGCAATTCTGTTTCTAGTGTCCTTTATGTCCGCACTTGAAGCACTTGCCTTTCGGCTTCTTCATTGCGTCTGATTTGGTAATTGGTATCACTGCCTTCCTTTTCTTGTTCTTGTTTCCACCCTTAGGTTTCCCTTTAGGTTTAGCATAACCCTCCATAAAATTGGTATTGCCTGGCTCTGTGAGGAGATATTGACACTCTCGGCTCGTCACTGCGTCTGATTGAGCAGGTCAAATCCATCTTATGCATATTGTAATTGACTTTGAACTGATTGAAATTTTTAGGCAGTGATTGCAAGATGAGATCTATCTTTATCTCCTTTTGAAGTTTTGCCCCTATCACTTCCTCTCTATTGATATGTGAAATCATTGCCAAACAATGATCCTTCACACGCCCACCAGTCATACGTGTGTTAATCAAATCAGTGATAGCAGCTTGTCTCTCAAAAGCAGTACTTTTAGTAAACATTCCTTTGAAAGTACGAAGCATTTCTACTCCTTTGTCGAGAGGTGTTATTTAACACCTCAAATGACCCACAACAAAGCAAGAATATAACATCGAAGTGAAGTGTTTGCATTCTCCCCAGTAGCATCGCTACTGTTTTGTTATATCATTAGCACCGGCTTAGGGATTACTAGCTTAGGGTATCCGGGACAAACGATTTTCTCATAATCCAGAATGATGTATAAGTTCATTTTCCAATCTTCAAAGTTATTTCCATCCAATGGTTTTTGATTCAAAATCATAGCTAGAGGGTTGAAAGATGCCATTTTCTGAAAAAAAAATTTATACATTGTGCACACTAATATTAACTCATCTATTATACAATAAACATATATTTAGTGAATCCAAAACAAAAATATATTTGTTGTTTATTGTAAACAATAATTTAGTTTCCATAATAAATGCTCATAGTGGGCAAGACATTTATAACAAACTAAAACTTGATCATAAAATGAATAGTATCCAACTAAGTCAGGTCCCAAAAAAATTGGGGGGTCACTTAGGACTACTTACATCCCAATCTTCTTAGATAGAACCTTCCTAGATAATACACTTTCATTTCAATCATTGTTCATATATGACCCATAATAATATTATTAGAGCCTCGTTGGGAGGTTAATAAGTATCGTAGTTTTGAATCCTTGTTTTAATTTTAAAATTCTCTTAATCTACAGAGTTGCCGGTGGTGGGCGGTCGATCTAATTAAGATTTTAAATTATTTGGAATCCAATCAATAAAAAACCCGATCATGATTATCGATGGGGCTTCACATGACCATTTATTATTTGGACCCACAAAAAATTAAAGATTTTCATAATTATATTTATCTAGATTTAAAAAAAAACAAATTTAATTATGCACATGTATATCATTGATGCAAGATAATATGGCACCACCTAGTCTATATGTCATGTTATCACAACTAAAACATGTTACCAAATATAATTTAATCATCCATGAATAAAAAAATAATATATGAGTTAATGAAAAAAAAAAAGAAAAAGAGCCCCAATCCATGGTTTTCCTAAGAAAAGAAAAAAAAAAAAAATCACAAACCCAATAACACTTCAGGCCGCGTGATTAATCCTCGGCTTTGGTCCATCCGTCCATTTGGGTTCAATTTACTTGACAGGCCAAAATTGAAGAGATTTGAGTTAAAACTCGAAACTCTAAACACGTAACATGAAACCTAGCCCAGTAAAGCCATCGTTCGTGTCTTTGCCACTTTCGACGGAGCCGCTCATAGAAGGCGCGGCGTGCGGAGAGGAAGTGCAAAATCCGATGGCCAAAACCCTCTCCACGCGCTCTTACTCACGGCCTGAGTGGAGGCACATGAAGCCCACGCGCAGCCGCTTGTGGGGGTGCGTCCGGTGGTGGTTAGGCTTGAAATTTTTCCGACAGCGTCGTCTCTTCCTTGCGCTTCTAAACCCGGTGGCCGTTTGTCATTTGGATGTACGCTAGCCTCCGCGGCAAACAAACAATCTAGCATCATCCTGAGTGTTCTCTGCGAGTTCTTCATCTTCTTAAACACATTATTCATTAGTCTTCCAAAATTTTACAAACAATCCTATACCCTAATAAAATGGTGTACAAGAATTTTTAGATGATTGAGAAAATAAATCAAGAAGGAAACCTAATCTTACGATTAGCCCCCTTGTTACAAACCGATGAAATACATAGAAAACTCTACCATGGATTGAAGGGCAAACCACAATTATTCAATAACCATCCATGAACAAAAAATCATATTAAACATGAGAACATGTGAATCAACAAATATAGAAAACCTAGGTGCCATATTGCTAATCAAACACCAAAATACATGAAATTGTTTAGATCAAATTGAAAATTTAATCACATGGAGGCTCTGATACCAATTGTAGGAATCATCAGCGGAAGCTAGAATCATCATGTGATTTAGAATATTCAATTTAATTACTAAACTAATATAACTTAGGTCGAGATCGATGCCTTGTGGTTGTAGAGAAGTATGTACCGCGAGAACCGCGGATCTTCCCTGAAGCTATCCTCGGAGTTGATGGAGCGTGTGGTAGCAGATCACTAAAAAATTTTTTTTTTTTTTCTACGGCTATTCTCTATATTAATTCGGATTCAGATTTAAGGTTGTATTATCTTTCTTTATTTATAGAGTACAAGCCCTAGAATACTTAATAGCCATTTGGGCCTCCACACCTTAGGGCCCAAGTCCATGTGTGAACCCATTTAGTGTTTTAAACAACTTGGACTTGCTTGTATAGAAAAAATCCAATAGGTAGAATTAGACATATTTAGTAAAGTGGTCAACAAAAATAGCATAATACTTGAACCCATCAACAGATAGAATGGGTGAGGTCCACATCGGAATAAACAACTTCAAGTAGAGATGTAGATGAAATAGATGACGCATAAAAAGGAAGCTTATGGCTTTTATTGATATTGTTGAATTACAAGAAAATTTTTGAAATTGAGAAGATGAAAACGAAATATTCATAGATGATAGTATTTTCCTAAAAGTTTTAAGAGAAGGGTGACCTAAATGACTATGCCAAGTCGAAAGAGAAGTGACGAAGAGACATGCGAAAAAAATTGAAACAGATCGAACTTGACATGATTGGGAAGGAAGAATTCGGCCAAAGGTAGACCCCATCAGTGCGCTTGTCCGTGACCATAATTGCCCCTATTTTACAATCCTGCACTTGAAAATAGTGATAAAAAAATTAATATAGTCATAGCACTAGAAGCACAAAGAGTCGATATTGAAATCAGACTCACAAACATGGTTGGAACATGTAAAACATTGTCAATTATAAGTGTATGAGTAGATGAGGAAAATTGCATGGTGCCAAAATTTTGAATGGAAAGACAAGTACCATTACCAAGGATAACATTATTCTAGCCGTAATACGAATAGTGAAGTAAGAGATTGGCAAGATAATTGGTTACACGATGAGAGACATTAGAATCAAGAACCCAGTTAGATGTAGTGATCGGTTGTCATTAGTGTAATATTGACTTGTGTTTGTAGACATAATTAGACGGGGGCAATTTAGGGGCAAGAGCGCCCCACATTGCACGTGGGATGGGAACACTAGTAGGGTGAGTGGCCTGTTGGCCTAGGTGGCACACTTTCAAAGATAGCCTCGAGAAGGCGCGGTTACAGGGGGGCGAAGGGCCATAGGGACCACAAAGGTGGCAACCGGTACTGCAGAGGAGGGCCGAGTTGCCATGGCGGTGCAGATGGTGGTCGAGTCAAATTGTTGGATTGATTATGTGAGCCCAATTGGTTGTTGGAATTAAATATTTGTATTTTTGTGACCTAGTTGAGGCAACAAGTGCTGTAGTCGGTAAAGCTGGGGAAGCGGGCTGTGGGTTCATGAGTTTCAACTATGCCTCATAGTTCAACAATTTCTCAAAAAGTTCCTCAAAATCAAGAGGAGTTTCCCGAACTTGCAAGGCATGAGAAAGTTTGGAGTATTCGGGATCAAGTCCATTGAGAATACGGATTGATAAGTCATCAAAATCCACATCAAAATTCATAAGAGCAACCGAGTCAATGTAGTTTTTGATGTCCGGCATATATGCTGTAATTGTTTGATTTCCATGAGATAGGTTGGCGAGACGACCACGAAATTCCATAATTCGACCATGCGAAGGTGACACATATGTTTTCTCCAAGGTGCTCCAGGTAGCATGAAAAGAAGTAGATGAAGCAATAAACATAACCAAATTGGTAGAGATAGAGCCAATTTTTGCATTCAATAGTAGCTGATCTTGACGTATCTATAACGCAAAGGCAGGATTGGATGAATCGACATATGAATCTGCATTAACAATTGTGGCAAGTGGACATGGTAGCATACCATCACATAACCAAAGAGGTCATACCGAATTAATAGAGACTTAAATTGGGCATGCCAAACAGAGTAGTTTGTGGAGTTGAGTTCGAGAGGGGCTTAAGTTGTAAGACCCGAGAAATTCCAATTTTTGGAATAAGGGCAAAATTGTAATTTTGATTATAAAATTGTAATTTCGGTTAAAAATCCGTAATTAATTCTCTAGATCTCGGATGATGAAACGGATTATACCGTTGGAATCGTCTCGCGAAATCTAGTTAGCACGTAAAATTTCGTAATTTTCCGAGACAGTCGGAGTTGACACGTTTTTCGAGGCATCAGCGTTTAGTCTTAGTAAAAGCGATTTAAGATAATGACGAAAGTCACATATAACGTCTTCGTGTCACGTAAGTGAGAATGAGTGAGAATGAGGAAAATGGATGTGAGATAGTGCGAATATCAATTGGTAAAGGACGTAAAGGTCGTTTGGAATTTGATTTTAAGAAAAGTTCTTGGGACGAAAATAGGGAATAGTCATGTATACGCCATGAAGCCAAAACAAAAAAACGATGGGAACGAGATTTGGAATCCATTAGCCGTTTGAGGAGAACTTACTAGAGAGAGGTGCTTATACAGAATGTCGGAGAATCAGGCCAGGTCGGCTTTCGGTGCGAAGGAAAACGTTACGCGGAGCGAATTTGCAGCGTGGACTCCGGTTGGAGTTCGCTCAAACTCAGATGTAGGGTTTCTCCTCTTGTATTTCTCTGATTTAAGTGTTTTTTGATGTTTGGTTTGTTTGAGGCCGTGAGATTTGTTTGATCGGTCCTGGCTTGGGACCGGGTGTTTAATTTATTGAAACCCAATGGTGAAGCTTGATGGGTGATCTGTTTGTTAGGTGTTTTAAATTCATAAAATTGCTTTAAATCATGTATTGATAAATGAGGCGGGAATGGGGGCCGTATGATCAGTCTGAAGCATGGGACCGGGTGTGAATTGTTTTAGATTTTTTGGGCCAGTAGTGAACCTCAGGAAGCTGTCGTGAGGCATTGTGTAAGATTATGCATTAAATTCTATTTTGGTGAGTAGGAGGCTAGGAAATGGGAATGGAAATCGGTTCCACCAGAGGAACCGGCATTAGGAAGTGTAAATTTGCTCGTGGGCGACCCACTTGCTCTGTTTTGGAATTTGTAAAAACAGTCGATTTATGTAAAAATGAACCATAAATGTCCATTTGTTTTGGCATGAGAATTGTTGATGTGAATGGCTTGGTATGTGTGGAAATAGATGAGTTAAGACATTATTATAATGTTGAATACTGATGATGCGATCTTGGAATTAAATTGTGTTGCCAAGCCATTGGAGATGATTATGATTTGCTTTCAGTTAGGCTAAATTAGGTGATGATTGATGTGTTGAATTACATGCGTGTAATTGTAGTTGATTGAAATATGCATATTGACATATTGTGTAAATGATTTTGAAAATGGCATAATGCATTTTCATATGCACTGGGTAACCTAGAATTAGGTGTGAGTGCATGACAAGGTATTTTATGCAAAAACGGATATGGTTGAAAGAATTTCACGGGATGATATTCCGGAGGAATTGGAGTTAGGAGATGGGCGACGGATCATTTCGGATGAGGACCATGAGCATTTGAAAGCTTACCAACTGATTAGCCTCGGTAGTCCCATATTTTACGAATATTTCGGTAGTATATTTTCAAGAACAAAAGTTTTGTTTTGGAAATGATTATTTTCTCATACATGGCAGGCAGAGTGTGGTGGTCGGTGAGGACTCGTGGCATGGGGTGATCATGTAGACATTCAAGTAGGATCACTTATTTATTTGAGTGTGTGTTTATTTTGGAGCATTGCACTGCACTTAGGTGGAGAGTAACCCATTTAGGGTGATTCCACTACTGGGCATTAGCTCACCCCGTCGTGGGAATTATATTTTTCAGGTACAGGGAGCGCTCGAGAAGACAATTCATTTTGAAGAAGCCAGTTCATGATTTTGATGGTTTTTGGACATAACATGTATTAGACTTATAGATGTTAATATATGTTTGTATAAAAGTGTAATCAACTATTGAATTATTGGGAGATAATTGGAGAATAGTTGTGATAATTGTTTTTATGAGTATTAGTTTATGGGCCCAAGTGGCCGTATTGGATTATATTGGACTGTTTGGGACAGGTAAATGCAGGTTTATACAAGTTTTGTAATTGGGTAGAGCTCCCCGTACAAAGGAGACTCTGCCCGATTTTCTAAAGTGGCGTCGGGTAATCCGACCTCCACTTGTATTCCGCAGGTTGACGGGTAGTCAACGGACACCCCGGGTTTGGGGCGTCACAGCTTGGTATCAGAGCTAAGGTAAACGATTACCTTGGGAGCTGGTGGGTGTAGTTATAAGTTTAGTCGTGCAAACTACCGACGGTATCGAGCTTGGGTATCTGATACCACAGGGGCTGGGTTGGGTATCCATCACCACTAGGTGGTTGGATGTGGAGTATAGGTATATGGGAACCTATAGTTTTAGGATCTGGGCTTAGGCCTTAGTTGAGTGAGAGCATCACCGCTAGGTGTGGTTCGATGATCGGTTTAGGTATGAGATTACCTGGGAAAATCACGAGACAAAACTAGGGCGCTCGTGCACGTGTGTTGATGAGTTTTATTAATGATTTTGTAGAATTATTTGGTGTTGGTGTGTGATTGTGTGTATAACATGGTTTGTAAAGTGTTATAATGTTGTGTGCTTAGTGATTAGCACATAGATGAGTTAAGAAATATCTTAGAAAAATATTGGAGTGTCTTTGTGTACAAAAGCTGGGACAAAGAGAATAAATGAAAATAAATTGGAAGAATTTATTTGGTTTAGAAGATGAAGAAATTTAATTTTTAGGTTTTACGGTGTAAGCGAAGAAAGGTAAATAAAATAAATTTTACTAAATTTATTTGGAACTTTGGAAAATGAGAAGAAATTTTAAAGCCAAGAAAAATAAATTTTACTAAATTTATTTGATGAGTATTGAAGAAAATAATTTTCTAAGATTTTACAAGTAGTAAAATTGAAGAAAATGGAAGAAAATAAATTTTTAGAAATTTATTTGAGTAGAGAAAAAAAAAAAATTTCAGTGAAAAACTGGAAAAAGAAAATAAATTTTATAAACTTATTTGGTTATGAGGAGAAAATAATTTTCTATGATTTTACAAGTGGTAAAATTGAAGAAAATGGGGGAAAATAAATTTTATAAATTTATTTGAGTGTCCAAAAAAAAAAAATGATTTAAGTGATTTTTCCAATTTCTAGAAATAAATGAAAAAAAAAATCATTTATAATGAAAAACGAAAAAAAATTTTGAGCAGAAAATTTTGATGGGCTATTGCCCAGATTGTATTGTGAGAAAGAAAATTTTTTTTGTATTGCAAGGTTGAGGTTGTATTGCACTAGGAGGCTGTTAGAGAGGCTGGATTGTATTGCAGCCTAAGGGAGTTGTATTGCAGAATTTGTATTGCAGGAGGCATGGCTGCAGGGAGTTTGTATCGCAACACAAAAAATTGTATTGTGAGGAATAGTGGCATGAGACAAGGCCGCCGTCAAGACGCAAACGTGGCGCGACGCATAATAGTCGCAGCGACGCAGGGCGCTGGCGAGCGCTGGGCGCTGTTCGCGGCCGGGCGCTGGGCGCGGCGTGGGGCGCGCGACGGGCGGCTGTAGCAGCGCGGCGGCCGGGCGAACAGCGCCGGGCGCGGCGGCAGGGCGCTAAGCTGGGCGGACGCTGCTGGCGAGCCTGTGTGGAGCACAGCGCTGTGGCGCGAGGGTGCGGCAAAGTGTGGGCACCAGCGCTGGCCGCGGCTGCCTGGGTCGTGCACCCGCGCACTCGGCCTATTTTTCGAACCGCTTTGACTTCTGCGATTGTTCGTGAGTCGATTTTTTGGACATTGTTCGTGAACCCTGCCTCGAACACTGCTCATCACAAAATTTTCTCCGAAAAAAAAATATTTATTAAATTTAATTAAAATGAAATAAATCAAATAAAATTTGATAAAATTTTCGAAAATAAAATTTTCAAAATAAATTTAAAATAAAATTCTTTGTTGAAAACAATATTTAAATGCAAATGACGCGTATAATAATCGAAGTTATGTGTAAGGATTAGTGTCTCGAGGTCGTGTTTATGCCTTAGAGATATCGTATTGGATTTAACTACCAATTTGAAACGCGGGATTATGCGATAGTTGGTAGAGAAAATTATATGCATGGTGTAATGCATATAGGAAAGAGAATGCTAAGGTTAGGAACCAGACCTTAGGCGTGGATAATGAGCCTTAAATTGTGGTTTTAAAATTTTATCGGAATAAATGAATTAAGTGGTTGGAATTTAGCACCACTTAGGAAATGAACGGATCAACATGGTTGTCAAGTCTATTAGTACTGGCATCCGCATTACTAGTTAGATCAAATGAAAAAATTAAATTACTCTTGTGCCATTGAATAGTATAGATGGCTAGTCGAGGACGAGGACGTGAGGACGCCCACTGGGCACCTCCACAGCACCAACTACGCTGACCACCACCGCTGTTTGATTAGCGTGACTTTGTAGAGGTCGTAGTGTTGTAGTGGCTTCAGCATCTTTACGCCAGTATTAGTGACAGAAGATCCTAGTAACCTCCGTAGGTTTAGGGACATCATCCCCCCTCCAACCCCTTCACATGTGAGAGATCCACTGTGGCCGACCATTGTCTGATATTCAGACGAGAAGGTGTTAGAGGTTATGGAGATTAATTCTCCGACACCACTGTGATTGACTAGCTGCGTCTAGCCAGAGAATGAGGGCCCAAATAGTGGAAAGGGGCAAGGACCCTCTTGAGACCTTAGAGGAGCTATTGTTGTGAGTTCTCCCTAGATTAGGGCGAATAGGTACGAGACAGGCCAGTTGTGAGTCGAGATCTCAGACTCTACTCACAATGGACCTGAGGATTTTGGACATGCTCGAAGTTCGATGTCATCCTTGGGAAGGATTACTGACAACAGACAAGGTTGTTATCGACAGGGAGCGCAAGAGAGTTATCGCCTACGCAAAGATCTGCACTGGTGGTGTTTCAGTGGGACAAGCATGACATTGGCCGATGGGGATACACGAGTCCAGTGTCGTGGCGCTAATGGGCTGGCTAGTGAGCCCACCCTAGAGGACTAGAGAGACCAGACTGCTAGATCGCATCCCTGAGTGTGCGAGTATGTGGATGTCTCTTCCGCATGAGCTACCCGATCGCTCCATAGAGGGAAAAAGAAGGTGACTGGCATCGAGTTACACTCCTAGCACTTCACCTACCCCCATGACTCCGCATAGGATGGTGCAATCGGCCAGGGTCATATGGGCAGGAACCTTCGCAGTCCAATTTACAAGAGCTATTGGACAAGGGTTTATTAGACCTGAGACTCAACATGGGGCGTCTGCCTAGTTGCGAAGAAGATGGGCAAGACCCTTCGACTGTGCATTGGCCACAAAAGTGTAAATTGAACAGTGGTTAGCGGACGAATCGGTACCTATTACCGAGGATTGATGATTTGATTGACCAGTTGAGAGGAGCGCGAGTCTACTTCAAGATAGACCTTCGCACTGGTTACCATCAACTAAGGGTTAGGGAGACAGATATCCCTAAGACGACGCTAGGACGCAAGCAGGGCGCTTTCAGTTTACTGCGGATGCCTTTCGATTGACGAATGCGCTAACAGCATTCATGGATCTCATGCATAGGGTGTTCCAACCCTATCTAGATCAGTTTGTCGTAGTCTTCGTGGATGACATTTGATCTACTCCCCGTCAGAGTGGGAGCATGAGTATCACTTGAGGATTGTTTACAAATTGCTAAGAGACCATCACAGTACGCCAGTTCGTGAAGGCGAAGTTTTTTGGGCCATCGAGGGGAGATTTTTGGGACACGGTGTCGCACCAGAGTGTCACGACCTATAGAGGGCCGAGCGTGATGCGCCGGGAGACCGAACACACCTCGAGACGTAGCTTCGATCAGCCGCACAGAGATTCATAGCACTGGCTGTCCATTCTGTGCGTGATCAGAGGATTCAAGCCACGGATACGGACTCCATGAGCACGACTCGACCATAGAGAGAAATTAAGGATACTTGGAACACTCGGGATACGGGTGTTGGTAACAAGAGGGAGGATCAACTTCTTCTAGTTCGGGGAAGAGACAGAAGACTTCTGCTTCACACTAGTTTCAGGACTGTACGATTTGGCATGTGAGATGGATCGTCTAGAGATAGTGGATCCCAAGTCAGACAAAACACAGCTCAGCTAGCCTTAGGGACAGAGAGATATACCATTCTCCACACCCTAGCAAGGGTTGGGAGGAACCAGTTTCGGGCTCGTGCTATACAAGCACTCAAAGAAGACGATAGGCCGCAGGGGCCGAGTGTGCTGGCCTAAGTCACTACGATCGAGTCACAAGAATGAAGCCGTGCAGGACCTGTGGTGATGTAGACCTATCGTTGTTGATTGTCGACTGATGATGATGAGATGACCCATCGGGGTCACAGTAATTGAGGACTCAGCCTGTTGTCATACTCGACACTAGCATTGATTCGGCTTAGAGGTTAAGGCCTTGGAGAAGCCAAGTATGATGTTCTTCCCCAGGCGTAGGTGAGCCGACTTGATAGGTCGATTAAGTGAGTGAGATCTCCGAGATCTCGCTTCATGGTGGACCCGGGAGTGGGTGTCATAAAGAAGATTATTATGCTCATGTGCAATTCCGTGACATCAAGGCCGAGCCCGTGTGGGTGCACCCAGACGGGCCATTCACCACTTTGCAGTGTGGATTGAGTTTGGTTTTTAGATCACGCCCAGTTAGACTCATAGTTGAATCAGAAATGTAAGAAGCTCGAAGTGTAAGTCAAGAGCTATGTAATCGAGATGAAAACACACCGCCGATTATCACGTAGACTTAGAGTTATGATAGGAGTCTGAGCATTCTGAGATTTGAATACCCTTTGAAAATCAGATTAAGTGTTGTTGAAATGGCAAGGGCTCCCAGAATGGATATCATGCATGCAGATGGATTTTGGCCACAATTATTTTGGATTGTCAGTGATTGTGACCTTGGAGAGGTTAGCGGTTACACACCAAGCAAGAGTTTTGTAGGGTTACGTGTTGTGCGGATTATATACATGTGTCAGAGGACACGCTACGAGCATACGTCCTGGGTCATAAGGGTAGAGGATTAATTGCCCTTAGTGGAATTCGCCTACACACAGCGCGCCAGTGAGTATACCGAATGGCACCATATGAGGCATTGTATGGGAGGCCATGTAGATCACCATTTTGTTGGACCGAGGTGGGAGAGAGCTCCATCACTAGTCCTGATCTGATTAGAGACACCTTTGAGAAGGTGAGTTTGATAATACAATTTCTTCACCGCCGTATTTGTAAGAGCTATAATGATGTGCGACGTCGACCCTAGGAGTTCGAGGTTAGTGATCATGCCGGAAGGTGATGCTCAAGAGAGAGAGATCAGCCTGGGTGCTGAAGCTATCGCGAGGTGTATTAATCTTTTGAGATACTCGAGAGGATATGCACCAATACAGACGGCATTACCGTCAAAGATATCGTGTCCACGAAAAGTTTCACGCTCCATGTCTCTGAATATATTCCGCATCCAAATTTCATGTGGTGGATTGGGGACAGATAGAGGTTGACACGGATGGGACCTTCGAGGAGGGACCAAAGGTGCATTGTTGATAGCCGGATCGTGTTTTTGCGACGAAGACCGCGGGAGGGCTAGCGAGAGTGCTACGGCGGCACTATGGAGTGAAGGAGTCAACGTGGGGAGCGAGGATACATGGGCCACCGGTCCTCTGTTTAGACAAGGTAATGCATCGTCGTTTAAAATTTAAATAATCGCATATGCATGGTAGAAAGGCGCCACAGAGCATGACACAAGACGACATGATTGGCCTCCGAATTTCTCGACGAAATTCCTTTTAAGGAGGAGAGGATGTAAGACCCGAGAAATTCCAATTTCTGGAATAAGGGAAAAATCATAATTTTGATTATAAAATTGTAATTTCGGTTAAAAATCCGTATTTCACTTTCAGATCTCTGATGACGAAACGATTATGTCGCCGAATCGCCCCCGCCAAATCTTGAAGTTAGCAATGCAAAATTTCATCAGACAACCCAGCTGACACGCCGGTGCATCGCCGTGCCGTAAAACGATTTTCTCGATGACGAAAGTCACATATAACATGTACTCATAAACATAAGTGGTATGAGTAGAGAAATGAGGAAACGGACGGTCGAGATAGTGCCGAATATCACCGCAGTTATATTATAAAGGTCATTGGGAATTTGATTTAAGCACAAAGGACAAAATAGGAATAGTCCTTCTTCCTTCATAGTTAAAATAAAAACGTGGGAACGAGATTGAGATCCAAGAGAGCTCGCTTGAGAGCTTTTGCAGGAGAGAGGTGTTTGTAAACATTCGAAGATCCGACCGCCGGCTTTCGCACGAAGGTAACGTTTCACGCGGAGCAAAGCACGCAGATTCCTGGGATGGCGGAGTTTCAAACTCCAAGATGAAGCCCCTACTTGTGTTTTATTCCCATTTTAAGTGTTTTTCGATGAGCCGCCGGTCAGGTCGAGGGTCGGCTTCGACGCATTCCAAAACTGGGATCGAATTGTTTGAATTTATTGAAACCCAATGCAAACAAAGGGTCGTTAAGGGCTGTTTGGGTGTTTTAAATTCATAAAATCTGCTTTAAATCATGTATTGATAAGGACAAAGGCCTAGAATGGTCAGAGGATCTGGCCCCAAAGCACGGACCTAATCAGGAATTGTTTTAGATTTTTTCGACAAATGTGGAACCTTCTCGTGAACCGGTCGTGGGTCGTTGTGTAGAATTTATGCATTAAATTCTATTGGTGAGTAGAGACCGGAATGGATGGAAATCGCTCACCAAGAGGAACTCACATAAAGTGTGGCCGCCACGGGATGTACCACTTGTCAAGCCAGACCGTAAAACAGAGTCCCACTTGTATGAAATGGACCAAATGTCCATTCGTTTTGGCAGAGAATTGTTGATGTGAATGGCTTGGTATGTGTGGAAATAGATAGGTTAAGACATTATTGTAATGTGTTAGTACAATGACGCAATTACTTGAATTAAATTGTGTTGTAAGCCATTGAGATGATTATGATTCGCTTCAATTGAGCTAAATCAGTGATGATTGATGCTGAATTACATGCATGTAATTGTAGTTGATTGAAAATATGCATATTGACATATTGTAAATGATTTTGAAATGGCATATCGCATTTTCATATGCACCGGGTAACCTAGAATTAGTGAGTGCATGACAAGGTATTTTCAGAAAACGATATTATTACGGGTGCGACTTCACGCACGATATTCGGAGAATTGGGTTGGGAGATGGCCAACTGATCATTTCTGATGAGACCATGACTGCTTTCGGAAGCTTACCAACCAATTCGCCTCGGAGGGTAGTCCCATATTTTTACCTAATATTTCAAGAGAGTATATTTTCAAGAATAAAAAGTTTTGTTTCTGGGAATGATTATTTTCTCATATATGGTCAAAAGTGATGAGCTGGTGAGGACTAGTGGCATGGGGTGATCATGGCACATTCAAGTAGGATCATGTATTTACTTGAGTGTGTGTTTATTTTGGAGCATTGCACTGCACTTAGGTGGAGAGTAACCCATTTAGGGTGATTCCACTACTGGCATTAGCTCACCCCGGCCGTGGGAATTATATTTTCTCAGTAATGTGGAGCGCCGAGAAGACAATTCATTTCACAGCTGCCATGATTTTACGGTCTGGGACATAACATGCATAGACCTATAGATGTTAATATATGTTTAGAGCAAAGTGTAATCAACTATTGAATTATCAGAGACAATCGAGAATAGTCAGTGATAATTGTTTTTATGAGTATTATTTACGGGCCCAAGTGGTCATATTGATTATATTGGACTATTCGGGACAAAAAGTGGTGTTTACATGAAGCTGCACTAGCAGAGCCCCGTACAAAGGAGACTCGCCCGATTTTCTAAAGTGGCGCCAACCGACCTCCACTTGTATTCCGCAGTCGACGGAAGTCAACCTGACACCCCTGCCTGGGGCGTCGCGCCTACTGGGCCTAGAGCGAGAGTGTCCCATTTCAGCACACCTTTTTGGCCTCGGCCAGCTCACTATGCCGGAAGAGGCAAGAAAGACACGCCTCTATAGTCATAGCCGACCACCCTCGTCGGAGTGGGCCAGGGGGTGGGGCCCTTACATAAGTCGTGACATTAATGGAAATTAAGGACTACAAGTGATCGATAGAGGTAGAGAGGGAGGGGCGGATGGGAGGGCTCGCTGGCGCGGGGAGGTGGTGACCGAATTGGTGGTGGCCTGCGACATGCATGGCTCGGCAGAGGCACAAGGTTGTAATGGCTGTGGCTCGGCTGGAGCCGACAAACCGCTGGAGAAGGGTCGACAAGCGGCAAGGAGGAAAACCGGTTTGCAGCTAGAGGAAGAAAAGAGAGGTAGGGTTTTGGTTGAAACCTTAGGCTTAATACCATGTAGAGAATTTGCTTAACTTTAATTAATGTGACGCCCCAAAACCCGGGGGTCCGTTGACAACCCATCAACCCGTGAATACTTCATGGACGCTTCGCAACCCGACACCACTGATGGCAACCCGCAGCCCTCGGTACAGGAACCTACCCAAATACAACCTTTCCCAAATACCACAACGACTCATGACTAATCCAAGATGCGAGTAAAATGACCACTTGGGTCCATGCATCAATACTCACAAAATATATCCCAACCAACTATATTACATGGTTCAAGAGTTAATAAGTCACTCTTAATTCAAACATATATTAAAATTTTCAATTTCTAATACATGTTATACAAAATGAATACCAAAGACATCAAAGCCACAACCCGACTTTCTTCTAAAAATCGGCCTCTAAAGAGTGCCGTCTTCTCGAACAATCCTCAGACCAAATAATGATCCTCGACAGGTGAGCAAATGCCGTAGGTGAAAATCTCCTACACGGGTTACTCCCCACCTAAGTGCACATACAATGACCCAACATAAACACACACTCAAGCAAATACATGATCCTACTTGAATGTCTACATACCCAATCCTGTGTTTCGAGTCCTCACCGACTCCCTCATGCATGCCTAAGCCAACGCGAGAAAAACATCATTTTCATTTCTTTCATGCCGTGCACTCACACCTAATTTTCTTAGGTTCCCCCGGTGCATATGAAATACATTATGCCATTCTCAAACCATACATGCCAATATATTATTTACACATATATTAACAAAATTTACATACATGCCACATGTTATTTAATTCACATCAATGACATCAAAATTAGCTCACTTGAGCTAATTACAATTCATTTCCAATGGTTTACACACAATTGTATTTTTATATAATTCCACATCATGTTAACACATTTAGTTACATGCATTAACATATTAATTCTCACACAACTCCAAACAATTCATGCTAATATATAAAACATGTATACTAATGTTTCGATAATTTAATTACAGATCATGTTATTCAATTTCAGAACTATTAACACCAAAATTAGCTCACATGGGCTAATTAACTAACTGGCAATTCATTTTGAATCACCTAAAACACACAAAATCGCACAACAATACACGCGGAATTAATGAAACCCTGGGTCGGCATCACCACGTCACACTAGGGATCTTCACTCTGCTCAAGTATTTTGAGACTCAAGAAACACTACAATCGTTTCGCACGGTCTCTTAACCATTCACATGGCTCACAGCCAAAGAATTCACAAGTAAGAGAAGACCTGCTCTTGGAGTTGTCGGAACTCCACCAAATCGGTGTCCTCGCGTAGCCCTCGCCGCGTAGAACAACTTTACTTCTTGGCCCGAAGCGAACTGACGGTCCGAACGACGAGAAATCTAGAGAGAAGCCACTCTCTCTCTTTCTAAAAACTCAAACCAGCCACCCACTACTCATTTATGCCGATTTGTGTCTCAAAAAGGAAGAAGAAGACTATTTGCTCTTTTGTCTTATACTCATTTAAACTTTTCATTAATTCCACTTGTGTCCCCTCATTTAACTATTTGATTTTTTTGACACATGGCTTAATCTAAGCCATTCATCTCCATCATCTCACTAATCATGCAACATGTGTCACATGGGTACATGTAGTAGGTAACTTTTGTCACATCACATGTCTCTCAAACCCATTTTACGGCACCTGACATCCGGTGCCTCGAAAACGTGAAATTTCTCGACTGTCTCTAATTCGACGTGGTAAATAGATTTTCGCGAGACGCATTCCAACTGAAGTCCGCTTTTGTCATCTCGAGATCTAGAAAATTTTGGATTTTTGACCAAAATTACCATTTTGCCCTTCGGTCGAAAAAAATTGATTTTCAAGCCACAATTAAAGAATAATGTTTGCTTATATAAGCAATTATAAGGATAATAGAGTAATTAAATGAATAAATAAAGCAATTCAAAATTTAATAATGTTATCTCTTATACGAAGGACGGCGTTGACTCCAACCCTAATTGTTTCCTAGAAAGTGGAAGAAAGTAGAAGAGAATCATCGTAGAAGGTGGGAAAATTTAGGGTTTAAAGAATGGAAGTTAATGGCGTCGGCAAAGCCGGTGGTGGCTGTCATCAGATAGAAAGAGGCCTTAGCCTTGGCTGGAAGTTGGTTTGTCATTCCTTGAAGATAATCTGGGTAGTAATGCATGTAGTCTAAACTCTGAAGTAAAAGAAACTTCTTGAAAAATAGAGCACGGATTTTTAACGTTTTAAGACAACTTATTTGAAAATAAATACCTTTTATAAGTGCCAATAAGAACTAGCTCAAGTGGTTAAGAGCTCACCCTAGCATAAAGAGGGGAGGGATCCAAGCTTCGTGTCCTAGTGAGTACAAATTTGTAATTATCATAATATTATAATGAAATACAAAATGAATAGTTGTCCGAAAAAACTTTTATAAATATGTTTCTTTTTTAAATATTTGGTTTAAAGATATCAAATACCCTCAAATTTATGAATCTAACATCTCCCACGTGTTTTTTGAAAAATAATTCATCTATTTCATATATTTACATTGTCATTTCTAAGAAGGGTTATTTTTGTAAGAAAATAAGAGGGACATTTTTGTTAAAATGAGGCTAAAAGTTAATGAAGAGTTAGATTTTCAAAGTTCATTAATCAAATCACCCTTTCTTTTTTGTGTTTCACCTTACTTCTTTCTTCCTTTTATTATTATCTTCGAACCATATGCTTCCAAAAAAATATTATAAAGTAATTTTATTATATTTGATTTTATTCTGAAAAACATAAGAATAAAAAAGTATGCTTAAATTAGTTATTAATAAAGAAAAACTCAAAAACCAATTATCCATATCCTCATTAATAAAAATTCAATTTATTATGCGAAATAGTTGAATTTATTCAATTTTCTAATATAACTTGATGGGGATTTGATAAATCAACTAAGTATCCCACTCGCCGTCCGATAGAGCAATGGGTCCCCGTCTCGCCCATGTCCTTCCATAGCACCAAACAGAGGTCTCGACTCATGAAATTCAAAACATGGATTTGGAAAAATAGGAAGCCCATACACGGCCAATAACCCATATCCTTCTAATAACAAGATAGAACATTCTGAAGATATCCTACTCATTCAATCAAGTCCTATTATAAAAGGAAGAAAAGCAATAAAAGATCATAAGTTGAGATTCCATCGAAAGGAAGGAGATTATTCCAAATAAACTCTTGACTAATCCATTATAAATCTAAGGTCAATTATATGAGGAAACATACCCTCCAATGGGAAAGACCCCGAGTCACCTTCCAAACTGGATCAATATCCACTATAAATACAAGGCCACTCCACCACTGAAAGGTACGAAAAACCGACGCCAATACTAAGCAACCTCCACATTCTCTCTTCGCTCTCAGGAAGAAATCTGACTTAGCACGGAGCGTCCCACAAGCCCCTCGCCGGCCCTTCTCCTTCGATTCTCAGGAACGGTCGCATCTGCAGCTAGAGATCAAAGATTGGCAAAGAATCTTAACTCAGCCTACAAACGACCCGGGCATCTTCCTGCTTCACCAACAATAGCCTCGGCCCCAACCCGGCCGACCCCCAAGACGCCTTCCACCCAGCCTGGGCTTGAACAAAAGCATCACTGGCGCCTACCAGGAACGAGCACCATAAACATAACCGATTCTCGCGATCGATGGTATCAACAGAAAACATACAGAGCAACACTAATCCACCGAGGATGCGAATCTGCCTGTGCGATATGAACGCAGATTCCCGACGGTGGAAACGATGCGAGCCAATACAAATTAGCGGGAAGGCCACTGCCAATCCGCCGGTCTGGTAGAAGAACTGAGCGCCTACTGAAAGTGTGATGACAACACTCAACAGAAACACTCAGAAACCCAGAAGGCTACAACCTCCCTCCCCCGAAGAACAACTTGGTCGCGACATTCCTCAGCACTGGGGCAGAGTGAGTCCAGTCGCCAGGGGCATAATCACAGCTGAAGCCCCACGTGAGGGGGAAAACGGTTATGCCCCGAGGCGCTGCGGAACGGGCGCCAATCACCTCAACTAGAAGCAAGGGAACGTGGGAGCAAGAGGTTAAAACCTTCAACAAGAGCCTCATCCGGGCTGAAGGAAGTGGTGAAGGCTGGACGGTTCCGATACTATGGATACCTTGGTGCAAAGAAACACCTCCCTTCATAGCCGGTGGTGTCGACTTTCCCCTTCCAACTAAATTCGTAATGTCTCGTAGAAACATTCGATGGAATCAAGATCCTGGCCGATCACCCCAATACTTACAAAATCGATGGCGCCGCATGGGTATTTAACTGCGGCGATGCGGTGGCTTTACTAAGCTCAAGGGGCCAGCTTTGGCCCGGTTCAACAGGAATTCCCTTCATCTATCTCGGCTATTCGTGGAACTAGTCGCTATGCCGCCTCCCCACTTCATCGGAGCTAGACGCATTAAAGCCTAAATACCATCTATTGACCATCAAACAAGGATCGCAGGAAAGTTTGAAATCATATGTACAAAGATTCAACGCCGAGTCCTTGAAGATAGACGTACTCCGACGGTAATCTCCGGCCGTCATACCTTTCATCGCCGGGTCAAGGTACAATCAAAGCGACTGGAGTTTTCTATCTCGAAGAACCCTCAAGCTAGCATGGTCGAGGTCCTCGCCAAAGCAGAAAAGTACATTAACGGCGAGGAGGCCCTCATATCAAAGAGGGAGAGCTCCTCCGCCCGCAAAGAAAAAGGGACGACAGTATTTACAATGGTACTGTTCCAAGAGATAGCACATCAAAAGGAAATCCCCGTGCACAGACTTGCCGATCCCTAAAAAGGAGAGGAGTCTCGTGAGACCGTCACAGCCAATCGCAACCGAGGACGTAATTTACACATCCGTCACAAAGCTTCACTCCACTAATCCGCCCGCCCCACAAGTCCCGCAATGCAGGCGCGAACGAGCACCTCGAGATGGCCAACTCAGATGAAGTCAGATCCCGCGGCAAGGGATAACACCGGTGACGTAGTTCCATTGTGACTATGGCATCACTCCGACAACTCCAGATAATAACTAAGAAGAGAAATAGAATATTTGATACAACGCAGATATCTCCCAATGTTTACATCCTCCCAGTAAACCAAGCTCGTAATCAAACCAAAGTCGCCCAACCATAACTCCCTGCCTGTACCAATCACACCTCTGTAACTGCTTCAAAGACCAATGTACTCGGGAGAACCACGTGATCTGGAGGATTTGGCTGGAGGAGAGAATCTAGTTCTGGCCAACACCTACGAGCATAAGATCACCGCATGGGGGAAATACAAGATCTAAATTACTACCTGACGACACTACCATCATGTTTCTCCGACTCAGATCCGAAGGGTCAAGACTTACGACGACCACGTAGTGTTCGCGTAATCAGGGCCAATACAACTAAAGGCTCATCGAGTTTTAATTGATAATGGAGTTCGTCGACATCATCTTCGCTACAATTTCTTCGATAAATGGTATTGAAGAGACAAGCTAGACCATAGCACACATATGCGGGATTTTCGTGAGAGAAGGTGTTACCGTTGGCTCGATTCAACTCAGGCCGACTCGGAGAACCCCCACAGTAACGACGACAAAGAAGGTTCCTTATAGTGGACGCCCGTCACCCTATAATATCGTTAGAAGACCCTCCTCAACGTGACAAAAGCCATCCCTGCAGCTACTCACATGATGATCAAATTCTAACAAAGGAATGGAGTCTGGATCATTCGAGGGAGATCACTGGTGGTCAGTGGGAACGCCACACGTACCTCCATGAAACAAAGAGCAAGCTGACAGAAGTATAGATCGAAAGCTTGACATGCGTGACGAGGTACTCACTCGTCTCGAACCCTCAGAGGAATTGAAACCAATACTGGATGATTCGACCCCGAACATCTCGCTACATCTGGATCTAAATTAGCTAAGACCTCAAGAGCCTACCTACCCGCCGAGATGCAATAGAGATGTTTTTGCATGGAAGCAGTCATACATGGAAGGAATCGACCCCACAATAATCAATTACGATTGAACACCAACCTCCTTAAACCGTCAAGCAAAACGCCAAGTTTCTCGCACTGCAAAGGCAAAAGGCCATCAATGAGAGGTCTAAAGCTCTTCCGCCAGGAGCACACAGAGGTGGAATACTCCAGTGGCTAGCTAACGCGAATGGTCAAGAAAGCTAATGGCAAATGGCGACTGCGACGACTTCACCAACATAAACAAAGCGGCCCGGGCGACGTGCCCCACGAGAATTGACCTCATCGTGGACGCCACCTGGCCACGAATCCTCGCGGCGATGCATTTTGCCACAACCAGATCATCAAGATGGACCCCGACATGACTGAAATGACTTCGCTCGGTCACGCGACAAGGAACCTATCATTCGTAATGCCGCCAAACAAAAATGCAGGGCGACCTACCAGATTAGCAGAATCTGATGTTCAAACAAATAGGAACAACAATGGAGGTGTACATAGACGAAATGCTCGTGAAGTCCATCAAATCCGATTCTCCATGTCGCCCGAATCTCTTCTCCTGTATGCTCCAGATCCCGAGGAATTATAACATGAGGCCGAACCCTACTAAATGTGCCTTCTGTCAAATGGAGTTTCGTTTGTAGTTAACCACAAGGGAATTGAAGCGAATCCAGACAAAATAAAAGCATTGATCGACATGCCATCGCCTTCAAGAATAAAGGAAGTCGAAGTCCAAATGGGCTGACGTGAAGGATCAGTAGCCTTTGCCGCTTCGCATCCCGAGCGAGTGATAAATGCCGCCCTTCTTCTAAGTTCTCAAGAAAGCTCACGGACGGTAGCGGAGAGGCATTCAGGCGTTAAAACGCATTCCGAAATTCTCCCCATTCTAAGAAGTCCTCACAAGGGAACTACTCACTTTGTACTTAGTCAGACAAACTCTCTCAACCGACTGGTCAAACAAAGAGCGAGTCCAAAGACCAAAGGTATTATCAAGTAGCTCTGCTCTCATGAGGGGGGAGGAGGGGTACCCGAGAATGGAAAAATTGATATTAGCACTGGTGACTCAAGAATGAAACTTCGAATTCTATTTCCAGCTCACACCATAAGTCCCAACAATATCCAATGAAGCAAAAATACACAAACCGTAAACTCCTGAAGGGGTCAAGAAGGGGCCATAGAGCTGCTTAGCCTGATGATCGCATATGCTAAAAATCGCTATAAAGGGACAGTCCTAGCCGAATTTCGCCACAGAATCGTCCGATAGAACTCAACGAACCCACCTGCCCGTAAGACCCACCTCCCGACATGGAAACCTTCAGAAGCGGGAGCCTCAAATGCACTGCAGCGAGGTGCCCACATCGACCCCACCTAAGGGATGTATTACTGAATATGCACTCAGGTTTAGGTTCCGCACTTCCAACAACGAAGCCGAGTACGAGGCCGTCATATGTGCCCCAATCTCGCCCATTCACAAAAAAATCCACCAACTAGAGGGTCTACAAAGGACTCCCGCCATGGCCTTACGCATCAAGGTGCCACAATGCCAAAGCCAAACGATGGTTCATATCTCCAAAAAGTCCGTGATTTGCTAAAGAAATTCAGGTTGCCCGTGTCAGCACGTCCCTGCAGCAGAATTCTCGAGCCGACGCCTTGGCAAAATTAGCTACAAAACTTCAGGAAGATCTAGGCATGTCAAAGCCTATCGAATACTTGGAGGAATCCTCTATCGATCCTTATAGCAGGGTGGTCGCTCCCGTAGAATCCACAGGCCGAAATGATGGATCCCATTCGGGGATTATATTAATGACTTTAACCCTACCGCATCGACCCAAAGAAGCGCTAAGATAAGAGCTGAGGTCTTCCTGTGTTTACCAACCACAAGGGAGCCTTTACAAACGAGGATTCTTCACACCTTCCTAAAATGCATCGCGGAAGACACGTAGTACGTAAGCAGGGAAGTACACGAGGGCATATGCGGAACTGGCATCGTTCGAACGCTAGCGTGCAAAGCTGAGACAAGGATACCACCGGGCCTACAATACTTAAAGACGCGACCGACCTAGTCAGAAACGCAAGACCGCCAGAGCATGCCAAAGTATCGCGCTCCCGCCGAGCCTTTAACATCAACACAGCCGCCCTTTCAAAGAAATGCTGGTTCGACATATTGGGACCCCTACCCGTCGGCAAGGGCCAATGCAAATTCATCATTGTCGTAGTGGACTATTTCACCAAATGGGCAGAAGCCGAGCCTTTAGCCACAATTACGGAGCAAAAAATACGTAATTTCGTATGGCGTGCCATTATAGGCAGGTTTGGCATCCCAAGAGCCCTGGTATCAGATAATGGAAAACAATTTGACAACACCAAATTCAGGGATTTTTGTGCCGAGCCTGATCAAAAAATTATTACCCTCACCAAGACACCTCAATCAAACTGACAGCCGGTGTCACCATCGTAACCCTTAAAGCCGCTTGAAGACCAAGCCGAAGACCCTAAAGGGGTCGGGGGTAGAACACCTCGAGGTAATAAGGCATACGTGACGACACTAAGTCGCAACTCCTGAGACCCCATTCGCTCTAAATTTCGCACCAAGCAAGAAACTCACGAGGCTCCAATAAAATCTCCTAGAGTCAGCTAGCATCGTATGGCAACAGACGAGGCCCCGTCCGAACTTGGAACTCGACGAAAAACGCGAACCCGGGTTCAACAACAGACTGAGAGTACCAAAGGAAGATGCCTGCATGGCAACTGTAAAGTCAAGCCCCCGGTTACCTGCCGTGGATTTGGTCCTAAAGAAGCTCCACCAAGCAAGAAAGAACCCAGCTCTATGGAAAGTTAGGCCCCAACTGAAGGTCCTATATAATAGCACGAGTCAGTCAGACTGTGCACTGGTATGGAGCTCCAAACAGAGGAGGGAAAATTTTACAACACACATAATGCAGCATCTCGGTTGCTTTTACCGTGAGGCACGGCCGTTATATCGAATTATTTATCTGCGTGGACTTAATGAACACTGTTAGTTACGATATCCAATGATTTGATATACATTAACACGGAAAGTTCAGAACAAAAAATCACTTATCAGCCAGAATGATTCATAATCAAGGATATCCGAATTTATATTCATATTCGTAATTCGCAAGGTGAGGTGAGGAGAAGAGTGTGAGGCGATAACAGTGAGGTGACGTAGAAAGAAGAAGAAGCATGAGAAAGTCGTGTTAAGAAAGAAGAGAGAAAAGAAAAAGAAGAGAGCAGAAGGTAAAGGAGGAGGAAGAAGAAAAAGATAGGTCAGAGAGTGCGGTACGTAAGATGCACCGCCTCTCCGACCGCATCCCCCCTAGCCAAAGCCAGAATAACATAACCCCATAAAAGGAGGGGCTAGGGAAAACACAACTCCCACACTTGGAGACCCGTAAAAGTCGTCCAAAGGCATCGAGGAGCTCCAACCATAGGGCCAACATCGAGCATCCATCCCATAACTCCATCCACCCACCGAGAAAAGCAGACTTCCAAAAGCGTAGAACATAGAGGCAAATGTAACCAATTACTTATAAAGAGGCCGGGCGCATTGGAAAACTCACGCAATCTCCGAATTCTCCATAAATCAGCATTAATGACGGCTCGCCCCTTTTCGAGGACACACGAGGCAGTTTAGTTCACCAAAGCTCTTCACACACTGAAAATCATACGAGGCATCATCGGCGCCTCAGAGCCCGCTTGCTCACTTTGACGATCCTCCTCTACTCGAGACAGCCACACCGCCTCAAGAGTCGACCAACAGCTACATCGCCTATCTCACACACCACCAAGGCCCCGGGGCCGCCAGGAGCCCGCTTGCTCACTTGACGAGCTCCTCTACTGCACAGCCACGCTCAAGAGCCGACCGGGCCAGCAAATCGCCATTCGGGCTTGAACGCCACTAAGGCCCCGCCAGATCACTGCTCACTTTGACGAGCCTCCTACTCGCACAAAGCCACGCCGCCTCAAGAGTCGACCACCAGTTACATCGCATTCTGGCCACGCCACTCGCGCCCCAAATACTGGAGCCTGGGCCAAGCCACTTCGAATGAAATTCCTCTAATTGCACAGCCATGCTGCCTCAAGAGTCAGACCAGCTCAGGCTACATCGCCATTCGGCTTGAAGGCCACCAAGGCCTCAGCGCCAGAAGCCCAATAGCTCTACCTGACGAGCCCTTCCAAACCCGAAATTTCCACCGACGAGCCCCTATTTACATGGACGAGCTCTCGCACAACCACGGATGAGCCTCTTCCCAATAAATTTCCACCCGACGAGCCCTTCCAAACGGCTCTACCTGACGAGCCCCTATTATTTACATGGACGAGCTCTCGTAACAGTCTACCTGACGAGCTCTTCCCAATGGCTATACCCGACGAGCTCCTCCAAACAACTCTACCTGACGAGCCCTTCACTGCACTTCAAACAGACGGGCTCCTTCCTACTATTCACATTGACGAGCCCTTCACTGCATATCAGACAGACGGGCTCCATCCTACAATTCCTATTGACTAGCTCTCCTCAACCTCAGACACTGAGCCCACTATTCGCTGACGAGCCCCTTCACCGCACATCTGATGCACGGGCTCCTTCCTACAAATCCTATCGACGAGGTCTCTCCTCAACTAAGACCGACGAGCTCCTACTATTCACTTTGACGAGCCTTCATCAGACATCCGACAAGACGGCCCTCCTACTATCTTCACATTGACGAGCCCTTCACCATACATCGATGTGACGGCTCCATCCTGGCTAATTCCTAATATCGACGAGCTCTCCTCAACTCGCACTGACTAGCCCACACTATTCGCTCAAGAGCTCCTTCATCAAGATTTAAACATACGGGCTCCTCCCTACAACTCCTATTGACGAGCCCTTCACTGCACTTCAAACAGACGGGCTCCTTCTTGCAATTCCTATTGATGAGCCCTTCATTGCACATCGGACAGACGGGCTCCTTCCTACAAATCCTATTGACGAGCTCTCCCCTCAACTAAGACGGACGAGCTCCTACTACTCATTCTGACGAGCCCTTCACCCGCATATCGGCGTATGGCCCCATCCTACAATTCATATTGACGGCTTCTTCCCCGGAGCATGGACGAAGTTCCCACCGGCTCATCCCCGACGAGCCCTTCACCGCCCTTCGAAGGGATCGCCCTACTTACCATTTTCATCGACGAGCTCTTCCCATCACCAACACGGGCGAGCCCTACTTCACGACTCTTCGATGAGCCTCACCAACATCCTAATAACGAGCTCTACTCGCTCCAACCATTAATATCTCACTAATAAACAGGTCGTACAAATTTAAACTGTGTCAACACCCGTAAGACAGATGACGTAGCCGTGCCCAACCCGATGAGCCCCAATTTACTCAACCGCACACTGGGGAACCAAAGGCCTAAACAAGATAGTATACGAATTTCTTAACGATACAACGAAATCATAGACCTCAATTCAAAGTATATACAGCTTCAAGAAAAAGAATAAAGATATTCTACCAGAACACTAATTTCCAAAAAATGAATGTTTATCGAAAAGAGGGCTATTATTGCATCGTCTCTGTGCCCAACAACAAAAAAAAAAAAAAAAGAAAAAAAGAAAAGAAAAGGAAGTCGACATCGAGCTACAAATGAATCCCTGATCTCAGATCGACGATACACCCAGAAGGGGCCTCAATAGGAGCACCAGTTCTCGGAATGGTCTGTGCTGAAGACCGCCTTCATCACTGGGAGGTCAAATCAAATCCACTCAGACGCGCGATGGCCTTCGCTTGAAAGCCGCCGAGCCACCGGTCACCCAGCACTAGCTTGGTCTCGCAATTGCTCTGATAACTCATCCCTTTGAGCATTGAGCAACCACTGTGACATCTTGATGAAGATGCACCGCATAACCCACTGACACTCTCGCTCGGTAGTCTTGATAAGTTTACAACTTGGGAGGACTCTCATGTGAAGCGATCTCAACAACACCTTGCCCTCTGAAACATGACCAGACTGATTCGGCTGTTTTTCTTAATCATTCAAATCACGGTGACAGCGTAGCTCGCTGAAAGATCATTGCTCACCTCGGGAGGTGAGGAGTTCTTCCTAACCAGTTGAAGCTCACTCTGGACAGACTTCAGCCCCTCCCGAGTCTCGACCAAATCATTTCTGCGACTGAAGCTACGCCCAGAGCCTCCGGCTTCGCCCTCAGTCGTTGTCAAGCGGCTCCGGACCTCGTCTTCTCTACTTTCAGCCCGAGCACGAGCCGATGAAGGTTGCTTCAGATCAGACTTAAGCCGCTCTATTTCTTCAGTCATATGCTGCGCGTCTGCGGCTTCGGCCCTTCGAAGTGTGGGAAGCCACGCCCATGCTCTCATCCGGTGATCTTCACATGTCTTTCATTTAATTTGGCCTTATCGGCCAGGCCCTTCAAATGAGTGACGGCCTGCATATCAAACATGAAATCAGTGCTCGGCACAGAACCAACATGGAAGTAAGCACTACTATAGACTTGAGCAACCCTGAAAGATAAAGCGAGCTTTATGTTCGCGACCCCTTCGACCTCCGACATCGGACTCGGGAGGATGGATGAGATGGCTCCTGTCGCGAACTTGGGGTTAGAGAGCAAAGAATCCTTGACTACACCAGCTTTTTGTTTCGATTTCTTTCTCTACCATATTTGGACACCAGGGGGAGCCCGATATCGTTCAGCGAAAATAAACTCGTACGAAGGACCAACCTTACTAGGTCCCACATTCACAGCATGCCTGACAGCAGACCTGAGGTAATCCGACCCCTTCGGATACTTAATCAGATTTATTTTCTTTTTACCCTTACCCAAAGGAAGGGGAGGCGCCTCAGGAGCATTTTGAGGTCCGGCGGGGATCGGACTAACGGAAACATCCTAGCACTTGGGACCCAGCGCAGTGAAGAATCATAAACGATACGCAAAGAAGAAGAACGACTTGGACCCATGACATAAGCAAACAGTATAAACGAAATACAGACGACCAAACCCTAGAGCCTCGTCGCCTGGCAAAAGAGTGCGAAGAGGCGGAACACGGCGGAGCCCAGGAATGAGAGGAAGAAGGAAAAAGCCAGGAAAAAGACCCGACAAACAAACGAAGGAAAATCCGTGAAATACAAGAACACCAAGAAATATAAAGACAAAGAGTGAGGAAGTTATAAGGCGGAGGAATTCCAAAACGGGAAGGTCGACAAGATGCAGGAAAGCAAAGGTATGAAAAAACAAGCGCGAAACTGAAGGCCATCATTCACGCACCCGTATGGCCGGCGGGCGGGTTAATCAATCCACATCCAAGCAAACCGCGGAAATAACAGCACGTCGCGGGTTAATCCACGTACCCGCCTTGATGGAATACACAAAGAATTTGAGAGCGACTGGTGAGTTGAGAATTGGACCAAACATCCCCTTCCTTGGCCCAGATAAGTAATAAGTCTTGCATGTGTCCTTCCATAGCAGCCCAAACAGAAGGCCGGCTCATTAGGCCCAAAACATGGATTTGGAAAAATAGGAAACCAGCCACGGCCGGTCAACCATGTCACAGCTGTGGGAGAGGAAGAGAGAGAGAGAGAAGAGAAGAGAGAGAAGAAGAAGAGAGAGAGAAGAAGAAGAAGATGGACATTCCTTAAAGATATCTACTCGTCGATCAAGTCCTATTATAAAGGGAAGAAAAGGCGATAAAAGATCATCAGTTGGACATTCTCCCGATAAAGGAGGATTATTCAAATAAACTCCTTTGACTAATCCATTGCTAAATCTAAAAATTACGACTATATGAGGAAACATACCCTCAATGGGAAAGACCCGAGTCACCGTCAGCCCGGATCAATATCCACTATAAATACAAGGCCACTCCACCCTTTGAAGATGCATAAAAACCGGCCTTGATATAAGCGCTCCGTTCTCTCTTGCTCTCGGGAAGAAATCGACTTGGCTTCGGAGCGGCCTGGTAACCCTCGCCGGCCTTCACTCCTTCTGATTCTTCTTGCGGAACGTGCATCGAGCCGGAGATCCAGCATTGCGATAATCTAACCCGACCCAACTGACCGGCATCTTCGGTCGATGACAATGACCTCGGTCCCGACTGGCGACCACTTGCGCTCCATTGATTCGATTGAACAAAAGCATCATCATAACTCAAGTCTAAAATGTGTTGAAAAATAAAGACGGTTTATTTTATAGTGATATGTCAATTGTTGCATTAAGTGATGCACTAGTGACTAGATTGAGATCTACCAAGGTTTGTATCATCAATGAAAGCCAAGAAAACTAAATTACAATAGATTTAAGAAGATAAACCATCACACACGCAAGGAAACAAGAGATTGTTTACGTGGTTTGGCAAAAGCCTACATCCACGAGGCTGATAAGCCTAGATGCAAGGAATTCCATTATATATCAATAAGGTTATATGTTGGTCTTATGTGAGACAAGGCTACTCCTTTCTCACAACTGTCTTTTCCTAACTCTCTTATAATGAAACATGGAAATAAGCTCATCTTATTTCCCCATACAACAACATTTGAACTTGTAGCTGGCTTCGGGTCGTTGATGTGCGTCGGCTTCTGAAAAACTTGTGGATGTCGAGTGACCCGAATGCTCCTTTATTAGAAGTCAATTTACGAGATACGTAATTTTAACAAAGTGGACCGAGTTTCCTTTGTATGGGAGCTCTACCCAAAATACAACATACAAAAATAGTAACATGGCCCATCAGGGGTAATATAATCAATGACCCTCCAGGGTCCACTAATGAGTAAAATGATAGAGATGCATTTATCCATGTTCATTTAAAACATTCAAAATTATATTTAAAACAATCCCATAAGAATTTAATTACGATTCTTTTACAGAAAGCCAAACTAGAACTAGTTTGTTCCAAGCATCGTTACAAAAATGAATACAAAGCCACAACTCAATTTTCTTTACAACTGCGGCCTCGAGTGAGTGCCGTGCATCGGTGTACTCCCTGTACCTGAAATGGGGGTCTCATAAAGGATGAGCTACACCCAGTAAAGTAAACTCCTACAGAGGCTATTCCCCACCTAAGTTCACATGCAATGTTCACTCAACATTTCACATTCACATTCCAACAAGAACATGCTAATTCTATATGGAATCCTACATGTCATGCCATGAAATGAGATGCGACTTATCATGTACCATGCGCTCGAGTCCTCATCGACTCCCTCACACAACGCCTAAGTCCATGTGTGATAAATCGTCATTTTGGATGACATCCAATGATCAATTTTCAAAACAAATTTCATTTGTTTATAAATCAAAAGCTTTTTGGATGATACATCACAATGATCATTTTTCATTCCAAATCATGCGCCTTTATGTGGGTAGTGGATTTTTGGTGTCGCACCACGGGCTTCGCAAACCGAGACACTTTTACGGCCTTTCATCGCCGAGGACTATGTTTGACCATAATTGACGGGTCTTTCTGTGACACCCCAAAGGCCGGGGTGTCAAGTTGACCTGCTCGTCGACAGCGAAACTGCTAAGTGAATGTCGAATTGGCCAGGCATCTCTCCATAATCGAGGCGAGTCTCAGCATAGGGAGCTCTGCAAGAACAAACACAATCTGAACAATCCAATATAATACATAATATGAGTAAAAGCATTACATAGGCCTGAATAATACTCATCCAAATCATTCCCAACTAAAAAGTTTACTCTTTTACAACATATATTAAAATTCTAGAATTCTAATACATGTATACATCATAAAACCAAAGCCACAACCCAGCTTTCTTCTAAAGCGGCCTCTATGATGAGCAGATCTCTGGGTGCGCTCCTTATTTACTTGAAATAATAAGTTCCTCGACAGGGCTAATGCCCAGTAGTGGAATCACCCAAATGATTTACTCTCCACCTAGTGCATATACGAGTAACTCATATAACCACACATTCAAGCAAATACATTGATCCTACTTGATATCTATTATTAACCATGTACAGTCCTCACCGACTCATAACACCTAAGCCATGTATGAAAAACATTATTTTCAAACAAAGGTATTTGTCTTTAATTATGGACAACCCTCCGATATAAGTATTGGACCGACTCCGATTATCTATTTAGTGGACAACCCTCCGATGTATATCAATTAAGCCAACTCCGACGATTGATATTTTATATGGACTACCCTCCGATATTGTAATTATTAGTCAATCCTTCGAAACCACTCTCTCAATAAACCACCTTATGCACTCACTCCTATCGTTCTAGGGTGCCCCAGTGCATATGGAATGCATGATGCCAATTCCAATACAATTTATATAACACATGCAAATATATAATCATGCATATATTCACATAATTTAAATCACACAAACATGTTATGTAATTTCACAATCCATTACACCAAAAATTAGCTCGCATGAGCTAATTAACAACTACGAGCAATTCAATTTGAATTACTAAACCAAACACATTATTTCACAAAATTTATTTCGTGAACACTATTCATGTGAATAGTGAAACCCTCGGGTTATTGTACACGTCCAAATACCCAATATCGGTTTCACCTTATGAACCCCGGTGTATAGCCATTTGGGGGCCTCATACACATCACGATCGATTTATTTCTAAATTTTACGATCAACAACCCAAACAGCCCATGGACAGTCACGGACTGCACCAATGGGTTTCAAAATTTTCTAACAATTCGATTCCAAGATTTGGGGCCAAGTCAGCGGCCCGTTCAGGCCTCGAAGCAGAACGGCTGTCATGTAACTAAGCGAAGTGTAAAACCAACTAGGATAAAACCCCTACCTCACGGAGTTGTTCGAAACTCCTTAAAACCGGAGCCCACACGTAGGCCTCTCTGCGTAGAACAACTTTCCTTCTTGCTCTGAAGAATTCCGACGGTCGGATCACCCGCAAATCTAGAAAGAAGCTTGATACTCTCTCACTAAAACACAAAAATGGCCACTGCATCTCCTCCCCACGTTTTGGCTTCTTTTTGCATATGTAGGAGATGACACTATTTACAATTTCGTCTTATTATCATTTAAAACAAATTCTATAATGCCATCTATGTCCCAAAGCCTGGATTTTCGACATTTGGCACTATCTCAGCCGTCCATTTCCATCATCTCTCTACTCATGCAACATGTGTCACATGAGTACTTGTTATTGGTGACTTTTTTCACATCACAAGTCATTTTCCGGCATTCGATACTCGATGCCTCGAAAAATGTGCAAATTAAGGCGTCTCGAATTCGACGAAGTCGGCGTGGTAGCTAGATTCCTTGAGGCAATTCAACAGTGAAATCCGTTTCATCATCCGAGATCTAGAGAATAAATTTCAGATTTTTAACCGAAATTACGATTTTACCATTTTTCCAGAAATTGGAAATTTCTCGGGTCTTACATTCTCCCCTCCTTAAAAGGAATTTCGTCCCGAAATTCTGGACAATCACAACAAAACACATGCATATGCAACGTGCGCTCTACCATGCATGTAAACTAGTCATTTACATCTTAAACAACTAGATCACGTACCTTCATCCCTAAACAAGAAGGGATAAGTGGCCCGCATCGTGTCCTCGCGCTCCCACTTTGACTCCTCCACTCTATAGTGCCGCCATAGCACCCTCACTAGCCTCACGGTCTTGCATCGCAAAACTTGATCATGGCTATCCAAAATACACACTGGTCCCTCCTCGAAGGTTCCATCAGCGCCAACCTCAATATGTCCCCAATCCACCACATGAATTGGATATGGAGTATATTTCCGGAGCATGGAGACGTGAAATACCTCGTGGTTTTGACATCTTTGGCGATAATGCCAGCCCCAGTACGCCGCGGTGCCTGCAGCACTGAGTATCTCGAAGGCCCGATGAACCTCGTGATAGCTTCCGCGCGGGCAGGCCACTCCCTCATAGGCATCACCTTCCAAGAGACGTGATCCCCAACCTCAAACTCTGGGGTCGACGTACATGCACGCATAGCTCTTACGCCGGCTGGTAGTGAAGAGCATTTGTCCTATCAAGCTGGCTTTCTCGGAGGTGTCTCTAATCAGATCAGGACCAGTGATGGAGCTCTCTCCCACCTCGATCCAACATAACGTTGATGCACGCGGCCTCCCCCCCTCATACCTCCTGCAGGTACCATCTATATACTCGATAACTGTGTGTGCGTGAGTCCACTAAAACAGAGTGCTCTTCCCAGCTACCCTTATGATCCAGGACGCATGCTCGTAGCATGTCCTCTAACACCTGTATAGTCCTCTCAGACTGACCATATGTCTGTGGGTGGAAAGCTATACTCATGGTCAGCCGTGTGCCCATATCCTTTTGGAAACTCTTCTAAAAGTGCGCCGTAAACCTCGGGTCCCTATCCGACACTATGGATGCGGTACTCCGTAGCAATTAGGACTATCTCTCGAATATCTGGCTGGCGAGAGATCTCTCCAATGTGAAGGTTATCCGCATGGCTAGAATATGTGCTGACTTCGTGAGCAGGTCTACTATCACCCATACGCATCATGTCTTTGCGGCGTCCGTGGTAAATTGGTGCCAAAATCCGTAAGTGGCGTGCTCCCACTTCCCACTCAGCCGTCGATGGCTGAAGTAGCCACTGGCGGCTGCAGTGCTCAGCCTTAGCTGGCGACACATGAGAGATCATCGCACAAAGTCCCCTACATGTCTCCTACGTTCCGCTCCCGATAATGCGACGACGAAGATCTGGTATATCACCGTGCCACACAGATGCATGGCAAATCGAGGCGGTGAAACTCCTGATAATCTCCTCTCTCCAATCGATCAAGCTGGGGAACCACTACTACATCCCTATATCGAAGACGCTACCTGTACTGCGTGGACGGTTGACCCTCGTCACCCGATACTGAATGTAGGTCCACGGAGTGGACACTATCTCTGCGTCGACAGAACTCCAATCACTACGCTCACTTGAGACGGTGTAGCCATAAACTCCCTAATTACCTTGTGCCGCTCGTTTGTCTTGTGTCCAAATTGTCCAGCGTAGTCTGAACTGCGCCACTCCCCGGGAAGCTATACTATGATACTCCTCATGACTTATTGAGTGCATCAGCCACCACATTGCCTTACCCGGGATGGTAATGCAAAGTGAAATCATAATCCTCTAGGAACTCCATCCATCTGCGTTGCCTCATATTGAGGTCATTGCGTGGCTCTTGAGACTTTTATGGTGCAGTACACACCTCAGAACTCCTCTCCATATAAGTAGTGGCGCTAAATCTTCAAAGGCGAAGACTACGACGCCAACTCCATGTCGTGTGTGGGGTAATTCTGCTCATGATTCTTCAACTGACGGGAACCATAAGCTACTACCCTCCCGGACTGCATCAAAACACATCCTTGTCCGGCCCTCGAGGCATCACAATACACTGTGTACCCCTGTCCCTTGTCTGGAACTATCAGGATAGGAAATGAAGTAAGTCTCCTATTCAACTCCTGGAAGGCCTCCTCACATCGGTTATCCCAATCAAACTTGACCTCCTTAAAAATTCGACCTAAGTCATGGAATCTTCGCTAATCGGGAGAAATCCTCAATGAATCTCTTGTAATACCTAGCCAATCCTAAGAAACTACGTATCTCGAAGACTGACTTCGGTCTCTCCCAACTCATCACGACCTCAACTTTCTCTAGGTCGACTGACACTCCTGATGCTGACACCATGTGTCCCAAAAATCTCACCTCAGTAAGCCAAAACTCACACTTACTAAACTTGATGTATAGTTGATGGTCTCTCAAAAACTGTAAAACGATCCTCAAGTGATACTCATACTCCCATTCTGACCGGGAGTAGATCAAAATGTCATCCACGAAGACTACGACAAACTGGTCTAAATAGGGTTGGAATACCCTATGCATGAGATCCATGAATGCTGTTGGCGCATCCGTCAATCCAAAGAAGGGCATCAGCATGGCTTCAAGTTCCATGTGACGTCTTAGGAATATCACCTCCCAACCTCGGTGATGGTAACGATCGAAGGTCTATCTTGGGTAGACTCGCTCTCAATGATCAAACAAGTCATAAATCCTCGGTAAGGGTTATCGATTCTTGATCATAACCACATTCAGCGCATGCGTATCAATGCCTGATCGAAGGGTCTTGTCATAACTGTAGCAAAATAGAAGCTGACGCCAGTGAGTAAAGTGCTCGATCCCAATGAACCCCTTGTCCTAGTAGCTCCACATGCTTGGACTGCAGTTCCTGCAGCTCAAGCTGGTGTGCCTCCTATGCAGGTGGGAATGGGTGAAATACCCGGGGTGTAACTTCGACCAGCAAATCTACTACCCTTTGTGGAGCGGTTTAGGTAGCTAAATGCGGAAAAACATCACATGTCGCACCTTACTCAAGGTAGATCCAAGTCTGGTCTCTCCTCGTCTTCTAGGGTAAGGCTCGCTAGCCAACCCGCTAATTGTCCCTGACACCTGGACTCGTATACTGTCTTGAGCAAAATGTCATGCTTGTCCCCCTGAAATACCACACGAGTACCGTCCTACGTGTAGGTGCTAACCCTCACTGCGGCTCGCGATCGATGCGACCTTGTAAGGCTGTCGTGATCCATCCCGGGATGACGTAGAACTCGACATGTCCAAATCCTCAAGTCCACTTCGAGTGAGTCCGAGATCTCTAACTCGCAACCACGACATATCATCCCTATTCGCCCTAATACGTATGGGAGAACTCACATACAATGGCTCCTCTGGGTCTCAGCCTACAAGCTGACTCGATCTAGCGTGCGGCCCGATGAATGAATCGCGAGAAGCACGGAATCAATTAACACTCTTGCCCATGTCATAGCCTCTAGGTTTCTAGAGGTCTTTGCCCAATTCCACCATACTTGGGCCTCACCCTCTAGCTGGAACGCAGCTAACTTTGATCTGGTCGCGTCGGTGTCTGTGGCCTCCCAACACCTTCTCGATCTGCGTGAACCAATGGTCTACCACTATCGGATCTCCTCCCCTAGTGAATGTCGGAGGATGATGCGCCCTAAACCTCTGGAGGTTACTAGGACCTCCCTGACTACCTGCTATACACAGCCACAGTGTGATGGCAGTGGCCATGATACCTACGACCTCGACAAGGCCTCTTGATCAAAAAGCCGGTGGCTGGTGAATCTTAGGTGGTGTCGACCCGATGCCTCGTGGATGCCCTCTATGTCCTCGTCCTCGACTAGCTTTCTCACGGAGTTTGTGGCAAGTTAAATACAATGTAGTATCTCTAAGGCATAAACATAGCCCCGAGACACTATTCATACTCAGGATATATAGTTCATATTATATGTCCCTGCATTTAAATGCAATGCGAGACAATTAATTCACATGTCAAGTCAATTTTATTAAAAAAAAAAAATATTATTTTCGAAAATTTCATTTTTCCAAAATTTTGTCCTATTTTATTTGATTTTTATTTTATTTTTCAAAAAAAATTTATTTTGAAAATTTTGTGAACAATGTTCATGAACAGTGCTCATGAACAGTGTGAAACGGTGGCTTCGGGGAACATCTGAGTCAACGAGGTTGGAGTGCACAAAGTGCCACGGCACAGTGGCCCGGCATCACTAGGGCGCCTGGGGCGCGGGGCGCGGCGCCGCGGCGTGCCGTGTGCATTCTTTGGCCCACAGCCGTATCGCCTTCAGCGGCGCGCGATCCTGCGCCATGTCGCGAGCCTCCCCATTGTTAGGCTCCTATGTCGCGATACAAAACCTGGCCTTGCAATACAATTCCTACACCGGCCTTACTGACCTCGATCCACGATACAAACTTTGTATCGTGACCAAATCTCTGCCCAGCCATTCTCATTCTTGTCATAATACCGTGTGTATTTGCGAGTAAGCCTTCCACAGTCTCCGGCGCCTCGATCCACAATGCAGCGGTGTATTGCGACCACGATTCCTCGACCTCACTCTCTGTCTCACTTGATACAATTCCTTCCTATTCAAGCAGCAGCAGTCACGATACAATGTTTGTATCGTGACACAGCCTGCCTCCCCAGCCAAGCCAGCCTGCAATACAATCCTCTTCTTGCAATACACTTCCAGCCCATTGCAATACAATGACCCCACTGCTCACCTATTGCAATACACCTCATATTGCAATACAAAACCCCCTTCTCTTGCAATACAATTGGGCAGTAGCCCCAAATCAGTTCTGCACAAATTATTTTTTTTCGTTTTTTCAATATTTTTTTTCCAATAAACCAAATAAATTTATAAAAATTTATTTTATTTATTTTCTTTGTTCCATTTTACACATTGTAAGCTCCACAAGTGCACCTAACAGTGAGGTAATCATAACCGGGGCCACTGCTACCACTCCCATCTGCTGTTTGTGCCCGGCCACGCTACAGTGTCATTATACCTTGGCCTTGAAACCCTAAGACCATGCCTTGGATCCCACCAGAGCTCCCTAGGTGTCGTTTAAGCTCGATACCAAGCTATGACACCACGAAACCCGGGGTGTCAGTTGGTACAGTCGACCGGGTGGAGCACTCGTGAATGTCGGGTGACAGGCATCTACAATCGAGACGAGTCTCTTTGTCACGGGACTCTACTAAGAACAAACTACATCCTAAACAATCCAATATAATACATAATATGAGTAAAAACGACCACTTGGGCCCATAAACCAATACTCATCCAAATTATTCCCAACTATATACAATAGTTTCAAGAGTTAAAAGTTTACTCTTTTACAACATATATTAAAATTCTAGAATTCTAATACATGTATACATCATAAAACCAAAGCCACAACCCGACTTTCTTCTAAAGCGGCCTCTATGATGAGCCGTCTCCCGGTGCACTCCCTGTACCTGAAATAATAAAGTCCCTCGACAGGGTGAGCTAATGCTCAGTAGTGAAATCACCCTAAATGGGTTACTCTCCACCTAAGTACATATGCAATGCTCCTATATAACCACACATTCAAGCAAATCGGTAGTCCTCGTGATGTCCAAATGACCAACCCATGTCTGAGTCTGCGACTCCTCACTCTTGCCTAAGCGCCTTATGAGAAACATTATTTTCAAACAAAGGTGGCTTTGTTTTTTAATTATGGACAACCCTCAGATATAAGTATTGGGCCAGGCTAGGTTATCATTTGTTGGACAACCCTCCGATGTATATCAGATTGGGCCGACTCGACGATTGATATTTTATATGAACTACCTCGATGTGTAATTATTAGTCAATCCTTGAAACCACTCTCTCGATAAACCCTCGTGAACTCACTTCTATCGTTCTAGGGTGCCCAAATTACATATCAGATGTGATGCAATTCAATACAATTTATATAACTTTGTACAAATATATAATCATGCATATATTCACATAATTTAATCACACAAACATGTTATGTAATTTCACAATCCATTACACACGAAAAATTATCGTGAGCTAATTAACAACTCTGGTAATTCAAATTTATACTCAACGAAATACATTATTTCTGATTTATTTCGTGAACGCACGCTGTGAATAGTGAAGAGCCACCGGAGTTCTTGTACACGTCCAAATACTTGTCTCGGTTTCACCTTGTGAACCCGAATTGTATAGCCATTTCAGGCCTCATACACATCACAATCCAATTTGTTTCACAAATTTTACGATCAACAACCCAAATAGCCCGTGGTCAGTCACGGACTGCACCAATGGGTTTCAAAATTTTCTAACAATTCGGTTCCAAGATTTAGGACCGATCAAACGGCCGTTCAAAGCCTCAAACCGACCAAAACATCATAAAACACTTAAACAAAGTGTAAAACCAAGAGGGGATAAACCTCTCTACTCCCCACTGGAGTTTGTCGAAACTCCTAAAACCGGAGCCCACTGCAGGCCTCTCCAGAAACACCTCCCTTCTCGTCTCCGAAGAATTCACTCGCCTGACGCTCATCAAATCTGGGGAGAGACAAGCTTGATACTCCCTCACTAAAACACAAAAATGGCTATTGCATCTCCTCCCCCCGTTTTGGCTTCTTTTTTCATATGTAGGAGATGACACTATTTACAATTTCGTCTTATTATCACGAAACAAATTTGCAATGCTCATCTATGTCCCTAAGCTCGATTTTCGATATTTGGCACTATCTCTACGTCCATCATCTTCTCTACTCATAATATGTCACATGAGTATATGTTACAGGAATTTTTCACATCACAGTCGCTTTTCGCACTATACCTATGCTCAAATGTGCACCCGACCGCTCCCGACCTGACGAAATCGACTTATACTAGATTTCACGAGACGATTCCAACGGTGAAATCTGTTTCATCATCCAAGATCTAGAAAATAAATTTTGGATTTTTAACCGAAATTACGATTTTGCCCTTTTTCCAGAAATTGGAAATTTCTCGGGTCTTAAACTTTCACCCAAGGGGGGATCTATCCCTTCTTGTTGATACCCGGCACATATTTTCTTTACCATTTTAATCAACCGTGCGAATCTGTTAAATGTTGTCCCATTTAACCGAGCCCACTCAATCAAACATCAAACGTAGTGTCGATTCATCAACCATGCACTCACACTCATTTAATGCGATGTCCCTATGCAATATGCCATTGCATGTTACATGTCACATATACGATGAATGCTATATGAGCAATTTAATCATGCATTTTCCTTGCATCATGGACAACTATATCAAACATGAATATAATCTCCACAAAATTTCATTTATGTCAATATATCTACGCCACATATATCAATATCAATAATCAAATCATTACTTAGATGCAATGACGCCATTTATCCTCTGCTTAAATTATGAAATAACATGTCCACAAAATAGCCTACAACATGCCATGTAATGGCCATGTCTACACACACAATTCATCACATGTCAATACATTAAACACATATGTTAACATTCAATCAATCACCACCAAGCTTGTCACTCAAACTCAAGTGATGACAACTTGATCCTCAAGACCAGTTGTGACACACCCCTACCCCTACTAGCAAGTGATGTGCTGGAAACCCCACAGAACTCCTAGCCGATACTTCCAACGACTAGAGAATTTTGTGAAGCTAAGCTGTGTTGCTTGCTGAAAACCCGTATAAAAATTTTCCTTTTCTAAACTTGTTATTTTATAAAATTTCGGTAGCATAATGGCGATATGTGACATGTCCTAAAAACTCAGAAATACAAATTACACTTTTAAAATATGGCAACCAACAACTTTTCTTCAAAAGAGCCTCAGGCTCATCACATTTTCATAAACAAAACTATGTACATACATATGCACAACTATACAAGTTCAAAGTATTTTCTTACAATATATATAATAGTGAGTAAATACAACATATATAACTAGTAGTCAGGAGGACCCTTATATGTCCCAAATTGCTCAAATGCATCTATAATTAAAAAATAATTTTTAAACTAGAAAATAAATGAGCTAAAAGAGCTCGCGCTGGAGGTATGCTTATAAAATGCTTGCTTTTTATGAAAATGTCTCAAAATTGTAAAACTATCTTTTACAAAACATTTTCAGGAAACCTTGCTTGCTTTGTTATAAAAGTTTTTAAAACTTTTCATAAAATGTTTGCTTGCTTTGCTATAAAAGTTTCTAAAACTTTTCATAAAATGTTTGATTGCTTATCAAGAGTTTCCATTTTAAGTCAGATGTAAATGTTTAATAATATAATGATCAACCACCGGAGGCCTTTTCTTGCTTGGTCGCATCCCAGTAAACACGGAAACCCGTGTCTCTACTGCGGCTGGTGGAAGGACTCGTCCACATCACCTATTTCGTAAATATGGTGTGGAATGCCCATCACCACATAATAGCGCCAGCGCTAACCCTATATACTCCAGCACATGCCACGGTCCTCCTCTAATATGCCATAATGCATGAGCTAAGTTTGTCGACCAGGCAAATCTAAAATGCAATGCAATCATGTCCTAACTTCCCCGTGCATGTACGGAATACCTTTGACCGACAATGTAAAACCCGAGAAAAATTCTAATTTTATGAAAAAGGATAAAATGGTAATTTCGGTCAAAATCGCGAAATCTAGCTACCACGTCGATTTTCGTCGAATTCCGAGACATTCAGAATTTCACTTTTTTCGAGGCATGAAGAGGAGTGCAGGACACTTGGCACTTTATGAGTGGCTCAAGAGGTGCCACGTGTCCTAGGCAGAATGAGTCAAACAATGAGTCAAGTGGGGCTCACATGAGACACATGGCATCATGCCATTGGAGGAAAATCCATAGTAGATGGATAAGGGATAAGGTGAAATCCAAGTCAACCAATGAGGGCTGACACAGGCAAGAGAAAAGACAATTCTCTGACCTATGTCACAACCAGTTTAGGGAGGATAAAACCGAGAAAAGAGCAGAGATTTCGAGAGAGAGAGAAAGATCTACCTTCTCTCTAGAATTCCCCGGGTGATCTGCACCATCGATTCTCGTCTAATAAGATATGCTAGTCTATGCCGCATGGCTACGCCGCGGGTACCAAACAGGAGTTTCGACAACTCGGGTGGTAGTTTTCTTCAGCTGCCCTTGCATGACCTTGTTAATGGTTAGATGTTCAAATGGAATGGCCGTGGTTTTCTGGGTGGCTCCAAAAAGATTTGGATCGAGTGGCAAAATCCCTAGAGTGGTTTTGGATAGTCCTGAAACTGATCGTGGACTGTATGAGTTGCTTGTGTCTTGATATGTTATTGCTATATTTGAATAACAAGTTGTGTTGTTGTGTGATGCTTGGGTAGTTCCAAGATGGGGTTTTGCAGATTGTTTATTAGCCCATGGAATAATTGTGGTTATTGTTATGAATGAATAACATGTTGTTTCATAGATGATTTTTTGTTAATATATGCATGTGATATATTAACATGATTTATGGTGAAATGGCACATTGTATTTCATATACACTGGGGCATCCTAGACTGTAGGAGTGAGTGCATGAAATGAAATAAATCTGAGGGTTGTCCAAAATAATAATTTTATCGGAAAGTTGTCCGAAGAATTGTGTTAGGAAATCGTCCAACAATTCATGTCGGAGAGGCCCATGAATTGTTTCGGAGAGTTATCCAACACATTCACCTTGGAGGATTGTCCAGCGTATTTATATCAGAGGGTTTCCCACAATTAAAACAATTATTTTGTTTGGAAACGATTTTCATACATGGTAAGTGCATGTGTGAGGGAGTCGGTGAGGACTCGAGCCATGGGATTGGGCATGTAGACATTTGAGTAGGAGTCATGAATTCACTTGAATGTGTGTGTTTGCCATTGCATTGCACTTAGGTGGGGAGTAACCCATGTAGGATAATTCCACTACTGGCTTTGCTCACCCTGTCGAGGGGAAAATATTTCAGGTATTGAAGGTTCACTTGGGGATGGGACGCATTCGGGAGGTCTGAGAGATCTAAGAAATGGCCATATGTGGCCTTGTTATGTATTTTTGTAAAATCGGGTAAAAGACCCAGCTTTTTGGATACCTGTAATAAAAAAAAAAAAAAAAAAAAACAAATTCACTTATTTTTGCATAAAATATACATTTTGGTGAGTATGGATACGGACCGACGCTGTCATTTTTATTCATGGTATGGGTCTCATGATATGAGACACATGTTTACACAAGTTGACGTGTCAATGGGACCCTGAATCAAGGCCAAAGGTAATGCTTGTTAAAACTAGGATTTCTTAAGGTCCCATTTATAAAACATAATTTTGCTTGCTTGTTTTTAAAATATGGTTTAACAAATTAAAACCATAAGCTTTAAAATATGGTTTAACCAATCAAAACCATAAGCTTAAAATATGGTTTAACAAATCAAAACCATAAACTTTAAAATATGGTTTAACAAATCAAAACCATAAGCTTTAAAATATGGTTTAACCAATCAAAACCATAAGCTTAAAATATGGTTTAACAAATCAAAACCATAAGCTTTAAAATATGGTTTAACAATTAAAACCATAACATACCAAATAAGAAACGATTTATAACAATACACTATATTGAAAATAAAGTGTAGAATAATTCTACATTTTCCCGTTACAATAATTGAGCACGACTTCACACTTCTCCGCCGCTTTACCCTCCCACAATACCAAGAAAATACTTACTAAAACATTAATTATCAAGGTGAATCGCGATAAAACTTAAAGTAGGCTTTACAAAGCTTAATTATATTGAAACTGAGATTCGATTTAATGAAACTTCACACACAAAGTCTGCATTGCGGTCACACGGCATTCATATAAATCCAAATGACCAAATTACCCTTGAGTACAAAAGGCCCCTAAAAAAAACCCACTCATTTTGGCAAACTTTTTCCAATAGTACTCTCTGGATTTTATTACCCAAAAATTATTCAAACGGTCTTCAAAAATGATGAAACTCTTCAGTTTAGTCCCTTATATATCCAATGACATCTCTTTAAATTTTAAATTTTAAATTCTTTCTCTAAGGCCCTCAACCAGATAACACAAACATGGCAAAACATGCTGTTTTTTTTTTTCCGCATGCTAGCACTTTAAAAACTTCACCAAACCAATCCTAATGTTGTCCAAAATTAACTTCAAACATTGATTTTATTAGCTTAGACCAAGGTCTAACCAACCCCAAGCACCCAAAATCCGATTATAAACCAATTGGTACAGTTTTTAACTTTAACATTTAGATTACTCAAATTTGCAAAACAGAATATGCATATAGCTCCATTTTGAAAGATTTTTGGGCACTTTGGGGTTACAATTTGCATACACTTCCTTCAAGTAAATTATTTCCCTAGAAATATATTTTACCCAAAATTTTGAATCACTCAATTTGGATGAGTGAAACTCAACTTATGACCAAAATACCATAAAAATACCCAAAACAGGGCATACCCATGAGCTACCCGAGCTCACCATTAAGCTCGTATTCAGAAGCCTTAGAACAACAATTTGCTCCTGGTCCCTTCTATACATTTGTAGCGCTAGCTCTTATGGTTCTTTACCAATTGGAATCACTTAATTTGGATGATCATAACTTAAACCTATAGCCAAAACAAGAACATGGGTTTTGACAAAATTTTGACAGCATTTCATTTGAAAACCAAACATTTCTCTTTTTACAAACATTACACAAAACCAATCCAACCAACAATACTCTTCAAAACTCAACTCCAAAACTCATTTACAACAAAAAAAAACTCTTTTTATCCACATTTGGGGATTTCCCCAACTTAAGCACAAATAAAAGGAGTTTAGGTTTTGTCTCTTACCTAAAATCTTTGGATTCTTCAATACCAAGGTTCCTTCTTGTTCTTGATCACCAAATCTCTTGTTCACATGGAGAAATCACCAATTTTTCTCTCTCAACACTCCATCGGATGATGCCTTGCGGGCGTTTCTTTCCCAACTGACTCACATCCGAACCGAGTCCGGATGCCGTACTAAAATCACTCAATCACTCAAAATCATATCTTTGCGGGTTATTTCACCAAGTGCTTCCATAAATACTTACATTTAACAAAATCCATTTTACAAATGTGTAGGCATCCAAGCCTTTTCAAAATGAGGATTTGTTATAAATAGATGTCTCGTGATTCAAACTAGTTTATACAAAATATCCATATAAAAAAAAAGAACACATGAAATGAGTGCACATGTCGGAGCATACCCGAGATTTCTTCTTTATGACTCGACGCCTCCTCGATCTCACAGTCCATTTAACATCACTATCTATCACTGTACCACATTGGTAAATAATACGCTTAAGCATTTTCTATGCTTAGTGGTTCTATACAAATCCATTAATCGCCACTAAATTAATCATAATTTAATAATTCGTAATCCTTTCAATCTTTTCGATGATCAATATAAATACAATACATATATTCCTTTATATATATATACAATAATAGTTATAGTTCCTTGATCATCCCATAAATACATTTTCATAATCACTATTTCACAATCTTAAATCAATTCAAATATGCTCACAAATTCAGTTCAGTTCTGCACTTCAATTCAGTTCTGAAAATCAATTCAATTGTGCCAATCAATTCAGTTATGCCCTTAACGAATTTAACCTATGTCTTCGATATACAGGATATCAGAAAGTCACTATGACTGCCCTTACCGGGTCAGTAGAGTTTGCATCACATGGTTTTATAACACAGCATCTGCCTCCCACAATACGACTAGTTATAAATAATCAAATAGTGGGGTGAACACTACCGATACTGCCCCTACTGGGTCAATAACGGAGTGATACATCAATAGTCTGCAAAGAGATCGCTTATTTAATTCATTGGTATACTAATCTATCCCCAATGCGAAATAAACTGCTAACATTCTATATGCTCAAATCCTTTATAGCAAAATATAGTACAATGTGTACGCTTGTATAAATACTTTATTTTCAATAATCATGCAATTTTTATATGCAAACATTTCACAATCACTTTTCTCAAATCAATTAAATCAATTCAATATGCTTTTAGAACAAACATGCAAAAACTTGAAACGAGGAATATGAGTAAGTAGAACAAACCCAAAAATCTTTGCACTTTGATTCCAATCCTTGGAATCTCAATCACAGCTTATTTTCTTTCCTCATCACCTATTCCAAACCATTAAAGAATAAATATTATTCATGCGCATTTCAGTAGTTTTGTTAGATTGATTTTTGGAAGTTAGTGTGAGTTCCAATTTAAAATGTTTATATATAGATGGATTCTGGACTCAATGGGCCTATAGAGTTTAGATCACTTAATCGTAGTTCGGACGAAGGAGTTATGACCTTCCGAAGTTGGAGGTCATACACAATCAAATCCTGAACTGATGAGATGACCTGACCTGGACTAGTTCGATCTATCAACTAGGTTAAATGTCTTCTATCCTCATCAGTCATATTAATGTATTCTTGACTCAATGGGCTTTCCATAGAGTCTAAGAACACCCAAATCGGAGTTCAAACGAAGGAGATATGACTGGGTTGGAGGTCATCATGTAGTCAACTTTGACTAGCCGTCTCGAACTGATGAGTCAGATCAAGTGGATGAGCTCATTCCTAAACACCTAGGTCTGACATCTAACATCCTCCCTGTGGCATATCAGACGTATTCTTGACTCATGGGCTTCGCATAGAGTCCGGCAACACCCAAATCGGAGTTCAAATCTAAGGAGATAGACTCCTTCCGGTCGAGGTCATGCGAGTCAACTTTGACGAAATACCCGCTTCTGGATTTACCACCGCTTGACGACCTCGGGTTTGACGGCACTAATCGTCACGACCACCGGCTTGACGAATTTCTACCGACGACCACCGTCGACAACCACCGCTTGACTCACCACTCACCCATTTGACTGCTCGCAGTAAAAAGACCATAACTTGAAGTCTACAGAATCCGAATTGAGAAATTCAAAGCCTAACATCAAGTTCATTGATGGGCTACACTGTACAGAAGGACTTATCGCAAATTCTTCTTTTATTTCCGGACCCAAAACCCATTCCCAAGGTCCGCTAGCTGACCAACTGCGTAACCGACCCGACCAGACGAAGCCGGGCCGACTTCAGTAAAAGGACTATAACTTAGTCTACAGAGGTCCAATCGAGAAATTCAAAAGCCTAACATCAAGTTAATCGATGTGGCTACAGTTTACGCGCATGACGTAGACTAATAAATTCCCTTCACTCTGTACCCAAAAATCAGCTCTATGTCTGGTTAGCCGCAAGACTACCACAATGTGGCAAATTCCCATGGTTTAAATGCAACCATACATTCCCTAAGGCGATAACCACCCCACAATCCTTAGTGGTAGAAGACTACCAAGTGTAGAGAAGACCTACTCACGGTTTGCTGAAAGTCCCCGATTCAGCTCTACTTGCAAACTATTGTCACGTGGAAGGACTTTCCCTCTTGTTTCACGGAGACCTATGGTCCGATTGTTTTAAAATCTAGAGAAGATGGAGCCTCTCTTAACTCTCCCTTTTCTCTGCTTCCTCCTTTCTTATGGTTCACACTTAATCGTATTTTTAAAAAAATGGCGGGGCTTCCTCCCTCTTTCCTACATACCACATGTCCTTTTCTTCATCATTTTTTTCTTTTTGTATTTAGGTCCTCTATTTCTTTATTATTCTCTTTCTCATTTAAGTCTCCTATTATTTTCCCTACTTATTTATTTCCTCCAAATTCACTTAGATATCTAAACTTATTTGCAAATAACCCTTAGGTCCCATTTTACAATTTTAAAATACCTAAGTCATTCCACTATACCCTAATACATAAAAATTTTTTATTTTAAAATTTAGGGTATTTAAAAGTTAAGCAACTCTCCCCACTTCTAATAAAATTTCGTCCCCCGAAATTACCTTAGTCGTCAGCCATGGCATATCGCGCCATCGTTCTCACTTTCCCAAGTGGCCTCTTCGCCTTATGGCTCTCCACAACACTGACCAATGGAATCTTCTTGTTCCGCGAATTCTTCTACTTCACTTGCCAAGATCCTCACCGCCTTCCTCACAACCGTCTCACCAATTGTCTTCGAAGAGACTGGCCATATGTGACTCCGCCCAATTCCATACCTCCTTAGCATCGAGACATGAAATACATTAAGTGGATTTTCTCCAAGTCCTGAGGTAATTCCAACTCAGACACCGGGACCCACTTTCAATCACTCATAGGGGCCAATAAATCTAGGGTCTAACTCTGCCTTCTTTTCCTAAATCCTCATCACCTTCTTCCAAGGCTATACTTTCAAAATGTCACTTTTTCGCCGATCTCATATCAATATCTTTTCTTTCATGCTCGTGATATGATTTCGGCTTCATCAAGCAATACCTTCAATCTTTCTCTAATCATTTTCACTTTTTCTTCAGTCTCTTGCATCAAGTCGGGGCCAATCACTTTCTTTTCACTCAATTACGTCCAACACAATGGTGTTCTATATTTTCTCCTATATAAAGCCTCATAAGGCGCCATTCCAATACCTGATTGGAAACTGTTGTACACAAATTCAACTAAAGCAATGTGTTGATCCTGTAACTACTCCTCAAGGTCGATCACACAACCTCTTAACATATCTTCCGCATCCGGATCACTCCTCTCGCATTGTCCATCCGCTTGTGGTGGAACGCCACCGAATTTAGTCGAGTGCCTAAGGCCTTCTTGCAATTTTCCCCAAAATCTCAAGTAAACCTCTGATCCTGGCCCCGAAATAATGGATAAAGGAATCCCCATGTAAAACGTAATCCATTTCCCCTGATGTACGCCGCTTAGCTTGTCAAGTGGATAGTCGGGTTCACCGGTAGGAAGTGAGCCGACTTAGTCAATCTGGCCTACTATGACCTAAACTGAAATATGCCTTCTCCTCAATGGTAACCCAAACTACAAAATCCATGGTGATTGTCCCATCAATTCGCATTCTAATAGGTCGCACAATCCCGAAGGAACTTGATGCTCCAGCCTTGCCCTTGATACACCAAACACTCTGGTTACAAGTTCTCGACATCTCTTTCATCCCGACCACCGTGAATGACATTTTAAATCTCGATACATCTTCAGGCTAACGGACGGATAGCAAAGATCCACTATGTGCCTCTTCGAGCATGGATTTCCTCACCATTGGCAATCGGGTACACAAACCCGATCCTTATAATGCAAAACTCCATTTTCGTTCACTGTGAACTTAGTTTCTTTACCATTTCCAATCTGATTTATCGTGGCAGAAATTTTCTCATCTTTCTTTTGTGCCTCTAGCACTCGATTCAACAAACTCTGGCCTCGCTTTATCAACTCATTAATTATAGTACCATCGTCATATAATGACAAATGGACATTCAACGCCTGCTGCCTCAGATTGACTTTCTACTAAAGCCGTCACTACATTGGCCTTCCGTGATAATCAATCGACGCAAACACAAAACAAAATAAGGCAATCTTTATCGCTCCATCCATCCTCGTTGTCTCAAGTTAAGCTCGCCGGTGAGGGCAACATTTAAGACTCTTACGATCAAAGGTATGAACACTTTCCATACAAATAATGTTCCCAAATTTTCAACAGAAATACAATTGCGAAGCACCTAAATCATGCGGTAGTTCCTTTTCATGCTGCCTAACTGTCTCAAGCATGTGCCAATTTCACACTTCACTTCTCGCATTAGACACATCCAAGTCCATTTAGCGACGCATCACTAAAAATCACATATTCTCTACCGCAGTCGGGTTGAGTAAGAACCTGAGCCCTGCTAAGAATGCTTCAACTTATCAAAACTTCTTTGACATTTCACTCCATTCATACTTTACATTTTCCGGAGCACCTCGCCGCCTCCGGCCGCAGCCAGAAAAACCCTTAAACAAATCTTCTCGTAGGGTATCCCGCCAAATCCCAAGAAACTACGACTTCTCGTAATACTCTTGGTGGCTTCCATTCAACAAACTACTCTATTTTCTTTGTCCACTCTGATTCCTTCCTTTCGATACTATATGCCCAAGAAAGGTCACTATTCCTTCCAAAACTCACTGGCTTCGCCAGATAATAAATATTCTTTCTCAAAGTCCTAACACTACTCTAAGGTGTGTGTCATGACTTTCGTGGATCTTTGAATACACAAAGAATGTCGCCTATGAACACTACAACAAACTCGATCCACATACTCATTCAAAACACGATTCATTAGGTCCATGAAAGCCGCCGGAGCATCTACAATCCAAAACGTACATTACAAGGAACTCATAATGTCCATATCGCCCTAAACACTGCCTTATGCATGCATCGAAGATCTTTAATTTCAATCGATGAATTCGTGATCGCGTCAATCTTTGAAAAGATACTTGCACCTTTAATTGGTCAAATAAACTTCATCTACCTGGGTACGTATACTTATTCTTTACTGCTAACTTGTTTAATTGTTCAAATCAATACATAGACGTAAATGTACCATCTTCTTTTAACAAAAGCACTGAGCTCCTATGGTGATACACTTGGTCTAATAAACCCTTTTCTAGTAGTTCTTGCAACTGCAATTTCAATTCCTTTAGCTCTAGTGGAGCCATTCTAGACACGGCAGGATGGATGCCAGCAGTGGCACCCGGTACAACGCGAACAGCAAACTCCAATCTCCCGTGTGGGGCAATCCTCGGTAACCTTAAACACCCTAAAGTCGCTACCAGCTGGGGATATCGTGATATACTCAGGGCCTTGGCCTTTACCGTATCAATCGCATACAGGCCAAGTGGCTTCACATCCTTCCACACCATTGTTCTAGCAAGCATAAGTAGATATCACATTAGATAGGTGATTTGACTCCTCTCACCGATGAAAGTTACTCGGCCTTCATTTGGTGTTCTAGGGTTACTCTTTCCCTTCTACAATCAACTATCACAGATGTCGGGACAACCAGTCCATCCCTGTCATCACATCAAACTCCCCGAACGATAACTCAATCAAATCTCCCAAAATTCATACTCGTGATTTCACTGACAATCTCTATACACCTGCCTACAATAAATACTATGGTCGGGAGCGTGGGTTCACAATAAGATGTCATATCTGCTTCACTCTTGGTACTTTACCTGGGGTTGGGTATGCTCATGGGCAAATATAAGGAGGTTGGACCGGTCAATCAATGCATGTACAAGAGGTATCAAGATTTGGAAATAATTTGCCATCAAGCACGGAGCGTTTGATCTCTCCACGCTTTCATCAGATATGCTCTAGCCGACGACCATCTTGCCTACTCCAACGCTTCAGGTCCCTTGTCTCTAACACCTTGATGCAACACTCTGATTGCCTTTGTACCACTAAAGTTATACCCCTGGCCCCGAGGTGTCAGAATGAACGAGCCTCTAACAATCTCGTCTATGCTCTCGATCCACAATCAAACAAGCACCGTAGTCTCCAACATTCTCCTCTATGATTTCTCCCACAATGGGAGCAATGGGGAGCAAATCATTCCTCTGTGAAGGACCTCCTCGGTGTATTCGCAGAATCGACAAGGCCGGGTAGAGCAGTATTCCCATCAGAAATTCGAAGCAATGATCGAACCCCGTGGGTCCCCTAAATTCCCTTCCCCCTTTTGCTGTTGTTGTGAACTGACTGACCGGGATTTTTCTTTCCCTGTCTTTTATCTTTTCTCTTTTTTTCCTTTCTTTACTCTTTCCACATTCAATGCATGTCATGCAATTTTAGAGAAACTCATGGGCAAATGTCGTGACATGGGCCTCGACATGGTCATTAAGGCCATCTTCAACCTACGACACTTTCTTCCCCACTCATGCCATCTCGAGCATACTTGCTCAACTCCGTGTGAATCCCTTTGATATCTCAATACACTCATCCGTCTTTGCTCGCATTACAAACTCCTGTCTCATGTTGTTCGGGACAATGCGACCACATAGTGCTTCGAACTCATCCAAGAAGAACTCCCCATGTAACTTCTCGATGGTGCGGTCCCGTCACGGAAACCTTACTTCACCGATAAGCCTCATCCTCAGAGTAAATGAGGTCGTACATTCCAACTTCCTCTTCAAATTGCAATGCATTTGCACAAGCATTCGTCTCTCGATTCTCTCGAGCCAATTCTCTCGCCATGGGCTGGGCCCATCCTCTTCTTTCCCATAAAATCTACAGGCCGGCACCTTGCCATTCTCTCAATGGCCGACGCTTGGAGCAATTGTACCGGGCTGCTCCTACTTTTGCAATGCTTGAATCCAGCCGGAGGATACCCATAAGACTCCCGCCACTTGTCTCCGTTCATCTCATCAAAGGCAATGGATGCTCGCCTCCACCTACACTATTAGCAGTGACTGTTCGGCGAGTCCCCCGTCATCCTCGACTAAGGGCTTCGAACCGCCCATGCTTATCCTATTAAGACAAGCAAGATCCGCGTCAAAGTCATGTCATCCTTTATATGCAAATGAAAATGCATGTTAAACACAATTTCAAAATCATTACAAACAATTTAAAATCATTTTATAGAACCGCCTAAACCTAGCTCGATATACCACCACTATGTGGCTCCTTTCGAATTCGACCCACATGGATCCGAACCGTAGTCCGGATGCCACTAAATCACTCAATCACTAAATCATATCTTCTATGGAAGCGATTTCAAATTAAGTGCTTCCATAAACATTTACATTTAACAAAAAATCCATTTATGTAGTAATCCAAGCCTTTTCAAAATGATTTCATATAAATAGATGTTCAAAAAGATTCAAATTGTTTATACAAAATATCCATATCAAAAAGAAACACATGAAATGAGGTACATGTCGGAGCATACCCGAGATTTCTTTCTTATGACTCGACGCCTCGATCTTGGGTCCGCTATCGATCACTATCTATCACTCCTGGGCACTGCGCATCGTAAAAAATACGTTAAGCATTTTCATGCTTAGTGGTTCTATACAAATCCATTCCTTGCTTCATTTAAATTAAATCATGCAATTTAATAATCTCGTAACTTTCAATCTTGGATGATCAATATAAATACACATATATACCTTTTATATATATATACATTAGTTATAGTTCCTCGATTTATCCCATAAATATATTTTCATAATCAATATTTCATAAATTTAATCAATTCAAATATGCTCACAAATCTAGCCTACTCAGACTTCAATTCGCCTGAATCAATTCAATTGTGCCAATCAATTCAGCTTATGCCCTAACGAATTTAACCTATGTCTTCGATATATTGTGATATCGAGTCACCGACACGGTCCCGCCGGGCTGCAAGCCGAATACATGGTTTTATAATGACAAGACGGCCCCGCCGGGTCACTGAACGGGTTATAAATTAACAACAGTGAACACTACCGACACGTCCTCCGGGCCGCCGACCGGAGTAGACACATCAATAGTTCGCAAAGATCTTATTCGACCCTACCGTATTCAATCCATCCTTAATGCGAAATAAACTAAGCACATTCTATTAAGGGCGTTTCAACCTTTATAGCAAAATATAGTACAATGTGTAGCTTGTATAAATAAATATTTTCAATAATCATGCACTTTTATATGCAAACATTTCTCAATCACTTTTCTCAAATCAATTAAATCAATCTTAATATGCTTTTAACAAATATGCAAAACTTGAAACGAGGAATATGAGTAAGTAGAACCAACCCAAAATCTTGCACTTTGATCCCAAACTTGGAACTTCAATCACAATTTTTGCTTTTCCTCCTTGCTACCTTATTCCAAAACCATTAAAGAATAATACACATTCCATGCGTACTAGTAGTTTTGTTAGGATTGGATTTTTTGAGGTTAGTGTGGGTTCCAATTTAAACAAGCTTATATATAGATGGGATTCTGACTCAACGGGCTTTTCCATGTAGCCAAGATCACCTGAATCGTAGTTCGAGGGAGCGAGCTATGGACCTCCGAAGTCGGAGGTCGCTAGTACATACCAAACTCGAATCGACGAGCTGACCTCGACTGACTAGTTCGATCTATCACCCTAAGCAAACGTCTTCTATCCTCCTCAGTCATATTATTGTATTCTTGACTCAATGGGCTTTCCATAGAGTCTAAGAACACCCAAATCGGAGTTCAAACGAAGGAGATATGACCTTCCGGGTCGGAGGCCATGCCGTAGCTCTCAACTTTGACGAGCCGACCTCGAACGACGAGTCGCACCGTTGATTCCAGCTCATTCAAACACCTCGGTCCGACATCTAACATCCTCCCAGGCATATCACGTATTCTTGACTACGGGCTTTCCAGAGTCCAAGAACACCTAAATTGGAGTCTAAATGAGGAGATATGACTCCGGTTGGAGGTCGCGAGTCAACTTCGGTAACGAGTCACTCTCGCTTCGACGACCACCGTTCGACTACCACCGTTCGACGAATCTCTGGGCTTGACGACCACTATTTGACGACACTATTTGACGACCACTGACCCATTTGATTGTTCAGAGTAAAAAGACCATAACTTGGTCTACATGAATCCGAATTGAGAAATTCAAAAGCCTAACATCAAGTTCATTGATGTGGCTACAATTGTACAGAAGGACTTACTGCCAAATTCTCTTTATTTCCGACCCAAAAACCCATTCTATGGTCCCATTAGTTGACCCGACTGATAGACCGACCACTAGATTTAGCTACCGACTTCAAGAAAAGGACTATAACTTAGTCTACGCAGGTCCAAATCGAGAAATTCAAAGCCTAGCACATCAAGGCTAATTGATGTGGCTACACTTACTTAGAAGGACGTAGACACCAAATCCCTTCACTTCGTACCCAAAAATCAGCTCTGTTCGAAGAAGGCTCAATACCACAATGTGCAACTTCCATGGTTTAAAAATGCAACCATACATTCCCTAAGGCCGTATAACCACCCTAATAATCCTTAGGGTAGAAGACGACCAAGTAGGAGAAGACTCACTCCCATGAAGTTTGCTGAAAGTCCCCGATCCCTAGCCTCCTACTCCAAATCTATCGTCACGCGGAAGGACTTTCCCTCTTGTTTCGCCGGAGACTCATGGTCCGATTGTCGTGGAAAATCTGTAGAGAAGCATGGAGCCTCTCTTAACTCTCCTTTTTGTTCTCCTTTTCTTATGGTTCACACTTAATCGTATTTTAAAAAGGAGGAAGCTTCCTCCCTCTTTCCTACATACCACATGTCCTTTTCTTCATCATTTTTTTTTCTTTTTGTATTTAGGTCCCTCTATTTCTTTATTATTCTTCATTTAAGTCTCCTATTATTTTCCTCTTACTTATTTATTTCTCCAAATTCACTTAGACATCTAAACTTATTTGCAAATAACCCTTTAGGTCCCATTTTACAATTTTTAAAATACCTAAGTTGGCCCAATTATACCCGGAATACATAAAAATTTTATTTTAAAAATTCTAGGGTATTTTTGGGGTGTTACAGCCTTAGCTCTCCCAAACAAAATGCCCAAATGAGAGTTTTTGTTTCTCAAAGACAAAAATGTGGTCTTAAATCCCCATGTCTCATAAGGCCTTGCTCGCTACACAAATCCCCATTTTTAGTTTCCTCACCTTTTAACACTTCATTCTTACCTCTATTTCATTTCATTTTCTCATTTACATTTTAACATTTACACTTCTCATTTAGGACCCTTGGGTCCCCATTTGACATTTTTACTAAATTCATTTGACTCTCTGTAAAATTTCCGGGTTGTATATATATTTTTTCCGAGCATTTAAATTCTGAAAAAATTTCATTTAATTTATTTTAAATGAACTTAGCTCAAGCCATTTCCTAATTTCCTAAATTTCTAGAAAATCTCATCCCTCATACATCGAGCTACTTATCACCCGTAATCAAATTCTATCCTTAATTCGACGAACTTTTCCCCATTACCAGATTTCATGGAGATTTTAATTTAGCACAAGAAATCTGCTTCATTATCTGAGATCTAGGGAATTTTCTAAGCTTCCCTGAACCATTATGACAATTTATTATTATTATTATTATTATTATTATTATTATTATTATTATTCTTAAAAACAACGTTAAAAAATACTACTATAACACTCAACACCATGAAGCTCGTGCATATATACTTTAATCTCTACTTACATATCATCGTACACCCTCCTCAGGACGGGCGTTATAAAGTCATGGCGCAGAGATGCCGACAAAACATTCCACACAACAAGATAATAATAAACCACAGCATAGTCCCGAACTCAGTTCAGAAACTAGTTTCCTAACAGTCCCAAAACGACACGCACTACTAAATAAATTCTAAGTCAGTTAGCCCCCGAAAACACTGAGCAACTGGAGTTATAGAGGTCCGATTTGAGTGATTCAAAAGCCTAACATTAAGTTCTCAGATAGAGCTACAATTTCCTAGAAGGATATTATTCCAAATTCTCAATTTTCCCAATTGAAAATCAGTCCCAAAAATCTGGACAATGGGTTCGGCCAAAATAGGCTTATGGCGCCTTAAAATATACCATAAATCAAGCTATAGAGGTCCAATTTGGGTGCTTCAAAAAGCCTAACATCAAGTTCTTGTGATAGAGCTACAATTTCTAAGGATACTAGTCCACTCTCACTACTTTCAACTAAAATCAGCCTAAAAACTGGACATCATATTGGGTCAAAACATGATACTATTCCTATAACCCATTATTTTGCCAAACAGCCCCTTAGGGCATTAAAACTCAACCAAACAACTGTTATAATGAAAAATAAGCCAAAGTAGGAAGAATATCTACCTCTTGGAGCATAGAATAAAATCTAGGAAGTCTTGTGGACACTTCCTAAACTCAAAACCTTTGATTTCCCTAACTCCTCGTCGAATCCTCGCGAAATCACGTGTTTCGTACCCACTCGCAGCCCCCATTGAGTGCATGAACTTCTCATTCTTGCCCGACTCCGAACTCCTCAGAGATCGAAGAGAGAAGTTTGGATTTTTTTTTTCTTTTTTTTTCTCTCCCTCTCTCTCTCACGACCAGACAGTAGAAATCCCATTTTTCTACTCCCAAGTAAAATCGAAGCTTTAACTTTTTCCCGTAATTTAAATGATTTGGCTCATATCGCACTACGTGTCCTCGACTCGTCAGTTTCGCTTTTGCTTCCTCTTAAATAATTTATTTTGTCCTTGCCTCAAATTTCAATTTATTTAAAATGAATTTTATTTAATTTATTTTTTTCCACTTTGAGATTTTTCTCAAAATCCTGCTTTGGGTCTACTAGCATTGACAATTAAAATTGTGGAAAATTGACTGTCTCTTTAAATTTAATAAAATTTGTCTCAGAAGCAGATTTTCATGTAGACGATTTCAAATCTATGAAGCTCCATTATTACTGCCTCAATCACTCCATTTCAACAAGAGTATCAACATTGCTCATCATCAAGGCTTAGAACAGTACTTGTAGTAGCTACTTCACATGTGAATAGCTTCTCTAATCAATCTCCTCATGTGTAATCGAATGCCTTAGAGAAACGTCTCTTATCCTTTTAAGAAGCCCTTAGGAGATCTTCTCAATATTTAGAATCTTCATGTTACCTAAACAGTCTAAACAAGCTAGCTAGAAGATTCTGATTTCATTCCATATTCATAATAACATAATGTTTTCCTTCCATACAAATCTTACAAAATAACATCCAATTTCTCTGATTTGATCCGCCTAATATTTCCTAATATCAAACTCTACTCTTCCTTATTCATCTCAATGAATATTATCTCATGATTTGTAGAATATTGGCCCCAAAATCCTTGTTGACTAAATAAGGTAAGTCTTGTCATGCAACTTTATTTATCGTCTCATTCAACACCAGTTGTGACATCGGGTTTAATGGAAAAGCAATCATGCAATTTATTTTTGCCCGAGACTATGCCAACCTATATTTCCAACAATCTCCCCTTTGGTATTTTTTTGGCAAAAATAAATAAAATATGAGAAGCATTTTGGGCAGAGATTTCCAAAAAATGTAAGCCAACATAAGCAAAAACATCTCACTAGTTTGAGGCGCAAACCACCAAGCTGAATCAGAAGATAAATTATGCAGACCAACATAATAGTTGATTCCCCAAAATTTGTAGTAAAAAATATCCACCATAATCAATAAAGTAATAGTCACAAATTAACCACCATATAACTAGTAGCCATCAGTGTCAACCAAATACTCAATTATCAACAACCATCAATGTCAACCAAATACTCAAATATCAACAAAATCTATAAGACGCGGATAAAACACAAGAAAATAAACATGCCTTTCTCCATATTCTCCCATTTCTTTTTGACACAGATGTAGGATACGAATTTCTAACAACCTAGATCACCATGGTAGAACACAAACATCATTTAATGGAGAAAAACACTGTAAATTACATACCTTTGGAATCCATGGATCTCTTTCTTTGTTGATGCGGAATTGATGAAGAGCCGCAAAGAGAACCCGATCTCAAGATCTCTGTAAGATCTTCTCCCAAAACTAGACTTGAAACTCCGGCTTTATGAGATTGCCGAATACTCTTCTCAGAGAAACCGTATGAGAGAAATAAATAACGATGATAGAAAATGTATCCTTAGGGTTTGGGAGGGACTTGAGCTTTCCTTAATAGAGTTCTCACTCACGCCCTCATAACTGGTCGCCTAACTCAAATTTCACACACCACCCAGCCCATATGCTTCTATTAAGAAGCCCAATAACTTTACCTCTCTAATTGTAATTGACCCAATTCAATGAACAATTAAATGAATTAGTTCACTTAATAAAAAATCCTATATCTCCCCCACTGGGCGATATTAATTGAAACAAAATCATGTGCGCACCTTTATATCGGGTCTGTAGATTTATTCTTAATAGTCAATCCGATCCCATAAAGTCTCGAACACCCGAATCATGGCAATTTAGATGTACTCACGCAACCCTTCCATGGTCACGAGTGCTTCAACTCATCGATATGGATTCAATATGGCAGTGTGTTTAATGACAACACTCCTCACAATGAGTGATACTTCATGCTATCCATCTTGTTAGTCCAAATTCTCTCTCCCATGTCACAAACCTAGGTGTCACCAGAGAATATCCACTGCATTCCAACGAACTCGTATATATATGTTACCTTGATAGGTAACTTTACTTAATGTGTAAATAAAAACATGCTACTGAGGCTAACCCACTGCCCCATAGCCTTTATTCAAGGTTTACACAATGCCTGATATTTTCACGTTTATATGTACTAACTCGATAAACCTACATTCACCAATACCTTATTGAATGTAAAAAGAGTTGATACATATTCAATTATTACAAAAATGCAATGAAATTGAATTCAACTCTTATTAGACAACATAAAACTTAATAGCTCCCACTAATTCACAAGATCCCATGATACTCCTAAGCCCATGTGCCACGACATGTCGCCTCGTGTAAATACACGCGCGTAAGGCCTTAAAGGTTAATGATTCAATCATATCATCCGTTGATATGTGCTCCACCGCAACGTCACCGCTGAACTTTTTCCTTTATGGTAGAATTATTTGACCTCCATGTGTTTAGACCCGACCTCTCACAGCAGCATAAACAACACCGCAGTTACCGCTACAATACAACTGTATGGGCCTATCCACAAAATCAAATACTGCGTAACTCCTTAATTAGGTTTCGAGCCAAATTGCTTATAGTCAAGTGAAAAGCATGCTTACAACCCGCTTGCATGGTAGAGGATGTACTAATTTCGTTTCTCACTCTTTTCCATGATAATCGCACCTCCCGCTAACTTAAAGAGAGTAATCGCTTGTTGACTTCTTTTCATCCCGACAACCAAGAAACCGAATCAATACCCAACTATCAGAGGGTCCCGAACATGTTTGTAAATCAACATATAGTCATTCCTCTTTAGCACTCATAACCTTTCTGCAAAAGAACCCAATGATCATGTCCCGGGTTTGACCGATATCTCTAGAAGTCTTGCTCGCAGCGTAATATCGCCTAGTGCATACTGAGCATACATAATACTCCCAAGTGCACTAGCATAAGGTATATTCTTCTATTTGAGCTTTCATATCCGAATGAGGATATTGTGATAGACTCAACTTATCACCTATCACCTTCTGAGACAGGAGCAATTCACGGCTTATAGTGCATGTTGAATCTTTCTAAAACACGATCAACTTATGCCCTCTGAGATAAACCCAATGAATACGCAAGAAACTGATCCCTATGAATCTCAATGCCTAGGACAAGAACGCCTCACCAAGGTCCTTTCATATCAAAGTTGTTTGACAACATCCGCTTTGTCTCATGCGGTGGGCGGAGTCCTTTGCTTGCGGCGAGGATATCATCACATAGAGTATTAGGAAAATGAATTTCCTCCCACTTGACCTTGCGGTATATACATTGATCTACTTTGTTCTCAACAAAACCATGAAGCAACAACACTATGAAACGGGAGTACCATTGTCTAGAAGCTTGCTTGAGACATAAATAGACTTTTAAGTCTACATACAAGTTTACTGAATCATTTGCCACAAAACCTTCGGGTTGCATCATATAGACTTATTCATTAAGGTCTCCATTGAAAAGCAGTTTTAACATCCATCTGGTGTAACTCCATATCAAAATGAGCAACTAATGCCATGATCACTCGAAGAATCTTTAGAAAGGCTTTGGAGAAAAAGTTGCTTCATAGTCTACTCCTTCTTCCCGAGTGAAACCTTTGGCTACGGTCACGGCTTCGCTTCTCAATCTTTCCTTTAGAGTCACTTTTAGTCTTATACACCCATTTGCGACCAATGGGTCTATGACCCTCGAGGTAATTGATAAGTTCCCAAACTCCATTATGCCTCATAGATTGAATTTCATCTCTCATTGCATCTAACCACGGTTCGTGGGGACAGAAGCGACTTCCTCATAAGTTATTGGATCGATCCACGGAACCGATATCGTAGTCTTGCTCTCTATATAGACTAAATAGTCGGTGGTATAGGCGATCGTCTCTCCTGGTGGATCTCCTTCTTTGGAGTAGTAATAGCCACATTGCACGAGAGCCTTGATGAACCTCATTAGAATTTGTCTGGCTCACTTGAAGGATCCCTAGTCTCAGTGAGGGTTCAATATGGTATGTGGGAGTTTCCACGGTATTTGTATGGGAGGAGATGCGGATACCACATTACTCAGTACTATGTGCAATGAGTACGTGACCGTTGCTACCTGGCCGACACATCCAAACTCAGCAGGCGTACGTGATTCCTGATTCTTGTCCTCCATTGGGATTATAGGGCCGATATATCCTTTGAATCTTCGAGGTGGATGCAAAATAACACCTAGTAGTTGGAGTCCGGCTTACTTAATGTTGGATTATATAACTTTATGAGGACATCCCGAACCTTAAGATGGTTTAAGCTAGGCTTCGCCCAGTCCATAACTTCAAAGGAGTCAATGGAGCGACTTTCGTAGTACACGATTCAAAATGTACAAAGTACATTTCAAAGCTTCACCCCATAAGCGGGTAAATTTGTCCTACTAATCCTTACTCCTTTACCATTTCCATAAGAGTACGATTCTTTCATTTATACCATTTTGCTCGGGACTCGGACATAGTAAGTGCCACTATCGAGTCCTCTAAGTATTTGTGAATGGCCCTTAAGGTACATCGGCGCCATACTTGCCATAATACTCTCCACCTCGGTCGGATCTAGCAACCTTTATGACTTTTCCCAGCTGTTTCTCTGACGGTCAAAATCTTGAATTTTCAAGAGACTGGACTTTTCTTTAATCAAGTACAAATAACCATATCGAGAATAGTCATCCAATAAATGTGATGAAATAAAAATTTCTACACAAGGTTGCCACATAAGGTCCACTTATATCGGTGTAGATGACTTCGACAAGTCGGAACTACGGATTTGCGATTTTCTTTCTTATCTTGGTCATTTTACCTAAGCAGTCTCATATCTCTAAGTCATTTTAGAGAGCGGGTAGGATATTAGTCTTTATTAGCCTTTCTACTCTATCCTTGGGAGGGAATATGGCCCAGTACGTTATGCCATAATGCATAAGACTCATCCTTAGGTAGTGGTCTTTTGAAACAGCCTTTTAAATTTGTATAAGCCACGTATATGTCGCGGGAGATAAACTTAATCATAGTCGTTGGACATATGTGATTACCCAACCTTATTTGAATTAAGAAATATTGAAATAATATTATACTTAATTTCAAAGAATAATCATATGAATCGAGCATGATCTTGAAACTAAATTCCTTCTAAAGAAGATTACATAAATGTATCTTTCAACATCAACTTAAAACCAGAGTCTAAAACTAAGATTACATCTCCCACGAACATGACTTCAGCCTTCTCGTTATTTCCCACAGTGAGCTTTGATTCATCCTTGTTTGGCTTCCTCCGGTTTATGAATCCTGTATGGTAAATGCAACATGATTAGTTGCTCCACTATCGACCACGAAGCTGGATGGTGCTTGGATAGGTTGGATTCACAAACAAGTATTAAAAGAATCATTGCACAATATTGCGGCTTGGACATCAAGCTTTGAATTTTTCTGCAGTCCTTCTTCATGACCTTTCTTCTTACTTGAAGAAGCGTGATCACCATCCTTTTTCAAGAATGTCTTCTTTGGACCCATATTGTCAGATTGACCGGTAGTTTCTTGAGCACCTTTTTGAGTTCGACTTTTGAACTTCTTATTCTTTCTCTTATGGGAACTAGCAGCATATAAGGCCACATGCTCTTTATCCTTCTTAAGCTTCTCTTCCTCTGCCACCACCCTTGCTATCAAGTCATTTACTGACCAAGTTTCATCTTGGGAATTGTAGTTTGTCTTTATAATCCCAATCGGTGGAAAGGGTGTTAGGGCTTGATGCACAATGCAAGCATCGGAATGGTAACGTTAAGAGCTTGGGCTTCGCCTTTAAGTCCACCATCCTCGGGACATAATCTCTAACTTGATTTGTACCATCATACTTCATGTTGAAGCTTTTGGAGAAGTGTTCAACCTCGGCATTAGACGAAACTTCATTCTCGCCTCTATATTGCCATCATTTCCTTAGCAGTACAGTCTACTGGTAAACCACTTTTCAAGTGTTCTTGTATGGATTTCTTCATTGTCAACAAGCAAATCCTATTGCTCCTCTCGGTGCAAAGTCAGTTTCGGCTTGAGTACTGGGGATGTGACGCTCTGGCTTATCCATTGTAAGCGCCGTATGAACATCCATGGCTCCATTCGAAGCCAGAAAGTCCTCTTTCCATTTCGCCAAATTCAATCCGATGGGATCTGTGAAATGGAATTACCGCTCCACGAAAAATTGGCGAAAAATAAAACAAACGATCTGTCGGCATCATGTGAATACTCATCTGAGAGAATTACATACTTCGTCACATAATCACCTTTGGGCGAGAGAATATGACGTAGTTATGCATTCTCCACATGATAGCGGCCATGAGCATATTCTAATCCTTCGTGAAATCACCACCTTTGGGTGTATGAACCACTAGATCGATCATTTCATTGCATGCCATCATGCTTATCCCTCAGTGAATTAACACATGATCACCTCATTTGGGAGTATGACCACGTAATAAAACATGAGACATCCCCTGATATGAGGCGATATTTCAAATCGATCAAGTGTGCCACTTTGCGGTCACGGCCAATTGAATCATGAAATCACTCATATCAAGGATATAAACTTTATGTATCACATTGATATATGTAATGCGATTATATTTGTTCGATTCATTAATAGTCAATTAATTTACAGAACACAGCCACTTATGCAGTGGTATTCATGTTAGTTACCTTATGTATTTAGAAACCATGAAATACCAGAGTGCGTGAAAATACCTAATAACTAGGCATACATAGGGTTATCAGCATTTTCATATCACGTAAGAAGCGAATATGCTAGTCGATATACGGGTGTAGAAATTTACGATCACAGTCTGTAGGTATCAAAATTACTGAAATTCCACTCCCGCGCCCGCCACGGAAGGATGGTAGCGTGTGGCGGTAGCGTGGCGGCAATATCTGTCGAGTGGGTTGTGTTGACCGGATTGGTTTGTGGATTGACCGGTTGTGGATGGCCGGTCGGGTTTGACCGTTGGCCGGTTGGCTAGTTAACCGGTCGGTCGACCGTTGGCCGGGTCGGTCGGCGTTGGCGAATCGAATCTTTAATACGGGTCGTTCGATATCCGGTCGAATCGGTCAGTCCTGAATTGAGTCGCGGTGGTCAAAGGCGGCGCGTCATCGCCCGCGTCGGCTGACCCGCGTCGTGACCCGCGCGTCGGCGCCAGCCAAGCGAGCCGGGTCAACAAGCGGATCCGGGTAGATCGGTTTGACGGGTCCGGTTCTTGGCCCCAGGTCATGCTGGCGTCATCAATGGCGTCGCGACCCGTTGGATTGATCCCGGCGTGTCTTTTTCGCCGTCGTCTTGGCAGTGGCGGCGTGGCGGCGATGAAGCCAGCGTCGCGGCCCGGTTTAAGCGACGTGCCACCACCGTTAATGATACGTCGTCGTGGGATTCCAAATATGTAAAAAATATTTAATTTTGGATGTATAGAAAAAATCCGAAATTGGACAGAATGTCCGATTTTTCATAAAACCCAAAATTTCTCAATCCGTATGTTTGAGTTACGATCCATGGTTGGCTCATTACCAGGCGTGAGATCACAATTTCCTAACAACCTAGATCACCATGGTAGAACCTGAAACATCATTTAATGGAGAAAAACGCGCCAAAATTACATACCTTTGGAATCCATGGATCTCTTTCTTTGTTGATGCGGAATTGATGAAGAGCTGCAAAGAGAGGCAGATCTCAGATCTCAAAGATCTTCTCCCCCAAGCGACCCTTTGAGCGGCTTTATGATTGCGATCACTTTTCTCGAAGAAAACCGTATGAGAGAAATACGCGTATGTGATAAATGTATCCTTAGGGTTTGGGAGGACTTGAGCTTTCCTTAAATAGAGTTACGACCACGGGCCCTCTCATAACGGGCCGGGCCGAGACTCGGCCACACACCCGGCCGGCCCATATGCTTTATTAAGAAGCCCAGTAACCTCGCCAATTAGACCAATCTTAATTTCGGTTGTACGATTAATGAAGCCAGCAATGAAAAACTTTATGAAGGCCCGAATGAAGTCATACCTATTCCTTTATATCAGTGAGATGCAATGATTCTGTATCACTATTGGCAATGGGCCGAGGAGCAGTAGCAGAAGGAGGAGGTGTAAAGCTTGGTCCAACAAATGGTGCAACACCTTGTGGAGCTCCTGCGATCTGCCACCTTTAATTTCCAAGATCTTGGCAGATACTACAACTTGTCGATCTTTGTTGGTGCGTAACAGAAATTCAAGCAAGTTAGCATGTTCCATCAACATATTGAACCCCTCTTCAAGGAAAGTCATGGTCCTGTCACTACCAAGAAGGGCTAAGTTGGAGGATGGTGCACCACTTTGAGGGACATCTGGTGGGATAAAAACATAGTCATCAGATGAGGAATCTTGTTCAGGAACATCCTTGCTTAGGGTGATGTCCGACTAGTGTTTCTCTTGAAATAATTTATAATTCAATGGAATCTCATATGGGGGACCACTGAAGCTGTCACCACGAGAGACAATTGAAGCATTTTGGCTAACAAAGATACCAAAAATGATAGAGTTGAATGCTTGAGAAAATAGTGGCTAAAAAGCCTACTTCTTGACTCAAAACATAGATTGAAAAGGTACCATGCTAGGAAAAACTTAATGATTGAGAAAACAGGGGTTAAAAAGCCTACTTCTTGACTCAAAACATTATATAGAACAATCTTCCCAACATTAAAGACCGTAAAGTCAACCAAAATATTGCTTAAGGTATTTCCAATAGATGAACCTCTGGTGTGGCTCCCCTTGTAGAATTGACATTGAATGTGTTTTTGTCATTTCCACAATAGGTTTTTCAAGTATCACATTCTAGGGCCTGCTTCCTTTAGAGGGTTTAATGGTGACCCCTTCATCTATGGTAGATTGTTTCTCTTTCACCTCTATAAGGCTTTTCTCCATCTCCTTTGACTTAAAGAAAGTTGGCAAAGTTAGGGAACTTGTAGAACAATTCAAAGAAATAGGAATTGTACCTATGAGAATAATTCTTGAATCTGTCTCTTTGTCTGAATTGAAAATAGACTTAGCATCCTCTATAGCTATTTTTCCAAATTTGGTTTTCCTTGGACTAGGCATTGCTTCTTTCTTCAATTTCTCTGATTCCTTAGTTTTTGGTGCTTCTTTAGGTACTTCATTGAGTTGCCTTTTCTCCATAGCTCTTTATTTTTGCATTCTTCTTTTTTGAGTTATGGTGAGCTTTTGGGGAAATTTCTTATGTTGCACCACATGCCATTCTTGTCCAGGTGAGACAGGAGGAGGGACAACAAACCTTGGAGGTATTTTCCTCCTTAAAGTGTTCACACCATTTATCTTTGAAAAAATATGTTTTTCTTTTAGAGGAACATTCTTTCCTTTAGAGGATTTCTCCTTCTTGATTTCCTGTTTTGAATGCTATGGATACTTTCCATTCTTTTCATTTTATTTGGTTGTAGACATTCTTCTTTTTACCTCTAATTCATCTTTATGAACCAGATATCGTTTAGGAATCCATACCTTTCTTATCCTAGCATTAGGAGAAAGTCTTGTCATTCTTTGCATTCCAACACTTTGTCTTTAAATCGGTGTTGTAAGCTATGTTGGTGACATTGGTGGAACAAGATCTTCATCACTCACCATGGCCTCATTTTTCTCAGAGAACTTCAGTATTCCCTTATTGATCAACACGGATAATATTCCACAAACTCGACAAGCGTTAGTCTTATGATTAGGAGTTGTGATACTTACAGTAGACTTTTCCTCTAAGCTCCTCTTTGATGGGAAGTTGGTGATCTTGAGGAAAAGTGATGAACTTCTCCTTCACAAGGAATTCCTCAGTCTTTGCTACATCAGATGCATACGAGGCTTATGCATTGGATACTTGTGACTCCTTAGGTCAGGTGGTGGAGGTGACCGCACAACAAGTTGGGGAAATTTTTTCCCCTTATTAACACCTACTCCAAAGGGTGGTGTGAGAAAAGACATTTTGAGGAGTCAATGTTATGACAGTATTAAGACTTCCACAAGTTACATTCACCAGATTGTCAACTTGCACATGTGAGAGGTGAAATTCATCAGCTTCATGAAAATCCCTAGGGTACTACCCCCTCGAGTTCATTAGATAATTGCCTTGTAGGTTCAAAAGCAACATTCTATTTGTGTTGTCTCGTTTCTCCCATAACTCCCTAGGTTGCCTCTAAGAGTTTCACTTGGGATTGAGTTTGTTGTTTTCGCTCTTCTTGACCACTTCTTGATAAACCATGACGTGTTAGCCTAATTAGCCACGACCTTAAGCAGTCGACCTTGGTGCTTGCCCGCCATGACTTTGGCTGCTTAGCCATGACTTTAACTACTTAGCCATGACTGCTCGCTTCAGCCATGATCTTGCTGCCCAGTCACGACCTTCTTGCTCGACCATTTGTGCTTCAAGTCGTTCAAAATGTTATTTGGCCATCAAGCTCTAGTTCTTCAATTCCTCTATCAATACTTGAAAATCATCAAATTTGTTAGAGAAATGATTTCTTTGCTCCACAATTGCTAGAGCAATTTCCTCATGTTCTGCTTTTACAACATCAGATCCTGAGTCCTGAAACTCTATGAATATCTTACTAAAAAACATTAGTTCCATCTTTAGCAAGATATATCCCTCCCATTGGACAATGTTTCACAAAGATGGGTCCCACCGGGCATGCCAAAAATATGTTGTGGTGGTTTTTTGAATCTCACATGAAATATACAAAATATAAGCATGCGGTTGTGCCAGGAAATTAAAGTGTTTCCAAACTGGAATAACTCGTACATCAAACTTCTAATCAAGTTATGTAGGTTCCCTAGTTTCCTTGACAGTTCCTATAAAACCCGAGAAAATTCTAATTTTCTGAAAAATGGTAAAATGATAATTTCGGTCAAAATCCGAAATTTTTCTAGATCTCGGATGACGAAACGAACTTCATCTTCAGAATCGTGTCGCAAAATCTAGCTACCACGTCGAATTTCGTCGAATTCGACCGGTGAATTTCACGTTTTGAGGCACAGAGAGGTGCGGGACGCAGCATGAGGTGAGTGGCTCTGGTGTACCACTTGTCGGTGCGAATTAGTCAAGTATTTAGGAGAGCCAAGTGGGGCCACGTGGACATGTGACATCTCCCAATTGGATGGAAATCCAGAAGTAGATGGATAAAGAGGATAAGGTGTAATCATGTAGACGATAGTAAGTGACATGTGTGAAGGTACTCTCCCACTTGTTGACTTGGTAATTGTTTGAGTGGGGGGAAAAGAGAGGATTTTTAGAGAGAGAAAAGGGAAGAGAGAGAAAGGAAGGGATTTTAGAGAGTGAGGCTCCACCTTCTCTCTAAAATTTTTCGGTGATCGGACTTCGGTTCCCAACGAGCCAAGAGGCAAAGTTGCTCTAAGGTGCAAGGGCTATGCGTGGACACCAGTTTTGTGGAATTTCGACAACTTCGGGAGGTAGGGGTCTTCTCCTACTTGGTTTATTTTCGATTTAAGAGTCATTAAAATGGTTTGGATGGTATGAAAATTTGTGAGTAGCGAGTTTAGTCGATCCCAAAAATTGGGACGCATCTTTGGAGAAAATTTGGGACCCATTTTGGACGGAGTCAGTTGATCTCGAGGCGAAAATGGTCCTTGTGTTCCTTATATATGTGTGTTATATTTATTTGTTATTGCTTGATATTTGAATGACATGCAAATTGTGGTTTGGGGTGTTGTGAGGCTGGAAATGGCCATTGATTTCGGTTCCAAAGAAGTGGAACCGATGCTTGATGAGGGGGCTGTCCATGGACAACCCACGTACTATTTGGAGACTGTTAAAACAGTCCGGGTTGATGGTTGGACTGAAATTGTCCATGTGTGTTGTTTGCATAATATTGCTTAAATTGTTTATTAGCCCATGTGAGCTAATTTTGATGTTATTGCTATGAATAAATAACATGTGGTTGCAATTTTGTTAATATATGCGTACGATATGATAGCAATGTGTTGTTGGAAATGGCATAATGCATTTCATATGCACTGGGGCACCCTAGAATGGTAGGTGTGAGTGCATGACAAATAAAATCGGAGGGTTGTCCAAACGATGAATTCTTTTGTAAAATTATTAAAAATAATAATTTTATCGGAGGATGTCAGAAAAATTGTGTTGGGAGAAAATTGTCAAACAATTCACGTTGGAAGGGCCATGGATGTTGGAGAGTTGCGACAATTCACCTCGGAGGATTGTCAATGATATTTATATCGGGTTGCCCACAATTAAAACAAATATTTTTGTTTGGAAACTATTTTTCAAACATGACATAAGCATGTGAAGTCGGTGAGGGCTGGGTATGGGATTAGGCATGTAGATATTAGTAGGATCATGCATTTGTAGATGTGTTTGGTTGAATTACATGCACTTAGGTGGGAAATACTTGTAGGAGAATTGACCTGCGGGCGTTCTTTCCGGCGCAATCGAGAAGAATTATTTGGTACATGGAGTGTTCGAGAAGACGACGCTCATTAGAGGCCACTTTTGAGAAGAAAGCCGACATGTGGCTTTGATTACGTTTTTGTAAATGCGTGTACGAAATATTGCCTGGTGGAAACATGTTTGTATTAAGAGTGATGTAACCCAACTCTTGAAACTATTGTAATATAGTTAGATATATTTTGGTATGTTGTGTGAGCCAATGTGACCATTTTACTCATGTATGGGTCTCATGATATGAGACACCACCGATTTTCGCGAGGTTGACGGTGGTATTGGGACCCCACACAGGAATAGGGCGTCCTGATTCCCTAGACTAAAAGTGGAGAAACGTACGAATGAAAATATTGCAAGAATTAATTCATGAAGAAAAGTATTAGATTTCCTTGAGAAGGAATGAAATAACATGGTGCTGAAATTTGAATGATACTTGAAACCAGAATGCTGAAATTGTTGAAGTAAACATTGGATTTGACTGTGAAAACAATATTATCTTGAAAACTTGATAAACTTGAATAAAACTTGCAACTAGAATGTTGAAATTGCTAAAGAAAATGTTAGATTTCACTACGAATGAATGAAATAACACTATTGAAAATTTGCTAGAAATTTGGCTAAAGCCAGGATATAAATGCTGAAATTGCTGAAAACTTGTTCAAAGATAGGATTTGCTGATTGACATTGAGTAGATTGATTGGTTCCTTGATTGGTTGTCCTTCTCTGCTCCTTTTATAGACGTAGAAGACTGGTTGTCCAAGTCCAAATTTCTCTACTCTCTTCACTTTCTGAAGTAACTGCCCATGTCTTCCATTAATCATTCCTCAAACACTTCTCCATGTCTCCATTGTGGAGTCTTGATCATCAAGCATTCCTCCACGTTAGCCCATGATGTAGTCTTGATCCTCAAGAAATTTTCCACGTCTCTCATTATGAGCTTTTTATTCACTAAATATATTCGTATCATCCGTAAGCTGTTCCACTTCTCAGATAATGCTTTATTTGACTTCCAAAAATTAAAAAAAAATTAAGAAATCCCTTGGACTTCTTCTATGGGATTGTACAAATAGATCTGGGTCCCTTTCTTTTGGGCTTTATTCATGGGCTTGGGTTTAAGTCTAACCCATTAATGGATCGCGAGTACCTGAGCCCAGGTGCAATAACATTAGTGATTCTCCAATACTAAAAATGATTTTTCAAATTTTTACTCGAAGTGTTTTTATTGAAAGTTTTTTTCGTGGAAGTGTTTTTAGGAGAATCACCTAGATATTCTCTAAGAAACACAATAAGTGATTCTTCAATACTGAAAATGATTTTTCCAATCGTTACAAGTGTTCCCTAAATTTTCTCTAAACACTTATTATCTTTACAGAAACACTTTTAAGGCTAAAAATACTTCCTAGAATATTTGAGGAGATTGTTTAAATTAAAGCCCCCATTAGAACTAAAATCCAATTTTAATAACATTGGAAGCTCATATGGTAAAACCTTAGGAGTTTAATGAGAGTAGCCGTGAAAGAGTGTTGAATCAGCATAAATTGTGTTTGCTTTTTCTTATATTCATATCATTATACATCATTTTTTTTGTTTAACTTTGTACTTAATAAATTACAAAAAAAAAAAAAAAAAAAAACTAATTCAGCCCTTTCCTGGATAATTTACTTAATATACATCATTTCTTCAAACATCTTATGTGCTTTTTCCAAATTTTGGGGTTTCCAGAACAGAAGATGGTTCCCTTGAATACCAACGCAACCATTCTTGATTAACTTAGTGTGAAGAACCTTGGCTTTTAAGTAGTTTGTGGAATCACTAAATGTTGAAGAAGTGTCCCGGTATGATTTAGGTTAGGGTGCCTCACAAATGATACCCCATGGGTCAAGTAACAACCCCATTTCATTTTACTAGTTATTGTAATATTTTGGATCATGTCATTTTTACTGAAAGATTTTGAGTCATTGAACACTGGATTTCAATTTCCATAGTCTAGTTGGTTGATGAGAAAACTGAATGAAAACGACAAGAAACTAAAAATTTGAATTGACATGGGTCCTCATTTCTCGATCCAACAAGTGAAAAACTAAAGCAATCCAAAACATCAATTCAGAAATAAGAAGGGGAGAGAGGGTATCGGGTAGGGATAAGGGTAAAATTTCTTTTTAAAATTTTGGGTTTAATGCTTTGTTTGGCGATCCGTTGAATCTATTAACGACAGGGGTATAAGTGTATCATAATATAAACTTCAAGGATATGGTTGGACCCTAAAAAATTTAGAGACTAGTTTAGACATACGATCAAACCCCATGAACATTTTTGTAACTTTTTTGCATCGTATGGGATAAGGAACAAAGTAATTGAAAACTTTAGAACTTAGACGTTCTGATAAAAGAATAAAAAATTCCTTAAATAATATAGGTTTAGAAATATTTTTAAATGTAATGTAGTTTTTACTACATGGAAAGTATCTTCTAGAAAACATTTTTAAAAGTGTATTTTCAAGATCTGACTTTTTAAAATGTCTTTTAGTGACTAAAAGTCATTTTGAAACAGCTTTTAAAAAATTAAAAAATTATACACAAAAAATATCTTTTGAAAATACACTTTTATAATTTTGAATGTTTTGAATTAATACCGAAAGTATCTTTTGAAAATACATTTTCGATAAAAAATTTGAATTTAAGTTGAAAGTGTAAAGAAAATTACATTATATTTAGGATTATTTTCATTAAAGGCGTTTTCGCGTGAAAGTTTAACTTAAAGAAATGACTTTTAAAAATTAACTTTGTTGATGTGAAAAAGCTACGTTATAATTAAAATTATTTTAAAACTACATATTTTAAAGATTATTTTTTAATTTTTTCGGAAAGTTCCAAGTTTTCTTTTATAACAAAAAAAAAAAGTAGTAGAAAAAACGGACTAGCCATTCATCATTTGAAACCAGATCTGAACCGCTCGGTTCCATGTTCCAATGGAACCAAGCGGTTCAAGGTTCCTCCACGTTTCTTCTCAAGGCCCACCTCTTTCTACTCCCATTCAGCCTATACCTGCTTTAAAAGAGCAACCTCTTATTATTGGCTGATTGGATGGTCAATAGGATAAGAAGTTGCAACCCCCCTGTGATGGATTGTGGTTATATAGAGCTATTTTATTTTATAACTTTCCGATGTGGGACTTTTGAAGTAAATTGACAAAAAACTTACACCAACAAGGTTTGAACCTGACATCTTGAATAAGAACAAAAGACAAGGTACCACTAGACCAAGTATGACTTATCTTAAAAAAAAAAAAAAAAAAAATATATATATATATATATATATATATATATATATATATATATATATATATATATATATATATATATATAGACACATATATATTAGATTTATTAAAGTTTTTTTTTGAAAAGTAGATTAGTTAAAGTTAAATAATTAAATATACGAAAATTTAAATATTAAACATATTTGTTTTAGTAAAATTAAAATATTGATATATTTACACTTTAGGCTTAATAAAATCAGATAAAATATAATACATAAAATAATATATATATATATATATATATATAAAAATTTTTATAATATTTTTTAATTAATATATATAAAATATATATTTATAATATCACCTGGCTCTAACATCTGCTAAACTAAATGACGCGAATCGATAATTTTTCTGCTCACAATCATCTCATTTTATAATATCGGGTAAAAACAAAATATTCTCTCTTTGATGAAGGTTAATATGAAAACCTCTTGGCAAGAGGACATAACACTCTGAAAAGTTCATAAAAATATTCTAAAAATGCATAGATAGAACAAAGCCTCACATCCTAATACGATTATTACATGCACACAGCGATGAAAATTTCGATATTTTTGGTCAAACATCGGATATCGGCTAAATCAATAAATCGGTCATGGAAATTCGCTTGAGGGAAAATCATTGAATGGAATTTCGATATTTTGCCGATATATCGGTATCAGACATAAATTTCGACGAAATTTTGTTTGTGGAACACACGCGTGCGTGGGTGATTTTTTGCTTCAAAATATTGAAGATATATCGAAAATATCGGTAAAATATCGGAGATATATAGGAAATATCGGTAAAAATATCAAAGATATATCGAGATATATCGGTGATATATCAAAATGGCAAGATTTGAAATCCTAACTTAATCCAACGATTATGGATTGATCCCAACGGTTTAAAGAAGATCTAACGGTCATATTTGCACCAAAATTAAATCCCACGGCTATAATTAAATTACAAATATTTTTGACCATCCAAATCTGCTATTTTGACCTAAAAAAAAAAAAATATAAATACCTCTAAAATCATTCAATTTGATCACAATTCTCTCTACTAATATCCAATCTTCATTTCAATTCCAAAAAATTTTTATTTGTGATATCTCTTAAATAATATATATAGTTTAATTTGATAGTTTATATGATTATTTCATATTTTTAAATTAGTTAATTTAGTAATAATATATTAATAAATTAACATTTCATGTTCAAGTAATTTTTAAAATCAAGTTATATATTAGTTAATATTGTGTATGCATATTATAAATTTATAGTATTATATGAAGTTTATATTTTAAATTAGTTTAATTTAGTAATACATATTAATAAATTAATTTTTCAAGGCATAATATTTGTAACGAGTACGTGATGAACTCCAATTTCCTATCAATGGGAGTAAGTTGTAGATACAAGTCAAGCACATTTACGCATTTACATGCTCGATCTTATAATCAATATTATTTAATAATTGGGCTGCCTTTGGGATGTAAGATTGCCTTTTACCAAAATCGATCCATCCATCAAATGTTGCAATTGAGTAACATCAATCTTCATTTTGATTTTAAAAACTCATTACAATGTATATATTTGATTATTAATGTCATTTTTACACTTTTAGAAAGTATTTCTATGAATTTAAAAATATTTTTGTTAATTTTCGATATATCGATATTCATAAAAATATCCATTTCGATATATCTCCGATATATCCGATATATCCATAAAATGTGAGTACCGATATATCCATCGAAACCGATATTTCCAACCTTGCACGCACATGTTGTGCATTGAAGTGTGGGTTGATTGAAAGAACAAAAAAAAATGAAGTTGGCTCAAATCAACATAAAATTATTATAAAAATATAAAATTGTATAAAAAATTATTTAACAAATTTATAATACTTAATGTGGAGTAAACATAATCAAATTTTATAAATGATAAAGTTCACACTATAAAATGACAACAAATAGGAATACCGACGGGTGGGGATCCAATCCCAACCCCATTCTCTTTACTTAAATCATTTCACATGTCTGTTTTAAAAGAAGAATGGTTGAGATGGGGTAGATTTAGCAGGAATGAGAAATTTCTATATCTACCCAATTTATTTTTTTATTATATTAAAATTAACACACACACACACACACACACACACATATATATATATATATATATATATATATATATATATATATATATATATATATATATATATATATATATATATATATATATATATATATTATAAGCATAATAAGATATTATTTTTTTATTTTTTTATTTTATTGAAAATTATTATTATATATTAAAATAAAAAATAAAAAATATTTAAAATCATTTTATATATGATCAAGGTTGTGCAAGACTAAACAATACTCGAACTTGTCCTACTCTGCATAAAACCTCATAACATCAATTCTAAATTTGTCAAAAATGCAATAATACTAATCTCATACCCATTCCATTAGGGACCGGACGTAAACCCAAAAAAACCTGCCCTAGCTATTATCATCCATAACAACAAACTCAAGAGTGTCCTAGTGATTGTCCAAGCAACTTATGTTAAGATTTTATAAGACTACAGTTTAATATTATGACTTTAAAAATTCAAATCATAATCAAATAAAATAAATATTAAAAAGAATAAACAAATATAAATTCTTATTTGGCTAAATTTGGAAAATAACTTTCTTGAATTAAAAAAAATCAAAGTTCAGGGATACTATATAAAAAACCCTAGCTTCAATTCAAGATATTATTGGAATAAATGTCATTTATTCCAAAGGAAATAATGATCCTTCACTCTAAGAATGAATTCCATTCATTTGTGGAATGAATTTTCTTTCATTCCAGCTCCTATATAAAGTGAGCTTCTTTGCTCAAAGTGGTATACATTTTCTTTTCCAAGTTTTGTGTGTCAGGAAGGTTAGATCTAGTTTTGTGTCTGTACGTTATTAGTACGTTGATTGGTTCGAACATGTTTTTAGTTCATCGAAGTAACATCATGTGTTGGCAACACAAGCTGTACGCCGTTTATCCTAAGAGACGATGTTGATCAAGAAGACGCTTTACTCCTCACGCACTCGTACGCTTAATCTCTCATTTTCTTTCTTAGTAATTTTTCCTTTCCCTTGTTATTTTGTTTCCGTGTTTTTGTGAACAAAGTTTTGTAACAGTCTTAACAATCTTAAAACATATTCAAAGGAGAAGGAAACATAGGAAGGAAGATCTAGCAAACTGAAGAAAAAAAAAAGAAGAAAAAAGGTCATTGAAAGAAAAAAGAAAAAGAAAAAAGAAAGAAGGTGATTGGAAGGAAGAAAGAAGAAAAAGGAAAAAAAGTTTCCTTTTTTCCTTAAAGGCAAGTAGAAAAAAAAATTTTTTTTCAACAGATCTCTCCATTTTGGGGAAAAAAAACTACTCGGTTTTATGGGAAAAAAAGGTTTTGTTTTTTTTTTTGGATATTTTCGTGACCAATAATTAAAAAAAAAAAACCAAAAAAGAAAGATCTTTATGTCAAATCCAATTTATTTGAATTTTTTGTTTTAAAGATTTTGGTTAAGTTTTTTATCTTCTTTAATTTTTGGAAGTTTTTTTTAAGGGAAAAAACTTTGGCAAATACGAATATTTCGTTGGTTAAGGAAAAAAAAAAAAGAAGCTTTTCCTCTTTGGAATTAAAAAAAAAAGAAGAAAAAAAACTTGTTTCAAAATATTTCTTTAAAATTAAAAAAAAGGAAAAATAAAAAAAAGTCAGATAAAACTTTTTGAAAAGTGTTTTAATTGGGAAAAAGGAAAATCCTAGTACAAAAGTGGTGAATGCTCTACCATTAAGCTACTTGCTTAGTTGTGTTTTTCTTTGTGAGGAATATATGATAAGGAGATAAGTCTATTAGGCTAAACTCTACACTCACCTTATGGGTTTCTGTTAATTCCTTTTGGTCTTAGGAAATTGGAAATTATGATATAGAGAAGTTATGTCTAAGGAGTCTGGATTTTAAGCAGAACTATTTGTGACCCCTCCAATCTTTCTTAGGAATTGAATATTCTATCTAAGGAGGCTGGTTCTAGCCCGGGTTTCTATACCCCACCAGTCTTTCCTAGGAATACTCTGTTATACGTTATTTTCAATTATTCTGAGAATTGGTTTTGGGAATAGAAAATTTACACATTTTCTACAATTTTGCAGAGAAATGGACTTTGATTCCAACAATACTGTTCTAGCTGCATATGCCTAAGTTGCAAACCCTATTTGGGCACAAGTGCAAGTGATGCCTATTGTTGTGCCTATTGTTATGCCTATCTCTGTACTCACCTGGAGAAAAGCCAAAGAAGTTTAATAGACTAAACTTTAAAAGGTGGAAACAAAAGACGTTGTTCTACCTGACCACCTTGAATCTTGCGAGATTCTTGATTGAAGATGCTCTTAAGCTCAAAGAAGATGAGCTGATATCCAAGTCATCAATGTTATAGATGCTTGGAAACATTATGACTTTCTATGCAGAAACTATGTCACGGATGCTTTGATTGATTCTTTATACAATGTGTACTAAGATAAGAAAACAACTAAGGATCTATGGGAATCAGTAGACCAAAAATATAAAATTGAGGATGTTGGGGCCAAGAAGTTTGTTGTGGGTCATTTCCTCGATTACAAAATGGTAGATTCCAAGACTGTGGTCAGTCAAGTCCAAGAACTTCAAGTAATCCTCCATGAGATACATGTTGAAGAAATGATGTTGAGCAAAACTTTTCAAGTTGCGGCTATTATAGAGAAGTTGCCTCTTGCTTGGAATGACTTCAAGAATTTCCTCAAGCATAAGAGAAAAGAGATGAGCATTGAAGATCTGATTATCAGACTTTGCATTGAAGAAGACAATAAGGGATCTGAGAAGAAAGGGGCACACAATTTGGGTGAGGCCCAAGCTAACTTTGTGGAACGTGGTCAAGGTTCCAAGACAAAGAAGCACGACAAAGGGAAGGGCTATACGTTGGGACCTAAAGAAGGGGTCTCCAAGAAGAAAAAGTTCCTAAGGAAATGCTTCAATTGTGGGAAGCAATGTCACGAATCTTCTGATTACAGACTGCCAAAGAGGAACAAACCCAAGGAAGCTAATGTGGTTGATGGCATCACCAAGGATGTATCTAACATTGAACTCATAGCAGTAATATCCGAGGTGAACTTGGTTGGATCCAATCCCAACGAAGGGTGGATTGGCATTGGTGCTACCCACCATGTATGCTTGGACAAGAAGATGTTCTCCACCTTTGAACCAACAGAGACGGGGGGAAAGGTGTTAATGGGGAACTCTGTCACCTCTGAAATCAAAGGCCAAGGAAAGGTGGTCTTGAAGATGACTTCTGGAAAGGAGCTGACTCTAACCAATGTGTTGTATGTACCTGAAATCCGCAAGAACTTAGTGTCTGGTTCATTGTTGAACAACCATGGATTCAGATTGGTGTGTGACGCCCTAAAACCCAGGGGTTATTTGACCAACCGTTAACTTGAGGAAACTCGTGGGTATCGGGTAACCCGATACCACACTACTACATCCCATTTAATGAAACCCGTAAAGTTAATAGCTAGATGGCCACTCCGGCTCCATTTATCCATATTTAATTTAAATATATACAAAAATTACATTAAAACAGTCTGTAAGAGTTCGATCACAACTCCCTTATAAATATTACATGTAAAAACTATTTTATTCCAAAAGTTTTACAGAAAGGTTATCAAAGCCACATGTTGGCTTTCTTCACAATTCCAGCCTCGAATGAGTGTCGTCCGTTGGTGTATCTCCTGCACCTGAAATATTTTCCCTTATAGGGTGAGCCAAGCCTAATAGAAAAACTTCCTATAGAGGCTACTCCCCACCTAAGTGCACATGCAATGGTCATGTTCCACATTCACATTCACATTCCAAGTAAAAACATGCGATTTCTACTATGGAATCCTATATGTCATGCCATGAAATGAGATGAGATTCAATCATGTACCATGCCTCGAATCCTTATCGACTCCTAACATTCCGGAGTCCATTTTGACTCCTATCACACAATACCGAAGCCCATGCGTGATAAAATCCATAATTTTTGGATTACATCTAATGATCATTTTACAAAACAAATTCATTTGTTTTCAAACTAAAAGCTTTTTGGATGTTATACCTCAATGATCATTTATGTACAAAACTCATGTGTCTTTTTGTGGGTAGCAAATTTTTGTGTCCCACCGCAGGCTTCTCATACCTAGACACGTTTATGAGATTTCACCACTGGAATTATGTCTAACCACGAATACCAGGTCTTTCACTTGAGTGGGTATCTATCCCTACTTGCTAGTACCCGACACATATTTTCATTTCTATGTATGCACCTGTGCGACTCTGTTGGACGTCATCCAACGGTACCGTGTCCACCAATCAATCACCAAAAGCAGTGTTGATTCATATCATGCACTCACACCCATGTCATGCGATGTCCCCGTGCATAATGCAATGCGATGCTCCACTACAAGTCTATGTCATACCACATATGTAATGAATGCCATGGACAACCTTAAACCATACATAATTCCATCATGTCATGGACAATAATATTAATTGCTTATAATTTCCAATTAAACTCATATCATGTCGATATATTTATGCACACATACATTAACATGTTATCACATAACTACCACCAAGCATATTATTCAAAATCAAGCAACAACACCTTTGATCCTCGAGGCCAAGTGTGACATATACTTTGTCCACAAAACGGCCCCAAGACAAGCCATAAACAGGCTACCACAACCAGCCATCCACAAGCCTCAATCATGCCCTAAACAGGACCTTAAAATAGTCCCAAATTCAGTCCCATATTAGCACTAAATTCAGTCTTGAAATCCTTCCCAAACTAAGCCCCTAAACAATCCATAAGACTGGATTACACACAAGCCACAAGACCGGCCACCAAAACAGTTTCAAAATAGGCCATAACACTCCTAAATAAAACCACAAAATAGGTCATAATTATGTCCCACAAACTATTAAACAACCTGTTATGGCAACCCTGAAAGGACGATAACTCCTAAGCAAAAGGTCCAATTTAGGTGATTCAAAAGCCTAAAATCAAGTTCATTGATGCATCTACAATTTATATGGAAAACATGAGTCCAAAATTCCTCTGTTTCCTAATCGAAAACCAGGCCCAAAATCTAGACACAGACTATTAAACAACCAAGCTATGGCAGACCTGGGAAATGGACCATAAATTGAGTTATAGAGGTTCAATTTGGGTGATTCAAAATCCTTACATCAAGTTCACAGATGCAGCTACAACTTCTAGGAAGGACATGAGTCCAAATACCCTCCATTTCCCAACCAAAATCTATTCCCAAAATCTAGATAGTGTGTAGGGTCAAAACAGGCAGCCTTATAAAAATCCGGCCAAACAACCCTTAGGGTGGAAATACACAAAAGGAGGAGGAATCCTACCTCTTGGAGCGTAGCCCTCATCGAGTAGAAGGACTTTAATTCCCTTCCTCTCCCTCTTTCTCTTTTTCTTTCTTTTCTTTGTTTCTCTATTTCTTTTCGATCTTCTCTTTGTTTCTCTCCACCGCCAACACTAGCAAGAGATTTCTCCTTTCCACTTAACCTCTACCCACTCTCATCCAATTTCTATGGGCTTGACACATGTCTTTGCTCATGCCATGTGTCACCCACATGGTTTTGATCTTGCCATGTGTCACCCACATGGCTTTGATCATGCCTTGTGTCACCCACTCATTTGGGTTCCTTTTTGCCCCGAAAAATGTGGAAATTCGCCTATTCGGAATTCGAAAAAATTTTCCTAGGAAACTAGACTTCACGAGACGAACCTAACGGTGAGGTTCGTTTCATCATCTTCAAGTCCAAATTTACCTAGGTTTTACATGGTATTTGAGTCAAACAAGTTTGTACTATCCAAAAGTGGCATGTACATTAGGAAAGGGTAAGTGAGCAATGGTATGTGGAAATTGAATGTAATGACTAAAATTAAGTCTAACATGAATAAAGCAAGTATTTCTACTTACATGCTTGAGTCGTCTAATCTATGCAAGAAGTATATTGTATTATGTTAATTATGATACATTACATTGTTCATTTAAATCATATGCCAAATTTCCAAATTGATGCAAAGCATAAAGGTGAAACTTGTGTCGAGGAAAAACTGACCATGCATCTTTTAAAGGTGTTGAAAGGCACACTGAACCTCTTGACTTAATCCATAGTGATACATGTGATTTTAAGTTTGTACAAACAAGAGGTGGTAATAAATATTTTATTACCTTTGTTGATGATAGCACAAAGTACTATTATGTGTACTTACTCAAAAGTAAAGATGAGGCGATAGAGAAATTTGTTCTCTACAAAAATGAGTTTGAGAATTAGCTAAACAAGAAAATTAAAGTGCTAAGAAGTGACCTAGGTGGTGAGTATGAATCACCATTTGTTGATGTTTGTGCTCAACTTGGTATCATACATGAAACCACAACACCTTATTCCCCTCAATCCAATGGAGTGGCCGAGTGAAAGAATCGCACTCTAAAGGAAATGATAAATGTAATGTTGATAAGTTCTGGTCTACCACAAAACATGTAGGGAGAAGCCATTTTGTCTGTTAATTAACTTTTGAATAAGGTACCTAGAAAGAAAGAAGAGAAGACTCCATATGAGTTATGGAGAGAATATAATCATCCGCAAATACTTGCTAGTGTGGGGATGTTTGGCCAAAGTGGTAGTTCCTCCACCTAAAAAGGTGAAAATAGGACCTAAAACTATTGATTGCATTTGCATTAGTTATGCACATAACATTACTGCTTATTGATTTCTTGTCCATGGGTTGAATATCTCAGATATTCATGATAAGTCTAAAACTCATTTATTTTAAGCCCATTTTTTCAAGTATATTTCAGGCTTAAAAGTCTTATTTAATGTTAAATTATGGAATTTCCACCCAGATTTATGTTTTGCAGAAATTTGAAGAAAAAAAAGTAGAAAAGCAACAAAAATAGGAAAAAAGGAAGCAAAGGCAACAATGTCGCGACACCAGAAGAACAATGTCGCGACATTGTATGGAGAGTGTCATGCGCCATCTAATGTAAATCGGATTGCCACTTATTACTCCGCTGAAATAGATAGATCATAATTCCGCAATGTCACCATCCGAACAGTGGTCTTCTGACAGCGACCTAACCAGAGGTGGTAAGGCTTAACCTTCTAGCAACATAAACGGATCATCTGGCTGTATAAACGACCTGGGCGTACCATTATTCCCATTGTGACCCCCTTGCGGCTCGTTTTGCTCTTGGCCCTGATCTTGCTCTTCATAGTTCTGCATGGTTGCTAGATCTCTTTGATGTGCTTCTCTTTGTTCTCTGTGTAATTGGTGTAAGGTTCTTTCTGGTTCAGGATCTAACTGAAGTAGTTCAACTTGACCCCGTCTTCGCATACACTTATGTTAACCTTCACTGTAATCACATGCACAAACGCAAAGACCAAATTACAAGCACTTGTATAAGAAAAATAAAATGAAAAGAAAAAAAAATTGCAAGAGTAATATCTATCTGCACATTGTCAATATCAACATGAAACTTTCCTCAAAGAAAGGCACCAAAAACTTGATAAATAAATAAAGTTGATGCGAAATTGTATAACCGGGTAAACGCCTATGCGCAAGTGCACGCGGCCAGACAAGTAATACAAGCAAATTTGGCACAAATATCGATCCACAGGGAGAAGTGTGTTGAATACTGGAATTGGCTTTACGATATTATCTGGACTTAGACTTTTAATGAATTTCTAATTAATGTAGAGAACTAAAACTAAATCTAAATAACTTTTAAAATTACTTTTATGAAAACTAGGGTTTTGCCTCCCCCTGCCACATTTGATGTATTTTTACCTAGAGGAATTATTCATTCAGTTTATTAATGAATTCTTGCTGACGGGGTGATCGTGCCTACAAGATATCCTCTCTCGAGGTATATCCGCCTATCTCGCCTAATAGGTCATGATCTTGCCCTCGACCCCGACTTAAAACGCCTTAAATGCTTCAAAACCTCTAATCGCCACACTCGGAACCGATGTCTCTATTCCCCGACTGACCAAGTGTCGCTCTACTCATTTCCCTGGGAGTCCTTATCTCTCGATTTCGGATACCCAACAAGATCATGTCAACGTTGGCAAGACATTACCATCAAAATAAACCACAGACATAAAGCAAGTCGATATAATTCATTGAATAAACTGAACAAAATAGAATTTAACCCTAATCCATGAAACTGTAGTAGGGTTCAACAAAACCCTAGAAATAAATCTAGAACATAATGAAAGTTATTACAAGCATAGTTCTATAAATCATTGATAGTTCAAGAAGAGAAATACAAAGACACGAGTTTTCACGATCTCTCGGGTCGCTCCTGCTTCTTGTTCTGCTCCTCGTCCATACGTCGCTTGATACCTTGAAAATTGGATCTTCCATGCTTTTTATAATTATGATGCAGGAATCGCGGAAACGTCGTGACGTCGCGACGTTGAGTTGCTCTTTGGCTTTTACTTTTGTTGACCAAACATCACGACGTTCTGCTCCTCGTCCATATGTCGCTTGATACCTCGAAAATTGGATCTTCCATGCTTTTTATAATTATGATGTAGGGATCACTTGAAACGTCGCACGCTGAGCCGCTTCACTTGACTTTGTCGACCAAACATCGCGACAATGCAACGTCACGGGGCGCTGGTGCTGGTCTTACTTTTCTTCTTCATATCTTCACAAAGCTCCGAAACCAATTATATTATTCACTTGTAATGCAATAAAAGACCTAAAATATGATATAATGCAATAATGCAATTTATTAATATATAAAATAGAACTAAACGGCAAAAGACGCTGCAGCATGGGTGTGTTTGACACTACTCGCCTCTGCACTAAAAGTGGAAAAACGTACTAATGAAAATATTGCAAGAATTAATTAATGAAGAAAAGTATTAGATTTCCTTGAGAAGGAATGAAATAACATGGTGCTGAAAGTTGAATGATTTGAATGATACTTGTAACAATAATGCTGAAATTGCTGAAGTAAACATTAGATTTGACTGTGAAAACAATATTATGCTTGAAAACTAGATAAACTTGAATAAAACTTGCAACTAGAATGCTGAAATTGCTAAAGAAACTGTTAGATTTCACTACGAATAAATGAAATAACACTATTGGAAATTTGCTAGAAACTTGGCTAAAGTCAGGATATAAATGCTGAAATTGCTCTAGGATTTGCTGATTGACATTGAGTAGATTGATTGGTTCCTCGATTGGTTGTCCTTCTCTGCTCCTTTTATAGATGTAGAAGACTTGCTGCCCAAGTCTAAATTTCTTCACTCTCTTCACTTTTTGAAGTAACTGCCCATGTCTTCCATTAAAGGAACTTGTTCCTCGAGCACTTCTCCACGTCTCCATTGTGGAGTCTTAATTCTTAAGAATTCCTCCACGGCCCATCATGTAGACTTAATCCTCAAGAAATTTTCCACGTCTCTATTGTGAAGACTTGTTCCCTAAGTATATTTCATATCAACCCATAACTATTCTTTAATTTCAGATAATTATTGACTTCCAAAATTTTATAAAATTCAAAAAATCCCCTGTGGTAATACTCTCTTCTTCTTCTACATTGCATAAATAGATCTGGGTCCCTTTCTTTTGGGCTTTTATTCATAACCCATTAATGGATCAAGCCAAAATTTTAATTTGGGTGCAAACACACTATAAGTGATTCTCCGGTACTAAAAATGAATTTTCAAATTTTTACTCAAAGTGTTTTTATTGAAAGTATTTTTCGTGGAAGTGTTTTTAGGAGAATCACCTAAATATTCTCTAAGAAACACAATAAGTGATTCTTCAATACTGAAAATGATTTTTCCAATCGTTATAAGTGTTCCTAAATTTTCTCTAAACACTTATTATCTTTACAGAAACACTTTTAAGGCTAAAAAGACTTCCTAGAATATTTGAGGAGAATGTGTAAATTAAAGCCCATTAAACTAAAATCCAATTTTAATAACATTGGAAGCTCATATGGTAAAACCTTAGGAGTTTAGTGAGAGTAGCCGTGAAAGAGTGTTGAATCATCATAAATTGTGTTTGCTTTTTCTTATACTCATATCATTATACATCATTTTTTTTGTTTAACTTTGTACTTAATAAATTACAAAAAAAAAAACTAATCTGTTCTTCCTGGATAATTTACTTAATATACATCATTTCTTCAAACATCTTATGTGCTTTTTCCAATTTTGGATTTCATTAGAACAGGAAGATGGTTCCTTGAATACCAACGCAACCATTCTTGATTAACTTAGTATGAAGAACCTTGCCTTTTAAGTAGTTTGTGGAATCACTAAATGTTGAAGAAGAAGTGTCTCGGTATGATTTAGGTGTCATTCGGATTTTCTTGGTGATAGAAATTATAGAGAAAATCTTTAGGGTGCCTCACAAACGATACCCCATGGGTCAAGTAACAACCCCATTTCATTTTACTAGTTATTGTAATATTTTAGATCATGTCATTTTTACTGAAAGATTTTGAGTCATGGAACACTGGATTTCAATTTCCATAGTCTAGTTGGTTGATGAGAAAACTGAATGAAAACGACAAGAAACTAAAAATTTGAATTGACATGGGTCCTCATTTCTCGATCCAACAAGTGAAAAACTAAAGCAATCCAAAACATCAATTCAGAATTTCATTTCATTTCCTTCATTTTCTCACCCTGTCAAACGGAGGTTGCAAAGCAAAATAAGAGGGGGAGAGAGGGTATCCGGGTGGGTTTGGGTAAAACAAAAATAGTAGAAGTTGCAAAGCCACTTACCAATGGGCCCATATCTGCTTTAACAAAAGCAACTCCTTATTATTGGTTAGCCAATAATAAGAAGTTGCAAACACTTTGTGATGGATTGTGGTTATATAGAGCTATTTTATTTTATAATTTTCCGATGTGGGACTCTTGAAGTAAATGGACAAAAAAAAATACACCAACAAGGGTAAAATGTCTTTTTAAAATTTTGGGTTTAATGAATTACGTGGATTTGGGTTTAATGCTTTATTTGGTGATCCGTTGAATCTGTCAACGACAAGGGTATAAGTATATCATAATATAAGTTTCAAGGGCATGGTTGGACTCTAAAAAATTTAGAGACTAGTTTAGACATAAGATCAAACCCCATGAACATTTTTGTAACTTATTTGCATCGTATGGGACCAAGGAACAAAGTAATTCAAAGTTTTCTAGGGTTTTTTAGACATATCATAAAAAAATAAAAAATTCTTTAAATAATATAGGTTTAAAAATATTTCTAAATGTAATGTAGTTTTTGTTATGAAAAAAGACACTTTCTAAAAGTGTCTTTTGAAAAGACAATTTCTAAAAGTGTATTTTCAAGAGACATTTTCTAAAAATGTCTTTTCAAAAGATACTTTCAAAAAATTAAAAATTTTTACATAAAAAGTGTCTTTTGAAAAGACAATTTCATAATTTTGAATATTTTGAATTAATACTGAACGTGTCTTTTGAAGATACACTTTTTATTGAAAAAGTGAAAATGTCTTTTAAATTATTCCGCTGATGTGAAGAAAACTACATTATATTTAAGATTATTTTTCAAACTATATTTTTTTTAAGATTTTTTAGAAAGTTCCAAGTTTTCTAAGGAAAGTTTTCTTTCATAACAAAACAAATTAGTAGAAAAACTAGACAGCCATTCATCCGCTCGGTCTGGGCAGTTCCAATGGTAGTTCCTCCACGTTTCTTCTCAAGGCCCACCTCTTTCTACTCCCATTCAGCCCATACCTGCTTTAAAAGAGCAACCTCTTATTATTGGCTGATTGGATGGTCAATAGGATAAGTTACTTGCTTGTGATGGATTGTGGTTATATAGAGCTATTTTATTCTATAAGTTTCCGATGTGGGACTTTTGAAGTAAATTGACAAAAAACTTACAACAAAGGTTTGAACCTGACATCTTGAATAAGGACAAAAGACAAACGCGTGGGCAAGTATCACTTATTTATTTGCCTGCAAAAAAATATATCTTATTATAAATGATTGGCGATAATTGTGGGCCAAATGGCATTTCCGGTGAATAATTATTCACGATATTAATATTTATAACGGCATATATATGGGTTTTACGAAAGAATGAAAATACGGGTTTTCTTAAATTATATAACTACCTGCTTCTTTATCTTTGGCGCGTTATTCGGCTGGCGAGAGCTCGAGGCAATCACAAAGTCGGAAAGCTGGAGTCGGGAGGCTGGGCGCCGAACGATATTACAAAATCGTAAAACAAGGAAGGTACATTTCAATTTAAGTTTGAAATTTTTTTGAAATTTTTCGAAACTTCCAATTTTAGAGTTAAAGCTTGACTTGGGCTACATTCTAAAAACTAACCGAAGCCTCGTTTGAAAATAATTTAGGCTTGATACTTGAAGATGAAGAAGAGAATTATTTTTAACTACGAATCGGGCACGAGCTGCCACAGAATGTTCAAGCCCTGAGCTTGAAGAAGAAAAAACAAATTTTTTGTTGTTTTTGATTTTGAAAAAAAAATTGTTATAAAAAAAGGAAAAAAGAGGGGGTTTATTTCTAAAAACAAAAAAAAAAAAAAAAAGTAAAAACAAGGAATTTTCTTTCAAAGCCAGGATTTGAACTCCTACGATGTTCGATTTTAATTTTATATCAATTACCATAAACTCATTTATATTATTATTAAATACACCGCAAATTATAATTTCCTTCTATATATAGATAAATGCTACGCCATACATACATACATATATATATATACATACATACACATATATATATATATATATACTATATATATATATTACTTTGTGTACAGTGTTAATTATTTCGAATGAAATGTCCAATATCCTCAAGCGAATTTGTTGCCGCATTATTTGGGCGAATTATTTATCTTGGATCTTGAATCACGAAATCACTTGGATGCTATGAATCTTGGAAACACGATCAAAGGAGGAAGCCACCTGGCTTCCTGCGGGATGCGTTAAGGCCTTATATTTCGCCGTATCCATATTGATGAAGGCACAAGTGAATATTTAATGATTAAGAGATCCATTGATCCTGCGGGCGAGTTTGATAGAGCGATATGATCATCAAAGGCGCAATTCTTTCGAAGGCTCGTTATGATTGGCTTTCATTCGACTGAATTTCAAAGTCGATTAGTGACTACAACTCAGCCTTGTTCAAAATTAGTTCTCATCTAAAATAATGTGGAGAAAAGATTACAAATGAGGACATGCTTGAGAAAACATACACTACTTTTCACGCCTCCTAATGTACATTAGTAATATAGAGCATGTGATTTCTAAAATAATCGAGTTAATTGCATGTCTCCACTTGTGTGCAGACGAGAATAATGAACTATTACTAAAAAACCACCAATCTCGCCCTACTGGATCATACCTTGCACTGCAAGCCAATGCTAGAATTCAAGTTAATAGACTTGGGTGGGCATGGATAATGTAGAACAAGTGGGGCGTGGTAGAGTAGTCGCTATAATTCTTAATTAGAATTGAGATAATTATAATCAGTCTAAAAACAAGAACAATACCTCCAACAACCAGAAGTTGAATCATTCAGAAAAATTATCTGGAAAGGTAATAGGGCCACATAACAAAAAGGTTTATGAGACTGAATGTTACAGATGTGGAATGAAGGTGTTGGTCTTAATACTGTTGCACAACCAAACATTTGGTGACCTGTGGAGCCTCCATGAAAGGGAAAAGACAAGCAAATTGGAAATGTTCTATTTGATGAAAGAGGAGCCATGGATCCTGATGATCCTTTCTTTGATATTGATGAGGCAAGACTTTTGAAACATTTTGGATGTTTCTGATTTTGAAATCTTATGTGGAAAATTTCGACCATTTGATTGTGATGGTAATGTAAGTAGTGATTTGAGACATATGATTATGATTATCCCTGCTACTTTTATGTTATTTTTCCCATACAATTATCTATAATATAACTTGATTTTATTAAATTTCTAGTTTTTATTTTAAGATACATGGGATCCTTCAGAATTGATTTAATTATATGTTCTTGAGTTAAGGTGAAGGTCCTTGCTTATTTGTAGCAATTCAAGTAATGTATCTTTGATAAGAAATACTTTTCAAACTTCAAGCATTAGCTCAATCTAACGTTCATACTATCTTAGGTCCTATTAACTCGTTAGTTAAGCCAGCAAAGCCACCATTCTACCGAAGTACTAAATTGCAAATTGAAGATGCCCTTTATTCGAATCTAGTAGAATGATTTCATGGAAAAGATATTCACTAAATGGATATCATATTGAAACTGGCGAATCATGATGCAAATGAGTATTTACTGTTACTTCATTATTTATGGGCAAAATACCTGAACAATTGCCTTCTTTATTTTGGTGGGTTATATCGTATTAACTATTAGGATCTATATTGAATCTTTATGTCATTATGAACTAGAAGTTCAATGACTCAATGCATTTTTCCTTTCTGGGCATGACCCACTCTGGGCATCCCGAATTTCCATGATGCGTCAGATAGTTCAAAATTCTAATGGCATCCATTAACAAGGTAATAAATTTTGAAAATCGGCGGTTATACTTAAAGCCATTGCTCCAAAGACAACCCAATTATTAGACCATCTTTCACAAAGGTTATATTTGAATCCCACCTTTCGTGAACGTATTCAAGGATATTTAGGGCTCATTCACCCACCTAGTGGACATTATATTTTTATGGTTTTAATTGATGCGCCCACTGATGGTCTCACAATGCCTTCTTTCTAGCAGAAATGTTGCCTTGCTAGATTATCGGGCTCAAATAACTGACTAAGAGCACAATTCCTTGATCACCCTATCAAGACAATTCGCCTTGATACGTCGGGTTAATTTCATCTCACATTCCTTTATTATGTTATGTTTAGCGCAGATAGATGTTCAACAGCCCGTTGCTCATGTTCATTCTCGAATGGTTGGCGAATCTTAATAAACGCCCGTGAATTGATTGGATGTGACCATTACTTTGAAAAACCAAATTGTTCCATTCCATGGGACATGTTATACATGCCAAGAAATATATCTAATTTTCATCCCAAGTAGCTAATCACGATTTATCACCATTACATCTTGCTAAAGGTTATCAACCTAATATTTCACATTTGTGAGTTTTTGGTTGCGCTGTTTATGTTTCAATTGTCCCCACACATCGACCTAAGTTAGGTCCTCAACGCCGTCTTGGTATTTATGTTGGCTTCCAATCTGCATCTATTATAAATTGGTACGAGCTTCCCACGGGAAGTTTTTACCGCCGACGGCAGATTGTCACTGATGAAAATTATTTTCCCACATTAGGGAGATAAGCCAATTCCGTAAGAATGTATGAGAATATGGAATGAGTTTTATCTCACTCTTGGATCCTGTACAGCTTAAATCAACTAGTTCAAAATAATTCATTAAGGCTATTCAGACCAATTGTCTGATGCTTTTATTGATTCAACAAAAGTTACAAATCACATATCCCTTTATGCAACATCTCAATGGTGATTGGAAATCCCAACAGAAGTGGTTCATAAAAGGGAAGATGACAATGAACCTAAGCTAATGATTAAAAACGCAATAATTTATTTACTCTTAAAGCACACAATTCTAGAAAAGGAAAAGTGCTATATCTAGACTAAGATAGAGATCCAGGAGTTTCTGTAATTGAGAATAAATAGCAGCCTCGTAGAGGTCAGTTCAAGAGTATTCTAATGATGTACCGGTGACACAACAATGAAGAGATCTTTATCAATTATATACATGAGGGAAGAATATGAGATCAAAATACTACCCATATAATAATGCTTTTTCTTTTCCAAGTATGGTGACATAATAAGAAATGATGAAAATCAAGAGTCGCAAATGTGAATGAATGCCTATTATCGAAACGAAGATAAATGGGAAAGAAGCAATCAAAACAAAATTAAGATCATTATAAACTAGGAGTTTGGTTCGGGAGCTGGACATCAGCAATATACAACCGTTGATATCGATGGGTCTTTAAATGAAGTTTAAAATGAGAATAATGAAATATGCGATATAAAGCACGCTCTCAGGCCTACGTTTCTGGCAAAGATCAGAGATTTTGTGAGAGAGATAGTTCTGCCGGACGATCATCTCGATATTTGATGTTTAGTAGTCTCTGTATGACTGATATGAATCATGGATGTAGTCACAACATATTTATATGGATTCTAGATGCTAATGTATATATGAAATTTTTATAGATTCATGGCACATTCAAGTAATGAATTTAAAACTACTTGAGCATGTATTCCAATCAAGTTGCGGATTTTAGATATGGATAAAAACGGTCTCGGTCAATGTGGTATAACACCGCTTAAGCCAAGATTACTCAAGAAGGATATGTGAATAATCTAATTTGTCCTAAGTTATCAAGAAAATAGAAAATGGATTAAGTACTAAAGCAAAGATAATAGACATTTAAAATTGATTGTAGACTCCGAAGAGCTCAACAAAACAACCAACTATTTAAAGAAGGAATTTGAGATGAAAGATCTTGGGAAAACAAGATATTGTCTTAACTTGCATATCGAGTATTAGTTGAATGATGTATTGATTCATCAATCATCATATACAGAAAAAGTCCTGAGGCGCTTTTATATGGATAAATCACACCCCTTATAGTTCCATGGTTGTTGTGGGTCACTAAGTAACCAAAGATCCATTCCACTTAAGGAAGAAAATGAAGAGTTACTTGTCCTAAGTACCATCTTTAGGTGCAATTGGTGCACCAATGTATCTTGCAAATTATACCAGACTGGTACATTGCTTTCGCCTGGATTTATTAGTGTGATATAGCCTCTGTACTGACCAAAAGGCATTGAATGGAATCAAACATATATTGAGATATCTCCGTGGGACAAGGATATAGAGATTGGTTTTTATTCCAAAGCAATGGAACCACAATTACTGGGCTATGCAAGATGCAGACATTCTTCGGATCACAAAGCTCGACTACAAACAGATATATATTTATTTTTATGAAGATCACTATCCTGAGATCGTCGCTTTAACAAATGATGGTGGCCACCTCCTCTAATCATTCGAATACTACGATGCATGTGAGCCTGTAAGAGAGAATGCATGAGCCGGCTGAGATCAATGATACAACACATCGAGAATCATGTGATTATCTTCATTAAGAATAATCCAACAAGATTGAGAGAGACACGTCGATGTATTAAAAGAATCAAAGGAGGATATATTAGTAGATCAGTTCATACATTTTGCCAAAGTTCTTCACACTCATGCTGAACGCGAAGATAGAAATTGATGCGCAACAAATGAGGGTCCAATATATCTAGTAGTACTGAGCATTGAAGTTCTACTTATACATTCAGAAATTTGAAGGAAGTTGGCATGCGCCAGCCTTAAAGATCTTTCAAATTGAAATGTTGAAGACAATATAGTCAGTGTCACTACCGTGGGGAGAAGGAAGATGTTAGATAATTGCATTTCCCTTTCATTCACGTTTTATCCCATTGTAGTTTTATTGGAAGGTTTTAATGAGGCAGATTAAGAATTTAGGATGAATGTCATTGAAAGAGAATGATTCACTATAATTCAGAATGATCACATTTACCTAAGAATAAATTATTACGGTAATAAGACTATAATATCATATATATAAGGTTTCTAAGAAAATGAAAAATACAGCTTTCTTCTTTAATTATTCACTACCCTTTTCTCTCTCTTTTATCTTCAACATATACATATTAGATATATTAAAGTTTTTTAGTAAGTAGATTAGTTTAAATAAGAATTAATATACAAAAATTCTAAATATTAAATTACTTCATTTTACAAAAATTCTAAATATTGATATATCTACACTATATATTTAATAAAATCAAAAGATACAATATAAATATTATAAAATTTTTTAATATATATATATATATATATATATATATAGAGAGAGACATATATATATATATATATATTATTTTAGGATTTGTTTTTAAGTTCTTGTTGTTATAAGAGAGATGTTATAACATCATCGGTTCATTCACCGGTTTAACCATTAGTTGAACTAGTAAACAGAATTGGGTTTTTCTCTGATGTGATTGATTGTCCAATTTTTAAAACATTGGAGAAAACAAAATATTCTCTTTGATGATGAAGAGAGAGAAAGCCTTTGCAGCCCCATATCCTATGCATGATAATTACACGCACATGCTGTGCATTGAAGTGTGGGTTGATTGAAAGAACCAAAAGACAAATGAAGTTGGCTCAAATCAACATAAAATTATTATAAAAACATAAAATTATATAAAAAATTATTTAATAAAACTAAGCTTTCTAATCGAACCTAAAGGTGAAAAGATGAAAACGAATAGTGAAGCCGGCAGTAAACATAATCAAATTTATAAATGATAAAGTTCACACTATAAACATGACAGGAATACCGATGGTTGGGGATCCAATCCCAACCCCATTATCTTTATTTAAACTACTCTCACATGCTCCGGCTTAAAAAAGAATGGTTGAAATTTCAGATGTCTCAAACTGTGGTCCCGTTGACCACCGCGATCCATAATAATGTTTGTCTCATATCATGAACCCATACATGCAAATTGTATTTACATTAAGTTTAATATCAAATCATCAAATATATCTAATTAGGAAGGTAAGAACAGAGTCATACATCACTTCAATACAAACATTAAAATTTAGGAGTTCTAATACATGTTTCATAAAATACATGTCAAAGCCACAATCCGCTTTCTTCCCAAAAGCTGCCTCACGGCACCGCCTCTCGGTCACTCCTCACTGAAGAATATCTTCAGAGTCGCAGTGAGCAACGCCCAAGAGTGATTTATCTCTCTGCACGGTCACCTCCCACCTAAGTGCACATGAATGACAAAACTCAAAACACATTCAAGCAAATGGATGATCCTACTTGAATGCTTACATGAAATGGATGAGAATGGACTCACCCTTTCCCACTCTTGTTCTCATCGACTCCCTCACGCATGCCTAGCTTTTTCAAATGTGAGAAAACACCGCTTTCAAAACAAAAGGTTTTGTTCTCGAAAACATACCAATGAGTTTTAAAATTCATCGACAACCCTTCCGAGGCGAATTTGATAACCTCCAACAATTCATGGGCCCTGACGTGAGTCACAATATCACCCTCCCAATAAAAATTCCTCCAGAATTTTCCTTGAAATTTTCACAACCATTTTCCTTTTATTTTCTTTCATGTCATGGTAGCTCACACCTACCATTCTAGGTGCCCCATTAAAGACATGGGAATGCATTATGCCATTTCAAACAATTCATGCATATAATTATGGGTAGTATTAATAGAATGAACATAATCTACCGGCTCACACATAATTATATTTCTATATATATCTAATCATCATGTTAACACATTAAATTTCCATGAATTAACATATTGTTTTCTTACATTACCCAAGCTATTCATTTTTAAGCAAATTCATGCAAATAACACATGAACATTTTCGGTCCAACAGCAAACCAGACCGTTTATCAGCCTACTTGAGCAGTGGGTCCCATGGAAGTTTTTCACAGTATTTATTCTGCTTTGGGGAACTAAATCCATGGCCATTTCTACCATACACACCAAATACAATCGGTACAGCTATTTAACATCAAGAAAAACACACAAATATGAATATTAAGCACTAAATGGGCTTGTGGATCTGGTCCAAATGTCCTATTTTCAGATTTCATCCCAAATTTTGGGATCGCACCAAACGGCCACCACTTATTCATATAACTCCAAACCATTTACAAGGCTCTCTTAAACCGAATAAACCAAGTAGAGAGACCTCACCTCCTGGTTTGTCAAACTCCACAAAATCTATGTCTACGCAGAGTCTCTTGCAACAGAGAACAACTTTGCTTTCGTTTAATAAGAACCAAGGTCCGAACACGGAACTAGAGGAGAAGTCAACTTTCTCTAAAAACCTTTTTTTTTCAAAACTGCTCTCCTCTCCACGCGATTCCAAGAAAAGAGAGAAAGAGATGTCTTTCTCTTTGTTTTATTCCTCATTCACTACATTTCATAATCCTTCCTATTGTCGAGAGGATGTTTCTCGATCCTCTTTTCCTGGCCTAGTTTGATTTTCTCCACGTAGCATCATGCCATGTCCACCCATGGCCCACACTTGAGCCTTCGCTGACTAATATGTACCGACACGATAGTACTGAGTTATTTAAATGCCGCCAAGGTCCCAGACACCAGCTGTTCGGGAAAACAAGAATTCATTATTCACTGACACAGAATGGGGATTTTTGGCAGACGATTCCAACGCGAAGTCCGTTTCATCATCCGAGATCTATGAAAAAATTCTGGATTTTGACTTAAAATGATCTATTTTGTCTTCTTTTCTGTAAAATTAGATTTTCTGTTTCATTTATATGGGGCAGATTTGTATGAATGAGAATTTTTAGAGACTACCAATTTAGTTTTTTATTATATTAAAATAAATAAATAAATAAAATAAATAAATAAATATATATATATATATATATATATATATATATATATATATATATATATATATATATTATACATAAATAAGATATTATATTTTATAATTTTATTTTAGTTAAAATAGCAGTATATTATTATATATTAAATAAAAAAATAAAAAAATATTTAAAATCATTTATATATGATCAAGGCGGTGCAGACTAACAATACTCTGAACTTCGTCTTACTTCAAAACCTGAGAACATCAATAATTTTAAATTTCAGAAAATGGCAATACTAATCTCATACCTATTCCATTAGGGACCTATAAACCTAATCCGTTTATTATCATCCATAACAACAAACTCGCAGGTCCAGAGATTTTGTCCAAGTAACTTAGTGTCGATTTATAAGACTACTATGAATATTATGAATCAAAAAATTCAAATCATAATCAAATAAAATAAATATTAAAAGAATAAACAAATATAAATTCTCTTATTTACTAAATTTGAGAATAACTTTATTTTGAATTAAAAATCAAATTTCAAAGATACTATATTAAACTCCTAGTTTAATTCAGAGTATTGTTAGTTAATGTTATTATTCTAAATGATTCTTTCACTTTAAGAATGAATAATATTTTGTTGGAAGATTTAATTATTCATCAGAGAATGAATTCCATTCATTCGTGGAATGAATTTTTTTTCATTCTAGCTCCTATATAAAGTGAGCTTCTTCTGCTCAAAGTGGTATATATTTTTGTTTCCAAGTTTTGTGTGTCAGGAAGGTTAGATATAGTTTTGTGTCTGAACGTTATTAGTACTAAGGATAGGTTCTACTTAGTACAGCTTTGTATGTCGCTTATCCTCGGGAGAAAGATCACGATCTTTTATAGTCTTCTTCGAGCAACTATAGGAGACGGCGAATATGTTTTAAGAAGATCGTGACTCCTCACGAGACTCGACATCTTCAATCCTTTTTTCAGGTTTTCCTTCTTCCCTTGTTATTTTCCTGTTTTACAACAAAGTTTTGTAATAGTCTCAATAGTCTTGTAAAAAACATAGTCTAAAGGGAGAAGGAAAAACAGAAGAAGGTCTAGTATGTAAGAAGAAAAGTAAAGAAAGGCCAGCGAAAAAGAGAAGGTGAGTCGGAAGGAAAAGAAGAAAAGGAAAAGTTTCTTTTTTCCTAGTGTGGCAGAAAAAAAAAAAAAAACCTTTTTTTTTTCAATCTATATTTCCATTTAGGGGTAGGTGTCTGAGCGATGGGAAAAAAGCTTTTTGTTTTAACCCTTTCGTAGGCTGAAATGTTTTTTTTTTTTGCTGATTCGTGATCAATAGTTATAAACAAAACCAAAAAAGAAAGAACTTTCTGTCAAATCCAATTTATTTGAATTTTTTGTTTTAAAGATTTTGGTTAAGTTTTTTATCTTCTTTAATTTTTGAAGTTTTAAGGAAAAAGCTTTTGGAAAATAATACATTTAGTTTGGTTAAGGAAAAAAGAGAAGATTTTCTTTTGGAATTGGTAAAGGGAAAACTGTTTCATGGAATGAAAAAATACTTCCTTAAAATAAAAAAGGAAACTTAAAAAAAAACTGTATTTAAACTTTGAAAGTGTTTAATTGGGAAAAATGAAAATCCTAGTACAAAAGTGGTGAATGTTCTACCATTAAGCTACTTACTTAGTTGTGTTTTTCCTTACGAAGAATATATGAGAAGGAAATAAGTCTATTAGGCTAAACTCTACACTCACCTTATGGGTTTATGTTAATTCTTTTTGGTCTTAGGAAATTGGAAATTATGATACAGAGAAGTTATGTCTAAGGAGTTTGGAATTTTGGTGGAACCGCTTGTGACCCTCCAATCTTGCTTTTTAGAATTGAATATTCTGCCTTCATGAGGTTCTACCTCAAGCCTATATTCTACTGATTTTTCCTAAGAATACTTTGTTATATGTTATTTTTAATTATTTTGAGAATTGGTTTTGGGAATAGAAAATTTACACATTTTCTTGCAATTTTGCAAAGAAATGACTTTTGGTTCCAACAATACTGCCCAAAACAAGACATACCAAGCAACCCTATTTGGGCACAAGTGCTTTGATGTCGTGAAACCCGAAAAGCTATTTTTTTTCCTTTTCTTTCTTTTGAAACAGAGTGGAATCGGTAATTCATGCCGGACTACACAAACAAAAACTTTAGATGTGCGTAGAACTCGGATGACGAAACGACCACGCTGCTAGAATCATTCGCGAAATTAGGTGAACGAATGAACTACACACTCAGGATCATTGGCTGGGATGATTTCGGCACTGAATCCAAGCCAACTACTAGGTGCTATGTGGCACTTAGATAGAGACACTTCGTACATGGGTGGGCCGGCGGTCATGCCCTTAGGATTGCATGAGTCGGGTGGGAGCCACTGTCAGTTTTCACCTCATGCATGAGCATGAAAGTGGCCTGGGTTAGAGATGGAGAACACTTGGTCTTCGAAAGCTGACTATGGTTAAACAAATGGGATGTTGTAGGGCTCCTAGGCAACTAACTTGGTAGTTTGAGGAGAGATGGCAACAATTGTGAGACAAGAGAGAAGAAAGAAAAGAGAGAAAGAAAGAAAGGGGAGAAAGAAAGGAAGAAAGAAACAAGAAGAAACAAAGAAAGGAGGAAGGGAGGAGGGTTTTTTCTCCATTAGCTAGATTTGTGGAGTCAGTAGAATTGATCTCACACACTCAAGAGGTGAGGGATCTTTCCTTCATATTTCCTTGTTGGGGCCATGGAAATGGCATTTGGTTGAGTTTTCATGTGATTGAAAGAATGAAAAGAGGTTGAATTGTGATGTCCATAACTGAATTTTCCGGGTTTTAAGACTCCACTTAGGATGTTGTCTAGTTGAATTTTTGGTTTTAAGACTGAATTTTGATGTTAAAATTTGCTGAATTTTCTCTGGTTTGAAGACTGAACAGGATGTTGTACATAATGCTTTTTTTTTTTTTTCTCGGTTTAGATCAAGAAAACTGGCTATGTATCATTGTATGCTTGAAAACACAGAATTTTATGGGTTATGCATGACCAACATGTAGAACAGCTGAGCTGATCAAGAAACTCACTTGGTGTGGCCTTAAGGTGCAATGACTAATATAATGTTCAGGGTTTTTAGATCGAAGAAAACTCGCCAGGTATTGTATGCATGAAAAACATGCAGAATTTTATAGCTTTCACATGACTAACATGCGTAATGTTTTGAAGGTTTTATCAAGAAATTGCTGAGGTGGCCTTATGTGCATGATCAACATGCGCATGTTCTAGGTTTTTAGACCTAAGAAAACTCAGCTTGGTGTGATTGTACGCATGAAAACATGCACTTTACAAGCCATGCATGACCAACATGCAGAATGAAAGTGAAGTGATCAAAGAAAACTCAGTTTGGTGTGGCCTACATGCAAGACTAACATGCAGAATGTTCCCAGGTTTTTAGACCAAGAAAACTTCATTAGGAATATTGAAGTGCATGAAAACAACAGAATTTTATTGGCCTTCATGCATGACTAACATGCACGTTCAGGTTTTAGACTGAAGAAACTCGGCTTTATGTATTATTGTATGAAAACATACAAAATTTTATATTTTCATGAATGTTAACATGCAGAATTTTCATGGAATCGATGACCGATGAACATGCAAAATTGTGAATATTAACATGCACTTCGAACTAATATGGTTATTGCATGTTACGTATGTTTTTTTCTTGGTTTTAGACAAAAAATTTGAAGTTGGCTTGTTATTACTTGAATTAATGCCATGTAAAAGTGCACTTTATGAACTAACTGTTGGGGTGCATGCTTTGCGTGATGTACCGATTTGAATATGTGGAACATTAACATGACCGCATGTATAGCATGAACATAGAACAAGTCAGGTGCATTAAACATGAGTGTTTATAGCACACATATTAGTGTACTATGTAGAATGTCCATGTAGAGGTTTTCATACATTGTCATGGGTTTGAGGCATAAGTACAAATTGCATTCATTGGTAAAAGCGTAACACCACATTACATGAGAGTGTGTACATGGTAATCGATTTGGTACGTGACAGCCGAATCGTGGCTCGGGAATGGATCAAGCCAAATTGAGTTCCATAGTGCTAAACGAAAATGAAAATGAAATGTCAATGAGAAAAGTAGGATAGATACCCCTCAGTGAAACTCAAAACTTTGTTAGACAAAGTAGATCCACCCTATGGAAAGCCCTCGAAAAATGCCTGAGGGTGTGGCAGACCCACGTGAGACCCTAAGTTTATTACTTCAAAAAGACACGAAACGATTAAATAAATATCACATAGACTACGAAGCGCCAGAGATAGAGTTTGATGATCAGCAGATCATTTACTGGCACTTTGCGCTAGGTGGCGCGCCCGAGGCTGACCCAGCATTGGCCATGTACAAGGTCGTCTCACATGCATGTAGACTTTTTCCATGATAGATAACATGTATGCACGGACGTTGTCATCGGGTTTGACTGAAATGATCATTTGCATGTGCACCTAGGTGCAGGAAATATAGCCCTTATAGATTTATCTCACCGATGTTAGCCACTCCTGGCCGTGGGACCCCTTGTATGTGAGGTGCGTGAAGAACAAACAGTGAGTCGGATTATGTAGTCTGGTTTGTCCGGGGCTGATTTCTTCTAAGCTTGTGGTATTAGAATAACCAGCATTAACACATACGCCTTGTGTTAGGGAGGATAACACAACCAGTTGATCAGAAACAAGTATCTAAACTGAGATTTAGCAGGAAGAGGTCTTGCTAAGATGATTATGCATGGTCTGCGATATGAGACACACCAGGCCGCAGTCGACCTGTAGTCAATGGGGGCCCCGGCCTCAGTGTCACTATAAGCAATGGCCTAGACACGCCGTTACGTGTAGGAGCATCATAGTGTCAGGTTGTGAAAGGAGCTGAGTTAGAGCATCTAGTGCTCGGAAATTGAGCATTCAGATCAGGTGTTTTTTATCAAGGTCTAGGTAGAGGTTACCTAGGAGTCCACTTAGACGTGATTAGACGCAACATGCATTGTGTGTTTCTTCAGCTTATGCTTGTGGATTGTGATGTGCATGATTGTGTGTGTACCACGTGAATTATATGACGTAGGATGTATATAGGAAAATGCTAACATTGCTGAGAACGATCCTTAGAGTTCAAACAACGGATGGTTCGGGATATTAAGATATTATTGGTCGGCATGTGTGCTAATAGTTGGATTGTAAAAATGATTCTAAACTTGCCGCGAATCATAGATGGCAAGTAGAGGACGGGGCGAGGTCGTTCCACCCGGTGATGGCCGACTACCACCTGTTTTTGATCAGCGTGCCTTCAGAGGCCAATGGAAAACAGAATAGCCTACAACCTTCACAAATGATGCAAATGATATCGGAGGGTGCCGCGAATCTCCAGAGGTTCAAGGCACACCACCCTCATTGACGCTCACTGAGGGACCTATAGAGCACAATTATTATTCCTGGCTGATTAGAGGATTCCTCTGGAAGATGAGATCACTTTGAGTATCGAGGACATGCCTGGCTTCATTCCAAATCTGCTAAGTGAGTCCCAGATCTAAATGAGTGGGTCACGACTTCAGGACCCTGAGATCATGATATGATGGATTACAGACTATTCATAAGTACTTTCCCGTTTCGCAGACATTAAGGCCCGAGAGTTCGAGTTGAGACAGGAACGATGATCAGACTTGAGCATTTATTTGATTCACAGAGCTGGCAATGCTGATGATTATGTGGCCACCGACGCAATAAGGTCGAAGTTTCGAAGATGGGTTGAAGTTATCCATCCCGGTAAGATCAGAGGACATAATCCTACAAGATATGGACCATGGTTATGTGCAATTTCGATTATCGAAGCGCAGGTGGGATGACGCCGAGTATTCCAGATGCAAAGCAGGTCAATATGGGAGCCTAAGCTTCTTCTTCAGGCTCAGGAAATAAGCAGAGGACTTCTGTTCCACGAGGGTTTCAAGGGCCGTGAGCTACCAGGCTGGGCCAGTCCGGTTACAACAGTTGGAAGATGACATGGTTTCACCGCATCGCCCGAGACACATGAGGCGGAATCCGTCTTAGATGTCAAGGGTCAGGATCAGACACTACAGTCCCGATCATCGTGGGACATAGATGTACTGGGAGAATTTTCCTACTGGGGCGGCTGGTGTGGGAACAGCTTATCATTCTGGTGGTGCGAAGACAGATGAGGCTACGCATTGTGCCAGCAAGGCAGGTCGGGGCCAGGTCGAGGGCAGTGTACAGCCGGGGACTCTCAGTCTAGGGCTTGTTCGCGATTACCCAAGAAAAATGAGGCAGCGCATCGCTGATCTGTGCGGTACATTTACTCTTTCGCGGTGGGCAGGCATTGGTCTCAAAAGCATCGTATTCTTTATTGCCGTGATTCAGGAGAGTATCGGGGCTTTAGGTTAGACTTAGATTTATTTACATTATTGTATGTGAGTTCTCCTTAGACCAAGGAGAGAATTGATCGATATGTCGAGATGAGTTGATCTTCAGATTCTAATTACCGGTGGGACCTTCGTCACGGATACGCGTCAGAGTTCGGAGGTCATCCTCGGGATGGACTGGTTGACGGCACACCGGGTTGTCATCGATTGTGATCGTAGGAGAGTTACCGCCTAATAACACCAGACGGGTACTTGTGTTGGTGGTTTCAGGAATAGTAATATGTTTCACCATAATCGTGGTAATGTATTCACGGTGCGGTATTAGCGCTTGACTCGGGCAGTGTTAGCTAGCCTTACCCCGAGGATTCCAGGGGTGAGATGGTGATATGCAGTCTACCTCGGGTGGTTTGCGAGTACGAGGATGTTTTTCCGGACGAAGCTACCGGGATTACCTCCATCGAGATGTAGACTTCAAGATACAGTTGGGATCGATGCTGCTGAGCTGAGATCAGATAGATGAGCACTCATTGAAAGCCATTGTGATCTCAAGGTCCAGCATACGTGGAGCACAAGGCGGCTCATTAGGACCAGCCACTTCACCATAAGTTCCGGCCCCATTTGCGAAAAGAAGGATACAAGAATTCTTCTGACCATGCACACATGTATGTAGCTGAATGGTATTGCTTACCAAGAATCGCATCCATACCGAGATTGATGATTCTGTTTGATCAATCGAAGGTATGGTCTACCTAAGATAGACTAGATTATTACGACAATATGAGAGCAGAGTAAGGATCCTGAAGAGTAACGTTTCAGATTTGCGGGTGGTATTTTTGAGTTTTACGTGATGCCTCTTGATTGACTAATGCACTCTGCTGGTATCTATGGATTCATGAATGTGGTGTTCCAACTCATTTAGATCAATTTGTAGGTCTTTGCTGATGACATCCCATCTACTCTCCCAACGGAGGTGGAGTCGAGGATCATTTGAGAATCGTGACTACAAATTTTCTTGAGGATCACTGCCTGTATGCCAAGTTCAAGAAGTGCAGGTTTTGGCTATCGAGGTGGCCTTTGACACAAAAACACTTCAGGCGTGTCGACCTGAAGGTTGAGCTGGAGTGAGTTGGGAGAGACCGGTCAGTCTTCGAGATACGAGTTTCCTGGGATTGTGGTATTACAGGAGGTTTATAGAGGATTTTCCTGATTAGGCTACTATGACAAGATTGACCCGATGAGGTCAAGTTTGTATGGGATGACCATGAGCAGCTGCTCAGAATTGAAGAGAGGTTATTTGCTTCGGTCCTACAACCTTAAAGGGGACAGAGGAAAAGAGCAGAGTATAATCGTGATGCTTTTGAAGGACGGCTAGTTTATGCACCGAGAAGGTCAGGCTTTGTTCCTAAGAAGAAGAATCACGAATGTAATTTTCAATTCTAATTTACGATGGAGTCGGGCCGCCGCAGTCTTCGCCCCAAGACGGCGCCACTCACTTATATGCGGTGAGCAGTTCGAGAGGTGTTTTCAGACCACAAAAGTCTGAAATACATCTTCACAAATGAGACCTCAACATGAGGCACAGAGGTGAGAGAGTTTAGAAGATATTAGTTTCATTTTGTCATTTATCCTGGGTAAGAAATGTGGCTGAGCAAAGTGAATAAAGGCAACAGGGAGTATCAAGCAGTATAGCTTCCTCGGAATGGCGATGCTCGAGACATGGGGCAGTTCAGATATAGCATTTGATGGCGTGCCTCAGTGGTACCTTGGGAAGGCGATGGACACTGCCTCAACAAGCGCAGTGATAGAGTCCTGTGTGTGTATCAATTGTATCTGTTTGTAAGTTTGAGATAATGGGCCAGTACACAGATTTAAGGTCGGCCATCTCGTAAGACCCGGTGAAATTCCAATTTCTGGAATAAGGGCAAAATCGTAATTTTGATTACAAAATTGTAATTACGGTTAAAAATCGTACTAATTTAGATCTCTGATGATTTAAACGGATTAAAACTAAGGGAACTGCCTCGCAAATCTAAGCTGAAGACGTAAATTTCTGTAATTTTTCGAGACAATGAGTCGGCACAAGCCGGTGGCACTGCTTTTCGGTGTCAGAAAATGGTTTTCACGCGACGAAAGCCACATATAATACGCACTGCTGCACCAAGGGGCGCATGAGCCAAGAAACGATGAAAATGGATGGCCGGATAAAGTCAATATCAAATTGAAAGAGGATAAAATGGTCATTTTCAAGGTTGATTTAAGTCATAAGAAGACAAAATAGTGCATAGTCTTCATCTCCTCAAATTGAAAAGAGGAGAAAACGTGAAATGGGAGAGAAGGAGATGCAGTAGGCGTGGAGAAGAAGAAAATGGTGATTCTAGAGAGAGAGTCTCTGACTTCTCTCTAGAAATACACGCAATCGTAATCATGATTTCGACGAAAGCAAAGGCGGAAAACGCCACGCGGAGCGTGCTACGCTGCGGACTCGGATTTGGCGTAGCTTTTGACAACCTGCCGCAAAGCTTCTCCCTTACTCTGTGTTTTATTCCCATTTTTGCCGCTTTTTCGATGTTTCTCGTTGGTTTTGAGGTCGGTGGTTGTAGCTGATCGGTCCCGTGGGACCGAATTGTTGGAATTTTTGAGATTTTCTTTATCGGGTCGTGGACTGCCTAGAAATTCTAGAGGGCTGTTTGGGTCTTTAATTTGGAAATTTTGCATTAAAATGCATGCTTAATATGATAAAGTGCCGAGTACGCTTGATCGGCCCTAAAACATGGGACCGAAATCAGAGGGAATTTTGGAGACTTGTCAGTCAGGATGTACCAGAACCGGTTGGGTCAGGTGTGTGAGAAATTATGCTTAGGTGTTTATAAGATAGGAAATTAAGAAATTCGGTTCCAAAAAGTGAAACCGAGATCATCATGGGCCAGCCCGTGACCCATCGTTGGTTTCGGACTCATAAAACAAATTCTGAGCCAGGTGAAATGGCCATAGCGTCCATGTGTTTTGGCTTGAAATCAGGAATCAATGGCCTGGGCAGTGTGTAGAAATTAATTTTAAGAGTTGGTCGATCAAAGAATTATTAGGTTAATGCTTGAGGTGTTAACACAATGACACAATTATACGGGAATTATATTGTGTTTGTGCTTCATTGGAAACGATTATGATTTGCTCAATCGAGCCAAATCGTGATGATTGATGTGTTGAACTACATGCAGTAATTGTAGTTGATTGAAAATATGCATATTGACATATTGTGTAAATGATTTGAAAATGGCATATCAGTATTTTCATATGCACTGGGTAACCTAGACTTAGGGTGTGAGTGCATGACAAGGTATTTTTGTAAAATGGATATGGTTACAAAGGAATTTCGTAATGATATTCCTGAGAATTCGCTGGGAGATGGCAACAGATCATTTCGGATGAGGACCATGACTGCTTTTAAAGCTCACTCAACCACTCACTCGGAGGGTAGCTCCCATATTTGTACCGAATATTTCGGTAGTATATTTTAAGAACAAAGTCGGTTTTGAAACGACATTTCATACACGCTTAGCAAGTAGGAGGAGTCATGACTCGTGACATGGGGGTGATCAGCGTAGACATCCAAGCAGTGATCACAGATGCATTCGAGTGTGTGTTTACTTTGGAGCATTGCACCGCACTTAGGTAAGAGTAGCCCACTTGGTGGCGATTCCTCCTATCGAGCTTTAGCTCATTCTGGCCGTGGGACCCCTTACTCTCGTGCACACAGGAGCGCCGAGAAGACACCATTTTGAAGAAGCCAAGCTCATGATTTTGATGGTTTTGGACATAACATGTATGGGGATTTAGGATGTTAATATATGTTTGTATAAAGTGTAAATCAACTATGAATTATCGGGAGATAATTGGAGAATAGCTGGTATGTTTTTATGAGTATTGGTTTATGAGCCCAAGAGGCATTTTTACTCATGTCAGATTATATTGTAAATTATTGGACCGCTTGGGACAAGTATATGTACCAGATTTGGGTAGAGCTCCCCATACAAAGGAGACTCGCCTGGATTTTCTCGAAGGGGAGGCCAGTAACCCGAAGATCCACTTGTATTCCGCTGCCGACGGTAGTCACCGCACACCCCTGGTTCAGCGTCACACATCCACACAGATGGTAGTCTTCGGTATAGGGGACGAGTTGTGGTTCCCCAGTCGACGGATTTGAGGGAGGAGGTCCTCAAGGAGTTCCATTGCTCCGACTACACAGACATCCAGTGGCACGTAAGACGCATTATGACCTTCACAAGATACCGAGCGGGATGAAGAGGCATCAGATTTGTCCGACAAGATGTTCACGTGCCGCAGGTCAAGGCCGAAAGACTGTGAGGGTTCGCAGTGGCTACTCCAAACATTGAGATAGCGGAGGAAGTGAGCACATCACGATGACTTGTGACTCACTTGCCACTGACATCCCTGGAAGCATGATGCGATATGGTTATGGACCTGACTCACCAAGCCCATTTTATACCGTGCGGATGACCTTCACACTCGAGGAATTCCCGTTGTGCTGTATATACTCTGGAGATAGCACTGGTTGCATGGAGTTCCAGCCTCCATAGTATCGGATCAGATCCCTACACGCCCGCCCGAAGAGCTCTTGGCGCCATGGGGACGTTAACTGATGAGTACCGCTTTCATCCCCGCACTGAGGTCAATCGCATGACTATTCGCATTTAGAGGACATGCTACGAGCATCTTCCTGCATCTCAAGGGTAGCCGATGGCACTTGTCTTTGGTAGAGTTTGCCTACAATAACAGCTATCAATGAGTATTCAGATGGCACCCTATGAGGCTCTCTACGGGAGGCCATGTCGATCACCGATATGTTGGACAGAGGTGGGAGAGAGCTCCATCACTGGTCCAGATTTGATTAGAGACACCTCAAAGAAGGTGGGTAGATCCTAAGCGGTCTCTACCGTCGTAGAGCCGACAAAAGAGCACTGGAGGACGACGACGACCTCTAGAGTTCGAGGTGGTGACTGCGTCTTCTGAAGGTGATGCCTAAGAGAGGAGGATCAGATTCGAAAACGAGGGAAGTCACACCGAGGCACACTGACCCTTCGAGGTACTCAAGAGGGTGGGCTACGGTTATAGATCTACATGCTGCCACCGAGTTTGTCAAGCCGCCTACGAGGTGTTTCACGCCTATGCTCCTAAGTACACCCGCATCCAAGTCATATAGTGGATCGGGAGAGCTTGTCGTTGATGTCGATGACCTTCGAGGAGGGACCAATGCATATCATGGATAGCCGAGAGCAGGTTTTGCGTGGCAAGACTCCGAGGCTTGTGAAGGTGTTGTGGCAGCACCAAGGAGTCGAGGAGGCGACATGGGAGCGCGAGGACACCGTACACACAACTATCCCTTCGTTTGAAGCGGAAGGTGCTGCTTAGTCATTAATGTTTTAAATGACTGGCAGATATGCATGTGGCTGATTGTTTATGTATGCGGGAATTTCGGGACGAAATTCTTTTAAGGGGGGGAGAACTGTGAAACCCGGGAAAAAGCGTATTTTTTTTTCCTTTTTCTCTTTTTTCTTCTGAAAATGAGTGAATCGGTAAATTCATGTCGGATCGCATAAACAAACTCCTAGATCTTTCTCGTGACTGATGACAAAACTGATCACGCCGTTAGGAATCCATCTCGCGAAATCTAGTGAACCAAACGAATCGCACACTCGAGATCACGGTTTGCACGTATTCGAGACGGATCCAAGAACTATGAGGTGCTATGTGGCACTTAGATTGGAGATATACTGCACATGGGTGGGCCAAGTGTCATGCCCTTAGATTGCATGAGTCGGGTGGGAGCCAATGTCAAGCCACCTCATGCATGAGCATGAAAGTGGTTGAAGTTGTAGATGGAGAACACTTGGCCTGAAGCTGACCAAGGCCAAACAAATGGATGTTGTGGGTTCTAGGTCAAACCAACTTGTAGTTCGAGGAGAGATATAAACACCAGACAAGAGGAGAAGAAAGAAAAGAGAGAAAGAAAGAAAGAAAGAAAGAAAGGAAGAAAAGAAACCAAGAAGAAAGAAAGAAAGGAGAAGGGAGGAGGAAGCTTTTTCTCCATTGTTTCGCATTTGGGTGGATCAAGAACTGATCCTACACACTTCAAGAGGTGAGGGATCTTTTCCTCTTAAGTTATTTCTTGTTTGGGGCCATGGAAATGGCATTTGCTGAGTTTTCTATGTGATTGTTTGAATGAAAACATGCCGGAATCTGTGATGTTGTCCATACCGACTTTCGGTTTTAAGACTGAATTTGTGATGTTGTCCATGCTGAAATTTTGGTTTTAAGACTGAATTTTTAATGTTGTACTTATGAATTTTTCAGTTTGAAGATCGAAATTGTGATGTTGTACATGCTGTTTTTTTTTCTCGGTTTTTAGACTCAAGAAAACTCAACTTAGTGTGTGTATCATTGTATGCATGAAAAACATGCAGAATTTTATGGGCTTTCATGCATGAATTAACATGTAGAATGTTTTAGGTTTTAGGATCAAAGAAAACTCGCTTGGTGTGGCCTTATGTGCATGACTAACATGCATCGTTCTAGGTTTTTAGACTAAGAAACCCGCTTTGGTGTATCATTGTATGCATGAAAACATGCGCACTTTACGCTTACTACGACTCAAATATGCACGTTTTGGGGTTTTAGATCAAAGAAAACTCAAGCAGGGTCTTATGTGCAATGACCACACGCACGTTCTAGGTTTTTAGACCTAAGAAAACTCGGGCCATGTATCATTGTATGCATGAAAACATGCAGACTTTATGGGGCTTTCATGCATGACTAACATGCGTAATGTTTTGGGGCTTTAGATCAAAGAAAACTCATAGTTTGGTGTGGCCTTATATGCAAGACTAACATGTAATGTTCTAGGTTTTGGGGACCAAGAAAAACTCGCTTGGTGTATCATTGGCGCATGAAAACAGCAAATTTTATGGTTTCTTTTGCATGACTAACATGCGTAATGTTCTAGGTTTTTAGACTCAAGAAAAACTCGCTTTGGTGTATTATTGTATGCATGAAAACATACAAATTTTAGCGGGCTTTCATGAATGTTAACATGCAGAATTTTCATGGAACCGATGACTCCATGAATAACATGCGTATCTGTGAATATTAACATGCGTAATTTTCTCTCGAACTAATATGGTTATTGCATGTTATTGGCTATGCTGTTTTTCTGGTTTTAGGACAAAAAAATCATAGTTGGCTTGTTATTGCTTGAATTAATGCCAAGGCAGAATTTATGGAACCAACTGGTTAGTGCATGCTATGTGATGTACTCGATTTGAATATGTGGAATATTAACATGACCGCATGTATGTTAAATATATGAAATGTTAGGTGCATTAGACATGAGTGTTCATAGCACACACATAGTGTACGTGTAGAATGTCCATGGAGGTTTTCATACATTGGTCATGGGTTTGAGTGCAAGGCACAAATTGCATCAGATTGTGCAAGCAGAACACCACATTACATGAGAGTGTACATGGTAATCGACGGCACCATTCGTGCTGAACCGTGGTGGGCTCGGGAATGGACTAAGTCAAATTGAGTTCCATAGTGTTAAACGAAATGGAAAATGAAATGTGTCGGGCGAAAGTAGGGGATAGATACCCCTCGTGTGAAAACCCAAAACCTCGTTAGACAAAGGTATCCACGGAAAGCCCGAAAAATGTCGGAGGGTGTAAGAGACCCCGTGAGACCCCGAAAAGTTTTGTTGCCCAAAAGACACGAAACGATTAAATAAATATCACAGACTAGGAGTTGTGAGACGTGAGCCCGAATTTATTCCAAGATCGATTTCCCATTGGCACTTAAGGCAGTGGTGGGCCTGAGTTGACTCCTGGTGATTTCACGTGGGCCATGTACAAAGGTCATCTCATACATGCATGTAGACTTTTCATGATAGATAACATGTATGCACCTGACGTTGTCAGTTTGACTGTGAAATGATCATTTGCATGTGCAATCTAGGTAGAAATAAATTCTTTATAGGATTTATCTCTACTGGCGTTAGTCACCCCGCCAGGGGACCCTCTTCAGTACAGTGACGTGCATGTGCACGATGCTCCTTAGAGGCCGGGATTAAGGAAGCGGGTCAATCAGGGCCTTGATTTCTTGTTTGTGTATATATTAACAAACTAGTATTAATATATGTTTTGTATTAGGAGTGATGTAATAACTCTTAGATCTATAGAAATGTATATTCAGAACCGTATGGACGAAAGAGGATGATGGGCCCTATTGGGCCATTTTACTCATGTATGGGTCTCTATGATATGAGACACACATGTGTTTCAGGTTGACTCGTATCACTGGATCCTGCCTTTAAAGGCCAGATGCCTATTGTCGCGGCCTATCTCTCGTGCTCACCCGAAGAAAGTTAGAGAAGTTTAATGGACTAAACTTTAAAAGGTGGCAACATAAGATGTTGTTCTACCTGACCACCTTGAATCTTGCGAGATTCTTAATTGAAGATGCTCCTAAGCTCAAAGAAGATGAGCATGATATCCAAGTCATCAATGCTAAGATGCTTGGAAACATTCTGACTTTCTATGCAAAAACTATGTCATGAATGCTTTGATTGATTCTTTATACAATGTATATTCAGATAAGAAGATAGCTAAGGATCTATGAGAATCACTAGACCGAAAATATAAAATTGAGGATAATGGGGCCAAGAATTTTGTTATGGGTCGTTTCCTCGATTACAAACTGGTAGATTCTAAGATTGTGGTTAGTGAAGTCCAAGAACTTCAAGTAATCCCCCATGAGATACATGCTGAGGAAATGATGTTGAGCGAAACTTTTCAAGTTGCAATTATTATAGAGAGCACTCGGCTTGAATGACTTAAGAATTTCTCAAGACAAGAGAAAGCATTTGAGCACGAAGATCCGACATTAGAATTCGTGACAGTTAAGACAATGAGATCTAAGAAGAAAGGGGCACACAATTTGGGTGAGGCCAAGGCTAACTTTGTGGAACATGGTCAAGGTTCTAAGACAAAGAAGCACAACAAAGGGAAGGGCTATATGTTGGGACCTAAAGAAGGGGTCTTTAAGAAGCAAAGTTCATAGGGAAATGCTTCAATTGTGGGAAGCAACGTCACGAATCTTCTGATTGCAGATTGCCAAAGAGGAACAAACCCAAGGAAGCTAATGAGGTTGATGGCATTACCAAGGATCAAACATTGAACTCACAGCAGTAATATCCGAGGTGAACTTGGTGGGATCCAATCCCAAGGAATGGTGGATTGGCATTGGTGCTACCCACCATGTATGCTTTGACAAGAAGATGTTCTCCACCTTTGAACCAACAGTGACAGGGGGGAAAGGTGTTAATGGGGAACTCTGCCACCTCTGAAATCAAAGGCCAAGGAAAGGTGGTCTTGAAGATGACTTATGGAAAGGAGCTGACTCTAACCAATGTGTTGTATGTACTTGAAATCAGCAAGAACTTAGTGTCTGGTTCATTGTTGAAAACCATGGATTCAGGTTGGTGTGTGACGCCCCAAAACCCAGGGGTTCGTTGACCAACCGTCAACTTGAGGAAACTCATGGGTATCGGGTAACCCGACACTACACTATTATGTCCCATTTAACGGAACCCGTAGAGTTAACAGTTGGATGGCCACTTCGGCTCCATTTATCCATATTTAATTTAAATATATACAAAAATTACATTAAAACAGCCTATAAGAGTTCGATCACGACTCCCTTATAAATATTACATTTAAAAACTAGTTTATTCCAAAAGTTTTACAAAAAGGTTATCAAAACCATATGTTGACTTTCTTCACAATTGTGGCCTCGAATGAGCTTTGTCCTCTGGTGTATCTTCTGCACCTAAAATATTTTCCCTTATAGGGTAAGCCACGCCCAGTAGAAAATTTTCCTACAAAGGCTACTCCGCACCTAAATGCACATGCAATGGTCATGTTCCACATTCACATTCACATTCCAAGTAAAAACATGCAATTTCTATTATGGAATCCTTTATGTCATGCCATGAAATGAGATGAGACTCAATCATGTACCATGCCCCGAATCCTTATCGACTCCTAACAATCCCGAGTCCATTTTGACTCCAATCACACAATGTCGAAGCCCATGCATGATAAAATCCATAATTTCTGGATTACATCCAATGATCATTTTACAAAACAAATTCATTTGTTTTCAAACTAAAAGTTTTTGGATGTTATACCTCAATGATCATTTATGTACAAAACTCATGTGTCTTTTTGTGGGTAGCGAATTTTTGGTGTCCCACTGCAGGCTTCACACACTTAGACACTTTTACGGGCTTTCACCATTGGAATTATGTCTATCCACAAATATTGGGTCTTTCACTCGAGGGGGTATCTATCCCCACTTGCTATTACCCGACACATATTTTTATTTCTATGTATGCAACCGTGAGACTTTGTTGGACGTCATCCAACGGTACCGAGTCCACCAATCAATTACCAAACACAATATTGATTCATATCATGCACTCACACCCATGTCATGCGATGTCCCCGTGCATAATGCAATGCGATGTGCCACTACATGTCTTTGTCATACCACATATGTAATGAATGTCATTTGGACAAATCAAACCACACAATTCATCATGTGTCATGGACAAGAATATTAATTGCATATATTTTCAAATTAAATTCGTATCATGTGGATATATTTATGCACGCATACATCAACAAGTTATCACACAACTACCTCCAAGCATGTTATTCAAAATCAAGCAATAACACCCTTGATCCTCGAGGCCAAGTGTGACTTATACTATGTCCACAAAACGACCCTGAGACAAGCCATAAACATGCTACCATAACCAGCCATACACAAGCCTCAATCATGCCCTAAACAGGACCTGAAAATAGTCCACAAGACTGGATTACACACAAGCCACAAGACTAGCCACCAAAACAGTTTCAAAATAAGCCATAACAGTCCTAAATAAAATCACAAAACAGGTCATGATTATGTCCCACAAACTATTAAACAACCTAAGCTATGGCAGTCCCGGGAAAAGGGACCATAACTCGGGCTATAGAGGTCCAATTTAGGTGATTCAGAGAAACCTAAAATCAAGTTCACTGATGCAACTACAATTTATATGAAAAACACGAGTCCAAAATCCATTTTTTTCCCAATCGAAAACCATGCCCAAAATCTAGACACATACTATTAAACAGCCTAAGCTATGGCAGTCCCGGGAAATGGACCATAACTTGAGCTATAGAGGTCCAATTTGGGTGATTCGAAAGCCTAACATCAAGTTCACAAATGCAGGTACAACTTTTAGGAAGGACATGAGTCCAAATACAATCCTTTTCCCAACCAAAATTCAGTCCCAAAATCTAGATAGTGTGTAGGGTCAAAACAGGCAACCCTATAAAAATTCGGCCAAACATCCCTTAAGGTGGAAATACACCAAAGGAGGAGGAATCCCTACCTCTTGGAGCGTAGCCCTCGACGAGTAGACGGACTTTAATTCTTGGTCCGACTAGTTCTGACCGTCGGAACGCCAGAGATAAGAGGAAGAACAATCGTTTTTTTCCCTTCCTCTCCGTCTTTCTCTTTTTCTTTCTTCTCTTTGTTTCTCTCCACCGCCAAGACCAGAAGGAGATTTCTCCTTTCCACTTAACCTCCAAGCACTCTCATCCACCTCATTTATGGGCTTGACACATGGCTTGTCGCATGTGTCACCCACATTGCACAAGCAGGTCACCCACATGGCTTTGATCATGCCTTTGTGTCACCTAATTATTCAGGTTCCTTTACCCCAAAAAAATGTGGAAATCCGCCTATTTGAATTCAATAAATTTGTCATAACTAGACTTCACGAGACGAACCTAACGGTGAGGTTCGTTTCATCGTCTTAAAGTCCAAATTTACCCGGGTTTTACATGGTGTTTGAGTCAAACAAGTTTGTACTATCCAAAAGTAGCATGTCCATTGGGAAAGGGTAAGTGAGCAATGGTATGTGGAAGTTGAATGTAACGACTATAATTAAGTCTAACATGAATAAAGCAAGTATTTCTACTTACATGCTTGAGTCGTCTAATCTATGGCGTAGTATATTTGGACTTGTTAATTATGATACATTGCGTAAATTAATTAACTTAAATCATATGCCAAATTTCCAAATTGATGCAAAGCATAAGGGTGAAACATGTGTCGAGGCAAAACTGACCAGGTCATCTTTTAAAGGTGTTGAAAAGCACACTGAACCTCTTGACTTAATCCATAGTGATATATGTGATTTGAAGTTTGTAAAAACAAGAGGTGGTAATAAATATTTTATTACCTTTGTTAATGATAACACCAAGTATTATTACGTGTACTTACTCAAAAGTAAAGATGAGGCGATAGAGAAATTTGTTCTCTAGAAAAATGAGGTTGAGAATAAGCTCAACAAGAAAATTAAAGTGCTAAGAAGTGATCGGGTGCGGTAAGCATGAACTCACCATTTGTTGATGTTTGTGCTCAACATGGTATCATACACGAAACCACAACACCTTATTCCCCTTAATCCAATGGAGTGGCCGAGTGAAAGAATCACACTCTAAAGGAAATGATGAATGAATGTTGATAAGTTCTGGTCTACCACAAAACATGTAGGGAGAAGCCATTTTGTCTGCTAATTACCTTTTGAATATGGTATCTAAAAAGAAAGCAGTTTAGATTCCATTTGAGTTATGGAGAGGACGACAACCATCCTATAAATACTTGCAAGTGTGGGGATGTTTGACCAAAGTGGTAGTTCCTCCACCTAACAAGGTGAAAATAGGATCTAAAACTATTGATTGCATTTGCATTGGTTATGCACATAACAGTACTGCTTATCGATTTCTTATCCATGAGTCGAATATCTCAGATATTCATGATGAGTGTAAAACTCATCTATTTTTAAACCCATTTTTTCAAGTATATTTCAGGCTTAAAAGTCTTATTTAATGTTAAATTATGGAATTTTCACCCATATTTATGTTTTGCAGAAATTTGAAGAGAAGAAGAAGAAAAGCAACAAAAACAGGAAAAAGGGAAGCGAAGGCAACAATGTCGCGACATCGTATGGAGAGTGTCATGTAGTTACTCCAATGTCACAACATCGTCACGACATCGATTGAAATAGATAGATCAGAATTATGCAATGTCGCGACATCGCCACGACATAGGCTGTGACATCACTCAAGACTACAGAGCTCAAATTCATTATCGCGACATCAGAACAGAGAATTATTCCAATGTCGCGACATTAATTCAATGTCGCGACATCAGTTGAAACAATTAGAACTATAGATGTAATGTCGCGATTGTTGACCGAAACATGTATAGATTAAATTTCTACCACTCTTACCAAAGGACTATTACCTAATCCCAAAAGAAGGCACAAAAATCGTGTGAATCTCAAATAGAACTTGTATGTCATAATAAATTGATTTGTCAATGAATTTATCAAGATTTAGTTTGGCTATAATGTAGCAAGTGCACAAGTCATACAAGGGCCAAAAGTGGTCTCTATGTCTCGGATATCATTCCTTACTGCAGATTGAAGAGAATTCTTAAATTCACTACTCCCAACCGGCTCAAGTTCCATTAATTATTCAACTTCCATTTCAGAAGTTTCGTAATCGAACTAAGAATTCTACTATTTAAATGCGTCTACATTTATAATGAAGGCAAATTTATAATCCTAAACCTAAACTGACTGAACTTGCATTATCACGAAGTGATATCGATTTCACTACCGTGAAATTATCAATTCTTGTAACAAAATCTAATTCTATTCTATCATGAATTGGACTTTGAAATTGTCAAAGAGGCAAGGTAGTATAGTTTGGATTTCTCCCTTAACCATACATTTCACTTATTAGAGACTCGTGTTCATTTCTAAAACATGTTTCTAATCAGTTACTTGTAATCAAAATTTCTTTATAAGATATGGGTATTTTTCTTTCCAATACTTCCTACCCATTTCTTATGACTACAGATTTCTTGCTTCAAGATAGGGCTATTGCCAGATTTCTACAAGATGAATGATGCCTCATCCGGTGATCTTAAAGAGTTCTCCTTCCTGATTAGGATCTGCTTAACACAGATTATGATCATTCCTCAAGACCAAGGAGAGATCTCTAATTGATTAAATTGATAGATTAGTCAACTAGTTCCCAAACCATGAGTAAATTGAAGATTTATCTAAGTAATCTTTCAGAGCTCTTTAGTTCATCAATATTAGTCTAGCATACCCCCAAGTAACTAATCCAAGCTCTCAGGAATCTTCATCTCTGTGTCTGTAAGACCTTATAGACACCTGAATTTAATGTTTCCATGAATAGTAAATTTCTTTTTCGATAAGTATGTATTTGACTGGAAACGATCAAATGAATAGTAATTTTATAAAAATGAGCCCTGAATAATCGAAAATGTTTAGTATAATGTATTGAGTCTAAAGGAACTGAAACAGATTAAAATGAAATTATTTTAAGGGGTGAGAATGTAAAACCCTGGAAAAATGTAATTTTTCTGGAAAAGGGCAAAACGGTAATTTGCCATTGGAAAAAAATTTGTAATTTTTCTAGATCTCGGATGACAAAATGGACTTCACCATTGAATTCATCTCACAAAATCTATCTACCCGCCAAATTCCCATCGAATTTCAAGACAATGGAATTTCACGTCGAGGTACGGTGCCTAAAACATGGCATGATTCATGTGGATGCCACATGGCCCAGAGGAGGAAGAATACACAAGTGGAGAGAGAGAGAGAGAGAGAGAGAGAGAGAGAGGATAAGAGTGAGATGAAGATATTTTGCCAAAATATCTTAGAAAAAAAAAAGAAAAAGAATATTGGAAAGTGAGAGGAAGTTTCCTCTCGCTTGCTTAAAGTCAAACCCATTCTTGGCTCCTGTAAGACCCAATTGGCTGAGGAGGGAGGAGAGAAAACAAAAAGAAAAAGGAAAAGAAAGGAAAATAAAAAAAAAAAATGAAAGAGAAGAGAGAACTCAAGAGGCTGGGAGAGAGTAGAGAGAATGAGGAAGTAAGCTTTCTTCCATTCACGAAGTTTTTGTCGCCAACCTCACCGTGCTGAGTTAAAGCGTTTCACGCGACGAGCTTGCGCGTGGGTACCTAGAATCACAAGATTTCGCAAAAGCCCAAGGTTCGGGTTTTTCGAAACCGAGGCATGTGTCCTGCAAAATCACCATTCGAGTGTGGTTTTCTCCAACTCCTGCCACTTCAGCCTAAAAGCATGTGTAAAACTAAGGAGGTGTTGTTCCGTTTTTCTCTTCGACTCCATGACAGTGTTTTGGCCCTAACTTGACTATTAATTATTCGAATTGAGTGATTTAAGTTGTTGGGCAAACTAGACTGATAGGAGAACATATCTCCGTGAAATAGGTATATCTGTACCTCGACACTCTAACTTAGAAATTCATTCCAAAATGTACCAAAGACACTAATTCTGTGAGCACACGTCATTTTCCGATTGTTGGCCCTAACTTGACGACTATTAATCTCTTCATTCAAACTTTGCCTGGGTGTTTTGACCTCAAGGAGTTTATTGAGTCAAGATTCCATTCATGTTCGTAGAGGACAAAGGGATAGATCATAAATATTAGCTAAAATATATGCTTGCAATCAAGTGTAGGTTGCTTAAGAAAGTTATGCCTGATGTGAATAGCTGTTTTGACATGACCATTTCAGCAGCTGTTGTACTACATTGGGTAGTACTTCCATGAGTTACCTAAGAAAAGAAGAAAAAGAGAGAAAGAGTTCAATTGATTTTAATCAATTGGAACCGATTAAATGTTATGGTTGCTGGAAGTATATTATAGTTAATGGTTTAATTGGAGCATGATTAAGGTATGGATGTTATTGATTTATGGATAATGTGTGACTTGTAGGAGGAAAGTGATTAAGGACACAAGGAGGTGGAAATTTTTTAAAGGAGGAAAAGGGCTATAATAATTAAAGTGAGAGAAATGTAAATGTTTATATATATATATATATATATATATATATATATATATATATATTAATGTTTACCAATGTATATGTTTTCATATCTATTTTGATCATGCATTCAGCTCACAACAAGACAACACAACCACAATTGTAATCAAGTCATTTTAACCAAACATGCTACATTAGTTAAACAATTAAATCCAGGTAGCTGGATTTCTTCTTTATTCAACTAAGTAAATGGCAATCATGAAGCAAAGAAAATTAATCAAAACACACCAATCAATCAAGAACATAAATGAACACAAAAATTTTGCAAATAATTTATTTATTTTTATTTATTATTTTGATGACTAGACATTGAATACAAAGAGGATGAGATATGAAAAGGCAGGTATTGTCTATTTTATTCATTGCCTCTCTCGTCGTCTATCTCAGATATTCCTCCACTCTATACTGGGGTGAGTTCCTTCTTCCCTGATGTTCTAGGAGTTTCATCTTTTTGTTTCGCATAAGGTGCGAATGGCCTACTCCAACCGAATCTCAGGGTTAGTATAGGTATAGGGTGGGTCTCTGTTTACACCCTCGTGACTATAGTGGTCTACAAGCCCGAGATTCTGACCAGGGCAAATCTTCTTCTTGCCGGACACCGTCTCATCACCCGCCTAGATCTTGGCATTGTTTCCATAAGTTCTTTTGCCTCATAGCTAGAGATTCTGTGAGGTCCATTGTTTATTCTTCATAGCTAATCAAACAAAATTATGTTTGCAAAGGTCTCCGGATCGTTTCATGCAATTGTTATCTCTTGAGCCTATGCTTGCCTTCAAGGCATTGTCTCTATTTCTCAAGACTGTTCTCCACTATGTGTCCCTTTTCTTTATGTCTATCAATTTCATCCCTTTTCAAGGCATCCTAAATTTTGGTCCATTCTTTTCTGAGCCTCACATCAAAATATTTCATCCTTGAGTCAGTCAGGTCTTTAACTGACATTATCCTTTCCTTCATTTCCGCCGCATAGACATCGCGAATTTATCAATTCGCATGATTGCAATTTTTGTCTGAACTTTAGCTTGTTCCCTGACGTAGTTTATTCTGTACTGGATGACATTCCATAACATTTGACTTCTAAGCTTCGCTGTACTGAGTTTGGCTTTCCTACTGTTCTGGCTTAGTGCACCCTTCATTCCTCTTTTCTTTTTATGTTTCTTCTTCCTTGCCCCTCCCACTTTTCTTTGGTCCCTTAGTTATACTTGTTAAGGTCGTAGAGGCCTGCAGGTTTCTGCCCCCATTCTTCCTCAACTCCCCTCGATGCAAAGTCTCGGTTATCAGGGTCAGGAATCATCCCCTCGATTTGCTTTCAGAGTAGCTCAAGATAGACTTTTTCAATAATTTTTCCCACATTTATCTTGTAACCCTTTAGTAATGCGTAGAGGAGGATTGCTTCCTCTCTTCTCACTATGCTTAGATGCTAAGATGGCATAAGGACAAATCTAATAAAATAGAACCATACCGTGGTTTCTTCGGGGCCAGTTCCTCCGCAATGGATTTAAAAGGGCTTTTGTCCTTTCCATTCTCCTTTTCCAGCCGTTAGTAGGTCTACTATTTTCTGGTGTTCTGGTTCCTTTTGTTGTTTCTTGAACATCGAACCATCCTTTTGCATCCTCAGATTGAACAATTTGTTTATCTCTTCTCTACTGAACTCTACCCAATGTCCTCTAACATGTACTATTTTTCCTTCTTTTTCTACCATATTCACAAAGAATTCTCTCACCAAAGATGCATAACCAGGTTCTTTATGTTCACCTAGTGACTGCCATCCTCTCTTTTCCAACATTTCAGCAAAAGGAGAGATAACTTTTTTGAATCCCCTTTTAGCAATGAAGCCTCTGTCCTTCAAGCTTCTTTCCATTAGAGCTGCTGCCTTTTCTGAAATAAAGTTCCTTGCCCTTTATTTCATCTGTTCTGCTTTGGATTCAACAACTCCCTTTTTTATTTTCCTTGATCCTTCGCCAGTTTGCTTTCTTTTCATTTTCATCTTCCCTATCCTCAACTTGCACAACTACTGCTTGAGAATCTTGTTCTGTTTGATTTTCCAACTCAGTATACTCTTCCATGATTTCGCTGAGGTTTGGAATCAAATGGTTGTGGGACCCGTACATGGTATGGTCAGACACTAGGTTTTAGGGAATGAGATGGTAGAGATTCGAAAGTAAAGAAGCCGAGAAGGTTGAGAATTTATGAGAAAGATGGCTCTTCAATTTTTTAAAAAAATTCTATTTATAAGCCCACTGGTTTATTTTGACCTACAACAAATACAAGGTTGAATAACACGCCCTAGGGTTTGTTTTATCATTAATGCTCTATCGTGACATACTAAATAGTTGTCGCGACACAATGTTAAAACATTTTAGAGACAGAGCAATTCAATTATGTCGCAACACAAAAAAAGTATGTTGCGACATTTCCTTTAGTTCTCTTTTTGAATTTAAATAGCGACATTAGAGAATTGTGTTGCGACATAAACTTCTCTTTCAATTTGCTTCCTAATTCAATTGTGTCGCGACACAGAAAAAGTATGTTGCGACATTAACTGACATTTTCTAAAATTTAATCTTTCTCTATTTTCTCTCATAAAATATTCAAAGCAACCTACATCCACTCATACTCATTTGAACATAAGTATGAAAACTTATTTAAACAATCAAAATCTTCAATTCAAGTATGAACACTCATCTCATTTCAGTCTATGTCTACCTTATATTCTAATATATTTTATTCAAACATGCTAACATTCCCCCAAACTTCAGATATGCATTATCATTAACTACAAGTTTAGGAATTAGAATTACCCTCGGGTCATTTTTCAGATATTTCTTTATGAAATAGTGTGCTTCTTAATAAGGATCTTCTTGAATTTTTGCTTCATTGTCCTGAAAATCAACAACAACTAAAATAAAACTACTAATAGATTAAACTAAAACATCAAATACAAAAAAATTCTATTGAATTAATCAAACTATTTAAAACTTAAAAAATAAAAATTTCTGCTTGTGTTGCCTCCCAAGAAGCTGCTCATTTTAGTGTCATTAGCTAGACATTTGCTGTAAATTGTCTTCCTTTCAACATTTCTTTGTTTGCTCCTCTAAATTATCGCATACCCTGGATTCTTTCGTGTCACTTGGAATGAACTCAGGCTCTTCGCATAGCTGGAGCCAATCGCCCATTCAGATTCTAGATTCTTCAAAGAGGCATTGTGTTTGTTTTGAACACAGCTGTGCTTGGGTTTGAAATTTCAAGGTCAAAAATTTCTTTCATGCAAATCTAAAATCCTTTGTTTTCCGACATGAATGAAGCATCCGATCTTCAAAGGATCGAGTCCTTTTCCCCGAATTCCGATAATCTCCTCACTGTCCCTATGTTGTCATAGTCTTGAACCCGTAAGGAGTAAGGCTTGTTGGTAATTCTATCTAGGTCTAGGGCCTTGCTGTGCTCCTCTACCATATGAAAAGTTTTCATGGTTCCTCAGTGCTGGTGTATAGTGTGTTGGCAAGTTAAGGTTAGGCTTGAAGTGATAACTTCTTTGCTCATTCATATACTTGGTAGGGCTCTTCATCAACTAGTCCTTCAGCACTTCTTCTACTTCTTTCTTCTATTGCTCCCACTTCATGTGCAGTGTGCATTCTTCTTTCATTGCTTCCCAGTTTGTTCATAACTGCATCCAACTTTGCTTCTATGGCTGTCATTCTATCAAGTTCAATAAGACCACTTCCCTTCAACCTGCTGCTACTCCCTGAAGCTTTAAATGGAACCTTGTAGTTGCATTTGGCAAGGTCTTCAATCACCTGCCTTGCCTCCTCTGCACTTCTTCTTTTAAAAGCTCCACAGCAGGATGCATCAATTATACCCTTGGAGGTATAATTCATAAAGATGATGTAAATGTCCATCCGAGTGGGCAAATCTCCATTCCAGCATAGGCATCTTTTTGACAATCTCTTGAATCTTCCCAGGCGCACTCTCCTCAGAGACTCCTCCTTCCCTTTGCTTGAAGACACCATTTCTCCTCTTCTCTCACAGTTGAGAGTCGGAGAAAAAATCAGCCAGCAGCGCCTCCCGCAATTCTTCCCAAGTGTTCACCGATCCCACTAGCAAACGAATCAAACCACGTCATACTCATGGTCTCTCAATGAAAAGGAAGAGTCGTAGCTTGATTACATCTACCACCCTATTTAGCTTGACTGTGTTGGCCATCCTCATGAAGCCCCCATATGCTCACAGGGATCTCTCAGAGGGGTGACTCAGAACTGTGTCACGAACTATTAATCACTGCTCGTTTTTAGCTCCAAAATTGTTGGTCTGAATCGAGGTCGCCCACACAGAGTACTCCTTTTGAATAATAGGCATCCAAAATTCCTCTATAGTGTTAAGCCTTTAAGGTCTCTCTGTTTCTTCTTCTTCTGTAAAATGGAGTCAGTGATATAAAAAATGATATATCTATTTAGGCTTTGAAAAATATTAGTAGCTTATTCAGCTACTGCTGTTAAAACTGTTTTTGCTAATTTTCTAAAATTTTGTAAAAACAAGAAAAATGTCAAAATTAGCATTTCTCTCTTTTGTCAGAATATTGATTTTTAAATTCCTTTAATCCCTGGCAACGACACCATAAACTTGTTGACTGAAACATGTATAGATCAAATTTCTACCACTCTTACCAAAGGACTATTACCTAATCCCCAGTAAAGGCACAAAAAACTTGTGTAGACCAAATAGAACTTGTATGCTCATAATAAAATTGGATTTGTCAATGAATTTATTGAAGATTTAGTTTGGTTATAATGTTGCAAGTGCACGGGTGCGTCTAGTAATAAAGTGGACCTATAAAAGTGCGGATATCATTCCAGAGAGATTGAAGAGAAATTTTAAATTCAATTACCCCAGCTAACAAGTTCCACACTATTTGAACTTCCATTTCATGAAGTTTTCAGTATTAATTGAACTAAAAATTCTACTATTTAAATGTCTACATTTATAATGAAGGCAAATTATAATCTAACCTAAAATGGACTGAACCATATTATTCTTTGAGTAGACTTTGGGATTCCTCTTGAACTTATCAATTCTGCAATAGAATCTAATTCTATTCTATCATGGGTGGACTCTGAAATTGTCAAGAGAGCAAGGTAGTATAGTTTGGATTTCTCCTTAACCATACATTTCAGATTAGAGACTCATGTTCATTTACGAAACATTTCTGTCAGTACTTGTAATCAAATTTCTTTATAAAATCTGAGTGTTTTCTTTTCCAATACTTCATACCCATTTCTTATATTGCAATTCTTGCTTCTAGAGCGGGGCCATTGCCAAATTTCTACAAGATGAATGATGCCTCATCCTTGAGATCTTAAAGAGTTCTCCCTTTCCTTGATTAGATCTGAGCTAACACAAGATCAAGATCATTCCTTCAAGACCAAGGAGAGATCTCTAATTGTTTAAATTGATAGATCAATTAACTAGTTCTCAAACCATGAGTAAATTGAAGATTTGTCTAAGTAATCTTTCAGAGCTCATTAGTTCATCAATATTAGTCTAGCATACCCCCAAGTAACTAATCTGACTCTCGGGAATCTCCGTCTACATGTCCTTAGAGGCCTCACGGAAATCGAACCAGATAATAGTCCTTTTATGGGTATAAGTTACTAATATTGGGAACAATTCACTTCATGAACATCAACATTCAAATAATTTCAAGACTCTAAACCCAGAAATTTCTTTCTAATTGTGCAGGAAAGACCATAACTAACATCAAATCTTTCCAAGCGGAAGTTGTGTTTCTCGAACACTGAATCACAGTGAACACTGGAATACTGATCAGGAAAATTTCCAACGTAACTGTAATCAACTAAAAGAAATGAATTCCAGCTTTTATCTAGATTTCATTAGATTCAAACAGTAATTGGAATTGATCTTCGATAATTTAATTCAACTTCTAAACTTCTGAACAATTCACTGTTTTAGGTCTAGTAAATAAATTGGAATTCTACGCTAAATATAATCTACGAAGAAAATAAAAGAAAAAATATATCTGAAAGAGTCTCAGCTCCCAAATATTTTGGTTTTCCACCACGGCATTTACCTCCACTTTCCTCAAATTGTTTCTGTTATAGAGCACCAAGTTTGAGCCTTAAATTCAGACTACAGTGGATCCTAAAATTTTAGCCAGGTTGCATTCTCTGTGCGACCTGAAAGTGTTATTAAACCAGGTTTTAATTCTTTATCGCGAGTCTCTATTCACGATATCGCGATAGTGCATCGTGACTTGCTCATGTGCATCCTTCTTGGATTCAGTTGCGACTAAAGATTTCCCTTAATTACTTGATTTTTCTTTTCTTCATCCTGTGGTATGTCGCGACAGATCTTTCTTTGGCTCTTTAACAATCTGTCTTACAAGGTCTATCGTTCTATCCATTCTATGTCGCGACAATCTTATGTGTGATTATTAGAGTAGTAATGTTTCGATATTAACAATTGTGTCGTGATAGTGTTTAAAATCTTGGCTTCTTCAAATTGGTGTATGTGACTCGGTTTTATATCAGCGATAGCATTCACATTAGTTCTTGTTGCAATGATGTTCTTGTATTGTCGGCATTTACGTCACCGACGGGAAAGTGCATCATGACAGTCTTGTCCCAGCTTAACACTTATTCGCGCATTTGCGGTTTCATTTGATCTTGCGCATAGTCTCTTAGATGTTGTCGATGTTTTCTCATTGACCAAGTTTTATGTCGCCCGACAAAGACTTTTTATATTCGACTCATCTTTATTAATAAGTGACCCAATTTGTTATGTTGCGACAAGACCTCTCCTCTTTGTGTTGGAATCTTTGTCGCGACATAGAAATGTTTGTCGCAACCTTGTTTATCAATGTTCAGCCTATCTTTGTGTGGCGACCTTAATATCACAATCGCGACACAGAAGCATCTCTTCAGGTTGAAGTATGTCGCAATATTGGATTCTTTTATTGCGACCAGGTTAGTTCATTAAGCAAGCATCACATGTTGCGACCTTTTTTATCTGTCGTAACCAGCGTCTCTTCTTCCTTTAGCGTCGCGACATACATTACCTTGTTGAGACAGAATTTCTGCTTTCTACTTGTTTCATTTGTCATGACAGGAGCTTCTTTGTCGCGACAATTTCCTCCTTGTGTTGACAACCTGCTGAAAAAACCTTGTTGCAACATAAGCTTTCTTGTCTCAGCTGAATTGTTAGATTCTTCCCATTTTTTGTCGTGATACACTGTCTTTCGTCACGACAGTGCTCATCTGTCAATATTCAAACTTTTGTGTTGCGACAAAAGAAATATTATCGTGGCATAATTCCTTTGTTATTTGCTTGGACATTTGTCATGAAAAAACAAGCTTTGTCCCGACATAGACTACTGCAATTGCTCTTTTTCTCTTCTTTCTTGCTGGAATTTTCTTATTTTTGAATTAAAACTTACAAAACACAAAGTTGGTGAATATTCCATAATTTGGCATTAAAACATATCTGAATGTACTAAAAATAAGCTAGAAAAATGGATTAAAAATAGATGAGTTTAGGACTCATCAGCGACCTCAGAGTTGATCTATAATACTGCATCTTAAATGTCGCGACATCATCGAAACATATCCACTACATTGTTTGAAGTAGGAAGAGTAGAAGTACGATGTCGCTGACATTGCCTGGCGTTAGCCAGGCAGCAACCAAAGCTTGAACCTTTGGAGAACTAAACTTGCAATGTCACGACATCGGATCCATGATGTTGCGACATCAGATCAAAGCAGCCAAGGTGGTGAGATCAACTCAATGTTGCGACATCAGTAGCGATGTGACGTAGCAGCGACATTGATAGAGGGCCTTAAGAGCATCGAGTGTTCAATGTCGCGACATCAACTAAAATGCTCAAAGGGGAAGGTAATGTGAAAATTCGCAAAGAACACGATGTGAATCAGGAATGTATCATTATTTGAAGATGTATTTCCATTTAAATCCAAAGAAGAGCCAAGCTCGTTGAAACGAGTACTTGAGACTATTAATGAAAATAGTAAGGATCAAGATATAAACAGTGAGGTAGAACCTAGACTCAGTAAAACAGCAAGGATAGAAAATCTTTTGGTCTGGATTTTTTAACATATGTGCTGAAGGGAACTTAGACTTTGAGTACAGTGAACTCTGAGTATCATGTGGAAGGAGGCAATTCCAAGTGAAATTGATTCCATGCTGAAACCATACATGGGAACTAGTGGATCTTCCACCAGGTTGTAAACCTCTAAGTTCCAAGTGGGTTTTTAAAAGGAAAAGGAAAGTAGAAGGATCAATAGACAAATACAAGGCAAGACTTGTGATCAAAGGCTATAGGCAAACTAAGGGCCCAGATTACTTTGATACATATTCTCCTATGATGAAAATAAACTCCATAAGGATGGTGCTTGCAATTGATGCACTAAGAAATCTTGAAACACATCAAATGGATGTAAAAATAGCATTTCTAAATGGCGAATTAGATGAAGAAATCTACATTGAGCAACCTGAGGGTTTTTCTACTCCCGGGACAAGAAAGAGATACGTAGATTAGTGAAATCTGATGGATTAAAACAAGCACCGAAACAACGACATGATAAATTTGACAACGTTATGATGCCACATGGATTCAAAATCAATGAGTGTGACAAGTGTGTAGGTTAAAGATGTGGAACATGGATATGTCATTGTATGCTTGTACGTAGATGAGATGCTTATTGTCGGTAGTGATGTTAAGATGATTACATCTACTAAGAACATGTTAAATTCAAGGTTTGACATGAAAGACTTAAGACTTGTTGACGTCATATTGGGGATAAAAATCAAAAGAATATTAGATGGACTAATTCTAAGTCAGTCACACTATGTTGACACTATTCTTGGAAAGATTGACAAAAGATAATTACGGTATACTTAAAAACATTTGCAGGATGTAACTCTTGCATTTCTCCAAGAATAAAATGGGGTATTTCTCAGTGAGAATACTCTGAATTGACAAGCGGATCCTAATATTACATAGCAGAGTTGTATAAGACTAGACATAGCCTATGCAGTTAATAAACTGTGTAGATACACGAGTAATCCTAGAGCCAAGCATTGGCAAGGAATTATGACAGTATTAAAATACCTACGATTTATCGTGACTATGGGATCTTATTTATCTGAAGATATCATTTGTGCTTGAAGGATGCGGTGATTCTAGTGGATATCCTAATGTTAAAGACTCAAAATCTCAAAGTGGTTGTGTACTTTTGTGGGAGGTTAGCAGTGTCATGAGAATCCTAAAACAAGCGCGGTTATTGCTAGATCCACAATGGAATCTTAGTTTATAGAACTAGACATATGTGGGGAAAGAGGTGAAATAGTTGCATACACTTCTTAGAGGATATACAAAGATGAGGCACATTGCCTCAATATCATACATTGTGATCCGTCAATCTGCTTTAAGTAGTGAAACACAAAGTAGATATTACAATGGTAAGTCTGGACATATTCGTTGTAGACACAATACCGATGGCAACTATATCGATTGGAGTTTTTCTTTACAGAAAATTATGTAAATCAAGGACTAACATTATGGATAATACTTACTAAGGGTTAAATAGAGTTAGTTGAAGAATATCAGGAATGAGACTAAAGCCCATAAAAAAAATAAGTCAATTCAATGAACACCTAACCTAGTTGACTGGATATCCCAAGATCTAGGTTAAAAAGGGACAACTAAACATTAAGGGAAGCAGTGTATCACTATGAGGAACTTCCCTGTACATTCCTATGATGAAACAATGATGCTAGTAAAAGAAACGTTAGTTTTCTTTGAATGATCTCTGTACGATGGAAAGTAAAATAAGAATAATATGAGTTGCTCTTGAATTAGGAGATCACCTATGTAAGAGTGAAGTGGGATCGCTTCAAAGGGAATTGAATATGTCAAGATTCCTATTAAACTCTTGTAGAACCAAGCGCATGTCCATGGTAAAAAAGGACATAAAAGTGAGAACTGAAATGTGTTAGGAAGATTCCTGTGTAGATATGTAATGTCATCACACAAATGAGAATAGTTCAGGACATCGCTATCCAGCTGTTTAGTTAGTAGAGTAAACATATTTTACAAGGGAAGTTGAGGTGACACCTACCTCTCCTATGCAGGTTTCAAGCTTGTTGTATCATCACCCTAGTTTTTAGGTTTTGAGAGGTTTTTCATGAATGTCATTTATTCCCGAAGGAATGAATGATCTTCGCTCTTAGAATGAAGGTCATTCTACAGAATGAATTATTCATTCATAGAGATGAATTACATTCATTGAGGAATGAATGTTTTTCATTCAACTCCCTATATAAAGTGAGCTTCTCTTGCTCAAAGAAGTGACATCCATTTTCTTTTCAGTTTTGTTGTCGGGATGCCGTCCAAGTTTTGTGTCTGAACGTTATTAGTATGGTGACAGGTTCGAACATATTTTCAGTTCATCGAAGTAACATCAAGGTGTTATGATGCTGCTTGTATGCCGTTTTATTTTGGGAGACAAACACCGATCTTATAGTCTCTGAGCACCAGAGGAGACGGTGAATTTGTTTTAAGGAGATCGTGACTCCTCGCGAGACTCGACATCCTCAATCTCTCATTTTCTTTCTTTGTAATTTTTCCTTTCCTTTATCATTTTGTTTTCGTGTATTTGCGAACAAAGTTTTATGCCGATATTACATCCCGCGAGTTCGTCAAAATGGAAGATTCCATAGTGAATTCAGTTCGGTCTGACATTCTCTCTGAAATAGTTCTTTCCACTACACATATTGACTCTTCAATTTGGAAGTATACGATCCGTGGCTTCAAACATTTGAAGCACTCCCCACACTGCCATTTTACGTTGGAGCTAGGTCCCCACGCTACACTCTAACAAACTAACTGAAACAAGTTACGCTCCAACTTAAATTAACACGAACCAAGTATTATGAATTTAATATGTGATAGCAATATCATGAAAATCAACCTAAATTAATAATATCCTCCAATATCTTATTTTATTATCCCAATAACGAAAACTTTAAATTCAATAATATATTTCATAATGGTAAAACTAGCCATTATTAGATCAATAATCTATAAAAACTTTCGATTAATTGTTTGATATTATTGATAGAAAAGCTATTTTAATTTGCCTTTTTATATTAGCGCAGTCATTTAAAAACAATGAAATGTCATGTTTGAAATATGTTTATTTCCATAGTTGTCATGAGGGACATCATGGAAATAACATCAAACAATTACCATGCCTTTGTTTTGCAATAGTATCATAAAAATCAAAGTCATTTATAAAAGAAAGAGGAACTTAAAAGAGATTGTATCATGTACGAAAAAACCTTTAAGAAAAAATTGAAAGATTATTTCTTTTAAGATCTAAAATAGTATGTTTTAATATTTTTTTGAGGACTTCTTTAATTGAAAATTTTATTATTATTAGATTCGAATTATCACTTATTTTTGTTGCAAAAACAAAATAAAGTAAGAAAATAATGAATACTACTTTTTAAAGGAAATTATTTGATCTCAACTTTATTAGTTAATAATCTCATTTCTCAATCCTAATATGTGTTTTATCGTATCTTAAAAATTGGGTGGTGATGACTCGGAAAAACTATCAATTCAGGTTGGATCGATGATCAAAATCGTAATTGAATTGGTGATATCTAAATATATAATTTATATTTTACTAAAATTAAAAATAACAAAATTTTGAAATATCATAGTGAAAATTAATAATTTAAAAAAATCATTTATTGATTTTATACAATTATTAACATTTTATGTCAAATAAAATATATATAATATTTAAACTTTATATATATATATATATATATATATATATATATATATATATATATATATATATATATATATATATATATATATATAACTTTATCAATTTTAACACAAATGAGCTGTGGTGGATGTGGTGTGCCTTCCTCGTTGCAACCTCCAAGTCCAAGGTTAGATTCCAATTATTGGAAATTTGGAGGAAACCCCGTCCCAGAAATTACTTCCCGGCTTGTAGTAGAGTGGGCATGGTTCGATTCTGTCGAGCTGTGGCACAAAATAAATCAAATCGTCGGTTTTTGGTTTGTTATTTATATAAACAAAAAACCTAACCATTAATATGGTTAACCAAATTTTTGGTTAACCATTTGTTCGGTTAACTATTTATCGAGTTTTCGGTTAACCATAATTAAAAAATAAATTTACAATTCATAATCATATATTAAAGTTTAAATTATAATAATTATTATAGATACAATAAAAAAAATGCAAAGAAAAAAATGAATACAATCTATTCGTTGCAATCCCTTGACACTTATTGGTTATATCTGATCACACAAATAATATATGAAATGAGATTAGATAATTTGTCGTGATGTTTTTAATCAATCACGTGTTTTAACAACTTCAATAGAAAAAAAAACAAATTCAAAGAAATCACAGCCTATATGTTTTAGTTTGGAGGAAAATGGTAAAAGTTTGTTTTTGAATAAAAAAGTGGATAAAAGTGAGAAATTCACAATTCACACAAGTAGGAAAACCTATTTTATATATATCTTTTTTATTTATTGGTTGGTTAACCGAAACCACGGTTTTTGTATTTTGTTAACCGAAACCTAAATCGAAACCAAGATTTGTGGCCTTGACTCAGGGGGTCAGTTGACCATAAGTCGACACAGGAAATACACATGTCTCATATCGCATAGAACCCATATATGAGTAAAATGGCCATATTGACCCATACATCCATACTCACAAAAATGTATATTTTATACAAAAAGGAGTTAATTTACAATTATCCAAAACTGGGTCTTTTACCCAGATTTTTACAAAATACATAACAAGGCCATATATGGCCATTTCTTTGTCTCTAAGACCTCGGATGCGTCCCATCCCCAGTGAACCTTCGGTACCTGAAATAATTTTCCCTCGACAGGGTGAGCGATGCGGTAGTGATTATCACCATGGGTTACTCCCCACCCTAAGTGCACATGTAATGACAACCAAACACATTCAAAGCAAATTCATGATCCTACTTGAATATCTACATGATATGAATGAGAGCATTGACTCACACTTTCCTGCCTTATCGGAGCCCTCAACGCCGAGCTCCCTCACGCATGCCTAAGTTGAATGTGAAAACATCGTTTTCAAGACAAAGGTTTGTTCTTGAAACATCAAACCCGAATTTCAATAAAATCTATTGGACAAAGCCCTCAGGGTGAGCTATTTGGGTAATTCTCAGAAACGATGTGGAATACGCCTCGAGATGAAGCGTTGGACAACTCTCGAAATGATTCTTGAAATCTTCCTCGAAATTCCTTTCCTGACCATTTTCCTTTTATTTTCTTTTCATGCCATGCACTCCCACACCTATTGTTCTAGTTTGCCCGGTGCATATGGAAATGCGTTATCTTGTAGATTTCATCTGACACATGCCAATATATCAATCATGCATATATTGACCGAGATTCACATACCAACCACATGTTATTTATTCATAGTAATAACATCAAAATTAGCTCACATGGGCTAATAAACAATTCAATTTCCAATGGTTCACACCTGATTATATTTCAAATAATTCCAACCATCATGGTAGCACATTAAATTACATGCATTAACAATTTTGCTTTCCACCTGATTCAAGCCATTCATTTTAAGCGATTTCATTGGCGTTTTTGGTCTAACATGTGAATCGGAATTTGTTTTGCGGTCTCCCAGCAATGCATGGGTTGTCCATGGGCCCCTGCATCCTTTCTCGGTTCCACTTCTTTGGAACCGAAATCCATGGCCATTTTCGGCCTCACAACTTCCAAAACCACAATTTAACACACAAACAACACATATGGACCAACGATCAGAAATGCATCTGGGGCTTTGCCCAATCGATCCTAGAATTTCTAGCATTAGTCGATTTTCGGGAGCGGTGAAACCAGCTCGTACCATCTGTCAATCGTTAACAAGGCTCTTGAAAGTTAAATCAAGTAGGAGAAAACCCTGCCTTCCCCAGTTTATCGAAACTTCCCAAAATCGATTGCGTCGTAGCCACTACCAGTGAGGCAACTTTGCTTCTTGCGCTAGGAAGCCAAACGGTGCGATTGTCGGGAAATCTCGAAAGTTGGGCGCTCTCCCCAAATCGTATTTTTCTTTTTCCCTCCTCTTTTTCTTCTCAAATCCAGTTGGGAGAATTAGTCGAGTGGGAGATGCTTTCATAACTGCCGCGTATTCCAACTTCTGATTGGTTGATAGGATTACACCTTATCCTCTTATCCACCCACTTTGGATTTTCATCAAATGGCATCATGCCATGTGTCCACCCATGGCCCACACTTGAGCTCATGTTTGACTAATTATGCACCTAACACGTGGCACACTATGAGCCACTCAAAATGTGCAAAATGTCCCGCATTACGCTCATTGTCTCAAAAAACGTGCAAATTTCGACTGTCTCGGAATTCGACGTGGTAGCTAGATTTTGCGAGACGATTCCAACGATGAAGTCCGTTTCGTCATCCGAGATCTAGAAAAATTCCGGTTTTATTGAGTACCATTTTACCATTTTGAGAAAGTGGGCTTTTCTCGGGGTTTCACAAGATTTGTGCAAAATAAAAACCAAAATCGAACAGCTTGGTTCGATTAACCTATTTTTCGGTTCGGTTTCTTAGGTTTTTTTTTGCCCACCCTTAGCTTGTCGTATGTGTGTGTGTGAGTTGTAAGGTTGCCCCATTTTGCAAACAAATTTGAATCGTTCGATTCAGTGTAAACTTTCCTGTTTGTCCAGTTTCACGGTTTAATCGGTGGTTCATCCGATTCATTGTCGATTCACTTTGAAAGTAGTTCAGAATCGTGAATCGAATTGAAAAAGGGACTAATCGACGATTGAACTAGTTGCATTTTTAAAACATTGATTTTGTAAATTTAAATTAAATATAAATATGTTCATGCCGGATTGTGTGTTTTTATATTATATGAATTTAATTTAAATTGATCTATTTAATGATTTATATGTATTAACTTATTTATAACATTAAATCATCTTATTGATATTTAATAAAACAATGATGTTTTAACACACAAACGCAAGCTCCCAACACAAATTATGAAGGTGCCTTTATGCCTTAATCAATTTCATATTTATAGGTCAATATAATAAAGCTGAATGCCAAATGCATGTAGTATAAGATAAAAATTTTATTTTACACACCTAAACAAGTGGTGTGGAATAAAAGCAAGTGGAGACATACATCTCTTAAATGTTTTTGGATTTCTTTCAAGTATTATACTTCAAACAAATTCTTAAGGGTGACTTATTTGTATTTAGAGTAGTTAATCTTGAAAAGATTAATGAAAGTGAAAACATATAAAAGTTAAGAAAGTTTAAGGTACAAGTTTTATTTAAAGTTGTCTAAACTCAAAATGAATTTAGCTAAGGTAGTTTGTGATTTTTCCATGGATGTTAACATGATATTTGACATTCTATATATATATATATATATATATATACATTTTGTAAAGATCCGATCGAGCCTCTAAATGATTGTGGCATGTTTTATTTGAGGGGCTTTAATTTGTAATTGTTAGCAAAGGGTATTTGTAAGTAAAGTTTTCATTTTAACAAACCTTGATTAAGTTCTCTAAAGAAAAAAAGTTTAAACTTGCGAGGAATTCTTTAAAAAAAAAGCTTATGTAAGATGAATGAATTGTTGCACATAATTAGATATTCATTTTCAAATCATACGTTTTTTGCACTAATTTTGTAATAAAAATAAAAGTTATTTTAAAATCAAATATTCTCACTTAAACTTTAGGCTATTTTGGCTAAGTTAGACCCAATATTGAAGCTAAGGACCCTACTTAAGTGTTAAAATTGAAATGAAGTAACAATTGAAGTTCTTTAGCTTGAGGGTCAAGTAGATAAGATGTTACGTAATTGATTCAAGCAATTTTGGATTATCGATTGAGCTTTCTTAATTCAAGACTAGTTGAGAGGGTATTTTCTCTTTCTTTTAGAAATATTTTGTTCATTAGTTGAGGCAAATGATTGAATAGACGAGGATCAGATGAGGCATGGTTGAGGCCTAACAATCACCTTTAATGTATTAAATGCCCTAATGGCTAATCATTAAATCAATTAAAAGCTCAATTAGAAAAATATACTTTTGGCACCATAGCCTCCTATACTAGGAACATATACTTCATTTACTACATAGAGAGCACCTGCTATCAACCATTAGATCTATTATTTCTCATTAAAAGTTCTTATTTACTCTTTTGGTCCATTAATTCAACATTTGTATACCTATGGTGCATCTTGTCATTAGTCCTAATTATGTCTCTTGTATGTGAGCATTAAGTAAACTAGGGTGATTGTTTAAAATCCCTTTGATAGTAATTTTACTCAAAGTGTTCTTAGTGGAAGTGTTTTTTTGGAAATGTTTTTAAGAGAATCACCTATAAAGTATTTCTCCAAGAAACATTATAAGTGATTCTCCAATGCTAAAAATGATTTTTCAAATTTTTACTCAAAGTGCTTTTAGTGAAAGTGTTTTTAATGGAAGTGTTTTTAGGAGAATCACCTATAAAGTATTTTTCAAAGAAACACGATATGTGATTCTCTAATATTGAAAATGATTTTTCAAATCCTTACAAGTATTTCCTAAATTTTCACTAAACACCTTTAGTATTTTAACAGAAACACTTTAAGATAAAAATACTTCTAAGTGTTGGAAGTAGATTAATGTAGAGCCAAAATTAAAGACAAACTCAATAGTAATAACATTAGAACCTTGACTGAAGCTTCATATATAGCAGAACCTTAGGAGTTAAATGAAAGTAGATGTTAGTACTCTTGAGTCACTATCAATTGATTGTGAAAACAATATTATGCTTGAAAACTTGATAAACTTGAATAAAACTTGCAACTAAAATGCCGAAATTGCTAAAGAAAATGTTAGATTTCAATACGAATGAATGAAATAACACTATTGGAAATTTTCCATAAACTTGGCTAAAGCCAGGATATAAATGCTGAAATTGTTGAAAGCTAGGATTTGCTGATTGACATTGAGTAGATTGATTGGTTCCTCGATTGGTTGTCCTTCTCTGCTCCTTTTATAAAAGTAGAAGACTTGCAATCCAAGTCTAAATTTCTTCATTCTCTTCACTTTTTGAAGTAACTGCCCATGTCTTCTATTAAGAGAACTTGTTCCTCAAACACTTCTCCATGTCTCCATTGTGGAGTCTTGATCATCAAGAATTCCTTCACGTCAGCCCATCATGTAGTCTTGATCCTCAAGAAATTTTCCACTTCTCCATTGTGGAGACTTGTTCCCTAAATATATTTCATATCATCTCATAACTGTTCCACTTCTTAAATAATGCTTTGTTTGACTTCCGAAAATTTTAAAAAATTTCAGAAATCCCATGGGCTTTTTCTATGAGCTTATACAAATAGATCTGGGTTTCTTTCTTTTGGACTTTTATTCATGGGCTTGGGCTTAAGCCTAACACATTAATGGATCAAGCGGTTTTAATTTGGCGCGAACACTATAAGTGATTCTCTAATACTAAAAATCACCTATATATTCTCTAAGAACACGATAAGTGATTCTTAATCACGAAAATGAATTTTCTAATGCGATTCTGAGTGTTCCCTAAATTTTCTCTAAACACTTATTATCTTTTACATATAAACACTTTTAAGGCTAAAAATACTTCCTAGAATATTTGGCAATTAAGTAAATTAAAGCCCATTAGAACTAAAATCCAATTTAAATGACATTGGAAGCTCATATGTTAAAACCTTAGGAGCTTAATGAGAGTAGCCGTGAAAAAGTGTTGAATTAGCATAAATTGTGTTTTCTTTTTCTTATACTCATCATTATACATCATTTTTTTTGTTTAATTTTGTACTTAATAAATTAAAAAAAAAAAAACTAATTCAACCCTTTCCTGGGTAATTTACTTGATGATGCTTTTCAATGGAAGGCTGAATTTGGAGTGTCGCTGGAATTATTAGGCTAATTAGTTATTCTGGACGTCGAACTCCTCTGCCAAAAATAAGAAACAAAAAGGATCGGCTGTAGTTGCCTCTCTGATGCCTAAGTCAGTTCTTTCCGGGGGAAGAGAAGATCAACTGCTTAGGGAATGAACTTTCTGTGCGTAAGTCTGTGTACCTTTCATTGATGGGGTGACCTGGTATTTATAATGGATGATCATGACAACTTTCCTAATTGGATGATGACACTGAATAGTATGTTTCCTAGTTGGATGATGACACTGAATAATATGTTTCCTTGTTGGAGGATGATACAATATTTCTCCCACTGGGTAGGAGATTTTCTTTCCTTATTATAAATCGATTAATAAGGGATAATTGATGGGCAATAAAGGGATAATTGATGGGCAATAATTGGGAAATATCTTACTTTCTAGATTGGTGGATTGGGTGTTTTCCACTAATATATATGGATTCCTTGGGGCACTTGACCTTTTAAAGGGGTGAATTGGGCCCTTGTTTTGGGCCTATATTTGGGAGATGTCATCAAGGGCCTATTGCTAGTATTGGGCTCATTTTTAATCCCATTTTGGGCTTGAGTCTTGGGTTTGCGCACCTATTATTTCAGCCATCAGTTGCCCCGGCCTTTGACTAGCGGCGTAGAGCGAGGGTTTCATGTCGCTTCTCGGATCAGTGATATCCACGTGGCTCTTAGGAAGGGTTTGAGTTAGTTTATCGCTCTTTTTATTGTCTTACTGATTTGAAGTTTCCTTGGTTTCCTAGGCTGTGCGCCTTCCTAGGCAGGCTACTTTGGCTCTGAGCTATTTACCTTTTAGGCGGTCGAGCTCCCCGGCCCAGGCTGCTTGTCTCTGGGCTGTTGCGCCTTTGATGAGCTACTTGGCTCTTGAGGTGTATTACCTTCCATTTGTTTATGCTCTTTTGAGCCCGACTATTCACACCACCCGAAGCGGCTGCGGTATTTTAAAGCGAGCTACATGGCTCCTTGACTACTTTACCTTCTAAAATTAAGCTACATGGCTCCTTGAAATTGAGCTACAAGGCTCTCTCGAACTTAAGGCTCTGTGGCACCTTGGCCCGAGGCTACATGGCCTCCTTGAGGCGAGTTGTGCTGCATGTCCCGAACTCCCGGGCTCCCAGGCTACATGGCTCACGTGGCTGCCCAGCGTCTAGGCTGTGCCTTTTTGAGTAATTAAGCTTTGAAGCGAAATTTGGGCTCTTGAGCTACATGGCTCCGTGGCTACTTGGTCTTCCTTAAGCATTTATGCTCTGCATGTCCCGAGCTCTTTGGGCTCTGACTCACTATCGAGACCTTTCTTAAGTTTGTTATGCTCACGAAAGGCGAGGCTGTGGGCTCCGGGGCTCAGGCCTTTACGACGATTATGCTGCAAAACTTAGCTCTTTGGGCTCTGGTATTTGAGGTCTTCACGAGATGTTAAGCTCTGTGAGCTAAGCTATTGAGAACAGAAATTTAAGACCCTCTGCCTTTGTTAAGCTTTGCGGGATGAATTCTTTGGGCTCAGGGCACGAGACCCTCGCGTTGTTAGGCTACGCAAAGGCGAGGCTATTGATAAGCTGGCGCCCAGACCCTCTCTTATTTGTTGAGCTCTGAGGTGTTTCTTTGGAGCTCCGGGGCGCTAGATCCTCCTGCTCACATTGAGCTCTGTGCTGGTACATGGCTCAAGTGGCTCTTGGCCTTTTGGTGTTACATTTGCAAGGCGGAGCTCTTTGGGCTCTTGAGCACATGGCTCCGTGGCTCTTGCTCAGCCTTAAGTGCTATGCCCCTTTTGAGCAATTAAGCTTTGAAGGCGAAATTTGCTTGGGCTCTGTTTACATGGCTTCGAGCTACTTGGCCTTTGAGTTGTTACGCTCTGTGGCCAGGCCTCTTGGGCTCTTGAGCTACATGTTTCAGAGTGGCTACTTGGCCTTTTCTTTATGGCCCGAGCTGTGGGCTCCTGGTACATGGCTCAGTGCACCTTGGCCCTTTCTAACATGAAACTGAGCTCTTTGGGCTCTGACTGTGGGCTGTAGGTACTTGGCTTTGTTGCAAGCCCAGGCTACTAGGCTCCTAAGCTACACATGGCTCAGGTGGCTGCTTGGCCTTTTCCTGGCGAGCTCTTGGGCTCCTGAGCAACATGGCTCAGTGGCTTCTTGGCGCACGAGGTACATTCTGTTTCTGAGCCCGAAGGCTGCGGGGCTCCCAAGGCTACTTGGATCCATGGCTACATGGCTTGTTTGAGCGGTTACGCTCTGCGAACTGAGTTACTAGGCTCCTGAGCTACTTGGCTCCGTGGCTACATGGTCTGTTTGAGTGGTTACGCTGTGACCCGGTATTAGACCCGAGCTTCTTGGCTCAGTGGTACATTACTGTTGTTTGTGCAGCTCTGTGACGAAATTTACCCAGCTCCGTGGCTACATGGCTGTTTGAAGGGTTACGCTCTACTTGACCCAGGCCTCTTGGGCTTTGAGCTACTTAGCTCAGTGGCTACATGGCTGTTTGGGCGGTAGGCTGCGTGGGCCGAGGCCCTTGGCTCGGGTGGCTACATGGCTTGTTTGAGCTGTTATGCTCCGCGAACTGAGCTACTGGGCTCCTGAGCTTCTTGGCTCCGTGTTAAACCTTTGAACATATGACCTCAGGCTTTCTTGAGAGCTCTGTTTTATTGTCAGGAGATGATACTTCGGCTTCACGTCGATCCTTGCTCAGAGTAAAATTGGGAGGCAGATGCGATGGAGAGTTTTGTGAGCAGATGAGACGGAGGACTGACGGAGTCACATTAGAAACGAGCTAATCACCAGGGCCCTTTAGTGTGATGTAGCTCTACATCAATCTGAAGTCCTGATATCAAAAGTATAGTTCCATCTTATTTTTGTACGTGAGGTGGTCACATGGGGTCTTTTGTCGGTCGAGCGTCTCGATGCGGCGTCCCGAACTGCGGAAGGGAAGTGCATCACCCCGGTGGTGAATGGGGATTCAGTTTGTTGTACCAGGGCGTCCATGGAGACGGGAGTTCGGCCTTTTACTGCTACCTTCATGTGGCTAATTTCTTGCTAGATGTCCCTGAACCTTTGCTCCCATGACTTCTCCTCGTTGCGATCCTCTCCGGGGGGTTGGTGAGGATCATGCTCCCTGGTGTGGCTAGTTTTCCCTTCTGTCAAGCTACGACGAGGGGTCGAGTGTTGTTGTTCTCCTCGAATGAGGTTTTGGGTTTTGTCGGGCTTATGGGCGTGTCTCTGGGGCGTCGTGTTGCTAGTGAGTTGTTAACTCTTTCGAGTGTTGGTTGGTGGCGCGGGCGCCTCCACCCTCTCAGGTGTTTGGCACTTACGAGTCTGCAACACGCCTCAGGTCGGCTGTTCACGTCACTTGGTTGGTCTTGCATCTTTGGAGGATTGGCGTTGCTCCTGCTTGTGTTCCGAGTTGATACCATCAGTTGCTGAGAAGTCAGCTTTATTTGTAAGGCTGTCATTCCACAGGCGGCCTTGGCTTGATGATGCTTTCAGCAGAATTGGGCTAAACGTGCTGGATTCTTGGCGGGTTGTTTGGTTAAGGCGTGGCCTCCTTTGCAAAAGCAAAGAAACAAGGATCGCGAGTGTAACATCCCGAAATGTACCTAATGTAGTTTTTGGACTTGTTTAGGGTATATTATAAGCTAAATGGAAATTTTGAATAAAATGAGGGCCAAAATGAATGTTAAAGACAAGGGTAAAGTGGTCATTTACCCTTGAGGACTCTAAATTACATAAATCAATAAGTTGATAAATTAGTAAATTGTGAAAGAGGGGATGCAAAGTTTAATATATATATGTTAAGATTGAGAATAATAAAAAGAGAAGGGGCTAAAAAAAAAAGCTTAAAAAATGGGGAAATAAGCCAAAAATGGGTTTTGGTCTGGTGACATGGCCTTAAGCCAAAAAATCAGATAAAATGAGTGGTCTGTTTTGAGAGACCCGAATCGTAGAAGATAGAAGGGAAGAGGGAAAAGATAGAAGAAGAGGAAGAGGAAGGAAAGAAAGAAAGAGAAGAGAAAGAAGAAGGGGAGATAAAAATTATGAAACTAACCTTGGTATGGATCTATGGAATTTTAAGGCTTTGTATGGTTAATAGCTTGTCTCGAATCTAGGGTTTTGATAGAATTGGCAATATAACCTTAGATTTCTGAGTAGGGTTAGTAAACCCACGAGGAACAAGATGAGTATGAGATCCCGCTTTGGGGTTGGATTCATGGTTAATGACCAACCATTGAGTTAGGGTTTAGAATAAACCACTAACAAATCCCTTGGAGTTTACGATTTGTGTATGGTTTGTGACCCATATTAGAGTTGTTTTGGGAGAAATTCATGGAAGAATTTTTGAGGAAGATATGTAATGAAAGATGATTTGTGTAAATAGAGATTCGAGATGAATTGGAGTGAGTGGCGTGTTTGTAATTAAACTGGGTTGGTTGGGTATCCAACATGATCAGGAGAAAATCTGCGTTAATTTTTCGTGACTGTCTCGTACACCTGAGGCTGTGTAGAATTACGGTTTGAGATCCCCAGTCGTTTTGTGACACAATGCGTCTGATTATTTTTATCTGGGTACACCCTGCTCTATTTTGACCAGTGTTCGTATTTTAGCCATAACTTGCTCATTTCTTATCCGATTTGAGTGATTCAAGTGGCTAATTAAACTAGACTTCAAGGAAAACCAAACATCAAGAAATACACATCGTCAAATTATGAATTTAATTGGTCCAAAATTTACTTAAAGTAGGGCTATAATCCAGCCAAATTTTGCTTCAGTTTTGAACATAGTGTAGTCCCGGTTGTTTCAGACATAACTTGAGTTTCGGTGCTCCGATTTGGGTGATTCCAATTGGAGAACCATAGAAGACATAACAAATGAATACAAAAGACAAGTTGGGTATGAAGTTAAGTCTCTAGAAAAATAAGAAATTCAAATTTGTTCCCTAGTATGTCCAAGATTAAATGAAACTAGGTTGACATGAAAATGCTGTAACTTCGTTCGAGATGATTCAATTGGAATGATTCGATTTCTAAGAAAAGAAGTAGATGCATCGATGGACAAGAATACATGAATGATGTGTGAATACATCAGTATCCTTGTATAAGTATATGAAATATGAAAATGAACTGAAACATGAACATGAACATGAAGACTGATATAAGTAAACACGGAAGGTAATACTGATAGGTTATGAGTTAAGGAACATATGATCGTACCATGACTACCTAGGGCTAGAATGAATGAGTGGACGTCACATTTGGTGCTTGGCGCTCTGATGGTGCTTGGCACTCTGTTGGTGCTCACGACACTCACATTTGCGTGGGTAGCCATGTTTTTTGATTGGTGCTCGCACCTGCGGTGCTACGGCACTCCTCTTTGGCGTGCTGGCAATCCTGTTGCGTGGCTTGAGCATGATCGATCGGTGCTCGGCCTCCTGCTGGTGCTCACGGCACTCTGTTGCGTGGCTGAACACTTCTGATCGGTGCTCTAAACACTCTATTTAGTCTTCTGACACTCTGTGCGTGGCGAGCTGCGTCTGACGTACTTTGGCACTCCTGGCGGTGCTAGACACTCTGATGCATATTGTACCTTCGGGTGCTTATTATCTGCGTCTTTACTCATTTCTTATGATTGAGTGCAGGCGTCGGATAGACATATGATGAATTACGAAGATAAAGATAAGAGTAAGGATTTGAATGTACCTACGTATGCATTTACATGGTACCTCTGGGAACCTCCTGTATCGATTAAGTTACGAAGAACCTATGGGTCACTCTGAATCGATTAAGTGCTGTGTGAACACATGGGTATCTCTTATCGATGCGTAAGTATAAATTCAGGTGGTACCTCACAGTGCCAGAGCAGGTAACTGCGAGATATGACTATGATATAAGTAGATAAAATCCAGGTTGTTTTTTGGATATGTTACGAATCACGTATGAATCCGTTATATTTGTTGTGATGCATTTTGCTATGGACTGTGCCCTGTCGATATGTATGCATAAGTCTGATCTGTTCCGACTTACCTACGGGTACCTTCTCACATGAATAAGATCTGAAATATGAGAATTAGTTTTGTAACACCAGTATAAGATCCGTAAGACAAGTATATGCTCTGTAAGACATGTATAAGATCTGAAATACATGTATAAGATCTGAAATACATGTATAAGATCAGAAATACATGTATAAGTTACGTCTGAAGTATAAAATCCCGAAATACATGTTTAAGTTCGAAATACATGTATGAGATAGAAATACAAGAATAAGTTACGTAATACGGTATAAGATTCGTAAGACAAAGGATATGCTGCATCGTACAAGTACAAGATACGAAATATCTCTATAAATATAAGTTACGAGTACCTACGGGTACTCCTGTATCCCGATTAATTGCGTAGTACCTCACGGTATCTCTAGGTATAAGCTGGGATAAGGATAAACTCCGTAGTACCTACGGGTACTCCCGTATGAGTATAAGATAAGTTCGATATAAGCACAAGTGTGCATCTCTTAGGACATTTGAACAAGTAGTACTTACGGGTACTCCCGTATAAGAATAAGCTCCGCAATACCAGTATACGTTCCGTAATCTTTGTGATACCTACGGGTACCTCCGAACAAGTGTACACTCCGTAGTATAAGCATAAGTTCTGTAACTCCTACGGGAGATAGAAATAAGTATAAGCTTGAGATAAGTATAAGTACATGTATAAATTTCGGTCTGACATACGAGAAATGCGAGATAAGTATAAGATCAGGAATCTTTATAAGTATAAGGCACGAATAAGAATAAGTTTCTTTATGGTATAAGGTCGAATAAGGATAAGTTCACATGGCTCCTACGAGGAGTCCAGAATAAACAGTGCATTTATAAGTATAAGTTACGGACAAGGATAAGTTACGTGGCTCCTACGAGAGTCCTGAATAAACATGAGTGCATTTATAGTATAAGTTACGAATAAGAATAAGCTTTGCTTAACTACGGGGGTCCCGAATAAACATAAGTTGTTATAAGCATAGAAGTTACTGCGTAGAATAGCTCACCTTAGCTCTACGGGAGATCCAGAATAAAGCGTAAACTGTTATAAGATAAATCTTGTATAAGTTCATAATATAAATGCATAGAGAATTATATTATATGTTATTTGTTTTATACGTTAGAAATGTGTATATCATAAGGCATTATATTTCCCACTAAGCGTAAGCTTAGCAAGGTTTTAATCGGAGTGTAGGTATAGGAGAAGGCATCCCGAGAAACACAGCATCTTCTGGCCCGGGCGACAGTAGGGGTTCGGCTACGTGAGTTCCCGCTCTGATTTGTAATTGTATGAAGTGCGGTTTTGTAATTGTAAATGGAACTGGTAAATGTGTATAGATTTTGATGGACACCACTCACGTTAAGCCGATTCTTTTAAATATGTATATGATATTTGGATTACGACATAAGATGTGGAGCATAACTACAGGTATAATTCGACTTGAAAAAAAAATCGAATTAAGAGTCCAGTATATGTTCGCACCGGCCGGTTCGGATCACTTGATAGTGCGGCCAGGGAATCGAGTGTGACAAGAACTCGTCAGATTACCTCTCCGATGCCTAAGTCGGTTAACCGAGGAAAGATATTCTTAGAAGGGAATGAAGTTTTGGTGCATATGTGCAATCTGGCACCTAAATTGATAAATTGTTTATTTATAATGGATGATCAAGACAACTTTCACAAGTGGATGATAATATTTAAATAGTATGTTTTAGTTGGACTGATGACATTGAATATGTTATGTTTCCTTGTTGGAGGATGATCTGATATTTCTCCACTGGGTGAAGATTTTCTTTCCTTGTGTAAGCTAGATTAATAAGGGATAATTGATGGCAATAAAGGGGGATAGTGATGGGCGATGGTGAGAAATATCTTTATTTTTCTAGATTGGTGGAGATTGGGTGTTTCATGTATGGATTCGCTTGGGTTGCCAGGCACTTTTAAAGGGTGGTGGGGGGCTCAACTGTTTGGGGGGCGCATATTTGGGGGGATGTCGTGAGGGCTATTCTTCAGTCTTGGGCACATTTTTAATCCGGATTTTGGGCTTGCGTCTTGGAGTGCCTTTTATTATTATTTCAAACCCCATAATTACTTAATTTTATTAACCTCATATCTTGAGTAATCGGGTTTAAGTTTCCATCATATTCCGCAAAGAAAAAGAGAGAAAGTTTCCATCATATTCCACAAAGAAAAAGAGAGAAAGCTAACCACCCTTAGTAGAGAAAGATAAGTCCACCTTTCTCTCATGTATGAATTCATGAAGGAAAAGATCAAATGGAAAATCATTTGATAAACAAAATAATGACAATTATTTTAGTTTTGACAACTTTAAGAATATAAGTTGCTCTTCGAACATCTAGATCGCATATATGAAACTTTTAATCTGTAAATATATATTTTATAATGATTTTTATAGCCATTATTTTTTTTGTTAATCATATTATATTTAGAGAACTTAGAGATAAATGTATCTACATCGTATGAGGGAAAAAGGTTTAAAAAACGCCTCTCTGCTGCCGTAATACGCCTAATCTGATCCCTAAACTTTTTTTGGGTCTAACCATATCCTTAAAGTTTCTATCATGATACACATGTGACCTTATTGTTAACACATTAACGATGCATACGTGACACCCATCACTTGCATTTTTATTTTTAGCTTATGTGACAAATGTTCGTAAGATTCATTAAACCCAAAAATTTTCAAATGACAAATTTACCCTCATCCCTACCCAAACCCACCTTGGTTGGGGGTAGGACTAAGCTTTTCTGAAGAGGAATGAAACCATTGAGAGATTGGGATCTTTAGGCAGAACCAGTTGAAGTATGAGAGGTCTGTAGATACTGTCACAGTCATACCTAGATTTCTCCATGAATTTCTGCTTCTTGAAGAAGGTTTCTCGCTGGTATTTGAAGACGAGAGAGTTTGCACGCGGATCAAAGCATCGGTGACTTCTCTGCATAACCAAAGCACCTGCATTTCACATAGTAATAAAAGGATAGAGTTCTTCAACACAACGTCTAAATCAAACCCCATTCTGTAGAATTCAACCATGAATACCCTTCTCAATTCGAGAATCATTCACATTAGAAGAACAACTCTTCACAACTATGGATGAAGTGAATCAATTGGGGTAAACACCTTGATTCTGCATTTTGGTGAATAGACCCAGAACATCATAAGACAACCCGAAATCAAAACCGTCCATGAGAAGACATCTGTTTGGGGAATTTCTTCAAACATCTTATGTGCTTTTTCCAATTTTTGGGATTTCACAGAACAGAAGATGGTTCCCTTGAATACCAGCACAACCTTTCTTGATTAACTTAGTGTGAAGAACCTTGGCTTTTAACTAGTTTGTGGAATCGGTAAATGTTGAAGAAGTGTGTCGGTATGATTTAGGTGTCATTCGGATTTTCTTGGTGATAAAAATTATAGAGAAAATCTTTAGGGTGCCTCACAAACGATACCCCATGGGTCAAGTAACAACCCCATTTCATTTTACTAGTTATTGTAATATTTTGGATCATGTCATTTTTACTGAAAGATTTTGAGTCATTGAACACTGGATTTCAATTTCCATAGTCTAGTTGGTTGATGAGAAAACTGAATGAAATCGACTAAGCAACTAAAATTTTGAATTGACATGGGTCCTCATTTCTCGATCCAACTAGTGAAAAACTAAAGCAATCCAAAACATCAATTCAGAATTTCATTTCATTTCCTTCATTTTCTCACCCTGTCAAACGGAGGTTGCAATGCAGAATAAGAGGGGGAGAGAGGGTATCCGGGTGGGTTTGGGTAAAACAAAAATAGTAGAAGTTGCAAAGAAATTTATTTACACCTAGTTATTTTCTATACACCTCATTGCAGTAGATGCCACAGAAAATAAAATAGCAAGGCTGATGACACAGATAGAGAATTCCTCGCCAGAATAATTTGTCATAAGTTCACTACCAACGGGCCTACATCTGCTTTAACAAAAGCAATTTTTTATTATTGGTTGTTATCCGATAAAATGAAGTTACAAACACTCTGTGATGGATTGTGGTTATATAGAGCTATTTTATTTTATAAGTTTCCGATGTGGGACTCTTGAAGTAAATGGACAAAAAAAAAATACACCAACAAGGTTTGAACCTGATATCTTGAATAAGGACATAAGACAAGGTACCACCAGACCAAGTATCAATTTTGCCCCTATGTAAACATATATGGTATATATTAGATTTATTAAAGTTTTTTTTTTCAAAAGTAGATTAGTTAAAGTTAAATAATTAAATATACGAAAATTTAAATATTAAACATATTTCATTTTATAAAATTTAAAATATTGATATATCTACACTTCATATTTAATAAAATATAAATATTATAAAATTTTATTATATATATGTATATTAATTTTTATACTATTTTTTTAATTTTAATAATATATAAAATATATATTTATAACATCATTTGCTGATCATGTTTAACCACCATTAATCCAGTGAACCGTGAACCGATAATTTTTCCAATTCAATGACCGATCTGAATTTTAAAACATTGAAAAAATCAAAATATTCTCTTTGATGAAGGAAATAATATGAAAGCTACTCTTGGTAGTAAAAGACATAACACCTTGAAAACATTACACGCACATGTTGCGCATTGAAGTGTGAGTTGATTGAAAGAACAAAAAAAAAGGTAGAAGAGTGGTCAAATCAACATAAAATTATTATAAAAACATAAAATTATATAAAAAATTATTTATAAAAAACTAAGGTTTCTAACCTCAACCTAGCAGGAAAAGATGAAAAACGAATAGTGAAGTGAGTAAACATAATCAAATTTTATAAATGATAAAGTTCACACTATAAACATGACAACAAATAGGAATACCGACGGGTGGGGATCCAATCTCAACCCCATTCTCTTTATTTAAATCATTTCACATGCCTGTTTAAAAAAAGAATGATTGAGATGGGGGTATATATATAAATAAAATATTATATTTTTATAATTTTATTTTATTAAAAATTATTGTTATTATTATTATATATTAAAATAAAAAATAAAAAAAAATTTTAAATCATTTTATATATGATCGGGGTGGTGCAGGACTAAACAATACTCGAACTTGTCCTACTATGCCAAAAACCCAATAACATCAATTCTAAATTTGTCAAAAATGCAATAATACTAATCTCATACCCTTTCCATTAGGGACCAGACATAAACCCAAAAAAACCCGCCCTATTATCATTCATAACAACAAACTTGTTATGTCCTATGATTTGTCCAAGTAACTTATGTTAAGATTTTATAAGACTACTAAGCGAATATTATGACTTTAAAAAAAAAAGAAACTTTTCCTTTTTGGAATTTTAAAAAAAATGAGGAAAAAAAACTTGTTTCATAGAATGAAAAATATTTCATTTAAAATAAAAAAAAAAGGAAAAAAACCTTTAAAAAAAAAGTCAGTTAAGACTTTTTGAAAAATGTTTTAATTGGGAAAAAGGAAAATCCTAGTACAAAAGTGGTGAATGCTCTACCACTAAGCTACTTGTCTTGTTGTGTTTTTTCTTGCAAGGAATATATGATAAGGAAATAAGCCTATTAAGCTAAACTCTACACTCACTTTATGGGTTTCTGTTAATTCCTTTTGGTCTTAGGAAATTGGAAATTGCAACATAGAGAAGTTTTGTCTAAGGAGTCTAAATTTTAAGCGGAACCGTTTGTGACCCCTCCAATCTTTCCTAGGAATTGAATATTATGTCTAAGGAGGCTGGTTCTGGCCCGGGTTTCTATACCCCACTAGTCTTTCCTAGGAATACTCTATTATACGTTATTTTCAATTATTCTGAGAATTGGTTTTGAGAATAGAAAATTTACATATTTTCTATAATTTTGTAGAGAAATGGACTTTGATTCCAACAATACTGCTCCAAATCAGATATGGCCAGCCAGAACCCTTATTTTGCGACAAGTCCAAGTGATGCTTATCAGTTGTGCCTATCTCGTACTCACTGAGAAAAGCAAGCCGTATAGCTTAATGGACTAAACATTAAAAGGTGGCAACAAAAGAATTTGTTCTACCTAACCACCTTGAATCTTGTGCGATTCTTGATTGAAGATGCTCCTAAGCTCAAAGAAGATGAGCATGATATCCAAGTCATCAATGTTATAGATGCTTTGAAACATTCTGACTTTCTATGCAGAAACTATGTCATGAATGCTTTGATTGATTCCTTATACAATGTGTACTCAGATAAGAAAACAACTAAGGATCTATGGAAATCACTAGACCAAAAATATAAAATTGAGGATGCTGGGGACAAGAAGTTTGTTGTGGGTCATTTCCTCGATTACAAAATGGTAGATTCCAAGATTGTGGTCAGTCAAGTCCAAGAACTTCAAGTAATCCTCCATGAGATACATGTTGAGGAAATGATGTTGAGCAAAACTTTCGTTGCGCTATTATAGGTTGCTCTCACTAATGACTTCAAGAATTTCCTCAAGCATAAGAGAAAAGAGATGAGCATCGAAGATCTGATTATCAAACTTCGCATTGAAGAAGACAATAGGGGATCTAAGAAGAAAGGGGCACACAATCTGGGTGAGGCCCAGGCTAACTTTGTGGAACGTGGTCAAGGTTCCAAGACAAAGAAGCACAACAAAGGGAAGAGCTATACGTTGGGACCTAAAAAGGGTCTCCAAGAAGCAAAAGTTCCTAGGGAAATGCTTCCATCAGGGGAAGCAAATAATCTTCCGATTGCAACCGCCAAAGAGGAATAAACCTAAGGGAAGTTAATGTGGTTTGATGACATCAAGGATCTAACATTACTGAACCCAGTAATACAATATCCAGGAACTTATGGGGATCCAACTTAAGGAATGGTGGATTGGCATTGGTGCTACCCACCATGTATGCTTGACAAGAAGATGTTCTCCATCAACCATCCAGATGTGGGAAAAGGTGTTCATGGGGGAACTCGCCACCTTCAAACTAAAGGCTACAGAGCGTGGTCTTAGTGATGACTTTCGGAAAGGAGTTTCCACTTAACAATGTGCTGTATGTACCAAATCCGCAAGAACTTAGGTCCAAGCCTCGTTGAACAATCATGGATTCAAGTCGTGTGTGATGCCCCAAATCCTGGCGTCTGCTGACCAACCGCTAACTCGAGGAAACTCAGGTACCGGGTAACCTAATACTACATTACTTACGCCCCATTTAATTCAACCTGTGAGGAGTTAATAGCCGATGGTCACTCCTACCATTTATCCATATTTAATTTAATATATACAAAAATTGGCGATTCAAATAAATTAAGATTTCGATCATGACTCCTTTATAAATATTACATGTAAAAACTAGTTTATTCCAAAAGTTTTACAAAAAGGTTATCAAAGTCACATATCAAGCTTTCACAATTGCAAACTTCGAATGAGCGATGTGCTACCGTGTATCTCCAAGACCAAATATTTTTCCATAGGTGAGCCAAGCCAGTGGAAAACTCGACAGAGGCTAATTTCACCTAAGTGCACATGCAATGGTCATGTTCCACATTCACATTCACAATCCAAGTAAAATCATGCAATTTCTACTTTGGAATCCTATATGTCATGCCATGAAATGAGATGAGACTCAATCATGTACCATGCCCCAAATCCTTATTGACTCCTAACATTCCTGAATCCATTTTGACTCCTATCACACAATGCTGAAGCCCATGCGTGATAAAATCCATCATTTCTGGATTACATCCAATGATCATTTTACAAAACATATTCATTTGTTTCCAAACTAAAAGTTTTTTGGATGTTATACCTCAATGATCATTTTGTACAAAACTCATGTGTCTTTTTGTGGGTAGCGAATTTTTAGTATCCCATCGCAAGCTTCACACACCTAGACACTTTTACGGGCTTTCACCATTGGAATTATGTCTAACCACAAATACCGGGTCTTTCACTTAAGGTGGTATCTATCCCTACTTGCTATCACCCAACATATATTTTCATATCTTTGTATGCAACCGTGAGACTCTGTTGGACGTCGTCCAACGGTACCAAGTCCACCAATCAATCACCGAACACATTATTGATTCATGTCATGCACTCACACCCAAGTCATGTGATGTCCCCGTGTATAATACAATGCGATGCGCTATTGAATGTCTATGTCATACCACATATGTAATTAATGCAATATGGACAACTCAAACCACACAATTCATCATGTGTCTTGGACAATAATATTAATTGCATATAATTTCCAATTAAACTTATATCATGTCGATATATTTGTGCACACATACATCAATATGTTATCACATAACTACCACCAAGCATGTTATTCAAAATCAAGCAACAACATCCTTGATCCTCGAGGCCAAGTGTGACATATACTATGTCCACAAAACGGCCCTGAGACAAGTCATAAACAGGCTACCATAACGAGCCATCCACAGGCCTCACTAATGCCCTAAACAGGACCTAAAAACAGTCCACAAGACTGGATTACACACAAGCCACAAGACCTACCACCAAATAGTTTCAAAAAGGCATAATACTAAATAAACCACAAATAGGTCATAATTGGTCCCACAACCATTAAACATCCTAAGCTATGGCGCCTGAAACTAATTCATAACTCCTAGTCATAGAGGTCCAATTTAGGTGATTCAAAAGCCTAAAATCAAGTTCACTGATGCAGCTACAATTTATATGAAATACACGAGTCCAAAATCCCTCCATTCCCAATTGAAAACTAGGCCCAAAACTGACACATAATCGGTTAAATGCTCTAAATCGTGCAAATTCCGAAACGGACCATAACTTGAGCTATAAAGGTCTAATTTGGGTGATTCAAAAGCTTAACATCAAGTTCACAGATGCAACTACAACTTCTAGGAAGGACAAAGTCCAAATACCCTCCGTTTCCCAACCAAAATCCAGTCCTAAAATCTAGACAGTGTGCAGGGTTAAAACAGGCAACCCTATAAAAATCTGGCCAAATAGCCCTTATGGTGGAAATACACCAAAAGAGGAGGAATCCCTAACTCTTGAAGCAAGTAGACGGACTTTAATTCTTGGCTCAACGAGTTCTGACCGTCGGAACACCGGAGATTAGAGGAAGAACAATCGTTTTTTTTCCTTCCTCTTCCTCTTTCTCTTTTTCTTTATTCTCTTTGTTTCTCTATTTCTTTTCTTTCTTCTCTTTGTTTCTCTCCACCGCTAAGACCAGCAGGAGATTTCTCCTTTCCACTTAGCCTCCACCTACTCTCATCCACCTCATTTCTATGGGCTTGACATGGCTTGCTCTATGCTATGTGTCACCCATTATGAGCTTGATCATGCCATGTCACCCACATGGCTTTGATCAAGGCCATGTCAATGCACTAATTGGGTTCCTTTGCCCTAAAATGTGGAACCACTTATCTCGAATTCTAGAACGAAATTTGCCTAGGCAACTGTAACTCTCACGAGACCGAACCCTAACCTGAGGTTCAAGCCTCACCGCCTTTAAAGTCCAAATTTACACGGGTTTTACATGGTGTTTGAGTCAAAACAAGTTTGTACCATCCAAAAGTGGCATACATCAAAAGGGTAAGTGGAGCAAATGAAGGGAAGTTGAAATCGTAAGGACTATAATTTAAGTCTTACTACGAATAAAAGCTTTCTTACTTACATGCTCTTAGTCGTTTCAATCTATGGCATAGTATATTAGACATGTTAATTATGATACATTATGAGGATTTAATTAATCCTAAATCATATGCCAAATTTCCAAATTAATGCAAAGGATGGTGGTGAAACTCTCAGGTCAATGCAAACTAACTGCTGTGTCATCTTTGTGCGCTGAAGGCACACTAACCTCTTGACTTAATCCATAAAGATATATGTGATTTTGAAGTTTGTAATAAAACAAGAGGTGGTAATAAATATTTTATTACCTTTGTCGATGATAGCACCAAGTACTATTATGTGTACTAACTCAAAAGTAAAGATGAGGCGACAGAGAAATTTTGTTCTCTAATACAAAAATAAGGTCGAGAACTCAAATTTCAACAAGAAAATTCAAAGTGCTAAGAAGGATTGAGGTGGTGGGAGTATTGATCACCATTTTTGATGTTCAGGCTCACATGGCATCATGCACGAAACTGACAAATGACCTTATTCCACTAACTTAATGGGAGGGCTCTAGGAAAGAATCGGCACTCTTAAAGGAAATGATGAATGAATGTCAGAATGTTGATAAGTCTTAGCTCACCAAAAACATGTGTAGTGGAGGTGTGGCCACTTGTCTCGCGCACCACCTTGAATAAGGTACCTGGGAAAAAGAAAGGTAGAAGACTCTATATGAGTTATGAGGATGACGACAACCATCCTATAAATATCATAAGTGGGATGTTCTGCCAAAGTGGTGTAATTCCACCACCTAAAAGGTGAAAATAGACCTAAAACTATTGATCGTGATTTTGCAATTAAGCTATGCATAGTAATCGCTTTATCATTTCGTCTATGAGTCAATATCTCAGATATTCATGGATGAGTCTAAAACTCATCTATTTTAAGCCCATTTTTCAATTATATTTCAGACTTAAAAGTCTTATTTAATGTAAAATTATGGACTTCCACGAGATTTATGTTTTGGTGTACCTGAAGAAAAGCAACAAAAACAAAAAGTATACAAAGGCAACAATGTTGGTGACATCAAGAACAATGTCGCTGGCATCAGACATGGAGAGTGCCGTGCGCCATTCAATGTCGCGGACATCGCGTGACATCGACAGCCAGATAGACTGTGTACCGGTAATGTCGAGCATCGCCAGTACACATAGGTCGCGACATTACTCAAGACTACAGAGCTCAAATTCAATGTCGCGACATCAAAACAGAGAATTATTCTAATGTCGTGACATCAATTCAATGTTGCGACATTAGTTGCAATTAGAATTGCATATGCAATGTCGCGACATCAGAGTTGATCTACAATACTACATCTTAAATGTCGCGACATCATCGCGACATTGCCATGACATTGGTTGAAGTAGGAAGAGCATAAATTACTAATTTCGCAACATTACCACGACATCGGCAATGACATTAGCCAAGGCTTGAACACTGGAGAACTAAACTTGAAATGTCGCGACATCGGATCAGTGATGTTGCGACATCAGATCAAAGCATCCAAGGTGGTGAGACCAACTCAATGTTGCGACATTACCGTAGCAATGTCGCGACATTAGCCACGACATTGATAGAGGGCCTCAAAACATCAAGTGTTCAATGTCGCGACATCAACCGAATGTCGCTGTATGGGAAGATGCAATGTCGCGAAATTCACAAGGAGAACACGATAATGAAATCAAGGAATGTATTCTTTAAGACATCATATGTGTAATCCGTGAGAAGAGCCAAGCTCATTGAAACGAGTGCTTGAGACTATTAATAAAAATAGTCAGGATCAAGATATAGACAATGAGGTAGAACCTAGACATAGTAAAAGAGAAAGGATAGAAAATATTTTGGTCTAGATTTTCTGACATATGTGCTCGAAGGGGAACCTCAGACTTTCAAAGAGGTAGTGAACTCTACAGAGAGTCTCATGTGGAAAGAGGCCATTCAAAGTGAAATTGATTCCATACTACAAAACCATACATGAGAACTAGTGGATCTTCCACTAGATTGTTAACCTCTAAGTTCCAAGTGGGTTTTTAAAGAGGGAAAAGGAAAGAGAAGGACTAATAGACAACAGCAAGGCAAGTAATTTATGATCAAAGGCCATGTGCAAACCGAGGGCCTAGATTACTCTGATACATAATTCTCCATGATTTCCAGAATAAACTCCATAAGGATGGTGCCAGAACGATGCACTAAGAAATCTTGAAACACATTAAATGGATGTAAAAATAACATTTATAAATGGAGAATTATATGAAGAAATCTACATTGAGCAACCTGAGGGTTTTTCTGCTCCAGGACAAGAAAAGAAAGTCTGTAGATTAGTGAAATCTTTGTATGGATTAAAACAAGTACTAAAACAACGACATGAGAAATTTGACAACGTTATGATGCCACATGGATTCAAAATCAATGAGTGTGACAAGTGTGTAGGTCAAAGATGTGGAACATGGATATGTCATCAGATGTTTAGACATGATTTAGATATTAGTATCGCTTGTGAATGATGTTGGTGATTATTGGCATCTAATAAGAACATGTTAAATTCAGAAGGTTTGACATGAAAGCTCTAAGACTATTGATGTCATTAGATAAAAATCAAAAGAACTTAAGATCATCAAGTCAATACCATGTTGACACTATTCTTGGAAAGATTGACAAAGATAATTCAGACAAATTCCAAACATCATGATGTAACTCTTACATTTCTTCAAGAATAAAGCAGAGTATTTCTCAAGTAGAATACTCAGATAATAGTGCTTTAATGTACTTAACACGAGCTGTATAAGACCACAATCCAGTAACATTAACTATGGATAGTTAATAAGTAATCCCGCTGGCAACACTGGCAAGGAATTATGAGAGTATTAAAATACCTACGATTTATCATGACTATGGGCTGCACTATACAAGATATCCCACTGTACTTGAAGGATGTAGTGATGCTAATTGGATATCTAATGTTAAAGACTAAAAATCTCAAAGTGGTTATGTCTTTACATTGGGAGGTGCAATAGTGCCATGGAAATCCTCAAAACAAATGGTTATAGATACACAATGGAATCTGAGTTTATAGCACTAGATAAATGTGGGGAAGAGGCCGAATGGTTACGCCACTTCTTAGAGGATATACCAAGATGGCTAAGGCTTGTGCCTCCAATATGCATACATCGTGATAGTCAATCTGCTATTGGTAAAGCACAAAGCAGTATGTACAATGGTAAGTCTAGACATATTCATCGTAGACACAATACCATTAGACAACTACTCTCACTTGGATTTATCTTTGCAGATTATGTAAAATCTAAGGATAACATTGCGGATCCGCTAACTAAATGGTTAAATAGAGAGTTAATTGAAAAGTCATCGAAGGGAATGAGACTAAAGCCCATAAAAGAATAAGTCAATTCAATGAACACCCAACCTAGTTAAAAGGAGATCCCAAGATCTAGGTTCAAAAGGGGCAACTAAACAGTAAAGGCTTGGTCTTATTACTATGAGGAACTTCCCTGTATATTCCTATGATGAAACAATGATGCTAGTAAAAGAAAAGTTAAGTTTTTCTTTTAATGATCTTTGTACGATGGAAAGTAAAATAAGAGTAATATGAGTTGCTCTTGAATTAGGAGATCACCTATGTAAGAGTGAAGTGAGATCGCTTCAAAGGGAATTGAATATGTCAAGATTGCTATTAAACTCTTGTAGAACCAAGCGCATGTCCATGGAAAAAAAGGACATAAAAGTGAGAACTGAAATGTGTTAGGAAGATTCCTGGGTAAGATATGTCATCATCTACACAAATGATAGAACAGTTCAAGGACATCATATCCACTGTTTTGTTAGTATAGTAAACATATTTTTACAAGGGAAGGTTCAAAGGGTGACACTTACCTCTCCTATGCAGGTTTCAACTATTGTATCTATCACCTTGTTTTTAAGAGTTTTGAAGGTTTTTTGTCATGAATGTCATTTATGTGGGAGAATTGTTGGAATAAATATCATTTATTCCAAAGGAATGAATGATCTTCACTCTTAGAATGAATGTCATTCATTCTAAGAATGAATTATTCATTCATAAGTCAATTACAAATATATTTGAGGAATGGAGGTTTTTCATTCCACTCTATATAAAGAGTTTTTCCGTCAAAGTGAACGATTTTCTTTCCAAGTTTTTTGGTTTCATTGTGAGAAGGCTAGATCAAGTTTCAGGTCTCCAAAGTATTAGTACGGCAGGAAAGTTTGAACATATTTTTAGTTCATCGAAGTAACTTCAAGGTGCTGTGGTGCTGCTTGTATGTCGTTTTATTCTGGGAGACAGACACTGATCTTATAGTCTCCGAGCACTAGAGGAGACGGCAAATTTGTTTAAAGGAGATTGTGACTCCTCACGAGACTCAGCATCCTCAACCTCTCATTTTCTTTCTTTGTAATTTTTCCTTTCCATTATCATTTTGATTCCGTGTATTTGCGAACAAAGTTTTGTAACAGATATTACATCCATGGATTTGTCAAAATGGAAGATTCCATAATTGAATTCCAAGAGTTCGGTCTCAACATTCACTCAAATAGTTCTTGCCACTACACAAATTGACTCTTCAATTTGAAGTATACGATCCGTGGCTTCAAACATTTGAAGCACTCCCCACACCATCATTTTACGTTGGAGTTGGGTCCCCACGCCACACTCTAACAAACTAACTGAAATGAGTTACGCTCCATTTTAAATTAACACGAACCAATTATTATGAATTTAATATGTGATAGCAATATCATGAAAATCAACCTAAATTAATAATATCCTCCATATCATCTTATTTACTATCCCACAATCTAAAATTTTTAAATTCACAATAATATGTTCTTAATGGTAAAACTAGCCATTATTAGATCAATAATCTATAAAACCTTTCGATTAATTGTTTGATATTATTGATAGAAAAGCTATATTAATTTGCATTTTTATATTAGCGCAGTCATTTAAAAACAATGAAATGTCATGTTTGAGACATATGAGATTTCCATAGTGTCATGAGGGACATCATGGAAATAACATCAAACAATTACCATGCCTTTGTTTTGCAATAGTATCATAAAAATCAAAGTCATTTATAAAAGAAAGAGGAACTTAAAAGAGATTGTATCATGTACCAAAAAAAACCTTTAGAAACAAATTGAAGATGATTTCTTTTAAGATCTAAAATTGTATGTTTTGCATTTTTTTTTGAGGACTTCTTTAATTGAAAATTTTATTATTATTAAGTTAAAATTATCACATGTTTTTTTTTGTTTTTTTAAACAATTTTGTTTGTTTTTTTAAAAAGAAAACAAAATAAGTAAGAAAGTATTAATACTACTTTTTTTTAAAGGAAATTATTTGATCTCAACTTTATTAGTTAATATTAAGCCCATTTCTCAAATCTAATATGTGTTTTATACAATGTCTTAAAAATTGGACTGGTCAATGATTCGGAAAAGTTATCTGTTCATGGTTCACTGGTTGGATCGGTGATCAAACTGTAATTGAATTGGTGATATCATAAATATATAATTTATATTTTACTAAAATTAAAAATAACTTTAAAAAGTTTTTAAATATATAAGTGAAAATTAATAATAATTTTAAAAAAATATTTATTGATTTTTATACAATTACATTAACATTTTATGTCAAATAAAAAATATATATAATATTATAACTTTATCAATTTTAACACAAGTGAGTTGTGGTGCATGTGGTGTGCCTTCCTTGTTGCAACCTTCAAGTCCAAGGTTAGGATTCCACTATTAAATTTGAGGCCCGGTGCGTTGTTGGCTTTAAATTAGGAAAAGAGAAACGGTCAAAATAATACCGGGAGCCCTAAATTTATCTAATACGTGGATTCTCCATGATGGAGAGAGCGCCTCGGAGTGCACTCACTTGTAGTAGGGGTGGGTATGGTTTGCTATCCTAACTGGGTGACACAAAATAAACTGAATGGCCGGTTTCTGGTTTGTTATTTATATAAATGTAAAAACTAACCATTGGCCATGGTTAATCAAATTCCTTTGGTTAACCATTTGCTCTACGAACATATCGATTTTCTGTATAACTATAATTAAAAATAAATCTACAATTCATAATCATATTAAAGTTTAAATTATAATTATTATTATAGATACAATAAAAAAAATGCAAAGAAAAAAATGAATACGATCTATTCATTTGCAATCACATGACACTTGTGCATTTATAATATATCCACACAAATAATATATGATGTGACACCTCGATCCCCGGGGGTCCCGTTGACCACTGTCATAACTTCAGGGACACTTTGCAAGGCCTCATATCATGAGACTCCATACATGAGTAAATGTGGCTACATCGCTCCATACATCCATACTCACAAAATGTATATTTTAAATAAAAAGGAGTTAATTTTACAATTATCCCAAAACTGGTCTTACCAAATTTTACAAAATACAATAAGGGACATATATGGCCATTTCTTCACTTCTAAGACTTATATGTCCATCTGTGAACCTTCTGCACTGGAATAATTTTTTCCTCGATACAGTGGAGAAATGCCCAAGATGGAATTATCTCATATGGGTTACTCCCACCTACGCATGAATGACACACCGACATTCAGCTACAAACATATATGTTCTACCCAAATGTCTAGTTATGATATGGATGAGAATGACCCACCCACTCCATGTCTCGAGCCCTCAATGACTCCCTCATGTATGCCTAAGCCAAGAGTGAGTAGAAAATACCCGCTTCAAAACAAAAGCGTTTTTGCTTCAAAACTCTGCGCTACCGAGATTCAAGAATATATCGACTACCTCCAAGGCGAATTGTCGGATCATTTTTTCTCGAACAAATTATGGACAATTCTCCAGGATGAACTGTTGGACTACTTAAGGTAATTCTTCAAAATCTCTCCCTTGAAATTCCTTCAAAACCATTTTCCTTTTTCTTTCATGTCATGCACTCACACCTATTATCTAGGTCAGCTCTTGCAGAGATATGAAATGCATTATGCCATTTTCATACTTTAATTCACAGTATATATAAGGTACGATATATATATTTAACTAGAGAGAATATCAATATACCATGGATAATTATAATTGATACATAATTCTCCTCCATATAACTCCATGTTAAGGTATCGTGATAACATACATTAATATATCATATTCATAATCGTGATGTTATTCATACAAGTACACACACAACAAGGTCACAATCTGACTAATCCAAATAGGTACCTCACGCTTCTTCACACCATGAACCAAAGCCTTGGTTCCAATCATCCATAACATCAAATAATCCATAAACCTAGAAACTTTTAGTTTCTAGTTCAAACCGTCCTTACATACAACAACCTACAACATCCCCTACCACATGCTATGCAAATGGTCATGTTAAACCCCACATTCACTCTTGACACACCAAGCAACCCGCATTAATTCAGTGCAAAACATCAGTTAAAGAAAGGTTATGATCACCCAATTCCCTCCATGAACCTATTAAATCTCACCAACGGGCTTCCAGAGTCAGGCGAAACACCGAATCGGAATTTGGACGTATGAAGTTATGATCTTCCGAAGTCGGTCACACATGAATAAAGTAAAACACCCTACTAGCCTACCCGACCTGCCCGATTGCCCCTTTACAGCCCGCTTCAATACCCAATGCCCTCCACAAGCATATGGCTGGAATTTTGACTCAATGAGCTTTCCATAGAGTCTAAGAACACCCAAATCGGAATTCGGACGGTTAGTTATGACCTTCCGGCGAATCCAACTGGCCGATCGCCCAATGTCCTCCACACGAACATACACCTGACTCAATGGGACGGCAGAGTCCAAGAACACCTAATCTAATTCAATTCAAGAAGTTATGCCATCTCAAGTTGGAGGTCAAGACCTAAATAGGCGTACTCTACCCGGGGCTAGCCTACCCAACTGTGCAGCACTAACCTACGGCGACTAACTGACCAATCGTCAATGTCCTCCACACAAACATAACTACACTCTTGACTCACGGGCTTCATAGAGTCCGAGAACACTAATTAGAATTGACTAAGAAGACCTTCTAAAGTCGAGGTCACACCAAATAGCGTACTCTACCCGGCTAGCCTACCCAACCAGCACTAACCGGCTGGCACTAACTGTCCCGATTGCCCAATGTCCCCCATAGGAACATGGATGAAATCTTGACTCAATGGGATTTCCATAGAGTCCAAGAACGCCCGAATTGGAATTCGGACGAAGAAGTTATGACCTTCCGAAGTTGGAGGTCACACCTAAATAGGCAGCCTACCTTGGCCAAATTTACCTAACCAAAGAAGACTAACCTATCAGACTAATCACGTCTGACGTCGCTAAATCTCCTTTACATGAATATGGCTGCAATCTTGACTCAATGGGATTTCCATAGAGTCTAAGAACACCTAAATCGGAGTTCTGATCAAGAAGGCACTCTCGAGTTTGGAAGTCACATGACTAGGCACTTTACCCGACAAATTTACTCGACTGATCGAACACCCTTTCCTGGGCTAGCTCCAAGACCCATTGCCTTCCCATTGCATTCAACCGGAATCTTGACTCAATGGGCTTATAGAATCTGTAAGACACCAATCTGAGTTCAACGGTTAGTTATGACTTTCCGAAGTCGAGGTCACGACCGCTCGACGAAGAAGTTATGACTCAAGTCGAGGTCACATACGACCAGCACTTTTAATCTTATTGCACTTACCCGATATGCCCGAACGCCTTTCTATCAGCGCTCCAACCCACCGCCTCACAGACTTCTGTTGGAATTCCTCGACTAATGGTCTTCCATAGAGTTTCCAAGAACACCCGAATCGGAGTTCGACGTAAGAAGGCGACTTTCCGTCGGAGTGCTACATTACGATCAGCAATTTTTTACCGGATGTGGTATCACCCACCGCCTAACTCCTTTCTGGCCAGTCCCAAATTACACCGCTTCAGGCTAGAATTCGATGGAATCTGACTCAATGGGCTTTCCATAGAGTCTAAGAACACCCGAATCAGAGTTCGGACGGCGTAAGAGATCTCCGGGCTGTGAGGTCACACACCTGACTAGCAGCCCACTCTGACATCCCACTGACCGGTCGAACACCCTCTTCCTACAAGCTCCAGATCCCACCGCCTTGGCGCAATGGCTGAATCTCAATTAAACTGGTCTATGCAGTCCAAATAACACCGAAACTGAGTCTCTGATGAAGAAGCCGGCGCCTTCCGGTTGGAGGTCATGACTGACTAGGTCAGCCCTACCAACAAATTACCATTTATACCGGAGCCTCCGCCAGCTCTAGTTCAATGCCCTTAGAGGCATACGGCTGAAATATTGACTTAATGGGCCTTCCATAGAGTCCAAGAACACCCGAAACGGAGTTTGGATGAGAAAGTTATGACCTCAAGTCAAGGTCATGACCAGAGTCCTACTTGACAGCCTACCTTACCCCGCCCGAATGCCCTTTCCTAATACTGGCCATGATCATTGCCCTACAGGCATCCGGTCGAAACTTGCAAAACACCTAAATCTGAGTTTGACGAGAAAGTTGCGACCTCCGAAGTCGAGGTCACACATGATCCTAGCCTGACTAACCCATCCGGGGTGAATCCATCCCGGTGGGGTCACTAACTCCACTCCTGACAACCCTTCAACTAGACTTTTCTGGGCAAACCCAATTCATAACTTAGCCATAGAGGTCCGATTTTTAAATCAAAAGCCTAACATCAAGTTCACTAATGTGGCTACACTCTAATTCAAGGATCATCACTAAAATCCCTTTATTTCCTACCCAAAAACCAGTTAAATAAACTATTAATGTAATATTCCACTACACACTAAGTAAATTCTATGTTCAAACACAACCAACATTCCCTTAGTGGCAAGACAACTCACATCTTCATTCATATTTTAATCCTCTAACACATAAAGATAACACAAGGATAATTATTTAATCGATAAATTAGTCTCCTCAGATCATTCAAAATAAATCTTAAATTTAACACATCATTCTAAAGTCTTGGATTTGCCACACATACTACTACTACAACTTTCTTTGCCATTTGAATGACCCTTAAACAAGGATTAAACCAAGTAGGAGAAAACCCCTACCTCTTGGAGTTTTTGTCAAAACTCCCCAACTCCTGTCTCTATGCGAAGCCTTTGCCGTGAGGATGAACTCTTCCTCTTGCTTTGCTTGAAATCGCCGATCCGATCAAGCCTGAAATTCTGTAGAGAAGGTGAAGTCTCTCTAAAACTCTTTTTCTTCCTTTATTTTATATTCTTTTCTTTCCCATCCCACTGTTGGTCTAAGATGGGCCAAGAACTTGTCCTCTCACTTACTACACGTCCACTTCATCATTCAGGATTTCTTATCCCTCTTATCCATCTACCACTGATTTCCCCTCCAACGATACGACGTCATACGCCGCCACCCATGTACCTATAATTTGAGCTCATTGCTCGACTTCGCTTCACAAATGACACGTGTTTCAACGCGAGCCGCTTCAACACCGCCATATGTCACGCGGCCACCTCGCACTCGCCAGACGCCAAATCTAACCGGCTCTTAATTCGACTTAAATTCGACGCGGGTAGCTAGATTTCGCAAGATGATTTAACCGTGGAAGTCCGGCTTTTGGCCATCCGAGATCTAGAAAAAAATTTAGATTTTGACTAATTCTGCCATTCATCATTTTTCAAAATTGATTTTCCGGTTTCACATAGGAAACGCATGGAGAGGTTTAATCATGAATTTTTTAAATCAATAATGTGTTTTAATAACTTCAATAGAAAAAGAAACCAATTCAAAGAAATCACAGCCTATATGTTCTAGTTTTTGGAGGAAAATGGTAAAAATTTTGTTTGGATGAAAAAAGTGGATAAAAGTGAGAAATTCACAGTTCACATAGTTCACACGAGTGTGAAACCTATTATATATATATATATATATATATATATATATATATATATATATATATATATATATATATATATATATATATATATATATATTATTTTTTGGTTGGTTAACCGAAACTACGGTTTTTGTATTTTGTTAACCGAAACCAATATTTGTGCAAAATAAAAACTCAAATCGAATCAGTTTGTCTTGCTAACTCATTTTTCTTGCCTCGTTTCGGCTATTTTGACGGCTCGATATCTTAGGTTTTTTTGCCCCAGAATCTTTATATTTTCGTGATGTGTGTGATATTAAGGTTGCCTATTTTGCAAATAAATCTTGAAGAAACTTGGCCTAAGGTAAACTTTCTCGCTTGTCTAGTTTCACTGGCTTAATCTAAGGGTTCATCCTGATTCTCATTGTCGCATTCACTTGAACAGTAGTTCGTAATCGTGAACTAATTGAAAAAGGGACTAATCGACGATTGAATTGGTTCCATTTTTAAAACATTGATTTCGTAAATTTAAATTAAATATAAATATGTTCATGGCGGGTTGAGTGTTTTTATATTATATGAATTTAATTTAAATTGATCTATTTAATGATTTATATGTATTAAATTTTTATAACATCAAACTATCTGGATATTTAATAAAACAATGAAGTTTTAAATTACAAAACGCAAGCCTGTAACATTAAATTATGAAGGTGCCTTTATGCCTTAACTACCTCATTATAGGAAATCTCATATAAAGTTGGAATTTCCAAATGCATGTAGTATAAGATAAAAATTTTATTTCACACCTAAGCAAGTGGTGTGGAATAAAAGCAAGTGGAAGACATACATCTCTTAAATGTTTTTGGATTTCTTTCAAGTATTATACTTCAAACAAATTCTTATGGGTGACTTGTTGTATTTAGAGTAGTTAATCTTGGAAAAGATTATACGAAAGTGAAAACTATAGTAAGTTAAGAAAGTTTAAGAATTGGAATTTTTATTTAAAGTTGTCTAAAACTCAAATGAATTTTAGCTAAGGTAGTTTGCGATTTTTCCATGGATGTTAACATGATATTTGGATAATATATATATATATATATATATATATATATATATATATATATATATATATATATATATACATTTTCTAAAGATCTGATCGAGCTTCCTCTAAATCATTGTGGTATGTTTATTTGATAGGCTTTAATTTGTAATATAGCTAGAAGGGCATTTTGTAAGTAAAGTTTTCATGATAACAAATCTTGGTTAAGTTCACTAATATTTCAAGATCAAGATGAATGATAAGTATCAAATTTGAAATCCAAATCATTCCTCAAAAAGACCTAAAGATAAAAAGTTTAAACTTGCGAGGAATTCTTAAAAAAAAAATTTATGTAAGATGAATGAATTGTTGCACTTAATTGGATATTCTATTTCAAACCATACGGTTTTTGCACTCGTTTTGTAATAAAAATAAATTTTTTTAAATCGAATATTCTCACTTAAACTTTAGGCTATTTTGGTTAAGTTAGACCCAATATTGAAGCTAAGGACCCTACTTAAGTGTTAAAAGTGAAATGAAGTTCTTTGAGAGCTTGAGGGTCAAGTAGATAAGATGTTACGCAATCGATTCAAGCAATTTTGGATTACCGATTGAGCTTTCTTAATTGAAGGCTAGTTGAGAGGTTAATATTTTCTCTTTCTTTTAGAAATATTTTGTTCATTTAGTTGAGGCAAATGATTGAATAGACGAGGATCAGATGAGGCCTAAGGCCTAATAGAAGATGGTTGAGGCTCAACACCACCCTTTATGTACAGTCGCCCTAATGGCTAATCATTAAATCAATTAAAGCCTAATTGAAAATATCACTTTTGCACTTTTAGTGCCTTCATACTAGGAACATATATACTTCATTTACTACATAGAGAGCACCTGCTATCAACCACTAGATCTATTATTTCTCATTAAAAGTTCTTATTTACTCTTTTGGTCCATTAATTTCACATTTGTATACCTATAGTGCATCTTGTAATTAGTCCTAATTATGTCTCTTGTATGTGAGCATTAAGTAAATTAGGGTGATTGTTTAAGAGCCCTTTGACAGTGATTTTACTCAAAGTGTTCTTAGTGGAAGTGTTTTTTTAAAATGTTTTTAAGAGAGTATTTCTCCAAGAAACATTATAAGTGATTCTCCAATACTAAAAATGATTTTTCAAATTTGTACTCAAAGTGCTTTTAGTGAAAGTGTTTTTAATGGAAGTGTTTTTAGGAGAATCACCTATAAAGTATTTTTCTAAGAAACAAGATATGTGATTCTCTAATATAGAAAATGATTTTTCAAACTCTTACAAGTATTTCCTAAATTTTCACTAAACACCGTTAGTATTTTTACAGAAACACTTTTAAGGCTAAAAATATTTCCTAGAATATTTGAAGTAGATTGTGTAAGAGCCAATTAGAACCAATCTCCAATAGTAATAACATTGGAACCTTGACTGAAGCTTCATATATAGCAGAACCTTAGGAGTTTAATGAAAGTAGATGTTAGTACTCTTGAGTCACTATCGATTGTGTTTGATTTCTCTAACTCATCTATTATATCTTTATACATCATTTTTTGGTTTAATTTTATACTTAATAAATTAAAAGAAACTATTTTAATTTGCATTAGCCTTCACTACATTCGTTTCATTGTTTTATGTTTTTCCAATTGAATATCCACCTTGACCACCAAAACTCAAGTTTATCAGATTTTTTACATCTGGGGACTACTGCACTGCAGTTAGACCAGATCGTTTTCATACTTACTATGGATTTCTAGCACTTTGGGTTACAAATTGGAATACACTTCCTTCAAGTAAATCTTTTCATGCCCTACAAGTCTAGTTTACCTGCACTCTCAATAATTCACCCTGGCACTTATGAAACTCAAACTTGCGTGCCTAAACACTACAACTACACCCAAAAACAAAGATACCCGCGCCCACTAAACTCCACCTTGTGTTCTTCATATTCTGAGCCCATACACTCGCTTCCCTGGCCTTCTATACATTCAGAAATTTTTAACCTATGGTTATTTACCACTGTGAATCACTCAATCTACGATTATAAATTAACTTATAGCCAAAATGAAAACAAGCTGAAAATTTTATTAAGTATAACCTTCAAACTCTTCATCATTTCCTTTATACAAAAATTCTTCAAAACCAATCCTAACCCAAAAGTAGTTTGAAACTTAACCCAAAACAACTCCAAAATTGAAGAAGAGAGAGTTTGCACGCGGATCAAAGCATCGGTGACTTCTCTGCATAACCAAAGCACCTGCATTTCACATAGTAATAAAAGGATAGAGTTGTTCAACACAACGTCTAAATCAACTCCCATTCTGCAGAATTCAAATCCATGAATACCCTTCAATCTGAGAATCCATTCACATTAAAGAACAACTTCACAACTATGGATGAATGAATCAATTGGGCAACACCTTATTCTGCATTTTCATGAATAGACCTGGTGAACACTTAAGACACAAACTCAAACAAACTGTCCATGAGAAGACATCTGTTTGGGGAATTTCTTCAAACATCTTATGTGCTTTTTCCACTTTGATTTCATAGAACAGAAGATGGTTCCCTTTGAATACCAACGCAACTATTCTTGATTAATCTCTAGTATGAAGAACTTTACTTTAAGTAGTTTATGAATCACTAAATGTTAAAGAAGAAGAATCCTGGTATGATTAGGTGTCATTCGGATTTTTCTTGGGTGATAGAAATTATAGAGAAAATCTTTAGGTGCCTCACAAACGATACCCCATGGGTCAAGTAACAACCCTATTTCATTTTGTACTAGTTATTGTAATATTTTAGATCATGTCATTTTTACTAAAAGATTTGAGTCACGCTGAACACTGGATTTACCTAGTCTAGTTGGTTGATGAGAAAACTGAATGAAAACGACAAGAAACTAAAATTTTGAATTGACATGGGTCCTCATTTCTCGATCCAACTAGTGAAAAACTAAAGCAATCCAAAACATCAATTCAGAATTTCATTTCATTTCCTTCATTTTCTCATCCTGTCAAACGGAGGTTGCAAATGCAAATAAGAGGGGGAGAGGGTATCAGTGGGCTTGGTAAATCAAAATTGCAAACTAAAACTTATTTGAGGTAAGTTTCCTGATGTGGGATTCTGAAGTAAATGGACAAAAAAATACACCAACAAGGCTTGAACCTGATATCTTGAATATGACAAAAGACAAGGCATCGTCTGACTGGGCGGTATCAATTTTGCCTGGATATAAAACATATATACATATCTATTAGATTTATTAAAGTTTTTTTTTCAAAAGTAGATTAGTTAAAGTTAAATAATTAAATATACGAAAATTTAAATATTAAACATATTTCATTTAATATTAAACATTGAGAAAAATAAATATCTCTCTTATTTAGCTGAAATAAATATGAAAGCCTACCTTAGGTAACTTTTTTGTAACTTTTTTGGCATCGTATAGATAAGTGAACAAAAGAATTCAAAGCCTTTCTGAACGCGACATTTGGCGTAAAAATAAAAATTCCCAACAATATTGGTTTAGAAATATTTCTAAACGTAACGTAGCTTTTACTACATAAAAGTATTCTAGAAAATACTTTCTAAAAGCGTATTTTCAGATACACTTTCTAAAAACGCTCAAGATATACTTAAAAATTAAAATTTTACATAAAAACGTCTTTCGAAAAGATACTTTTATAATTTTGAATATTTCTCAATTAATACTGAAATGTTTTCAAAATTACACTCGATAAAAATTCTCAATTTAAGCTCGAAGTTTCAGAAAGAAAATTACATTATATTTGTGATTATTTTTCAAACTAAGACACTTCACGTGAAAGTTTCTTTAAAAGCCGACACTTTAAAATTAACCTACTGATGTGAAAAAAACTACATTATAATTAAGATTATTTTTAAAACTACATATTTTAAAGATTATTTTTTAATTTTTTCGGAAAGTTCCAAGTTTTCTTTTATAACAAAAAAAATAGTAGAAAAAACGGACTAGCCATTCATCATTTGAAATCAGATCTGAACCCGGGCTCGGTTCCATGTTCCAATGGAAACCAAGTGGTTCAAAGGTCCTCCACTTCAAGGCCCTTCTACTCCCATTAAGCCCATACTAGCTTTAAAAAGAGCAACCTCTTATTATTGGCTGATTGATGGTCAATAGATAAGAGATAATCCTGTGATGGATTGTGGTTATATAGAGCTATTTTATTTTATAAGTTTCCGATGTGGGACTTTTGAAGTAAATTGACAAAAAACTTACACCAACAAGGGTTTGAACCTGACATCTTGAATAAGGACAAAAGACAAGGTACCACTAGACCAAGTATCACTTGTTTATTATGCCTGTAAAAAAAAAAAAAAATACTATTATAAATGTATCTTGAACATAACTACGAATTTACAACACATTTTTAATAATTATTACGATATTAATTAATTATACACTATATATATATGGGTTTTTTGAAAGAATGAAAATACACTTTTCTTTTTAAATTATCTCTATTATCTCTATTATCTCTTTTCTTTCTTCTTTATCTTTCAACACGTTTATCGCACTTAGCTCGAATAATCACAAAGTCGTAGTTCTCAAATCTGTGAACTTTAATTTCGACGATATTACAAAATCATAAAATGCTGGCGCATATTTTACCTCATAGTCTGAAAGTTTTTTTTGAAATTTTATTTCAAACTTCCACTCTGCAGCTTAAAAGCCTCGTTCAACTCACAGAAAACAAACCCGAAACTTACGTTTGAAATATCTGAAGCCCCTCGACGCCAAGATGAAGAAGAATTATTTTCTTTCTAAAATCAGCCCAAGCCTGCTGTTTGTAATGTCTGCTCAAGCTCTCAAGAAAACAATATTTTTTTTTGGTTATTTGATTTGCTGAAAAAATTAGTTATAAAAAAAGAAAATGGGAATATTTCTAAACAAAAAAAAACAAAATTTTCTTTCAAACGATTTGAAACCCCGATGTTCGACATTTTAATTTTATACCAATTATACTTAAACTCCAATTATATTATTATTAAATACACTATAAATCATAATTTCCTTCTCTCTCTCTCTCTCTCTCTATATATATATATATATATATATATTACTTTATTAATACAAAGTTAATTATTTTATGATAAATGTCCAATATCACTAAATCCGACCACGTCTCGATATTTCACACTATTTATCTCTTTGATCTTATAATAATAAATCCACTGATAGTGCAGAATCTTGAAAACACAATCAAAGGAGTGTAAATACCGCTTCGTATGATCGCGCTTAAGGCCTTTAATATTCCTTCATCATATCACGGCCATCAAAAGCCGAATATTTAATGGTTAAGGATCCATTGATCCTCTGGACGAGTTTGATAGAACGACATGATCATCAAAAGACTATAATTCTTTCAAAGGCTCGTTATGATTGGCTTCATTTACGACTACAAGATTTCAAGTCACAATGACTACAACTCAAATTGCTCAAATTACTTCATCTAAATAATGCTGAGAGATTACATTTATACACGTCAGAAAACATACCCCACTTTTCATGCCATCGCCATTTCCTCAAGTAGTAAAGAATATAGAGAGCATCGCTTTACCAAATATTATGAGTTAATTGTACGTCCTCAGAATTGAAAGCGACAATGAACTATATTACCGAAAAACCACTAATTTCACCCTACATCTATACCATCACTCGCCAATGCTACAATTCAAGCTATCAGACGCGGGAAGGCGTGGCATGGATATTATGACAAGGTCGAGGCCACACATGGTCTCTATAATTTAATCGATAGAATTAATCGCCAAACAAAACAAAGTTCACTAATTTCCAAATTACAACCGTAGTCGAATCGCTCGTAAAATTATCCTGAAATACTGCGCTACATAACAAAGTACATGAGCAACCGAACGCTACAAATGCTAATCAGGCCACGGCCTCGTGACTCGCTGCATGTAACCAAGCATTTGGAAAGCAAAAGCAAATTCTTAGATAAAGCTATTTTAACAAAAGCAAAAGCAAATTCTTATATAATGGCGTGATATTATTTGAAGTCGCATTTCGTGTGGGGGCGGATTCCGACAAAAAATGGTTTCAATATTTGGAAAACTGCATAATAAAAATTGAAGACTAGTGGAGTCTTCGAAGTTGAAAAGAATAATGGGAATAAAAAACGACAAAAAAATTCACAGCAGCCCAGAGAGGGAAAAACATCTGTTGTGACTTTACTATATTTAATTTTTAAGGTAAATAAAGAATAAAATATTTTGTACATAATAAAGTATAAGATATAGTGAAGCAATACTAACTCTTGCCCCAACTCGTCTCGCATTCAAAAATAACCCAAATCCTAAAACTCGAATAGCGCTAAACTAAACTCATTCTATTAAGAGGCTGATAGATAGAATATATGAATCCAAAATAATTCGCCCTATTATCATTTCTATTTACTATCCAATATTAAAAAAATAAATAATTTAATATTTAATGCTATTAAATACTATTTAATATTAAATTTAAAAAATTCTATTAAACATTTATTAAAAAATAACAAACCTACCTCCTCAGTCTTAGAGTTATCTGAATATTACTTAATAAAACGATAAAAAGTTCACAAAAGTAGGAACTTTCATTTCATTTCATTCATTTTCTCACCCTGTCAAACGGAGGTTGCAAAGCAAAAATAAGAGGAGGAGAGAGGGTATCGGCTTTAACAATGAGCCCATGTCTGCTTTAACAAAAGCAAATTCTTATATAAAGCTATTTTATTTTATAAGTTTCGATGGGGATTTTCATAAATGTGGACAAAAAATACACCAACAAGGTTTGAACCTGACATCTGAAGACAAAGACAAGGTACTACTGGGGACTGGCATCAATTTTTCTGAATATAAACATATACATATATATTAGACTTTAAAGTTTTTTTACAAAAGTAGATTAGTTAAAGCTAAATAATAATTAAATATACGAAAATTTAAACATTAAACATATTTCATTTTATATAAAATTCTAAAATATTGATATATCTACACTTTATATTTAATAAAATCAAAGATAAAATATAAATATTATAGAGCTCTTAATATATATATATATATATATATATATATATATATATATATATATATATATATATATATATATATATATATATATATATATATATATATATATATATATATATATATATATATTAATTTTTATACTATTTTTTAATTTTAATAATATATAAAATATATATTTATAACATTATCGGTTCGACTCACTAGCTTAACCACTCATTGAATAAGTAAATCATGAATAGAATTTTCCGTTTAATGACAGATCTGGTTTTAAAACATTGAGAAAAATAAAATATTCTCTTTGATGAAGGAAATAATATGAAAGCTACTCTTGGTAGTAAAAGACATAACACCTTGAAAAGTTCATAAAAATTATTCTAAGAAGGTGGCTAGAGGAATGTAGCCCCATATCCTATGCATGATTATTACACGCACATGCTGCGCATTGAAGCGTGGGTTGATTGAAAGAACCAAACAAAAAAAATGAAGTTGGCTCAAATCAACATAAATTATTATAAAAACATGAAATTATATAAAAATGAGATGAACAAAACTAAGGTTTCAACCTCACCAGGAAAAGATGAAAACGATAATCAAATTTAGTAACATTTAATGGAGTAAACATAATCAAATTTATATAAATGATAAAGTTCTATTAATTACAACATGACAACAAATCATTTTACATGCCTGCTTAAACAAAGAATGGTTGAGATGGGAGTAGATTCAGTAGGAATGAGAAATTTCTATATCTACCCAATTTATTTTTTTATTTTATTTTTTATTATATTAAAATTAATATATATATTATACATAAATAAGATATTATATTTTTATAATTTTATTTTATAAAAAATTATGGTTATTATTATTATATATTAAAATAAAAAATAAAAACTATTTAAAATCATTTTATATATGATCGAGGCGGTGCAGGACTAAACAATACTCGAACTTGTCCTACTTTGCCAAAAACCCGATAACATCAATTCTAAATTTGTCAAAAATGCAATAATACTTAATCCTACACGCATTCCATTAGGGACCGAACATAAACCTAAAAACTCCAATTCTATTATCATCCATAACAACAAACTCGTTATGTCCTATGATTTTGTCCAAGTAACTTATGTCAAGATTTTTATAAGACTACTGCTTAATATTATGACTTTAAAAAATTCAAATCATAATCAAAACAAAATAAATATTAAAAGAATAAATATAAATTTTTATTTACTAAATTTGAGAATAACTCTTCTTTGAATTAAAAATCAAATTTGAGGGATACTAGATTAAAATCCTAGCTTCAAATCAGGATATTGTTGGGCTAAATGTCATTTATTCCAAAGGAATGAATGATCCTTCACTCTAAGAATGAATGTCATTCATTCTAAGAATGAATTATTCATTCGTAGAACGAATTCCATTCATTCGTGGAATGATTTTTTTTTTTCATTCTAGCTCCTATATAAAGTGAGCTTCTTCTGCTCAAAGTGGTATCCATTTTCTTTTCCAAGTTTTGTGTGTCAAGAAGGTTAGATCTAGTTTTTTGTCTGAACGTTATTAGTATGGTGATAGGTTCGAACATATTTCACCATCGGTAGGCATCAAGTGTGTTGTGGCGCCGCTATATGTCGCTTTATCATGGGAGAGACAGACATTGTATCTTAGTCTCCGAGCATCGGAGTGGTACTGATTTAATACGCTTTTAGCGAGATCGCGACCACGAGACTCTGACATCTCAATTCTTTCATTTTATTTCTTAGTAATTTTTCCTTTCCCTTGTCATTTTGTTTCCATGCTTTTGCGAACAAAGTTTTATAACAGTTTTAAAACATATTCAAAAGAGAAGGAAAAACAGGAAGGAAGATCTAGAGACTGAAAAAAAAGAAGATAAAAGGTCATTGAAGGAAAAAAGAAAGAAGGAAGGTTATTGAAGGAAAAAAGAAAAGAAAAAAGAAAGAAGGTGATTGGAAGGAAAAAAGAAGAAAAAGGAAAGAAAGTTTCCTTTTTTCCTTAAAGGCAAGTAGAAAAAACTAAAAAAAAACTACTTGGTTTTATGGGAAAAAGGTTTTTTTTTTTGATATCTTCGTGACCACACTAAAAACCAAAAAGAAAGAGCTGTTATATCCAATTTATTTGAATTTTTTTAAAGATTTTGCTGTTTTTTTTATCTTCTTTAATTTTTGGAAGTTTTTTAAGGGAAAAAGTTGAAAAGCACAATATTTTTTGTTAGTTATGAAAAGAGAAGAAGCTTTTCCTTTTTGATAATTTAGAAAAAAAAAATGAGGGAAAAAAACTTGTTTCATAGAATGAAAAACATTTCCTTTAAAATAAAAAAAAGGAAAAAAAAAACCTTTAAAAAAAAAGTTAGTTAAAACTTTTTGAAAATCCTAGTGCAAAAGTGGTGGATGCTCTACAACTAAGCTACTTGTTTAATTGTGTTTTTCCTTGCGAGGAATATATTATAAGAAGATAAGCCTCTTAGGCTAAACTCTATACTCACTTTATGGGTTTCTCATTAATTCCTTTTGGTCTTAGGAAATTGGAAATTATGATATAGAGAAGTTATGGTTCATGAGAATTGTGACGGGCAGTAACTGCTTTGTGAATTTCTCCAATCTTCCAGGAATTGAATATTTTGTCTAAGGAGGCTGGTTCTGCCCAAGTTTCCATACCCTACGCCTTCCCTTTAATACTATGTTATACTTATACTTTCAATTATTCTTAGAATTGGCTTTGGGAATAAAATATATTTTCTACACTCTGCGTAGAAACGACTTTGATTCCAAATAATACTGCTTTCAAATGGTATATGTGAAGCTCACATTTTCTAGGGGGTCCCGCTGGGACTACCGTCAACTCATGGAACCCATGTGTCTCTATCACAGACCACGCGAAGTAAAACTACACGCTGGGCTCATACATCCATACTCATCAAATTCATCTGACAACCATGTTTTTCATGTTATGCACCCATACCTACTGTTCTAGGTTACCCCAGCACATATGAAATGCAATATGCCATTTCACAATAATTCATGTTAATATATCACACATGCATATATTAACGAAAATCATACACAAACAACATGTTTTTTAAACATGGTAATAACACCAAAAATTAGCTCACATGGGCTAATAAACAATCCGGTAGTCCATCTTGGACCCACCCAAATAATTACACCAACAGCACACAACAACACACAAGGTCATGAATAGTCCAACCCACGATCTCTGGTCAGCCCACGACCACCTAGATCTTCACCATCCCAATCTTTGGGACTCCAAACATGTCATCCAAGCCTCGCATATCCTCATCCAGTCCAAACGACTCAATTTCCAAAAGACAAAGCAAGTAGAGTAAAACCCCAGATCTCCCGCGCTTGTCGACCTACAATATCTATGACCCATGCGTAGTTCTTATAGTGGGATTAACTTGCTCTTTGTCTCACGGATTCATGGACGGATCACTGAAAATCTAGAGAGAAGTGAGAGCTTCACTCTAAAATCTCCCCTGTCGTCGCTACTTCCCTCTCTTCTCTCCTCTCCTAATAAATTCTCAAGATAGGCCAAGAGGACTCGTTCCTCCACGCCACACTCCACTTTATCGCTACTTAGTATGCTTCCTTATCCTCATCCATCTACCAGCTGATTTCCTCCCAATGGCATGATGATGGCATGATGCCGTGTGTCTCCCTATGGCCTCACACTTGGGCTCGTGTTTGACTAGCTCTCAGCCAGTGCGTGTCGTCTTGAGCCACTCACGATACGCCCAGTGTTTCGCGGTTGCTGGTGCGCCAGCGTGAAATTAAATTTCTTTCGGGGTCGACGAAGTCGATTTGGTAGCTAGATTTCTGAGCAGTTAGCAGTGAAATCCGTTTAAGTAAATCGAGATACAGAAAAATTATGGATTTGATGATGCAATTTTATCATTTTTCATAAAATTATAATTTTTCAGGGTCTTACAGCATATGCCCAAGTTGCTCACCTGGAGAAAAGCCAGAGAATTTTAATGGACTAAACTTTAAAAGGTGGCAACATAAGACGTTGTTCTACCTGACCACCTTGAATCTTGCGAGATTCTTGATTGAAGATTCTCCTGAGCTCAAAGAAGATGAACATGATATCCAAGTCATCAATGCTATAGATGCTTGGAAACATGTTGACTTTCTATGCAGAAACTATGTCATGAATGCTTTGATTGATTCTTTATACAATGTGTATTTAGATAAGAAAACAACTAAGGATCTAAGGGAATCACTAGACCAAAAATATAAAATTGAGGATTCTGGGGCCAAGAAGTTTGTTATGGGTCGTTTCCTCAATTCCAAAATGGTAGATTCCCAAGACTGTGGTAAGTCAAGTCCAAGAACTTCAAAGTAATCCTTCATGGGATACATTTTGAGGAAATGATGTTGAACGAAACTTTTAAATTTGCAGCTATTATAGAGAAGTTGCCTCTTGCTTGGAATGACTTTAAGAATTTCCTCAAACATAAGCGAAAAGAGATGAGCATCGAAGATCTGATTATCAGACTTTGCATTGAAGAAGACAATAGGAGATATAAGAAGAAAGGGGCACACAATCTGGGTGAGTCCAAGGCTAACTTTGTGGAACATGGTCAAGGTTCGAGACAAGAAACCTGACAAGGAAGGGGCTATGTTGGGACTAAGAAGAAGTCTCAAGAAGCCCAACGAAAGATTCATAGGAAATGCTTCAATTGTGGGGGAAACCAAGCGTCGAATCTTCTTATTACAGGATTGCTAAAAGGAGGAACAAACCCGAGGAAGGTAATGGGGTTGATGGCATTACGGATCAAACATTGAACTCACGGCTGATGTGTCAGGGAGGTAGACTTGGTGGGATCCAATCCCAAGGAATGGTGGATTGACATTGGTGCTACCCACCATGTATGCTTGGACAAGAAGATGTTCTCCACCTTTGAACCAACAGAGACAGGGGGGAAAGGTGTTAATGGGGAGCTGTGCCACCTCTGAAATCAAAGGCCAAGGAAAGGTGGTCTTGAAGATGACTTATGGAAAGGAGCTTACTCTAACCAATGTGTTGTATGTACCTGAAATCAGCAAGAACTTAGTGTCTAGTTCATTATTGAACAATAACCGTTGGAGTTGGTGTGTGGCGCCCCACGAAAACCCGGGGTTGTGATGACCGTCGACTTGAGGGAAACTCATGGGTATCGGGTAGCTTGGAGCACCACCTTCACTACGTCATTTAATGGAACCAGTAGAGTTAGCAATTTGGATGGCCACTTTGGCTCCATTTATCCATATTTAATTTAAATATATACAAAAATTACATTAAGCTTGACCTATAAGAGTTGATCAGAGCTCCTTATAAATATTAAATGTAAAAACTAGTTTATTCCAAAAGTTTTACAAAAAGGTTATCAAAACCATATGTTGACTTTCTTCATAATTGCAGCCTCGAATGAGCGTTGTCCGCTGGTGTATCTTCTGCACCTAAAATATTTTCCCTTATAGGGTAAGCCACGCCTAGTAGAAAAATTTCCTACAGAGGCTATTCCTCACCTAAAATGCACATGCAATGGTCATGTTCCACATTCACATTCACATTCCAAGTAAAAACATGCAATTTCTACTATGGAATCCTATATGTCATACCATGAAATGAGATGAGACTCAATCATGTACCATGCTTCGAATCCTTATCGACTCCTAACATTCCCGAGTCCATTTTGACTCCTATCACACAATGTCGAAACCCATGCGTGATAAAATCCATCACTTCTGGATAAAGTCCATCATTTCTGAATTACATCCAATGATCATTTTACAAAACAAATTCATTTGTTTTCAAACTAAAAGTTTTTGGATGTTATACCTCAATGATCATTTATGTACAAAACTCATGTTTCTTTTTATGGGTAGCAAATTTTTGGTGTCCCATAAACCGCACACTAGAGAGACTTTTCTGAGGCTTTCACAAGTAGAATCATGTCCTAATCCACAAATCTTTGGGTCTTTCGCACTCGAGGGGGTATCTATCCTGCTTTCTATTGCAGACACATATTTTTATTTCTATGTATGCAGCGAAGTGAGACTCTGAGTCGTCGACGGTATCGAATCCACGATCAATTTACGAAACAATATTGATTCATATCATGCACTCCACACCCATGTCATACGATGTCCCAGTGCATAATACGTACGATGTGCTACATGTCTATGTCATACCACATATGTAATGAATGTCATTTGGACAAATCAAACCACACAATTCATCATGTGTCATGGACAAGAATATTAATTGCATATAATTTCCAATTAAATTCGTATCATGTCGATATATTTATGCATACATCAACGTGTATCACCTGACTACGCCTCAAACATGTTATTCAAAATCCAAGCAACCTTGCCACTTGATCCTCGAGGCGGGTGCGACTGTACTATGTCACAGCGGCCTGAGACGAAAGCCATAAGCTTGTTTACCACGACCCGGCCGTCAGGGCCTCCCATCATGCCACTGAGGACACAAAAAGCAGGTCCACAGGATTTGGATTACACACAAGCCACAAGACCAGCCACCAAAATAGTTTCAAAATAAGCCGTATGATCCTAAATAAAACCCTGAAACAGGTGGCGATTATGTCCCCTGAGCTATTAAAAACGACTAAGCTATGGCAGTCCCGGGAAAAGGGACCATAACTCGGGATGTAGAGGTCCAATTTAGGTGATTCAAAAACCTAAAATCAAGTTCATTGATGCAGCTACAATTTATATGAAAAACACGAGTCCAAAATCCCTTTGTTTCCCAATCGAAAACCAGGCCCAAAATCTAGACACATACTATTAAACAGCCTAAGCTTTGGCAGTCCCGGGAAATAGACCATAACTTGAGCTATAGAGGTCCAATTTGGGTGATTCGAAAGCCTAACATCAAGTTCACAGATGCAGGTACAAATTCTAGGAAGGACATGAGTCCAAATACCCTCATTTTCCCAACCAAAATTCAGTCCTAAAATCTAGATAGTGTGTAGGGTCAAAACAGGCAGCCCTATAAAATCGAATGCTTGGCCCTTAAGGGTGAAATGCACCAAAAGGAGGAGGAATCCTATCTCTTGGAGGCGTATCCCTCGTCGAAATTAGACGGACTTTAATTCTTAGTCGACTGGATTCATTGTCGGGCATGAATGAAGGAAGAACAATCATTTTTTTCCTTCCTCTCCGTCTTTCTCTTTTTCTTTCTTCTCTTTGTTTCTCTCACGCAGACCGGAAGAGATTTCTCCTTTCATAACCTCCAACCACTCTCATCCACCTCATTTCTATGGGCTTGACACATGGCTTTGCTCATGCCATGTGTCACCCACATTGCAATGCTATGTGTCACCCACATGGCTTTGATCATGCCTTGTGTCACTCACTCGTTTGGGTTCCTTTTTGCCCCGAAAAATGTGGAAATCCACCTATTCGGAATTCGACGAAATTTTCCTAAGCAACTAGACTTCATGAGACGAACCTAACGATGAGGTTCGTTTCATCGTTTTAAAGTCCAAATTTACACGGGTTTTACATAATGCAGTCGAACAAAGTTTATGCTTATCCGAAAGTGGCGTGTCCGTTTGGGAGGGTAGAGTGAGACGTGGTGTGTGGAGTTGGATGTATTGACTATAATTAAGTCTAACATGGATAAGCAGAGTATTTCTGCTTGCATTAGCGGTCGTCTAATCTGAGCGTAGTATTATTTGGACTTGTTAGTGTTTGTTACGTAGATTGTTAACCCAAATCATACCCCAAATTTCGAATTGATGCAAAGCATAAGGGTGAAACATGTGTCTAGGCAAAACTGACTAGGTTATCTTTTAAAGGTGTTGAAAAGCACATTGAACCTCTTGACTTAATCCATAGTGATATATGTGATTTTAAGTTTGTAAAAACAAGAGGTGGTAATAAATATTTATTGCAGCATTATGATAACACGAGTACTATTCGTGCTTACTTAAAAGTAAAGTGGCGATAGAAATTTGTTCTCTAGAAAAATGAGAGTTGAAAATAAGCTACGACAAGAAAATTAAAGTGCTAGAAGTGATCGAGGTGGTGAGTGAATCACCATTTGCTGATGTTTTGTACTCGACATGGTATCATACCCAGAAACCCTGACACCTTATTCCTTAATCCAATGGAGTAGTAAGTGAAAGAATGCTGCAAAATGATGAATGAATGTTGATAAGTTCTGGTCTACCACAAAACATGTAGGGAGAAGCCATTTTGTCTGCTAATTACCTCTTGAATAATTTATCTAAAAAGAAAGTAGTTTAGATTCCATATGAGTTATGGAGAAGACGACAACCATCCTATAAATACTTGCAAGTGTGGGGATGTTTGACCAAAGTGGTAGTTCCTCCACCTAAAAAGGTGAAAATAGGACCTAAAACTATTGATTGCATTTGCATTGGTTATGCACATAACAGTACTACTTATCGATTTCTTATCCATGAGTCTAATATCTCATATATTCATGATGAGTCTAAAACTCATCTATTTTTAAACCCATTTTTTCAAGTATATTTCGGCTTAAAAGTCTTATTTAATGTTAAATTATGGAATTTCCACCCATATTTATGTTTTGCAGAAATTTGAAGAGAAGAAGAAGAAAAGCAACAAAAACAGGAAAAAGGGAAGCGAAGGTAACAATGTCGCGACATCGTATGGAGAGTGTCATGTAGTTACTCCAATGTTGCAACATCGTCGCGACATCGGTTGAAATAGATAGATCAGAATTATGCAATGTCGCGACATCTCCACGACAATACTCAAGACTACAGAGCTCAAATTCATTATCGCGACATTAGAACAGAGAATTATTCCAATGTCGCGACATCAGTTGAAACAATTAGAACTACAGATGTAATGTCATGACTGTTGACCGAAACATGTATAGATTAAATTTCTGCCACTCTTACCAAAGGACTATTACCTAATCCATAGTAAAGGCACTAAAAACTTGTGTAGACCAAATAGAACTTGTATGCTCATAATAAAAATGGATTTTTCAATGAATTTATTGAAGATTTAGTTTGGTCATAATGCTGCAAGTAATAAAAGTGGACCTATAAGTTCGGATATCATTCCCACAGAGATTGAAGAGAATTTAAAATTCAATTACCCTAACTACTCAATTCCACACTATTTGAACTTCCATTTCATAAAAGTTTCGGTAGTTGAACTAAGAATTCTACTATTTAAATGTCTACATTTATAATGAAGGCAAATTTTATAATCAAAATTTCTTTATAAGATCTGGGTATTTTTCTTTTCCAATACTTCATACCCATTTCTTATGACTGCAGATTTCTTGCTTCCTAAGACAGGGCCATTGCCAAATTTCTATAAGATGAATGATGCCTCATCCTTGAGATCTTAAAGAGTTCTCCCTTTCCTTGACTAGATCTGAGCTAACACAGGATCAAGATCATTCCTTCAAGACCAAGGAGAGATCTCTAATTGATTAAATTGATAGATCAGTTAACTAGTTCTCAAACCATGAGTAAATTGAAGATTTGTCTAAGTAATCTTTCAGAGATCATTAGTTCATCAATATTAGTCTAGCATACCCCCAATAACTAAACCAACCTCTTAGGAATCTCCATCTCTGTGTCACTCAGAGGGCCTCCTAGAAATCAGAACCAGATAACAATCCTTTTATGGGTATAAGTTACTAATATTGGGAACAATTCACTTCATGAACATCACCATTCAAATAATTTCAAGACTCTCAACCCAGGAATTTCTTTCTAATTGTGCAGGAAAGACCTGCTAACGCCCGAGATCTTTCCACAGCGGAAGTTGTGTTTCTCAGGCTGTTGAATCACAATGAACAGAAATACTAATCGGGAAAATTTCCAGCATCTTTGTAATCAACTAAAGAAATAATTCAGCTTTTATCTAGATTTCATTGAATTTGAATAGTAATTGGAATTGATCTTCTATAATTTAATTCAACTTCTAAACCACGGGCAATTCAACATTTGAGTCCAGTAAACAAATTGGAATTCTCGCTAAATCTAATCTCTGAAGAATAAAAAGAAAAAAATAATGCAAATGAGTCCTCATCTCCCTAAATATTTTGGTTTCATGAAATAGCTACCTCACTTTCCTCAAATTGTTTCTATTTATAGAGCACCAGAAGTTTGGGCCTTAAATTCGAGGCTGCATTGTGGATCCCCAAAAATTCTGACCCAGGTTGCATTCTCTGTCGCGACTTGAAAGTGTTGTTGAGACAGAGTTTTAATTCTTTATCGCAGGTCTCTATTGCCATATCTGATGATACGTCGCGACACGCTCACATGCATCCTTCTTGGATTCGATCGCGAATGAAGTTTCATGGTTGCAACGGTATTCTTTTCTTGGCCCATATTCCTTACATCACGTGGATCTTTCTTTGACTTTTTAACAATTTGTCTTGTAAGGTCTATCGTTCTATCCATTCTATGGCGCGACAATCTTATGTGTGATTATTGGAGTAGTAATGTTGCGATATTAACAATTGTGTCGTGATAGTGTTTCGTCGCGACCTTTGGAATTGGTGTCGCGATAGGTTTTATATCGCGATAGCATTTATTGGTTCTTGTTGCAACAATGTTTCTTGTATTGTCGGCATTTACATCACGACCGGAAAGTCTATCGCGGCCAGTCTTATCACAACCAACCTTATTTCTTGTTGCGATTTCATTTTTGATCTTGCCACATAGTCTCTTAATTAATGGTCGATGTTTTACCGTAGCGACCCGAGTTTTATGTCAGCGCCAGACTTTTGTATTCCAACTCATCTTTGTGTTGCGACCGAGTTTGTTATGTCGCGATAAGACCTCCCTTCCTTGTGTTGGAATCTTTGTCATGACGCCAAAAGTATGCATCGCGACCTTGTTTATCAATGTTCAGCTTATCTTTGTGTGGCGACCTTAAGATCACAATCGCGACATAGAAGCATCTCTTTAGGTTGAAGTATGTCGCAACATTGGATATTTATTGCGACGGAAATCGGTCAATGCATAACATCTATGCCGCGGCCTTGTTTATCTATCGTAACGGCGTCTTTTTCTTCCTTAGTCGCGACATACATCCTGTATTTAGCAATTTTGCTTTCTTGTTGCATTTAACAGTGACGGGGAGCTTCTTTGTCGCAACAATTTCCTCCTTGTGTTGACAACCTACTAAAAATACCTTGTTGCAACATAAGCTTTCTCGTCTCAACTGAATTGTTAGATTCTTCCCATTTTTAAACCGTGACCGCATTTGTCTTTTATCCTGACAAGGAGCTCATCTATCCCGATATTAGGAGCTTTTGTGTTGCAGCGAAGAAATATTATCGTGGCATAATTCGCTGTTGCTTATGAACATAACTGTCCACGACACAACAAGCTCTGTCCCGACATAGACTACTTAAATTGCTCTTTTTCTCTTCTTTCTTGCTGGAATTTTCTCATTTTTGAATTAAAACCTACAAACCACAAAGTTGGTGAATATTCAATATTTTGGCATTAAAACAAATCTGAATGTACTAAAAATAAGCTAGAAAAATGGATTAAAAATAGATGAGTTTAGGACTCATTAGCGACCTCAGAGTTGATCTATAATACTGCATCTTAAAAGTCGCGACATCATCGGAACATATCCACTACATTGGTTGAAGTAGGAAGAGTAGAAATTGTCTTCGCGACATTGCCAAAACACGTGCTTGAGCGTGCTTGAAGCGAACCTTTGGAGAACTAAACTTGCAATGTGGCGACATCCGGATCCATGATGTTGCGACGCCGGATCAAAGCGACGAGGTGGTGAGATTGACTCGATATTGCGACATCGAAGTAGCGATGTCATGACGTAGCCACGAGCATTGATAGAGCCTCAAAACATCAAGTGTTCAATGTATCTGCGACATCATTAAAATGCTTCGAAAGGGAAGATACGATATCGAAAATTCAAAGGACACGATAATGGAATCAGGAATATATCATTCTTTGAAGATGTATTTCCATGTAAATTCGAGGAGAAGAGGCGAGAGCTCGTTGAGAGGCAGTACTTGAGACTACTAATGAAATAGTCGGGATCGAGATATAAGCGTCAGAGGTGAGACACAGACTCGTTAAAGAGAAAAGGATAGAAAATCTTTTAGTGCAGATTTTTGACACTGCTCTTTCGAAGAACCTTAGACTTTCAAAGAGGTAGTGAACTCTACAGAGAGTATCATGTGGAAAGAGGCCATTCAAAGTGAAATTGATTTCATACTACAAAACCATACATGGGAACTAATGGATCTTCCACCAGGTTGTAAACCTTTAAGTTCCAAGTGGGTTTTTAAAAGGAAAAGGAAAGTAGAAGGATCAATAGACAAATACAAGGCAAGACTTGTGATCAAAGGCTATAGGAAAACTAAGGGCCTAGATTATTTTGATACATATTCTCCTATGACGAGAATAAACTCCATAAGGATGGTGCTTGCAATTGGTGCACTAAGAAATCTTGAAACACATCAAATGGATGTAAAATAGCATTTCTAAATGGCGAATTAGATGAAGAAATCTACATTGAGCAACCGGAGGGTTTTTCTGCTCTAGGAATAGAAAAGAAAGTCTGTAGATTAGTGAAATCCTTGTATGGATTAAAACAAGCACCAAAACAACGACATGATAAATTTGACAACGTTATGATGCCACATGGATTCAAAATCAATGAGTGTAACAAGTGTGTAGGTCAAAGGTGTGGAACATGGATATCATTGTGGCATGCGTGGATGGGATTAAGCTGTTGTCGGTAGTGATGTTAAGATGATTACATCTACTAAGAACATGTTAAATTCAAGGTTTGACATGAAAGACTTAAGACTTGTTGGTGTCATATTGGGGATAAAAATCAAAAGAATATTAGATGGACTAATTCTAAGTCAGTCACACTATGTTGACACTATTCTTGGAAAGATTGACAAAGATAATTCTGGTATAGCAAAAACATTTGTAGATGTAACTCTACATTTCTCCAAGAATAAAGTAGAGAGTATTTCTCAAGTAGAATACTCTAGGGTAATAAACGATCTAATGTATAGCAGGGTTGTATATAAGACCAGACATAGCCTATCACGGTTAATAGAAAATTTGTGTAGATATCACGAGAATCCACGAAGCGAGCATTGTGCGGAATTATAAGTATTAAAATACCTACGATTTATCGTGACAATGGGATGCACTATACAAGATATCCCGCTGTACTTGAAGGATGCAGTGATTCTAATTGGATATCTAATGTTAAAGACTCAAAATCTTAGAGTGGTTATGTCTTTACATTGGGAGGTGCAACAGTGTCATGGAAATCCTCAAAACAACCGGTTATTGCTAGATCCACAATGGAATTTGAGTTTATAGCACTAGACATATGTGGGGAAGAGGTCGAATGGTTACGCCACTTCTTAGAGGATATACAAAGATGGCCAAGGCCTGTGCCTCCAATATTGTTACATTGTGATAGCCAATCTGCTATTGGTAGAGCACAAAGTAGAATGTATAATGGTAAGTCTAGACATATTCGTTGTAGACACAATACCATTAGACAACTACTCTCAATTGGAGTTTTCTTTGCAAATTATGTAAAATCTAAGGATAACATTGCGGATTAGCTAACTAAAGGGTTAAATAGAGAGTTAGTTGAAAAGTCATCGAAGGGAATGAGACTAAAGCCCATAAAAAAAATAAGTCAATTCAATGAACATCTATCCTAGTTGATTGGATATCCCAAGATCTAGGTTGAGGATAGCCAAGCTTGTTAAAGGCTTGGTCTTATCAGCATGAGAACTTCCTGTGCATTCCTGTGATGAAATGATCTTGAAATAAAAGAACGTCCCAAGTTTGCATTAATAATCTACATACGATGGAAAGTAAAATAAGAGATCACCTATGTAAGAGTGAAGTGGGATCGCTTCAAAGGGAATTGAATATGTCAAGATTCCTATTAAACTCTTGTAGAACTAGGCGCATGTCCATGGTAAAAAAGGATATAAAAGTGAGAAGTGAAATGTGTTAGGAAGATTCCTGTGTAAGATATGTCATCATCTACACAAATGACATAATTGTTCAAGGACATAATATCCACTGTTTAGTTAATAGAGTAAACATATTTTTACAAGGGAAGGTTCAAAGGTGACATCTACTTCTCTGTATGAGTTTCAAGCCCCATTGTATCACATCACTGGTTTTTCGAGGAGTTTTGAAGGGTTTTTTCATGAATGTCATTTATTCAAAGGAATGAATGATGTATCTTAGAATGAAGGTCATTCATTCTAAGAATGAGTGTCATTCATAGAATGAATTACATTCATTTGAGGAATGAATGTTTTTCATTCCGGCTCTTATATAAAGTGAGCTTCTCCTGCTCAAAGTGGTTTCCATTTTCTTTTCCAAGTTTTGTTTGTCAGGAAGCTTAGATCAAGTTTTATGTCTGAGCGTTATTAGTATGGTGACAGGTTCAAACATATTTTCAGTTCATCGAAGTAACATCAAGGTGTTATGGTGCTGCTTGTATGTCGTTTTATTATGGGAGACAAACACGGATCTTATAGTCTCTGAGCACCAGAGGAGACGGTGAATTTGTTTTAAGGAGATCGTGACTCCTCACGAGACTCAGCATCCTCAATCTCTCATTTTCTTTCTTTGTAATTTTTCCTTTCCCTTATCATTTTGTTTTCGTGTATTTGCGAACAAAGTTTTGTAACAGATATTACATCCACGGATTCGTAAAAATGGAAGATTTCACATAGTGAATTCAGGTTCGATCCCGACATTCTCTCGGAATAAGTTCTTTCCACTACCCACGTATTGACTCTTCAATTTGGAAGTATACGATCCGTAATACATGAAATCCGAAAATCAATTTTACGAAAAATGGCGAAATAGTCATTTAAGTAAAATCAAAATTTTCTAGATCTCGGATGACAAAACAAACTTCACCGTTGGAATCCTTTTGCAAAATCTAGCTACCACGTTGAATTTAAATTTGGTGAGGGCGGTTGAAATTTCCGTTTTTTTGTGGCATGAATTGTATCGGTCTTGTCAGCGAGTTTGAAAAGACATGTGATGTGTGAGAAGTCACCTATTACATATACCATTATGACACATGTTGCGTGATTAGAGATCTTTAGGAATGGATAGCCCCTAAATTATTTAGTGTTAAAAAGTCACTTAAAAGGGATGAATCTGAATTAATGGAAAGATTAATGAGAATAAAATAAGACAAAAGAGTTAAATAGTCTTCTTCTCCATTTTTGAAGACCAAAAATCGGCAGTGGGGTTGTGATTCAGTTTTTAGAGAGAGAAGGTGTGCCTTCTCTCTAGATTTGAGCTGTTCGGACCGTCGGTTCTCTACGGAGTAAGAAGCAAAGTTGATCTGCAGCGAGGCGAGGGTTCTGGCGTGGACAGGTTGGTGGAGTTTAGAGCAACTCCGAGAGGTAGGGATCTTTTCCTACTCATTGTTGTTATTCTTTGGCTAAGAGCCATGTAAATGGTTGGGGATATTACGGGGCTTGGATTAATGGGTGTTTGGTCTCAAAACATTTTGAGTGAGTAGAAAATCCATTGTTGTGGTAGTGAATAGTGCTGACCCAGGGGTTTTCATTTCACGTGCATGAGTGACATGATTTTGGTGTGGATTTTTATGATGTTGGAGTTATTCAAAATGGTGCTTGATTAGTAGAATTAGCCCATGTGAGCTAATTTTGGTGTTATTGATTGAGAATCGAATAATATGAATTACGGGAATTAATTGTGTTAATACATGCATGTATATATATTAGCATGAATGGCTTGGAATTGTGTGAGAATTAATATGTTAATACATGCAATTAAATGTGTTAACACGATGTGGAATTATATAAAAATATAATTGTGTGTAAGCCATTTGAAATGAATTGTAATTAGCTCAGTGAGCTAATTTTGATGTTATTGATGTGAATTAAATAACATGTGACATGTATGTAAATTTTGTTAATATATGTGTAAATGATATATTAACTTGTGTGGTTTGAGAATGACATAATATATTTCATATGCACCGGGGGAACCTAAGAAAATTAGGTGTGAGTGCACGAAATGAAAGAAATAACAAGAATATTTTACTTAGCATTGACTAGGCATATGTGAAATTCGGTGAGGACTTGGGACATGGGATTGGTCATGTAGACATTCGAGTAGGTTCATGTAATTGCTTGGATGTGATTGTTTGCCATGGCATATGCACTTACGTGGGGAGTAACCCATGTAGGAAATTATCACTACTGGGCTTTGCTTACCCTGTCGAGGGATCACTATTTAGTCACGTGGAGTGTATAGGAGGACGAGCTCACTAGATGCATTTAGAAAATGGGATTGTGGCTTTGATATTTTCATTTTGTATAACATGTATTAAAATTGTAAATCTTAATATATGTTTGAATTAAGAGTGATTACTTAATTCTTGAACTATGTTATATAGTTGATAAGTATATTGTGAGTATTGAGGCATGGGCCTAAGTGGCCATTTACTGCATATGGGCAGGTGTGGTTATTGTAAGCCCATTTGGGGCAGTATTGTATTTGGGGTAGAGCTCAGTACAAAGGAGACTGCTTGGAATTTCACATAGTGGTGTCGGGTTACCCGACATTCACGAATATTCCGCGGGTTGACGGGTTGTCAACGAGACACCCCGGTTTTGGGGCGTCACAGCTTCAAACATTTGAAGCACTCCCCACACTACCATTTTACGTTGGAGCTAGGTCCCCACGCCACACTCACAACAAACTAAGCTGAGAAACGAGGATTCGCTCGGCAATTAACACGAACCAAGTATTATGAATTTAATATGTGATACTTAATATCGCGAAAATCAACCTAAATTAATAATATCCTCAATATCTTATTTGCTATCCCGATACTTGAAAACTTTAAATTGATAATATGTTCTTAATGGTAAAACTAGCCATTATTAGATCAATAATCTATAAAAACTTTCGATTAATTGTTTGATATTATTGATAGAAAAGCTATATTAATTTGCCTTTTTATATTAGAACAGTCATTTAAAAACAATGAAATGTCATGTTTGAAATATGTTTATTTCCATAGTTGTCATGAGGGACATCATGGAAATAACATCAAACAATTACCATGCCTTTGTTTTGCACAGTGTTAAAAATATCGGTTTCGACGGATATATCGGTACTTGGATTTTACGGATATATCGAATATATCGGAGATATATCGGTGGATATTTTTACATGAATATCGATATATTATAAATTAACAAAAATGCTTTGAAATTCATGGAAATACTTTGTAAAAGTGTAAGAATGACATTAATAATGAAATATAGTCATTAATATTACATTGCTATTGTCTTTCACCACCAAAATGAAGATCGATGTGGCTCCATTTACAGCATTTGGCCAGAGGGATCCCATCTTGGTGAGACAGTATTCAAACGAGACATAGTGTTAAGATAATGTGTGATTATAAGATCAAACATGCCATGCGTAAATGTCTTGACTTGTACCATGACCTCTCTCCATAGATAGGAGATTAGAGGTTCGCAGGGCTTGTTGAAATCCTTGTTGCATTTGATGTGGAGTTGGAATGGGATTTGTGCATCATGAGGATAGTTAGTCATTCCATATTCACCAATGGAATCTGAAGGATGTGAAGAAGGTTGACCATAACTCATTGTGTAAGGAGGAAAAACATTGGCATCATTGGATGAATCACTATATTGAGTGCCAATGCTCATTGACTCAAAACTAGCTGAAAACGAATCTTCATTTTGTTGTGTCATCCTTCTTCGTCGAATTTCATATAGATTTTCAATCCAGCCCAACACCGGACTACCTTCCTAGACCCATGGTCTTCATCTTGTGTAGCATGTGAAATCATCTTCACCAGTTGAATGGACTTAATGGATGTCTACTTTTTTGTCGACCCGCATTATCCCCACCATCATTTCCAAAGATCACTACCATCATCGTCCCTCTCCTCTCGAGCCATCTAGCCTGTAGTGTAAGTGCTCACAAAACCAGTCTACTACTCTGTTCAACACTTAATCAAAAGAGGGTCGAGAAGTGACAACATGTCAAATGAGTCTCTAGTCTCTTGACCGAAACTTTCTACTCACGAATCCTTCGTATAAAACCCTACCAACATCTACACCTATTTCTAACATGCACGATAACTATGGATCGTAATTTCCATTTTCACTATCTAAATGGAGGTCTAACCTATCGAATAAATTGGATTATCCTCTTTCTTCACCAAACTCTACCGAAATGTCGAGTAAATTAAGGTAATCTTTTCAGCCTTTATCGCCTCTCGCTGCATATCTCGTGATTCAGCTCATGTCAGAGTAACAAAAACTAATTGTCGAGCCGAGGGTGTTACTTCGATTTCTTGCTTTGTATGGATCAAAGCAAATGTGCTCTAATTTCTCTCACATACCGAAGATGATGTTGTTTCGGGGAAAGAACCTTTATACACCTCACGTGAGCGTGGTTTCGATACATGAACCACCATTCCGCTGCAATAAAATTTACTAACATTCAAAATCTAATAATAACATGGTAATGGACTTTACTTTAAACTTTTAATGAGAACAACACTCACCAGGAACCATTAAATCTCTTGATGTTATTGCTGCTCGATCACCAAATCCTCTTTTAGCATCTCGAAACATTATAAGTTGTGAAGTCAAATTGAACTTGACAAATCAATATATGTGTAGGTGTAACCAAATAAATTGAATCAATTAATTAGAAGTATAGTCTATTGATATACCTCATTTCCAATATTACCAAGACTTACAGTAGTAGCAGATAATTTTCCAAATACTTCATGAACAGCTTGGAGTAGCTCAGGGTCACTACTAACTCCAGGTCTATATTGAAATCTTGGATTAAGATAATATGCTACAAAAGTGATTTAGAATTAGTATGTGATAAAAGGAAAATAATATGCTAGTGCGATTGTGATATGGAACAGTTACCTGTGGCATGAAGAGATGTTTCGAGGTTTTATCCCAACGATTTGGCGTATGATGTTTTCGACCATTCTTCGCTTTGAGTGCATGTAACTTTTGTTTCATCACTCGAATCAACTCATACACAAATGGCATTGTTGGGACGATTTCCGAATCAACAATGCGAATAACTGTATATAGTGCCTTATAGATTGACACTAGGTTAGAGACCTTCTCCCAATATGGATGATTAAACATGAGTTCTTCAACCTCACGTCCAACAATCGTTCGACTAAGCTTATGAGAAGCCTAGTCATCACTAATAAAGATCTTCTTCAAATCAGCTCTCTTTTTTAGAAGACTTGCTAGGGCGATGTAATTTGTTGCAAATCTTGTTGCCCCTGGACGCACAATATCTCCACCGCAAACCTTTCTCATTGTTGCAAGCAACCAACCATGATTGTAGATGAAGTTGGTGATCTTTCGTGCATTAGTAATCAAGTCGGAAACACTTTCTCGTTTACCAATATCTTCAAACATAAGGTCGATGCAATGTGTTGCACATGGAGTCCAATATAAATTGTACTTATTCATTAACAATTTCCCAGCCTTCACAAATGCTGAACCATTGTCTGTAACAATTTGCACAACATTTGCTTCGCCAACATCCTTTATCACGTCTTTCAACAAACCATAAATGTATTTGTTGTCTTTCATATTATCCGCTGTATCAACAGACTTAAGAAAAATTGTGCTCCTTTACAATATACCATGAAATTAATTATGCTTAATTTCGTGGGACCGGTCCATCCATCACACATAATTGTGCACCCATAGGTCTTCCATTTCTCCCTTTGGAGATTCAATATAATCGCCCATGTCTTTATACTCCATATCTAAATATTTGTTTTTGATTTCATATGGAGATGGTGGCTCTATTCCCATGCCTACAAGTTAAAGTAAATAATTATATGGTTTGTAACTATAATGTAAGATAATAATCTTATTTGAAATTGAAAACGGATTTTCACATACCAGCTTGTTGTGCACCAACAATCATGTTTTTGAAGTGGTGAGAGTTTGCTTTGTGAGGCGCAACGCTCTCATATATGAAGAATTTACTGATTAATCGGCCTATCGCTTCTTCTTTGATCGCACCTCCTTTAAAGAGATTTTTAACAATTTTCTTGCCTTGCTACCGAATATTTGTATAATACGGAGCAAGAGGTGGTGATGGATCCGATTGTCTCACACTTTGGATCTTCGCACGTTTTATCGATCGGTCGGATGTGATTGTGAAGGCTCACTCTATTGAAATTATATATATTAGAAATGTTTGTAAATCAGTTTATGCTATAATAATGAATTTGCTAAAAGATTTATCGATTTTTCTTTTGCCTCTCATAAACCCTTCTTCTTGTCAAGCGATTCCATTCACTAGCTTTAGATACGACATGCCGCCCGATAGTCACTCGCTCACGTGGTCTCATCAAGCGGATACATATAGACATCATCATCTTCCTCCTCATTTTCCTCATCATCATCAGCGTCATCAAATAGATGTCTATGACTACCACCCATTGTGCCTCGCAATTCAGATTGAATTTCTTCAATATTCACCGCTTTCTTTGCTTTGGCTTTATTCCTTTCAACCAAAAGTCGTCTCATTTCTTTTTTAACTTCGGGAGGCACATTAGGACACTTCTTGCTATTTGAGTGGGGATCTGTATGTGATAAGTGAAATTTGAACCGAGTTATTCCGTCACTTTTAACGACCATACCACAAAAATTGCATATGGTGCCATTTCTGTTCCCTTCAATAGGTGCACAATATTTCCAGGTTATGATCACGCACTTCCAAGATTTGCCTTCCACTTCCACTCTCCATCCTATAAATTTCAATAATTGTAATCAATTCATGTTCATAATCTTAATCTAAATATAAAGTTGCATTAATTATCATAATTTAAAGAAAATGTATATTTCACAAAATTTGTCATTTCACAAAATTTTTAATTAATAATTAACAAATATTTATATTTTATATCCATAATCTTAATCTAAATATAAAGTTGCATTAATTATCATAATTTAAAGAAAATGTATATTCCCTACAAATTTGTCATTTCACAGTACTTTTAATTAATAATTAACAAATATTTATATTTTATATCCATAATTTTAATCTAAATATAAAGTTGCATTAATTATCATATGTTTAAAGAAAATGTATATTTCATAAATTGTGTCATTTCAAATTTTAATTAAAACAATAAATATTAATATTTTTATATCCATAATCTTAATCTAAATATAAAGGTATTAATTATCATACTTAAAGAAAATGTATATTTCACAAATTTTGTCATTTCATTAAAATTTTTAATTAATAATTAACAAATATTTATATTTTATATCCATAATTTTAATCTAAATATAAAGATGCATTAATTATCATAGTTTAAAGAAAAATGTATATTTCACAAATTTTGCTTGTTTCACCAATTTTACCAAAATTAACAAATATTAATAGTTTATATCCACCTTTAATCTAAATATAAAGTTACATTAATGATCATAATTTAATGAAATGTAGATTTCTGGGCAAATTTTGTCATTTCACAAATTTTTAATTAATAATTAACAAATATTAATATTTTATATCCATAATCTTAATCTAAATATAAAGTTGCATTAATTATCATAATTTAATAAAAATGTATATTTCACAAATTTTGACATTTCACAAAATTTTTAATTAATAATTAAGAAATATTTATATGTTATACCCATAATCTTAATCTAAATATAAAGTTGCATTAATTATCATAATTTAAAGAAATGTATATTTTACAAATTTGATATTTGCCACAAAATTTTTAATTAATAATTAAGAAATATTTATATTTTATATCCATAATCTTAATCTAAATATAAAGTTGCATTAATTATCATAATTTAATGAAAATGTAGATTTCACAAATTTTGTCATTTCACAAAATTTTTAATTAATAATTAACAAATATTAATATTTTATATCCATAATCTTAATCTAAATATAAAGTTGCATTAATTATCATAATTTAAAGAAAATGTATATTTCACAAATTTTTCTATTTCACAAAATTTTTAATTAATACTACAAAATATTTATATTTTTTTATATCCATAATCTTAATCTAAATATAGACTCAAATTAAACCTAATCTAAATATAAACTAAAAATAAAATTCAATATAAATATAAACAATCTTAATCTAAATATAAACTAAAATTAAATCGTAATCTAAATATAAACAATTTTAATCTAAATATAAAAATAATTTAATTACTAAATTGCATAAATGTGAAAAAAAAAATTAATTAACATAGAAACATACCTTAAGTTGCAAAAATTATGTATTGAATGGAAGACTTGAACACCAAAAATTGACAAAAATATGATTAGCATACTTGTAGAAGGAGTGATTATTTAGGAGTTTGAGAGATAATGGATAGTTTGATATGAAAACAAGTAATTTTATGGCTATTTTATAGATTTTTCGGAATCAAACTAGCCCTTTTTTGGTCAAAAACCCTTGAAAACTAATTATACGCTTGGATTTGATTGATTAAATCTGACCGTTAGATCTTGATCTAGCCGTTATAAATCAATTCTGGCCGTTAGATCAAGTCAAAGATTCAAAATCCACCGTTAGATCAAAAATATAGTCGTTGGAATCAAAGGGATTGAAATCTGGCCGTTGGATCAACACGGGTCAAATTTTGGCTGTTAGATCAGCTACTAGCCGTTGAAAAATTTGAATTTATGAGACAAAATCTCAGCCTTTCACGTGTCATAATACCACAGCCGTCGGATCAAAAATTAAAAAAAAAAAATACAATGGCCGATATTGGCCGATATATCGCCGATATATCGACCGATATATCGCCGATATATATATCGGTTTTTTAAACTTTTTTTGGATTTTTTTTCACATTTACATTTTTGTGTCGGAAATATCGGAAAAACCAATATATCGCCAATATTAATCGATTTTCCCGATTTCACAAACGATTTTACTAGAATATCGTGGCTCGATAGGCCCGACACACAAAATATCGGAGCATTATATCGCCGATATTTCCCCCGACATTTTTTAAACTCCCGGGTTTTGCACAAGATTTACAAAAAATCAAAGTCATTTATAAAAGAAAAAGGAACTTAAAAGAGATTGTATCATGTACCAAAAAAAACCTTTAGAAAAAAATTGAAGATTATTTCTTTTAAGATCTAAAATAGTATGTTTTTAATTTTTTTTTGAGGACTTCTTTAATTGAAAATTTTATTATTATTAAGTTAAAATTATCACTTTTTTTTTTTTAAACAATTTTGTTTGTTTTTTTAAAAAGAAAACAAAATAAGTAAGAAAATATTAATACTACCTTTTTTTAAAGGAAATTATTTGATCTCAACTTTATTAGTTAATATTAAGATCATTTCTCAAATCTAATATGTGTTTTATACAATGTCTTAAAAATTGGACTGGTCAATGACTCGGAAAAGTTATCGGTTCACTGGTTGGATCGGTGATCAAATTGTAATTGAATTGGTGATATCATAAATATATAATTTATATTTTACTAAAATTAAAAATAACTTCAAAAAATTTTTAAATATGTAAGCGAAAATTAATAATAATTTTAAAAAATTATTTATTGATTTTTATACAATTACATTAACATTTTATGTCAAATAAAATATATATAATATTTAAACTTTATATATATATATATATATATATATATATATATATATATATATATATATATATATATATATATATATATATATATATATATATATATATATATATATATATATATATATATATATAACATTATAACTTTATCAATTTTAACACAAGTGAGCTGTGGTGGATGTGGTGTGCCTTCCTCGTTGCAACCTCTAAGTCCAAGGTTAGATTCCAATTATTGGAAATTTGGAGAGAGCCAGTCCCCGAGTGCACTCGACTTGTAGTAGGGCGGTTAATCGAACTGTGGCACAAAATAAAATCAAATCGTTGGTTTTTGGTTTGTTATTTATATAAACAAAAAACCTAACCATTAATATGGTTAACCAAATTTTTGGTTAACCATTTGTTCGGTTAACTATTTATCGATTTTTCGGTTAACCATAATTAAAAAATAAATTTACAATTCATAATCATATATTAAAGTTTAAATTATAATAATTATTATAGATACAATAAAAAAAATGCAAAGAAAAAAATGAATACAATCTATTCATTTGCAATCCCATGACACTTGTGGATTTATAATACATTCACACAAATAATATATGAAACGCATGAGATTAGATAATTTAATCATGATGATTTTAATCAATCAACGAGGTTATAATACAATCTTCATAAATACTGTATCAATTCAAAGAACAAGGTGTTATATATGAAGGTTAGAGGGAATACATGTGTTAAATAAAGGGTGATAAATAGAAATTACATTTCACAAGAGGAAAATCGGTAGTTTCAAGATATACTTTGATTTCTTTGTGGTTGGTTGACCTGAAACCCGCTTGTATTTGCATCGAAATCGAACAACCAGATTTATGATCACCTGAGGTCCGCCGACCACCACGACTCGAACACATTCACAGTAATAACATTTGGGCTGTTACATTCACACACTACAAATGTATATTCACGCCAAAATGAGCATCATTATCCAAATCTCCATCTTTCCTGTGATTGACAACACACAACGTTATCATATCACATCTCTCACACCACGCATTATCTGGGTAATCTTCATCGTAAAATAATTCGATAGGCAGATGGTATCTATGATGAATTTATCGCTTACGATCCACGACAGATAACACAATATCAAAATAAAACCACATCCAGTAATTATCCTATACTCGAATATCTACACGATATGAATGAGAATGTGACTCACCCTTTCCCACTTTCTCGGTACCCCCACCGACCCTCACGATGCCTGCTTCTAATGTGAGAAAAACATCGCTTTCAAAACAAAAGGTTTTGTTCTGAAAACATCATACCTAGCTCAGAAAACGACTGACAACCCTTCTCGAGGTGAATCCATCAGTAATTCTCTAAACACTGGTCCGCTCCGAGATGAACATTGATTAACTCTCTAAGGAAATTCTTCTGAAAATCTGAAATTCCTTTCACAACCATATTTCCTTTTATTTTCTTTCGTTACGACTCACACCTATTTGCTCTGGGGGTTGCCTGCATATGGAAATGCATTATACCATTTTCATACAACAGCCAATATATCAATCATGATATATTGACAAAATTCACATACCAAACTTACACGTTATTTATTCATGTTTATAATATCAAAATTAGCTCACATAAGCACAACAATTCAATTTCCAATGTTCCTACACATAATGAAAAAAAAAAAAAAAAAAAAAAATATTTCATATAATTCAACCATCATGTTAACACATTAAATTACACATTAATACTTACTTTCCACACAATTCAAGCCATTCATTCATGCAATCACACAACGCTATCTAAGACAGAACCTGGATCATATCATCCTGAAAATATACAGTGGGTTGTCCATGGACAGCCCTCATCAACCTCGATTCCACTTCTGGAACCAAAATCCACGGCCATTTCCGCCGTGAACTTCAACCACACCAATTACAATAAACAACACATAAGGGACTCAATAACAAACCAATTCCGTCCCAGGATCGCCTAAAATAAATTCTAATTAGTATCTGGTCCCAAATTTTCGATCGATCAAACTAAGATCTCACGGCCCTATACCATCCAACCATTAACAAGGCTCTTAAACAAGGATTAAATCAAGCAGAGAAAACCCCTACCTTCCGGGTTTGTCGAACTTCCCAAAACCAAAGGCTCCACGCGTAACCCTTGCCATGGGGAGCAACTTCTTTCTTCTACGCCGAAACCGAATTTCCAACTACTCATCGGAAATCTAGAGAGAGCCGACACTCTCTCTAAAATCAGATTTTTTCTTTTTTCCTCTCTTTTTCCTTCTCCAAATCCGGCTAGAGAATTGGTCAAGGGAGAAAGACTCTTCTTGCCACATGTTAGCCTACAATTGGCTGAGAGATTACACCTTGTCCCTATCCACCTCCACTTTGATTTTCATCCACCTAAGATCATGCCATGTGTCCACCCATGGCTCACACTTGAGCTCATGTTTGATCAATTCCGCACCTTAACACGTGGCACAACGTGGAGCCACTCAAAAATGCGCCAAGCTGCCCCAGATTACACTCAGTTCGAAAAATTTAAATTTCGACCGCTCCTTTAATTCAATTTAGAGCTAGAGCTCGCAAGACAATTCCAATGGTGAAGTCCGTTTCGTCATCCGAGATCTAGAAAAATTCCGGATTTTGACCGAAATTACCATTTTACCCTTTTTCAAAAAATTAGGCTTTTATCGGGGTTTCGCAAGATTTGTGCAAAATAAAAACCAAAATCGAATCATTGCCTTGCTTAAACTATTTTTTGATTCTTGCTGGCTTGTTTTGACTGTCTGCTTCTTAGGTTTTTTTTTGCCCACCCTTAGCTTGTCGTATGTGTGAGTTGTAATGTTGCCCCATTTTGCAAACAAATTTGAACTCTGCTCGGGTTCAAGCAAACTTTCCTGGGCTTGTCCGCTCACAATTTAATCTAAGGGTTCATTTGATTCATTGCTCCATTCACTTTGAAAGCAGTTCACAATCGTGAATCGAATTGGAAAAAGGGACTAATCGACATTGAACTAGTTCCACTTTAAAACATTGATTTTGTAAATTAATTAAATATAAATATGTTCATGGCGGGGTTGTGTGTTTTATATTAAGTATGAATTTAATTAAACTGATCATTTAATGATTTATATGTATTAATCTCTATTTATAACATTAAATCATCTATTGATATTTAATAAAAAACAATGATGCTTTAACACACAAACGCAAGCTCCCAACACAATTATGAAGGTGCTTTATGCCTTAATCAATTTCATATTTATAGGTCAATATAATAAAGTTGACCGCCAAATGCATGTAGCATAAGATAAAATTTTATTTTACACACTCTAAATGTAAGGTGGAATAAAAGCAAGTGGAGGACATACATCTCTTAAATGTTTTTGGATTTCTTTCAAGTATTATACTTCAAACAAATTCTTAAGGGTGACTTGTTGTATTTAGAGTAGTTAATCTTGGAAAAGATTAATGAAAGTGAAAAACTATATAAGTTAAGAAAGTTTAAGAATTGGGATTTTTATTTAAAGTTGTCTAAACTCAAAATGAATTTAGCTAAGGTAGTTTGTGATTTTTCCATGGATGTTAACATGATATTTGACATTCTATATATATATATATATATATATATACATTTTGTAAAGATCCGATCAAGCCTCTAAATCATTGTGACATGTTTTATTTGAGGGGTTTTAATTTGTAATTGTTAGCGAAGGGTATTTGTAAGTAAAGTTTTCATTTTAACAAACCTTGATTAAGTTCTCTAATATTTCAAGATCAAGATGAATGATAAGTATCAAATTTGAAATCCAAATCATTCCTCAAAAAGACCTAAAGAAAAAAAGTTTAAACTTGCGAGGAATTCTTAAAAAAAAAAGCTTATGTAAGATGAATGAATTGTTGCACATAATTAGATATTCATTTTCAAATCATATGTTTTTTGCACTCATTTTGTAATAAAAATAAAAATTATTTTAAAATCAAATATTCTCACTTAAACTTTAGGCTATTTTGGCTAAGTTAGACCCAATATTGAAGCTAAGGACCCTACTTAAGTGTTAAAAGTGAAATGAAGTAACAATTGAAGTTCTTTGAGAGCTTGAGGGTCAAGTAGATAAGATGTTACATAATTGATTCAAGCAATTTTGGATTATCGATTGAGCTTTCTTAATTCAAGACTAGTTGAGAGGTTAATATTTTCTCTTTCTTTTAAAAATATTTTGTTCATTAGTTGAGGCAAATGATTGAATAGACGAGGATCAGATGAGGCATGGTTGAGGCCTAACAATCACCTTTTATGTATTAAATGCCCTAATGGCTAATCACTAAATCAATTAAAGTTCAATTGAAAATATCACTTTTTGGCACTTATAGCCTCCTATACTAGGAACATATACTTCATTTACTACATAGAGAGCACCTACTACTGAACCATTAGATCTATTATTTAATAAAGTTCTTATTTACTCTTTTAGTCCATTAATTCCACATTTGTATACCTATGGTGCATCTTGTCATTATCCACTATACCCTTGTATGTGAGCATTAAGTAAACTAGGGTGATTGTTTAAGATCCCTTTGACAGTGATTTTACTCAAAGTGTTCTTAGTGGAAGTGTTTTTTTGGAAATGTTTTTAAGAGAATCACCTATAAAGTATTTCTCCAAGAAACATTATAAGTGTAACGACTCATACCAAATAATACAAGTTTTTAAAACGTTTGACCAAGTTTGACCAAGTTTGACCAACAATTAGTATGTGGGCCCAAGTTGACTTTTTCAAGGATGGATAATTTTGGGTTGATTAAGACACCATTTCGTATGGGCCTCATCGACACGAAGCTCATAGATCGTTGAACGTCAAAATCCGACTTACTGATAAGTTATGGCCTGGGAGTTCAACAAAGCAAAGATTTTATCGTTGTCTAAAGTTATCTTCGCTTACTCCGAAAGCGACCCTAGGCCCTATATAAACATAATTTTTCTTGCCAAAGAGAACCATAGCCCCAACACACTCATTTTGAGCTCCAAAACCCTAGAAAATCCCCCAAAACCTGTGGACCCCTAACTGGGTCGTTTTGAATCATTTTTAGGCCAAACGGGTTTTGGTCGTGGGAGGCGATTCCGGCCACCCCCTTTGCACACGCGCCGGCCAGGGAGGAGGAGGAGGGCGAGGCGCCGCCAAGAGGCACCCCCCGCTAACCGTCTGACGCGCCCGGATCTGGGCCGGCCGACCCGACGGCGCCGCCACCTGGCCGCCGATTGACATTTTCTGGCCATTCCAGGCTGACCCATACTCCCTCCTACCATTTTTTGACCCTCTAAACTCATTTCCGTGGTCCCTTTTCACAGATTCCTCACCGTTTGAAAGATACGACGAAAACAAAGTTGGTCGACTATTGGATAGAGTTTTCCGGCCACCACAGCAACCTTTGGACCAAGGTAAGGGTACTTCTGCATTCCCGTCTCGGGCTTCCTGATATAAATTTTGTAAATTTTGGACGCTGCTTGGTTAAGGTTTTCTCCATTTTTAGGTCATTTCGGTAATTACCGAAATGTTTGACCGAAATTGGGCACAATTGGTCAAATTAGGAAAAATTGAAGTTGGATTAGTGAAATTTGACATTTTTATGAGTTATTGGAAGGTTCAATTTCGAAAGATTAGCCTCCGGGTGAAAAGCCACAATTTTGGGTACCAGGTCCGTAGGGCACACTGTATAATTGGACTTGTCGAGGTCCAATTTAGATAGTTTCACAGCTTCTAAGATATCTGCAGTTATTACTCGTGCACATCCCAATGTCTTTGGTCAGTTATGGAGCCTAAATGGTATTTTTATTATATTACAGCGCCACGTCGACCGGGGAGACATTCCCGCAGAGGAGCAGACTGAGACCGTAGTCCTGTGGAATGGTTTACATATTTTAAAATGTTTCGGGGTATTTTTATGATATATAATTGCGGGTTAATTATTATATATATAACTTATTTGACTTAACGGTTTGTTAGTGCGCGAAATATAATTATCTGCTTTTATATAAACAAAGTTTATCATTTCATAATTTTTTTGATTTTGTCAACATTTTAAATATTTGGAAATTTTATTGAGTCAGTGGATAAAGCTCGTGGTATTTAAACATTTTGGTACATGATTGAGGTTTTAAACCATTTTGAAAAGTTATTGATTTATGAAATGGATTTTGAGATTCAGGAAATGATTATAAATGCGGTATTGTCGAAAGGTTACAATGATTATAATTAGGTTTACTCCGCGAAGGTTTATTAGTTGCCACGTGATGTCGTGGATTACTCGTGCCGCTTATTACCGCACGCACGCCGGGTTCAATTCAAGGTTATTAGTTGTCACGTGATGTCGAGTTTACCTTCGGGTTTATTAGTTGCCACGTTGATGTCAGCCCACCTCGGTTTATTATTGCCACGTGATGTCGGTTCACCCAAGGTTATTAGCTACGTGATGTCGGGTTTACCCGGCTAGTTTATTAGTTGCCACTTGTCGCGGCCGGGCTTACCGACGCTTACTATGGATATATGGTACGGTACATTATTGGTTCTAAGTAAAGTATAACCATCTCAATATTTATGGTTATTATATTTTCATGATTATTTTTACGACATGATGGTTATATATACTTTATGCTCCATTTTTATGTCAGAATAAATTCAGGTTATAAGGTTCTTGATAATGATGTCGGGTTAAATTTTTGAGCATAAATTTCACATTGTCGACTGCATAAATTTGGGGTTGGGAAACGATTCAATCCGGAACCTTATAAAGAGGAACGTGGAGGTCTTCGAGAGAAGGAATTCTTCGAAAATAAAAACATTATTTTCCATATAAATTATGCCACTCACGAGATTTATTATCTCACGCTTTTATTGTTTTAAATCCGTTTTCAGTCTCAAAGTAACTCAGAGATCTTACCTTGCGCCTACCTTCTATGTCACTCGCTATGTGGCAAATATGTGATTCTATCTTATATTTCGCCTTTGTTTTATTTGACCTATGTATTTCTTCGTTTGTACCCCCTAAATCTCGCAAACACTCTTAGAATGCTCGATCTTAGTATTGAACTCATGAGTCCTTATCATGTGTGTTTGTGGTTGTGACCTACAAAGAAGATGGTCGGTTGTGGATTTTGAGCGTTGTGGAACTTTTTATATATATATATTGGAGGTATTATAATAATGCAGTGTTATTTTCTTTCTAAAGGTCAGTCCCATCGACACTTTTGCGGATCGTGCATGTTTTAACTTCACTAAAGCGGGACCACTCGAGGAATCATGGAAGGGTTTCCGGGTCGGGTCTTATCAATAAGTGATTCTCCAATACTAAAAATTATTTTTCAAATTTTTACTCAAAGTGCTTTTAGTGAAAGTGTTTTTAATGGAAGTGTTTTTAGGAGAATCACCTATAAAGTATTTTTCTAAGAAACACGATATGTGATTCTCTAATATTGAAAATGATTTTTCAAATCCTTACAAGTGTTTCCTAAATTTTCACTAAACACCTTTAGTATTTTAACAGAAACACTTTTTGTGACACCCCAAAACCCGGGGGTCCCATTGACTACCGTCAACCTGCGGAAACCTGTGTGTCTCATATCATGAGACCCATACATGAGTAAAATGGACCGATAGGGCCCATCATCATACTCGTCCATACGGTTACGAGACCATACATTTCTATAGATCTAAGAGTTATTACATCACTCCTAATACAAAACATATATTAAAACTAGGTCGTTCTAATAGATACACAAAACAAGAATCAAGGCCACAGTCCGGCCCGCTTCATAACCCTGTACTCTGGCTGAGCCATCTTCCGCACTGGCCTCAGACCAAAGGGGGTCCCACGACGGCCGAGCCTAACGCCCAAGAGATAAACTTATAAGGGCTATTTCCTATCTAAGCCAAGATACGCAAATGATCATCACACTCAAAACCAACAACCAATCGCGTAATAAGCATGCTGATCCTATCATGGAAAAAATCTACATGTACATGAGACGACACTGTACATGGCCTAAGTACCAGGTCAACCTCCGACCCACCACCTAACGCAAGTGCCAATGGGAAATCAAGATCGAAATAATTTCGACCCCATCTCACAACTCGTAGTCTGCGGATATTTATTAACGCTTCGTCTTTTTGGGCAACAGAGCTGTCTCACCACGGGTCTCTTACACTTCTCCTCGACATTTTTCGGGCTTTCACCTAAGGATTACTGCCTAACCGTGTTTTCGTGTTCACCCGAGGGGGTATCTATCCCCTACTTGCTACGCCCGACATTTCATTTTCCATTTCGCTAACACTATGGAACTCCACCTCGACTTCGTCCCATTCCCAAGCCTCCACACGATTCACCGAATGCAAGGCAACCGCACTCATGTACACACTCTCATGTAATATGGTGTTACCGCACACTAATGCAATGCAATTTGTGCTCCGCACTCAAACCTACGACCAATGTATGAAAACCTCTACACGGACATTCTATTAATCAGACACTATAAAGTGCAAGCAGAACACTCATGTCTAATGCACACAACATTTCATATATTTAACATACATGCAGTCATGTTAATATTCCACATACATTCAAATCAAGACATCACATAAGCATGCACTAACCGATTAGTTCCAAATTCTCGCATGGCATTCATTTAAGTAATAACAAGCCAACTTTGATTTTCAATTAAAACTCGAAAAACAAGACATACAATAACATGCAATAACCATATTATTCCAAAATTTCATTCAAGTAATAACAAGCCAACTTTGATTTTTAGTCTTAAAACCTTAAAACATCACATACAACAACATGCAATAACCATATTAGTTCCGTAAAATTCTGCATGTTAATATTCACAATTCCGCATGTTATTCATCGCCAATGTTCCATGAAAATTCGCGATGTTAACATCCACAATTCTCAATTAATATTCACAATTCTCGCATGTTATTCATCACCATCGCTCCGTGAAAAATTTCGCAGATGTTAATATTCACACTCGCATGTTATTCATCACCATCGCTCCATGAAAATTCTGCATGTTAACATTCAGTGTAATTTCGAATTAATATTCACACCCCCGCATGTTATTCATCACCATCGCTCCGTGAAAATTCTCGTATGTTAATCATGCATGAAAGCCCATAAAATTCTGCATGTTTTTCATGCATACAATAATACACTGCCGAGTTTTCTTCACTAAAACCTAACATTCTGCATGTTAGTCATGCATACAAGGATACACAAAACTGAGTTTTCTTTGATCTAAAAACCCAAAACATTCTGCATGTTAGTCATGCATGAAAGCCCATAAAAATTTGCATGTTTTTCATGCATACAATAATACACCAAACTGAGTTTTCTTCGGTCTAAAAACCTAGAACATTCTGCATGTTAGTCATGCAAATCAACCATACACCAAACAAATATCTCTTCAGTCTAAAACCCATAGAGTTTTGCATATTTTTCATTCAAACTGTAACACCAAACCGATATCTTCTTCTCATTTAAAAACCTGTAAAATCCCGCATGTTTTTCTTATGCAACCAAAATCAACCATACACCAAACACATACAACATCATCATGCTTGTATCTCATCAGATCAACAAAACCATTTACATTTTAATCCGCATATAATCAAGACCATTTCCAGATTTTTAATCCTCACATAACTCGCTTCAACAAGGCCATTTCCTGCATTTTAATTTCATATAAAATCGCTTCAACAAGGCCATTTCCGTGATTTAAATAAATCGCTTTAACAAGGCCATCTCAAGATTTTAATCTTGTAAAAATGGATAAACAAACAATTCTAACATCACCGCTCTACTGGGGAACCGTTATTCATCCAGCTCACTTACATGGATTTACCTTCCCCCGTCATCAAACAACTCTAGACAAGATATAACCATGGTAGGAGAAGTCCTCACCTGTTGGAGTGCATCAAACAAACAATAACTCCACATCACCCTTGAACTGTAAATGCCGCACCGGGTTCTCTTTGTTTTCGCTTCTCCTTCTTTCCTTCCTTTCCTTTTTTTTTTTCTTTCTTTCTCCCTTTCTCCTCCTCTTGTCTACGAATTGTTTGCCATCTCTCCTCAAACTACCAAATTGGTTTGACCTAGGGGAGCACACCTAACATCCATTTGTTTGACACTTGGTCAACTCAAGACCAAGTGGTTCTCCATGCCAATAACTTCAACCACTTTCATGCTCATGCAATGAGGGTGGCCTGACATCTGGGCCCCCACCCAACTCATGGAACTTAAGGGCATGACATTCTGGCCCACCCATGTGCCAAGTGTCTCCTATGCAGTGCCACATGGCACCCTACCTGCTGGGCCCATTCAAATTTAGAAATACGTGCAAACCGCCTTTGAATTCGACGTACTGCTTCGTCTAACTAGATTTCGCGAGATGATCTCTAACGCGTGATCTAAGCCACATCCGGGAGTCCAGAGAAAGATCTAGGGTTTTGTCTATACCGTTCCGGGTAAGAATTACCGATTCGCTCATTTTCAAAAAAAAGAAAAAAAAATACTTTTTTTCCCGGGTTTCACACTTTTAAGGCTAAAAATACTTCCTAGAATATTTGAAGTAGATTGTGTAAGAGCCAATTAGAACCAAACTCCACACAATAACAAGAGAACCTTTGACCGGGGCTTCATATATAGTAGAACCTAGGAGTTAAATGAAAGTAGATGTTAGTAATTTCGAAGTCACTATCAATTGATTGTGAAAACAATATTATGCTTGAAAAATTGATAAACTTGAATAAAACTTGCCACTAAAATGCCGAAATTGCTAAAGAAAATGTTAGATTTCACTACGAATGAATGAAATAACACTATTGGAAATTTGCTAGAAACTCTGTTAAAGCCAGGATATAAATGCTGAAATTGTAGAAAGCTAGGATTTGCTGATTGACATTGAGTAGATTGGATTGCCCTCGATTGGTCAAGTTCTCTCGCTTCCTTTTATAGATGTAGAAGACTTGCAATCCAAGTCTAAATTTCTTCATTCTCTTCACTTCAAGAATCGCTCTACGCTCTTCTATTAAAGCAGAACTTGCTCATCAAACACTTCTCCATGTTCTTACTGGGAGTCTTGATCAAGCATTCCTCCACGTCAGCCCATCATGTAGTCTTGATCCTCAAGAAATTTTCCACTTCTCCATTGTGGAGACTTGTTCCCTAAATATATTTCATATCATCTCATAACTGTTCCACTTCTCAGATAATGCTTTATTTGACTTCCAAAAATTTTAAAAAAATTCAGAAATCCCATGGACTTCTTCTATGAGCTTATACAAATAGATATGGGTCTTTTTCTTTTGGACTTTTATTCATGGGCTTGGGCTTAAGCCTAACACATTAATGGATCAAGCCAAAATTTTAATTTGGGCGCAAACACACTATAAGTGATTCTCCAATACTAAAATCACCTATATATTCTCTAAGAAACACGATAAGTGATTCTTCAATACTGAAAATGAATTTTCCAATCGTTACAAGTGTTCCCTAAATTTTCTCTAAACACTTATTATCTTTACAGAAACACTTTTAAGGCTAAAAGTACTTCCTAGAATATTTGACGAGATTGTGTAAATTAAAGCCCAATAAAACTAAAATCCAATTTAAATGACATTGGAAGCTCATATGGTAAAACCTTAGGAGCTTAATGAGAGTAGCAGTGAAAGAGTGTTGAATTAGCATAAATTGTGTTTGCTTTTTCTTATACTCGTCATTATACATCATTTTTTTTGTTTAATTTTGTACTTAATAAATTAAAAAACTAATTCAAATTCTTTCCCGGGTAATTTACTTGATGATGCTTCAACCGGAACTAGGGCCGGAGCGTGCTGGAATTACTCGGGGCTGGCCCCGTCGACTTTGGACGTCGGGCTCCTCCGCAAAAACAAGAAACAAAAAGGATCGGCGGGCTAGCCTGTCTCCTGCCTAAGCCGCTCCGGGGAAGAGAGAAGATCAACTGCTTAGGGAATGAACTTTCTATGCGTAAGTCTGCGTATCTTTCACTGATGGGGTGGTCTGGTATTTATAATGGATGATCATGACAACTTTCCTAATCGATGATGACACCGGTCAGTATGCTCTAGTCAGATGATGACATTGAATAGTATGTTTCCTTGTTGGAGGATGATACAATATTTCTCCCAATGGGTAGGAAATTTTCTTTTCTTATTGTAAATCGATTAATAAGGGATAATTGATGGGCAATAAAGGGATAATTGATGGGCAATAATTGGGAAATATCTTACTTTCCCGATTGATGGAGATTAGGTGTTTTCCCCTAATATGGATTCCTTGGGCTGCCAGCCTTTTAAGGGGGTGAATTGGGCCCTTATTTTGGGCCTATATTTGGGGTATGTCATCAAGGGCCTATTGCTAGTACTGGGCCCGTTTTTAATCCCGTTTTGAGCTTGCGTCTTGGGTCTACGCTCCTATTATTTCAAACCCCATCAGTTGCCCCCAAGCCTTTGACTAAGCGAGGGTAGGCAAGGGCTGTATCGCTTCTTGGATCAGGCGTGATATCCACGTGGCTACTTAGGATGGGTTTGATTAGTTTTATTGCTCTTTTTATTGTCTTGCCAATTTGTGCTGCTTAGTTTTTGGGCCGCCATACTTCCGAATCGGGAGCGCCACTTGGTCTCGGGCTATTTTACCAGCGGTCGAGCTCAAAACCGAAATGCTTGTCTCCTGGGCTGTTGCGCCTTTTGAACTGAGCTACTTGGCTCTTAGGCTATTTTGGCCTCCCCGAAATGTTATGCCTTTTGAACTCCGAGCCATTCGCCTCCCTGAAACCGAGCCGCAAGGCTCTTTAAACCGAGCTACACCCGCCTTCCAGCCACATGGCTCCGCTACTTTACCTTATAAAACTAAGCTACATGGCTTCTTTAAACTCGAAATGCTAAGGCTCTCTTTGAAACGAGTCACATACCTTCGAACCTAAGCTACATTGCACCTGAACCGAGCCACATGGCTCCGAGCCACGGATCCTTGGCCACTGGCCTCCCCGATCAATCAGGATATAACCGAGCCATCGGGCTCCCGAGCCACATGGTCTATTGGGCTACTTGGCCTTCTAGGCTATTCCGCCTTTTGGGCTAAATTGCTTTGAAAACTCGGGAGTCGCTTAGGCTCCCGAGCTACACAGGCTCCGTGGCTACTTAGCCTTCCCAAGCATATCAGAATTGAGCTACCCGACCCCAGGCCACATGGCTCTAAGACCCTCTGAGTCGTTAGGCCTGGGGTGCCGAGCCGCCGTCCGGGCTCCAAGGCCTTCGAGCAAAGCGACGGCCCCAAAAATCCTAGCCACCGGGCCCTAGGCGCCTAAGGTCTTCCCGAGTCAAGCTCGCAACCGAGCCATCGGGCCTCGGGCGCTAAGACCCTCCCCGCACCGTTAAGCCCGTAGCCAGCCATCGGGCCCGGCACCAAGACCCTTCTACATTGTTGAGCTCGCAGTCGAGCCATCGGGCCCGGCGCTAAGACCCTCCCGCGCCGTCGAGCCCGCAGTCGCCACCCAAGGCCCCGAGCCACATGGCCCGTGGCTACTCGGGCCCCAGCTATTTCGCCTTTGAGCAACCAAGCCTTAAAACTAAGCTACTAAGCCCCGAGCCACATGGCCCTGGCTACTGGGCCTTCCTTAAGCGCTTATGCTTTGTAATCCGAGCCATCGCCCCCGGAGCATGGCTCTAAGACCCTTTCTTGAGCTGTTATGCTCTGAAAAGCTAAGCTGCTGGGCTCCGGGGCTCCAAGGCCCTTTTTGAGCAGTTATGCTCTAAAAACTTAGCTATTGGGCTCCTGGGCGCTGAGGTCTTCTTGAGCTATTAAGCTTTGCAAACTGAGCTATTAGGCTCCGAGGTGCTAAGACCCTCCTGCACTGTTAAGCTCTGTAGGCTGAGCTACTAGGCTCTGGGGTGCTAAGACCCTCCTGCGCTGTTGAGCTCTGTAGGCTGAGCTACTAGGCTCCGGGGCGCCAAGACCCTCCTACGTTGTTGAGCCTCAGAGGCGAGCCATCGGGCCCGGTGCGCTAAGATCCTCCCGCGCTATCGAGCCCTCACTGGATCGAGCTATCGGCCCCGGGTCCGTGGCTACTTCTGGGCCTTTGAGCTATTACACTCTGCAAATTGAGCTACTGGGCTCCTGAGCCACATGGCTCCGTGGCTACTTGGCATTCTAGGCTCTACTTTTTGAGCAATTCAAACAAAAAATTGTTTCCCAGGCTCTGAACAAGGGCTTCATGGCTACTTGGCCTTTGTCGGCAAACTAAGCCGCTGGGCCCCTGAGCTACATGGCTCCGGTTACTCGGCCTTTGTTGCAACCGAGCCACTAGGCTCCCGAGCTGGCTCCGTGGCTACTTGGCCTTTGCTACAAACTCCAGCTACCGGGCTCCCTGAAAGCCATAATGGCCCGGCCTCTAGCCTTGAGTCGTTACACTCGCGAATCGAGCTACTGGGGCTCTATGGCTACATGCACTGCTCAGCTATTACCTCGCGAATTGGAGCTACTAGGCTCTAAGCCACGGCCCGTGGCTACATGGCCCCGTTTGAGAGGTTACACTCTACCAACCCGAAAGCACGGAATTCCAACCCACTGGGCCCGCGGGTCATGCAATTGGCCCCACTGAGCGGTTATGCTCGCGAACTTAGCTTATCGGGCTTCAGCTCGCCCGTGGCTATATGGCCCGTTTGAGCCGGTTACGCCCGCGAACCCAAAGCATCGGGCTTCCGAGCTTCTTGGCCCGCGGGCTACATGGCCTGCTTGAGCCGCAGTGCTCGCGAATCGAGCCACGCCCCAGCTTCGCCCGTGTTAAATTTGGAACATGCATGACCCCGTGGCTGAGAGCCTGCTTTATTGTCGAGAGATGATAACTCGCCCCGTACGCCCTTTCTCCGATAAAGGGGAGACGAATGCGCATGGAGAGCTTTGGGGAACGATGATGGAGGATCTACGAGTCCGTTAAAACCAAGCCAATGCCGGGCCCTTTAAAGGTTATAAATAAAGCTTTGCATCGTGAGACGGGTCCCGATATCCATGTAGTTCCATCCGATTTTTGTGGCTGTATCGAGGTGTCTACGGGGTCTTTTTGTCCCGCCGATTGTCTCGATCTCGCAACATTTAACTTTGTCAAAGGAAGTGGAAGACCTTGGCCAGAATGGGATTCATATCAGACTAGGGGTGGCGCCCATGGAGACGGAGTTCACCACCGCTACCTTCATGTGTTGATTTCTTGCTAGATGTCCCCAACCTGCTTGCTCCCACGACTCTCCTCGTCAAGGATCCTCTCCAGCTGCAGACTCATGCCCCCCGGTGTGGCTAGTTTTCCTTCTATCCGCTTCTCGATGAGGGTCAGAGGTGTTATTCCTCCTCCCAATGTGGTTTGGGTTTATCTGGGTCCGCTGCGTCTCCCGGGGCCGATTTTCCCGGGTGAGTTGTTCTAACCTCTTTCGTTAGTGTTATTGCGACGGCCGAGCGCCTCCATCTCGGCTCAGCAGCCCAAGACGCTAACGCGCTCCGAGGCGGGTCGATCGCCCACGCCACCGGGCCGGGTCCTCGCATCCCGAGGATTGGCGCGGCCCTCGTACTTATGTTCCAAGTTGATACCATCAATTGGCCGATGAGGCTTCGTCGATTATTTGTAAAAGGAACCGCTGCTCCTGGGCGCATTCCGCGCCAAACTCGGGATGATGCTTTTTCAACCGGAACTAGGCGAGGTATTGGATTTGCTTCTGGGCCGGTCCACCGGCTGCACAATTCTCCGCAAAACAAAGCAAACAAAAAGGATTGGCTGGCTCACCCGTTGCTCCTCCGATGCCTAAGCCATTCTTTCCAGGAAAGAGAAGATCAACCGCGAGAGAATGAAGTTTCGTGCATAAGTGTCCGTACCTTTCATTGATGTAGCCGCCTGCATTTATACCGACGATCACGCATAACTTTCCCAATTGGATGATGACACCTAATTTATATGTTTCCTACTTAATGCATTTATTAATCGAATAGTATGTTTCGCAGGATGATACAATATTTCTCCCATTGTGTAGGAGATTTTCTTCCTTATTGTAAACCGACACGCTGAGCAATCGACGCAATAGTGCGGATAATCACGGGCAATAATTTGAAATATCTTAGCTTTCCCTGACAAGGGAAATTGGGTGTTTTCCCTCAAGACGATTCTCACGCCAAATCCTTTAAAGGCGACCACTTATTTCAGCCTATATTCAGGATGTCATCAAGGGCCTTTGACTTATCATATCTTGAGTAATCGGGTTTAAGTTTCCATCATATTCCACAAAGAAAAAGAGAGAAAGCTAACCACCCTTAGTAGAGAAAGATAAGTCAACCTTTCTCTCATGTATGAATTCATGAAGGAAAAGATCAAATGGAAAATCATTTGATAAACAAAATCATGACAATTATTGTAGTCTTGACAACTTTATGAATATAAGTCGCTCTTCGAACATCTAGATCGCATATATGAAACTTTTAATCTGTAAATATATATTTTATAATGATTTTTATAGCCATTATTTTTTTTGTTAATCATATTATATTTAGAGAACTTAGAGATAAGTAATATACATCGTATGAGGGAAAAGGTTTAAAAATGCCCCTAAGGTTTGATCGTATGTCTAATCTGATCCCTAAACTTTTTTTGGGTCTAACCATATCCCTAGAGTTTCTATCGTAATACACATGTGACCTTATTGTTAACGCATTAACGATGCATACGTGACACCCATCACTTGCATTTTTATTTTTAGCTTATGTGACAAATGTTTGTAAGATTCATTAAACCTAAAAATTTTCAAATGACAAATTTACCCTCATCCCTACCCAAACCCACCTTGGTTGGGGGTAGGAATAAGCTTTTCTGAAGAGGAATGAAACCATTGAGAGATTGGGATCTTTAGGCAGAACCAGTTGAGGTCTGAGACTTCTCTGCATAACCAAAGCACCTGCACTTCTAAATCAACCCCATTCTGCAGAATTCAACCATGAATACCCTTCTCAATTCGAGAATCATTCACATTAGAAGAACAACTCTTCAAAACTATGGATGAAGTGAATCAATTGGGGCAAACACCTTGATTCTGCATTTTGGTGAATAGACCCAGAACATCATAAGACAACCCGAAATCAAAACTGTCCATGAGAAGACATCTGTTTGGGGAATTTCTTCAAACTTCTTATGTGCTTTTTCCAAATTTTGGGATTTCACAGAACAGAAGATGGTTCCCTTGAATACCAACGCAACCATTCTTGATTAACTTAGTATGAAGAACCTTGGCTTTTAAGTAGTTTGTGGAATCACTAAATGTTGAAGAAGAAGTGTCTCGGTATGATTTAGGTGTCATTCGGATTTTCTTGGTGATAGAAATTATAGAGAAAATCTTTAGGGTGCCTCACAAACGATACCCCATGGGTCAAGTAACAACCCCATTTCATTTTACTAGTTATTTTAATATTTTAGATCATGTCATTTTTACTAAAAGATTTTGAGTCATGGAACACTGGATTTCAATTTCCATAGTCTAGTTGGTTGATGAGAAAACTGAATGAAAACGACTAAGAAACTAAAAATTTGAATTGACATGGGTCCTCATTTCTCGATCCAACAAGTGAAAAACTAAAGCAATCCAAAACATCAATTCAGAATTTCATTTAATTTCCTTCATTTTCTCACCCTGTCAAACGGAGGTTGCAAAGCAAAAATAAGATGAGGAGAGAGAGGGTATCGGCTTTAACAATGGGCCCATGTCTGCTTTAACAAAAGCAACTTCTTATATAAAGCTATTTTATTTTATAAGTTTCCGATGTGGGATTCTTGAAGTAAATGGACAAAAAAAATACACCAACAAGGTTTGAACCTGACATCTTGAATAAGGACAAAAGACAAGGTACCACCAGACCAAGTATCAATTTTGCCTGGATATAAACATATATACATATATATTAGATTTATTAAAGTTTTTTTTTCAAAAGCAGATTAGTTAAAGGTAAATAATTAAATATACGAAAATTTAAATATTAAACATATTTCATTTAATATTAAACATTGAGAAAACAAAATATTCTCTTTGATGAAGGAAATAATACAAAGCTACTCTTGGTAACTTTTTTGTAACTTTTTTGCATCGTATGGGATAAGGAACAAAGTAATTCAAAGCTTTCTAAGGCTTTTCAGACATTTACAGTAAAAAAAATAAAAAATTCCTTAAATAATATAGGTTTAGAAATATTTCTAAATGTAATGTAGTTTTTACTACATGGAAAGTATCTTCTAGAAAAACATTTTCTAAAAGCCAGATTTTCAAGATATATCTTCTAAAAACGCCTTTTAAAGATACGCTTAAAAATTAAAAATTTTACATAAAAATGTCTAAAAGATACTTTATAATTAATATTTTGAATTAATATCGAAATAAGTTTTTTTGAAAATACACTTTCGATAAAAAATTTCAATTTAAGCTAAAGCCAGAAAGAAAACTACATTATATTTGGTGATTATTTTTCAAATCCAAGACACTTTCACGCTGAAGCTTTCTTTTTAAAGAGACACTTTTAAAATTAACTCATCGATGCGAAAAATCACATTATAATTAAGATTATTTTTAAAACTACATATTTTAAAGATTATTTTTTAATTTTTTCGGAAAGTTCCAAGTTTTCTTTTATAACAAAAAAAATAGTAGAAAAAACGGACTAGCCATTCATCATTTGAAACCAGATCTGAACCGCTCGGTTCCATGTTCAAATGGAACCAAGCGGTTCAAAGGTTCCTCCACGTTTCTTCTCAAGGCCCTCTTTCTACTCCCATTAAGCCCATACCTGCTTTAAAAGAGCAACCTCTTATTATTGGCTGATTGGATGGTCAATAGGATAAGAAGTTGCAACCCCCTTGTGATGAATTGTGGTTATATAGAGCTATTTTATTTTATAAGTTTCCGATGTGGGACTTTTGAAGTAAATTGACAAAAAACTTACACCAACAAGGGTTTGAACCTAACATCTTGAATAAGGACAAAAGACAAGGTACCACTAGACCAAGTATCACTTGTTTATTATGCCTGCAAAAAAAAATATAATCGTTATAACATTCACTCGATAACTACGAATTCGACAACACATTTTCCGAATACCACACATATTAATAACTATACTATATATACGAAGCTGGAAAGAATTTAAAATACGCTTTCTTTTTAAATTATCTCTATTATCTCTATTATCTCTTTCTCTCTTTCTTTATCTTCAACACGTTATCTGCACGAGACCAACAATCACAAAGCCGAAGTGCCTCAAATTCGTGAAACTCGCATCTCTCGTACGATATTACAAAATCATAAACAATACAGACATTTCAATTTCCCATAGCCCGAAATTTTTTTGAAATTTTTTTCAGACTTCCAATTTTAGAGTTAAAAGCTTGAAGCTTGAACTCTGTTCTAAAAACCAACCCGTTCCCACGTTCAGTCATTCAAACCCGATACTAAGCACGGCTACACTATTTTATTTTCTAAATCAGCCCGAAGGATGCTGTTTAAATCGTTTCAAGCCCTAAGCTTGAAGAAGAAAAAAAAAATTTTTTGTTATTTTGATTTTGAAAAAAAAAATTGTTATAAAAAAAAAGGAAAAAAAGGGGGGGTTTATTTCTAAACAAAAAAAAAAAATAAAACAAAAATCTTCTTTCAAACTGATTTGAACCCCTGATGTTCGATTTTAATTTTATATCAATTACCACTTAAACTCAATTATATTATTATTAAATACACCACAAATTATAATTTCCTTCTATATATAGATATACATACATACATACACACACACACACACACACATATATATATATATATATATATATATATATATATATATATATATATATATATATATATATATATATTACTTTATTAATATAGTGTTAATTATTTGCACGTAATGTCTAATATCTTTAAAAATTTATTCGTAGTTTAATTTTATTATTTTTTTGGATTCTTGTTTTTTTTTTTTTAGATTTTGTTTTGTTTAATTTGTTTGTTAAGTGTTTTAGGTTCACTCAATGTTACAAAGTGAGGGTTACTCTAATTGAAACGTGTCCTTGGTGGTGGATTACAAAAATGATTATTTTTTTTTTTAAAAGAGAGTCATAACATCAAATTGATCTTAATGATTTAACTACAAACTTTGACAAGAAAAGAGAGAGCCGTTGGAAGGAACAATTTTTGTTCTAGTTGAATTGAGTGATAGTGTTCGGGGGTGGTTTATTTCTAAACAAAAAAAAAATTTCTTTAAAACCGAATGGAACCCCCTCGATGTTCGATTTTAATTTTATACCAATTACCACTTAAACTCAATTATATTATTATTAAATACACCACAAATTATAATTTTCTTCTATATATATATTACTTTATTAATACAGTGTTAATTATTTCAGACATAAATGTCCAATATCACCAAACTCGAATTTGTTGCCCTTGATATTTCGGGCAAGAATTATTTATCTCTTGATCTTTGACAATCCACTGACGCTACGAATATCAAACACAATCAAAGCATGAATACCGCTTCCTATGATTTGCGCTTAAGACCTTAATATTCCTTCGCCATCATATTAACGGGCGCCGAAAAGCCAATATTTAATGGTTATGATCCATTGATCCTCCGACGAGTTTGATAGAACGATATGATAATCAAAAAGACTGTATCTTTTCTCAAGGCCTGCTTGATTGGTTTATTTACGATTACAAGATTTCAAGTCAAGAATGACCATAACTCAAATTTTTGCTCAAAATTAGTTCTCATCTAAAATAATGTGGAGAAAAGATTACAGATGAGGACATGCTTGAGAAAACATACACCACTTTTCACGCCTCTAATGTGCTTCTGCAGTAGCAATATAGAGAGCATCGTTTTACCAAATATTCTGAGTTAATTGCATGTCCTCAGAAATGAAAGGCACAATGAACTATTAATTAAAACCACTAATCTCGCCCTACTAGATCTATAAGCCAATGCTACAATTCAAGTTAATAGACATGGGCGTGGGCATGGATATTATGGACAAGGCCGAGGCCGTGGTCGTGGTCACTATAATTCTTAGAATCAAGGTAATTATAATCAGTCTCAAAACAAGAACAAATACCCAACAACCGGTTGAACGCTCGTAAAAATTATCCGAAAGGTATTGTGGCCACATAACCAAAAGCGCGATGACACCGTTACAGATGTCGAACGAAGGTCATCGGTCTTGCACTGGGCTGCGACAACCAAACATTTGGTCGACCTATATCGCCTCCATGAAAGGAAAAGACAAGCAAATCAACAAATTTTATCGACTAAAAGACACTATGGATCCTGATGATCCTTTCTTTGATATTGATGGTGCAGTACCTTTGAAACATTTTGATGTTTTTGATTTTTTTGAAAATCCAAGTGGAAAAATTGACCATTTGATTGGGGATGGTAATGTGTGCTATGATTGAGACATATGATTATGATTATCCTGTTACTTTTTGTATGTTATTTTCTTTTCCATACTGTTTTTCCATACAATTAATATAATGCGAACTTTGATTTTCTATTTAAATTTCGTTTTTAATTTTGAAGATATATGGATCCCTCCTCAGAATTGATCAATTATATGCCCTTTGTTGGTGATGCATGTCCTGTTGACTGTGCCACAACCCACACGATCTTGCGTGATAAGAAATATTTTTCAAACTTCACATTAGCTCAATCTAATGTTCATACTATCAGCCCTATTAACTCGATTAAAGGCTTCAAAGAAAGCCACCATTATTCTACCAAAAGGCTAAATTGCAAATTGAAGATGCCCTTTATTCTAATAAATCTAGTAGGGAAATTTACTCGCTTGAAAGATATTCGCGAAATGGATATCATATTGAAACTATGAATCATGATGCAAATGAGTATTTACTGCATTTATTCATGCGGGCAAAAATGTAATCTAACAATTGCCTTTTATCTCAGGGTTATATCGCACAACCATTAGATCTATTGAATCTTATAGTCGCCATGAACTAGAAGTTCAATGACTCCACGCATTTTTGCTTTGGCATGAATCGACTTGGGCATCCCGAAATTCCATGATGTCGATAGTTCAAAATTTAATGGGCATCCATTAACAAGCGTAAAAATTTTAGTAATCGATGGTTATAATTTGTGGCCGCTTGTTCCAAAGACAAATTAATTATTAGACCATCTTTCACAAAGGTTACATTTGAATCCCCCACTTTTCTAGAACGTATTCAAGGGGATATTTGTGGGCCTATTCACCCACCTAGTGGACATTTTCGTTATTTTATGGTTTTAATTGATGCGTCCACTCGATGGTCTCACGAATGCCTTCTTTCTAGTAGAAATGTTGCCTTTGCTAGATTATTGGCTCAAATAATTCGACTAAGAGCACAATTCCTTGATCACCCTATCAAGACAATTCGTCTTGATAATGCTGGTTAATTTTCATCTCAAACATTCCTTGATTATTGTATGTCTATCAGTATAGATGTTCAACATCCTGTTGCTCATGTTCATTCTCAGAATGGGTTGGCTGAATCTTTTATCAAACGTCTGCAATTGATTGATAGACCATTACTTTTGAAAACCAAATTGTCTTTATCGGCATGGGGACATGCTATTATACATGCCGCAAATATAATTCACCTTCGTCCTGCAGCCAATCACGATTTATCACCATAACATCTTGCTAAAGGTTATCAACCTAATATTTCGCATTTCATGAAGTTTCGTCACAATGCTTATGTTTCAACTGGGCTCTCACACATCGACCTAAGTTAGGTCCTCAACGCCTTCTTGGTATTTATGTTGGCTTTCAATCTGCATCTATTATAAATTATATCGAGCCTCTTACGGGGGAAGTTTTTACTGCTCGATTTGCAGATTGTCACTTTGATGAAAATATTTTCCCGCCATTAGGGGGAGATAAGCCAATTCCAGAAGAATGGCGAGAAATTACATGGAATGAGTCATCTTTATCTCACCTTCGTACAAAGCAAACTTGAATCCAGAAGTTAAAAATAATTCATTTATGAAGGTCTTACGAATCAATTGCCTGATGCTTTTATTAATTCAACAAAAGTTACAAAATCACATATCCCAACTGCAAATATCCCGACGAGGATTGAAATCCCAACAGGAAAATTACAAAGCAACATGTCAAATGAACCTAAACCACGATTAAAACGTGGAAGACCTATTGGCTCCAAAGACACAATTCCTAGAAAAAGTGCAATAGGTTGATGAACAAGTAGCCCCTGCAGAGGCACCAGTCAAAGAGTTATCTCTTAATGATGTACCGGTACATAACAATGAAGAGATCTTTATCAATTATATACATGAGGGAAGAATATGGGATCAAAATACTACCCATATAAATAATGCTTTTTCTTTCCAAGTGGCTATGGACATCATAAGAAATGATGAAAATCAAGAGCCGCAAAATGTGAATGAATGTCGACATCGAAACGATTGGTTAAAATGGAAAGAAGCAATCAAAACAAAATTAAGATCATCAAGCAAACGAGAGGTACGCAACTGGGAGTTTAACACCTACAAATATACAACCCGCTTGACATCGATGGCCTTTGCACGAAAGCGAAATGAGAATAATGAAATAAAGGCGATATAAAGCACGCCTGCACCCAAGGTTTCTCACAAAGACTGAATTAACTATGAGGAGACATGTTCCGCACGGACGCAATCACATCTCGACATTTGATAAGCTTCTATGCCTCGTATGACCGGGATATGCATATGGATGATGTAGTCACAACATATTTATATGGATCTCAGATGCTAATGTGGCGGCAGGAAAATCCCTAAAGGATACAATGAATTCAAACCGGAGCGTGTATTCAGTAAATTTACAGTCTTTCATATAGTTAACGTTCTGAATCCAGATAATGGTATGAAGAAAAATGGTTTGTGATATTGTTTACTCGGATATGTGAATAAATTCGATTTATCCATGTATTTTCGTAAGAAAATAGAAATGGATGGCAATAATGGCGATATGTGTGAAATGATTTAAATTGGTCAGGACTCTGAAAGAGCTTTCATCGAAATGACCAGTATTTAAAGATTTGAAGGATGGCGATCTTGAGGAAAACTTTCGAAGATTTATCTTAACTTTTATAGGTAGTATTTTGAATAATGTATTGATTCATCCATCATCGTAGCCTCTACGACTTTTAAATCTTGACTGCTTTGCGGCGGATGAAATACTTTACCAGTTTCCATGGTTGTTAAATGGCGGTAACTTCAAAAATCATTCTGTACCAAGGAAAATGAAAAGCGCAGTCACGATAACGTATCTTAGTGCGAATGAGATGCAATAGCGTCTTGCAAATTATGCTGGAGCTTGATTCGTTAACGGTTGATTTGTCAGCGGTGCATGCCGACTCCGATACGAGGCTTGTTGAATGAATCGCGTATGTTAGGGTTCGGTGGGACAAGTGACATGAGTTATTCCAAACGGTAGAACCAGTGCGTATCGCAGATCTGGATATCTTTTTTGAACCCCTCACAAAGCTCGATCAGCTGAGGATATGTATTTGCACCATAAAAATATACGTATCACGGAATCGATTCAAACGAAGCGATGGTGTACATAAATTCTAATCATCCGGAAATCTTTGCGTCATAAGGCTAAGTAGAGAATAGTATTTAAGTTGAGATCGTGATACAACTTTATGAAATCATGTGCAGATCCCTCTTCTAATAAGGAGAATATTATCCAAAACAGTATTATCTCAAGGGCAATGCTTTTACATGTGCTTTCATCAAAGGAGGATATATTAAGGTGATCGAGCTTAAAAACATTTTAGCGGTTCGTACCCTTTCCCCTTAATTTCATAAAAATTAAAATTTAAAATTAATGCTAAATAAGAAGTCGATGATAGTCTATGAGATTTGTTTGCTGCGCCCTTGCGCTTCTCTGACGTTGCAGCTTATGCGAGCCAAGGTTGGCGTGCACGCCGGCTTAAAATCTTCGTAAGGATTGAGACTAAACCTCGTATGTCACTGCGGAAGAATGCGAATAAATGTTTAGATCTGCGCCTGCGCCTGCCACGTCTGGTCGCATCCAGTATGTTTTTGTTGTAAAGGTTCTTATGTCGCAACAATCCCGTGATGGTCGTTCGATGAAAATTGTTGCGCCAAATGATTCATGATAACCATGAATGCTCCATTACCGGTGAATAAGTATTCGGTATTAATAAAGCGTGGCACTTTCCTTCTGTGTGGTTCTAGGAAGAGTGAAATCTGGGTTTTCTTTAACAAGCATCTCTATTTATCACCACTAATATGTTCTTGTCAGCTTTCTGACGGCCTTCATATATGGTTGGTGTATTAAGAGGTTGAGGAGGGTGAATTGGGTTAAAGTTGAATGATTAAGATGTGCAAAATTTAAGTATTAAACATATTTTCATTTTATAAATTTAAAATATTGATGTATCTACACTTTATGTTATTAAAATCAAAGATACAATATAAATGTTATAAAAATTTTAATATATGTATATATAATAATATATGTATATATATATATATATATATATGTAATAATAATATATATGTTAATTTTATACTATTTTAAAAATTTTAATAATATATAAGAATATATATTTATAACATCATCGGTTTGATACGGTTTAACAAGTAGTTGAACTGAGTAAACCGTGAACCGAGTAATTTTTCCGCTTTAATGATCGGTCCAATTTTTAAAACATTGAGAAAAACAAAATATTCTCTTTGATGAAGGAAATAATATGAAAGCTCCTCTTGGTAGCCCCATATCCTATGCATGATAATTACACACTTTTATCTTGTACATTGAAGTGTGGAGTTGATTGAAAAGGCAAAGACAAATGAGTTGAAACAAATCAACATAAAATTATTAACAAAACATAAATTATATAAAAAAAATTATTTTAATAAAACTAAGGTTCTAACCTCTGACCTAGCGAGAAAAAGATGAAAACGAATAGTGAAGTGAGTGAAACATAATCAAATTTATAGTAATGCAAAGTTCACACTATAAACATGACAGGAATACCGATGGGTGGGGTTCCAATCCCAACCCCATTATCTTTATTTAAATCATTCATGCACATTTAAGAGATGGTTGGTGTGATCTTTTGAATCCCGAGGTCCGTTGACCACAGGATAATCTGAATGCCTTTGTCTCATATCATGAAACCCATACATGAGTAAATAGCCACATTAGCCTACATCAAACTAAATGAAATACATCGACACATTTAATAGTTTCAGAGTCATACATCACTTTCCCAATACAAGACATATATTAAATTAGAGGATTCTAATACATGTTTTACAAAATACATGTCAAAGCCATGATCGACTTTCTTCTCAGCGGCCTACAATGAATGTAGTCTTCTACTGAACACTCCTGTACTGAAATGTGATCCCTCGGCGAAGGGGTGAAGCGATGCCCGATGGTGATGTCTCCCTGCACATGAGTTCACTACTAGTCTTTGCATAAAGTATTAATGACCAAACACATTCAAGCAAATAAATCTTTACTTGGATGCTTACGTGAAAATGGATGAGAATGTGACTCACCTTTTCACTTCTGAACCTCTTGACTCCCTCACGTAATACTAAGCCAAATGTAGAGAAAAACAACATTTTCAACAAAGTTTTTTGTTCTGAAAACATCTTCAGTGGGAGTTTCGGTAAAATCTGTTGAGCGACCCTACGGCGAATCGTTTGGATGATAACTCTCGAAACAATTCATTGGGCCTCAGGACGTGAGTTGTGGACAATGTCCCAACAAATTCTCAGGAAAATCTTCCTTGAGATTCATTTCACAACCATTTTCCTTTTTATTTTCTTTCATGTCATGCACTCACCTACCATTCTAAAGATTATTATTGCATATGGGCGGTAAATGCCATTGAGCAATTCATGTTAATATATAAATCATGCATATGCTAACAGGTATCCAATTCGATGACTCACACACAATTATGTTTCTATATATAATTCAAACGTGTTAGCACATTAATTCCATGAATTAACATATTGTTTCCACACAATTCAAGCCATTCTAAATTTCAAAACGCGAATTCTATCTAAGCATCTTTCATAAGATTATTTCAGTCTAACCATGAAATAATTTATTTGGCCTATGATCAATTGTCGTATCAATGGCAGCATCTCTCCTGGCATTGATTCCAGCGCCGGAAGCAAAAGAATCCATCAGTCATTCGACCTCATACATAAATGAGTTGTGTTGTTCTTTATCAAGAAAACCTAAGTGCAACGCGAGTGCGAGCGGTTTGATTGGTGTCAAGCGTCCACCAGTTTCTGGCGGGTCAGTCCCCCAATTTTGGGATTGATAGTGACCACGCTCAAGGCTCATGACGTTATTTACAAGGCGGCTCTTCAAATGAATAATAAGTGGAGAAGAGGCCTATCCGGTTTGGTGAACTCGCAAAATCGGTTATAACGTAGTGCTCTGTTGTCTGACAGCACAGCCTGGTAGATAAGGCTAGATCAGTCAGAACCTTGGGAAATCTAGAGGAGAGTTGGACATGCAAAACCTTCCTCCATCTATTCTCCCTCTTTCCATGTCAATTCAATAAGAAAGAATGTCTTTCTCTTTATTTTTTATTCCTTTTGTCCTCACTTTGCCATGTCTGACCTCCCGTTGGATTTGAAGGATTACCTTATCCTCTTTCCCATGTACTTTGGTTTTCATCAATGGCGTATTGTATCTCATCATAGCCACACTTGAGCTGAAGTTGACTCATTACATCCCGACAGCAGCATCTTGTGAAACCACTTAAAATGTGCCCAGTGTCCGCCTTGCCAGTTAACACCAACGGTGAAATTCGGTGTCTAGATGATGACGAGTCGGCGTGGTAGCTAGATGATTCCAGCGATTGAGTCGGATTTAGGTCATCAGAGATACAGAAAGTGCGGATTTTGATAAATGACCATTTTCCCTTTTAGGAAAATTAGATTTCTCGGGGTTTCCCTTGATAGGTGGAATTACTTAAGAATAAATTTCTATATCTGCAATTTAGTTTTTATTATATTAATATATATATATATATATATATATATATATATATAATAATAATAATATATATATATATATATATATATATACTTCTATATATATATATATATATATATATTATACATAAATAGATATTATATTTTATAATTTTATTTTATTAAAAGTATTTATTGTAATATTATATATTAAAATAAAAAATAAAAAAATATTTGGAAAATCAAATTTTTATATATGATCGAAATGGTGCGAGTTAAACAATACTTAGACTTGTCTCTGCCCAAAAACCCGATAACATCAATTTTAGAATTTGTGAAAAATCTACAATAATACTAATCTCATACCCATTCCATTGGGATGGGACATAAACCGAAAAAATCACTTCTATTGTCATCCATAACAACAAACTAGTTATGTCATGGTTGTCAAGTAACTTATGTCGGATTTTATAAGACTCTTAAGTGAATATTATGGTTAAAAATTCAAATCATAATCCAAATAAAATAAATATTAAGAAGAATAACAAATATATAAATTCTCTTATTTGGTTAAATTTGGAGAATAACTTTATTGATTAAAAATCAAATTTAAATTGTCTTATAATATTAAAGCCTTAAGCTTCAGTCGAGATATTGTTGGAATAAATGTCATTTATTCCAAATGATCCTTCACTTTAAGAATAGATGTCATTAGTTCTAAGAATAGATCATTCATTCATAGATGGTCCATTCATTCGTGGAATGAGTACTCATTCTAGCTCTGCATATCAAAAATGAGCTTCTTCTTGCTCAAAAGTGGTATATATTTTGTTTCAAGTTTTATGTGTCGGGAAAGGGTTAGATATGGTTTTGTATGCGGGCGTTATTAGTGCGGTGATGGGTTCGAACATATTTTAGTACGACTTGTATGTCGTTTTATCTTTGAGAGAAAAACGCTAGATCTTATAGTCTTAGAGCACCATAGGAGACTGACCGGGTATGTTTTACAAGAAGATCATTGACTCCTCAAAGAGCTTCATCTTCAATCTCTTTTTTCTTAGTAATTTTCTACTTCCCTTGTTATTTTCTTTCAGTGTTTTCTTTTTGAACAAGTTTTGTAATAGTCTTAATAGTCTTAAAACATATTCAAGAGAAGAAGGAAAAACAGAAGGAAGGTCTGGCATAAGGAAGAAAAAAAAGAAAAGAAAAAAGGTCATTGAAGGAAAAAAAAAAAAAAAAAAAAAGAAGAAAGGTGATTGGAAGGAAAAAAGAAAAAGGAAAAGTTTCCTTTTTTTCAGAAAACAATGGGAAAAAAAACCTTTTTCCAGCAGATCTCTCCATTTGGGAGGAAAAACTTAGTTTTATGGGGGGAAAAAACACTGTTTTAACCCTTTTCAAGGAAGGGAAAAGGTTTTTTTTTTTTTGTTGAATGTCTTCGTGATCAATTAAAAACAAAAAACCAAAAAGAAAGAACTTTTCTGTCAAATCCAATTATTTAGATTTTGTTTAAAGATTTTAGTTAAGTTTTTATCTTCTTTTAATTTTTGAAGTTTTTTTTGGGGAAAAAGCTTTGGAAAATAATAATATTTTAAGATTGGTTGGGGAAAAAAAAAAAGAAGCTTTCCTTTTGGAATTAAAAAAAAAAAAGAGAAAAACTGTTTCCTTGGAATGAAAAATATTTCCTTTAAAATAAAAAAAAAGGAAAAAAAAAACCTTAAAAAAACAAAGCCAGTTAAAACTTTTTGAAAAGGAGTGTTTTTAATTGGAGGAAAAAGGAAAAATCTAACAAGGAAGTGGTGAATGTTCTACCATTCGCTACTTACTTGGTTATTATTTTCCTTTACAAGAATATGAGAAGGAGAGAGATAGAGTCTATTAGGCTAAACTCTACACTCACCTTATGGAGTTTCTGGTAATTCTTTTGAGGTCTTAGGAGGAGTGGGGGGTATGTGATATAGAAAGAGATTGTCTAGAGTTTGAATTTTAAGTGGAATAGTTTGTGACCCTCAAATCTTCAGGAATTGAATAATGCATTGTCTAAGGACTGGTTCTGCACCTCGGGTTTCCTATACCGTCAGGTCTTTCTGAATACTTTGTTGTATGTTGTTTTTAATTATTAGAAGTGGTTTTGAATAAAATTTACACATTTTCTCTGATTTCTTAGAGAAATGGACTTTGGTTCAACAATCTTGTTCAATTGTATATACTAGTTGCAAACCTGTTGGGCTTTAAGTGAAAATGATACCTATTGTTGTACTATCCTATGTGCTCACACAAGGAAAACGAAGAATTGCAATGGAGGCCCAAACTTTAGAAAGGTGGCAACATAAGATGTTTGTTCTACATGACCACCTTGAATGTATGAGATTCTTAGTGAGAAGATGCTCTAAGCTCAAAGAGAATTGAGCATGATATCAAGTCATCAATGCTAAGATGGCAGGAATATTCTGACTTTCTATGCAAAAAACTTATGTCGCAAAATGCTTTGATTGATTCTTTATACAGTATGTCGAGATAAAGAAAGATAGCTAAGGATGCATGAATCACTAGACCGAAAATATAAAATTGAGGATATGGGACGAGGAATTTTTGTTGTGAGTCGTTCCTGGGTCTAAGCCCGATGGAATTCTAAGATTGTAGTTAGTGAAGTCCGAGAACTCGTGAATCCCCATGAGATACATCTTTGAGAAATGATGTTATTGAGGAAACTTTTCAGTTGCAAGTGATATGGGGAAGTTGCATCACATGGAATGACTTCAGAATTTCCTCGGAAACATAAGAGAAGAGATGAGCATCGAAGATCGATTGATGACCGCGTGAAGAAGACAATGGGAGATCTGAAGAAAGACACCTTGATTTGGGTGAGGCGAAAACGCTTTATGGAACATGGTAGGGTTACAGACGAAAGAGAGAAAACACACTGACGAGGAAGAGCTGTATGTTGGGACCTAAAGAAAGAGGTCTCTAAGCAAAGTTCATGGGGAAATGCTTCAATTGTGAACAACGTCACAAATGCCCGATTGCGAGTTGCGAGGTGTTAAAGAGCTAATGGGGTTGGTAGCATTGCGGTCGAGCATTGAACTCACGGCGGTAATATGAGTGAGACTTGGTGGATCAATCCCGAGGAATGGTGGATTGGCATTGATTGCTACCCACCGTAGCATGCTTGAACAAAGATGTTCTCACCTTTGAACCAACGAAGACGAGAGGAAAGGTGTTCATGGGAACTTCTGCCACCTCTGAAATCAAAGAGCGAAGGTGAACGCGAAGATGACTTATGAAGGGTGACTCTAACCAATGTGTTGTATGTACTGAAGTCCTTAAGGCAATTAATGCAGTTCATTGTTGAAAAAACCATGGATTGAGTTGGTGTGTGACAGCCCCAAAACCCGAGTTCGTTGACCAACCGTCAACGAGAAACTCATGGGTAATCGGGTAACACGACTTTCTCTTACTATGTCCCATTTAATGGAACAGTAGAAGTTCAGCCAGGATTGGATGACCATTTTGGCTCCATTTATCCATATTTAATTTAAATATATCTGAATACATTAAAACAACCTATAGAGTTGATCCATGACTCCTTGTAATATTACATGTAAAAACTAGTTTATCCAAAAGTTTTACAAAAAGGTTATCAAAACCATATGTTGACTTTCTTCACAATTGTGGCCTCGAATGAGCGTTGTCCGCTGGTGTATCTTCTGCACCTAAAATATTGCACCACTTATGAAGATCAAGCCATGATAGAAAATTTCCCTCACAGAGCTACCTCCCCACCTAAATACACATACAATAAAGTCGTATTCCATTCATTCCACATTCAGTAAAACTTGTCTGTTTGTGGAATCCTTTGTAATCATATATGAAATGAGATGAACTCAATCATGTACCATGCCCAGAATCATATGAAGCTTCTAACAATCCCGAGTCCATTTTGACTCCTATCACACAATGTCGAAGTCCATGCATGATAAAATCTATAATTTCTGGATTACATCCAATAATCATTTTACAAAACAAATTCATTTGTTTTCAAACTAAAAGTTTTTGGATGTTATACCTCAATGATCATTTATCTTATAAAACTCATGTGTCTTTGTAGATAGCAATTTTTGGTGTCCCATGCGGGCTTCTGCAACAGACATACAGACTACCATTGGGGTTATGTCTATCCTGAATATTGGGTCTTTTCATAGAGGTATCTGTCTACTTGCTATTGCAGACACATATTTTTATTTCTATGTGATTGGCGGAGTGGGACTTTGTTGGACGTCGTCAACGATAAAGTCCATAATCCATTCTACCAAACAGGTATTGATTCATTTCAGCCACTCACACCATGTCATCACGATGTCCCCAAGCATAATGCGTGATCGCGCCACTACGTGTCTATGTCGCCCTACATATGTAATGAATTACCATTAGACCAAAATCAATTTTACAATTCATCATGTGTCATTAGTAAGAGCCAATTGCATATGTTTTCCAAAATTAAATTAGTATCGTGTGGATATGTTTGTGCACATGCATCAACTGTGTTGTCCACCTAACTACCTCGACATGATATTCAAATCAACAACAGCACCAACGATCCTCAGAGGCTAGTGTGATATGCTATATCCGTAAGCGACCACGAGAATGACCAATGGCAATCTTTACCATTATACACAGCATCAAATCTTTAATAGGACTGAAAATGGTGATTCAGAATTACCACAAACCACAAAGCTAGCCACCAAGCGGTTCAAAATAAACCATATGATCACAAATAAAATCACGAAAATGAGTCGTGATTGTATCCCCACACAGGCTATTAAACAACCTAAACTATAAGCAGTCTACGGAAAAGGACCTAACTGCAGTTATAGAGGTCAATTTAGGTGATTCAAAACCTAAAATCAGGTTCTTGATGCGGCTACAGTTTATATGAAAGAGCAGGTCAAATCTTTTTCCCCGATGAAGCGATTTAAAATCTAAGACACATACTGATAAACGACTATCAAATTTGTAGCGATCCCGAGAAATGGACCATGCTGATATAGAGTCCAATTGGGTGATTAGAAAGCCTGGCATCAAGTTCTGAGATGGGTACAACTTCCTAGGAAGGACATGAGTCCAAATACAATCCTTTTCCCCAACAAAATTCGGTCCCCAAAATCTGGAATGAGTGTGAGGTCCAAAGCAGAGCAACCACATAAAATTAGGTAAGAGAGCATCGCATAGGGTGGAAATACACACCAAAGGAGGAGGGATCTACCTGCGGAGCGTAGCCCTCACGGCCAGTAGATGGACTTTAATTCTTGGTCTAGGCTAGTTCGCCCAGTCGGAACCTTGAGGAGAGAGAATAAGGAGAGAAGAGAAAGAGGAGACAATGGTTTTTTTCCACTTCCTCTCAGTCTTTCTCTTTTCTTTTCTTCTCTTTGTTTCTCTCATGAGACAGAAGGAGTTCTCACTTTCATAACCTCAACACTCTCATCCCACCTCATTTCTATGGAGGCGACTTGTGGCTTTGCTTTCTTGCATGTGTCACCTGTCTAATGCTTGTGTGTCCTGTGGCTTTGATCATGCCTTGTGTCACCCACTCATTTGTGTTCCTTTTTGTACAAAAAAATGTGAAATCAGCCTGATCGAGGAATTAATGAAATTTCTAAGCAACTAGACTTCTGACGAAGACCTAATTGTGAGTTGGTTTCTATAGTCTTGAGTCCAAATTTACTAGGAGTTTTACATGTCGTTTGGAATTAATGAGTTTGGCCTTATCAAAAATGCTTGTAATCCATTAGGGAAAAGGAGTAGTGAACGTGGTATGTGGAAGTTGAATATAGCTATTATATTAAGTCTAACATGAATAAAACCCAAGTATTTCTACTTACATGCTTGAGTCGTCTAATCTATGGCGTAGTATATTTGGACTTGTTAATTGTAGTACATTAGTAATTAATTAACAAATCTATATGCAAATTTCTAGGGTGATCTGAGAAGCATAAGGTGTTACATGTGTTGAGAGGCAAAGCCAGACCGAGGTCATCTTTTAAGGTGTTAGAAAAGAATTTTCTTGAACCTCTTAACTTAATCCATAGCAGTGATATATGTGATTTGAAGTTTGTGTAAAGGCAGCAAGAAGATTGGTATCAATGTTTTATTACCTTTGTTAATGATAACGCAGCGAGAAATGCTAATACGTGTACTTGCTCGAGGAAAGATGAGGCGATAGAAATTTGTTCTCTGAAAAGAGCGAGGTTGAAGAATAAGGCTCGACAAAAGAGAAGAATTAAAGTGCTAAGAAGTGATCGAAGTGGTGAGTATGAATCTGGTGAGTATGAATCACCATTTTTTGATGTTTGTGCTCAACATGGTATCATACTGCGAAACCTGACACCTTATTCAGCAATCGATGGGTGGCGTGAAGAATCACTCTAAGTGATGAATGAATGTTGATAAGTTACACAGTGGAAACCACAGAGCATGTAGGAGAAGGCTATTTTGTCTGCTAATTGCAGCTTTGAATATGGTATCTAAAGAAGCGATTTAGATTCCATATGAGTTATGAGAGGATGAGCAACCATCCTATAAATACTTGCAGTGTAGAGGATGTTTGACAGTGGTGGTTATCCACCTAAAGGTGAAAATAGGACCTAAAACTGTGATTGCATTTGCATTAGTTATGCACATATGATTCTTACTTATCGATTTTCTTATCCATAGTCGAATATCTCGAATATTCATGATGAGTCTAAAACTCTGTCTGTTACCCAAACCCATTTTCAAGTATATTTCAGGCTTAAAAAGTCTTGTTAATGTTAGGTATAGTTTTCACTTATATTTATGTTTTGCCGAAATTTGAAGAAGAAAAGAAGCAACAAAAGCGGGGAAAAGAGGCAGAAAGGCAACAATGTCGCGACATCGTATGGAGAGTGTCATGTAGTTACTCCAATGTCACAACATCGTCGCGACATTGATTGAAATAGATAGATCAGAATTATGCGATAGTAACATCGCTAGAACTCGGAGCTCCAAATTCATTATCAGCGACATCGAGCAGAGAATCATTCCAATGTCGCGACATCAATTCAATGTCAAAGCGGTTAATTTTCAATTAAGAACTATAAATGTAATCATGCGATTGTTGGCCGAGGCATGTATAGATCAAATTTCTACCACTCTTTACGAACTATTACCTAATCCACGGTAAAGAAGGCACTAAAAACGTGTAGACCAAATAGAACTTGTATAATAAAATGGACCCACTTTCAATGAATTTATTGAAGATTTGGTTTGGTCCATAATGCTACAAAGTGTACAGTCATTGCAAGTAATAAAGAATGGACCTATAGAATGGGATATCATTCACGAAGATTGAAGAAAATTTAAGAAATTCAGTACCTAACTTTTCAGTTCCATATTTGAATTTCCCATTTTCATGAAAGTTTTAGGCCAATTGAACTAAAATTCTACTATTCATCTGCATTTATAATGAAGGCAATTTGTAATCCTAAACCTAAAGCCTGGGTGCGAACTAGATTATTCTTTGAGTAGACATTTAAGGATTTCTCTTAGTGAAATTATCAATTCTTACAACAAAATCTGAAATTCTATTCTATCTTGGAGTGGACTACCAGAGTGTCAAAGAGGCAAGATGGTATGGTTTGGTTCTCTTTATTAACCATACATTCCACTTGATTAGAGACTCATGTTCATTTCTAAAACTTGTGTTTTCTAATCAATTACTATAATCAAAATTTCTTTATAAGATATGGGTATTTTTCTTTCCAATGCTTGTACCATTTCTTATGACTCTGATTTCTTGCTTCCGAATGAAATTTGTGCCAGATTTTCTCTGAATGAATGATGCCTCGTCGCTTGAGATCTTCAAGAGTTCTCCTTTTCCTTGATTAGTCACAAGCCTAACACAGGATTATGATCATTCTCGAGACCAGGAGAGATCTCTGAATTGATTAAGTGATAGATTAGTCCAACTGGTTCCCAAACCATGAGAGATTTATCTAAGTAATCTTCGCAGCCTATTAGCTCATCAATATTAGTCTAGCATACTCCCGCAACTAATCCAAGCTCAGAATCTTTCATCCCTCTGTGTCTGTAAGACCTTACAGACACCTGAATTTAATGTTTCCATGAATAGTAAATTTCGTTTTCGATAAGTATGTATTTGACTGGAAACGATCAAATGAATAGTAATTTTATAAAAATGAGCCCTGAAGAATCAAAAATGTTTAGAATAATGTATTGAGTCTAAAGGAACTAAAACAGATTAAAATGAAATTATTTTAAGGGGTGAGAATGTAAAAACCCAGAAAACGCATTTTTCAGAAATGGCAAAACTAAGTAATTTTCCACTGAAAAAAATTTGTAATTTTTCTAGATCTCGATGATAAAAACCACTCACTCAGAATTCATCTCAAGAAAATCTATCTACCTAGTCAAATCTCCCTCATCAATTTCGAGACAATAATTTCACGTTTTCAGGTATCGGTGCTCTAAAAGCCACGGTATGACTATGTGATGCATGGCCCGTATGAGGAAGACACATGGAAAGTGGAGAGAGAGAGAGAGAGAGGAGAGAGGATAAGAGGAGACAAGATATTTTGCCAAAATATTCATAGAAAAAAAGAAAAAGAATATTGGAAAGCAGAGAGGAAGTTTCTCTCACTACAAGTCAAACTCCAGCTCTGGGTCTGGAAGACCACCCGGAGGAGTGGAGGAGAGAAAACAAAAAGAAAAAGGACAAAGAAAAGGAAAAGTAAAAAAAAAAAAAATGAAAGAGAAGAGAGAAACTAAGAGTAAGCGTGAGAGAGAGAGAGAACAGAGGAAGTAAGCTTCTCTCTTCCATTCACGAGTTTTTTTCTACTGAACTCAAAGAGCTCCGAGCTGAAGTTGCTCTGTTTACTCTAGAGCTACGCTGCGCACCTGGAATCACAAGATTTCGCCAGCTATGTCTCTGGCTCTTTTTCCCGAAACCGAGAAAAGGCGGTGTCCCAGAAAATCACACTATTTGAGGTAGGGTTTTCTCCAACTCGAGTTAATTTCTATCTAAGGGCATGTGTGTGTGTGTCCAAGGGAGGTGTTGTTTCGTTTTCTCGAATCTCATGAATGTAAGCTGGGTCTCTAACTTGACTATTAATTATTCGACCGAGTGATCTCAAGTTGTTGGGCAAACTAGACTGATAGAGAACACATTCGTGACAAACAGGTGGCATCCACTCACGCCTTGAACCTAGAAATTCATTCAAAGTGCACCAGCACACTAATTCTTGGGTGGGACACAATGTCACTTTATCATAATTCTCCGTTAACTCATCACCTGCACTCTTCGTCTAAACTGGTTTGGGTGTTTTTGACCTGGTGGAAAGCCTATTGGAGTCAAGATTCCATTCATATGCTCGTAGAGGATGCGGATGATCATAACATGGCTGAAAATTTATGTTTCGTACTCAAGTGTGTAGGTTGCTTTATGTCGATGAATAGCTAAGTTTTGACATGATCTATTTCATGGTATGTCATGGCTATTGTATTGGGTAGTAATTTCATGAGTTAAATAAGAAAAGCATAAAAAAGCAGGTAGAGTTCAATTGATTTTAATCAATTGAAGATTAAATGCTATGTCATGAATATATTATAGTTAATGTGGTTTAATTGAGCATGATTAAGGTATGGATGAAACATGATTTTATGGATAATGTGACTTGTAGGAGGAAGGACAAGGATGCAAGGAGGTAAGCTTTTAAAGGAGGAAAAAGGGCTATAATAACTAAGGTGAGAGAAAATGTAAATGTTTATGAATATATATATATATATTAATGTTTACCAATGTATATGTTTTCATATCTATTTTGATCATGCATTCAACTCACAACAAGACAACACAACCACAATTGTAATCAAGCTGGTTTCAACTAAACATGCCATTAGTTAAACAATTAAATCCGTGTAGCCGGATTTCTTTCTTTATTCAATTAAGTAACGGCAATCATGAAGCATAGAAAATTAATCAAAACACACCAATCACTCAATATAAAGAACACAAAATTTTGGTAAATAATTTATTTATTTTATTTATTATTTTGATGACTAGGATATCAACACAAAGAGGATGAGACAAAAAGCAGTAGGTATCGTCTCTTACTTTTATTCATTGCAAATTTCTCTCTCCGGGTCGTTTCCATCCTTAGATATTCCTCCACCTCCTCTACTGGGGTGAGTTCCTTCTTCTCTGATGTTCTAGGAGTTTCATCTTTTTGTGTTTTTGTACAAGGTGCGTAATTATCTGGTCTAACCTAATCAAGCTAGTATGTATGTGGGTCCTGCTTACACCCCGTAGGGACTATAGTGTAGGTCAATTGAGATTCTGGATTGTATGTGGGTATCTTCTTCTTGCTAGACACTGTCTTCATCACCTACCAGATCTTGGCATCAAGCCTCCATAAGTTCTCGCGTGGGTCTCAGCCAGAGATTCTAGAGGTCCCTATTGCTTTATTCTCTCACGCCTAATCAAACAAAAAACTATGTTTATAAAGGTCCCAGATCTGTCGTAATTGTTATCTCTTGAGCCTATGCTTGCCTTCAAGGCATTGTCTCTATTTCTCAAGACTGTTCTCCACTATGTGTCCCTTTTCTTTATGTCTACTTTCCACTCTTCATCCATTTTCTTCAGTGCATCCTCTAAATTTTGGTCCATTCTTTTGAGCTCTACATCAAAATACTCATCCTTGAGATGAAGCTGTGTCTTTAACTGATTATCCCTTTCCTTCATTTCACGCATGTATTATCAACAATTTATCACCTGACATTGCAATTTTGCCCGAACTTTCAAATTTCTGTCTCACGAGCTCACCCCAGCTCGGGATGTCCATAATTGGCATTGACTTCTCTAAGCTTCTAGTTGCATTGGAGTTTGGCTTTCCTACTGTTATGGCTTAGTGCACCCTTCATTCCTCTTTTCTTTTTCCGTTTCTTCTTCCTTGCCCCTCCCTTTCTTTCGCTCCCTAGTTATACTGTTAAGGCCGAGGTGCCCCAGTAGGCTCTCGGTCCCCATTCTTCCTCAACCCCTTAGATGCAAAGTCTAGTTTATCAGGGGCTAGGTGTGAATCATCCCCCCGCATTTGCTTCGCAGTGTTCTCAAGATAGACTTTTTCAATAATTTTCCACATTTATTCAGAATCCTTTAGTATCAGCATGTAGAGGAGGATTGCTTCCTCTCTTTCTCACTATGCTTAGATGCTGCATGGCATAAAGGACAGAATCGATAAAATAGAAACCATACCGTGGCTTTCCACAGGTCTCCTATGGCAATGGATTTAAAAGGGCTATTCCTTTCCATCTCCTTTCCAATTACAAGTAGTCTACTACTCGTGCCCGTTCCTTTGTTGTTTCTCAACTCGAACCATCCTTTCGTGATCCCTATTTGAACAATTTGTTTATCTCTTCTACCGAACTCTACCCAATGTCCTCTAACATGTACTCATTTTTCCTTCTTTTCACCATATTCACAAAGAATTCTCTCACCAAAGATGCATAACTGTGTTCTTTCAGGTTCACCTAAGGATCGGCCATCCTCTCTTTTCCAACATTTCAGCAAAAGGAGATATAACTTTTTTGAATCCCCTTTCAGCAATGAAGCCTCTGTCCTTCAAGCTTCTTTCCATTAGAGCTGCCAGCCTTTCGAAATAAAGTTCCTCGCCTCTTTCTTTTCTTTCATCCTGCTATGTTCGCTTCAACAACTCCCTTTTTATTTTCTCTTAACTTTCGCTACCGCTGCTTCTTTCACCCCATCTTCCCTATCCTCAACTTGCACAACTACTGCTTGAGAATCTTGTTCTGTTTGATTTTCCAACTCAGTATACTCTTCCATGATTTCGTTGAGGTTTGGAATCAGGGTTGTGGGACCAGACATGGTATGGTCAGGACACTAGGGTTTTAGGGAATGAGATGGTAGAGATTTGAGTAAAGAAGCTGAGAAGGTTGAGAATTTATGAGAAAGATGGCTCTTCAATTTTTAAAAAAATTTCTATTTATAAGCCCACTGGTTTATTTTTCCCTACAATTAAATGTCGACAACATCGCTTCTGTGGTTTGTTTTATCATTAATGCTCGGCTGACATACAAAATAATACGCGACACAATGTTAAAACATTTTAGAGACAGAGCAATTCAATTATGTCGCAACACAAAAAGCAAAAGATTTTTAAAAGTTTCTTTAATCTAAGTAGCGACATTGGAGAATTCTGTGTCATGACATAAACTTCTTTCAATTTGCTTCCTAATTCACTCAAGTGCTGCGATTACGTAAAAGAAAGCTGCGACATTAATCGACGTTCTAAAATTTAATCTTTCTCTATTTTCTCTCATAAAATATTCAAAGCAACCTACATCCACTCATACTCATTTGAACATAAGTATGAAAACTTATTTAAACAATCAAAATCTTCAATTCAAGTATGAACACTCATCTCATTTCTTAGTTCAATATGTCTTACCCAGATATTCAGAATATATTTTTATTCAAACATGCTAACATTCCCTCAAACTTTAGATATGAATTATCATTAAATACAAGTTTAGGGAATTAGAATTACTCCCCCTTGGGGTCATTTTCTGTATATTTTCTTTATGAAACAGTGTGCTTCTTAATAAGGATCTTCTTGAATTTTTGCTTCATTGTCCTGAAAATCAACAACAACTAAAATAAAACTACTAACAGATTAAACTAAACATCAAATACACAAAATTCTATTGAATTAATCAAACTATTTAAACTTAAAAAATAAAATATGCTTGCCATTTCCCAAGAAGTCGCTTCATTTTGTCATTAGGCTAGACATTTGTCAGAATTGTCTTCCTTTCAACATCTCTTTTGTTTGCTCCTCTAAATTACTCGCTATACAAATTTTCGATTCTTTCAGGTCACTTGGAAATGAATCCTTAGGCTCTTTCAGAGACAAGCTGAAAGTCAGCTTGCCTTATTCAGATTCTAGATTCTCTAAAGAGTAAGTATCAGGTTCGTTTGAAAACACGCTGTGTTTGCTTAGAAATTTTCAAGGTCAAAAAATTTCTTTTCATGCAAATTCAAAATCCTTTTGTTTTCTGACATGAAATGAAGCATCTGATCTTCAAAGGATTGAGTCCTTTTCTGACCTTGATAATCTCCTCTATTGTCCCTATGTTGCTGTTGTTCTTGGAACTGGTCGAAAGTATAAGCTTGTCAGGGGTAATTCTATCAAGGTCCAGTGGCCTTGCCGTGTTCTCCACCATATGAAAAGTTTTCATGGTTCCTCGCTGCTGGTATAAAGGTGTCATGTTGGGCAGCTTGAAGTGATAACTTCTTTGCTCATTCATATACTTGGTAGGGCTCTTCATCAACTAGTCCTTTTCAACACTTCTTCTACTTCTTTCTACGCTCCCACTTTTATGTGCAAGGTGCATTCCTTCTTTCATTGCTTCCCGCTTGTTCATAATCGCATCCAAATTTTTCGTCATGGTCGCCATTCTATCAAGTTCAATAAGACCTCTTCCCTTCAACCTGCTGGCCGCTCCTTAAGCTTCTTTTAGACGAGCCTTGCAGCTGCATTTCGCAAGGTCTTCAATCAACCGTCTTGCCCCTCCGCACTTCTCTTTTTAAAGCTCCACAAAGAAAGATGCATCAATTATACCTCGAGTATAATCTATAGCATGATAGCAAATGTCCATCCGAGTGGACAAATCTATTCCATGCATAAAAAGTATCTGACAATCTCTCGAATCTTTCTCATGTATCAGAGACTCTCCTCTTCCCTTGCTTCAAGACAATTACTTCCTCTTCTCTCAAGAAGGAGATCGAGAAAAATTCATATAAAGGCCTCCACCACTCCTTCCCTAAATGTTCAATGAACCCATCGCAATGAATCAAACCATGTCGCTACTATATCTCCCAATGAAAAGGGAAGAGTCAAGTAAATCTTGATTACATCCGGTCTCACCCTATTTGTTAGCTTGATCAGAGCCAAGCATCCTCATGAAGCTCCCCATATGCTCATTAGGATCTTCAGAGGGGTGACCTGTGAACTAGTGCTGCTGAACCATATTAATCAATGTTAGCTTTAGCTCAAATTTGTTGGCTTTTAATGTGGGAGGTCAGCTCACAAGAGAAAGTACTCCTTTAAATACGTGCCTCCAAAATTCCTCTATGAAGGTTGCTCCTTTAAGGTCTCTCTCGCTTCTTCTTCTTCCGGAATAGTCTCAACCTTCTCGATTTGCCATACTTTTATATATTCAAAGATCGTAGCTTTCTCGATTTTTCAAGGTTCTGACTTCAAGATTCAGAGGCAAATAGACCGCTTCTTATTTTCTATGCATTAAAATCTCCTGAAAGTAGAAACACATCGAGATAAATGGAGTCAATGATATAAAAAATGATATATCTATTTAGGTTTGGAAAATATTATGAGCTATTCAACACATTGTTAAAACCGTTTTGCTAATTTTCAAAATTCTTGTAAAACAAGAAAAATGTCAAATTACAAGATTTCTCTCTTTCAATGTATTGATTTTTAAATTCCTTAATCCCGGCACCACACCATAAACTCGTTTGATCAAACATGTATATCAAATTTCTACCACTTTACCAGTTATCTACCTAATCCCCAAGAAGGCACACAAAACTCAGGTAGACCAAATAGAATCTCAGATGCTCAATAAAATCGATTTGTCAATGAATTTATCAAGATTTAGTTTGCTATAATGCTGCAAGTGCACAGGTCGCATAAGTAATAAAAAGTGGACCTATAAGTCCCATATCATTCCTTATCAAAGAGATTGAAGAGAATTTTAAATTCACTACCCTAACCGTCAAGTTCCACACTATTCAACTTCCATTTCATAGAAGTTTTGTGAATTAACTAAGTACCCTACTATTTAAATGTCTACATTTATAATGAAGGCAAATTTTATAATCCTAAACCTAAACTGGACTGAACCATATTATTGCTGGAAGTAGACACTGGGATTTCACTATCAAGGAAATTATCAATCCCGCAATGTAATTCCAATTATATCTCTATCATGAATCGACTCTCAAATTGTCAAAGAGGCAAGGTAGTATAGCTCGATTTCTCCTTAACTGTTATATTTCATCGATTAGGAGACTCATGTTCATTTCAAACATGTTTCTAATCAATTACTTGTAATCAAAATTTCTTTATAAGATTTGGGTCGCTTTTCCGTAATACTTCATACCCATTTCACGATCGCATATTTCTTTCTTCCTGCCATGTGCTATCGCTAAATTTCTACAAGATGAATGATGCCTCATCCTTGAGATCTTAAAGAGTTCTCCCTTTCCTTGATTAGATATGAGCTAACACAAGATCAAGATCATTCCTTCAAGACCAAGGAGAGATCTCTAATTGTTTAAATTGATAGATCACTTAATCCGCTCTCAAACCATGAGTAATCAAGATTACCTTAAGTAATCTTCGTGAGCTCATTAGTCTATCAATATTAGTCTAGCATACCCCAAGCAACTAATCCAAGCTCGCGAATCTCCATCTCGTGTCACCTTAAGGCCTCCGAAATCGTGAATCCGTATAATAGTCCTTTATGGGCATAAGTTAATAATATCGGGAACAATCACCACGAACATCACCATTCGGGCACCAAGACTCTCAACCCAGAATTTCTTTCTAATTGCGTGCGTAGAGCGACCACACCACATCGATCTTCCGTTTAAGTCGCGTTTCTCAACACCAATCAGCTGAACACTGGAATAATGATCGTGTAAAATTTCAACGTAATCGTAATCAACTAAAAGAAATGAAATTCGCGCTATCTGTGATTTCATTGCGATTCAAATGCACCTGGAATCGATCTTCGATAATTTAATCTCAACTTCTAAACTTAACACCCACTGCTTCTGTGTTTAGTAAACAAATTGTAATTCTACGCTAAATATAATCTACGAAGAAAATAAAAGAAAAAAAATATAATACAAAAGAGTCCTCAGCTCCCCAAATATTTTGGTTTTTCCGCCAACTGACTACCTCACTTTCCTCAAATTGTTTCTATTTATAGAGCACCAGAAGTTGGGGCCTTAAATTCAAGGCTGCATTGTGGATCCCCAAAAATTTCACCCGTGCTGCATTCTCCGTCGCGACCGAAAGTGTTGTCATGACAGAGTTTCACTCTTATCGCAGGTCCTCACTGCAAAGATGCACACAGTCCGCACTCGCCCCCGTGCAACCTTCTTAGATCCAATCGCGACAAAGTTTCCTCGTCGCAATGTGCATTCTTCTTCGAAGATATTCACCCCGCGCACGCATCTCTTGGCTCTTTTAACAACTGGCCTTACAAGCGTCGCTTTCTTTATCCATTCTATGTCGCGACAATCTTATGTGTGATTAATTGGAGTAGTAAAACGCGATATTAACAATTGAGCCGCGGATAGTGCTTTCGCGTGTACCTTCCAACCGGGTGTCGCGATTCCGCCTTTTATATCGCGATATCATTTCTGTTAGTTCTTGTTGCAACAATGTTTCAGATATCAAGATTTCGTTTGATCAAAGTCCGTCATACGTAGCCCGTCCCACTTAACCTTATTTCTGCGCTTCATTTTGATCTCGCACATAAATGCATGTCGATGTTTTCTATCACGACCAAGTTTTTATGTCGCGACAAGATTTTGTATTCGCCATCTTGTCGCGGACCCGCTTATTATGTCATGACAAGACCTCCTCCTTGCGGCCGAATCTTTAATGCAACATAGAAATGTCTCGCCGCAACCTTGTTTATCAATGTTCAAATTCTATCTTCAGGTGGCGACATTAAGATCATAATCGCGCATACGTGGCATCTCTTCGTGTTGAAGTATGTCGCAACATTGGATTCTCTTTATCGCGACTCGTGTCGGTTCATTAAGCAAGCATCACATGTCGCGACCTTGTTTATCTGTCGTAACCAGTGTCTCTTCTTCCTTCAGCGTCGCGACATACATCACCTTGTCATGGCTGTGCACTTCTCGCTTTTCATTGCTTCATTTGTCGACAGAGCTTCTTGTCCGACAATTTCCTCCCTTGTGCTGACAACCCACGAAAAACCTCGTCAGAACATGAGCTTTCTGGTCTCGTATGAATTGTTGACTCTTCCCATTTTGTCGTGGATACATCACTTTGTCACGATGCTGCTTCATCTCACAATATTCGTATTTGCGGTTGCGAATGTAAGAAAATATTATCATGACATACCTTGTTATTTGCTTGGACATTTGTCATGAAAAAACAAGCTTTGTCTCGACATAGACTACTGCAATTGCTCTTTTTCTCTTCTTTCTTGCTGGAATTTTCTCATTTTTGAATTAAAACCTACAAAACACAAAGTTGGTGAATATTCCATAATTTGGCATTAAAACATATCTGAATGTACTAAAAATAAGCTTAGAAATATTTGTAAGGGATGAGCAGACTACTGGCGAGCTGGACTCCAGAGCATATCATCTTAGGGTTAACATGCACATCGGGAAGACGAGTCCACTGGGCACTGCTCGGTAAGATGAGTTCACTAATGTCGCAACATTGCCACGACATTAGCCAAGGCATTAGCAAAGGCTTGAACACTGGAGAACTAAACTTGCAATGTCACGACATCGGATCCATGATGTTGCGACATTAGATCAAAGCAGCCAAGGTGGTGAGACCAACTCAATGTTGCGACATCACCGTAGCAATGTCATGACATTAGCCACGACATTGATAGAGGGCCTTAAAACATCAAGTGTTCAATGTCGCGACATCAACTAAAATGCTCAGAAGGGAAGATGCAATGTCGCGAAAATTCACAAGAACACGATAATGGAATCAAGGAATGTATCATTATTTGAAGATGTATTTCCATTTAAATCCAGAGAAGAGCCAAGCTCGTTGAAACGAGTACTTGAGACTATTAATGAAAATAGTAAGGATCAAGATATAAACAGTGAGGTAGAACCTAGACTCAGTAAAAGAGCAAGGATAGAAAATCTTTTGGTCTGGATTTTTTGACATATGTGCTCGAAGGGGAACCTTAGACTTTCAAAGAAGTAGTGAACTCTACAGAGAGTATCATGTGGAAAGAGGCCATTCAAAGTGAAATTGATTCCATACTACAAAACCATACATGGGAACTAGTGGATTCTCCACCAAAGCTGTAAACCTCTCTAAGTTCTAAGTGGTTTTTAAAAGAAAAGGAAAGGTATGATCAATAGAAAATACAAGGTGAAGACTTGTGATCAAAGGCCATAGCAAACTATACCAGATCATTTGATACATATTCTCCTATGACGAGAATAAACTCCATAAGGATGGTGCTTGCAATTGATGCACTAAGAAATCTTGAAACACATCAAATGGATGTAAAATAGCATTTCTAAATGGCGAATTAGATGAAGAAATCTACATTGAGCAACCGAGGGTTTTTCGCCTCCAGACAAGAAAAGAGTCTCAGAGATTAGTGAAATCCTTGTATGGATTAAAACAAGCACCGAAACAACGACATGATAAATTTGACAACGTTATGATGCCACATGGATTCAAAATCAATGAGTGTGACAAGTGTGTAGGTTAAAGATGTGGAACATGGATATGTCATCAGATGCTCAGACGCATTTAAGATGCTTATTACACTCAGAGTGATGCCATGATGATTACATCTACTAAGAACATGTTAAATTCAAGGTTTGACATGAAAGACTTAAGACTTGTTGATGTTATATTGGGGATAAAAATCAAAAGAATATTAGATGGACTAATTCTAAGTCAGTCACACTATATTGACACTATTCTTGGAAAGATTGACAAAGACACTCTAAGTATAGCAAAACATTTGTAGATGTAACTTCACATTTCCAAGAATAAAGTGTAGAGTATTTCTCAAGTGTAGAATATTTCTAGTGGTAATAGGCAAATGAATGTACTAACCAGAAAGTTATAAGACCACACAGCCTATGTAGTTGATAAACTGTAGATACTACACCCGGAGCTAAGCATTGGCAAGGAATTATGAGTATTAAAATACTCAACACTATCGACTATGGGATGCACTATACAAGATATCCCTTACAGACTTGAAGGATGGTGATTCTAATTGATATCTAATGTTAAAGACTCAAAATCAAAGTGGTTATGTCTTTACATCGAGTACATGGTCATGGAAATCCTCAAAACAAACGGTTATTGCTAGATCCACAATGGAATCTTAGTTTATAGAACTAGACATATGTGGGGAAGAGGCCGAATGGTTATGCCACTTCTTAGAGGATATACAAAGATGGCTACACCAGGCTCCAATATGCATACATCATGGATAGTCAATCACACAGAGCACAAAGTAGAATGTACAATGGTAAGTCTAGACATATTCGTTGTAGACACAATACCATTAGACAACTACTCTCAATTGGAGTTTTCTTTGAAAATTATGTAAAATCTAAGGATAACATTGTGGATCCGCTAACTAAAGGGTTAAATACAGAGTTGAAGTGAAACACCATGACCAGATTAAAGCTCATAAAAAATAAGTCAATTCAATGAACACCTAACCTAGTTGACTGGATATCCCAAGATCTAGGTTCAAAAGGGACAACTAAACATTAAAGGCTTGGTCTTATCACTATGAGGAACTTCCCTGTACATTCCTATGATGAAACAATGATGCTAGTAAAAGAAACGTTAAGTTTTGCTTTTAATGATCTCTGTACGATGGAAAGTAAAATAAGAATAATATGAGCTGCTTCCTAATTGGAGATCACCTAGTGAGTGAAGTGATCGTCAAAGGGGAATTGAATATGTCAAGATTCCTATTAAACTCAGAGAGTCTCGCCAGCCCATGGTAAAAAAGGACATAAAAGTGAGAACTGAAATGTGTTAGGAAGATTCCTGTGTAAGATATGTCATCATCTATATAAATGACAGAATAATTCAAGGACATCATATCCACTGTTTAGTTAGTAGAGTAAACATATTTTTGCAAGGGAAGGTTCAAAGGGTGACACTCACCTCCTATGCAAAGCTCTAAACCGGTTGTATCTATCACCTAGTTTTTTAGAGCTTTACTGTTTTTTCTTATCGCCAGTTTATTCCAAAGGAATGAATGATTCGCCTAGGAATGAAGGTCAGTCTATTCTAAGAATGAATTATTCATTCATAATGAATTACATTCATTTGAGGAATGAATGTTTTTTCATTCCAACTCCTATATAAAGTGAGCTTCTCTTGCTCAAAGTGGTATCCATTTTCTTTTCCAAGTTTTGTTTGTCAGGAAGCTTAGATCAAGTTTTGTGTCTAAGCGTTATTAGTATGGTGACAGGTTCGAACATATTTTCAGTTCATCGAAGTAACATCAAGGTGTTATGATGCTGCTTGTATGCCGTTTTATTCTGGGAGACAAACACCGATCTTATAGTCTCTGAGCACCAGAGGAGACGGTGAATTTGTTTTAAGGAGATCGTGACTCCTCACGAGCCTCGACATCCTCAATCTCTCATTTTCTTTCTTTGTAATTTTTCCTTTCCCTTATCATTTTGTTTTCGTGTATTTGCGAACAAAGTTTTGTAACAGATATTACATCCACAGATTCGTCAAAATGGAAGATTCCATAATTGAATTCCAAGAGTTCGGTCTCAACATTCTCTCAAATATTTCTTTCCACTACACATATTGACTCTTCAATTTGAAGTATACGATCCGTGGCTTCAAAAAAAATGAAGCACTCCCCACACTGCCATTTTACGTTGGAGCTTGGTCCCCACGCTACACTCTAACAAACTAACTGAAACAAGTTACGCTCCAACTTATATTAACACAAACCAAGTATTATGAATTTAATATGTGATAGCAATATCATGAAAATCAACCTAAATTAATAATATCCTCCAATATCTTATTTTATTATCCCATTAACGAAAACTTTAAATTCAATAATAATATGTTCTTAATGGTAAAACTAGCCATTATTAGATCAATAATCTATAAAACTTTCGATTAATTGTTTGATATTATTGATAGAAAAGCTATTTTAATTTGCCTTTTTATATTAGCGCAGTCATTTAAAAACAATGAAATGTCATGTTTGAATATGTTTTATTTCATAGTTGCTCATGAGGGCTACCATGGAAATAACATCAAACAATTACCATGCCTTTTGTTTTGCAATAGTATCATAAAACTAAAGTCATTTATAAAGAAAAGGAACTTAAAAGAGATTGTATCATGTACCAAAAAACCTTTAGAAAAAATTGAAGATTATTTCCTTTTAAGATCTAAACAGTATGTTTAATTTTTTTTTGGAGGACTTTCTTTAATTGAAAATTTTATTATTATTGCTAAAATTATCACTTATTTTTTTTGTTTTTTTTAAAAGAAAACAAAATAAGTAAGAAAATATTAATACTACTTTTATTAAAAGGAAATTATTTGATCTCAACTTTATTAGTTAATATTAAGCTCATTTCTCAAATCTAATATGTGTTTTATACAATGTCTTAAATTTGACCGCCAATGACTTAAAAGCATCATTCATTGGTTGACTTGATCAAATCGTAATTGAATTGGTGATATCATAAATATATAATTTATATTTTACTAAAATTAAAAATAACTTTAAAATTTTTGAAATATGTTAAAATTAATACACTTAAAAAATTATTTATTGATTTTTTATACAATTACATTAACATTTTACGCCAAATAAAATATATATAATATTTTAAACTTTATATATATATATATATATATATATATATATATATATATATATATATATATATAACTTTTATCAATTTTAATAATAAATTATTTATGATGTGGTGTACTCGTTGCAACCTCCAAGTCCAAGACCCAACATCGAAATTTGGAGAGAGCCCGTCCCCGAGTGCACTCGGCTTGTAGTAGGGGTGGGCATGGTTCGGTTAATCGAACCGTGGCGCAAAATAAAATCAAATCGTCGGTTTTTGGTTTGTTATTTATATAATAAAAAACCTAACCATTAATATGGTTAACCAAATTTTTGGTTAACCATTTGTTCGGTTAACTATTTATCGATTTTTCGGTTAACCATAATTAAAAAATAAATTTACAATTCATAATCATATTAAAGTTTAAATTATAATAATTATTATAGACAGTAATAAAAAAAAAATGCAAAGAAAAAAATGAATACAATCTATTCATTTGCAATCCCTTGACACTTGTGGATTTATAATACATTCACACAAATAATATATGAAATGCATGAGATTAGATAATTTAATCATGATGTTTTTAATCAATCACGTGTTTTAACAACTTCAATAGGAAAAAAAAAACAAATTCAAAGAAATCACAGCCTATATGTTTTAGTTTGGAGGAAAATGGTAAAAGTTTGTTTTTGAATAAAAGGATGTGCCAGAAATTCACAACGCACAAGTAGGAAAACCTATTTTATATATATCTTTTTATTTATCAAGTTGGTTATCCTAAACCACGCTTTTGTATTTTGTTAACTCAAACCTAAATCGAAAACCACAGACAGGTGACGCCTAACTCCCCGGGTCCTGGGCTCGACCACCACTAACTCAAGTGAAAATACCTCGCGGTTCATATCATGAGACCCATATATGAGTAAAATGACCACATTGACCCATACATCCATACTACAAAATGTATATTTTATACAAAAAGGAGTTAATTTACACTATCCAAAACTCGGGTCTTTTTACCTGCATTTTTACAAAATACATAATAAGGCCATATATGGTCATTTCTTCGTCTCTAAGAACCCTCACGTCCCTCATCTCAAGTGAACTTCTTGTGACTGAAATAATTTTCCTCGATGTAAGGAGCACGCCCAAGAGGAACTATCCTGACATGGGTTACTACCCACCTAAGTGCACATGTAATGGGAACCAAACACATTCAAGCAAATTCATGATCCTACTTGAATATCTACATGATATGAATGAGAACGTGACTCACCCTTTCCTACTTATCGAGCCCTCACTGACTCCCTCACGCATGCCTAAGCCGAATGTGAGAAAACATCGTTTTCAAAACAAAAGGTTTTTGTTCTTGAAAACATCAAACCGAGTTTCGGTAAAATCTATTAGACAACCCTCCGAGGAATCACGTAATTCCTCCTAACAAGAACTGGGTCTGCCTCCGAGATGAACTGCTGGACAACTCTCCAAGGCAATTCTTCGAAAAATCTTCCTTGAAATTCCTTCCACAACCATTTTTCCTTTTTATTTTCTTTCATGCCATGCACTCACACCTATTGTTCTAGTGCTGTCTTGGCATACGTAAATGCATTATGCCATTTTCATACAACACATGTCATTACATCAATCATGCATATATCGACAAAATTCATATACCAACCATAATGCTATTTTATTCATGTTAATAACATCAAAATTAGCTCACATGGGCTAATAAACAATTCAATTTCCAATGGTTCACACACAATTATATTTCATATAATTCAACCATCATGTTAACACATTAAATTACATGCATTAACAATTTTACTTTCCACACAATTCAAGCCATTCATTTTAAGCATTTTCACATGGACGTTGTCCAACATAACCAGACTGCTTAACAGCCCTGTAACAAGGCGCGTGGGTTGTCCATGGACAACCCTCATCAACCCCGCCCACTTCTGAACCGAACCATGGCCATTTCACTTCACAAACTCAAAACCACAATTTAATACACAAACACACATACGTGATCAATAATAAATTCAAAACTATTCCGACTACCTAAAATGTTCTAAATTTCAAAGATTTAGTCCCAATTTTCGATCATCAAACGCCTCACACCCATACCATCCAAATCATTAATGCATTTTAAACAAGGATTAAATCATGAGAAACCCCTACCTTCCTGAGCTCATTTAAACTTCCCAAACGGCGTCTACTTAAAGAAATTCTTCTTACCGTGGGAGCAACTTTACTTATCGGGCTTTAATAAACCGACTCATTCGACGTTTTGAACCCTTAAGTCGTGACACTCTCTAAAATCAGATTTTTTCTTCCTTTTCCTTTCCTCCAACCAAATGTAGACCGTCATGGGAGAGTACTCCTCTTGCCACATGTCACCATAATCGCTGATAGGATTAATTTTATCCTTCGCCCACCCACTTTGATTTTCATCAAACGGCATCATACTAATGCTCACCAATACTTCACACTGAGCTCACGCCACTACTGCACTAACACGCTAAGACACCGAAATACCCAAATGCAAGCAAGTTATCCCGGTGATTACGCTTCATTGTCTCGAAAAACATGCAAATTTCGACTGTCTCGTAATCTGACACAGAATGGGATTTCATGTGGGCACGATTCCAACGGCCAGTTCGTCATTATCCGAGATCTGAAAATTTCTGATTTTGACCAAATTATCATTTTACCATTTTAAAATTAGCTTTCTCTGCCATGAAGATTTGCAAATAAAACCAAAACGAACACTGTTCGATTAACCTCGTTTTTCTGTCGGCTTAGGTTTTTTTTGCCCACCCTTAGCTTCGTCAGATGTGTGTGTGAGTTGTAAGGTTGCCCCATTTTGCAAACAAATTTGAATCGCTTTGATCTGAAAGGTAAACTTTCTCCGTTGGTCTGTAGCTTTCTCACGCTTAATCGATGGTTCATCCGATTCATTGTTTCCATTCACTTGAAAGTAGTTCGTAATCGGAATCAAATTGAAAAAGGGACTAATCGACGACTGAACTAGTTCCATTTTTAAAACATTGATTTTGTAAATTTAAATTAAATATAAATATGTTCATGCCGGATTGTGTGTTTTTATATTATATGAATTTAATTTAAATTGATCTATTTAATGATTTATATGTATTAACTTATTTATAACATTAAATCATCTTACTGATATTTAATAAAACAACGATGTTTTAACACACAAACGCAAGCTCCCAACACAAATTATGAAGGTGCCTTTATGCCTTAATCAATTTCATATTTATAGGTCAATATAATAAAGTTGAATGCCAAATGCATGTAGTATAAGATAAAAATTTTATTTTACACACCTAAACAAGTGGTGTGGAATAAAAGCAAGTGGAGGACATACATCTCTTAAATGTTTTTGGATTTCTTTCAAGTATTATACTTCAAACAAATTCTTAAGGGTGACTTGTTGTATTTAGAGTAGTTAATCTTGGAAAAGATTAATGAAAGTGAAAAACTATATAAGTTAAGAAAGTTTAAGAATTGGGATTTTTATTTAAAGTTGTCTAAACTCAAAATGAATTTAGCTAAGGTAGTTTGTGATTTTTTCCATGGATGTAGACATTCTATATATATATATATATATATATATATATATATATATATATATATATATATATATATATATATATATATATATATATTTTGTAAAGATCTGATTTGAGCCTCTAAAATGATTGTGGTATGTTTTATTTGAGGGGTTTTAATTTTGTAATTGTTAGCGAAGGGTATTTGTGGGCAAAGTTTTCATTTTAACAACCTTGATTAAGTTCTCTAATATTTCAAGATCAAGATGAATGATAAGTATCAAATTTGAAATCCAAATCATTCCTCAAAAAGCTTATGTAAGATGAATGAATTGTTGCACATAATTAGATATTCATTTTCAAATCATACGTTTTTTGCACTCATTTTGTAATAAAAATAAAATTTATTTTAAAATCAAATATTCTCACTTAAACTTTAGGCTATTTTGGCTAAGTTAGACCCAATATTGAAGCTAAGGACCTCATTTATGTTAAAAGTGAAATGAAGTAACAATTGAAGTTCTTGAGAGCTTGAGGGTCAAGTAGATAAGATGTCACAATTGATTCAAGCAATTTTGATTATCGATTGAGCTTAATTCAAGACTAGTTGAGGTGGTATTTTCTTCTTTAGAAATATTTTGTTCATTAGTTGAGGCAAATGATTGAATAGACGAGGATCAGATGAGGCATGGTTGAGGCCCCAACAATCACCTTTAATGTTTAAATGCCCTAATGGCTAATCATTAAATCAATTAAAGCCCAATTGAAAAATATCACTTTTGGCACTTATAGCCTCCTATACTAGGAATATACTTCATTTACTACACAGAGGAGCACCTGCTATCAACCATTGTGATCTATTATTTCTCATTAAGTTCTTATTTACCTTTGGTCCATTAATTCAACATTTGTATACCTATGGTTCATCTTGTCATTAGTCCTAATTATGTCTCTTGTATGTGAGCATTAAGTAAACTAGGGTGATTGTTTAAAATCCCTTTGATAGTAATTTTACTCAAAGTGTTCTTAGTGGAAGTGTTTTTTTGAATAGCTTTAAGAGAATCACCTATAAAGCATTTCTCCAAGAAACATTATAAGTGATTCTCCAATGCTAAAAATGATTTTTCAAATTTTACTCAAAGTGCTTTAGTGAAAGTGTTTTTAATGGAAGTGTTTTTGTGGAGAATCACCTATAAAGTATTTTTCTAAGAAACACGATATGTGATTCTCTAATATTGAAAATGATTTTTCAAATCCTTACAAGTATTTTCTAAATTTTCACTAAACACCTTTAGTATTTTAACAGAAACACTTTTAAGGCTAAAAATACTTCCTAGAATATTTGAAGTAGATTGTGTAAGAGCCAATTAGAACCAAACTCCAATAGTAATAACATTATTAGAACCTTTGACTGTGCTTCATATATAGCAGAACTTTAGAGTTAAATGAAAGTAGATGTTAGTAATTTCGAGTCACTATCAATTGATTTAAAAACAATATTATGCTTGAAAACTCTGATAAACTTCTGAATAAAACTTGCAACCAAATGCCAAAATTGCTAAAGAAAATGTTGATTTCACTACTTAATGAATGAAATAAATACTATTGAAATTTGCTGCAAACTTACTAAAGCCAGATATATAAATGCTGAAATTGTCGAAGCTAGGATTTGGTCAGATTGACATTGAGTAGATTGATTGTTCCCTCGACATTGTCCTTCGTTTCCTTTTTATAAACGTAGAAGACTTGCAATCTAAGTCTAAATTTCTTCATTCTCTTCTTCACTTCAAGAATCATCATGCCTCTATTGGGCTATAATCCTGTTCCTCAAACACTTCTTCATGTTCCATCAGGAGTCTTGATCATCAAGAATTCCTCCACGTCAGCCCATCATGTAGTCTTGATCCTCAAGAAATTTTCCACTTCTCCATTGTGGAGACTTGTTCCCTAAATATATTTCATATCATCTCATAACTGTTCCACTTCTTACATAATGCTTTGTTTGACTTCCGAAAATTTTAAAAAAAATCAGAAATCCCATGGACTTCTTCTATGAGCTTATACAAATAGATCTGGGTCTCTTTCTTTTGGACTTTTATTCATGGGCTTGGGCTTAAGCCTAACACATTAATGGATCAAGCCAAATTTTTAATTTGGGCGCAAACACACTATAAGTGATTCTCTAATACTAAAAATCACCTATATATTCTCTAAGAAACACGATAAGTGATTCTTCAATACTGAAAATGAATTTTCCAATTGTTACAAGTGTTCCCTAAATTTTCTCTAAACACTTATTATCTTTACATAAACACTTTTAAGGCTAAAAATACTTCCTAGAATATTTGACGAGATTGCGTAAATTAAAGCCCATTAGAACTAAAATCCAATTTAAATGACATTGGAAGCTCATATGGTAAAACCTTAGGAGCTTAATGAGAGTAGCCGTGAAAAAGTGTTGAATTAGCATAAATTGTGTTTGCTTTTTCTTATACTCATCATTATACATCATTTTTTTTGTTTAATTTTGTACTTAATAAATTAAAAAACTAATTCAGCCCTTTCTCGGGTAATTTACTTGATGATGTCAACCGTAATCACGAGGCTGGAATTGCTAGCCGGGTCCGTCGACTGACGCCGAGCCTCTACAAAAATAAGAAACAAAAGGATCGCGGGCTCGCCCTGCCTCGATGCCTGCCGCCTTTCCGGGGAAGAGAAGATCAATCGTTTAGGGAATGAACTTTCTCGTAAGCGTAGTCTACCTTCATTGATGTAGCGACCGTGGTTTATAATGGATGATCATGACAACTTTCCTAATTACGACGATAATCAATAAGATGCTTCCAATGACGATGACACTGAATAATATGTTTCCTTGTTGGAGGATGATACAATATTTCTCCCACTGGGTAGGAGATTTTCTTTCCTTATTTTAAATCAATTAATAAGGGATAATTGATGGGCAATAAAGGGATAATTGATGGGAAATAATTGGGAAATATCTTACTTTCCCGATTGGTGGAGATTGGGTGTTTTCCCCTAATATGGATTCCTCGGGCCGCCACTTTAAAGGTGAATCGGGCCCTATTTTTGGGCCTATATTCGGGAAAGATGTCATCGCGGCCTATTGCGGCATTGGCCTGCTTTTAATCCCGCTTTTGGGCTCAAGGCCTTAGGTCTGGCTAAGACCTATCGTTTCAAAACCTCACCGCCGGGCCTCCAGCCTTTAACCAAGCGAGCGCAGCAAGGGCCACGCTTCTCTCGATCAGCGTGATATCCCACGTGGCTACTTAGAAGGGTTTGATTAGTTTTATCGTCTTTTAGGCCGTCTTAAGCAATTTGAGCGCTGGTTTCTAGGCTATCACGCCTAACCTGAGAGATACTTGGCCGAAGCATTTTACCCAGGCGCCGAGCTCAAACCGAGCCGGCTTGTCTCCCGGGTCGTCACATTAACCGAGCTACTGCCTCGCCACTCCCCGCTCCCACTGCGATGCCTTTCAACTGAGCCATGCCCCTGAAACCAAGCCGCAAGGCTATTTTAAACCGGGTGCCACATGGCTCCTTGACTACTTTACCTTCTAAAATTGAGCTACATGGCTCCTTGAAACTGAGCTGCAAGGCTCTCTCGAACTTAAGCTACATGGCACCTTGAAACTGAGCTACATGGCTCCTGAGCTACATGGCTCCTTGGCTACTTCGGGCCTCCGGGAAAGGCCGTGCTCGTAATCCGAGCTACTCCGGGCCCTAAGCCACATGGCCCGCATACTCGGGCCCCAGCTATTCTCGCTGAGCAATTAAGCTCAAAATCGAGTCGGCAGCTCCGAGCCACATGGTTCCGTGGCTACCGCTTCCTGCATCATGCTCCAGACCAGCCATCGGGCCCCGAGCTACATGGCTCCAAGACCCTTTCGAGTTGTTATGCTCAAAAGCTAAGTCAGCTGGCCCGGCTCCAAGGCCCTTTCGAGCGCTATGCTCTAAAAACTTAGCTACCGGGCCTCGGGCGCCCGAGGCCCTCCCCGGCAGTTAAGCTCCTCGCAACCAGCTACCGGCCCTCGGGCGCTAAGACCCTCCCTCGCACCGTTGCTTTGGCAGCCGAAGCATCGGGCTTCGGGCACCAAGACCCTCCTCGCGTCACGAGCTCAGCCGAGCTACCGGGCTCCATGGCGCCATGACCTCCCGCACCGCTGAGCTCTACAGCCGAAGCACGCTCCGGCGCTAAGATCCTTCGCTTCTATTGAGCCTCGTCGCCCGAGCTACATGGCCCGTGGCTACTCGCCTTTTTGAAATAAGCACAGCTCATGAACTGAGCTACTAGCTCCCGAGCCACACGGCTCGCTGGCTACTTGGCCTTCTGTGCTATTCCCGTCGAAAGCAATTGCTTTGAACCGAGCCGCTTAGCCCCGAGCTACATGGCTTCACATTTACCTTTGAGTCAGCATAGCCCAGAACCGAGCCATTGGCTCCCGAGCTACATTTACCCGCGCCATTTCTACTTACGCAACCGGGAAATGACGGCTCCCGAGCCACACGGCCCGTGGCTACTTGGCTTTTGTTGTAAACTCCAGCTACTAGGCTCCTAAGCCATACCGCTCCATGGCTACTGGCCTTTGCCACAAATTGAGCTACCGGGCTCCCAGCAACATGGCTCGCGGGCTTTCTGGCCTTTGAGTCACACGCCTACGAATCGAGCCACCGGGCTCCCGGGAGCTACTCGGGCCCACGGCTACATGGCTTGCTCGAGCTACGCCCTCGCGAACCGGAAGTTAATGGGCCTGAGCACGGCCCGTACGTGGTCTATTAGAGAGCGGTTACGCCGCCAACTGTTTATTGGCTTCGGAAGCTGGGCTCCAGCGCACGCTGCTTCAGCCATTACGCCCGCGAACCGAAAGCATCGCCCCCGGCCACGGCCCGCGGGCTACACGGTCTGCTTCGAGAGGGTTACGCCCGCAATCTGCGCCATCGGGCCTCGAGCTGGCTTCGGCCTGTGGCTGGCATGGCTCGCTGAGCTGGCAGCTTGTGAATCGAGCTACTTGCCCCGAGCTTCGCCCGTGGCTACATGGCTCGTTGAGCCGCACGCCCGCCGAATCGAAGCACAGCTCCCGGAAGCCAAGCTCTGTTAAACCTTTGAAACATATGACCTCAGCTTTCGAGAGCCTGCTTTTTATCATTGAGATGATAACTCCTGGGCCTCCCGTAAGGCCCCATCTGATAAAGGGAGACAAATGCGATGGAGAGTTTCCTGTGGAACGACATGAGACTGAGGACTCATGAAAGTCCATTAAACTAAGCTAATGTCAGGCCCTCTTTAGTGTGATAAATTTAAAGCCTCGGCATCGCATCGTGGTCCCGATATCCATGTAGTTCCATCTTATTTTGTACGTATCGAGGTGTCTATGGGGTCTTTGTCCCGGCCTAACTCCTGCATGCAGATTCGAACTTTACCGAAAGTGGGGAAGTGAATCACCCTGGCAGAACGGGATTCAGCCATTACCAGCACGCCCACGGAGATGGGAGTTCGCCTTTACCGCTACCTTCATGTGGTTGATTTCTTGCTAGTCGTCTCGAACCTTTGCTCCACGACTCTCCCGCCACATCCTCTCCAGGGGTCGGGTGAGGACTGCCCTCGGTGTGGCTAGTTTTCCTTCATCCGCTTCGATCGAGGGTCGAGGTGTCGGTTTCTCCCTCCGCTAACAGGTTTCGCTCACGGCCTCGTCAGGTCTCCCCGAGGGCCTCAGACTACCGTGAGTTGTTCTAACTCTTTCAAGAAGCAACGGTGAAGTGAGCACCTCCACCTGGTCTTCACGTTCGCCCGCATGCCTCTAACACGCCTCCGGAGGCCTACTGCTCGCGCTGGTCGGTCTTCAGATCTGGAGGATTGGCGCTACCCTACTGTTCCGAAAGTTGATACCATCGCCTGTCGAAGTCACTTATTTGTAAAGGAATTGTCATTCCCACGCATCTGCGCCAAACCGACACGCCAACCGACCGGCTAGAGCGCAGGTCAATTTGGGCTGGGCCGCCAATGCCCATAGCTGGACTCCTCGCAAAAACAAAACAAAAAGGATCGACGGTGTAAGATCCCGAAATGTACCTAAGAGTTTTCTGACTTGCTTAGGCATATTATAAGCTAAATGGAAATTTTCTTGAAAATAAAACAGAGACCTAAATGAATGTTGAGACAAGGGTAAAGTGGCTTATTTCACTGACTTGAGGACATAAATTGCATAAATCAATAAGTTGATATGCAATTATGGAAATTATGAAAAGAGGGGATGCCAAAGTTTAATATATATATGTTAGATTGAGAATAATAAAAAGAGAAGGGGCTAAAAAGCAAAACTGTGAAATAAGTTAAAATGGGTTTTCGGGTTCAGGGCCAAACATGGCCTTAAGCCAAAAATCCGATAAGAGCAAAAAATCATTCTCATTTTGAGAGACCAAACCGCAGAGATATGGAAGAGGAAAAAGACAAGAAGAGAAAGAGGGCCGCAGGCAGAAGAAGGAGATAAAAAAATGTGTTGAAACTAACCTGAAAAGGGATCTATGGAATTTTAAGGCTTCTTGTGGCTATTGTTATTTTTGTCTCCAATCTAGGTTTTGATAGAATTGTATCCTAACCTTGCATTTCTTGAAATTAGGTTGAAACCCACAAGGAAATAGAGAGTATGGAATCCCCTTTCGAGGTTGGATTCATGGTTAATGACAAGTAATCGAGTTGGTAGGTTTAATAAACCCCAAACTGGTTTGATTTGTGTGGCTGCTGCACTCATTAGAGTTGTTTTGGGGAGAAATTCATGAAGATTTTTGAGGAAAAAGTATTTAATGAAAGATGATTTTAAAAATGGAGATTTCAAGATGAATTGGAGTGGTTCTCACGTGTTTACGGAGTATCAAGTTGATTTGGGTATCAACACATGGAAAAATGGGAGAAAAATACACATTCTCGGGAAGATTTTACTGACTGCACTTGCACACCCTAAACCCGTACCACACCTGGGGTTCGGCCGTTGTCAAACCTCGCACCCAAGACAGGTCATACCGCACTCTGACACCCCGCCTATTTTGACCAAAGGTTCGTATTTTAGCCATAACTTGCTCATTTCTTATCCGATTTGAGTGATTCAAGTGGTTAATTAAACTAAACTTAAAGAAGAACCAAACATCAAGAAATAGACATCGTCAAATTATGACTTTAAGTGGTCCAAAAATTCACTTAAAGTAGGGTTATAATCCTTACCCCCGTCAGCTTTTGAACATATACTCCGCTGTTTCACAACTGAGCTTGGTGTTCGATTCAGTGATTCCAACTAGTGGAGTAACTTAGCACCTAAATTCTTCAAATGAATACAAAGAACCAGTATCGTATGAAGTTAACTCTCCTAAAAAAATAAGAAATCTCATTGTTCCTAGTGTAATCCCGTAAACCGACTAGCTTGGTATGAAATGCCATAACTGCTCATCGATTCAATTGGAATGATTCCAATTTCTAAGAAAGTAGATGTGATCGATGGACAAGAATACATGAATGATGTGTGTGAATACATCAAAGATCCTTGTATAAGTATATGAAATATGAAAATGAACCTAAATACGAACATGAACATGAAAAGAAATATGTCATGTAAACACAAGTAAATAACGATAAAGTTATGAGTTCCGGGAAGACATATGATCATGCGACTACCTAGACCAAAGAATGAATGAGTGACGCCCCGCTGGTGCTTCTAAGACTCAAGGTGCTTCAAGATTCCCGGTTGCGCTACGATACTCCCGCTATGCGGGTAGCCATGTTTTGATTGGTGCTCACGGCACTCCTGGCAGTCTTCTGGCACTCTGATTTGCGTGAGTAGGCACGTCTGATTGGTGCTGCGGCACTCACATTTGAAGTGCTTCGACAATCTGACACAATGCGAGACACATCGTCCGGTGCTCAGGCACTCCTGGCGGTGCTACGACCTCTTATTCTTGCGTGGCGACACTTCTGACAGTGCCCCGGCACTCATCTTGGTAAATCTGGCACTCTGTTGCATATTGTACCTTCGGGTACTTATTATACTGCGTCCTACTCATTTCTTATGATTGAGTACAGAGTAGTCGGATAAATATGATAAGATTACGAATAAAGAATAAGAGTAAGTTTGAATGTACCTCTGTGTCTGTTTTGTAGTACCCTCCCCGGGTACTCATATCCCGATTAAGTTACGAAGTACCTATAGGTATACGAGATACGATGAGGATTACGTAGTACCCACGGGTACTCTCTATGGTAAAATAGTATAGTCGATGCTTGCCTCACGGGTACTTAGAGGCAAAGTAACTACGAATATGACTATGATATAAGCAGATAAATCCGGTTGTTTTGGATATATTTACGAATCGTATGAATCAGGTATATGTACTCATTGCTGATACATGCACGCTATGGACTAATGCACATATCGATATGTATGCATAAATACGATCTATTCCCGGAGCCTATCGTACCTACAGTGCGCCGCACATAAGATAGATGCGAAATATAGAGTGGATTTTGCTTGTAACAGGTATAAGATCAAGTAAGAATGAGTATATGCTCACGCCAAGACATCTTATAAGATCGAAAGCTACATGTATAAGTTACGTAAATGCAAGTATAAAATCTTAAATGCATGTTTAGAGATTCAGAAATACTGCATTATGAGATCAAATACAAGAATAGGATTACGTAATACCGATTATAAGATTCGTAAAACGAGGATATGCATGTAGTCTGAAGTCGAGATACAAAGTATCTGCCTTACTCAAATATAAGTTACGGAAACATAAGGTACTCACGTATCAGGTCATTTTACGAGTACCTACGGGTATCCTCAGTATAAACTCTAGGATAAGGATAAACTCGTAATTGCCTCTGGGTACTCCGTATGAGTATAAGATAAGTTAGATATAAATGATGATAGTCTCTTGGGACATTTGAACAAGTAGTATACGGGTGCTCCTGGAGTATAAGAATAAGTTCCATGATACGATTATGTTCCGTAATCTACTTGTGATACCTCTGGTGCCTCAGAGACAAGTGTACACTCATATTAGTATAAGCATAAGTTACGTAACTCCTACCGGGAGATAGAAATAAGTATAAACTGAGATAAATTATAAGTACATGTATAAGCAGTACGTATACGAGGAAATGCAGCGAGATAAGTATAGAATCCAAGATACTCTGAGTATAAGACAGAATAAGAATAAGTTTGCTATGAGTATAAGATCGAGAATAAGGATAAGTTACGTAGCTCCTCTGAGAGTCCGAAAATAAACATGAGTACTGTTATAAGTATAAGTTACGAATAAGAGGACAAGTTGTAGCTCTACGAGAATCAGAATAAACATGAATGCATTTATAAGTATAAGTTACGAATAAGGATAAGTTACGCCAGCTCATACGAGAGTCCTAGGAATAAACATGAGTGCATTTATAAGTATAAGTTACGGAATAAGAATAAGCTACGCTCATCACGAGAATTAGAATAAGCATAAGTTATTTATAAGCATGAGTTAGCATGCAGATAGCTCTTGTAACTCTGCAGGAGATTCGAATGGCGTAAACTGTTATAAGATGAAGTACTTGTATAAGTTCATAATATAAATGCATGAAAATTATATTATATGTTATTGTTTTATGCGTAAAATGTGTATATGCATAAGACATATATTTCCCACTAAGCGTAAAGCTTAGCACGGGTTTTAATCCGTGTAGGTATAGGAGAGAGACATCGAAGACACGCATCTTTGTTGGGCCGGCTACTTAGTGAGGGTTCACTACATGTAGGTTCGGCGCTACGATTTGTAATTGTAAAGAAATCACAGGTTTTGTAATTGTAAATGAGGCTCGGTAAATATTAATATAGATTTTGATGGGCGCGCTCAGGTGGTAGTTCTTTTGATATGTATATGATATTTGGATTTTGTTGTTATAAGATGTGGGCTATAACCCACCCAGTGTAAGTCGGCTTTGAAAAAAAAAAAAAAATAGAGTAAAGAGTCGATTATGTTCTCTTTCCCGAGCCGGTTCGGATCAGCCCCATTCAGGTAGGGCTGAGAATCGGGAGTGTATTCTCGAGAAACTGCTTAGATTCTCCGTGCTAAGTCAGTTCTTTCCAGGGAAAGAGAAGATCAACTGCTTAGAGAATGAAGTTTTGATGCATATGTCTGCGTACCTTTCATTGATGGGGTGGCCTGGTATTTATAATGAGATGATGTAATAAACTCTAATTGAATGATCGCCAGTGAAACTTTCTAATTGGATGACATTAAATAGTATGTTTTGAGTTGGATGATGACCTTGAATGAGTATGTTTCGCTGATAGAGGATGATCTGATATTTACTCGCTGGGTAGGAGATTTTCTTTCCTTATTGTAAACCGATTAATAAGGGATAATTGATGGGCAATAAAGGGATAATTGATGGGCAATAATTGGGAAATATCTTATTTTCCGTTAGTGGAAATTGGAGTGTTTTCACTGTATGGATTCAGCAGGTTGCCCGAGGCGCTTAAAAGGGTGGGTGGGCTCTTGTTTGGGCACATGTTGGGGGATCATAAGTCGAGGGCGCATTCTTTGTCTGAGGCCCAGATTTTAATCGGATTTTGGGCTTGCGTCTTGGGTTTGCGCACCTATTATTTCAAACCCCATCATTACTTAATTTTATTAACCTCATATCTTGAGTAATCGGGTTTAAGTTTCCATCATATTCCGCAAAGAAAAAGAGAGAAAGTTTCCATCATATTCCTCAAAGAAAAAGAGAGAAAGCTAACCACCCTTAGTAGAGAAAGATAAGTCCACCTTTCTCTCATGTATGAATTCATGAAGGAAAAGATCAAATGGAAAATCATTTGATAAACAAAATCATGACAATTATTTTAGTTTTGACAACTTTAAGAATATAAGTTGCTCTTCGAACATCTAGATCGCATATATGAAACTTTTAATCTGTAAATATACTATTTTATAATGATTTTATAATGATATTTTTGATAAATATAATATATTTAGAGAGAACTTAGAGATAAGTAGTATATCAGCCGATATGAGGAAAAAAGGTTTAAAAATCTTGCATGGGTTTGGTCGTATGTCTAATATGATCGCAAAGTTTTACATCATGATACATGTGACCTTATTTAACACATTAACGATGCATACGTGACAACCATCACTTGCATTTTTATTTTTAGCTTATGTGACAAATGTTCGTAAGATTCATTAAACCCAAAAATTTTCAAATGACAAATTTACCCTCATCCCTACCCAAACCCACCTTGGTTGGGGGTAGGAATAAGCTTTTCTGAAGAGGAATGAAACCATTGAGAGATTGGGATCTTTAGGCAGAACCAGTTGAAGTCTGAGAGGTCTGTAGATACTGTCACAGTCATACCTAGATTTCTCCATGAATTTCTGCTTCTTGAAGAAGGTTTCTCGCTGGTATTTGAAGACGAGAGAGTTTGCACGCGGATCAAAGCATCGGTGACTTCTCTGCATAACCAAAGCACCTGCATTTCACATAGTAATAAAAGGATAGAGTTGTTCAACACAACGTCTAAATCAAACCCCATTCTGTAGAATTCAACCATGAATACCCTTCTCAATTCTAGAATCCTTCACATTAGAAGAACAACTCTTCAAAACTATGGATGAAGTGAATCAATTGGGGCAAACACCTTGATTCTGCATTTTGGTGAATAGACCCACAACGCTCATAAGACAACCAGAAATCAAAACTGTCCATGAAGACATCTATTTGGGAATTTCTTCAAACATCTTATGTGCTTTTTCCAATTTTTGGGATTTCACAGAACAGAAGATGGTTCCCTTGAATCTCATACCAACCATTCTTGATTAACTTAGTATGAAGAACCTTTAAAGTAGTTTATTGGAATCACTAAATGTTGAAGAAGAAGTGTCTCCCGTATGATTTAGGTGTCATTCAGATTTTCTTGGTGATAGAAATTATAGAAAATCTTTAGGGTGCCTCACAAACGATACCCCATGGGTCAAGTAACAACCCCATTTCATTTTACTAGTTATTGTAATATTTTGGATCATGTCATTTTTACTGAAAGATTTTCATTGAACACTGGATTTCAATTTCCATAGTCTAGTTGGTTGATGAGAAAACTGAATGAAAACGACAAGAAACTAAAATTTTGAATTGACATGGGTCCTCATTTCTCGATCCAACAAGTGAAAAACTAAAGCAATCCAAAACATCAATTCAGAATTTCATTTCATTTCCTTCATTTTCTCACCCTGACAGGAGGTTGCAAGTACAAAAATAAGAGGGAGAAGGAAGGTATCAAGGGTGGAGTTTGGAGTAAATCAAAAGTACCAAACTAAAACTTATTTTATAAGTTTCCGATGTAAATTCTTGAAGTAAATGGACAAAAAAATACACCAACAAGGTTTGAACCTGACATCTTGAATAGGACAAAAGACAAGTACCACCAGACCAAGTATCCGAATTTTGCCTGGATATAAACATATATACATATATATTAGATTTATTAAAGTTTTTTTCAAAAAGTAAGATTAGTTAAAGTTAAATAATTAAATTTGAAAATTTAAATGTTAAAACATATTTCATTTAATAAACATTGAGAAAAACAAAATATTCTCTTTGATGAAGGAAATAATACAAAAGCTACTCTTGGTAACTTTTTTGTAGCTTTTTTGCGTAAGTATGGGATAAAGAGCAAGTAATTGAAAGCTTCACAGAGCTTTTGGACATTCTGATAAAAAAAAATAAAATTCCTTAAATAATATAGGTTTAGAAATATTTCTAAATGTAATGTAGTTTTTACTACATGGAAAGTATCTTCTAGAAAAACATTTTCTAAAAGTGTATTTTCAAGATACACTTTCTAAAAATGTCTTTTAAAGATACAGTTTTAAAAAATTAAAAAATTTTACATAAAAAAATGTCTTTTGAAAAGATACTTTTATAATTTTGAATATTTTGAATTAATACTGAAAGTGTCTTTTGAAAATACACTTTCGATAAAAATTTTGAATTTAAGTTGAAAGTGTAAAGAAAACTACATTATATTTAGGATTATTTTTCAAACTAAGACACTTTCACGTGAAAGTTTCTTTTAAAGAGACACTTTTAAAATTAACCTACTGATGTGAAAAAAACTACATTATAATTAAGATTATTTTTAAAACTACATATTTTAAAGATTATTTTTTAATTTTTTCGGAAAGTTCCAAGTTTTCTTTTATAAAAAAAATAGTAAAGAAAAAAAAAACGGACTAGCCATTCATCATTTGAGACGGATCTGAGCCTTGCTGGTTCATGTTCAAATGGAACCAAGCCAGTTTCAAAGGATCCCTCGCGTTTCTTCTCAAGGCCCTCTTTCTACTCCCGTTAAGCCCGTACACCTTTAAAGAGAGCAACCTCTTATTATTGGTGATTGGATGGTCGATAGGATAAGTTGTAACCCGCTGTGATGAATTGTGGTTATATAGAACATTTTATTTTTATAAGTTTCACGATGGGGACTTTTTAGGAAGTAAGTGAGCCAAAAAACTTACACCAACAAGGGTTTGAACCTAACATCTTGAATAAGGACAAAAGACAAGGTACCACTAGACCAAGTATCACTTGTTTATTATGCCTGCAAAAAAAAATATATACTGTTATAAATGATTCACTGATAACTATGAATGACAACACATTTTCCGGTGAATAATTATTACGATATTAATAACTATAACACTATATATATGGGTTTTTGAAAGAATGAAAATACAGTTTTCTTTTTAAATTATCTCTATTATCTCTATTATCTCTTTTCTCTGTTCTTTATCTTTCAACACGTTATCGCACGAGAGCTCGAACAATCACAAAGTCGAAAGACTCAAATTCGAGGAGCTCGGGCCTTGAGCTGATATTACAAAATCATAAAACAAGGAAGGTACATTTCAATTTCATAGTCTGAAATTTTTTTTTGAAATTTTTTTTCAAACTTCCAATTTTAGAGTTAAAAGCTTGAAGCTTGAACTCTGTTGTAAAAACGACGAGAAGCTTAAGTTTTGAAATATTCAAGCTTTGATGTGAAGATGAAGAAGAAATTATTTTCTTTTTTCTAAAATCGGGCACGAAGCTGCGTCTAGAATGTTCAAGCACAGGCTTGAAGAAGAAAAAAAAAAACAATATTTTTGGTTATTTTGATTTTGAAAAAAAATTTATAAAAAAAAAAGAAAAAAAAGCAGGGGGGGGTGGGTTTATTTCTAAACAAAATAAATAAATAAATAAATTTCTTTAAAAATCGATTTGAACTGATGTTCGATTTAATTTTATACCATTGAACTGATGTTCGATTTTAATTTTATACCAATTATCATACGCTCAATTATATTATTATTAAGCTTTACAATTATAATTTTTCTTCTATATATATATTACTTTATTAATACGGTGTTAATTATTTCGGACATAAATGTCAATATCCGCAAACTTCGAATTTGTTGCCACTTGATATTTCGGGCGGAGTATTTATCTTGGATCTTAGATCTTGAAATCACTTGGATGCTATGAATCTTGGAAACACAATCAAAGGGAGGAAATGCAAAAGCATAACGAGGATCGCGTTAAGGCCTTAATATTCATGCATGCATCATATTGATGAAAGGCTTGAAAGTGAATATTTAATGGTTAGAAGTCCATTGATCCTGCACACTTACCCAGAGTTTTGATAGAGCGACATGATCGTAGATAATTCTTTGAAGGCTCGTTATGATTGGCCGTTCTGACCTCTGAATTTCCAAGTCGGGTTAGTGACTCTGGCTTCGACCTTGTTCAAAATTAGTTCTCATCCCCAAATAATGTGGAGAAAGATTACGAGATGAGGACATGCTTGAGAAAACATGCCCGGGCACTCACGCCTCACAATGTTAGCCTGTGGTAGCAATATAGAGAGCATCGTTTTACCAAATATTATGAGTTAATTGCATGTCTCCTTGTAGCTGAGCAGAATAATGAACTATTACTGAAAAACCACTAATCTCACCCTACTAGATCTATACCATTGCACGAAGCCCAATCTTCCTGATTGAATAATAGACGTGGGAGTAGGCGTGGGCATGGTGGATATTATGGACAAAGGTCGAGCGTGGTCATAGTCGCTATAATTCTTAGAATCGAGAGTAATTATAATCGATCTCAAAGCAAGGCAATACCTCCAGCGGCCGAAGTTGAATCGTTTAGAAAAATTATGCGGAAAATGACGAGGCCCGCATAGCAAAAAGGTTTATGAGACTGAATGTTACAAATGTGGAATGAAAGATCCATAGTCTACGTGCATCGTCTGACCAAGCATTTGGTTGGCACTATCAGAGCCTCCATGAAAGGAAAAGACAAGCAAATTGAAACAAATTTTATTGAAGGAAAAGACACTATGGATCCTGATGATCCTTTCTTTGATATTGATGGTGCAGTACCTTTGAAACATTTTGATGTTTATGATTTTTTTGAAAATCCAAGTGGAAAAATTGACCATTTGATTGGGGATGGCAATGTGTGCTATGATTGAGACATATGATTATGATTATCCTATTACTTTTTTTATGTTATTTTCTTTTCCATATTGTTTTTCCATACAGTTTTCTATAATGCGAACTTTGATTTTCTATTTAAATTTCGTTTTTTATTTTGAAGATATATGGATCCCTCCTCAGAATTGATCAACCCTGTTGGTGATGCATGTCTTGCTGACTGTGCCACAACCCACACGATCTTGCGTGATAAGAAATATTTTTCAAACTTCACATTAGCTCAATCTAATGTTCATACTATCTTGGAATATGATAACTTTAATTAAAGGCACAAATGAAAGCCACCATTATTCTCTTAGAAAGGCCTTAAATTGCAAATTGAAGATGCCCTTTATTCTAATAAATCTAGTGAAATTTACTCGGTTTCAAGATATTCGTAAAAATGGATAATATTGAAACTACAAGATAGTGATGCAAATGAGTATTTACTCATTGCCCGTATTTTTGGGCAAAAATGTATCTTGGAACAATTGCCTTCTTTATCTTGTGGGTTATGTCAATTGACTATTAGATCTATTGAATCTTATGTTGTCGCCGTTAAGTTCAATGACTCGATGCATTTTTACTTTAGCATGAACAACTTGGGCATCTCGGAATTTCCATGATGTGTCGTATAGTTCAAAATTCTAATGGGCATCCGATATGACGAGACAAATTTTAGAATGGCGGTGGTTATACTTGTCTTTTGCTTGTTCCCGAACAAATTAATTATTAGACCATCTTTTACAAAGGTTACATTTGAATCCCGCTTTTAGAGCGTATTCAAGGGGATATTTGTGGGCTTTATTCACCCACCTAGTGGACATTTCGTTATTTTATAGTTTTCAATTAGTCGTTCGCTCGATGGTCTCACGAATGCCTTCTTTACAGTAGAAATGTTGCGCTGCTAGATTATTGAAACAAATAATGCGCGACTAAGAGCACAATTCCTTGATCACCCTATCAAGACAATTCGTCTTATTAATCTTTCAGTGAATTTTTCATCTCAAACATTCCTTGATTATTGTAGTATGCACATCGAGTATAGATGTTCAACATCCACACATTGCTCATGTTCATTCTCAGAATGGGTTGGCTGAATCTTTTATCAAACGTCTGCAATTGATTTCTAAACCATTACTTTTGAAAACCAAATTGCCTTTATCGGCATGGGGACATGCTATTATACATGCCGCAAATTTAATTCACCTTCGTCTTTGCGACCCGATCGATTTCACCATTCACGACTGCTAAAGGTTATCAAACTTAATATTTAGCATTTGTGAGTTTTAGTTCTTATTCCATTTATGTTCCAATTGCCCCACACATCGACCTAAGTTAGGTCCCTGTAGATCTTAGTATTTATGTGTTGGCTTTCAATCTACATCTATTATAAATTATGTCGAGGCCTCTGCGAGGGAAGTTTTTCTTGCTCAATTTGCGGATTGTCACTTTGATGAAATATTTTCCCGCCATTAGGGGAGATAAAGCCCAATTCCGGAAGAATGGCGAAATTACATGGAATGAGTCATCTTTATCTCACCTCAATCCTTATGCAAAGCAATGCGAACCAAGTTCGAAAATAGTCATTTACAAAGTCTTACTTGAATCGAAATTGCACGATGCTTTTTTATTGATTGACAAAGTTCAAAATCCACATATCTGGCTGCAAATATCCTAGCGAGGATTGAAATCCCAACAGGAAAATTACAAGCCAGTATGACAAATGAACCTAAGCCATGATTAAAACGTGGAAGACCTATTGGCTCGAGACCTGATTCTAGAAAAGGAAAGTGTTATATCCCCAGGACTCTGAAGAGCATATGTCTTAAGCCCCCGAGTCGATGAACAAGTAGCCCTTGCAGAGGCACCAGTCAAAAAGTTATCTCTTAGTGATGTACCGGTACATAACAATGAAGAGATCTTTATCAATTATATACATGAGGGAAGAATATGGGATAGAAATGCTACCCATATAAATAATGCTTTTTCTTTCCAAGTGGCTATGGACATCATAAGAAATGATGAAAATCAAGAGTCACAAAATGTGAATGAATGTCGACATCGAAACGATTGGTTAAAATGGAAAGAAGCAATCAAAACAAAATTAAGATCACTAGCTAAACGAGAGGTATTTGGACCAGTAGTTCAAACACCTACAAATATACAACCTGTTGGATATCGATGGGTCTTTGTATGAAAGCGAAATGAGAATAATGAAATAGTGCGATATAAAGCATGCCATGTGGCCCAAGGTTTCTCACAAAGACCTGGGATTGACTATGAGGAGACATGTTCTCCCGTAATGGATGCAATCACATTCCGATATTTGATAAGTTTACTTGATCTCGAGAAAGAATTTGGATATGCATCGATGGATGTAGTCACGACATATTTATATGGATCTCTAGATGCTAATGTATATGAAAATCCTGGAAGGATTCACATTGCTGAATAAATGAATTCAAAACCCGCAGAGCATGTATTCAATCAAGTTGCAAAGATCTTTATATGGATTAAAAGCGATGCGGTCGAATGTGGTATAATTGTTTAAGCCAGTATTTACTCAAAGAATGATATGTGAATAATTGATTTGTCCGTATGTTTCATCAAGAAAACAGAAAATGGATTAGCAATAATAGCAGTATATGTAGATGATTTAAATTTGATTGGGACTCCTGAAGAGCTCATCAAAACAACCAACTATTTAAAGAAGGAATTTGAGATGAAAGATCTTGGGAAAACAAGATATTGTCTCGGCCTACAGATCGAGTATTGTTTGAATGGTGTATTGATTCATCAATCATCATATAAGAAAAAGTCTTGAAGGGCTTTTATATGGATAAATCATACCCCCTTAGTTCCCCCATGGTTGTTAGGTCACTTGAAGTAACTAAAGATCCATTCCGGCCTAAGGAAGAAAATGAAGAGTTACTTGGTCCTAAAGTACCATATCTTAGTGCAATTGGTGCCTTAATGTATCTTCCAGACATTGCTTTCTCAATTAATTTATTAGCAAGATACAGCACAAGCTCAACTAAGGCAGCGGAATGGGATCAAACATATATTGAGATCATCAGTGGGACAAGTGACATGAGATTATTTTATTCCCAGCGATGGAACCTCGGTGCAGCTATGCGTGCGAGATATCTTCAGACCCTCACAATCTCGATCACAAGCGGGATATATGTTACTTGTAGAAAAATCTTTTAATATCGGAGATCGATTAAACAAGCGATGGTGGCCACCTCTCTAATCATTGATACTTGCGATGCGTGAAGATTTAGTAGAGAATGTGTTTAGTTGAGAATCCCGATGTCTGACGCATCCAGTCATGTGGATTATCTTTATTAAGAATAATCCAGCTGATGTGTATAAAAGACAATGTTGCATGTATTGCGCAAATCAAAGGAGGATAAATTAAGGTGATCGAAATGGCGCATTTCGTCAAAGTTCTTCTACACTCAAACTTGAAAGATAGTGAAATTGATGTGCAACAAATGAGGTCAATATTGATCTAGTAGATTTATTTACTAAGCCTGTCTTCTGATATTGAGAAACTTGTACGGAAGGTTGGCATCGCCCGACAAGATCTTCAAATTGAAAAGTTGAAGACAATATAGTCATGTCAATACCAGGGGGAGTATGAATAAAGATATTAGATACTGTACTCTTTTTCCCTTCGTCCAGGTTTTATCCCATTGTGTTTTATTGGCAAGGTTTTTAATGAGGCGGTACTAACAATCTAGTGATAGTCATTCAATGGGGAGTGTTATAAATGATTCACTGATAACTGTGAATGACCACACATTTACCGGTGAATAATTATTACAGTATTAATGACTGTAACACTATATATATGGGTTTTTGGAAGAATGAAAATACAGTTTTTTTCTTAACTTATCTCTATCATCTTTTTTTTTAATTTTAATAATATATAAAATATATATTTATAACATCATCGGTTTGGCCGCGGTTTAACCATTAGTTGAACTAGTAAACCGTGAACCAGTAATTTTTCCGGTTTAATGATCGGTCCGATTTTTAAAACATTGAGAAAAACAAAATATTCTCTTTGATGAAGGAAATAATATGAAAGCTCCTCTTGGTAGCCCCATATCCTATGCATGATAATTACACGCACATGCTGTGCATTGAAGTGTGGGTTGATTGAAAGAACCAAAAGACAAATGAAGTTGGCTCAAATCAACATAAAATTATTATAAAAACATAAAATTATATAAAAAATTATTTAATAAAACTAAGGTTTCTAACCTCAACCTAGCAGGAAAAGATGAAAAACGAATAGTGAAGTGAGTAAACATAATCAAATTTATAATACTTGATGTGGAGTAAACATAATCAAATTTTATAAATGATAAAGTTCACACTATAAACATGACAACAAATAGGAATACCGACGGGTGGGGATCCGATCCCAACCCCATTATCTTTATTTAAATCATTTCACACGCCTGTTTAAAAAAAGAATGGTTGAAATTGTGATGCCCCAAATCCCGAGGGTCCCGTTGACCAACGTCGACTGTATGGGACTCTGCTATCTCATATCATGAAACTCATCCACATGGTAAAAATAGCCCGCGTGCTTTACGCATCCTCTCATCAAAATACATCAGTATATTTTAATAGTTTGAGTCGTGCGTCAATTCTGTCTGAAACATATATATTAACATTTAGAGTTCTAATACATGTTTTACAAAATACATATCAAAGCCCTGTCAAGCTTTCTTCAACTTGACCTCTAATGGGCCTCATCTTCTCGAACACTCTCAGTACCTGAAATAATGATCCCTCGTAGGGTGAGTAATGCCCAGTAGTGATAATCTCCTACATGGGTTACTCCCCACCTAAGTGCACATGAAATGGCAACCAAACACATTCAAGCAAATGCATGATCCTACTTAAATGTTTACATGAAATGGATGAGAATGTGACTCACCCTTTCCCACTTCTCGAGCCCTCACTGACTCCCTCACGCATGCCTAAGCCAAATGTGAGAAAAATACAGCTTTTGAAACAAAAGGTTTTTGCTCTCGAAAACATACTACCGAGTTTCGGTAAAATCTATTAGACAACCCTTCGAGGCGAATTTGTTGGATAACTCTCAGGCTTGATTCATGGGCCTCAGAGTGTGAGTTTGTTGGACAATCTCCCAACAAAATTCTCCGGAAAATCTTCCCATGAAATTCCTTTTACAACCATTTTCCTTTTTATTTTCTTTCATGTCATGCACTCACACCTACCATTCTAGGGTTCCCCGGTGCATATGGAATGCATTATGCCATTTCCAAACAATTCATGTTAATATATAAATCATGCATATACTAACGGAAATTTGTCCCGATTCAATAGCTCACACACACAATTATATTTCTATATATAATTCAAACATCATGTTAACACATTAAATCCATGTATTAACATATTGTTTTCCACACAATTCAAGTCATTCATTTTTAAGCAAATTCATGCAAATAACACATGGACATTTTCGGTCCAACAAGCAAACCAAGACTGTTTTTAACAGTCCCGATACAGCGTGGGTTTGTCAGTGGCTGACCATCTCACGAAGCATCGATTCAGCTGTGGAACGAAATCGCGTAGCCATTTCGACCTCATACACCAAATACAATTTGCATGTTATTTAACATCGAGCAAAACACACAAATATAACACAAGCCATGGCTTGATCTGTAGGCTTGTCCAAAACATGTCCTTAATTTCCAGCATTTAAGTCTAAATTTTGGGGCCAGGCCAAATGTACTCAGGCCTCATATAACGAACCATTTACAAGGCTCTTAAATGAAAATAAACAAAGTAGGAAAGCCCTACCTCTCGGGTTGTCGAAAGTCACAAAAGCTGGTGCCGCGATGTAGCCCTTACTAGCGTAGAATAACTGCTTCTTGGCTCGGCGAGCCAGATGGTCGAGAGCAGCGGGAAATCTAGAGAGAAAGTTGAGCTTTGCTCTACTACAAAACCTCTCTTTCAAAATATGTTCTCCTCTCAGCTTAGTTCCAGCAAAGAGAAGAGATGTCTTTCTCTTTTGAACATTCCAACACTGTCCTCGTGCCAGAGCTTGTCCCGACCTCGTTAGTTGAGAGGATTACCGCTATCATCTTTCACGCCTCTTTTTGGATTTTCACTCCGATGGCGTCGATGTAATATGTCACCGATGGCCCACTTGAGCTCAGTTGACTCATTTTACTTTTTGACATGACATCTTTGTGGCGCTTAAAATGTAAGTGTCATGATTTACTACTGTTCTTATAGCGTGAAATTTCGTATGCCGAAGGAATTGACGTAGTAAATGTTAGATTTGCGAGACGATTCCAACGATGAAGTCGTTTCGTCGTAGAGATGCAGAAAAGTGCGGATTTTGGCCAAAAATTGCAGTTTTACTTACTTTTAGGAAAAATTAGATTTTAGGGTTTTAAATAGAAATGAGATAGATTTAGCAGGAATGAGAAATTTCTATATCTACCAAATTTATTTTATTATATAATATATATATATATATATATATATATATATATATATATATATATATATATATTATACATAAATAAGATATTATATTTTTATAATTTTATATTATTAAAAATTATTGTTATTATTATTATATATTAAAATAAAAAATAAAAAAATATTTAAAATCCTTTTATATATGATCGGGCGGTGCAGGACTAAACAATACTCGAACTTGTCCTACTCTGCCAAAAACCCGATAACATCAATTTTAAATTTGTGAAAAATGCAATAATACTAATCTCATACCCATTCCATTAGGAACCGGACATAAACCCAAAAAAATCCGCCCTATTATCATCCATAACAACAAATTCGTTATGTCCTATGATTTGTCCAAGTAACTTATGTCAAGATTTTATAAGACTACTAAGCGAATATTATGAATTTAAAAATTCAAATCATAATCAAATAAAATAAATATTAAAAAGAATAAACAAATATAAATTCTCTTATTTGGTTAAATTTGGAGAATAACTCTATCTTAATCATTCTAGGGGATACTATATTAAAACCCTAGCTTCAATTCAGGATATTGTTGGAATAAATGTCATTTATTCCAAATGATCCTTCACTTTAAGAATGAATGTCATTCATTCTAAGAATGAATCATTCATTCTAAGAATGAATCATTCATTCGTGGAATGAATTTTTTTTCATCTAGCTCCTATATAAAGTGAGCTTCTTTTGCTCAAAGTGGTATATATTTTCTTTTCAAAGTTTTGTGTGTCATGAAGGTTGGATATAGTTTTGTGTCTGAACGTTATTAGTACGGTGATAAGTTCGAAAAATTTTAGTGCAGCTTGTATGTCGTTTTATCCTGTGAGAAAGACGCCGATCTTATAGTCTTCGAGCACCATAGGAGACGGCGAATATGTTTTAAGAAGATCGTGACTCCTCACGAGACTTGGCATCTTCAATCTCTCATTTTTTTCTTAGTAATTTTTCCTTTCCCTTGTTATTTTCTTTCCGTGTTTTTGCAAACAAAGTTTTGTAATAGTCTTAATAGTCTTAAAACATATTCAAAGGAGAAGGAAAAACAGGAAGGAAGGTCTAGCATAAGGAAGAAAAAAAAAAAAAAGAAAAAGGTCATTGAAGGAAAAAAAAAAAGAAAAAAAAAAAAAGAAGGTGATTGGAAGGAAAAAAGAAGAAAAAGGAAAAAAAGTTCCTTTCATACAAAAGGCAAGTAAAGGGAAAAAAAAAAAAAACCTTTTTTCATGGAATCTCTCTCCATTTTGGGGGACTTGGTTTATTGGGGGAAAAAAAGAAAGCTTTTTGTTTTAACCCTTTTCAGGAAGGGAAAAGGTTTTTTTTTTTTTTTTTTTTTGTTGGATATCTTCGTGACCAATAATTAAAAACAAAAAAACCAAAAAAGAAAGAACTTTCTGTCAAATCCAATTTATTTGAATTTTTTGTTTTAAAGATTTTGGTTAAGTTTTTATCTTCTTTAATTTTGGAAGTTTTTAAGGGAAAAAAAGCTTTGGGGGAAAATATTAATATTTATTTAATTAGTTAAGGAAAAAAAAAAAAAAAGAAGCTTTTCCTTTTTGGAATTTAAAAAAAAAGGAAAAAAAAAAACTTGTTTCATGGAATGAAAAATATTTCCTTTAAAATAAAAAATAAGAAAAAAACTTTTAAAAAAAAATCCAGTTAAAACTTTTTGAAAAGTGTTTTAATTGGGAAAAAGGAAAATCTTAGTACAAAAGTGGTGAATGTTCTACCATTAAGCTACTTGCTTAGTTGTGTTTTTCCTTACGAAGAATATATGATAAGGAGATAAGTCTATTAGGCTAAACTCTACACTCACCTAATGGGTTTTTGTTAATTCTTTTTGGTCTTAGGAAATTGGAAATTATGATATAGAGAAGTTATGTCTATGGAGTTTGGATTTTAAGTGGAACCGTTTGTGACCCCTCCAATCTTCCTTAGGAATTGAATATTCTTTCTAAGGAGGCTGGTTCTACCTCGGGTTTCTATACCCCATCGGTCTTTCCTAAGAATACTTTGTTATATGTTATTTTTAATTATTTTGAGAATTGGTTTTGGGAATAGAAAATTTACACATTTTCTACAATTTTGCAGAGAAATGGACTTTGGTTCCAACAATATTGTTCCAGCTACATATACTCAAGTTGCAAACCCTATTTGGGCACAAGTGCAAGTGATGCCTATTGTTGTGCCTATCTCTGTGCTCACCTGGAGAAAAGCCAGAGAAGTTTAATGGACTAAACTTTAAAAGGTGGCAACATAAGATGTTGTTCTACATGACCACCTTGAATCTTGCGAGATTCTTGATTGAAGATGCTCCTAAGCTCAAGAAGATGAGCATGATATCCAAGTCATCAATGCTATAGATGCTTGGAAACATTTTGACTTTCTATGCAGAAACTATGTCATGAATGCTTTGATTGATTCTTTAAACAATGTGTATTCAGATAAGAAGATAGCTAAGGATATATGAGAATCACTAGACCGAAAATAAAAAATTGAGGATAATGGGGCCAAGAAGTTTGTTGTGGGTCGTTTCCTCGATTACAAAATGGTAGATTCTAAAATTTGTGGTTAGTCGAGCCCGAGGCAATTAATCCATGAGATACATCTTGAGGATATGATGTTGAAGCGAGGCTTTTCAAGTTGCAGCTATTATAGAAGTTGCCTCCTACTTTGGAATGACTTGAGAACCTCTCAAGCAGAAAAGAGATGAGCATCGAGAGATCTTGTGTCGGGCCGCATTGAAGAAGACAGATAGGATCTAAGAAGAAAGGGGCACCTGATTTAGGCGAGGCTGAGGTAGCTTTGTGGAGCGTGGTCGAGGTTCAGAATGAAGAGCGTAACGAAGAAGAGGCATACGTTAGGACCTAAAGAAGGTGTGACGCCCCAATTCCCGGGGGTCATTTTTTTTTTTTATACACCATAAATTCAATATAAAACAACCTTTTTATTACAAGGGCATATAAAACCGGTGAAACCTTACCGAACTGCATTTCTTATACAAAATGAGTTTAATTAGAACTCTGTTCTCTTTACATAAACAGAAAATAGGTTTTTCTACCCAAAATTTACAGGATACAGAACAAAGCCAAATCTGGCCTTTTTCTCAACTAATTTCTTGGACCTGTTTCGTTTCCCTGTGTACCTCCAGTACCTAAAAAAAAAATGATTTTCCCTCGACGGGGTGAGCAACACCTAGCAAAGAAAATCTCCTATGAGGGCTACACCCCACCTAAGTGCACATGCAAGCCATGTTCACGAAATTCATACCCATTCAAGTAAAAATTATGCAATTTTCTACATGAATGACATATGCCAAGCCCCATGTCTCGAGTCCTCATCGACTCCCTCACACATACATTTTTGCCATGTACAGAAAATTATTTTCTCAAAACAAAGGTTTTGTTTTAGTTCATGAGAAGGTTCGTTGGACGGATACGATAAAATGTTGGATATCCCTCGATATATATATATATATATATATATATATATATATATATATATATATATATTGGACAAACTCGTGTCTGTGGACAACCCTCTAATATATTTGATTTGGATAGACTCCGATAGTATTGTGGACAACCCTCTGATATATTTCATTTGGACAGACTCCGATCGTACTGTGGACAACCCTCCGATATATTTCATTTGGACAGGCTCCGATGGTACTCTGGACAACCCTTCAATATATTTCATTTAAATGCATGCATGCAACAAGTTCACATACTACATGTTATACAATAGAAACTTAGACGCAAACTGAATTTTATATCTAGTTTCATTACCAAAAAAACACAACATGCAATTTCTCTACATTTTCACATCAAATATGCATGATATAAAATTACTGCATGCATACTCATATCACCATCTTTTCTCAAAAACATGTTATTCACACATAATACAACACATGCAGACTTGAATTTTTCGATTTTCACAAACAATATGATAGTACACAAAATCGCATTCAACATATTTCCATGAGTTTTAACCCGACACCAATCGTTTACGGCATCAAAATGCCCATAAAATGTACCGGTTGCATTCATTGTTTTAGATCAACCCCCCCATGTTGGGACTAAACTCCGTGGCCATTGAAAGGCCCCTAGACCAAGGGTCTCCCAAGTAGGAAAAGAACCTACCTCTTAGAGTGGAAGCTACCTCTTCCTTTTCTTTTTTCTTTTTTTCCTTCATTTTCTCCTTTCTTTCTTTCCTTCCTCTCCTTTCCCCTCTACGAACTGATTTCCTCCTCCATATCACCTACCAAACTGTTTTGGGTTAGGTGTAGGACACCACTCCCAAATTGGTTTGACACATGGCCATTACTAGGCCATTTGTTCTCCATGCCTCTATTCCACCCACTACCATGCTCATGCATGAGAGTGGCATGACACTTGGCTTCCACCATCTTGCCGTGTATTTTCTCTAGTGCCACATGGCACAAGCTCATCATGCCAAATGTCACTCCATTATTCACGAATTCCTTGGCAAATCTACGAGAAATTCGAGTAACGCCGAGTGTGAAATTCATTTGTCTTATAAATTCCTTAAGGCAGACTCCAACAACGTAATCTACTGTCGATAAATCCAGAGATCTGATTTACAGGTTTTAGTTTAATATTCTGCGACGATAGTTTATCGTTTTGCAATTTTTTCGGGATTTTACAAAAGGGGTCTCCAAGAAGCAAAAGTTCCTAGGAAAATGCTTCAATTGTGGGAAGCAACGTCACCAAATATTACGATTGCGGCGCAAGAGGAACAATACGAAAATTTAATGTGGTTGATGACATCACCAAGGATGTATCTAACATTGAACTCACAACAATAATATCCGAGGTGAACTTGGTAGGATCCAATCCCAAGGAATGGTGGATTGTCATTGATGCTACCCACCATGTAGGCGTGGACAAGAAGATGTTCTCCACCTTTGAACCAAGCGAGGCGAAAGGTGTTAAGTAGAAGGCTTCGACGCACGAAATCAAATGCCAAGGAAAGATGGTCTTGAAGATGACTTTATTTTTATAGCCATTATTTTTTTTGTTAATCATATTAGATTTAGAGAACTTAGAGATCAATAATATACATCGTATGAGGGAAAATGTTTAAAAAATGCGCAGGTTTGAGTCGTATATCCCGTCCCCGTATAAAACTTTTCAATGTGCTAAAGTTTATCGTGGCAGCGCGTATAATAATATCATACTTGATATTAACAATGCATACGTGACACCCATCACGAGCATTTTTATTTTTAGCTTACGTGACAAATGTTCATATGATTCATTAAACCCAAAATTTTCAAATGGCAAATTTACCCTCATCCCTACCCAAACCCACCTCGATTCTCTCTCTCCCCCTCCCAGTTTGCTTAGACCTAATAAACTCAGTTTGGTTTAGTCCCAGTCTGGTTAAGCCATGGGAGACCTTGATGACCATCGATTTGAATTGGGAAAAATTAAAGGTTTCCCCAGAGAGTGCTTCGATGAGAGCTGGCTTGGTTGGGGGTAGGAATAGGCTTTTCTGAAGAGGAATGAAACCATTGAGAGATTGGGATCTTTAGGCAGAACCAGTTGAGGTCTGAGACTTCTCTGCATAACCAAAGCACCTGCACTTCTAAATCAACCCCATTCTGCAGAATTCAACCATGAATACCCTTCTCAATTCGAGAATCATTCACATTAGAAGAACAACTCTTCAAAACTATGGATGAAGTGAATCAATTGGGGCAAACACCTTGATTCTGCATTTTGGTGAATAGACCCAGAACATCCTTAAGACAACCCAGAAATCAAAACTGTCATGAGAAGACATCTGTTTGAGAATTTCTTCAAACATCTTATAATGCTTTTCCAATTTTTGGGATTTCACAGAACAGAAGATGGATTCCCTTGAATACCAACGCAACCATTCTTGAATTAACTTAGTGAAGAACCTTGCAGCACTAAGTAGTTTGCGGAATCACTAAATGTTGAAGAAGAAGTGTCTCAGTATGATTTAGGTGTCATTCAGTTTTCTTGGTGATAGAAATTATAGAGAAAATCTTTAGGGTGCCTCACAAACGATACCCCATGGGTCAAGTAACAACCCCATTTCATTTTACTAGTTATTGTAATATTTTAGATCATGTCATTTTTACTAAAAGATTTTGAGTCATTGAACACTGGATTTCAATTTCCATAGTCTAGTTGGTTGATGAGAAAACTGAATGAAAACGACAAGAAACTAAAATTTTGAATTGACATGGGTCCTCATTTCTCGATCCAACAAGTGAAAAACTAAAGCAATCCAAAACATCAATTCAGAATTTCATTTCATTTCCTTCATTTTCTCATCTTGTCAAACGGAGGTTGCAATGCAAAATAAGAGGGGGAGAGAGGGTATCGGGGTGGGTTTGGGTAAATCAAAAATTGCAAACTAAAACTTATTTTATAAGTTTCCGATGTGGGATTCTTGAAGTAAATGGACAAAAAAAATACACCAACAAGGTTTGAACCTGACATCTTGAATAAGGACAAAAGACAAGGTACCACCAGACCAAGTATCAATTTTGCCTTAATATAAACATATACACATATATATTAGACTTTTTAAAGTTTTTTTACAAAAGTAGATTAGTTAAAGTTAAATAATTAAATATACGAAAATTTAAATATTAAACATATTTCATTTTATAAAATTTAAAATATTGATATATCTACACTTTATATTTAATAAAATCAAAGATAAAATATAAATATTATAAAATTTTAATATATATATATATATATATATATATATATATATTAATTTTATACTATTTTAATTTTAATAATATATAAAAATATATATTTATAGCATTTATCAGTTCGGCCAAGCGGTTTAACCCTTTGGTTGAAGTAGTAAGCTGTGGTCGGTAATTTTAGGTTGATGATAGATCCGGTTTTAAAACATTGAGAAAAACAAAATATTCTCTTTGATGAAGGAAATAATATGAAAGCTCCTCTTGGTAGTAAAAGACATAACACCTTTAAAAGTTCATAAAAATTATTCTAAGAAGGTGGCTAGAGGAATGTAGCCCCATATCAATGTTTAAAATTTCGGAAATATCGGCCGATATTTCGGCGATATTTCGTGTGTCGGTTAATATCGACACGATATATCCCTCTGATATATCGTTCAACGGAAATTTCGGAGAATTTTACCGCGATTATCGTAAATATCTTTGATATACTTCATTTTACCGATTTTAGGATATTTGAGATATACGGCCTTGTTCACGGGCCAGAGCCTTTGTTGTGAAACGATGCATGCTCCATTCATTGTTCGCAATTGAAAAAACGTGTTCTTTGGGAGGTTTGAACTGCGGGGGTTTGACCTCCCATCCAGCTAAACCCAGTATACCATTATAATATGATATGCAAAAGTTTAATATATTGTCTTTCTAACTTATGAATATTTTTAATAAATTTATGAATATTTTAATAACTAAATATAAATATACAAATATATAAAAATATTGTATTCTATTATACGTATTATTACAATTACCAAATTTCAAAAAAAATGAATAAAATATTTTGTATAAATCATATAAAATAATTTATTTCTTAATTAAATATATTTTAATAAAAATAATTTACTTTTTTATAAACAAATATAAATATATAATAAAAGAATGTAAAAAATCAAATCTAATTGATATTATCATTCTCTATACTTTCAAAATAATTTTGATAAGTAACTTAAATATGTGTCATATTCTTTCGTTTTAAATAATTTTTAATTACCGATATTTATATAAAAATATCACCTATCCGATATATCAGATATATCCAAGTAAAACTAGAAATCTTAGATATATCAGTCAAAGCGATGTTACAACCTTGCCTATATCACATGCATGATAATCACACGCACATGTTGCGCATTGAAGCGTGGGTTGATTGAAAGAACAAAAAAACAAAAAGAAGAAGAGTGCTCAAATCAACATAAAATTATTATAAAAACATAAAATTATATAAAAAATTATTTAACAAAACTAAGGTTTCTAACCTCAACCTAGCAGGAAAAGATGAAAAACGATAATCAAATTTATAATACTTAATGTGGAGTAAACATAATCAAATTTTATAAATGATAAAGTTCACACTATAAACATGACAACAAATCATTTTACATGCCTGTTTAAACAAAGAATGGTTGAGATGGGAGTAGATTTAGTAGGAATGAGAAATTTCTATATCTACCCAATTTTTTTTTTATTATATATATATATATTATACATAAATAAGATATTATATTTTTATAATTTGATTTTATAAAAAATTATTGTTATTATTATTATATATTAAAATAAAAAATAAAAATATTTAAAAAATCATTTTATATATGAGTCGAGGGGCGGTGCGGGTTCAAACAATACTCGAACTTGTCCTGCAAAACCCACAGATAATATCAATTCTAAATTTGTCAAAAATGCAATATCCTGTCTATTACCCATTCCATTAGGGACTAGACATAAACCCAAAAAAACCCACCCTATTATCATCCATAACAACAAACTCGTTATGTCCTATGATTTGTCCAAGTAACTTATGTCAAGATTTTATAAGACTACTAAGCGAATATTATGACTTTAAAAATTCAAATCATAATCAAATAAAATAAACATTAAAAAGAATAAACAAATATAAATTCTCTTATCTGGCTAAATTTGGAGAATAACTTTCTTGAATTAAAAAAAAATCAAATTTCAGGGATACTAGATTAAAACCCTAGCTTCAAATCAGGATATTGTTGGACTAAATGTCATTTATTCCAAAGGAATGAATGATCCTTCACTCTAAGAATGAATGTCATTCATTCTAAGAATGAATTATTCATTCGTAGAACGAATTCCATTCATTCGTGGAATGATTTTTTTTTCATTCTAGCTCCTATATAAAGTGAGCTTCTTCTGCTCAAAGTGGTATCAATTTTCTTTTCCAAGTTTTGTGTGTTAGGAAGGTTAGATCTAGTTTTTTGTCTGAACGTTATTAGTATGGTGATAGGTTCGAACATATTTTCAATTCATCGAAGTAGCATCAAGGTGTTGTGGTGCTGCTTATATGTCGTTTTATCCTAAGAGACAGACGCCGATCTTATAGTCTCCGAGCATCAGAGGAGACGACGAATATGTTTTAAGGAGATCGCGACTCCTCACGAGACTTGACATCCTCAATCTTTCATTTTATTTCTTAGTAATTTTTCCTTTCCCTTGTCATTTTGTTTCCATGCTTTTGCGAACAAAGTTTTGTAACAGTTTTAAAACATATTCAAAAGAGAAGGAAAAATAGGAAGGAAGATCTAGAGAATGAAAAAAAAGAAGAAAATAAAAGGTCATTGAAGGAAAAAAGAAAAGAAAAAAGAAAGAAGGAAGGTTATTGAAGGAAAAAAGAAAAGAAAAAAGAAAGAAGGTGATTGGAAGGAAAAAAGAAGAAAAGGAAAAAAAGTTTCCTTTTTTTCTTAAAGGCAATTAGAAAAAAACTAAAAAAAAAAACTACTTGGTTTTACGGGAAAAGGTTTTTTTTTTTTTTTTTGGATATCTTCGTGACCAATAATTAAAAAAAAAAACCAAAAAAGAAAGAGCTTTCTATCATATCTAATTTATTTGAATTTTTTGTTTTAAAGATTTTGGTTAAGTTTTTTATCTTCTTTAATTTTTGGAAGTTTTTTTTTTAAGGGGAAAAAAGCTTTGGAAAATACTAATATTTCGTTGGTTATGGAAAAAAAAAAGAAGCTTTTCCTTTTTGGTATTTAGAAAAAAAATGAGGAAAAAAAACTTGTTTCATAGAATGAAAAACATTTTCTTTAAAATAAAAAAAAAAGGAAAAAAAACCTTTAAAAAAAAAAATTTAGTTAAAACTTTTTGAAAATCAGTGCAAAAGTGGTAGATCTTTGTAAGACAGAAATTCGATTTTTGGAAAAAAAAAGCCAAATCGTAATTTCGAGTTCGAAATTGTTATTTTAGTTAAAAATCCGAATTTATTCTCTAGATCTCGGATAATGACAGTTCCCTTTGTTGGAATCGTCTCGCGAAATCTAGCTAGCATGTCGGGCAGCCGATTAGGGAGCCGGTCGGGTTGTAGCCCGCGTTTTTAGGAGCTATGTCAGCGTTTTGGGTCTTGTAAAAGCGAGTTTTCGATGCGACGAAGTCACATATAACACGTACTCATGTGCCGTAAGTGGTATGAGTAAATGATGAAAATGGACGGCGAGAATAATGCAGAATGTCGAAGTGGGAAAGAAGGACATGGCAGTCATTTTAATTTGTTTTAAATGAAATTTAAATGACAAAATTACGAATAGTAACCATCTCCTTCATTAAACTAAGAAGCAAAACGTGAATGAAAGGGAGAACATAGTAGGTTAAAAATGGCGTTTTAGAAGTGCAACCTGCAAGTTTTGACAAATCCGGCCAGGTCGGAGTCTTTGGGACGAAGGAAAGGCTGCTCACGCGGAGAGGGCCCCGGCGTGAGTCTGCCGAAGACTAAGGGTTTCCTCGAACTCCAGTGAGGTAGGGGTTTCTCCCTACTTGGGTTATTCATTCTTTAAATGCTGTCGATGTTTGAGAATTTGAATGAGTAGTGAGGGCGGTTTGTTCCCGATCCAAAACTTGTGACCCGGAATTGATGATTTTGAAACCATAATGGGCCGGCCGTGACTATCCACGGGCGATTTGGAGTCGGATTAATTGTGCATTTGTGTGTTGATGCATGTATTCATTGGAATGGTAGGAAATGGCCGTGAAACGAGGTCACTAAGTGGTCGATGATTTGTGATTTTTCGGGAATAGTAAGCGTAAGACCGAAATTCAAGTGGAATAAAGAGGCAAAATCGTAATTGTGACGCCCGAGAAGCCGAAATTAAGTTGACTACCGTCGACCACGAAAATCCACGTGTCTCACTTATTGAAACACGATACATGTAAACCCGGCCAGTTGGGCCCGTATATCCATTCAACACAATTATATATTTTATACAAAAATGATTTATTTACAATTGTGTTCCCAATTACAATTTATAAAAATGGGTCTCACGCGAATTTTACAAAAAAAACGAGAAAATACAAGATAAGGCAAATGCAGCGTTTCTTAGCCTCTAAAACCCGGATGTGTCCCATCCCCACTGCGTCTTCAATACACGAAAAATAGTCCCACGGCGGGAGTAGGCAAAGCCAGTGGTGGAATTTCCCTGCAGGTTGCACCACACAAGACAATGTAATGGCACCACTGACATTCAACACATGCTAATATATCACTCATGCGTATATTAACAAATTTAATTCCATACTTTATGTTATTGATTTATATATGATAACATAAACTTAGCTCACATGGGCTAAGGCTGTCAGTTCCTCTTGGAGACAACCCACAGATTCACACCACATGTTATTTTCTCATGGCAATAACATAACACCACATGATTCAAGCAAAACAAAGCGGTCGTTAGAATTTCTGTCAAAGAAACCTCTGAGGATTTCCTAACTCGGTCCAAAGCTTTTGGGCAAAAACCAGCCATCAGACCTCGACAAATCCCCATCCATTACAAGACCCTTAAGCGAAAAGTAAAACAAGTAGGAAAAACCCTACGCCTCGGAGTTTATCCGAAACTCACGAATCGGCTCCTTGCATGTATGACGTATGGAGCCCTGACTTTGCCTCTTCTTATTTGGCAATGCCGGCCAGTCCGTCCATTCGTAGATCTTAGAAAATGGAACTTTTCTATATACAAACCACGTCTCGATGCCCGTAGCAGCGAAGAAAATGAAAGTGGAAGATGATGTCTTACTCGCCCCGTGTCTAGTTGCCCTCCTTCTTCTCTTTTCTTTTTTGCTTTTCTTTTCCTTTTCTCATTTCTCTTCTTTTCTCTTTCATTTCTCGTTTTCATTCTCTTTCTTTCTCACTCTTTTGGAGAATTGACCGTATGGGTCAAAGGAGGAAGCTTCACTCCTATCCTTCGAGACAATTGTGTGGCTCTGAATTTTCCGTCCGTTTTCTTTTATTTCTTTATTTCCTTTTTGACATCACATCCCATCAGTGGATCATTGAAACCATGGGATCATCTGCCAGTATGAACCATTGTGGCCAGTTTCTTTTATGCCAAGTGTCTGCGCCTTTTGAGGTCTTGAAGTATGGCGTCTCATGCCTCTGCGTGTCGTTAGACGCGCGTCTCAGCGTGAAATCGAGGCCACCTCGGAATCAACGAAGTCGGCGTGGTTGCTAAATTTGAGGGCGATTTGGCGAAGATTCAGTTTCGTCATTGAGATCTGGAAAAATTCGGTTTTGATCGAAATTAAATTTCTGCTCGCTTTTAGGGAATCTAGTTTTAGGGGTCTCACGAGTAATTTCGATTACAAAATTGAAATTTAGCTAAAATCCGTAATTTATTCTCTAGATCTCGGATGTGGCAATTCCTTGTTGGAATGTCTCGGCATCTAGTTAGCACGTAAAATTTTGTAATATTCCAGGAACGGTCGAGTTGACATGTTTTTCGAACATCGCGTTCAGTCTTTGTAAAGCGTTCGGTGTGTGAAAGTCACATATAACAAACTCATGTACGAAGTGGTATGAGTAGAGAAATGATGAAAATGGATGGTAGAGATAGTCTTAGAATGTAATTGGTGAAAGAAGGGAATTAAGCAATTAAATGGATTAAATGAAGAAAATGCCAAAATAAGGAACAGTTGCCGTCTTCATTAAACCAAAAGAACAAAAAAAAAAAAACGTGAAAAGGGAGAGCAGGGGAGATGCAGAAAGAAAATGGCGATTTTTTTAGTGTGAGAAGGTTTGGCTTCTCTCTAAAAATCTGAGCGATCAGCCGTCCCGCGGTCTTCGGGACAATAAGGCGCTCTGAAGAGGCTTAGCGTGGGTACAGTTGTGAGTTTTTGACAAACTCCGAGAGGTAGGGGTTTCTCCTACGCGAGTTTTATTCCCATTTTAAGTGTTTTATGAATGTTGGTGAATGAGGCCGGGGTAGTCCCGGTTAGTCCCAAAACTTGGGACCCGAATTGATATAATATTTGGAACCAAAATCGACTGACCGTGGCTTGCTCCACGGTAATTTTGGAGTTGATTTAAGTGTGCATTCATGTGTTAATCATGTATTGATTGGATTGGTAGGAAATGGCGTGAAACCCAGGGTTCACTAAGTGAGCCGATGATTTATGATTTTCGGGGGAATAGTAATGTAGGGTTTCACTATTCCCGAAATAATATTCTCAATATATTTTGTAATAATATGTTGAGTCGAGTGATTTAAATTAAATTGCTCATGTTTGATCATTAGCCCAGTAGGCTGGTTGATGTGATAAAATGAGAATTTACATGACATGATGGTGTGAATTGAATATTATGCAGTATGCATGTTTATATATTTGCATGTAGACAGGCTGTATTGGAATTGGCATACATGCATTCTATATAGCTGGGACCCCTAGGACTATAGGAGTGAGTGCATGAGATGAGTCTAGAGAAAATGGTTCGGAGGGTTGTCTAAAAATATTAATTATCGGAGGGTAGTCTAAATTAAAAATATCAATTGTCAGAGACGACCCAATTCATATTCATCGGAGGGTAGTCCACAAACAAATAATATATCAATCGTCGGAGACCGCCCAATTGATATATATACATCGGAGGGTTGTCCACTAACAAAGCAAGCTGAATTCTCAGCGCCACAAGGCTTAGGCGAGTGTGAGAGAGTCGGTGAGGACTCGGGATCGGAGTTGGTCAAGTAGACATTCAAGTAGGATGCATTTGCTTGAATGTATGTTTATTTTGGAACATTGCCTTTGCCTTAGGTGGAGGTAGCCCATAGGGCGATTCCACTGCGGAACGATGCTTCATGTCGGGGGATGTTATTTTACGGTCACGAGGGCATGCGAGGGGGGACGGCTCGTCTGAGGCGGGGATTAGAAGAAAGCTGAGTTGTGGCTTTGGTTCCTGATTTAAACATTAGAACTCTATAAGTTTGATATATGTTGTATAAGAGTAAAAAACATATTAACTCTTGTAACTATTGGGTATAAGTTGGATTCATAGTTGGTATGTATATTGAGTATTGTTTATGGGCGAGTGGGCGGGTATTCTTCGTGGTTGGATATATTGGATTATATTGCCTTTGTTTGGGGCCCGGGATGTACGGGTGTGTATTTGGGTAAAGTACATGCAAGGAGACTGCCGATTTTGTCGAAAATGTCGGGTCACCCGACATTCACGAGTGTTTCCGCTTGTTGACGGGTAGTCAACGGACCCCCGGGATCGGGGTGTCATAGCTTGGTATCAGAGCTTAGGTATACGAATATCTAGGGAGCTCGGGTTTGAGTATCCATCACCACTTGGGTGGTTTGATGTTCGGTTTAGGTATAAGATTACCTAGGAAGGCACGAACAAAACTAGGACCTTTGCATGTGAGTTTAGCCGCTATTGCTTTGGTGTGTATAGTTGTGTGTTTGGTGTGTATGACATGTTGTACGTGTGACATTGTTTGTGTGCTTAGTGATTAGCACATAGAAACAAATTATGGAGTTTCTTGTGTAAAAAGCTGAACAAAAGAAAAAATGAAATAAATTTGAATAGACCCCATTTGGGTTTGGATAATGAAATAAATTTTAATAAATTTTTATTTAGTTTGATGTTAGACCGGAGGTTTTGATAAATTTTGGACAACATGGTCCAGAAAAAAAATGTGAAGACAAATAAATAAAAATCACTTTTATAAATTTATTTGGTTTAGAGGTGAAGCAAATAATTTTCTAAGGTTTTACAAGTTGTAAAATTGAAGAAAATTGAATAGAATAAATTTTTATAAATTTATTTTAGTATTCTGGAAAATAATAATGAAAAAAAAAATAGGTGTATATTTTTCATTTTCCAGTGGCTGGAAGAAGTGAAAAAAAAAATTTAATTAAATGAAAAAAAAAAAAAAAGACAAAATTTTCGAAAAATAAAATTTTCAAAAAAATGAAATTTTTTGTTGATAAAAATGTTTTAAATGTATAATTGATTGTCTTGCATTACAACAAATGCAAGGGCCCGATAATGTATACTTGATTTATGTGTGCGATTAATGTCTCGAGGCGTGAGCATGCCTTAGAATCACGTATTGGATTTAATTTGCCATTGAACTGTATAGATGGCTAGTCGAGGACGAGGACGTAGAGGGCGTCCAAGGGGTACTGGTCAGACACCACCAGTGTTTGATCGGCAGGCCTTTGTTGAGGCTGTAGGTTTGCAATGAGCCAGCTATCGCCTGAGGCTAGCATAAGCGGAGTGGTCGGAGTCCTAGTAACCTCAATGGAGATTTAGAGCGCACCACCTCCAGGCATTCACGGGAGGGCAGGTGGTGGCGAGACCATTGGTTTATGCGGTCGAGCGTCTTGGGAGGATATGGAGATTACCTCCGTCACGACCGAGGATCGGAGTTAGGTTTGCATTCGGCTAAGAGAGGCGAGAGCCCGGGTATGGTGGAAATGGGTTAAGACTTCTAGGGACTAAGAGTTTATGACATGGGCGAGTTTGAGGCTGTTGGGTAAGTACTTTCCAAAGGCTGAGGCATGCAGGCTCGGGAGTTCCTAGAGAGTGACGGGGCGATATTTATGATGGACTACGTAGCTAGATTCACGAGTTAGCGGTCGTAATAAACTCATTGGCCCTGATTTGGCCAAGGTTGGGGTCGAGAATGGAGTAGGTTATCAATTCGTGCGGGATTGGCAGGATTCGCCCCTACGGGATATGGATTCTATGGTTGGGACGACCCTGACTATAGAGAGAGAGATAGAGGATGCGCGGAACACTCGGGATGCGAGTGTTAGTGGCAAGAGGAAGGATAGTCAGTCTTCCTCCAGTTCAGGGAAGAGACAGAGAGCCTCTAGTTCGCAAGGATCTCAGAGTCACGGCCATCCGAGCTAGGGACAGATGAAAGTTGCCCGGTCGGGCGGGGCCGGATGAGTTGCGGTCGGGCGGGACGGATGGTGTGCTACCATTATCAGCCCGGCCCTGGACACATGAAAGACGAGATTTTTGAAGGCCGGGATCCTAGGGTTTTGGGACATCACGGTCCGGTCGGTAAGCGGGGCGGAGAGGGATACAATGCTCCTCCACGGCATGGTGGGCGGAGGGCCGGTCTCGGTTCCCGAGGGGAGCTACGAGCACCCCACATTTCCGCAGTGGGCAGGAGGCGGAGTATGGAGTAGAGGTAGGGCGGAGGGCCAGGCCTGAGAGCGGAGACAACGGGAGTCGGTCGTGTCTGCGCCGTCACACATGAGTTAGTCGGTAGTCGACCAGTTATCGGGAGTGCGTTTTGCTATCTCGCTGTCGGGCCGGTGACCCCGATTTGGTGCCCGCGTTCATTCATTGCATCGGTTAATGATCGAGTTGGGCTTAGAGTTTGAGACCTTAGAGGAGCCTTTGTATGTGAGTTCTCCTCTAGGGATTAGGCGAGGCCAAGGACAGTCTCATGGGGTTGCGAGCTAGAGATCTCGGGACTCTACTCCCACGGTGGACACGAGGATCATGGACATCGGAGTTCGATGTCATCCTGGGGATGTGGTTGACTGACTTCTGGGGTCGTTATCGAGTGTGAGCGTAGAAGTTCTGCTACCGCGGGCGTGCTCGTGTGTTGAGGGCCAACATGACATTTGCCCACGGAGCATTATCAGAACCAAGGTGTCAGAGACGATTAATTTGGTTGGCTAGTGAGCCTTACCTGAGAGACGAGGAGAAGCCGGGACTTAGATCTACCTCGACTAGTGTGCGAGAGTATGTGGATGTTTTCGGATGAAGCTACGGACTACCTCCCGCATCGGGATGTAGACCGTTGTGAGTTACACCTGGTACTTGACCCGTCTCTATGACTCGCGTAGGATGTATAGGTTGATTCTGAGACTTCGGAAGTCCCGATTACGAGCTATTAGACAAGGGTTCGATGAAGCCAGAAACACTTCACAATAGGCTCCGGTTCTGTTTGCGAAGAAAAAGGACAAAACCCTTTGATTGGGCATTGATTACAGGCAGTTGAACAGGGTTACGATCAAGAATCGGTACCCATTACAGGGGATCGATGATTTGATGGGTTGAAGGAGCGCGAGTCTACTTTCTAGACAGACCGCCGCGCTGGTTACGCTCGGTGAGGGTTAGGGATCTGAGATATCCACTAGGCGGTGTTTAGGATGCGTTATGGGCACTTTGAGTTTACGGTGATGCCGCTGGATTGATGAATGCGCGACATTCATGGATCTCATGCGCGGATATTCGACCTTATTTAGATCGGTTTAGTAAGTAGTCTTCGTGGATGACATCTTGATCGCCGGTCAGAGTGGGAGCATAGACATCGCGAGGATCATTTACGATTGTTGAAGACCATGTTTATGCCTTGAGTTGATAAGTGGGTTCACGGCTGCGAGGTGAATTTACAGGACACGTGGTGTCGACGCGGGAGAGTGTCGGTCGACCCGAGAGAAGGTCGGCGTGATGAGTTGGGAAAGTAGTCGGTCTTCGAGATACGTAGTTCTTAGGATTGGTTGGGTATTACAGGAGATTCATTGAGGATTTCTCCGGGATAGCGGTGCTATGAGCTAGGTTGACCGGAAGGAGGTCGGGGGTTTGAGTGGATGGCCGTCTGGGGCATTCCGGGAGTTGAAGGAGACTTACTTGGCTCCCATCTTGATAGTCCGGGCAGAGACGAAGTGCCATGATGTATATTGTGATGCCTCGGGTCGAATTAGGATGTGTTTAATGCGATGCAGGAGGGTAGTAGCTATGGTTCGTCGATTGAAGAATCCGAACAATTACCCCACGACATGAGTTAGCGTAGTAGTCTTCGCCTTGAAGATTTGGGCGCCACTAGCGCCGTGAGTTCGAGGTGTACTCGGACCGTAAAGTGAAGTATATTTTTCACTGCCGACGGGACCTCAATGAGGCAGCCTTGAGATGGATGGAAGTTCTGAGATTATGACTTCACTTTGCATTACCATCCCGATAAGGCAAATGTGGTGGCTGATACACTCAGCCGGAAGTCACGGGGAGTGTTGGCTAGTGTGGCTTCTAGGGAGTGGCAGATGCTCGAGCGTGGGGCCGGTTTGGCTGATGCAATGGCTTGAGACTCGAGAAACCTGGGAGTTTAGTGGCTGCCGTCTTTGTTGGCTTGAGTGATTGAGTCCAGTGGAAGGGCGCGAGAGATAGGTAATCCCATCGGGGGCCCGAAATCTGATGGTCGCGGGTGGCGAAAGTGGGCGGATTCATGTAGATGGTAGTCTTGATATAAGGGGCGGTTAGTGGTTCCCCAGTTGACGGATTTGAGAGAGGAGATTCTCAGAGAGTTTCCACTTTGCTCTGATTTGGAGTACATCAGTGGCACGAATGTACGAGATCTTCATCGCCCGATGCTATTGAAGTGGGATGAAGAGACACGTAGGGGACTTGTTGGCGAGTGTCTCACATGTTAGCGAGTTAGAGCTGAGCACGAAGCGGCAGTACCGGCCATTGGAGGTGGCCCGAGTGGAAGTGGGAGCACGTCACGATGGACTTTGTGGCCCACGCGCCCGCGGATGCGGCGAAGCATGGCGGTATGGGTGATAGTGGGCCGACTCGCGAAGTCGACACATTTTCTAGCCGTCGCGGATGACCTTAAGCCTTGGAGAAGATGCAGGTTGTACATTGAGAGATAGTCATTGCATGGAGTACCGGTATCCATAGTATCGGATAGGGACGAGTTTGACTCACTTTTGGAAGAGTTTCCAAAGGCTATGGGCACAATGGTGACCATGATGCAATTCCACCCTCGGAACGGATGAATTCGGTCGGGGGGGTATACAGTGTTAGAGGGCATCGCGCGAGCATGCGTCTGGATGTTAGGGCACCTAGGAGGAGCATTTGCCTTTAGTGGAATTCGCCTACAACAACGGTTGCCGAGGGCGGAGTATAAGATGTGCCGTGCAGGCCTTTGTATGGGAGATTATGCGGTCGTCGTTATGTTGGGCCGAGGTGGGAGAGGCTCCGTCAGCGGTCTTGTCGATTAGAGATTTTTAGCCGAGAAGAAGGTGAGCGATCTGACAAGCGTCTTCTCACGATGAAGCGGCACCAAAACCTCAGGATGTGCTAAATCGACCCTTAGAAGTTGAGGTTGGGGATCACGTCTTCTTGAAGGTGATGCACAGAAGTGGTCGATTTCGTGGCCAGCGGGAAGCTATCCTGAATTTATTGGGCCTTCGAATGCTGAGAGGATGGCGTTGTAGTGTCTTGGTTGGCTGCCCGGCATGTCGGTGTCCTGGTATTTCCGTCTCCATGCTCGGAAGTATACTCCCGGATCCGGCCCGTGTAGTGGATTGAGGACGGTGGGGTTGACACGGATGGGACGAGGAGGGACCCCGGTATGTATTGTGAGATAGCCGTGATCGAGATTTTGCGACGAGGCGGTGAGGCTAGTGAGAGAGTGCTATGGTGGCTGGGTGGAGGATTCAGCATTGGGGCGAGACACAATGCGGGCCACCTATCCGCTCTTGTTTAGGGATGAAGGTGCGTGGTTTAGTCGTTTAAGATTTCGTATTTACATGCATGTGGTAGAATGCACGTTGCCATACGCATGTGATTGATTGTAATTGTCTGAATTTCGGGATGGGAATTCCTTTAGAGAGGGAGGAGAATGTGGGCAGAAATTCCAAATTATGGAATAAGGGCAAAATCGTAATTTCGATTACAAAATTGAAATTTTAGCTAAAAAAAATCTGTAATTTATTCTCTAGATCTCAGATGACGAAACAGATTTCACCGTTGGAATCGTCTCTCAAAATCTAGTTAGCACGTAAAATTTTGTAATATTAGAGACGAGGCGGGTTGGCACGTTTTCGAGGCATCGTTTGGTCTTGAGTAAAAAACGTTACCGATGTGACGAAAGTCACATATATAACAAGAAATACTCATGCGAGAAGTGGAACATGGTAGAGAAATGATGAAAATGGATAGTAGAGATAGTCTTGGAATGTCAGCCCCGGTGAAAGAAGGAATTAAGCGATTCGTAGTTAAATGAAGAAAATGCCAAATAAAGAGGAACGATTCTTAGTCTTCATTAAACCAAAGAACAAAAAAAAAACGTGAGGAAGCGGGGAGATGCGGAAAGAAAATGGCGATTTTTAGTGCGAGAAGGTGCGGCTTCTCTCTAAAAATGCAGGCGTCAGGCCGTCGGCGGTCTTCGAGCGAAGGAGAAGCGCTCACATGTGGAGAGGGCTTCGGCGTGGGTACGGTTGTGAGTTTTTGACCGAGCTCAGGAGGTAGGGTTTCTCCTGCTTGAGTTTATTCCCATTTAAGTGTTTTTCTGGTGGCTGGTCGAATGGCGTGAGGGCGGGTACGATCGATCCCAAGAGCTTGGGGCCAGAATTGACAATTTTAGGTCAAGTGACAGCTGTGGCCGCTCCACGGATGTTTGGGTTGATTTAAATGTGCATCCATGTGTCATGTATTGATTGGATTGGCTTAGAAATGGTAGGTGAAGCAGGTTCACTAAATTGAGCAGATGATTTGTCGATTTTAGGAATAGTAGTAGGGGTTTCACTATTCTAATAGTGTTCTCAAAATATATTTTTGTGAAAATATGTGTTTAGTCAGTGATTTAAATTAAATTGCTCATGTTTGATCATTAGCCCAAGTGAGCTAATTTTGATGTGATAAAATGAGAATTTACATGACATGATGGTGTGAATTGAATATTATGCGAGTATATGCATGTGATTAGACTGTATTTGAATTAACATGTCCATATGGCTCACTAGGGTATAGGAGTGAGTGCGTAGGAGATGATATAGAGAACATGGTTCGGGTTTGTCTAAATATTAATTATCGGAGGGTAGTCCAAATTAAAAATATCAATCGTCGAATGGCCCGATTGATATTCGTAGTTAGTTCACAAGCCAGGCAAACATATCAATTTTGAGGAGATGGCCCGATTGATATATACATCGGGTTGTCCTTAACAAAGCGATGAATTCTCCTTTGGCGGCGAGTGTGAGGGGAGAGTCGAGTGAGGACTCGGGATCGAGTTGGTCATGTAGACATTCGAGTAGATCGTATTTGTGAATGTGTTTGTTACGGAACATTGCTGACTTGGGTGGAGAGTGGCAGCCGACGGTTCACTGCGAGCATTAGCTCATACTGTCGAGGATATTGTTTTACGGTACGGGGAGCATGGGAGGGCGGCTCGTCTTTAAAGGCGAGGATTAGAAAGAAGGCAGGGTTGTGGCTTTGGTTCACAATTTAAGCTTATGTATTAGAACTACATAAGTTTGATATATGTTGTATAAGAGTAAAAAACATATTAACTCTTGTAACTATTGGGTATATAGTTGGATTCATAGTTGGTATGTATATTGAGTATTGTTTATGGGCCCAAGTGGCCGTATTACTCATGTGGTTGGATATATTGGATTACATTGCCTTTGTTGGGACGGAATGTCACGGTGTGTGTTGGGTCAAACTCCGTACAAAGGAGACTACGCAGATTTTAAATGAATTGTCGAGGTCACCGGCATTCTCATGAAGTGTTCTAGGGTTGACGAATTGGTCAATGGAGCCCCGGGATCGAGGTGTCCACCGATGTGAGGGTTCCACTATTCGAAAGCGGTGTTCTCAAAATAATTTTTGTGAATTAATATGTTTGGTCGAGTAATTCAAGTAGAGTTGCTCGTGTTTGATCGATAGCCCATTGAGGCTAATTTTGGTGTGATAAATGAAGTACCAACATGATTGTGTGATTTAATTTGTATGTGAATATATGCATTATGATATATTTTTATGTGTTATAGACTGTAATGGAATTGGCATCATGCATTCCATATGCATTGGGACACCCTAGGACGGTAGGAGTGAGTGCATGAGATGAGTCTAGAGAAAACGGTTTCGAAGGGTTGTCTAAAACTAAAAATGATCGGAGGGTAGTCCATAGAAAGTATCGTCGTCGGAGGCGGCGATTGATATACATCGGAATTGGTCGTAAATAATATCGATCGTCGGGGAGATGACCCAATTGATATATACATCGGAGGGTTGTCCACAAACAAATAAACATAATAATCCTCATACGAGGCTTAGGCGAAGTGTGAGAATCAGTGAAGGACTCGGAGTGCGAGATGATCAGTTAGACATTTTAAGTAGGATCATGCATTTGCTTGAATGCTGTGTTTATTTTGGAGCATTGCTTGCACTTAGGTGGTAGGCCCACTTAGGGTCACTGCGGGCATTAATCTTTCTGTTGAGATACTATTTCTGATCTGAGGAGTGCAGAGGGAGTGGCTGGAATCCACAGTAGGGGATTTGTGAAAGCGGTTGTGGCTTTGATTTTCTCTATGTATTAGAATTCTCTAATTTTAATATATGTGTTGTATAAGAGTAAAACCTTTGAACTCTTAGAACTATTGGATATAGTTGGATTCATAGTTGAGTATGTTTTTAGGGTATTGTTTATGGGCCCAAGTGGCCGTTTTACTCATGTTGTGATTATGTTGAATTGTTTGGGACGGGTTTCATCTGAGGTGTGTGGTATTTGGTGAACTTTCCATTTTCTAAGGGCTGCTCGATTTTACGAAGTGGCGTCGGGTAACTTGAAACATCCACTTGTATTCCGGCCGGGTTGTGGTGGTCAGCCAAGTTGGGTTTGAGGCGTCACGACTTAGTGTGAGGCTTAGGTATCTGAATACCTAGGGCTCGGGTTGGGTATCCATCACCACTTGGGTGGTTTGATGTAGAGTATAGGTATATGAAAAACCTAGAGAATGAGGATTTGGGCTTAGGTCATAGTCGAGTAAGAACATCACCACTTGGGTGGTTTAATGTTCGGTTTAGGTATTAGATTACTTAGGAAATCACGGGACAAAACTAGGACACTACATGCATGTGTTTGGGGTGTTTTGTGTGATGTGATAAACTTGTGTGTGAATTGGTGAAATGAAGTGTGATCACGTGAATTGGTGAATTGTGTGCAAATATGCTTGGTGGATAGCATAGGATGATGTGTGGAAAATTCTAGGAGTTTTACAAAGTGTAAAATGAAAACAAAAGTATAATTTTAAATTAAATGGTTTTTTGGATAATGAAATAGCTTTTTAATAAATTTTTATTTGATAAATCATAAAAGCTCTAGAGAGGTTTTAAGTTTGGATAAAATGTCGAGCCAAGGAAGAAAAAAATAATGAAAAAAATGGTCTTTGGGACTCCGTGGACTCTTTGCCGGGGTGTGTTGTGACCAAGGGGCTGGCCAGTGAAGTGGGGGCGTCTTGTGTGCCTTATAGTATGTGGCTGCCCGCAGCCTGAGGCCTTATGACGGCGTGTGTATGAGGGCGCACGGGGCACTAGGGTCTTGTGGGCCCAGCGGTGCCAGTGGCGGCCCAGGCTTGGTCACGGGCCTTGGGCGCTAGAGGCAGGCACAGGCGTGCACAAGGCGTCTTCTTTAGGCAACTTGACTGTACTTTCAATTTTTCGGCACATTTTGACGATTCGGCTTCAATCTTGTTCTTAAAGTCAATTTTGAGGAAATTTTTTGAATATATATATATATATATATATATATATATATATATATATACTCTCTTTCTCTCTTATATATATATATATATATATATATATATATTTAATCAAATTAAATTAAACAAATTATCAAAAAAAAAAAATAAATAAATAAAATTTTCGAAAATGAATTTTGTTGATCAAAATGATTTGTTTAAAATGAAATGATTGTCTTGCATTGCTTATAAATCTGGGGACTTGGCTATCTTGTGATTTGTGTATGATTGGTGTCTCGAGTGTTTGTACCTTGAGATCTTTGCATTGTATGTTCGCGCATTTTAATTGTGTAGATGACTAGTAGAGGGCGAGGGCGTAGGGCGTCCACGAAGTCTTGGTCGACACCACAGACATTTGGCGTGCCAGACGTTGATCAGCGAGACCTTTCTTTGGTACATTAAATGTTGGTAGTGCTGTCGCCTGAGCTAAAGCGGTGGTCGAGGAGGTCTAGTAACCTCCGAGAGATTTAGGCGCACCACCCTCCCGGAGCATTCACGGGAGGACAGATGGTGACGAGACCATTGGTTTATCAGACCAGAAACATCTTGGGCCTATGGAGATCACCTCGGAACGACCGGGGATCGGGTTAGGCGCATTCCGGCTAGAGGCGAGGCCGGGTATGGTGGAGTGGGCTGGGACTCCCAGAGACAGAGGTTATGGCGTGGGCGGGATTCCCGGGGCGTTCATGGGTAGTGCTTTCCGGAGGCTGCGGGGCATCACGAGGCTCGGGAGTTCCTAGAGTGAGCGGGCGATGGCTTGTGATGGACTTCGTGGCTAGATTCACGGGTTAGCGGGTTGCGACGGATGCAGTGGCCACGTCGACTGGCCCAGGTGAGGGAAGATTCGAGAATGGGGCGGGATTGTCCATTCGGGCGAGTTGTAGGACTCCACCTACGAAATGGATTATGGTTGGGCGACCTGACCATAGAGAGAGATGGAGGATGGGGCACTCGGGATCGCAGTGTTGATGGTAAGGAAGGGCCAGTCGGTCTTCTTCCGGTTCGAGGAAGAGCGAGAGCTTCTAGTTGCGAGTTCTGATCAAGCCATGAATTCGAGGGTGGAATGAAGTTGCCCGGTGATGAGAAGATGAGGTGCAGGCCCGAGGGGCGGGACGGATGGTGTCTTTACCATTGTGGCGACTATGAGCTGCATGAGAGGCGGATTGCCCCCGAGACGGGATCGAGGTTTTGGGACATCCTGATCCAGGTGATGCAGACGAGGAGAGAGGGTCTGATGCGTTCCTCCACGGCCGCGGTGCGAGGCGGAGGGCGAGTCGGTTAGGGGAGCTGTGCGGGCACGCCCCATTTCACGAGGCGGGCCCCAGGCGGGCGCCGAAGTATGGGTAGAGGCGGGGCGGGGCGGCGCACGGGGCCCGGGGCGTATGGGGTCGAAGTGGGCCTCGCCGTCACACATGGCTGAGTCAGCCCAGTCAGCCGGTTATCACGGTGCGTTTTGCTATATCTACGCTATGGTACAGAGTGTTATTTGGTCGGGTGTAGCATTCATTCATTGCACCTTGATTGTATTCGAAAAGTTGGGCTGAAGGGTTGAGACCTTAGAGGGCCTTTGTATGTGAGTTCTCCCACAAGGGATTAGGCGAGAATAGGGATGATATGTCGAGGTTGCGGGCAGATCCCGGGGATCTACTCACGGTGGACTGAGGATCATGGACATGTCGAGATTCGATGTCATCACAGGATCGGATTGGATGGCGGCTTAAATTAGATTATCGATTGCCAGCGTAGAGGTTATAGCCACACACGCGGGTGAAGTACTCGTGTGGTATTTCAGGGAGACATGCATGACATTTTACCCCAAACAGTATATGAGTCCAGGTGTCAGGGACAGTTGGCGGGTTGGCTAGTGAGCCTTGCCTTAGAGGACGAGGTGAGACCAGACTTAGATCTATCTCGAGTGGTTTGCGAGTATGCGGATGTTTTTCTAGATGAGCTACCTGGACTACCTCCACATAGAGATGTAGACTTAGGTATTGAGTTACACCCTGGTACTTCACCTATCTCTATGACTCCGCATAGGATGGCAGGTTGAGTTGCGGGAACTCCGAGTCCGGCCTACGAGAGCTACTGGACAGGGTTCCTGCAGATGACACTTCACCATGGGCGCTCCGGTTCGTGTTTGCAAGAAAGAAGGACAAGACCCCTTCCCGGTACATGCATTTGACTACGGGAGCAGTTGAGCAGAGTTCACGATCAGGAAGTAGTGCCATTACACCGATGATTGGCGAGATTTTTGGATCGATTGAGAGGAGCGAGTCACACTCGAGGCAGAACCTTGTTTGTCACGCGATTCGGTCATTGATTGGTGAATCGAACCCGTTTCGAGTGCGAGAGCATATCTTAGGACTCTCTGCGTTTTTTAAAAGCCGAACTTGTACTGTGGTATGGCCCATCTTGTAATAGAATCAAAATGTTATACAAATCAAAGAACTACCACGGTGGTGTCATCAAAATCTAGACACATATAGCTAAGTCGTTTATTTCATGTGTACTTTTCACATTTTTACAAATCGAGCACGGAACCATGTAGTAGAGCACTTCTGAATGTGTTGGCCAATTTGTATCGCGGATGTTCTCGAGACGTCTTCTCCTGTACCTACGGATTAAAGCCACGTGCTAAGCTTTTTGAACGGTAGAGCTCTTTACTCTTATCTAGAAATACATCATTTTATCTTAATCTGAAATAACACCGACAATAAGCGATATCGGAATCTTCATGAATTCATATCATCAAAATGTATAACGAGTCGGATCATATTGAGCAGCACCAGGCATATACAATGGCAAGGCATCAATTAGTCTCTTTTACATGTATCATGACTTTCTCGAGTTTGGTCGTTTCCTATTCATGTCGTGACATAATTCTGTCTACTTATGCCTTGTTTCTGAGAATTCTACATCTCCCATGGAGTATTTCATCTTGTCGCGAACTTATGCTTAGAGCAACATACTTACTCGGATCTTACACTTGGAAGACTTATTCTTATTCGGAACTTATATACAACATTGATCTTACTTACTGGATCCACACTTATGAAGCGGAGACTTTTATTCTTATTCCTAAACTTATACTTATAACGTGCGATCTTATACTGCGGATCTTACTCATAGGCGGACTTATTTTTATTCCGATCTCGTAGGACCGCAGTTTATTGATTCATATATCGGTACTGAACTATACATACTTAGACGGAGTGCCCATCACGTACTCATACTTCTATCTTGTCTTATACTTGTTCGGATCTCATTAGGAGTTATAGAGCTTATGTATATAGAGGTATATACGTATTTAGTCTTATATCATCGAGACCTCAGTGGGTTTACTGGAACATGCTTATACCATAGGGCTTATGCTTATACTACGGAGTTTACACTTATTCGAAGTTGCGTGGGGTACTACCTACAGGAGATATTGCGGGCATTATCTTTGGTGATGCGGAACATCCTTATCTGAAGTACGAAGTAAGTACTACAAAACTTATCTTGTTGCCATTATCTTATAGCGTACTCACAGTAATATCACAGTCTTCTGGAACTTATACTTCGCAATGCGAACTTATACATGTATTTCGGATCTTATACTTATATTCACAGACTTATTATGGTATTTGGATCTTAGTCTTGTATTACGAATTATATATACATGTATTTCGGATCTTATACTTGTATTCTGTAGGGCATAATCTTGTACTTCGGATCTTACCAGACTTATTAAATAAAGTACCCATAGGTGCTACCACCAGTTCTCATTATCTGAAAGTATTAATCATTTCCCTTTGGACTTATACTTGTATTCACGGGACTTTTAGCATATTACGCGACGCTGCTTGTTGCACCGTGCGGTACCCGTGGGTGCCTCTGGAACTTATACTTATTTTACTAATGCGGGAGTACCGTGGAATTTCACGGGCTTGCTCTTATTTTCTTGTGCGGGAGTACGTAGGTACTGAAGTTAATGGAATGCAGGAGTACCGTGGGTACCCACAGAATGAATCACAGAGGTACATTCAGATCTTATTCTTATTCTTTACTCAGTGTCTTATCATATGTCTATCGACTACCTATGGTAATCACTAAGAAAGAGTGGAATGTATTATAATAAGTACTGCAGAGAAGGTACAATATAGAACGGGAGTGACATATGGCCGGGAGTGCGAAGCACCGTTCGGGACGTGCCTGCCCACGCAGCGAGGAGTGCCGTGGCACCAGAATGAGTGCGAGCACCCGATCGGGGCGATGCACGCTCACGCATAGCAGTGTCGTGGCACCGGCGAGTCTTGAAGCACCAACGAGTCTTGGAAGCACCAACGGGGATGTCCACTCGACCGTTCTTTGGTCGAGGTAGTCCTTAACTGATCATATACTCTTTCAGAACATAACCCATCTTTGTCACATTACGTGTTCAAAATTTTTGCCATGTTCCGTGTTCATGTTCAGATTTTGGTTTATTTTCATGTTTCCTTATCATAGTCATGTTTCATGAACACATCTCTATTTATTTCCTATACTTTTCTTGTTTCATGCCTATTATATGGCATTCCCATATACTTGTACAATATGATGCTTATGTTCACACATCATTCATGTTCATATAATGAATCTGTTTTCTTAGGAATTGAATCGATCAATCGGATCATCGAAAATAAAGTTATAGCATTTTCATGCCAACTATTCCGACACCGATTACACTAGGGACCAGTTGTATTACTCATTTTAAGGTTTAACTTTCCATATTTGACACTATATATCTTTAATGCTGCATTTAAAGAAATTTGGGTGCTAGGTTACTCAATAGAATCACGATTCGAACCATGAAACTCAAGATACGTCAGAAACAACTGGGACTGCTCTATGATCAAGCGATCACGAGGAATTGGCTTGCACATGGCCCCACTTTGAGTGACTTTTTGGGCCACTTGGGGTCAGAATTGAAGGTGGCTATTATTTCTATATGTATGGTTTTTTCTTGGGAGTCTATTTTTAATCAGCCACTTGAATCACTCAAACTGAATAAGAAATGAGCAAGTTATGGTAAATATAAACTAGTGAAAACGGAAACGAGAGCATCTGTATGCCAGGGTACACCCTTGACGTAGCCATGGTGCATGTTGGCTCGTATTTGAGAACCTAGCATGTACCGGTACATGTTCAGGGTAATATCGGTACATGTCACCAAAAATGCCCGGAATGTGTATTTTCTTGCCATCCATGTGTTGATACCAAAATCAACTCAATACTTCATATGAACAAATCAAGGCTTCTCCAATTCATCTTGAAATCTCTATTTTTACTTAAATCATATTTCATTATATCTTTCATAAAAATCTTCCATGAATTTCCCCCAAGCAACTATAATTTGGGTCCTGACATACACAAGTCAAAACTCAAAGTTGTTGGGGTTTATTCTAAACCCTAACTCAATTACTTGTCATTTTACCATGAATCAACCTCAAAGGAAATTCCATACTCATCTTGTTCCTTGTAGGATTTATGTAATCTTTCAAAATCTAAGGTTAGGATGCAATTCTATCAAAACCCTAGATTTGGAGACAAGCTATTAACCATACAAAGCCTTAAAATTCCATAGATCCATACAATTCCATACTTAAGTTCAGTTTCCATACCTTTGATCTTGGCTTCTCCCTCTTCTTCTCCTCTCTTCTTCTTCTCTTCCTCTTCCTCTTCTTCTTCTTCTCTCTTTCTCTCTTCTCTCCCTACGGTTTGTTCCTCTCCAAATGAGACCAATTTTTGGTCTTAAATCCCATGTTTATTTAAGGCCATGTTTGTAAGACAAAGAAAACATTTTGTTTAATTTTCTTTATTTGCTTTTAAGCCCATAACTCCTTCTATTTATAAATAAACTTTCCTTTATTTCATTTTGGCCTCAAATCTTATTAACTTGTGACTTTTAAGTCCCTCTTTGGACAAATTACAATTTTATCCTTAAATGCTCTCTTCATAATTTAAGGTCTCTCGTTTCCATGTTTCGCATTTAACTCACAAAACATTCAAATTACGCTTACAAAATACCCTAAACATGTCGGAAACTACTAGGGTACATTTCGGGGTGTTACATTCGCATTGGTTACCATCAGCTGAGGGTTAGGGATCTGGATATCCTAAGGCGAGTTAGGGCGATTATGGGCACTTTGAGTTTACGGTGATGCCCTTCGGATTGACGAATGCGCCATCAGCATTCATGGATCTCATGCATAGGATATTCCTACCCTATTTAGATCAGTTTGTCGTAGTCTTCATGGATGACATCTTGATCTACTCCCGATCGAATAGGAGCATAGGTGTCACTTGAGGATCGTTTTACGATTGTTGAGAGACCATAGTGTGCGCTGAGTTAGTTAAGTGCGAGTTTTGGCTTATTGAGGTGAGATTTTTAGGCCAGCGTGAATTGTCAACATCGGAATCGGTCGACCTAGAGAAGGTCGACGATGATGAGTTGGGAGAGGCAGTCGATCTTCGATATCACACATTAGTTTCTTGGGATTGGCTGGGTATTACGAGGAGATTCATTGAGATTTCTCAGGATCGCAGCTTTTTATATTCTGGGTTGGCCGAGGATGTCGGGATTTGATTGGGATGATCGATGAGGCATTCGGGAGTTGAAGAGGAGACTTACTTTAGCTCCCATCTTGATGGTTCGGACGGGGACGGGGTACCGGTCTTGATGCCTACAGGGCGGGTGGGATGTGTTTTGATGCGGTCTGGGAGGGTAGCAAACATGGTTCTCGTCGTTGAAGAATCACGGCGAGTACCCGCGACATGGAGTTGGCGGCCGTAGTCTTCGCCTTGAGTTTGGCGCCACTACTTGTCTGGCCGAGGAGTTTGAGGTGTTGCTGGACCGTAAAAGTGCGGAAATGTATTTTCACGCCGGCCCGGGGCCAGCGAGGCGACGGATGGATGGAGACCTAGAGTTATGATTCCGCACATTACCATCCGTAAGGCAAATGTAATTGGCTGATACTGGTCGGAAGTCACGGCGTTGTTAAGTATAGCTACCGGGTGTGGATCTTCCGGGTAATGGGACGGTTTAGGCTATGTCTGGCGGACTTCCGAGTACCATGGGGGTTGAGTGATGGCTGCAGTCTGCGTTGAGCAAGTGATTGAGTCGATGGCGGGGCGTGAGGAGATGCGTGTCCATCGAGATCGAGCTGCGGTCGGTCTGGTGTGAGGTGGACGTTCACGTCAGATGGTAGTCTTCGATATAGGGACGGGTAGTGGTTCCTAGTTGGCCGATTTGAAGATTCTCGGGGGGTTTCCACTGCTCTCGATTTGTCGTGCATCCAGGTGGCACGAAGATGTACCAGGATCTTCGTCGCCAGTACTATTGTAGTGGGATGAAGAGACACGTAGGGGACTTTGTTCGACGATGTCTCACATGTCCCGACGAGGTTAAATTTGAGCACGGGAAGCGTGAGGCTAACTGACCGTTAGGGTGGGCGAGTGGGTGGGAGCGCGTCACGATGGACTTTGCAGCCCGCTTTCGCGGTGCTTGTGAAGCATGACCGGTATGGGTGATAGTGGATCGACTCCGCGAAGTCGGCACATTTTCTTAGTGCGGATGACCTTCGCCTTGGAGGGTGCAGATTATACATTCGAGAGATAGTCCGGTGCATGAAGTACCCGGTATCCATAGTGTCGGATAGGGACCCAGGGTTTCGGCACACTTTAGGAAGAGTTTCAAGAGCTATGGGCTGCCGATTGTGATGAGTAAGAGTTCACCTCGAGACGGATGGTGGTCTGAGAGGACTATCACAGGTATTAGAGGACATACTCTGAGCATGTCTGGGTCGTAAAGAGCGGTTGGGAGGAGCATTGCCCTTAGTGGAATCGCCTGTAACAGGATTATGGAGGCGGGTATACAGAGATAACGCAGGTATGAGGCCTTGTATGGGGAGGCCATGCGGGTCACCCATTATGTTGGACCGAGGTGGGAGGAAGCCATCAGTCACGATGCGATTAGAGAAACCTCAGAAAGGTGAGCTTGATCGACGACATCTTCTCATGACTCAGGCCCAAACGAAGAGCTATCTTTTGATGTCTTGACGTCGACCCTGGGGATTCGAGGTTGGAGATCATGTCTTCTTAAGGTGATGCCTAAGAGGCGTGTGGTCGGGTTAGGCAGCGCGAGGAAGCTATCGGCGAGGTTATTGGACCTTCCGAGATACTGAGATGGCTGTCAGTGTCGGTTGGGCGTGGCAGGCGTAGGAATGGAGTCACATTTCACGTCTCATGCTCGGGAGGCCTGCTCTAGTCGACTCATGTGGTGGACAGGGCAGATTGAGGTTGACTGATGGGACCTTTGGGGACCGTGTGCATCGTACGGAATGCAGTGATCATGTTTTGCTGACCTTGAGGCGTAGAGGCTAGTGGGAATACTATGGGGACACTATAGTGGAGGAACCCGCGTGGAGCGAGAGGACACGATCTGGTGCCCACCTATCCTTCTTGTTTAGGGATGAAGGTATGTGGTTTATTCGTATAAGATTCAAGCCAGGCTGTTTATGCATGGTAGAATGCCGCGTTGCATATGCATGTGGTGATTATAGTGTCACGGATTTCGGGACAAAATTCCTTTGGGAGGAGAATGTAAGACCGAAATTCGATTTCTGGAAAAAGGTAAAATCGTGATTTAGGTTACAAAATTGTTATTTCGATTAAAAATCAAGGAATTTATTCTCTAGTCTCGGATGACAAAAGCAGTTTCACCGTTGGAATCGTCTCTGCGAAATCTAGCCGCTGCGTCGAATTTCGTCGAATTAAAGACGGTCGGAGTTGGCGCGTTTTGGCACTCGCGGTTTCAGGTGCCGTGCTTGGTGCCCCGATCTTGACGAAAGTAACATATAACACGTAATCATGTGCCATAAGTGGTATGAGTAGAGAAATGATGAAAATGGGCCGAAGTAGTGTAGAATGTCGAAGTGGAAAAGAAGGACATGGCGGTCATTTTGGAATTTGTTTAAATGATGCAATAATAAAATTGAATAAATAACCATCTTGTTCATTAGGCAAAAGCAAAGCGTGAATGAAAGGGGGACTTCTGATGGGTTCAAATGGCGTTTTAGAGAAGTCTTTGACTTCTCTCTGAGTTTTCATTCAAATCCGGTCGTCGGTGGTTCGGGACAAGAAGGAAAGTTTGCTCTCGTGGAGAGAGCAGCGGGTGTGGTTAGGGGACCTCAAGCTGCAGTGAGGTAGAGAGTTTCTCCTACTTGGGTTTTATTCATTCTTCAAGTACTTTGTCGATGTTTGAAATTTGAATGAGGCCGTGAGGGACGTTTGATTGAATCTAGGCAGGACGAATTGATATAAATTTTGAAACCATAATGGAGCGACCCGTGACATCACGGATAGTTGTTGGATTAAGTATTGCATTTGTGTGTTGATGCATGTATTGATTGGAATGAGGGCGGAAATGGCCGTGAAACACAGGTTCTTACTAAAATGAACGATGATTTGTGATTTTCAAGAATATGTAGAGGTTTCACTTTATTTAAAAAGCGGTGTTCTAAAATAATTTTTGTGAATTAATATGTTTGGTCTAGTAATTCAAGTAAGAGTTGCTTTCAAGTGTTTGATCATTAGCCACGTGAAGCTAATTTTGGTGTGATGAAATGAAGTACATAACATGATTGTGTGATTTAATTTTTTATGTGAATATATGCATTATGATATATTTGCATGTGTTATAGACTGTAATGGAATTGGCATCATGCATTCCATATGCCTTTGCAGGACACCCTAGGGCGGTAGGAGTGAGTGCATGAGATAGTCTAAAGCGGGTTTGGATGGTTGTCTAGCTAAAAATGATCGGAGGGTAGTCCATGCGAAAATATCAATCGTCGGAGGCGACTGATTGATATACGGCGGATAGTCCATAAATAATATCATCCGTCGGGCGGCCCGATTGATATATATACATCGGTTGTCCGCGAGCAAATAAACATAATATTCCTCATACGAGGCTTGCGCGAGTGTGAAATTCGTGAGGACTCGGGTACGAGATGATCAGTTAGACATTCAAGTAGGATCATGCATTTGCTTAGATGTGTGTTTATTTTGGATCATTGTACTGCACTTAGGTGGAGAGTGGCAGCTTAGGGTGATTCCACCTCTTGATCATTAGCTCACCACTGTCAGGATGCTATTTGCAGTGCGAGGGCGTGCGAGGAGGCGGCTCGTCTGGGGCCGAGTTTGTGAAGAAAGGTAGGTTTGTGACTTGATGGTTTTATACATGGTAAATTCTCTAATTTTAATATATGTGTTGTATAAGAGTAAAACCTTTGAACTCTTAGAATTATTGGATATAGTTGGATTCACAGTTGGTATGTTTTATGGGTATTGTTTATGGGCCTAAGTGGCCGTTTTACTCATGTTGTGATTATGTTGAATGTTTAGGGGTGGGTTTCATGAGTCATGTGTATTTGGTAAAACTTCCCGTACAAGGAGACTGCCCGATTTTACTGAAATGGCGTCGGGTAACTTGAGCATCCATATTCCGTAGTGTGGAGTAGTCAGCGGACCCCGAGTTTAGGCGTCACAAATGCTCTACCACTAAGCTACTTGTTTAGTTATGTTTTTCCTTGCGAGGAATATATTATAAGAGGATAAGCCTCTTATGCTAAACTCTACACTCACTTTATGGGTTTCTCGTTAATTCCTTTTGGTCTTCGAGGGAGAGGTGGAAATTATGATATAGAAGGGTATGTCTAAGATCATAGATTTTAAGCGAGCAGTTTGTAAACCCTCAATCTTTCCTAGGAATTGAATCTTACGTCTAAGAGTGGTTACGCGTGTTTCTATACTATCAGTCTTTCACAGGAATATATGTTATACGTTATTTTCAATTATTCTTAGAATTGGTTTTGGGAATAGAAAATTTACATATTTTCTACAATTTTGTAGAGAAACGGACTTTGATTCAAACAATACTGTTTCAGTTGCATATGTGAAGCCACATTTTAAGGGGGTCAGTTATTGCTTGGGTGCCTGCGAAACTGTGTCTCATATCATGAGACCCATACGTGAGTAAAAATGGCAATGTCGGCCCATACATCCATACTCATCAAATTCATTTGACAACCATGTTTCATGTCATCTTATACTTCTTTATTCTAAGTTTTAACACATATGAAATGCAATATGTCATTTCACAATAATTCATGGTAATATATCACGCATGCATATATTAACGAAAATCATACATAAACAACATGTTATTCAAACATGGTAATACCACCAAAAATTAGCTCACATGGGCTAATAAACAATCCAGTAGTCCATCTTGGACCCACCAAAATAATTACACCAATAGCACACAACAACACACAAGGTCACATGAATAGTCCAACCCACGATCTCGGGCTGTCCACGACCACCTAGGGATCTCCTCCTTTCGGTCAATCTTTGGGGCTTTGAAAACATAACCATCCCCAACGACCTTAAGATATCCTCATCCCATTCAAATGACTCTTAGCGAAGGCCATGACGAGGAGAAAACCTGTACCTCCCGAGTTGTCGAAACTCCCACGTCTGAGCACGCGTAACTCTTATAGTCGGGATCCCAGCTTTGCCTCTTGTCTTGGGGTTGATGGACGGATCAGAAAATCTAGAGGAAGTGAGGCTTCTCACTCCCAAAATCTCCCCTCACGTTTAGTGTTGGCTTCCTCTCTCTTCATTCTTTCCTCTCTATAAATTTGGTCAAGATAGGTGAGAGACTTGTCCTCATACCTATGTCAATTCTTATTGGCCACTTAGGGTTACCCTTATCCCTTATCCATCTACCATGGATTTCCTCCCAATGGCATGATTCCATGTGTCTCCTATGGCCCCACACTTGAGCTCATGTTTGACTAGCTCTCCACTTGATGTTGTGTCTTTATATTTGAGGCCACTCTGTCATGAGTGTCTCGCACTACTCCATTGCCTCAGCGTGAAATTCAAATCTTTGGTCGACGAAGTGGATTTGGTAGCTAGATTTCTCGAGATGATTCCATCTGTGAAGTCCATTTCGTCATCGAGATCTAGAAAAATTACGGATTTTGACCGAAATTACCATTTTATCATTTTTCATAAAATTAGAATTTTCTAGGGTCTTACAGCATATGCCCAAGTTGCAAACCCTATTTTGGCACAAGTGCAAGTGATGCCTATTGTTGTGCTTATCTCTGTGCTCACCTGGAGAAAAGCTAGAGAAGTTTAATGGACTAAACTTTAAAAGGTGGCAAGAGAAGACGTTGTTCTACCTGACCACCTTGAATCTTATTAGATTCTTGATTGAAGATGCTCCTGAGCTCAAAGAAGATGAACATGATATCCAAGTCATCAATGCTATAGATGCTTGGAAACATGTTGACTTTCTATGCAGAAACTATGTCATGAATGTTTTGATTGATTCTTTATACAATTTGTATTTAGATAGAAAGCGACTACAAGGATCTGTAGGAATCACTAGACGAAAATATAAAATTGAGGATCTTTGAGGCGAGAAGTTTTGTTATGGGTCGTTTCTCGATTACAAATGGTAGATTCAAGGCGTTGGAGTCAAGTCCAAGAACTTCAAGTAATCCTTCATGGGATACATTTTTAGGAAATGATGTTGAGCGAGAACTTTTCAAGTTAAACTATTATAGAAGAGATTGCCTCACCTTGGAATGACTTTGGGTACCATAAGCATAAGAGAAGAGAGATGAGCATCGAATCTGGGTTATCGGAACTTACGCGTTACAAGGGAGAAGATGATAGGAGATTTAAGAAGAAAGGAAGCAATCCGGCGAGGCCGGGGCTGCTGTGGAACATGGTCGAGGTTCCCGAGACGAAGAGCATGACAAAGGGAAGGGCTATATGTTGGGACCTAAAGAAGGGGTCTCCAAGAAGCAAAGTTCATAGGGAAATGCTTCAATTGTGGGAAGCAATGTCACGAATCTGGCAGATTGCGGATCTCAGAAGGCTGGAAACCCGAGGCTAATGAGGTTGATGGCATTACCAGGGATCAAATGTTGAACTCACGGTAAGTAATATCGAGTGAACTTGGTAGGATCAGTCCCCGAGGAATGGTGGATTGGCATTGGTGCTACCCACCATGTATGCTTGGACAAGAAGCTGTTCTCCACCTTTGAACCAACAGAGACAGGGGGGAAAGGTGTTCATGGGGAACTCTGCCACCTCTGAAATCAAAGGCCAAGGAAAGGTGGTCTTGAAGATGACTTATGGAAAGGAGGCGGCTCTAACGATGTGTTGTATGTACTGAAATCGGCCAGAGCAATTATGCAGTTTCATTGTTGAACAACCATGGATTCAGGTTGGTGTGTGACCCCCCAAAACCAAGGGGTTCGTTGACCAACCGTCAACTTGAGGAAACTCATGGGTATCGGGTAACGAGCACCACACTACTAAATCCCACATTACGGAACAGTAGAGAGTTACTTATTTGGATGGCCTACGGCTCCATTTATCTTTAATTTAAATATATACAAAAGTACATTAAAACAACCTATAAGAGTTAAGTCACGACTCACTTACTCATATTACATGTAAAAACTAGTTTGTTCCAAAATTTTACAAAAGGTTATGTAAACCATAAGTATTTAACTTTCTTCTAATTGGTTTCAGAATAAGAGTTGTTATTTAGTGTATCTGCGCACCTAAAACTCATTTCCTTATAGGGTAAGCCCGCCCTAGTAGAAAAATTTCCTACAGGCTACTCCACTAAATGCACATCAATAAGATCATGCTATTTACATTCACATTCCAAGTAAAAACATGCAATTTCTACTATGGAATCCTATATGTCATGTCATGAAATGAGATGAGACTCAATCATGCACCATGCCCCGAATCCTTATCGACTCCTAACATTCCCGAGTCCATTTTGATTCCTATCACACAATGTCGAAGCCCATGCGTGATAAAATCCATCATTTCTGGATAAAATCCATCATTTCTGGATTACATCCAATGATCATTTTACAAAAAAAATTCAATTGTTTTCAAACTAAAAGTTTTTGGATGTTATACCTCAATGATCATTTATGTACAAAACTCATGTGTCTTTTTGTGGGTAGCGAATTTTGGTGTCCCATTGGGCTTGCTTTTTGGAGCTTGCACCTACGGGCTTTCACCATTGGAATTATGTCTAACCACAAATATTGGGTCTTTCACTCGAGGGGGTATCTATCCTGCCCATGCAAACACATTTTATTTCTATGCAACTTAGTGAGACTCTGTTGGGCGTCGTCTATGGTACAAGTCCACAATCAATTACCAACACAATCTTAATTCATATCATGCTCACACCATGAAAATGATGTCTGAGTGCGCAATACAGAAAATCAGCCACTACATGTCTATGTCATACAACATATGTAATGAATGCCATTTGAGCAAATCAAACCACACAATTCATCATCTTAATGTGGACAAATATTAATTATATAATTTCAATTAAATTCTGTATCATGTCATATATTTATGCACACATACATGTATGTTATCCACTGGCTACCTCAAACATATTGTTCAAAATCTAAACAACTTAAAAACCATAAGGTGGAAATACACCAAGGAGAATCCCTACCTCTTGACGTAGCCCTCGTCGAAATAGACAGACTTCAATTATGATAAACTAAAAAAGTTAAGTATCAGACTATGAGAGATAAGAGGAAGAACAATCGTTTTTTTCCCTTCCTCTCCGTCTTTCTCTTTTTCTTTCTTCTCTTTGTTTCTCTCCACCGCCAAGACCAGAAGGAGATTTCTCCTTTCCACTTAACCTCCAACCACTCTCATCCACCTCATTTCTATGGGCTTGACACATGGCTTTGCTCATGCCATGTGTCACCCACATTGCAATGCTATGTGTCACCCACATGGCTTTGATCATGCCTTGTGTCACCCATTCATTTTAAGGTTTCCTTTTGCCGAAAATGGCAAATCCATATTCGAGGTCGACAAAATTTGCCTAAGCAACTAGACTTCACGAGACGAACCTAACGGTGAGGTTCGTTTCATCGTCGTAAAGTCCAAATTTACTCGGGTCTTACATGGCGTTTGAGTCAAACAAGTTTGTACCATCCAAAAGTAGCATGTCCATTGGGAAAGGGTAAGTGAGCAATGGTATGTGGAAGAGATTGAATATGTAAATATAGTCAATTAACATGAATAAAGCACAGTGATATTTCTACTTACATGGCAGTAAATACAATCTATCGTGTATTTGGACATTAGTTAATTGCATTGTGTAGATTAATTAGCTTAAATCATATGCCAAATTTCAAATTGATGCAAAGCATAAGATTGAAACATGTCGAGGCAAGCCCGACCAGTCATCTTTTAAAAGGTGTTAGCTTCACTTGAACACCATTTAAACTTAATCCATAGTGATATATGTGATTTGAAGTTTGTAAAAACAAGAGGTGGTAATAAATATTTTATTACCTTTGTTAATGATAACACCAAGTACTATTACGTGTACTTACTCAAAAGTAAAGATGAGGCGATAGAGAAATTTGTTCTCTAGAAAAATGAGGTTGAGAATAAGCTCAACAAGAAAATTAAAGTGCTAAGAAGTGATCGAGGTGGTGAGTATGAATCACCATTTGTTGATGTTTGTGCTCAACATGGTATCATACGAAACCTGACACCTTATTCCCCTTGATCCAATACCGAGTGAAAGAATCACACTCACAAAGGAAATGATGGAATAGATATTTGATAAGTTAAATTACCACAAAACATGTAGGGAGAAGCCATTTTGTCTACTAATTACCTTTTGAATATGGTATCTAAAAAGAAAGTAGTTTAGATTCCATATGAGTTATGGAGAGGACGACAACCATCCTATAAATACTTGCAAGTGTGGAGATGTTTGACCAAAGTGGTAGTTCCTCCACCTAAAGATTTGAAATTAGGACCTAAAACTATTGATTGCATTTGCATTGGTTATGCACATAACAATACTGCTTATCAATTTCTTATCCATGAGTCGAATATCTCAGATATTCATGATGAGTCTAAAACTCATCTATTTTTAAACCCATTTTTTCAAGTATATTTTAGGCTTAAAAGTCTTATATAATGTTAAATTATGGAATTTCCACCCATATTTATGTTTTGCAGAAATTTGAAGAGAAGAAGAAGAAAAGCAACAAAAACAGGAAAAAGGGAAGCGAAGGCAACAATGTCTCTACATCGTATGGAGAGTGTCATGTAGTTACTCCGATAATAGCAACATCATTGCGAACATCAAGGTTGAAAATAAGATGAGATAAGATCACTGATATTAAACATATGCAACATGAAACAAGACATCATATTACTACGGAGCTCAAATTCTCATTATGGTATCAGATGGAAATTATTCAAGTGACATCGATTCAAGCGTGTGACATGGGTTGAAACAATTAAGAACATCTGGGATAATATTGCGTTATGACAGAAACATATGTGATTGCGATTTACGCTCTTTAAGGACTATTACCTGTCCTGACGAGCACAAAAAACTTGTGTGAACGAATGAACTTGTGCTCCATAATAAAATGGATTTTCAATGAATTTATTGAAGATTTAGTTTTGTCATATCTTGCATAAGTAATAAAGTGAACACAAGTCCGGATATTCCACGAGAGATTGAAAGAAAATTTTGAGTTAATTCTTCCTCAGTTCTGTTTGAAACCCATTTCATGAGTTTGGTATTGAACAAGAGTCTACTATTTAATCTGCATTTGTGAAAATAATTTATAATCTGACCTATTTGGATTGAACCGGATTATTGATGATAGGAATGGTGCTGGATTTACTCTTTTGTGAAATTATCAGCATTCTTGCAATAGAATCTAAATTCTATTTCTATCATGATTGAACTCAGAAATTATTGAAGAAGCAGAATTGTATATTTAGTTTATAAACCCTTTATTTGCCAGTTGGGTGCTCATGTTCATTTTTGACATCTTCTAATCAGTGCCTAATCAAATTTGCTGTAAAGATCTGGTATTTTCTTCCATTACTTTATGCCCATTCTTATGACTACAGTTTCTTGGCTTCCCAGGAATGGGGCAGTGTCAGTTTTCTGAGATGAATGATGCCTCATCCTTAAGATCTTAAGAGTTCTCCTTTCTATTGATTAAATATTAAGCTAACAGGTTAGGATGTTCTCGAGACCCGAGGAGAGATCTCTAATTGATTAAATTGATAGATCGTCAACTGGTTCAGTACAGTGGTCTGAAGATTTATCTGGTAATCTTTCGGAAACTGTTGGATTCATCCAATAGTCTGGCATTTTGTGCTTATTCAGCTCTCGAGAATCTCATCATGTTTATGGACCTTACAGACACATTCATGTTTTCATGAATAAAGTAAATTTAGTTTTGAGAAGTATGTATTTATTTAGAAAGCGATTAAATGAATAGTAATTTTATAAAAATAGGCCACTGAAGAATCGAAAATGTTTAGATAATGTATTCAGTCTAAAGGAAGTGACAAATTAAACAATTGGCTACAGAGTTGAAATAAAACCACGGAAAAATGTAATGCTGGAAAATGGCAAAACGATGATTCTTCTTGGAAAATTTGTAATTTTCTAGATCTCCAGTTAATATGAACTACCATTGAATTCGTCTGTAAAATCTCTTGCAGATTCAAATTTGGTTGAATTTCGAACGATCGGAATTTCATTTTTCGAAGAAGTAGGTGTAAGATGCCGGCATTATGGATGCCACATGGCTCTATATGAGGAAGACACATGGCAAGTGGAGAGAGAGAGAGAGAGAGAGAGAGAGAGAGGATAAAGTGGGAGATGAAGATATTTTTTAAAATCATCTTGAAAAAAAAAATAAACAGAAGTGAGGAGGGAGTTCCTCCCAATGGCAAAGTCATTGTTTTGGGGTCTTGAGAGGCCAGGTCGTTGGAGGAGTGGAGGAGAGAAAACATAAAGAAAGGAAAAGAAAGGAAGAAGTGAAAATGAGGAAAAGTCAAAAAATGAAGAGAAGAGAGAAGCTAAAGTGAGTGTGAAGGCCGGAGAGTAGCTCTCTGACTATTCACGAGTATTTGTCGTTCGTGACTCGACAGGCCGGGAGTTAAAGTTTGTACGCGAGCTACGGCGTGGGTGCGAGAGATGCAAGATTTCACCAAAGCCCGAGTTGGTTTCTGACGAAAACGAGTGTCCCTAGAAAATCATGCCATTTGAGGTGAGGTTTCTCCTACTGGATATTACACATGGGCATATGTGTGTGTCGTCGAGGAGGTGTTGATTCAGTTTTTCTCTTGACCCGTAGCCGGTGTTTGGCCCCCTTGATATTAATCATTTGAATTGAGTGATTCAAGTTGTTGGTAAAGCTGATGATAGGAGAACATATCTCGTGAAATAGGTATATCAAATTCGACACCTTGGAACTTGAAATTCATTCAAATGCACAATACATAATTCTGGGGTAGACACAATGATTATTTTCTTATTATTTAACCTCGACTTGGATGGCTACCTTCTTTAGTCTAAACTTACGTTTTGGGTGTTTTGGACTCTGGAAAGCCATTGAGTCAGTTATCTATATGCCAACAAAGGATAATGGATGATCATAACATGGCTGAAAATTTATGTTTTTCACATGTGGTGTGAGTTATTTGGACCCATGTCGAATGTGAATAACGGGTTGACATAGTATTTATTGTGTTGTGTGTTCTTGTATTGGGTGAAGTGTTTATGGGTTATTCAAGAAAAATGAAAAGAAGTTTGAGGATTCAGTGATTTTAATCAATTGGAAGTGATAAATGTAAGGGTTGTGAAAATATGTTAACCGTTAATAGTTTAATTGAGCATGATTAAGGTATGGATGTTAATGGATTTATGGATAATGTGACTTGTAGGAGGAAAGTGATTGGGACAGGTGGAGGTGGAAAGTTTTTTTTAGAGAAAAAGGGCTTAAATAACTAAGGTGAGAGAAAGAATATAAATGTTTATGAATATATATATATATATATATATATATATATATATATATATATATATATATATATATATATATATATATATTAATATTTACCAATGTATATGTTTTCATATCTGTATAAATGTTCAAATGAAAAGGAAGAGAAATGGTTTCTTGACTTTAAGTGATGTTGAAATATGGTAGATTCTTGGTTTCCTGTTTTACCAAAACATGGTTGGTTTCTATATTAAATGAAATGTTTATGAACATATATTCTATATATATATGTTTATAATGAAAATGTTTGATCACTGGTTTACCCTCTGTACAGAATGGTTTAGGAAAGTCGGCTAAAATTGCTTTACGCGTGCATGAGTACATGTGAAAGGATGAGTTTTAATTTATAAAGGAAGGGAAGAGTGATGCATATTGCCTTGCACGTGAAAATACTGAAAGATTGCCAATGCACAATATGATTTATTCACTAATTATAATGGTATTTAAAGAAGGAGCGATTTGTCAGAGGTTCCTTTTGGGTCATCGGTGATCGTAAGACTGTTTCCTGAGTTCTTAGCAGTTAACGGTGGCGGGTTCCATTGGATATGTGATTCAAAAGAAAGAAAGTAAAGTAAATGTTTATTGAAATGATATGTTTATATAATTGTTTTACATTGTATTTGAATTATATGGAAAGAAAGTAAAGTAAATGTTTTATTGAAATGAAATATGTTTATACAATTGTTTCACATTGTATTTGAACTATGTGAGAGAAATTCAGTAATTGCATTGAAATGAGGTCATTTATAGTTGTTTTTTGTGTATTTGAATTATATGGAAAAGAAGTAGTAATGGTTGACAGAATGGATGTCATACAAATTGTTTTACAATTGTGTTTATATCTTAAAGCAGTACATTTTCCTATAAAGCTGTGCTCTCAGCGAGGCTCCTTTAGCTCACCATTTTTCCAAATGTTTTTATAAAAAATGTTTCAAGAGGCGAGAAGGCAAGTAGCAGTTGAGGCATTTCAGGACATTGACATAGCCTCATGATGACTACTTTTGAAAAATGCTTCAGAAGCCTTTTTGTTTTAATAATACTTGTGCACCTTTATTTATAATGTATATATGTTTTAAAATATTGTTTATATTTATGTGAGTGTTTAGAAAAGTTTAAATTTTGATTTGAGGTGGTGTGGTGTATGATGTCCCATTGTTGGATGTGGAAATAGAATTAAATTGTTTTATTACAAGTGGCGACATGAATTAGAAATGTAAACAGAGAAACTCCCAGATTTTATGTAAATGTTTGCGTGTAAAGGTTCCATGTTTAAAAAAAAAAAGCCCCTGGTTAATAAGGTTTAATGGGCGTAACTCATATAAATGGAGTTTAGCTTTAGGATTCATACAGAAAAAGAGTTTAAAAAGAAATGTTTTTTCTCAAATTCCATTAGGAGTCTTGGGAGGACCTCAGTTTGGAAAATCGGAGTTAGGTCCTTCGATTATGCTCAGGGGCTGCAAATTAGAGAGTAGATAACAGTCCTTTATGGGGTATAAGTTGCTAATATTGCAGAACAATTAATATGAGCATACCATTCAAATAAATTCAAGATACTCAACGAAATTTCTTTCTAATTGTGTGAAGAAGACACGCCTTCTTCGGATCTTTCCTACGAAGTTGTGTTTCGGCGGAATGTAGTGAACTGATAAATTAAAAAGAATTTAGTTATCAGTTTAATCCTTTGAAAAAGTAATTCCAGCTTATCTAAAGTTTGTTCAGATTCAAAGCGATAATTGGAATTGATCTTGATATTTTAAATCAACACAAACTTTTAGACAGTGTTGTTTTGATTCAAATAAACAAAATTGAAATTCTAATGTAAATCTGTCAGAAAATGAGAAAAAATATAATATAAAAGTTCATCAACTCCCAGATATACGGTTTTCTTCGACCATTTTCCTTCTCGAGTTGTTTCTGTTATACTTGAAGTTTGGGCCCTAAATTTGAGGTTGCATTGTGGATCCCCAAAATTTTTGGCCCAGGTTGCATTCTCTATCGCAACCTGAAAGTGTTGTTATGACTAAGTTTTAATTCTTTATCGCAGGTCTCTGTTGCAAAATGCAATAGTTTGTCGCGACCTGCTCCTTGTGCATCCTTCTTAGATTCAGTCGCGACAATATTCTTTTCTTTAGCATATTCATTATGTCATGACATAGTTTCCTTTGTCACGAAAGATCTTTCTTTGGCTCTTTAACAATTTTTCTTGCAAGGTCAGTTGTTCTATCCATTCTATGCCGCAACAATCTTATGTGATTCTTTGGAAGTAAGCGTATTGCGAACATTAACAATTAATGTTCTCCAGCCGGTGTTTAATGTAAGCAACAAATTGGTGTTCCGGCTTCAGTTTTATACTCATTGACAACATTTAATGTTGATTATACATTTGCAATAATGTTTCTTGTATTGTGCATTTTAGCCAGACAGAGAGAAAGTCTGTCGCGGCCAGTGCCATCCCCACGAACTTTGATTTCTGTGCGGCTTCATTTGATCCTTGCTACCTTAGTCTCTTGGTGTTGTCAATGTTTTCTATAGGTAGGATTTTTGTGTGCGACAAGTTTTTCTGTATTAAACCATCTTGTCTTGTGACCGGAGTTTGCGAACATATCACGACAGACCTCTCCTCCTTGTGTTGGAATCATTGCGTGAACATAGAAAAGTCATCGCGACCTTGTTTATCAATGTTAAACTTATCTTTTGTATACTTGACCTTAAGATCCTTGTGTGACACCAAAAACATCTCTTCGACTTAGTATCGTCACAACATTGGATTCTTTTTATTACGACAAGTTAGTTCATTAACCGACATCACATGTATGACCTTGTTTATCTACTTCATAATCAAGCGTCTCTTGCCTTCCTTTAAGCATTAGTGACATGTTTCTTGCCGACCAAAATTTCACTTTCTACCATGTTTTATTTAATGATGATAGGAGCTTCTTTATTATGAAAATTTTATTGCTTGTGTTGACAACCTACTGAAAAAACCTTGTATAATAAGCTTTCTTATCTCAGGAATGATTATTTGGGTCTTCTCATTTCTATCTTATATGATCTTTTATGCATAATAGAGCTCATATTCTTAATATTCAGAATTTTGTGTTGCGATAGAAGAAATATTGTCGTGATAGAATTCCTTTATTATTTTCTTGGACATTTGTCGAGGACACAAATGAAATATTTGACATAGATTGCTGCAATTCTCTTTTCCTCTTACTTTACTAGATTTTCTCCTTTAAATTAAAACTTTACAAACTTCAAAATTGATGAATATTCCATAATTTGGCATTAAAATAGATATGAATGTACTAAAAATAAGCCAAAAAAATGGATAAAAAATAGATGAGTTTAGAACTCATCAAATTCCCCAAACTTAAAGTTTTGCTTGTCCCCAAGCAGAGAAAAGAAAATTTTGTTTGACCTTAAGAGTTGGCTTTATTTTGGGACATTTTCTTCTTCTACTACAATCCTTTTTTAATCAGCTTCTTGAATTGAAACTGGTTGTTCAAACATGGTTTATTTAGTTTTCAATTAGGACTTAGGAGAAATTTTTTTTCAAGTCTTGTCACTAATAAGCTATTAATGATCTGAAATGTAAATGGGTGGTCAATTCATCACGATATGTGGTGCGGTGGTCTTCTTTCCCTTTCTCCTTGACAAAATTAGCTAATCTTCTAGGGCCTTACACAATTTCTGTATATAATTTTAAGTCTCATATGCTTGTTTTTCCATATTTAATTCTCCCACTAATTTACAGCAAGTACAACCCTTCAGATCAATTGGGTATTTTGGAAGCATGGTGGGCTTGGTAATTGGGTGGATGATTATTTAGAGTAAAATTATTTGGATTCCAATCTTCAATTTTGTATTTGCGCTATATCTTTTCCTTCATCCTTTCTTTCTAATGATATCGGAAAAGAAATATTCCTCAAACGATCTTGATGTATCATGTGCATACTCTCTATGTTGTATTTTATTTTCCCACTATGAACTCACTTATCCATTGAATTCCCTTTAGATAGAAGCCCTTTTGTTTTTCTTTTGTATGAGATTTTTAGGGATTAATTTTGATATTTGTCTTTTAGCTTTCTACTCGCTCTTAGAGAACTTTGGGTTATGCTCCCATACTAATTATGAAAATGGGGAATTTTGGTGTTGCAAACCTTTATGAACTTCATTGTTCTTAAGAGAGGGAAGACTACATTAAAACTTTATTCCATTTGATAATTACAATCTTGACTTCTATGCATGCATTCCTTTTCTTTCTTCTGTTTGTTCTTTTCTTTCCATCCTCCATTCTTGTTTTCCACTTCAAATCAAAATAACATTCCCAAATCTTGTCCTTTTCTACATTTTGAGAGGACTCTTTTCAGGCACAGGCAATAAGGTTCTACATGGGTTTACAGATAAGGAAAGGGTTTGAGGTTTCTAATTGCTAGCTCAATAGAAGAAAAATAGACAATTTGGCTCAGTCAGGAATAAGGGTGTCATCTTGTGCATAGACAAAAGTGAAGCCAGAAAGGCTCAAACTTCCATAGGTAGCTATCATCCTTCACATTTGTGTGGTATTGCTAGAAGGATTTCGTCTTAGTGACTAATAATCTACTCAGTTCTAGGACATTTAGACTGTTTGACCCCATGAGACAAGCCCAGAATGTCCTAATCTTCGTTTGTTAAAGTTCTCTTTGACTGTGCATTGTTTTCCGAGATTTTTACTAACCTTAATTATTTTCACTGAAACAGTTATCAAGCTATATTTGTGTTTCCTATTGAGTACATCTTTATTAAATGATCATTTAACTTCGTATGGCTAAACTACAGCTTCTTTCCAATTCGATTAAAGCTACCACAATGCATTTCTAATTGGGTTGTTTGGCTTTTGAAATTTCTTGATGTTTAATCAATGAAGTTTATTTTGATCATGCATTAAAGCTACAACTAAGTGCTGTGACTACAATTGTAATCCGTCGTTCAACCAAACATGCTAAATGAATTTAACATTCAAATCAAGGTATTTAGTTTCTTCTTTATATTAACTAAAGTAAATGAAATCATGACAGAAATTAATCAAAACACACCAATCAATCAAGAACATAAATGAAAACAAAATTTTTGCAAAGAATTTATTTATTTTTATTTATTATTTTGATGACTAGACATTGAATACAAAGAGGATGAGGAGATGAAAAAGGTAGGGTATTGTTCATTTTTTATTCATTGCAACTCTCTCCTTGGCTGCTTCCACCCTTAGATATTCCTCCACCTCCTGTACTGGGGTGAGTTCCTTCTTCCTGATGTTACCAAGGTTTCATCTTTGTGTTTATAACAAGGTGCAGAATGGCTGTCATTGAATCAGGTTAGTATAGGGTCATGGGTGGGTACCGTTGCAAGTGAATCTAGATTTTATTCTTGCCAGGCTCCTTGGATGCAGAGAATGCGGATTATTGTGGTGGGTGTGGAGATGTCCCACGTTTGCTCAAACAGCTCAGATGAACTTTCAATGATTTTTATTTATCTTGTAGCCCTTTGTGTGCGTGAAAGGAGGATTGCTTCTCTCTTCTCTGTCTTGAATGCTTAGATGGCATAGAACAGGCTGATAGATAAGTTACCACTGTAGTTTCATGATCGAGATTCTCTCTTGGCAATGGATTTAAAAGGGTTTCTTTGTCACTGTTCCTCTTCACTCCGGCCGTTAGTAGGTCTTACTATTTTCTAGTGTGCAGTTCCTTTGTTGTTTCTTGAACTTGAACCATCCATTTTTGCATCCTCAGTGAGCAATCTGTTTGTCTCTTCTCTACTGAACTACCCAATGTCTCTTGTGCTATTTTCCTTCTTTTCTCTATATTCACAAAATTCTACCCAAGATATGTGGGTCCTTTGTGTTCACCTAATTATTTGCCAATCTCCTTTTTCTCTTGTTCCCCAAACCAAAGGAGAATGACTTTTTGAATCCTTTAAATAATGAAGCTGTCCTTCAAGCTAACCATTAGAGATCACCTTAAAATAAAGTTCATATCTTTCTTTCAATACATTTCTGCTCTGGCTTCAATAACTCCTTTTCTTTTTCTTGATGTGCTGATTCTAAAAATTGTACTATTTGTCTTCCACATCCTCAACTTTACGACTGCGCGAATCTTGTTCTATTGATTTTGCCAACTCAGTATACTCTTCCGCTGGTTGTTGAGGTTTTTGGAATCAAGGTTGTGGGGTGGACATAGGTATGGTCAAGACACTAGGGTTTTAGGGAATGAGATGGTAGAGATTTGAGTAAAGAAGCTGAGAAGGTTGAGAATTTATGAGAAAGATGGCTCTTCAATTTAAAAAAAAAAATCTATTTATAAGCCCACTGGTTTATTTTGCCCTACAATTAAATGTCGCGACAACACTGCCCTAGGGTTTGTTTTATCATTAATGCTCTGTCGCGACATACAAAATAGTTGTCGCGACACAATGATAAAATTTTTTAGAGACAGAGCAATTCAATTATGTCGCGACACAAAAAAAGTATGTTGCAACATTTCCTTTAGTGCTCTTTTTGAATTTAAGTAGCGACATTGGAGAATTGTGTTGCGATATAAACTTCTCTTTCAATTTGCTTCCTAATTCAATTGTGTTGCGACACAGAAAAAGTATGTTGCGACATTAACTGACATTTACGAAATTTAAATCATATATTTTCTCTCATAAAATATTCAAAGCAACCTACATCCACTCATACTCATTTGAACATAAGTATGAAAACTTATTTAAACAATCAAAATCTAATTCAAGTATGAACACTCATCTCATTTCTTAGTTCAATATGTCTTACCCAGATATTCAGAATATATTTTTATTCAAACATGCACAACATTCCTCAAAACTTGAATGTGCATTATCATTAAATAAAGTTGAAATTTAGAATTACTCCCAGAGGTCATTTTTAAATATATTTTCTTTCTGAAACAGTGTGCTTCTTAATAAGGATCTTCTTGAATTTTTGCTTCATTGTCCTGAAAATCAACAACAACTAAAATAAAACTACTAACAGATTAAACTAAAACATCAAGTACACAAAAATTCTACTGAATTAATAAAACTATTTAAAACTTAAAAAATAAAAATTTATGCTTGGGTTGCCTCCTAAGAAGCTGCTCATTTTAGTGTCATTAGCTAGACATTTGCTGTAAATTGTCTTCCTTTCAACATTTCTTTGTTTGCTCCTCTAAGTGCGCCATCATGATCCTTTGGTTCTGCGTGTCACCCAGAAATGAATCCTTAGACTCTTTCTGCACAGTTTGAGCCAGTTGCCCTATCTGTATCTCCAGATTCTTCAAAGAGGCATTGGTGTTTATTTGAAACACAGTTGTGTTTGCTTAGAAATTTTCAAGGTCAAAAAATTTCTTTTCATGCAAATTCAAAATCCTTTTGTTTTCTGACATGAAATGAAGCATCTGATCTTTAAAGTTGGAGTCCTTTTAAATGATAATCTCCTCTTGTCCTATAACTGTAGTTGTTCTTGGAACTGGGTTGAGCATAAACATTTGGTAATTCTATCGAGGTCTAGGGCCACTGCTTTGTGCTCTCACATATGAAAAAGTTTCATGGTTCCTCGCTCTTTTGGTGTATAGTGTGTTTGTGAGTTAGGGTTAGGCTTGGAGAAGTGTGCTTCTTTCTCATTCATATACTTGGTCTCCTCAGCTTGGTAGGGCTCTTCATCGACTAGTCCTTCTTCTTCTACTTCTTTCTTTCAACCACTTCTTGTGCGGTGTGCGTTCTTCTTTCATTGCTTCCAGTTTGTTCATATCTTGCATCGACTTGCTTCTATGGGCATCATTCTAATAAGTTCAATAAGACCACTTCCCTTCAACCTGTTGCTACTCCTTTAAGCTTTAGATGGAGCCTTGTAGTTGCATTTGTCAAGGTCTTCAATCAATTGCCTTGCCTCCTCTGCACTTCTTCTTTTTAAAAGCTCCACAACAGGATGCATCAATTATACCCTTGGAGGTATAATTCATAGCATGATAGAAAATGTCCATCTGAGTGGGCAAATCTATTCCATGCATAGGGCATCTTTTTGACAATCTCTTGAATCTTTCCCATGCATTGTAGAGACTCTCCTCTTCCCCTTGCTTGAAGACAATTACTTCTCCTCTTCTCTCAGCAGTGAGAGTTGGAGAAAAAATCTGCATAAGAGCCTCCACCATTTGCAGTGTTGTGATCCCAACGGCAATAAGGTCAAAACATGTTGTTGCCATATCTCTCAATAAAAAGGGAAGAGTTGCAGCTTGGGAGATACATCTGGTCTCACCTGTTAAGCATTGTGTTGGCCGTCCTCATGAAGATTTTATATGCTCATTGGGATCTTTAGAGGTGACTGTGGCTTGAATATTTCTTGAACCATATTAATCAATGTTGCCTTCAGCTCAAAATTGTTGGCTTCAATGGGAGGTTGTCTCACGGTAGAGTACTCCTTTTGAATAATAGGCCTCCAAAATTCCTCTATAGTATTAGGCCTTTAAGGTCTCTCTATTTCTTCTTCTTCTGGAATAGTTTGCAATCTTTCTCTTTGATTTGCCATACTTTTATATTCAATACTGGTAGCTTACCTCAGATTCTTCAGGGTTCTTTCAATTTCAGTATCTAGAGGCAGCAGATCTGCTTCTTATTTTCTATGCATTAAAAATCTCCCTGAAAGTAGAAACACATTGAGATCAAATGGAGTCAGTGATATAAAAAATGATATATCTATTTAGGCTTCGAAAAATATCAATAGCTTATTAAATACTTTCTTGTTAAAGCGGTTTTGCTAATTTTCGAATTTTTGTAAAAGAAACAAAGAAAAATGTCAAAATTAGCATTTTCTCTTTGTCAGAATATTGATTTTTAAATTCCTTTGTCACGACAACAACACCATAAAATTATTTAGTGAGAAACATGTATAGATCAAATTTCACTTTTACCAAGGGTGACACACAATCTGATGAGGCACAAAAACTTGTGTAGAGCCAAATAGAACTTGTATGCTCATGTAGAATTTGGATTTGTCAATGAATTCATTGAAGATTTAGTTTGGTCATGTCTTTGAGTGCATGAGTGTCTAGTAATAAGGAAATGTAGACCTATAAGTCCGGATATCATTCCCACAGAGATTGAAGAGAATTTTAAATTCAATTACCCCAACTACTCAAGTTCCACACTATTTGAACTTCCATTTCATAGAAGTTTCAGTAATTGAACTAAGAATTCTACTATTTAAATGTCTACATTTATAATGAAGGCAAATTTTATAATCCTAAACCTATTGAATTTGAACCGGATTATTCTTTGGAAGTAGACCGCTGGGATTCCTCTTGTGAAATTATCAGATCTACTGTGATCTAATTCTATTCTATCATGAATTGGACTCTGAAATTGTCAAAGAGGCAAGGTAGTATAGTTTGGATTTCTCCCTTAACCATTCATTTCACTGATTAGAGACTCATGTTCATTTCTAAAACATGTTTCTAATCAATTACTTGTAATCAAAATTTCTTTATAAGATCTGGGTATTTTTATTTTCCAATACTTCATACTCATTTCTTATGACTGCAGATTTCTTGCTTCCTAAGACAGGGCCATTGCCAAATTTCTACAAGATGAATGATGCCTCGGTGCTTGAGATCTTAAAGAAAGAGTTCTCAAGAAAAACCTTTGCTTTTACACACACCACGGACCTGAAAGGAGGGACGAGAGAGGTGGGGGGGGCTTAACGGGATCAAAGATCTTTCTTGAGAACAATGAGAATGCCAGTGGATTAAAGTGATGATCGATTAACTTGATTCTCAAACCGCCGGTAATTGAAATTTTGTCAGTAATCTGCTGGAAACTCAAATTGATTCGTCAATATGATCAGCATACACGATAAACTTCGTCAAATATGGATCTCAATCTGTGTCGCTTAGAGGGCCTTTGCAAATGACCGAATAGATCACTTTGCGGTATGATTACTAATATTGAACAATTCCTTCATGAACTCACCATTAAAATATTTCATTTCTACGTGAGTTGCATTATAATTGTGCGGGGAAAGACCATGCTAACATCAAATCTTTCGGTAGTGTGTTTAAGAACTCTTGAATCTGATGAACTCTTTGAAATCTTGATCAGGAAAAATTCGAAACGTCTTGTAATCAACTAAAAATGAATTCCATCTTTTAACTAGATTTCATTAGATTCAAACAGTAATTGGAATTGATCTTCGATAATTTAATTCGAAACTACAAACTTACGAACAATTCAGCATTTCGAATCAGTAAACAAATTGGAATTCTACGCTAAATCTAATCTACGAAGAAAATAAAATAAAAAAATAATAATACAAAAGAGTCCTCAGCTTCCTAAATATTTTTGGTTTTTCCACCGACCGACTACCTCACTTTCCTCAAATTGTTTATATTTATAGAGCACCAGAAGTTTGGGCATTAAATTCGAGGCTGCATTGTGGATCCCTAAGAATTCTAACCTAGGTTGCATTCTCTGTCACGACCTGAAAGTGTTGTTGCGACAGAGTTTTAATTCTTTATCGCAGGTCTCTATTGCAGTATGCAATAGTCTGTCGCGACCTGCTCCCTGTGCATCCTTCTTGGATTCAGTCGCGACAAAGTTTCCTTGGTCGCAACAGTATTCTTTTCTTCAGCATATTCATTTTATCGCAACAGATCTTTCTTTGGCTCTTTAACAATCTGTCTTGCAAGGTCTATCGTTCTATCCATTCTATGTCGCGACAATCTTATGTGTGATTACTAGAGTAGTAATGTTGCGATATTAACAATTGTGTCGTGATAGTGTTTCCGTGCAGCTTCTTCAAATTGGTGTTGCGACTCAGTTTTTATATCGCGATAGCATTTCTGTTGGTTCTTGTTGCAACAATGTTTCTTGTATTGTTAGCATTTCTATACGTGACGGGGAAAGTGCAGCCGCGTGGTCTTGTCCCACCTAACTTATTTCTTGTTGCGTTTCACTTTTGATCTTGCCGCAGTCTCTGTGTTGTCGATAACACATCGCGACGAGTTTTTATGTCCGTTTGTGTCGAAACTGTCTTTGTGTCGCGACCCAGTTTGTTATGTCGCGACAAGACCTCTCCTCCTTGTGTTGGAATCTTTGTCGCGACATAGAAATGTCTGTCGCAACCTTGTTTATCAATGTTCAGCTTATCTTTGTGTGGCGACGCCTTAAGATCATAATCGCGACATAGAAGCATCTCTTCAGGTTGAAGTATGTCGCAACATTGGATTCTTTTATTGCGACCAGGTCAGTTCATTAAGCAAGCATCACATGTCGCGACCTTGTTTATTTGTCGTAACCAGCGTCTCTTCTTCCTTTAGCGTTGCGACATACATCACCTTATTGCGACAGAATTTCTGCTTTCTACTTGTTTCATTTGTCGTGACAGGAGCTTCTTTGTCACGACAAGTTCCTCCTTGTGTTGACAACCTGCTGAAAAAACCTTGTTGCAACATAAGCTTTCTTGTCTCAGTTGAATTGTTAGATTCTTCCCATTTTCTGTCGTGACACGCTGTCTTTTGTCACGACAGAGCTCATCTGTCAATATTCAGACTTTTGTGTTGCGACAGAAGAAATATTATCGTGACATAATTCCTTTGTTATTTGCTTGGACATTTGTCACGACACAACAAGATCTGTCCCAACATAGACTACTGCAATTGCTCTTTTTCTCTTCTTTCTTGTTGGAATTTTCTCATTTTTGAATTAAAACCTACAAAACACAAAGTTGGTGAATATTCCATAATTTGGCATTAAAACATATATGAATGTACTAAAAATGTTGCAGAAAATGGATTAAAAATAAATGAGTTTAGGACTCATCGTTTAATCAGAGTTGATCTACACATCAAGATCTTAAAATGTCGCATATCATTGAAATTATATCCAATTACATCAAGGAAGGCAGGAAGATAGAAATTACCATATCCACTACATTGGTTGAAGTAGGAAGAGAAATTCACTCAATGCTCAACATTGCTAATGACATTAGCTGCCAAGCGCATTAGCCAAGGCTTCTGAACACCGGAGAACTAACTGCGAAATACTGACATCGACCCATGATGTCGCTGACATCATATCAAAGCAGTCAAGGTGGTGAGACCAACTCAATGTTGTAAGGATGATTGATCAGAGCAATGTCATGACATTAGCCACTTATATTGATGGGAGGGCCTCAAAACATCAAGTGTTCAATGTCGCGACATCAACTAAAACGCTCAGAAGGGAGGATGCAATGTCGCTAACCACAAGAACACGATAATGGAATCAAGGAATGTAGTCATTCTTCATGATGTATTTCCATGTAACCCAGAGAAGAGCCAAGCTCGTTGAAACGAAATGAGACTACTGAACAGAAAATAATGTGGATCAAGATATAAATAGTGAGGTAGAACCTAGACTCGCAGTACAAGTGATGAAAAATCTGTCCGATTTTTTGACATATGTGCTCGAAGGGGAATCTTAGACTTTCAAAGAGGTAGTGAACTCTACATGGAGTATCATATGGAAAGAGGCCATTCAAAGTGAAATTGATTCCATACTACAAAACCATACATGGGAACTAGTGGATCTTCCAACAAAGTTGTAAACCCTAAGTTCCAAGTGTGGGTTTTAAAAGAAAAAGGAAAGAGAAGGATCAATAGACAAATACAAGGCAAGACTTGCATCAAAGGCTATAGGCAAACCAAGGGCTCAGATTACTTTGATAATATTATTCTCCCAGACGGAATAAACTCCATAAGGAGGAGTTTGCACTGATGACTAAGAAATCTTTGAAAACACATCAAATGGATGTAAAATAAAGATTTAAATGGCTAATTAGATGAAGAAATCACATTGAGCAACATGAGAGGGTTTTTCTCGTCTTATTAAGAAAAAGAGTCTCAGATTGGGCTGAAACCTTGTAATGATTAAAAACAAGCAATCGAAACAATCCACATGATAAATTTGACAACGTATGATGCCACATGAATTCAAAATCAATGAGTGGCAAGTGTGTAGGTCAAAGATGTGGAACATGGATATGTCATTGTATGCTCAGACAGAGATGAGATGCTTATTGCTCCAGAGTGATGCTAAAGATGATTATACCTACTAAGAACATGTTAAATTCAAGGCTTTCAGACATGAAAGATTTCAAGACTTACATGTCATATTGGGGATAAAATCAAAGAATATTAGATGGACTAATTCCTAAGTCAACACACTATGTTGATACTATTCGAAAGATCGACAAAGACACCTGCAGCCAAACATCCGTGCATGTAACTCTACATTTCGCAATGCTAGAGAGTATTTCGGGCAGAATGTTTCTAGGTAATAGCGCCTAATGCCTTAACGAGTTTTGTATAAAACCACAGTCGCAGCATTAAACTCGGTAGATACACGAGTAATCCTGGAGCCAAGCATTGACAAGGAATTATGGGAGTATTAAAATACCTACGATTTATCGTGACTATGGGATGCACTATATAAGATATCCCACTGTACTTGAAGATGTGCGGATTCTAATCGATGACTAATGTTAAAGACTCAAAATCTCAGAGTGGTTATGTCTTTACATTGGGAGGTGCAACAATGTCATTGAAATCCTCAAAACAAATAGTTATTGCTAGATCCACAATGGAATATGAGTTTATAGCACTAGACATATGTGGGGAAGAGGCCGAATGGTTACGCCACTTCTTAGAGGATATACAAAGATGGCCAAGGCCTATGCCTCCAATATGCATACATTGTGATAGTCAATCTGCTATTGGTAGAGCACAAAGTAGAATGTACAATGGTAAGTCTAGACATATTCGCTTCAGAGACACAATACAACAGACAACTATTCTCAATTGGAGTTTTCTTTGCAAATTATATAAAATCTAAGGATAACATTACGAATCCGCTAACTAAAGGGTTAAATAGAGAGTTAGTTGAAAAGTCATCGAAGGGAATGAGACTAAAGCCCATAAAAAAAATAAGTCAATTCAATGAACACCTAACCTAGTTGACTGGTTATCCCAAGATCGAGGTTGAAAAGGGACAACTAAACATTAAAGGCTTGGTCTTATCACTATGAGGAACTTCCCTGTACATTCCTATGATGAAACAATGATGCTAGTAAAAGAAAAGTTAAGTTTTTCTTTTAATGATCTCTGTACAATGTAAAGTAAAATAAGAATAATATGAGTTGCTCTTGAATTAGGAGATCACCTATGTAAGAGTGAAGTGGGATCGCTTCAAAGGGAATTGAATATGTCAAGATTCCTATTAAACTCAGAAACTGCACAAGATGTCCATGGCAAAAAGGACATAAAAGTGAGAACTGAAATGTGTTAGAAAGATTCCTGTGTAAGATATGTCATTATCTACACAAATGACAGAATAGTTCAAGGACATCATATCCACTCTTTAGTTAGTAGAGTAAACATATTTTTACAAGGGAAGGTTCAAAGGGTGACACCTACCTCTCCTATTTAGGTTTCAACTATTGTATCTATCACCTAGTTTTTCAGAGTTTTGAAGGTTTTTTTCATGAATGTCATTTATTCCAAAGGAATGAATGATCTTCGCTCTTAGAATGAAGGTCATTCATTCTAAGAATGAATTATTCATTCATAGAATGAATTACATTCATTTGAGGAATGAATGTTTTTTCATTCCAGCTCCTATATAAAGTGAGCTTCTCCTGCTCAAAGTGGTATCCATTTTCTTTTCCAAGTTTTTGCTGCCGTGAAGTTTAGATCAAGTTTTGTGTCCGAGCGTTATTAGTATGGTGGACAAAAGTTCGAATAAATTTTTAGCTCATCGGCAACATCAAGGTGTGTTATGGTGCCGTTTGTATGTCGTTTTCTTTTTATTCTCGGGAGACAAACACCGATCTTATAGTCTCCTCGGTTACACCGTAGGAGACTGAATTTGTTTATGAGATTCAGACTTCACTTCCAGACCCCTGTATCCTCAATCTCTCATTTTCTTTCTTTGTAATTTTTCCTTTCCCTTATCATTTTGTTTTCGTGTATTTGCGAACAAAGTTTTGTAACAGATATTACATCCACGGATTCATCAAAATGGAAGATTCCATAATTGAATTCCAAGAGTTCGGTCTCAACATTAACACGAACCAAGTATTATGAATTTAATATGTGATAGCAATATCATGAAAATCAACCAATTGACACATCTCCAATATCTTATTTACTATCCCAATAACCGAAAACTTTAAATTCAATAAATAATATGTTCAATGGTAAACTAGCCATTATTAGATCAATAATCTATAAAAAACTTTCGATTAATTGTTTGATATTATTGATAGAAAGCTATATTAATTTGTCTCTTTATATATTAGCGCAAATATTTAAAAACAATGAAATGTCATGGAGCGAAATATGTTTATTTCCATAGTTGTCATGAGGGGACATCACATGGAAATAACATCAAAACAATTACTATGCCTTTGTTTTGCAATAGTATCATAAAAATCAAAGTCATTTATAAAAGGAAAAGGGAGCAAGATTGTGGCCATGTACCAAAAAACTCTTAGAAAAATTGAAGATTATTTCTTTTAAGATCTAAAATAGTATGTTTTTAAATTTTTTTGAGGACTTCTTTAATTGAAAATTTTATTATTATTAAGTTAAAATTATCACTTATTTTTTTGTTTTTTTAAACTATTTGTTTTGTTTTTTTAAAGAAACAAAATAAGTGCTGAAAATATTAATACTACTTTTAAAGGAAATTATTTGATCTCAACTTTACTACAATATTAGCTCATTTCTCAAATCTAATATGTGTTTTATACAATGTCTTAAAATTGGACTGGTCAATGACTCGGAAAAGTTATCGATTCACTGGTTGGATCGGTGATCAAATCGTAATTGAATTGGTGATATCATAAATATATAATTTATATTTTACTAAAATTAAAAACAACTTTAAAAATTTTTTTAAATATGTGAACGAAAATTAATAATAATTTTAAAAAATTATTTATTGATTTTTATACAATTACATTAACATTTTATGTCAAATAAAATATATATAATATTTAAATCTTATATATATATATATATATATATAAACATTATAACTTTATCAATTTAATACAAATGAGTCGGTGATGTGGTGTGCTCTTCCATGGTAACCTCCAAATCCAAGGTTAGATTCCAATTATTGGAAATTTGGAGAGAGCTAGTCCCCGAATGCAATCTACAGATAGGGTGGGCATGGCCTTAATCGAACTGTGGTACGTAACAAAATCAAATCGTTTGCTTTTGGTTTTTTATTTATACAAACCAAAAACCTTATTATTAATATGGTTAATCAAATTTCGGTTAACCATTTGTTCAGTCAACTATATATCGATTTTTCGGTTAACCATAATTAAAAAATAAATTTACAATTCATAATCTATATTAAAGTTTAAATTATAATAATTATTATAGATACAATAAAAAAAATGCAAAGAAAAAAATGAATACAATCTATTCATTTGCAATCCCATGAAACTTGTGGATTTATAATACATTCACACAAATAATATATGAAACGCATGAGATTAGATAATTTAATCATGATGTTTTTAATCAATCACGTGTTTTAACAACTTCAATAGAAAAACAAAAACAAATTCAAAGAAATCACAGCCTATATGTTTTAGTTAAGAAAAATGGTAAAGTTTGTTTTAAATAAAAGTGGATAAAAGTGAGAAATTCACAATTCAATAATAACCAGGAAAACCTATTTATATATATCTTATTTTTGGTTGGTTAACCGAAACCACGGTTTTTGTATTTTGTTAACCGAAACCTAAATCGAAACCAAGATTTATGATGCCCCAACTCCTCTGAAGGGTCCAAGTGAACACCGTCAACCTGGCAGACACTGCGGTCTCATATCACGAGACCCATATGAGTAAATGGCCACATTGGCCCATACATCCATACTCACAAAAATGTATATTTATACAAAAAGGAGTAATTACAATTATCCCCAAAATTGGCCTTTTTACCCGCATTTTTATAAAATACATAACAAGGCCATATATTGGGCCATTTCTTCATTTCTAAGACTGAATGCTCCATCCCTGTGTGAACCTTCAAGACTGGAATAATTTTCCCTCGACAGGGTGAGCAATGCCCAGTAGTAGAATTATCCTACATGAGTTACTCCCCACCTAAGTGCACATGTAATGACAACCAAACACATTCAAGAAAATTCATGATCCTACTTGAATATCTACATGATATGAATGAGAATGTAACTCACCCTTTCCCACTTCTCGAGCCCTCACTGACTCCCTCACGCATGCCTAAGCCGAATGTGAGAAAACATAATTTTCAAAACAAAAGGTTTTTGTTCTTGAAAACATCATACAGAGTTTCGGTAAAATCCATTGGACAACCCTCCGAGGTGAACTGCTGGGTAATTTTCCGAAACAGTCATAGGTCTGCCTCCGAGATGAACTGTTGGACAACTCTCCAAGACAATTCTTTGAAAAATCTTCCTTGAAATTCCTTTCACAACCATTTTTCCTTTTTATTTTCTTTCATGCCATGCACTCACACCTATTGTTCTGGGTCACTTCAAAATAAGATACGAATGCATTATGCCATTTTCATAATAACACATGCCAATATATCAATCATGCATATATTGACAAAATTCATACCAACCACATGTTATTTATTCATAAATAATAACATCAAAATTAGCCTCATGGCTAATAAACAATTCAATTTCCAATGGCTCACACACAATTATATTTCATATAATTCAACCATCATGTTACCATTAATCTTACATGCATTAACAATTTTACTTTCCACACAACGCTCATTCATTTAAGCAATTTCACATGGACGTTTTGGTCCAACATAAATCTGGATCAAGCATCAGCCCCTGTGGTCATATGTGCTGCCTGCGGACAACCCTCATCAACCTCGGTTCCACTTCTTTAGAACCGGAATCCATGGCCATTTCCAGCCTCACAACTTCCAAAACCACAATTTAACATACAAACAACACATATGGGCCAATAATAGTCCGGTGGCTCTATCCCTGGACCGCCTAAAACAAATTCTAAATTTCAAGATTCGGGCCCCAATTTTCGGATCGATCAAACGACTCTCACGGCCTCATACCATCCAAATCATTAACAAGGCTCTTAAACAAGGATTAAATCAAGTAGGAGAAAACCCCTACCTTCCGGAGTTTGTCAAAACTTCCCAAAACCGGTGCCCACGCATAGCCCTTGCCATGGGGAGCAACTTTGCTTCTTGCCTCAACGGAAACCGAAGGTCTGATCGCCGGGAAATCTAGAGAGAAGTTGGACACTCTCTCTCTAAAATCTGTATTTTTCTTTTTCCTCTCTTTTTCCTTCTCCAACCGTCAGGGGAGAATTGGCCGGGCCGGAGAGCACTTCGCCACATGTCACCTCACAATCAAGTTGATAGGATTACACCTTATCATCTTATCCACCCACTTTGGATTTTCATCCAATGGCATCATGCCATGTGTCCACCCATGGCCCATACTTGAGCTCATGTTTGATTAATTCTGCACCTAACACATGGCATATTGTAAGCCAGTCAAAATGTGCCAAGTGTCCTGCATTACGCTCGTTGTCTCGAAAATTTCAGCAAATCACTCCGCTCCTAATTCGACGTAGCTAGATTCATAGATGATTCCAACTGCAAGTTCGCTTTCAATACACGAGATCTAGAAAAATTCCGGATTTTGACCGAAATTACCATTTTACCATTTTTTTTAGAAAATTAGGCTTTTCTCGGGGTTTCACTAGATTTGTGTAAATAAACCAAAATCTAACAATTTGTCTCTAAGTAACCTATTTTTCTACTGGCTTCTCGCTTGTTTTTTCGACGGCTCGGGTTTCTTAGGTTTTTTTGCCCACCCTTAGCTTGTCGTATGTGTGAGTTGTAAGGTTGCCCCATTTTGCAAACAAATTTGAATCGTTCGGTTCAGTGTAAACTTTCCCGTTTGTCCAGTTTCACGATTTAATTGATGGTTCATCCGATTCATTGTCAATTCACTTTGAAAGTAGTTCAGAATCATGAATCGAATTGAAAAATGGACTAATCGACGATTGAACTAGTTCTATTTTTAAAACATTGATTTTGTAAATTTAAATTAAATATAAATATGTTCATGGCGGGTTGTGTGTTTTTATATTATATGAATTTAATTTAAATTGATCTATTAAATGATTTATATGTATTAACTTATTTATAACATTAAATCATCTTACTGATATTTAATAAAACAATGATGTTTTAAATACACAAACGCAAGCTCCCAACACAAATTATGAAGGTGCCTTTATGCCTTAATCAATTTCATATTTATAGGTCAATATAATAAAGTTGAATGCCAAATGCATTTAGTATAAGATAAAAATTTTACACACCTAAACAAGTGGTGTGGAATAAAAGCAAGTGGAGGACATACATCTCTTAAATGTTTTTGGATTTCTTTCAAGTATTATACTTCAAACAAATTCTTACATGGGTGACTTGTTGTATTTAGAGAAGTTAATCTTGAAAAAGCATTAAGGAAAGTGAAAACTATATAAGTTAAGAAAGTTTAAGAATTGGATTTTTATTAAAGTTAGTCTAAACTCAAAATGAATTCTAGCTAAGGTAGTTTGTGATTTTTCCATGGATGTTAACATGATATTTGACATTCTATATATATATATATATATAAATACACATTTTGTAAAGATCCTGACGAGCTTCCTAAATCATTGTGTGCCGTTTTATTTGGAGGGTTTTAATTTGTAATTGTTAGCCAAGGGTATTTGTAAGTAAAGTTTTCATTTTAACAAACTCTGATTAAATTCTCTAATATTTCAAGATCAAGATGAATGATAAGTATCAAATTTGAAATCCAAATCATTCCTCAAAAAGACCTAAAGAAAAAAAGTTTAAACTTGCGAGGAATTATTAAAAAAAAAAGCTTATGTAAGATGAATGAATTGTTACACATAATTATATATTCATTTTCAAATCATACGTTTTTTGCACTCATTTGGTAATAAAAATAAAAATTATTTTAAAATCAAATATTCTCACTTAAACTTTAGGCTATTTTGGCTAAGTTAGACCCAATATTGAAGCTAAGGGACCCTACTTAAGTGTTAAAAGTGAAATGAAGTAACAATTGAAGTTCTTTGAGAGCTTGAGGGTCAAGTACATAAGATGTTACGTAATTGATTCAAGCAAATTTGGATTATCGATTGAGTTGTCTTAATTCAAGACTAGTTGAGAGGTCAATATTTTCTCTTTCTTTTAGAAATATTTTGTTCATTAGTTGAGGCAAATGATTGAATAGACGAGGATCAGATGAGGCATGGTTGAGGCCTAACAATCACCTTTAATGTATTAAATGCCCTAATGGCTAATCATTAAATCAATTAAAGCTCAATTGAAAATATCACTTTTTGGCACTTATAGCCTCCTATACTAGGAACATATACTTCATTTACTACATAGAGAGCACCTGCTATCAACCATTAGATCTATTATTTCTCATTAAAAGTTCTTATTTACTCTTTTGGTCCATTAATTTCACATTTGTATACCTATAGTGCATCTTGTAATTAGTCCTAATTATGTCTCTTGTATGTGAGCATTAAGTAAACTAGGGTGATTGTTTAAGAGCCCTTTGATAGTGATTTTATTCAAAGTGTTCTTAGTGGAAGTGTTTTTTTTTTAAATGTTTCTAAGAGAATCACCTATAAAGTATTTCTCCAAGAAACATTATAAGTGATTCTCCAATACTAAAAATGAATTTTCAAATTTTTACTCGAAGTGCTTTTAGTGAAAGTGTTTTTAATGGAAGTGTTTTTAGTAGAATCACCTATAAAGTATTTTTCTAAGAAACACGATATGTGATTCTCTACTATTGAAAATGAATTTTTCAAATCCTCATGTTATTTCCTACCCTTCACTAAACACCTTTAGTATTTTAACAGAAACACTTTTAAGGCTAAAAATACTTCCTAGAATATTTGAAGTAGATTGTGTAAGAGCCAATTAGAACCAAACTCCAATAGTAATAACATTAGAACCTCGACTGAAGCTTCATATATAGCAGAACCTTAGGAGTTAAATGAAAGTAGATGTTAATACTCTTGAGTCACTATCAATTGATTGTGAAAACAATATTATGCTTGAAAACTTGATAAACTTGAATAAAACTTGCAACTAAAATGCCGAAATTGGTAAAGAAAATGTTAGATTTCACTACAAATGAATAAAATAACACTATTGAAATTTTTCTGTAAACTTGGCTGTGTGCCAAGATATAAATGCTGAAATTGTTGAAAGCTAGGATTTGTCGATTGGACATTGAGAGTAGATTGATGGTTCCTAGGATTGGTCAGTTCTTCGCTTCATTTTATAAATGTAGAAGACGGTAATCCAAGTCTAAATTTCTTCATTCTCTTCACTTTCTCAAGTAACCCGCTCATGTATCTCTATTAAGAGAACTTAATTCCTCAAACACTTCTCCATGTCTCCATCAAGGGAGTCTTGATCATCAAGCACTCCTCCGTCACTCTATCATGTCTCGATCCTCTTCAAGAAATTTTCCACTTCTCCGTCAGGAGACTTGTTCCCTAAATATATTTCATATCATCTCATAACTGTTCCACTTCTCAGATAATGCTTTGTTTGACTTCCAAAAATTTTAAAAAAATTCATAAATCTCATGGACTTCTTCTATGAGCTTATACAAATAGATCTAGGTCTCTTTCTTTTGGACTTTTATTCATGGGCTTGGGCTTAAGCCTAACACATTAATAGATCAAGCCAAATTTTTAATTTGGGCGCAAACACTATAAGTGATTCTCCAATACTAAAAATCACCTATATATTCTCTAAGAAACACGATAAGTGATTCTTCAATACTAAAAATGAATTTTCCATTTGTTACAAGTGTTCCCTAAATTTTATCTAAACATTTATTATCTTTACAGAAACACTTTTAAGGCTAAAAATACTTCCTAGAATATTTGACGAGATTGTGTAAATTAAAGCCCATTAGAACTAAAATCCAATTTAAATGACATTGGAAGCTCATATGGTAAAACCTTAGTAGCTTAATGAGAGTAGCCGTGAAAGAGTGTTGGAATTAAAGATAAATTGTGTTTCGCTATACTATCATTATACATCCATTTTTTTGTTTAATTACTTAATAAAAAAAAACTAATTCAACCCTTTCCCGGTAATTACTGACGATGCTTTTTCAACCTGAACTGGCCGAGCGCATCGGGATCACACGGCCCACGACTCCGGACGTCAGTTCTCTCGCAAAAACAAGCAACAAAAGATCTACGGGCTCTTCCGCGCCGCTTCTCACGTCGTCGCTTTTAAACGAAGATCAACCCGCCAGCGTTGAGCCTTCCGCAGCGCGCACTCTCTGACGCCTACTTCAGCTTCGTGATCCGTACTGCAGCAGCCATGAGATCAACGCGACAACTTCCTAATCTGATATACGATACACCGGGCAGTATGCTTCCCAATCATGATACACTCCCGCCAGAAGATGCTCTCGCCTTGGCGATAACGCGCCACATCCATTCCGAGAAGATTTCTCCTATCAGAACCGGGACACGCGGATAATTACAGGCAATAAAGGATAATTGATGGGAAATAACCGGAACATCTTACTTTCCCGACTGCGGAGATCGCGTTTTCCCCAATATGGATTCCTCGTATCGCCATCCTTTAAAGGCGGAATTAGGCCCTAGCTCGGGGCCTATATTCGTGATGTCACTGGGCGCCTATTTCTGCATCGGGCCCTCGTTTTTAATCCCGCTTGGGCTTCTCAAGGCCTGGGTCCGCGCACCTATTATTTCAAACCCCATCGCCGCAGCTTCACCTCTTTGACTAAGCAAGCGAGGCAAGTACGTACGCTCGAATCAAGCGTGATATCCACGTGACTACTTAGGGAAGCGGTTTGATTAGTTTTATCGCTATTGTCTTTCCAATTTGAGTCATTGGTTTCTCGCTATTGCGCTTCGAACTGAAAGCATTTGGCTCCCCGGGCTATTTTAATCTTTCGCTACCGAGCTCAAAACCGGAAGCTGGGCTGGTCTCCGGGTCAGTTGCGGCCTGAAACTGAGCTATTTGCTCCCTTGAAACTGAGCTGCAAGGCTCTTTTAAAACTGAGCTACATGGCTCCTGAGCTACATGGATCCTTGGCTACTTTACCTTCTAAAACTAAGCTACATGGCTCCTTGAAACTGAGCTACAAGGCTCTCTTGAAACTGAGCTGCAAGGCTCTCTCGAACCTAAGCTACATGGCACCTTGAAACTGGGCTACATGGCTCCTTGGCTACTTGGCCTTCGGTGCGCTTGTGCTCTATAACTGAGCCACCGGGCTCCCCGAGCTACATACTGCGGGCTACTGGCCTTCTGCTTATTACGCCTTTTGGAGCAATTAAGCTCAAAACCGAGCCGCTAGGCTCCCCGAGCCACATGGCCCATGGCTACTGCCTTCTTAAGCAGCTATGCTCAGAACTGGAAGCCACTCGGGCTCCCGAGCCATATGGCCCAAGACCCTTTCGAAATAAGAGGCTCAAAAGCCGAGTCAAGCAGTTTCGGCTCCAAGGCCCTTCTCGAAAGCGCTTATGCTCAAAACTTAGCCACTGGCCCCGGGTGTCGAGGTCTTCCGAGCCGTTAAGCTCAGAATCAGCCATCAGTTCCAGGCGCTAAGACCCTCCACGTTAAGCTCTATAGGTCGAGCCATCGGGCCTCGAGGCACTAAGACTCTCCCCGCGCCGGCTGAGCCCCAGCAGATGAGCTACTAGGCTCCGGGCGCCCAAGACCCTCCTCGCGCCCATCAGCCCCACAGCCGGGGGCCACCGGGCCCGGCTCTAAGACTCTCCCACGCCACCGAGTCACGACCGAGCCACCGGGCCCTCGAGCTACATGGCTCCGTGGCTACTTGGCATTTTTGAGCTATTACGCTCTACAAACTAAGATCCTGAGCTACATGGCTTATTGGCTACTTGGCCTTTGAAATGTTACGCCTACAAACTGGTTATTAGCCTCGAGCCACATGACTCAGTGGCTACTTGGCCTCTCAGCTATTCTCGCCTTTGCCAATTAAGCTCAAAACTCGGGTCGCTTTAAGCCCCCGAAAGCAGCAGCGGCTTCGTGGCTACGGCCTTGAGCCGTTACGCCTTCGCAAACCGAAAGCCGCCGGACTCTGCCATGGCTCATGGCTACTTGGCCTTTAAAGAAACTGATATCGCGCTCGAAAGGCGGTTCACACATTTCGGGCTTCTTGGCCGCAAATCAGCCACGTTTTGCATACACGCTTTTCGTGGCTTCGGGCATTTTTGAGCTGTTACGCTGCGCGCAATGAGCCATCGTTCCGTGGTTACATGGCTCGCTTTGAGCCGTTACGCCCGCGAATCGCCATCGGGCTTCGAAAGCATTGGCCTCGTACATGGCTCGTTGATGTTACGCTCGCAATCCAGTTACTAGGCTCGGTTACTCGCTCTATGGCTACATGGTCTGCTTCGAGCGGTTACGCTACACCGTTACCGGGCTTCAGCTTCGCCCGCGGGTTACATGGCCCGCTTGAGCTGCTACGCCGCGAACCGGTGCCACTAGGCTCCGTGGCTACATGGCCGCTTGCCGTTACGTCATAACTGAGCTACTGGGCTTCTGAGCTACTTGGCTTCATGGCTACATGGCCTGTTTGAGTTGTTACGCTCTATGAACTGAAAGCGAATGAGCTCCCGGTTTCTTGCCTGCGGCTACATGGTCGCTTCGAGTCGTTACGCCCGCAACCGAAAGCACAGGCCTCAACTTCGTTCGTGTTAAACCTTTGAACATGACCGGCGCTTTCGAGCCCGCTTTCATGGTCGAGATGATAACTGCTTCGTGACGCCCTGCTTCGATAAAGTGGGGACGCACGCATGGAGAGTTTTGAACGACGAGATGGAGGACTCTACCTGAGTTCGTTAAAACCAAGCCAATGTCGGGCCTCAGATAGAATGAGCCTACATCGCACGGCATCGGTTATCCGTAGTTCCATGATTTTTTTACGTGATTGGAAAGGTCTGTCAGGTCTTGTCCTGTCGTAACTTCTCGATCTACGCATTCCGAATTGGCTTATGGGGAAAACAGACCCCATGTGAATGGTGGATTCTGTCATTATGACTGTACGCCCATTGAGACTGAGTTCTGGGCTTACCGCTACCTTCACAATGATTACTTGATCTCAACTTTGTTCTAATGACTTCTCCCTCGTTGCAATCCTCTCCAGGGGTTGGTGAGAGCATCATGCTCCTCGTATATTAGTTTTCCTTTTCTTATCTCAAGCCTCGATGAGGGTCGAGTGGTTGCTCTCCTCCTCGTGAACAGGCTCGGGCTCGCGCCCGTCGTGTCTCCTAGCGGCTGCTCTGGTGAGTTTGTTCACCTCTGCCAAGTGTTGGCTGGTGACGCAGCGCTCCACCGTCCGCGGTCGCCCGCATAGCCCTAACGCTCCAGAGGCTCACGCCCACGCCGCCGGGCCATCTTGTATCATCGAGTGATTACGCTGCTCCTACCGTGTTCCGAGTCGACACCATCGCTTTGCCGAGGTCAACTTTATTTGTAAAGGAACCGCTGTCACACAGACGGCGTCAACTAATGATGCTTTTTCAACCTAACCGGCCAGAGCGCGCGAATTTGCTGGGCCTGTCCGTCGTTCCGTTGACCTCTTCAAAACAAGAAACAAAAAGGATCGGCAGTCTGCCGCTGCCTCTCGATGCCTGCCGCCTTTCCCGCAAGAGAAGATCAACCGCCAGAACGGTTTCACAAGATACGTCAGCGTACCTTCTGCACTGATGTGGCACTGATATTAATAAATTACGATCACGATAACTTTCCTAATCGACGGACGACACCGGTCAAGATGTTTCCTAGTCGATGACGAGACACTGAATAGTATGTTTCTTATCGTGAGGATGATACAATATTCTCCCATCAAGAGGAGATTTTCCTATTGTAAACCGATTAATAAGAGATAATTGATGTAAGTACAAGGGAGGACACAAATAATCGTAAATCATCTTACTTTCCCGACAAGTGAGATTGAAGGTTTCACACGATTCGCTACCAGCCTTCAGAACGTGAATCAGGTTCTGTTTTGGGCCTATTTGGGATGTCATCATGTGGGCCTATTGCTAGTACTACTGCTTAACTCGCTGGGCTTGCGCCTTGTGGTTCCAAGGTGACCTATTATTTCCATTTAACAGCAGCCATATTTGTGGTAAAGTTTTCATGATAACAAATCTTATTAAGCTCACTAATACTTTGTAAGATCAAGATGAATGATAAGTATCAAATTTGAAATCCAAATCATTCCTCAAAAAGACTTAAAGATAAAAAGTTTAAACTTACGAGGAATTCTTAAAAAAAAATTTATGTAAGATGAATGAATTTTTGCACTTAATTGGATATTCTATTTCAAACCATACGTTTTTTGCACTCGTTTTGTAATAAAAAAATATATTTTTTTAAAATCAAATATTCTCACTTAAACTTTAGGCTATTTTGGTTGCTAGACCCAATATTACTAAGGACCCTACTGGTGTTACAAGTGAAATGAACTAACAATTGAAGTTCTTTGAGAGCTTGAGGGTCAAGTAGATAAGATGTTACGCAATCGATTCAAGCAATTTTGGATTACCGATTGAGCTTTCTTAATTGAAGACTAGTTGAGAGGTTAATATTTTCTCTTTCTTTTAGAAATATTTTGTTTATTTAGTTGAGGCAAATGATTGAATAGACGAGAATCAGATGGAGGCCTGTGGCGGTCTCGCAATTAGAAGATGAAGGAGGCCCAACAATCACCTTTTATGTTAAATGCCCTAATGGCTAATCATTAAATCAATTAAAGCTCGATTGAAATATCACTTTTGGCACTTTTTAGCCTCCTATACTAGGAACATATACTTCATTTACTACATAGAGAGCACCTGCTATCAACCATTAGATCTATTATTTCTCATTAAAAGTTCTTATTTACTCTTTTGGTCCATTAATTTATTACTTGTATACCTAGTGCATCTTGTAAATTAGTCCCACTATTTCTCTGTATGGTTACTACAAACTAGGTGATTGTTTAAGAGCCCTTGATAAAGGATTTATACTCAAAGTGTTCTTTAGTAGCTGTTTTTTTTAATGTGTTTCTAAGAGAATCACCTATAAAGTATTTGGTGATTCTCCAATACTAAAAATGAATTTTCAAATTTTTACTCAAAGTGCTTTTAGTGAAAGTGTTTTTAATGGAAGTGTTTTTAGTAGAATCACCTATAAAGTATTTTTCTAAGAAACACGATATGTGATTCTCTAATATTGAAAATGAATTTTCAAACTCACAAGTATTTCCTAATTACCAAACACCTTTAGTATTTTAACAGAAACATTTTAAGGTTAAAATTGCTTCAGAATATTTGAAGTAGATTGTGTTAGAGCCAATTAGAACCAAACTCCAATAGTAATAACATTAGAACCTCCACTGAAGCTTCATATATAGCAGAACCTTAGGAGTTAAATGAAAGTAGATGTTAGTACTCTTGAGTCACTATTTGAAAGTAATAACATTATTTTCCAAACTACATATTCTTAAGATTTTTTATTTATTTTTTGGAAAGTTCTAAGTTTTCTAAGGAAAGTTTTCTTTTATAACAAAAAAAACATAGTAGAAAAATCAGACGGACTAGCCATTCCAATGGAACCAAGCGGTTCAAGGTTCCTCCACATTTCTTCTCAAGGCCCACCTCTTTCTACTCCCATTCAGCCCATACCAATGGGCCCATATCTGCTTTAACAAAAGCAATTTCTTATTATTGGTTGATCTCCGATAATAAGAAGTTGTAGATTCTTTGTGATGGATTGAACTTATATAGAGCTATTTTATTTTATAAGTTTTCGATGTGGGAATTTTGAAGTAAATGGACAAAAAAAATACACCAAGAAGGTCGAACTCGACATCTGGAATAAGACAAAGACAAGTTATCACTCAGACCAAGTATCAATTTTGCTTGACAAAACATATACATATATATTAGATATATTAAAGTTTTTTTTTCAAAGGTAGATTAACAAAGCAACACTAAATATAATTAGTACCTTAAATATTAAACATATTTCATTTTATAAATATATCTACACTTCATATTTAAAATTAAAGATAAAATATAAATATAATAAAATTTTTTAATATATATATATATATATATATATAAATTTTTATACTATTTTTTAATTTTAATAATATATAAAATATATATTTATAATATCATCGGTTCGACCACGGTTTAACCACTTATTGAACTAGTAAACTGTGAATCGGTAATTTTTCCAGTTAAATTACATATCCGGTTTTACAACATTGAGAAATGAAATATTCTTCTTTGGATGAAGGAAGATATAGAAATCCCTTCTTGGTAGTAAAAGACACAACACTCCAAAGTTCATAAAATATCCTAAGAAGGTATTAGAGGGAAGGTAGCCTTCATATCTATGCATGATAATCACACGCACATGTTGCGCATTGAAGTATGGGTTGATTGAAAGAACAAAAAAACAAAAAGAAGAAGAGTGCTCAAATCAACATAAAATTATTATAAAAACATAAAATTATATAAAAATTATTTAACAAAACTAAGGTTTCTAACCTTAACTCATAAGAAAAAGATGAAAAACGATAATCAAATTTATAATACTTAATGGAGTAAACATAATCAAATTTATAAATGATAAAGCTCACTTTATAAACATGACAACAAAATCGATTTATTATGTGTCGTTAAAACAAAGAATGGTTGAGATGGAGTAGTGTAACGCCTCCAAAAATACCCCATAATTTTATACACTTATTATATATTTCAGGTATTTAACGTTCAAACCGGTTTTTCCAGAAAATTGATAAATTGATAAATTATGAAATGTAAATTGAAAAAGTGTGAGCATATGATTTAACATTATATACAAATGGAGAATTGATCGAACCTGCAATAACCTATGGAAAATGGCAAATGTGGAAATTTGGTAAAATAGGGACCTAAGGGTCAAATTTTTATGTAAATAAATGTTCAAGTGAATTTATGATAAATGAATGGCCAAATTGTATAATAGGAGAGACTAAATGGAAAATTGATTTATTGTGTAAGTAAGAACAGGTGGAATAAGTGATTTAAGACCAAAAGATAAAAAATGAGTAAATGATAAAGAGTGTGCAGGGCCAAAACAAGGCCTACACTTAAGAGGGAATATAAATAAAAATTGGTCTAGTATCATTATATGAGCAATCTCGTTTTTAAGGAAGAAGAGAGGAGAAAAGGGGGAAAAGCTAGGTTTGAAGCTAGAGATCAAGTTTGGTTGGTTTTGCTTCCCATTCCTTTGCTCCTAAGAGACCAAGCAACATAAGAAGAGATTCAAGAGGTTCAAGGCACAAATCGTGTTCCACTTCATCCTATTTGATTTGGATTTGGGGAAAAGTCTTAACTTGAGGAGAAAAGGGTTTTCATTGATTCTGGATCCTTGGAGCAATGGTAGATTCATAGGATTTTTGATATTGGTTTAATATAAGATTTTATGGAAGAAAATGAGGAAATGTGGTCCTGGGCATTTTTGGCAAAACTGCATAGGTACCGGTACCAACGAGTGGTACTTACTCAAGATGCGCGGCACCGTACCATGACCACTCAAACTCGGTACCGTACCGACCGGGCAAGGACAACCGGCACGGCACAGTCGCGGTACCTGCATCGTACCACATTTCCAACAGCCTGCTTGCTATTTTGCACGTTAAGTCCCGCATTCGCATACCACAATATGAGGACCTCAAGAACCATTAACGAGGTTCAAATAAGAATGAGATCATGAAAACGTATCGCACTCGCCGCCGAAGGCTGGTTTAATCGTTTAGTATGATTATTTGCTTAACCACTAAGATGGTAAGAACTTGCATTCCACTAGTGCGGGTGAAGACGACAACCCTAATTCCAGGATTGATATTTCCAGTATTATAAAAGGATCATTAAATTAGTTTGTTCTTTTTGTTCCCTATTTGTTCATTGTTCTCTATTTAGAATATACTATATATATATATATATATATATATATATATATATATATATATATATATATATATATATATATATATATATATATATATATATATATATTTATCATTTGAATTATTAGTATTTGGAAACGCTTGTCAAAATATCTTCCGCATGTATGGGTGTATTTGAACTATAAGTGAAATTATTGCATAAAAGTAACTTGATTTGAAGTGTATTAATGACCAACATGACCGATTCACCAACCGACCGTCATGAAGGTAATCTAATTATTGAATGGAATCACATTGTTACTGAATGACGTTATGATTGTGATTCACTAACCTAATCGTCAGAATGCCTAATTTCAGAGAATATATGAGATGGTATTATTAATGTGAAACCACATTGCTACCGAATGACAAACATGACAAGATCTTCACCAATCAATCTATCGTGAATGTCACTTCATAGCTATTGTATGTGAGAGTAGTAATATTGAATGTGAAACCACATTGCCACTTAATGACAAACAGACAGATTCACCAACCCAACTGCTGGGTGAATGTTGACCCTAAGGAAGCATGGGAAATCACAAACCGAAAAGCGAAAAAATGATATAAAAAGTGTATTTTTCTAAGTATCTTTTCCATTACATAGACATTATAAAGGCATTATTTTGATAAATGCATGATATATATTGAACTGAAATGAAATAGAGAACTGTATAGAACCACTAAGCAGGAAAATGCTTAACGTATTGTTTTATCAATGCGCAAGTACCGAGTGATAGACAGTGAAGCAAGACCCAAGATCGAGGAGCTCAGAGTCATAGAGAAAGAATTAAGTGAGTGTGCTCATTGCATGTGCATTCACCCCATTCCTTTCTCGAACATTGATATTTTGTAAAACAATTTGAACTTCTAACTTCTATTTTGTAAATGATTTGCTAAATGTAAATGTTTATGGGTTTGCCCAAATGAAATAAGCCTGCACTAAAAGTTCAAAATGGAATACAACACAACAAATATTTTGAGAAGATAATTGAAAATGCTGAGTAAACCGTCTGCTTGATCCGCCAACTGGTCGAAGTCGGGGTTCGGTCGCGACACTTTGAAACGAAAATTTAATAAAACGATAACTAAGAATTAAAACAAGGCCCCGATCATGAAATGTAATTCGCTAGCGATTTGATTAATGGTTACAATACGTCTGGGCTGCCCGGATCCACTCAACTGGTTTATCGTTCGGGGTCGCACAAGTAGATTTAGTAGAATGAGAAATTTCTATATCTACCTAATTTATTTTTTTTGATTTTATTTTTATTAAAATTAATATATGAGGAGGAGATATATATATATATATATATATATATATATATATAGATATATATATATATTATATATATATATATATATATATATATATATATATTATACATAAATAAGATATTATATTTTTATAATTTTATTTTATAAAAAATTATTGTTATTATTATTATATATTAAAATAAAAAATAAAAAATATTTAAAATCATTTTATATATGGTTGGGGGCGGTGCAAGACTAAACAATACTTGAACTAGTCCTACTTTTCCAAAAACCCGATAACATAAATTCTAAATTTGTCAAAAATGCAATAATACTAATCTCGTACCCATTCCATTAGGAACTGGACATAAACCCAAAAAACCCCCCCCTATTATCATCCATAACAACAAACTCGTTATGTCCTATGATTTGTCCAAGTAACTTATGTCAAGATTTTATATGACTACTAAGCGAATATTATGAATTTAAAAATTCAAATCATAATCAAATAAATTAAATATTAAAAAGAATAAACAAATATAAATTCTCTTATTTGGTTAAATTTGGAGAATAACTTTCTTGAATTAAAAAAATCAAATTTCAGGGATACTAGATTAAAACCCTAGCTTCAATTCAGGATATTGTTGGAATAAATGTCATTTATTCCAAAGGAATGAATGATCCTTCACTCTAAGAATTAATTATTCATTCGTAGAATGAATTCCATTCTTCCGTGGAATGAATTTTTTAATTCCAAATTTTTACATAAAGTGAGCTTTCCGCTAAAGTGGTATCTATTTTTCCAAGTTTAGGTAGCTAGAAGGTTAGATCTAAGTTTTGTGTCCAACATTGTCAAGATTTTGATAGGTTCGGACATATTTTTAGTTCATCGAAGTAGCATCAAGGTGTTATGGTGCTGCTTGTATGTCGTTTTGTCCTAGGAGACATACGCCAATCTTATAGTGTCCGAGCACCAGAGGAGACGACGAATATGTTTTAAGGAAATCGTGACTCCTCACGAGACTTGACATCCTCAATCTCTCATTTTCTTTTTTAGTAATTTTTCCTTTCCCTTGTCATTTTGTTTCTGGGTTTTTGCGAACAAAGTTTTGTAACAGCCTTGAAACATATTCAAAGGAGAAGGAAAAATAGGAAGGAAGATCTTGCATCCTTTTTTCTTGAAAGGCAAGTAGAAAAAAAAAAGAAAAAAAAACCTTTTTTTTTCAACAGATCTCTCCTTTTCGGGGAAAAAAAAAAACTAATTGGTTTTATGGGAAAAAAAATGCCTTTTGTTTTAACCCTTTTTAGGAAGGGAAAAGGTTTTTTTTGGATATCTTTGTGACCAATAATTTAAAAAAAACCAAAAAAGAAAGAGCTTTATGTCAAATCCAATTTATTTGAATTTTTTGTTTTAAAGATTTTGGTTAAGTTTTTTATCTTCTTTAATTTTTGGAAGTTTCTTTTTTAAGGGAAAAAAAAGCTTTGGAAAATACTAATATTTTGTTAAGAAAAAGTTCTTCCTTTTGGAATTAAAAAAATTGAGGAAAACTTGTTTATAGAATGAAAATATTTCTTTAAAATAAAAAGAAACTTTAAAAAGTCTAAAACTTTTGAAAAAAATGTTCTATTTGGGAAAAGGAAAATCCTAGCACAAAAGTGAAGAATGTCTCTTCCACTAAGCTTTTCTACTCCTTAGTTGCATTTTCTCAAGAGGAATATATGATAATGAGATAGCTTATTAGGCCAAACTCACTCTCACCTTATTGCTTTTGCACTCCTTCACCAGGAAATTGAAAATTACGATATAAAACAAGTTCATTCATGAGTCCAGATTTTGCCAACCTGCCAGACTCCTAAATTTTCTAGGAATTGAATATTCTATCTCAGGAAGCTGGTTCTAACCCGGGTTTCTATACCCCACGAGTATTTCCAGGGAATACTTTGTTATATGTTATTTTCAATTATCATGAGAATTGGTTTTGGGAATAGAAAATTTACACATTTTCTACAATTTTGCAAAGAAATGGACTTTGATCCCAACAATACTGTTCCAATTGCATATGTCCAAGTTGCAAACCCTATTTTGGCACAAGTGCAAGTGATGCCTATTGTTGTGCCTACCTTTGTGCTCACCTGGAGAAAAACCATAAAAGTTTAATGGACTAAACTTTAAAAGGTGGCAACAGAAGATGTTGTTCTACCTGACCACCTTGAATCTTATGAGATTCTTGATTGAAGATGCTCTTAAGCTCAAAGAAGATGAGCATGATATTTGTGACGCCCCAAAACCCGGTCCATTTGGACAACCGTCAACTCAAGGAATACTTCGTGGGACGTTCGCAACTGACACCACTATGAATCCGGGCAGAGTCTCCTTGTACGGGAGCTCACCCAAGGTACAATATAACCCATCCCAACAATTTACAATGACTAATAGGGTCCATTATGCGATCAGTACCACGGCCATCAGTCTCTTGCATTAATATCACTCACAACAAACATCAACTATATACTACCAGTTCAAGAGCAACAGTCTCATTCTACCAAACATATATTAAAACGTACAAATTCTAATACAAGTTATATAAAATAATACCAAAGCCACAATATGGATTTCTTTCTAAACGTTCCTAGCGAGCATCGCCCCGTACACACTTCAGCATCAATGATGATCCCCTACAGAATGAGCAAAGTCCAATAGTGACAATTTCCTACATGGGTTACTCCCCACCTAAGTGCACATGTTATGACAAACAATCACATCCAAGAAATTACATGAACCTACTCGAATGTCTACATGCCCGATCCCATGTCCTGAGTCCTCATCGACTCCCTCACACATGCCTAAGCCAAATGCGAGTAGAATAATCAGTTTTCAAAACAAAAGCTTTTTGTTCTCGAAAACTCACTACCGAATTTCAGTAAATACACTGACTACCTCTGCAGCAAATTGCCGATACTTCTCCGAAACAAACATGGTCCTCATCCAAGTGATATAAGTTGGACAACTCTCCAGTTACAATTTTTCTAAAATCTTCTTGAAATTCCTTTCTTTCTACAAACATTTTCATTTTTATTCTATTTCATGTCATGTACTCACACCTAATAATTCTAGGTTGCCCAATGACATGAAATGCATTATGCCAATTTGAAATAGTCATAATATATAAAACATGTATATATATTAACATAATTAAATCACATAAATCATGTTATGCAAATTCAACACAACAATTCAAAATTAGGCTCTACATAAGCACTTAATAAAGACAAGGAATTCATTTTGAATCACTTAAACACATGAAAATTTACACCAAAAATCACACAAATATTCACGTGAACAAAGGAAACCTCTGGCTGGTACCTCACACGTGCCACCAAATTTGAGATTTTCTCCACCTGGTTCAAAGGTTTTGAGGATCACTTATGGCTAACCAAGCCTTGTGAATATTCTCAACCATAACATGGTTCTTAGCCAAAGAATATCACAAGTAGGAAAAGATCCCTACCTCTTGGAGTTGTCGGAACTCCACCAAATCGGTGTCCACGCGTAGCCCTCGCTGTGTAGAACAGCTTTACTTCTTGTTCCGTCGAGAACCGAAGGTTCGAACGGACGGAAATCTAGAGATAAGTCACTCTCTCTCTTTCTAAAAATCACAAACCTCAGCCACTGCACCTTTTTTCTCTTCATCTCACACGTTCTTCCTTCTGCCTGTGGTACACAGGTCATTCAAGTTTCATTTATTATCTCATTAACATTTCATTTAATTCTAATGTGTCCATTTTTTCTTGATTTTGACTTGACACACATCATGCCATTCATTCCTCCTCTATCTACTCATGCAACATGTGTCACATGAGTACATGCAAGAGGCGACTCTCTACGTCACATGTCTTCAAAATCCGCTTTACGCTCCACCCTGCCTCGAAAAAAACATGAAATTTCGACTATCTTGAATCCACGGAATTCGACGTGGTAGCTATATTTCATGAGACGATTCCAACCTGAAGTCCATTTCGCCATTCGAGATCTATAAAATTTCGATTTTAACAAAAATTACCATTTACCATTTTTCGTAAAATTCAATTTTCCTGTGTTTTACATTCTCCCTTTTCTTAAAAGGAATTTTCCTAAATTCTATACAATCACTACGAATCATATGTACATGCAACATGCACTATACCATGCATGTAAACTAGTCATTTAATTATTAAACGACTAAACCACGTACCTTCATCCCTAAACAAGAAGGGATAGGTGGCCCGCATCATGTCCTCGCGCTCCCACTTTGACTCCTCCACTCCACGATGCTACCATAGCACCACACTCAGCCTCACTGGCCTTGGCGTCAGAAAACCTGATCCCGACTATCCATACGCACACCGGTCCTCGAAGGTCCCATCCATGTCAACCTCAATCTCTCCCTAATCCACTTTATGAGTCGGATTTGAGTGTACCTCCGAGATGGAGACATAGAATACCGCGGACACCTCGATGTCAGTGTAAAGCCAACCAACAGATGCTACGCCTTACCTCTATATCTCAAAGGGCCCAATAAACCTCGGCGATAACTTCCCTCGCTTGCCAAACCTGACCACTCATCTCTTAGGCATCATCTTCAAGAAGTCGTGATCTCCAACCTCGAACTCTAAGGGTTAATGTCGTACATCAGCATAGCTCTTCTTCCGGCTTTGAGCCGTGAGAAAATCGCTTGCGCGATCAAGCTCACCTTCTGAGGTGTCCTAATCAAAGTTGTTCAAGGATGATCTCTCCCACCTGATCCAACATAACGGTGATTTGTATGGCCTCCCATACAATGCCTCATATGGTAAGTTCAGATACTCACTGAGACCCAGGTTAGAGATGTGGATCACGGCAAATACTCTTCCAGCCTACCCTTATGATCCGTGATTTACGCTATAAAAGATGTCCTAACACCGTATAGTCTTCTAATCGACCATCCATATGGGGCGAAAGCTGTACTCTATGGTTTAGTTAGGTTCATACTTTGGAAACTCTTCCAAAGTGCAATCAGAACCTGCCCTCTATCCGACACTATGGATACCGGGTACCCATGTAGTCGACTATCTCTCGAACGTACAACCGACATAATCTCCAATGTGAAGGTCATCCGCACTACTAGAAATGCTAACTGTGAGCTAGTCCATCATCACCCATACCGCATCATGTCCTCGCTGTTCATGGTGGGGTGGTCAAATCCATCGACGTGCTTCACTCGTACTCAACCACCTTTCACGCATCAAGTGAATTTTCACTGGCTTCGGTGTTTCGCTTTTAACTGTCGACACGTGAGACATCATTAACAAAGTCTCCTACGTGTCTTTCATCTCGCCCAAAGAGGCACCGCCACTTTAGATGCACCCACAAATCGAGAGCAAAGAAAACTCCCCTCGAGAATTCTCTCTCAAATCGGTCAACTGGGAACCACTACCATCTTTCTATACCCCGAAGACTACCCATCTCGCGTGACGGCCTAACCTCGGCCACATGTACCCGATCGTGACCCATCCCCCCGGGATAGACACCGGCCTTCATTCCAGCCCTAAAGACTAATCACTCGCTTCACTGGGAGACGGGGTAAATACCAAACTCCTAACGTGTTCTCGAGCTCGCTTTCAGATCAGAGCCTCAAACCGTCCTTACGCCTCGAGCATTCGCCACTCCCAAGCAGCTACTAGCCAATGCCCCCCCGACTTCCGACCGAGTGTATCAGTTGACCACATTTGCCTACCAGATGGTAATGTGCAAAGTGAAGTCATAACTTCAGAACTCCATCCATCCTCATCGCTTCATTGAGGTCCTGCCACGTGAAAATATACTTAATTTTGTGGTCCGAGTACACTCAACCTGCCATATATATAAGTGGGCGCCCAAATCTTCAAGGCGAAGACTACGGCCGCCAACTCCATGTCATGTGTGGGGTAATTCTGCTCATGATTCTTAAACTGATGGGAACCATAAGCTACTACACTCCCGGACTGCATCAAAACACATCCTAGTCCAGCCCTCGAGACATCACAATACATTATGTACCCCTATCCCCTGTCCGGGACTGTCAAGATAGGAGCAGTAGTAAGTCTCATCTTCAACTCCTAGAATGCCTCCTCGCATCGTGGTCATCCGACCAAATCCCACTCTTCCAGTCGACCAACATAGTGCCGCGCACCGAGAAATCCTCAATGAATTTGAAGGTCACTAATCCAAGAAATCCACATCTCGAAGACCGACTTCGCCTCCCAACTCGGCCCGACCTTCCTAGGTCCATTGACACACCCGGATGCTGGTTACCCACATGTCCCAAAAAATCTCACCTCAAAAGAAGCTAAACTCGCACTTGTTGAACTTAGTGTATAGCCGATGGTCTTCAACAACCAACACAATCCTCAAATGATACCTGTTCTATTTCGACGAGAGATCAAAAATGTCATCCACGAAGACTACGACGAACTGATCTAGATAGGGTTGGAATACCCTATGCATATCCAGAATGTTACTAGCGCATTTGTCAATCTTAAGGTACTACTAGTAAACTCATGCCCATAATATGTCCTCTAACGCCGTTTAAGGATATCTGTTTTCCTAACCTCGCTTGATGAAATTTGCAAAGGTCTACCTGAGCAGACTCGACCTCTCAACTACAAACAAATCACAATCCTCAAGAATGTGCACGATTCACCGTAACCCGCTCAACCGCTGAAGTCACGCACACACCGAAGGGCTCAATTCTTCACTAATAGAACCGACCGAATGGACTTCGAAGCCTCAGAACTCACCGTGCCATCCTACAGCGGAGTCAATAGAGATACGCATTGGGAACTCGACACTGGTTCACAACCTTGCGGAGTGCAATCTCGGCAGTCATCCGAAATATCCTCATACTCAGAGACTACCAGAGGTAGATCTAGTCTCGGTCTCACCCGCCCTCTGCAGGTGCACTACAGTCAACCGCCAACTATCCTCGACACCGACTCGCACAACGCTCCAGGAAAATTACCATGCCATCCTCGGTCATAACACGAGTAATTGCCCCGTATGTAGTGATAACCTCCTACGGCTGGCGAACTTATTAATAATCCCAGGTTGCCAACTAATCCATCTCCTGTGGTGACATCGAACTCGACACAGTCCATGACCTCATACACCGTGAGCAGAACCTAAGATCCTGACTCACCCATTTCACACATCCTATCCTCGCCTCAATCCTGTAGAGAACTCACATACAAGGGGCCCCCGCGCCTCAACCCCAAGCCCAACTCTATCACAAACCGATGTACATCTCCAAGGCAAAACACAAAATTCTCGAGATAATTATTTACATACTAAAAATTTATACACAATGTCCATGCATTCATAGGTAATGCAAGACAATTTATTCCATATATTAAATCATAATTAACAAAAAAAAAATTATTATTTTATTTTATTTTTTACAAAATTTTTATTTTATTTTATTTTATTTTAAAACTCAAGAACAAAGGCTCATGAACAAGATCTCAATTTCAGCGACTCGTGGTTCATGTCCGGAGCCAATCCAGGCTGGCGCATTAAGTAGGCATTGCACCATGGCCCAATCTGACAACATCATACAGACTACGCCTAGCCGGCCAGAACAGCAAGTCAGAAAACAATTGTGTCCACCACATCGTACTTGTGGCCTGTCAGGTCGCAGGGCCCGCTAGCTGGGAAGATTGTATCGCGACACCAAGTCGTTGTCGCATCCCTCTCGCCATGTTCCCCTGGTCACGACAAACTTCTCAGATCGCGACAGCCCTCGGCCATGCGTGTCAAAGACGCCACGTAGCGTAGCCGCAGCCCCAGACTGGGAATGGCAGGCACTAGGCACCAGACGCAGCCTGGCCGTGATTGTATCGCGACACAAGGTCGCCCCCCTCTCAGCCACGATACAATTGTCAGATCGCATCCGCGCCTCCCAACCGCTGCGTATCAGGCGCCGTGTCGCGAGTGCACCCACCGCATCGCGGGTCAGATCGGGGAAAGTGTGCTCTGGCCGTGCCAGGGCTGAAGTCCTGTTTGCTCGCCCATGCGCGCTCTTACGCGCTCTCGTTTAGCTCGCTACAATACGCTTTTGATGTATTGTGACTTAACTAAAAAAAAATTTGGGCAGTAGTAGCCTATTCCATGCTCCTGCACTGTTTTTTTGTTTTTTTTTTTTCATTTTGTTCCACCTACTGGAAGGTTACTAATATATATATATATATACAGAGGAGAGAGCTATATATATATATATATATATATATATATATATATATATTCATTTAAAGTAACAAAATAAATTCATTAAATTTATTTTATTTATTTTCTTCCAGTTTTACACATTGTAAAACCTCAGAAAAAATTTCTTTAACACACTTTTTTTTTCCTATGTACTATTCACCAAGCACACAAATCACACAACATGACACACAATCACACATCACACAACAATCATCAAAATGCACAAGGAATGCGTGATCTATCCCATGCCCATCAAGTCCTAGGTAATCGTATTCCTAACTTACTGATACTAAGCTATACTTTAGTATCCTACATGGCTTGCATTTATAAAACCTAAGCTCGATACTGCCGTGACGCCCAAAACTGGGTCCGCTTGACAACCCGTCACCTTGCTAGGACATATTCGTGGGATGTCTGCACCCGACACTACTCTATGAAAATCTGGCAGAGTCTCTCATGGTACGGAGTTCTACCAAGGCACATAACCCGTCCCAACAATTTACAATGACCACACAGGTCCACATGCAGTAAAATAATGGCCAACACTAGGCCCTCGTGACATTACTTCACAATAAACGCCAACTATATACAATAGTTTAAGTGTTAATAAATCAATCTTACCAAAAAATATATTAAAACGCATACTCTAATACATGTTATAAAATAATACCAAAGCCACAACTAGTTTCAATCGCTGGCTCTAGCGAGCGCCAGTTCCTGTGGCACACTCCCTATACCTGAAATAGTGATCCCCATGTGATGAGTAAAGCTTAGTAGTGACACTTGTACATGGGCATTCTCACCTAAGTGCACATGTGTTATGGCAAACAATCACATCCAAGCAATTCCATGAACCTACTCGAATGTCTACATGCCCAATCCAGTGTCCCAGTCCCACTAATTTCTCACACATGCCTACAAATGCGCGAGTAGGAATAATCGCCAAAACAAAAGCTTTGTTCTCGAAAAACTCACCATCGGACTTAGGTAAATACATTTGGACTACCTCCGAGGCGAATTGCCGATATTTCTTCAAATAAATATGGTCTCATCCGCTAATCTGTTGGACAACTCTCCATAGTAAATTCTTGGAAATCTCTTCCCGAAATTCTTCACAAACATTTTCGCTTGCTCATTTCATGTCATGCACTACACTCACACTCTAGGTCGTTCTAGTGCATATGGAATGCATTATGCTAATTCTGTAAATAGTTATGTTATTATATAAAACATGTATATATATTACGATAATTAAATCACATAAATCATGTTATGCACCACCATCAATAACACCATCTAGTTCACATAGTTAATTAACAAACACAAACAATTCATTTAATCACTTAAACACATAAAATTTACACCCAAAAATCACAACTATTCATCGGAACAGTGAAACCGGTTGGCAATCGTCACCCACTCACCAAATTCTTGGATTTTCCACTCGGTTCAAAGGTTTTATATTCAAATTTATACAAGCCTGAGAATATCCTCAACTACAAACATGGCTCTTAGCCAAAGAATATCATATAGAAAGATCCCACTTTGGAGGTTGTAGAACTTCACTAAATCGGCAGTCCACGCGTAGCCCTGCCACACAGAGAACAGCCTTACTTCTTGCCCGTCGTGAGAACCACTCTGGCCCGAATCTACAAAATCTAAAGAGAAGTCACTCTCTCTCTTTCTAAAAATCACAAACCCTAGCCACTGCACCTTTTTTCTTCATCCTGCACGTTTTCTCTTTTTGTTTGAGAAGACAACTATTCAAGTTTTGTCTTATTATCTCATTAACATTTCATTTAATTTCCAATGTGTCCATTTTCTTGATTTTTGACACTGACACAATCTAGACCATTCATTTCCTTCCTCTCTACTCATGCAACATGTGTCACATGAGTACATGTAGTAGGTGACTTTTGTCATGTCACATGTCTCTCGTGCCGTTAAGACTCGACACTATGGTTTTAAAACGAAATTTCGACTACTGAACCGACTGTTCGGGACAGCCATTAGATTTCCGCGATGATTCCAACGGTGAAGTCCGTTTCGTCATCCGAGATCTAGAAAAATTTCGGATTTTGACCAAAATTACCGTTTTACCATTTTTCAGAAAATTCGAATTTTCCCAAGTTTTACAATATCCAAGTCATCAATGCTATAGATGCTTGGAAACATTTTGACTTTCTATGCAGAAACTATGCCATGAATGCTTTGATTGATTATTTATACATTGTGTATTCAGATAAGAAAACAGCTAAGGCTCTATGGGAATCACTAGACCGAAAATATAAAATTGAGGATGCGTACAAGAAGTTTTATTGTGGTCAAGTTTCTGGTTACAAAATGGTGGGAGATTCCAAAACCGTGGTCAAGTCCAAGAACTTGGTGATCTTTCCATGAGATACATTATGGGAAATGATGTTAATGAACTTCTTTTCAAGTTGTAATCTGGTGATAGAGAAGTTGCCTATTGGAATGACTTTAAAATTTCCTCAAGATAAAGAGAAAAGAGAGGAGCATCAAAGATCCGAATATCAAACCCAGATTGAAGTGCATCATGGATATGAGAACAGCAACAAAGAATAATCAAGGAAATGGCAACTCTTGTGGAACATGGTCAAGGTTCAAGACAAAAAAGCACAACAAAGGAAGGCTACGCCAGATCAAAGAAGCTGGTCTCCCAGCTAAAAGTTCAGGAAATGCTTCATGGGAAGCAACGTTATTTAATCTTTGATTGCAGATCACAAAGAGGAAACAAACTTTAGTTAATGTGGTTGGGATGGCATCACCAAGAATGGACCAACATTGAACTCACAGCACACATCTCGGAGAACTCAGGGATCATATCCCAACCAATGGTGGATCGCATCGTGCTACCTAATGTATGTTGACAAGAAGACGTTCCACCTTGACTAACCCAGACGGGGAAGGTGTTCATGGGGAACCTCACACCTCAAATCATCACATGAAAGTGTGGTCTGAAGATGACCCTGAAGATTGACTTAACTAATATGTCAGGGAGTGTACCAAATCCGTAAGAACTTAGCGCCCGGCCCATTGGGTTGAACAACCATGGATTCAAGTTGGTGTGTGACGCCCCAAAACCCAGGGGTTCGTTGACCAACTGTCAACTTGAGGAAACTCGTGGGTCTCGAGTAACCAATACCACACTACTACATCCCATTTAACAAACCCGTGAGAGCACACTGGATGGCCACTGCCCATTTATCCATATTTGAACTTTAAATATATACAAAATTACATTAAAATAGCGTCTGTAAGAGTCTGATAACGACTCATAAATAATACATGTAAAAACTAGTTTATTCCAAAAGTTTTACAAAGGTTATCAAAGCCATGTTGGTTTTCTTCACACTATGCCTCTAATGAGCTGGTCCTGGTCATGTATCTCCCGCACTCAAATATTTTCCTGATATGAGCCACACCTAGCAGAAAACTTCCTGCTGATGTTTTACTTCCCACCTATGCACATGCAATGGTCATGTTTCACATTCACATTCACGTTCCAAGTAAAAACATGCAATTTCTACTATGGAATCCTATATGTCATGCCATGAAATGAGATGAGACTCAATCATGTACCATGCCCCGTATCCATATCGACTCCTAACATTCTCGAGTCCATTTTGACTCCTATCACACAATGCCGAAGCCCATGCGTGATAAAATCCATCATTTCTGGATTACATCAAATGATCATTTTACAAAACAAATTCATTTGTTTTCAAACTAAAAGCTTTTTGGATATTATACCTCAATGATAATTTATGTACAAAAATCATGTCTTTCGCGGGGTGTAGAATTTTGAGTCCCACCAGAAGCCAGACACCTAGACACTTTTACGAGCTTTCACCACTGGAATTATGTCTAACCACAAATACCGGGTCTTTCACTCGAGGGGGTATCTATCTCTACTTTCTATTACCCGACACATTTTCATTTCTATGTATGCCACTATACGACTCTGTTGGACGCCGTCCAACGGTATCGAGTCCACCAATCAATCACCAAAATAGTGCTGATCTACATCACACCACACTCTACATGCGATTGCCCCCCCGCATAATGCAATGCGGATGAGCCACTACATGTCTATGTCATACCAGATAATGAATGCCATATGGACACTAAACCACACACCATCATGTCACGGACAATAATATTAACTGTATATAATTTCCAATTAAACTCATATCATGTCGGATATTATAACACATACATCAACATGTTATCACATAACTGAATTTCACCACATGTTATTCAAATCAAACAACAACACCCTTTGATCCTCGAGGCTGCAGATATATACTATGTCCACAAAACAGCCCGAGATGTCAAATAGGCTACCACAACCACCATCCACATACCCCCTAACAATCATCTTGGTGTCGATCTGCTGAAAATACCCTACCAGTCCCAGAATATCACTAAATTCAGTCCTAATCAGTCCGGAAATCCTTCCCAAACCAGGCCCCTAAATAGTCCATAAGACTGGATTACACACAAGCCACAAGACCGACCACCAAAAAAGTTTCAAAATTGGCCATAATGTCCTAAATAAAACCACAAAACAGGTCAAAATTATGTCCCACAAACTATTAAACAACCTAAGCTATGGCAGTCCCGGGAAAGGGACGATAACTCGGGTTGTAGAGGTCCAATTTAGGTGATTCAAAAGCCTAAAATCAAGTTCATTGATGGAGCTACAATTTCTAAGAAACATGAGTCCAAAATCCCTCCGATTCCTAATCGAAAACTAGGCCCAAAATCTGGAAACATACTATTAAACAACTCAAGCTGTGGAAGTCCCAGGAAATGGACCATAACTTAAGCTATAGGTCCAATTTAGGTGATTCAAAATTCTAACATCAAGTTCACAGATGCATCTACAACTTCTATGTAGGACATGAGTCCAAATACCCTCCATTTCCCAACCAAAATCTAGACAGTGTGTAGGGTCAAAATAGGCAAATTTCTATAAAAATCCGTCAAAATAAATTCTTGTATGAAATACACCAAAGGAAGCAGGAATCCCCACCTCGAGCTGTAGCTTCCTGGGCCAGCTGTATAGATCTTAATTTGGTCTAACGAGTTCCGACCTTCAGAACACTAGAGATCAGAGGAAGAACAATCATTTTTTTCCCTTCCTTTCCATCTTTCTTTTTTTCTTTCTTCTCTTTGTTTCTCTCCACTGCCAAGACCAGCAGGAGATTTCTCATTTCCAGTTAACCTCCACCCACTCTCATCCACCTTATTTCTATGGGCTTGACACATGGCTTTGCTCATGCCATGTGTCACCCACATGGTTTTGATCATGCCATGTGTCACCCACATGACTTTGATCATGCCATGTGTCACCCACTCATTTGGGTCCCTTTTTGCCTCGAAAAATGTGGAAATCTGCCTATTCGGAATTCGACGAAATTTGGCTAAGAAACTAGACTTCACGAGACGAATCTAACGCTGAGGTTTGTTTCATCATCTTAATGTCCAAATTTACCCGGGTTTTACATGGTGTTTGAGTTAAACAAGTTTGTACTATCCAAAAGTGGCATGTACATTGGGAAAGGGTAAGTGAGAGATGGTATGTGGAAGTTGAATGTAATGACTATAATTAAGTCTAACATTAATAAAGCAAGTATTTCTACTTACATGCTTGAGTCGTCTGATCTATGACATAGTATAGTAGGACATGTTAATTATGATACATTGTGTAGATTAATTAACTTAAATCATATGCCAAATTTCCAAATTGATGCAAAGCATAAGGGTGAAACTTGTGTTGAGGCAAAACTGACCAGGTCATCTTTTAAAGGTGTTAAAAGGCACACTAAACCTCTTGACTTAATCTATAGTGATATATGTGATTTGAAGTTTGTATAAACAAGAGGTGGTAATAAATATTTTATTACCTTTGTAGATGATAGCACCAAGTGCTATTATGTGCACTTACTCAAAAGTAAAGATGAGGCGATAGAGAAATTTGTTCTCTACAAAAATGAGGTTGAGAATAAGCTCAACAAGAAAATTAAAGTGCTAAGAAGTGATCGAGGTGGTGAGTATGAATCACCATTTGTTGGTGTTTGTGCTCAACATGGTATCATACACGAAACCACAACACCTTATTCCCCTCAATACCATGGAGTGGCCGAGTGAAAGAATCACACTCTAAAGGAAATGATGAATGTAATGTTGATAAGTTCTAGTCTACCACATGTAGGGAGAAACCATTTTGTCTACTAATTACCTTTTGAATAAGGTACCTAAAACGAAAGCAGAGAAGATTCCATATGAGTTATGGAGAGGATGACAACCATCCTATAAATACTTGCGAGTGTGGCGATGTTTGGCTAAAGTGGTAGTTCCTCCACCCAAAAAAGGTGAAAATAGGACCTAAAACTATTGATTGCATTTGAATTGGTTATGCACATAATAGTACTGCTTATCGATTTCTTGTCCATGAGTCGAATATCTTAGATATTCATGATGAGTCCAAAACTCATATATTTTTAAGCCTATTTTTTCAAGTATATTTCAGGCTTAAAAGTCTTTTTTAATGTTAAATTATGGAATTTCCACCCAGATTTATATTTTGCAAAAATTTGAAGAAAATAAGCAGAAAAGCAACAAAAACAGAAAAAAGGGAAGCAAAGGCAGCAATGTCGCGACACCAAAAGAACAATGTCGCAACATCATATGGAGAGTGTCATGCGGTTACTCCAATGTCGTGACATCGTTGCGACATCGATTGAAATGGATAGATTAGAATTCTTCAATGTCGCGACATCACCACGACATAGGTTGCGACATCACTCAAGACTATAGAGCTCAAATTCAATATCGCGACATCAGAATAGAGAATTATTCCAATGTCGCAACATCAACTCAATGTCTTGACATCACTTGAAACAATTAGAACTGCAGATGCAATGTCGCGACATCAAAGTTGATCTACAATACTACATCTTAAATGTCGCGACATTGCCACCACATTGGCTGAAGTAGGAAGAGCAGAAATTACCAATGTCGCAACATTGCCATGACATCGACAACGACATTAGCCAAGGCTTGAACACTAGAGAACTAAACTTGCAATGTCGCGACATCGGATAAGTGATGTTGCGACATTAGATCAAAGTAGCCATGGTGGTGAGACAAACTCAGTGTCACGACATCACCGTAGCAATGTCGCGACATCACCATAGCAAGGTCGCGACATTAGCCACGACATTGATAGAGGGCCTCAGAACATCAAGTGTTTAATGTCGCGACATCACAGTTCCAATGTCGCGACATCAACTGAAACTCTCAGAAGGGAAGATGCAATGCCACGAAAATTCACAAGAACACGATAATGGAATCAAGGAATGTATCATTCTTTGAAGATGTATTTCCATGTAAATCCAAAGAAGAGCCAAGCTCAATGAAATGAGTGCTTGAGACTATTAATGAAAATAGTCAGGATCAAGATATAGATGGTGAGGTAGAACCTAGAAGCAGTAAAAGAGAAAGGATAGAAAATCTTTTACTTTGGATTTTTTGAATATGTGCTCGAAGGGGAACCTCAGACTTTCAAAGAGGTAGTGAACTCTACAGAGAGTCTCATGTGGAAAGAGGCCATTCAAAGTGAAATTGATTCCATGCTACAAAACCATACATGGGAACTAGTGGATCTTCCACCAGGTTGTAAACCTCTAAGTTCCAAGTGGGTTTTTAAGAGGAAAAGGAAAGTAGAAGGATCAATAAACAAATATAAGGCAAGACTTGTGATCAAAGGCTACAGGCAAACTGAGGGCCTAGATTACTTTGATACATATTCTCCTGTGACGAGAATAAACTCCATAAGGATGGTGCTTGCAATTAATGCACTAAGAAATCTTGAAACACATCAAATGGATGTAAAAATAGCATTTCTAAATGGAGAATTAGATGAAGAAATCTACATTGAGCAACCTGAGGGTTTTTATGCTCCAGGACAAGAAAAGAAAGTCTGTAGATTAAAGAAATCCTTGTATGGATTAAAACAAGCACCGAAACAACGACATGAGAAATTTGACAATGTTATGTTGCCACATGGATTCAAAATCAATGAGTGTGATAAGTGTGTAGGTCAAAGATGTGGAACATGGATATGTCATTGTATGCTTGTACGTAGATGAGATACTTATTGTCGGTAGTGATGTTAAGATGATTACATCTATGAAGAACATGTTAAATTCAAAGTTTGACATGAAAGAATTAAGACTTGTTGATGTCATATTGGGGATAAAAATCAAAAGAACATCAGATGGACTCATTCTAAGTCAGTCACACTATATTGACACTATTCTTGGAAAGATTGAAAAGATAATTCTAGTATAGCCAGATCATCCGTAGATGTAACTCTATATTTCTCCAAGAATAAAGTAGAGAGTATTTCTCAAGTAGAATACTCTAGGGTAATAGGCAGTCTAATGTACTTAATGAGTTGTATAAGACCAGACATAGCCTATGCAGTTAATAAACTGTGCAGATACATAAGTAATCCTGGAGCCAAGCATTGGCAAGGAATTATGAGAGTATTAAAATACTTACGATTTATTGTGACTATGGGCTACACTATACAAGATATCCCGCTATACATGAAGGATGCAGTGATGCTAATTGGATGTCTAATGTTAAAGACTCAAAATCTTGGATATCTCAGAGTGGTTATGTCTTTACATTGGGAGGTGCAACCATGTCATGGAAATCCTCAAAACAAACGGTTATTTCCATATCCACAATGGAATATGAGTTTATAGCACTAGAAATATGTGGGGAAGAGGCCAAATGGTTTCGCCACATCTTAGATGATATACCAAGATGGCGAAGGCCTGTGCCTCCCATATGCATACATTGTGATAGTCAATTTGCTATTGGTAGAGCACAAAGCAGTATGTATAATGGTAAGTCTAGACATATTAGTTGTAGACACAATACCATTAGAAAACTACTCTCAATTGGAGTTATCTTTGTAGATTATGTAAAATCTAAGGATAACATTGCGGATCTGCTAACTAAAGAGTGAAATAGAGAGTTAGTTGAAAAGTCATTGAAGGGAATGAGACTAAAGCCCATAAAAGAATAAGTCGATTCAATGAACACCCAACCTAGTTGACTGGAGATCCCAACCTAGTCGACTCAGAAAGGACAACTAAACAGTAAAGGCTTGGTCTTATCACTATGAGGAACTTGTAGAACCCCGGAAAATTTAAAATTTTCTAAAAGTATAAAATTAAATAATAAATTGCTGAAATGGCTCAGGGAAGCCTAGAAAATTTCCTAGAGCTAGGATGACTAAATCGACTGGCGTTTGTTGAGTTCGCCTCACGAAACGAGTAACTCAGAAAAATTTCGCTGAATTCCTAGGTAGTGAGAATTCTTTATGAATTTTTGAAGTTAGGTATCTAGTAACCCTAAGAACGAGATTTTTTTAAAAATCTCGAGAGTTAGGAAATGACTTGAGTTAAGTTCATTTAAAATAAATTGAACTGAGACGAAAATAAATTGTTTCGGGACATAAACGAACCCGGATGGGTTGTGGACGCGTAGCACAAAGTGGGCCCCACGTAGCGCAAAAGGGAAAAGAGGAAGGAAAAACAAGAAAATCATATTTTTCTCCCATTCTTTTGACATGACGTGTGAGAGAGTAAGAGGGGAGAGAAAAGTTCTTCCTTCTCTCTACGATCTATGGAGATAGGGTGGTCGAAATCTGTCGAGCCAAGATTTAAAATCATCTACTCAACGAGAGCTACGCTTGGTACCGACAAATACTAATTTACTCAAGATTTCTGGGTTTAATAATAAAGCTAGTGAGAGAAGCTCTACCTTCTCTCTAAGATTTATGGCGATCGACGACTCGGTTTCCGTCGGGCCAAGACTTAAAGTCGGAGTACTCGTCGAGGGCAACACGTGGACACCGAAATCAAGAATTTTCGTCGAAGATTCGAGTAGAAGTTCAGGAAGGCCGTGGGTCTCGGGTCTTCGGGACTCCAAAAAGTTTAGTCTTCGCTCCAAGAGGTAGGGAACCTTCCTACTCGGGTTTATTTCTTATCTAAATACTATTTTGGTCTTGGTTGGGCCCTAAGGGTTGCTCGATTGTGTTCTAACACAAATTGTATTTCTGCTGACTGGACTTGTTTTTTGTTAAGTTGATTTTCGGGCTGAGTCAGACAGAGGCCTGTGCCATGTTTATGGCTGAATTGTGGACTCAATTGGGGTGGGTTTGTTGCCAGTGAAAGGGTTGTTTCTGGGATGAGTTTGGGTAGGAAAAATAGCATGTACGGGAGCTTTAAAGGAGCCCCGGGAACGCAATTTCGTGGGTTTCACGCAGCTGCCCAGCTGCACTATTTGTGCAAGGCCTCCAACTTCGGACGACCATAACTTTCTCGTCCGAGCTCTGTTTTGGGTGTTCTTAGACTCTATGGAAAGCTCTTTGAGTCTAGAATCCATCCATATATAGAGTGATAAAATTTGAACTCATATTTGGTCAGAAAAGGATGAAAAACAGTAGGCCCCTGCTGGTTCCTTGCGTAAGGTACTGTTCATACGAGGCCTCCAACTTCGGACGACCATAACTTTCTTGTCCGAGCTCCGTTTGGGGTGTTCTTGAACTCTATGGAAAGCTCTTGGAGTCTAAAATCTGACCATATTCTTTTCAATGGCAATTTGTTCTCACATCCTTGTTGAAAAAAATTGATTGTTAAAACAAGTGTGGTAATTGTTGGTTGTGTGGATGTGAGGAGTTGTGTGCTGAAGTGGCCATTACATGGCAGGTTGTAGGCTATCTTAGGTGCATGATATACCATGAATTGTACGAGAAATATGCAGCAAACAGTCATTTTGTTCATATGATCATTTAAACAATGTTTATGCATTTCACTCAAGATATATGAATATTTTTGTTTAAATAAACAGAGAAATATACTGATGCCAAAATAAAAAAAAGTCAATGATATTATTTAGGTTATGCTGTGGTGGACATGGCTATTGCATGGTATGTTGTAGGCTAGTTTATTGGGCATTATGCGCCTACGATGTAGCCTAGGATTTGAGTATGACATTTCTGGTTTCAAGTAATAGTCTAATGATGTCATGCATGCTTGTTTGATGTGTTGACATGAATGTGATAAATGTTAGTATGACTGCATGTATATTAACATTTAATGAATGTATGGACTTTTGTGTGCATTAGACATGAGTGTCCATGGTACACGGTGGTGGTGTACAAGATAGTGCCGTCCATGTATTACATCAAGCATGACTTCTGTAGTGCAATGACACAATTTCATTGCACTGGTGCACGAGGACATCGCATGGTATGGGTGTGAGTGCATAGTCGTTGTCATTCACCATCCTTGGTGAATGGGTTGTGGACTCATACTTTGGACGAAGTCCAATGGAGATCCACGATTTGCATGGTTGACAATCAACATTGTGGTCGGGTGGCTCGATGGTGAGACTCCAGAATGGGATAAAGTCCGCTTGAGTCTCACTACAGATAGCATGAAATTACTACCCGTGTGTCAAGTAATTTGCTTAGATGTACACCCCCCCGTGTGAAAAACCCGAACTTTGAGGTTAGACATGACCCTCGTCGGTGAAAGACCAGTGAAAATGTCGGTCGGCGTGCGGCATCCGGAGGTGAGACCCCAAAAATTCGTGGCCCACAAATGCATATACACACGACACTTGATTACATTAAGTGGCACTAGAGGATAAAACTACAGGCGGGGTTTGCAAACAAAAGGCTTTTTTTTTATGAAATAATTGATTTTATAAGGATCATCCAAAAGCTTTTGGATTTGAAAAAAATGAAAATGACTTTATAAATGATCATCGATGATCCTAAAATAAAGGTTTTATCAATGCTAGTGCTCTATCATGTGTGAGAGAGCCGTGAGACTTGATATTATAGGCATGATGAGTCACATCTCATTCATGAAAAGTAGGATTATGTGCTAGGATTGCATGTCCTAGGTTGGTGTGTGCTTGGTTGTTTGACCATTCATGTGCATTTAGGTGGGGAGTAGCCCTTGTAGGACTTATCTCTACTGGGCGTTAGCTCACCCCGTCGTGGGACCCCCCTTTCAGGTACATGACATGTGCATGCAGATGGTGCTCCTTAGAGGCCAGGATTATGAAGCGGGCTGGATTGTGGCCTTGATTCATGTTTTGTATATTATATTAGAAGATGTTAGTTTTAATATAATGTTTTGTAAGAGTGATGTAATAACTCTTGGTGGCTTCGGTGATATAGATTGTATTTATATGGATAAATGGGCCCTACGTGGCCATTTTTACTTGTATGTGGATCCGGTGTCGTCGTTGTATAATATTGTGACAGGTTTCCATGAAATTGCACATGTTTTACTTTAGGTAGAGCTCCCCATACAGCTGAGACTCGCCCACTCCTTCGCTAAATCCCGGGTCCCGGGAAGGTGGGACTCAATGGAGTGGTGTCGGGTTACTCGACATCCACAAATTCTCCGTGGGTTGACGGGTTGTCAACGGACCCCCGGGATTTGGGGTTTCACAAAACTTCCCTGTACATTCCTATGATGAAACAGTGATGCTAGTAAAAGAAACGTTAAGTTTTGTTTTTAATGATCTCTTTATGATGGAAAGTAAAATAAGAGTAATATGAGTTGCTTTTGAACTAGGAGATCACCTATGTAAGAGTGAAGTGGGATCGCTTCAAAGGGAATTGATTATGTCAAGATTCCTATTAAACTCTTATAGAACCAGGTGCATGTCCATGGCTAAAAAGGACATAAAAGTGAGAACTGAAATGTGTTAGGAAGATTCATGTGTAAGATATGTCATCCTCTACACAAATGACAGAACAATTCAAGGACATCATATCCACTGTTTAGTTAGTAGAGTAAACATATTTTTACAAGGGAAGGTTCAAAGGGTGACACTTACCTCTCCTATGCAGGTTTCAACCGTTGTATCTATCACCTAATTTTTCAGAGTTTTAAAGGTTTTTTTGTCATGAATGTCATTCATGTGAGGGAATTGTTAGAATAAATATCATTTATTCCAAAGGAATGAATGATCTTCACTCTTAGAATGAATGTCCTTCATTCTAAGAATGAATTATTCATTCATAGAATGAATTACATTCATTTGAGGAATGAATGTTTTTTCATTCCAACTCCTATATAAAGTGAGCTTCTCCTGCTCAAAGTGGTATCAATTTTCTTTTCCAAAATTTGTTTGTTAGGAAGGTTATATCAAGTTTTGTGTTTGAGCGTTATTAGTACGGTGATAGGTTCAAACATATTTTCAGTTCATCAAAGTAGCATCAAGGTGTTGTGGTGCTGTTGGTATGCCATTTTATCCTGGGAGACAGACACCGATCTTATAGTCTTCGAGCACTAGAGGAGAAGACATTTGTTTTAAGGAGATCGTGACTCCTCACGAGACTTGGCATCCTCAACCTCTCATTTTCTTTCTTTGTAATTTTTCCTTTCCCTTATAATTTTGTTTCTGTGTATTTGAGAACAAAGTTTTGTAACATATATTTACATCCACGGATTCATCAAAATGGAAGATTCCATAATTGAATTCCAAGAGTTCGGTCTCAACATTCTCTCAAATAGTTCTTGCCACTACACAGATTGACTCTTCAATTTGAAGCATACGATCCGTGGCTTCAAACATTTGAAGCACTCCCCACACCACCATTTTACGTTGGAGCTAGGTCCCCATGCCACACTCTAACAAACTAACTGAAACGAGTTACACACCAACTTAAATTAACACGAACCAAGTATTATGAATTTAATATGTGATAGCAATATCATGAAAATCAACCTAAATTAATAATATCCTCCAATATCTTATTTTACTATCCTAATAACGAAAACTGGAAATTCAATAATAATATGTTCTTAATGGTAAAACTAGCCATTATTAGATCAATAATCTATAAAAACTTTCGATTAATTGTTTGATATTATTGATAGAAAATGTGCCGCCCCAAATCCCGAAGGTCTTTTTTTTTTTTGTCATCAGTCTGTTTGTCGCATTGAGAATTCTATGTCGCAATGTAATCTCCCGTCGCGGCACCTTCAAGGCGGTATGCCGCTTCAAGGCATGTCGTGGCGCGTCACTCCTGGGTCCGTCAGGCGTCAGCATGGCCTTCTTTGTTGCGACACAACAAGGCGCCACACTGTCGTGCGCGCCAACCTTCGTGATGTCTGTACCGCTGTGTGCGTAGTCATGTGGCTAGCTCACGTGATAAAAATCCTCTATCGCGACATAAATTCTCCCTACCCTAGCCAATTCTATCGCGACATAGAATTGCTCTATCGCGATATAATTTCTCCTTACCTTGGCCAACTTTGTCGCGACATAAAAATACTCAGTCGTAACAAAAAACCTTCCAGCTTGGCCAACTATGTCGCAACATAGAATTGCTCTGTCGCAACACAAACCTCTTCATTTGGCCACACTCTGTCTCGACATAAAGCCTCTCCACCATTGCCTACTCTATCGCGACATAAAAACATTTTTTCACGGCGTAAAACTCCCCCGCCCGCTAACTCGCCGCGATATAAAATATTCTCGTCGTGGACAAGAGACCCTTGGTCTGGCCAAACTCGTCACATAAGATACCCTGTCGCGACACCACTCCATGAAATCCTGTCGCGACACTATAATTTTCTATCATGACCTAAAATCTCTTGGCCTTAACCAAGCTGCTGTCGCAACCTTGGCCTCTCATCGTGACCGTCTCGGTTGCGATAAGGAAACCTCTGTCGCAACATCGTCACGATAGAGAACTAGAACCCTTGTCGCAACAAAGAAAGGCATGTTGCGAAAATTTTTATGGCTTAAAATCTGAAACCATGTCGCTACACAATTATTCCTGTCACGACACATAACCAGAAAAAACTCTGTCGACTAGGAATTCCTTATCGCAACGTAAAACCAACAGTAGCCTGTTCTTGGCATTTCTTGCACTTGCCGCGATCAGACTTCACACGACCAAACATGCATTAGCCTATTTTGGCATTTCCGCAGACCTCCAACTCTCTCCCAATGCATGACCAATACTATCGTCTCTATACATGTTATACAAAGCAAAGATAAAATATGGGAAAACTTTCTAACACAATATTGAACAAGTCAAAATAAGTTTTTATTACAAGACTTCTCATTTACATATACAAAATTGGATAAACTGTCTAAAATTTTACGAATTACATAACAAAGCCAAAATCTGACCTTCTTCCCAACTAAGACCTCAAATGTGTCCACCTCCTGGTGTACCTCCAGCATCTGTGAATGTTTTCCCATGACGGGGTAAGCAATGCCCAGTAAAGGAATTTTCCTACAAGGGCTACTCTCCACCTAAGTGCACATGCAATGACAAACACACACACATTAAAGTAAAAATATGCACATTCCTACTCGAATGTCTACATGCCATGGATGAGAATGTGACTCACCCTATCCCATGTCCCGAGTCCTCACACATGCAAATGCTAAGTGTGAAAACCTGTCATTGGTGTTTCACCAAATGACCCTTTTTTCCAAAACAAAAGCTTTTTGTTTTCTTTTTTTAAACTCATAACAAATAGGACAAACCTCCAATGTTCATTTGATTTAATCAAATCCTGTGTGTTTATGCATTTGAGGGCCACGGATTTTCGGGTTCACACCTCAGGGTGCCATGCGTCTTTCCATCATTTTTACAGTCTTTCAGCGCCAGTGATCATGTCTAACCGCAAATGAATTGAGTCTTTCACCCTAGGGCATCCACCCAACTCTGCTCGCCCCAACACACGTATTTTTCCTTTTCATGTTATGAAACTGTGAGACTCATTTTCTTGGACGTTGTCCCATTATTGAGCTTACTACTCATTCACCAAGAATGGTAAATGACACCAATCTTGCACACACCCAAAACAATGCGGTATTCCCATGCCTATGAAATGCATAATGCCATTTCATGCTAATCCATGTTACATGCATAATGAGAGCTACATATAACATTAATAGATCACATATAATTATATTTTCTACACATTATATACATCCATCATGTAATCCTTGTTAATACATTAAATAAACATATATTAACATGATTTTTTCACACAATCGGCATGTTATCCACACAAGCAATAACACACAAAAGATCCTTAAATTAGGACCTCAATTCAATAAGGCATCTCCTGAACCAGTCCTAGTTCAGTCCACTTTACAATTTCTAGCTTGGGCAAAAAACAGCCCAAAACACCAAAACACACAATGGATCAGTCTCGGGACCAAAACCAATCCTCAACATAATCCTAGATTGCCCGAAAACAGTTTAAAACATTCCAACATTCAGTCCCAAAATTTTAGGACTGATTCGCACGGCCCCTCATAGCCCCAAAGAAACTCGTGCCATTAAATGGCCTTTAGGCTAGAAATAACCTGAGTAGGAAGAAACCCCTACCTCTTGAGGCATAGAATAAGCTCTAGGAAGTCCCGTGGACACTTCCTAAACTCGAAACTTTCAACTTCCCGAAAATTCGAAACTTTCAACTTCCCGAAAATTCGAAATCTGGAACTGTGTCGAAACTCCTTGATTTTGGTGCCCACACGTAGCCCATGATAAGTAGATGGGCTTTAACTCTTAGCCCGACGAGATCCGACCACCTGATCTCCTTAGATCGTAGAGAGGAGCGGAAAACTTTTTCTTTTTTCCTCTCTCTTGTTTTTCTTTCTCGCGTGAAGAATCAAGAAAATGTCCTGTTTTCCTCACAAAATTCCCTTTTGACTTTTCCTTCCTTTTTCTTTTCTTTTTCCTCCTTTCTGATTTTCTTTCTTCCTTTTCTCCTTTCTTTCTTTCCCTTTCTCTCTCCATCGAACACCCTTATCCAAAGACTTGGATGTCCTTTTTCTAAGGGTATGACACATGGCCTCCATGGGTCACCCCTTAGACTTCCCCTTTTGTTTTGACTTATTTCTCTACATAACACATGTCTTAATGTGAGCCATGAATATTTTCCTTTTTACTATTCGTGTGCCATGTATCACATGGACACATGCATTAAGTGGCAATTTCCACACCACATGACTCTCATGCCATGTGCACCCCTCACAAGTTGCCATGTGGCAACTACATGGTCATGCTATGTGGCACCACTCCTTGTGTCATCCGACACCCGATACCTTGAAAAACGCGAAATTTCGACTGTCTCGGAATTCGACGAAATTCGACTGGGTAACTAGATTGCGAGACGATTTCAACGGCGATATCCGTTTCGTCATCCGAGATCTAGAAAAATTTCATGTTTTCAACCTGTACTATTACAAAAATAATTGTCTTACCCTGTTTTAGAAAAATTGAATTTTTTCCCGGGTTTTATAGAAAAGCTATATTAATTTGTGTTTTTATATTAGCTCAGTCATTTAAAAACAATGAAATGTCATGTTTGAAATATGTTTATTTCCATAGTTCTCATGAGAGACATCATGGAAATAACATCAAACAATTACCATGCCTTTGTTTTGCAATAGTATCATAAAAATCAATGTCATTTATAAAAGAAAAAGGAACTTAAAAGCGATTGTATCAAGTACCAAAAAAAACAACTTTAGAAACAAATTGAAGATGATTTCTTTTAAGATCTAAAATAGTATGTTTTTCATTTTTTTTTTTTTTGAGGACTTCTTTAATTGAAAATTTTATTCTTATTAAGTTAAAACTATCACTTTTTTTTTTTTTTAAACATTTTTGTTTGTTATTTAAAAAGAAAACAAAATAAGTAAGAAAATATTAATACTACTTTTTTTTAAAGGAAATTATTTGATCTCAACTTTATTAGTTAATATTAAGCCCATTTCTCAAATCTAATATGTGTTTTTATACAATGTATTAAAAATTGATCATCAATAACTTTAAAAGTTATTTACCACTCTGCCTCACTGGTCGATCGCCTGGACGAATCGTAATTGAATTTGGTATATCATAAATATATAATTATATTTTACTAAAATTTAAAAATAACTTTAAAAGTTTTTAAATATCTAAGGGAAATTAATAATACTTTTAAAATTATTTTTGATTTTTATACAATTACATTAACATTTTATGTGAAATAAAAAATAAAAAAATAAATAAATAAATATATATATATATATATATATATATATATGAGATATATATATATATATATATATATATAATATTATAACTTTATCAATTTTAACACAAGTGAGTTGTGTTGCATGTGGTGTGCCTTCCTCGTTGCAACCTTCAAGTCCAAGGTTAGATTCCAATTATTGGAATTTTGGAGGCCCGGTCACTGGTGTTGTTGGCTTTAAATTGGTAAAGAGAAAACGATCTATAATAATGGGAGCCCTAAATTTAATTCAATACGTGATTCTCCAATGATGGAGAGAGCCAGTCCCTGAGTGCACTCGCCTTGTACTAGGGGTGGGCATGGTTCGGTTAACCGAACCGTGGAACAAAATAAAATAAAATCATCGGTTTTTAGTTTGTTATTTATATAAACAAAAAACCTAACCATTAATATGATTAACCAAATTTTTGGTTAACCATTTGTTTGATTAACTATATATCGATTTTTCAGTTAACCGTAATTAAAAAATAAATTTACAATTCATAGAAGCTAACTCTGCCTCATTGCAGGTTTGAGATTGTTTTGGGAAATAATTGAACGTGTTGGGACCACTGACCAGAATGGGGGAATAGAAGTGACCCGTACCAAACCCTCTCCAACCTTAAATTTCAGCCATTCATGGCTAATTTACATAATTTTATTAGCCTTATATCTTGAGTGATTAGGTTTAAGCTTCCATCATATTCCACAAAGAAAAAGAGAGAAAACTAACCACCCTTAGTAGAGAAAGATGAGTCCACATTTCTCTCATGAAAGAAGAGATGAAATAGAAAATCATTTGATAGACAATAGAATTAGCTTCAACACCTAGATCGTATGTATGAAACTTTTAATCTCTAAATCTATATTTTATAATTATTTTTGTGACGCCCCAAAACCCAAGGGTCACGTTGACAACCCGTCAACCTGCGAAATTCCTATGGATTTTAGGTAACCCGATACCACACTGTTGTGTCCCATTTATCGGGATCCATATTTTCATAAAAATTGGGTAGACTCTCTTTTTTTCGGGGAGCTCTACCCAATATACAACCTGTATAACAATATATCCATGACCCATCCAAGGTCTCAACAGAAATACTAATGACCACATGGACCCATCTGTCCATATCCCCAATATACAACTATATCAAAATAGTCCATAAGAGTTTATTACAACACTCTTATACAAAACATATATTAAAACTAGTTTGTTTTAATATAGTTTACAAAAATATTTATCAAAGCCACATCCTGGCTTCCTTTAAAAATCACGGCCTCGGGCGAGCGCCTCGCCTCTATACATTCCTGCACTAAAGGTGCCGGATTTAGTGCCCGTAAGCAATCTAGACCGTTGATCAAGAGCCTTAATTAATAATGGGCCATAGGATCCCAAAGCTAGCTCATTAGATGACAGAGCCCATTTAACTGATTATTAAGATACAAGAAGGAGCTCATTTATTGAGCCCAAGGTGTTATAAAGCCCAAGGTGTTATAAAACCCTGTGAGGGAGTTGTAGCGCCTATAACACACCGCTACTAGCCTCCATGGAGCGCAGGGTGTTTTACTGGTCCCTGTGTCTATAAAAACACCTTGAGAGAGAAACGTAAACCGAAGCAGTTTCAGAGTGTTTTTCAGACTAGTTTTTGTGACCGGCGCCCACACGTAGATCCGTCACGTAGAGAACAGCTTCGGAAGGTCCCTGGGGATTCTAGAAGAGATTTTCTCGCACTACTACAAAGTTGGGTAATGGGTGATGAAAATATATCTACTTGTACATTGTATTTAATCGTATGATTCCTCGGCTTCCGCCGTTTGATTCCTTCAATTGGTATCGTATAATCCGGTTGAATCGGTGTGATAGATTGAATCCATAATTTTATTTCTCAAGTGTATATATGGGATTTATATTAGATATATGGCACCTAGGATTCTTATTATTTATGTTATTTATAATTTTAGTATTTTAGAATGAATGATTTGGTTTTCGCCTAATCCATGGTAGATTTTGCTTGTATATATATATATATATATTTTGGGATGTAAATAAGGAGGCTAATAATAAGATTAGGGTTTCCTCCTTGATTTATTTATTTATTTATTTTTCCTTGCAATTTTTTATATGTAAATTCAGATTTATTATAAAAAAATGTAAAAGGGTGTCATGTTGTCAATGGGCTGATTTTGGTGTGGTGGTCTCCTCGTATGCTTGCTCTACCTCCCTGTAACATTTCGTGGCAATCCAAGTTTTCGCGCGCGGCCTACGTCGCTTTGGTGCTCGGATTCAATGTGGGGATATGTTGTGGCTGCTTGACCAAAACCCTAAAAGCCAATTCTAACTTGGCCCACACCCCATGGACTTACAAGACCTGAAGAAAAGAAGAAGTACGGGCTAGATATCAAGTTGGGCTTCTTGGCCCTATTAGGCTTGTAATTTTCTTTTCTAGGAAACCATGGATTAGGCCTATTAATTATTCTATATTTATAATTGTTTAAATTATATGGATATAACATGTGATAAGTGTGCTTAACATGCCATTTAGAATAATAGTGGTGCCATATAATTGCATCATTTGATACATACATGTGCATAATAATATTATTTTTATCTAGGATAATATTAATATGGAAACCCTAATTAATTAATAATAAAAATATTGAATGGGTGAAGGTTAAAAATTAATTTAATTAATTCGAAACCTGCGGGCTCCATTAAGGGTCCAATAATAAATGTTATGAGATACCCCAATGGATAAGCATGGCCTATTTTATTGATCGATCTAAAATAAATTTCAAAATTTTAATAAGATTGTACAAATTCTAACGCCGATAATGTTTAGATATTAAAGATAATTTTGAAATTAAAATTAATGGTTATTACATTCAATTTTAATAATATTAATAACCCTCCCAACGAGGCTCTGTCAATGTTATTAAAGGCCCAAAAAGAATATTGAAACAATGGTTGTTTTTTTTTTAAAAATCAATTTTGAATGGTGTGTGTTAGTGTTATCTAGGAAGGCTCTATTTAAGGAGGTAGGTTTTTAAGGAGTTTGAGACCCACCTCACCTTTCCCGAGCTAACTTTAGTAGGACACTAGACATAACATGTTCGGGGTTTAGTTTATTACAAATGTCTTGCCCAACGAAGTATTTGTAATGGAAAACTAAATTATTGTCAAGAATAAACATTAATAATAAGTAGTTTAAGGGATCTACATATTTGTATGTTTGTTGTGTGGATTACGTGTTAATATATGTACTTTTTAAAATTTCAGAAAATGGCATCTTTTAATCCTCTAGCTACAATTTTGAGTCAAAAGCCATTGGAGAGTGTATTAGAAATAATTCAGACTCTAGATGGGATGTTTGCTAAAAGTAGCAAAGAGAGATCAAGTAGACAAGGTACCTACGTGGGCACTAATGAACACTCGTATGACTGGAGGAAATGTGCGGGACCATTGTCTAAAAATGATGGGGCACATCAGTACTGTGGAGGTGATGGGGGCTAAGTTGGATCAAGAGATGAAGATTGACTTGATCCTAGAATCTCTACCCAATAGCTTCGTCGGCCTAAATTGAATTATAATATGAATAAACTGAAGCTTACTCTTATTGAACTTATGCACGAGCTTGAGAGTGCTGAAAGGTCTCTCAAGGAAGTGCTTATCATGCTGAAAGTTCTTCAAAACCTAAAGGGAAACCTAAGGGCGGAAAGAAGAACAAAAAGCGTATGAAATGTAATCCAAATCTTTCAAACCACTGTAATGAAGAGTTTGTAAAGGCAAGTGCTTCTAAGTGCGAAAGAAAGGTCACTGGAAGAAGGATTGCCCAAAACTAGGTATGGGTAGTATAAATGTTGTTGAAGCTTGTTTAGTGGAGAATTACAATGATAAATGGATCATTGATTCAGGAGCCACTAACCATGCTTGTTACTCTTTGCAGTGGTTCAAACAAAGCAACCCACTCAGTAAAGGACAAAGAAGCTATGTCAAACGGGAATATGTCTCCAATGGCAAAGAGGACCAGTGGAGTTATGTTTTTAATAATAAGACTTATGTTTATCGACTGCTTATTTATTCGTATTTTAAGAGGAATTTGGTTTTCAAGTAGTTGTTTAGTCAACATGGTTTAACAAAGGCGCTTTAATTCCTCGCTCAATAAAGAGTAATAACGCTTATTTGTTCCTGGACATTGATAAATGGTTTATATTTTTTAACCCTTTATGTCATATAGTATTAATGCTATTTAAAATCAACATGATGAGCAATTTCCTTTATCTAAGAAAGGAAGGTTTCAAATGAAACCCATGTGCATTTACGATTGGTCATATTAATTTAAGACCATGGTTCGTTAAAAGTGGAATTTTAAATTCCTTGATCTTTGAACCTATACCAGTATGACAAAGAGGCCCTTCAAGGCCAAAGGAAATCGTGCCACTATACAGTTGGAATTGGTACACACTGATGTATGTGGACCAATGAGCGTTCAAGCCCGAGGCGGGTATGAGTATTTCATCACATTTACTGATGACTACTCAAGATATGGTTATGTTTACCTACTGCGCCATAAGTCTGAAGCTTTTGATAAATTTCGAGAGTATAAGGTCGAGGGTTTAAAAGCAATCGGAGTGTCCATATCAAGCAAATTTCTGGCCCGACCGAGGCTGAATACTTGTCCGAGAGTCCAAGTCTTACTTCGCTCAAGAGGGGATAATATCTCAATTATCATCTCCTCGAATCGCCAAGAAAATGGAGTCTCCGAAAAGGAGAAATAGAACCCTTTTTGATATGGTGAGGTCGATGCTCGGGCTTATTCATCATTACGCCCGACCGCTCGGGATATGCCTTAGAAACAAATGCGATACATACTAAATTTAGTTTCGTCTAAATCGCTTCAAAGACACCCATACGTAATTATGGAAAGGGCGCAAGCCCGCCTTGAACCATATTAGATTCGTAGGTGCTCCAGCACACGCCTTGGCACATTAAACAACAAAAGTTGGAATTTCGAACAGAAATGTGTATGTTTATTGGCTACCCTAAGGGAACGAGAGGTGGAATATTCTATAATTCAAAGGAAAAGAAGGTGATAGTGAGTACTCATGCCACTTTCTTAAAAGAGGATTATATGAACAATTTTAAACCTAAGAGTAAAGTGGTTCTTGGAGAGCTTGACCTGGCCGAGATCCACTTAATAAACCTTATTTTTCCACCCTTTGTTTCCTCGTTGATGTTCAAAGAGGGAAATGTACAAATAAAATTCGGGCAACAAACACGTGAATACTCAGACCAAATTCAAGAAACTCAAGAACAAGAACATAATGAAGTACTGGTAATCCACCAACCGCAAAATTTGGATCTCTCAGAGAGCAGACAACAACCAACACGCAAAGAAACTCGTAGTGGGAGACTGACATACGTAAACCTCGCAAGGTATGCCTTGTTAGGAGAGACTTATCAAGTCACTTCGATAATCCCGATGACGAATTCTACCACATACTAAGAGGCATCGAGGATGTTGATGTGCAAGAGTGAAAAAGGCAATGGACCGTGAGATGGAATCTATGGGTTCTTAACTTAGTTTGGTCTCTCAGAAGCATCTAAAGGTAAACCAATCAAGTGTGGGTGGATCTACAAGAGAAAGACAGACTGTGATGGGAAGGTTGAAACCTTCAAAGCTAGATTATGGTAAAGGTTACACCCAAAAAGAGGGTATAGATTATGATGAAACTTCTTTTTTGCCAAGAGCCATGCTTAAATTGCCCGATTCTCTTCTTAGTCAGAAAGCAAAGCAAATTTCTCTCGACATGACTGGCAAATGGATGTCAAAAACAGTTTTCTGGGAAATGGAGAGCCGGAAGAGGATATCTATATGCAAAGAATCGAAAGGGTTCATAGCCTTAGGTCAAGAACACATGGTTTGCAAGTTGCATAGGTCTATTTATGGGCTTAAGCAAGCATCCAGGTCATGGAACATCAGGTTTGATCAAGTTATCAAATTATATGGATTTGAGAAAAGTCCTGATGAACCATGTGTGTATAAGAAAATTCAAGGAATAGTGGTAGTCTGTACTTTACGAGATGATATTCTGTTAATTGAAACAAGTAGAAAGTGTTGCTTAGACGTAGTTAGGTTACTCCTAAAAGCGCTTTTGATATGAAGGACTGGGTGAAGCTAACTATATTCTAAGAATCAAACTTTTACGAGACTTAAGAATAAGGTGTTTTTATCCCAAGCCTCCTACATTGATGGGGTAGAATGAAGTTTAGTATGGAAAATTCCAAAGGGACTTCTACCCTTAGACATGGAATCTTTCTCATCTTTCTAAGGAGCAATCACCAAAAACTTCCTCTCGAAGAGAAAGAACTCATGAGTAAAACCTTATGCTTCTACGCTTAGAGTCCTGTATGTATGCTATGCTACGCATCAAAGCCGAGCACCGCTATGCAAAGGGGGAATAGTGTCGGCATCAATCGATCTCCGTGAGAACACTCTGACAAAGAAGGAAAGTCATACCAAGTATTTAAAGAGAACGAGGGATTATATGTTGGTATTCCAAAGGAGTCTTAAAACACTCTGGTTATACCTGATTACAGATTTTCAAGGGGATATTGACTCAAGTAAATCAACATCAGGATATGTGTTTACCCTAAAATGGGGAGCCATTTGTCGAGAACGTGTGCTTCGAGAAACATAAATTGTATGGGTCTTAAGAGGGTCCCAGGCTTACTTTAGAGTGAGTGGGAGTTTGTTACATTTGTGCTCTAAGAGCAAGACAAGTTGTAATTTCATTTTCTGATATAAAAATATGAAGTTTTTTGCACATTATATTTTACGCATAAGGTTCAGATTAATTATGTAGTATATGATCATATGGATACGTCCATTGAAGACATGGTCACAGGTTCTCATAATTAATGAATTGTCTCACAATTATTAAATAAAGTTGGGCACTTTATTTAGACTGCAATATTTTATGAAATGATTAGTCTTGGTTATTATAAAATATTGGAATGAATTATGGTCATTCTGAGAGGATTTAAGAGATTTACCATGATAAATTTATGAAAGGAATTAAATCTGTGCGATATTAGATATGTTATTTTTCTTAATCCTGTATATTATAAATAGATAATTAAGTTACTATGGTTCTTTGAGTTACATCTATGAGGCCTGTTTAAACGACCAATATCTTGATGAGCCTGGGGGATTACGGTATTTTGATTATCAAGTATTTATGAAATATACAAAATGGAATTTGTATGAAATATCCTCTCGACATGTTTCGCACTTGATATCGAAAAGTCAATGCCAAAGGCATGGGATCCGTTAGGAGAAACCGGGAGTAAGTCAAGAGAATAAATAATTAGTCGATTTGGCTGTAAGAAAAATTACTGAGTTCAATTATTGATATAGTGGTGAGGAAAATACATTTGATATAAAACATTATTAATTTTGGAATTCACACCGTTGCTTTATGGAGTAGTCTCAGATAAGATTACTGGCCTGCACTTAAGTTTCTAAGCAAGTGGGAGATTGTTGATTTATGCTCCGTACACCTGTAATCGTTGATCAAGAGCCTTAATTTCAATAATGGCCATAGGATCCCCTGCCAGCTCATTAGGATGACAGTAAACTCCATTTTAATCGATTATTAAGATACAAGAAGGAGCCCATTTATTTGGCCCAAGGTGTTATAAAGCCTGTTGTGTTATAAAACCCTGTGAGCATAGTAAGGCACTATAAATACACTACTTACTAGCCTGTGGTTTGGGGAAGTTTTACTAAATTTCCGTGTCTATAAAAACACCTGAGAGAGAACGTAAAACCGAAGGTTTCCTTTAGTGTTTTTCGCATCTAGTTTCTTTTTGTGATCATCATGCGCCACACGCAGACCGTCACGTAGAGAATAGCTTCGAAGGTCTTCAGGATTCTAGAAGAGATTTTCTGTGTTACTTCACAAAAAGCTGCACGGGCGACGAAAATATATCTATCATACATTGTATTTAACTGTGCGATTCATGGCTTCCGCTGTTTGATTCATTCAAAAGGGGGTCCCATGATGGGGTGAGCAATGCCCAGTAGAGAATAATTCCTACAAGGGCTACTCTCGACCTAAGTGAACATGTAATGCCCTTTCACACATTCAAGTAAAAACATACACATTCCTACTCAAATGTCTACATGCCATGGATGAGGATGTGACTCACCATGTCCCATGTCCCGAGTCCTAACCGACTCCCTCACACATGCATATGATAAGTGTGAAAAAAATCGTCATTGATGTTTAATCCAATGACCATTTTTCCAAAACAAAATATTTATTTATTTTTTTGTTTTATAACTCAAAACGCATTGGATAAAACCTCCAATGTTCATTTATTTAGTAAAATCCTGTGTGTTTATGCATTTGTGGGCCACTGATTTCTGGGTTTTCACTGCAGGACGCCGCATGCCTTCCCAACATTTTTACAGGCTTTCCCCGTTGATGATCATGTCTAACCACAACTACTGGGTTTTTCACCCGATGGGGTATCTATCCCTTCTTGCTATGCCCAACACACGTATTTTACATGCTATGCAACCATGAGACTCATTTTGGACGTTGTCCCATTACCGAGTTCACCACCCATTCACCAAGAATGATGAATGATCATAACCATGCACACACACCCAACACAATGTGGTGTTCCCGTGCATATGAAATGCAATTATGCCATTCCATGCCTATACCATGCCATATATATGATGAGTGCCATATGGACATTTTAAACCATGCATAATACTCATGCATCATTTGGACAATCATATCAATTAACATACAATTTCCAACAAATCAGACAATACATACAACATATTATACACACATATATTGATTATCTACAAGTCATCACCAATCAAGTAATGACTTACCTTATACTCTAGGCTTAATTGTGACACCATGTCCACAATTAGCCTCTGATAAGCCATCTGATGACCTTGTTCATACACAGAAACACATCCTGAAGCCAAACCATTAGAACACAATTTGGCTTCAACACAATTTCAACCAAGTATATCACTCAATTCAAGCAATGATATACTACAATCATATACCAATTGTGGCAAAAATCTGGACACAAATCATTAAATAGCCTAAGCTGTAGCAGTCCCGGAAGAGGGACCATAACTTGAGTTATAGAGGTTCAATTTGGGCGATTCAAAATCCTAACATCAAGTTCTCAGATAGAGGTACAAGTTCCTTGAGGGGGGATACTAGTCCAAATTCTCACTTTTTCCCAACCGAAAATTAGTCCCAAAAATCTGGACAGTAGATTCGACCAAAACAGGGTAGCCTATGGCAGTCTCGAAAAACGGACCATAACTTGGGTTTTAGAGTTCCAATTTGTGTGATTCAAAAGCCTAACATCAAGTTCTCAGATAGGGCTACATTTTCCTTAAGGATAATAGTCCAAATGCTCCATTTTTCTAACCGAAAATCAGCCCCAAAATTGGACATCATATAGGGTCAAAACATGACACTATTCCCATAACCCATTATTTTTCCAAACAACCCCTTAGGGCAAAAATGGCCAAACAGCCCCTTAGGACATTAAAACTCAACCAAACAGCCCCTAGAATTGAAAATAAACCAAAGTATGAAGAATCCCTACCTTTTGGAGTGTAGAAGAAACTCTAGGAAGTCCCGTGGACACTTCTTAAACCTGAAACCTTTGATTTCTCGAACTTCTTGCTTAAATCTTAGGCAAAATCCCGTGATTTCGGCACCCACACATAGCCCTCGTTAAGTAGATGAACTTTCGTTCTTGGCCCGACAAATTCTGACCGATAGAACTCTGTAGATCGAAGAGAGAATTTTGGATTTTTTTCTTTTTCTTCTCTCCCTCTCTTACTCTCTTGGCTTTCTTTTCTTCCCAGCAGAAAATATGCTCCAAAACTGTTTTTTTATATTTTATTTTATTTTATTTTATTTGTCTAACTTAATTCTTAAGTTTGGAGATATGACTCACATCGCGCCATGTGTCTATTACCCATTCAGGTCCTTTTCTGTTCCAAAATAATTTATTTCGTCTCGGTTCAAGTTCAATTTATTTTAAATGAACTTTACTTGAGTTATTTAAATAGCTACGAGATTACCGTAAAAATCTCGTCACAGGAGTCGCACCTAGATGCCGGATTACTCGAAAATCGTGAAAAAAATATGACTGTCTCGAAATTCAATGAAATTTTTTTGAGTAACTAGATTTCGTGAGACTAATTCAACGGTGAAATCTGTTTCGTCATCCGAGATCTAGAAAAAATTTCAGGCTTCCCTGAACCATTTCGGTAATTTTACTGTTTTTTTCCATTTTTCAGAAAAATTAAATTTTTCTCGGGTTTTACAATTTTTATAGCAATTTTTTTTTATATTAGATTTAGAGTACCTAGGTCTTAGAAACCCCTACAAAAGTTCATAAATATCATTCCAAGAAAGGTAGCAAGAGGAATTCACCCCATATGGTAGTAAAAGACACACACCTAAAAAAGTTCAAATTAAAATCAAATTAAATAAATATTAAAAAGATGTCCATGAGGTTCGACTCAGTTATTAAGGGTTTTGCGAGGACATAAAGAAGGGATCAGATTTGGGTCTTCATGATATAGAGTAGTATGAATTTAAAAATTCAAATCAAAATCAAATTAAATAAATTAAAAAGAATAAACTAATATTCATTCTCTTACTTGCTGAATGGAGAATAAATTTCTTGAATTAAAAAATCAAAATTCAGAGATACTAGATTAAAACCCTGGCTTCAATTGTAAATCAGGGTGTTCTTATTGTCTGAGATGCTAATCATTTGACCCACCTATCCTTCTCAAATAGGTAAAAAACATAAAAAATAAAAAATAAATAAAAGAAAGGAAATGAAATCAAAGAACCCTTATAAATTATTGTAGGACAAAAAAACGTGCTTGTCCTTCTCCACGGACAAGTTTGAGGGATAAGTTAAATGAAGAACAAACACCTAGTGGTCCTTCCTTGAAATTACACTTTAAATTCACATGCATGATACTTTATTCTCGGATCAAGATCCCAGCCAACAAATTAGAGGACATTTTCTTTTTTAAAGGGATGGGTTGGGGACGGAGTGACCCATCCAACCTTGCCCCATTAATATTAGTTATCTGCATGGATAAAAATATTGCGATATATCGACGATATGTAGTCGATATATCATGTATTGGAGTCAATCGATATGATATACAATATCGATAATCGGTTGATAGAAATATCGGCAATGTCGTCCATATATCAACGATATTGCCTATTTTTTGAGAAAATTAAAAAAAAAAAAACAATATTTGAGGTGAGTATCTCGTTATAGAGCAAAGAAATAGGAGAAAAAGATATGTGAGAGGGAAAATGAAAGTCTTTGCTGTAATTAATAACATTGTGTATGTCTTCTAGCTAATAATTCTTTATCATTAATTATTTGGAGAAAAGAGGAAGATCGAGAGGCGGTTTGAATGTATGTCTTTCTTAATAATTGTTATCATTAATTATTGCAAAAAATTGGAAGATAGAAGACGGTAGGAAATGAAAGGTCTTCATTTCATATACCTTCAAACTAATTTTGATATATAAATTGAATATATCTTTAAATTTTGAATAATTTATAAATACCGATATATCTATAAAATCAAAGTACCGATACATCTGTAAAAACCGATATTTTTATCCTTGGTTATTTGTCATTTTTGTTTCCTTTAAAAAATTAAATCACATCAAGTCGAGGTGGTGCCGTTAATTTTAAAAATTAACTATTATTTTTATTTTTATTTATTTTAATCATATAAAGTTTATATATTTTATAAATAAATCAAATAATATAATTTTGTTACCTTGCTTACTAAAAAACAATTATTATTATTATTATTATTATCACTATTTATTAAAATATATAAATTAAATAAAATGTTTTAGAATATTTTATCCATAACTAAATTGAGAATGGATTAGAGGATGATGAATAATTTTGTTTTCTAACTGTTTGGATGAGTGCTTTTCTATCAAATGGAGTTTTGTTTTTCTGTTATTCATTATTTTTATTAAAAGTTTATAAATAATTTAAGAATTTTATATTATTAAATTAAGTACATATTTTACCAAAATTGTGCCATTCCAACTCATCATATCCCTTCAATTCAGTATATAGTTTTATGTACCCTTCCCACCTTTACAAGAGGATTGATAAATATCTTTTTTAACTGCAACTAGGATGTTTATGAGACCCAGACATTCCATATATAATGGAGATAGAAGTATAAAAGAAATGGCTTGAGAGGAAATTATAGTGGTATTGTAGGCTTTAAAAGATAAAAGCTGAAAACAAGTCTCAAAAAGTAGCCATTGACATCTCAATAAATAATATTGTACAAATAGAGATAATGATCATAATGGAACAAAAGTACTCTCATTGACTTTTATATTCTTATAATATCTAACATCTTCATTAAATTAAATATAACTTTGCATCATTTTGCACCTAAACTTTTTATAATATAACATATTTTGCTATAAACTTATAGTATCTATAATGAACAAAGTTAGATCTTTCAAGAAGGGTTTGTACAGTCAACAAAAGATGCGTGGGCAAGCTATATTATCATGGAGCAAAATATATTATAGTGCCTCTATTGGCATGTATATTACCATAATTGCAGAAATATGATCTTTTGGAGATCTCTGAAGCGAGATCAACGTGATTAAATCGATGATAGATCTGTATTTTCATGCTAGTTTTAACATGGCCCAGTAGAAGGCTCTGCAGGGATCCGCTAACGCTGACCATTCTCTCAGTGACAGAGATCCCCAGTGTGGCCTTTGATGTGAAAAACAGAAGGGTTGTCAAAACCTTGCTGAACCTTGGATTTGTTCTCCTCTCAGATGTTTTTATTTTATTATCTTGAGTTCTCGTCTCCCCAAAATGATAAATAAACCTAAAACCTGGACCTAAAATATCAGAGAAACCTAAAACCCGGGAGGTTGAGAAGGAACAGTATTTGATGGGATCACAACCCTAATCCTCACATGTGGTTTTATAACACTGGGGTCCAATAAAATGGGCTTCTTATTGTATCTTAATAATCATTAAATGGGCTCATTATCTAATTGATAGCTGGGATCCTATGACCCATTATTAATTAAGGCTCTTGATCAACTGGCCTAGATTGCTTCGAGCATAAATCCAACAATCTCCCACTTGCTTAGAAGCAAGTCCGATCAGAATTTTGGTCCCAGCTACTCTACTAAAAGCCCAGATGTGAATTCCAAAATTAATAATGTTTTATATCAAATGTATTTTCCTCTTTGTAAAATATCAATAATCAATTGATAATTTTTTAGTAAATCAACTAATTATTTATTCTCTTGACTTATCAGTTTCTCTAACGGATCCCATGCACTGGCCAGTGACTTTCAATATCCGAGTACCGAAACATGTCAAGAGGATATTTCATATACAAATCTCCATTTTTATTTACAAATACTTGATAATCAAAATACCATAATCCTCAAATTAATAAGATATTGGTCGTGTTTAAAATAGTAGTTTCACTTATTGATACAACTCAAAGAACCATAGTAACTAATTATCTATTTATTATATACTGTGATTAAGAAAAAATAACATAATTTAATATCGCCTGAGATTTAATTCTCTGTTAATTTATCCTCGACAAATTCCTTCCATCCTCTCGTATCTTAATTGTAATTATTTCCAATGATTTTATAATAACCAAGACCATCATTTCATAAAAGACAGCCTAAATAAAGTGCACAACTTTATTTAACAATCATAGACAATTCATTAATTATGGAGAACTCCGTGATCATGTTCTATGGACGAACTATATGATCATATACTACATAATTAACTGACCTATGCTGCAAATATAATGTGCAAAACTTCATATTATTATATCAAATGAAATTTACAACTTGTTCTATTCCTAAAGAATACAAATGTAACCAACTCCCACTCACTCTAAAGTAAGCCTGGGACCTTCTTAAGACCCATACAATTTACTTGTTTCTCAAACACACGTTCAGGAAGAGACTTAGTAAAAGGGTCTACTAGGTTCTCCTCAGATGCTATTTTAGTAACCATCGATTCCTCTATCAATGAAATCACTGATCGCGGTACTTTCTACGTGTTTCTCGCCAGGAGACCTGTCTTTGACTGTGCTAATGTAATCCCAATCTGCTATCACAAAAGAAGGGTAATGGGCCGATCCGGCACTTGCATCACATGAAGATCCAAAAAAGACTCTTTAAGCCATACGCCTTCTTTCGCAGCCTTCACAGACATACCCACATATTCAGCCTTTCACTGTGGAGTCAGCCAAACACAAAGCCTGCTTTTAACACTCCTCCAACAAATAGTCTCCATTTAGGGTAAAACAATGAACCCATGATTTACTCATCCACATCCCTTGAAAACTGTCCGATAATCAAGTGTTTTAAGACTCCCAATCGAATACACCAACATAGGTCCTTCGCTCTTCTTTTAAAATACTGAGTATATGTTTCACTGGCCGTCCAAGTTCTACCCGATCCGATTGGTACCGGCTTACTACTCCCACCGCATAACAGATATCTGGCCTGGTACATAGCATAGCATACATGAGGCTACCAACACCGGGCATAAGGTTTCTACTCATGTGTTCTTTCTTCAGAGAGTTTCTGGTGATCGTTTCCTTAGAAAGATGAATTCCATGTCCGGCGGTGAAGTCCCTTTAAATTCTTCCATGCCAAACCTCGGTCACTATTTTATCAATGTAGAGGCTTCGGGATGTTTTCAACACCTTGCGCCCTTCCGATCTCGTAAAAGTTTGATTCCTAGAATATAGTTAGCTTCACCCAAGTCCTTCATATCAAACTGCTTTTTCAGGTAACCCTTTACATCTGACAACACTTTCACACTGTTTCCAATTAACATAATATCATCTACGTAAAGTACCAAAAAGACTACCACTATTCCTTGAATTTTCTTATACACACATGGTTCATTAGGACTTTTCTCAAATCCATAATTTGATAACTTGATCAAACCTCGATGTTCCATGACCCGGATGTCATTGGGTTTCATAACACCTATGCAACTTGCAAACCATGTGTTCTTGACCTAAGGCTATGAACCCTCGTTGCTGCATAGATATCCTCTAGCTCTCCTTTTGAAAAGTCTGCTTTTGACATCCATTTGCCAAATTGGTAATCGAGAGTCACAAGCATACCTAAGAGAATCTGCATATATTTAAGCATGTCATTGCGAAAAGTTTCATCATAATCTATAATTCTCTTTTTGGGTGTGCAACCTTTGCCACCAATCTAGCTTTAAAGGTTTCACAACCTTCCCATCCGGTCCCTCTCTTTCTCTCAGATCCACTTATGTCCAATTGGTTTTACCCCTTAGTGCTTTCTACAAGAGACCATACTGGGTTTGAACCCATAGATTCCATCTCACGGTCCATCGCCCTTTTCTATTCTTGCACATCAACATCATCCAATGATTCATCGTATGTGGTAGGGTCACATCGATTAAGAATCCAAACGACTTGATAAGTTCTCCTAACAAGGCTACCAGTTTACGACGCCTCCCACTACGTTTGTCGCATTATTGTTGTACATGTACGTATGATCCGTTTTTTGCGGTTCGGGATTACCAATCTCTTCATTATGTTCTGTTCTTGAGTTTCTGGAATTTGGTCCTCTGAAGAGCCGTAATTGTCTCACCTTCTAAGACATTTTGTACATTTTCCCTTTGAACATCAACAGAAACAGGGGTGGAAAAAATAGGAGTTTGTGGTGGATCTCCTAAGTGAGTCAAGCTCTTCAAGAACCACTCTTTCTGATTTTAGGTTTAAAATTGTTCATATAATCCTCTTCTAAGAAAGTGCGGCATGAGTACTCACTATCACCTTCTTTTCCTTTTAGATTATAGAATATTCCACCCTCTCGTTCCCTTTGGGTAGCCAATAAACTTACACATTTAGGTTGGAGATTCCAACTTTTGTTGTTTCGCATTTCAAGACGTAAATGGAGCACCCCAAACTTAATATTGAATTGCCGGGCTTGCGCCTTTCCATATCACCCCAGGTGTCTTTTGAAACAGATTTAAACGGAACTAAAATTCAAGATGCATGCACTGCTTTAAGGCATATCCCCCGCAACGATTCGTAATGATGAATAACCGAAAGATTCCACTTCACCATCTAAAAGGGTCTTCATTTCTCCTTCAAAGACTCCATTTTGTCGAGGCATTCCAGAGATGATAATTGAGATATTATCCTCTCGAGCCAAGTAAGACTTGAACTCTCCAGATTAGTATTCACACCGCCTCTACTGCATCAAGTCGCTTGATATGGACACCCAATTGCTTTTCTGCCTCAGCCTTATACTCTCGAAATTTATCAAAAGCTTCAAACTACTTATGGCGCATTAGGTAAACATAACCATATAGAGTGAATAATGCAATGTGATAAAATACTGGCTACCCGCCTGGGTTAACGCTCATCAACCACACATACACGTTGTGTACCAATTCCAACCGTATAAAGGGCATGATTTCTTTGGCCTTGAAGGGTCTCTCACATTTTACCTTCTAAACATGATTCACATACTCGGTATAGGTTCAAAGATCAATGTACCCACTTTTAACCAAACCATGAATTTTACTAGAATTAATATGACCCAATCAGAATGCCACATATAGGTTTCATTTGAAACCTTCCTTTTCTTAGATAAAGGAAATTGTTTCATCATCAGTATTTCACAGCATTAATACTATAGGACATAGGAGTTAAAAATATATATCATTATCAATAATCGAACAAATAAAAGCGTTATTACTTTATTAAATCGAGGAATTAAACAGACCGTTAAAAACCATGTTCAATTCAAACTGTTCAACAAACCAAATTCTTAAAATCCGAACAAATAAACTGTCTGATAAACATAAAGTCTTATTATTAAACATAACTTCACTTAGTCCCACTTACCATTACTGCATATATTCCCGCTTTCCCAACTTCAAGCTTTGTCCCTTTACCTGAGCTGATGCTTTGTTTCAACCACTCAAAGAAAGAGTAACAAACATGGTTAGTGGCTCGAATCAATGATCCATTTTTCATTAAATTCTCCACTAAACAAGCCTCAACAACATTTATACTACCCACACCTCGTTTTGGAAATCCTTCTTCCAAAGGATCTTTATCCAAGATTCTTGAAGCACTTTGCCTTTCATTTTTCATTGTGTTACTGATGGATCTGGACTTTCTGCTTGCTCTTCTTTCCCCACCCTAGGGTTTCCTTGTGGTTTTGAAGAACTTTTTAGCATGATAAGCACTTCGGTCAATGAGACCTTCAACACTCTCGCTCGTGCATAAGTTCAACAGAGTAAGCTTCAGCTTGTAATATTATAATTCATTTTGAACCCGATCAAAGCTATTGCAGAGATTCTAGGATCATGTCAATCTTCATTCCTGATCCAGCCTAGCCCATCACCTCGCAAGATTGATGTGCCCCATCATTTTAGACAATGTCCACATTTCCGCAAGGCAAATACAATGGAAAGTGTTCATTAGTGCTCCTATGGCTATCTCTGTCTAGCATCGCTTACTTTATAAACATCCCATCTAGAGTCTCGACCATTTCTACTGTAATACTCTCCAGATCATTAATAATTTGGCTTAGATGTTCTACAACGCCGACAATATAACATGGGGTCGTTGATTTCGTCATAAGGCAATTTGCAAACTGTTTCTTAGTTTCCTCACATTAGCAAGTAGCCTCGGGCTTGGAGTTATATAATGAATTTTATTCTCTGCAAATCAAGACAATAAAGATTGGTTTTCCATAGGTTGTAGTTATTTCATCCAATGGCTTTTGACTCAAAATTGTAGCTGTAGGATTAAAGGATGCCATTTTCTGAAAATAAAAGCACATATATTAACACGTAATCCACACAACAAACAGTTAAGCAAATATGTAGATCCCTTAAACTACTTATTAATGTTTATTGCAACAATATTTCAGTTTCGCCACAAATACTTACGCCAAGTAAGACACTGCACAAACTAAACTTCGAACATGGTATGTCTAGTAACCTACTAAGTTAGCTCCTCAGAAAGGTGAGGTGGGTCTCACTTCAAAACTACCTCCTTAGACAGCTTCTCCAGATAACACCAACACACACCATTCAAAATGATTTCAAAAAACAACCAATGTTTCAATATTCTTTTGGCCTTTTAATAACATTGACAGCCTCTAGATGGGTTATTAATATTATTAAAATTGAATGTACGAATTATTAATTTAATTTCGTAAATATCTAATATCTAAGCATTGTCGATGTTGGACCTCACAACCTTATTAAAATTTTTTAGTAAATTAGTTTTATATCCAATCCATAAACTGCCATGCTTTGATCCGCTTGGGTATCATATAACCATTTTATTATTGGACCCTTAATGAGTTCTGTGTTTTAAAATTAATAAATTAATTTTTAACTTTCACCCATCAATATTTTTATTATTAATTATCTAGGGTTTCCATAATAATATTATTCAGATAAAACAAATATTATGCATGATGTATATATCAAATGATGCAATTATATGGCACCACCTATTCTAAATGGCATGTTAAGCACATGTCATATGTTAAGTATCCATACAATTAAACAATTATAAATATAGAATAATTAATAGGCCCTAATCCATGGTTTCCTAGAAAAGAAAAATTATAAGCCCAATAGGGCCAAGTAGCTCAACATGATATCCGGCCCAGATTTCTTTTTCTTCTGTGTTCCTAAGTCCACGGGTGTGGGCCAAGTTAGAATTGGCTTTGTGGGTTTTGGCCCAAAAACACAAAACCCTAACATGTCCCCCTATCAACCCAAGACTAAAACAGGTCCCACAGCCAATAAAACTCGGATTGTCACCCCACAGGAAGTAGAGACTGCCTGAGGAACCACCCTACAAAAATCAGCCCATTCGACAATGTAGCCGCCCTTTTACATTTTTAATAAATATGAATTTACATATAAAAAAATTTCAAATAAAATTGCAATTTAAAAATAAATAATAAATACAATCAAGGAGGAAACTTAATTCATGATTAGCTTCCCTTGTTACATCCCCTCAAAAAATATACAAAATCTACCATGGATTAAGGTTAAAAACCAAATCATTCATTCATAATACAAAATTATAAATAACATAAATAATAGAATCCTAGTGCCATATATATCTAATATACATCATATATACATGAGAAATAAAATTTATGGATTCAATCTATCACACAACTGATTCAACTGTGATCGATACCAATTGGTCGAATCACGCAGTCGAAGCCAGAATCACACAAGAACATACGTATGATAGATATATTTTCATCACCCATTACTAACCTGTAGTAGTGTAGAAAATCTCTACTAGAATCCACAAAACCTTCCAAGTTATTCTCCCTTTCACAAGACGACCATGTGTGGGCGACCGACCACAAAACTATAAGGTTAATCAGAAACACTCCAAACTTGATAGCTTCTGCTTTTCTCTCTCAAGGTGTTTTTTATTTTCTATTGAGATTCTCAATCTCTAAAATAATACATAAAGCCTAAAACCTTAGAGGCTAGTGCAAGCAATAGATTTATGATCATAACCCTAACTCTCCTGGTGGTTTTATAACACCTTTGGGCCCGTGGGCTCTTCTTGTATCTTAATAATCGCTTAAATGGGCCTGTCATTCAATGAGCTAGCTATGTATCCTAATGCTCATTATTAATTAAGGCTCTGATCAACTGCCCATTGGCTGGAGCATAACCAACAAATAGTTCAAATCTGAGGAGCATTTTTGTATTAATAAGAAGGGTTACTATTTAATTGCATATTTTTATTATTTTATTGGATATGAAACATGTTTTAATGATTTGAAGAACATTGCTTCTATTTTTATTGTTTTTGGTGCTTCTTAGCACCTTTATTACTCTAGGAAAAATCTATCTTGTATATATGAAATAATACACGGTTATTCTGTCCCTTCTTGAAGGCTATGATTAAAGAAGTTGAAAAGTACATGAGATGTGCAAGTGGGGGACAACTTAACCCCAACACAAAGTATTATTTCTTTATTTCTTTCAGCCCCTGGACCAAGTAATGTGAATTGTCTCTTTCTTTTCTTCTTTTGTTTTTTCTAAAGTCAAAAATGGGTTTTCTAAAAGAAAAAAAGAAGAAGAAAAACAAAAGCAAAAGTGCAATGTTATAATCGTATATTCTAATTAATGAATAATGAAAGTGGTTTGAAGCATGCCATGACCTCAACCAATCTTAAAGTCATGTTGAGCAGAGCTTTTTAAATATTAAAATTAATGATTTATCCTCCGTTTTTAGTGGGAGAAAATTCAAGTTTGTTTTAAATTCAATAATAAGTATTGAATTTTATTTTAATTAAAATATTTAACAATTTAATACTATAATTATGTTTATTTTTAATAAGTACAACTGATTATTCTTCCCTTTTTTTCTCATCTCTATTAGTCCATTTTCATTTAAGAAATAACATGTAATTTTTTTACCATTCTTAACTTTAAATTAATAACCTTTCTATACCTATGTATTAGAGTATATTTAGGATTTCTTTTCTTTACCTTATGATTTTACTATTTTGTCCTTGTATTGGTATATTTATACCTCAACACCACTTTTAATAATAATCAAGTCTCTTTCATAATATGGTTTCAGAGCGCCAAACTTAACAGTAAAAAAACCTTAGCCGTCGTCGTCGCTGCTGTCGTCGCCTTTGTTGCCGCCACTGCTAGAGCTCATGATCCGCCTTCTTTATTAGCCCTTATCCTTTTCAATGACCTACGAATCTTCTTCCACCACTAATGTCGTGACTCCTTCTCGATCGCCTCAGAACTTGATATTTCTCAATATCAGTGCTTAGGCACCGCTAAAACTCACAACCATGAATTATACTACGTGGTGGCTCCAATTCACATATCTCTTATTTGGGTATTATTTACTTGGCTTCATCGACAGCTCAAAGCCCCTCCGATAATGATAACTCGTGCAATTTGCACGATGCCCCTCCCTAAATCAGAAGACCCGAGAGAAAATCCCACTTTCTAAAAAGGTAAAATGGTCATTTCGTAAAAATCCGAAATTTTTATAGATCTCGATGACAAAAGGATTTCACCATTGAATCGCTTCATAAATCTAGCTACCATATCGACTTTCGTGTCGACCCGAGACAATCGAATTTCACGCTTTTATGGCACCGAAAGGTCTGGTGCCAGAAACGGGTTTGAGAGACATGTGATGTGACAAAGTCACCAATACATGTAATTCTGTGATACATGCCAAAGATTAGAGAGAAGATGAAAATGACGACCTGATAGTGCAAAGTGTCAAAATCTGTAGTTAAGGGACACACGTAATTAAATTAAAGTTAATGATACTACTATCAAAGATGAATGCTGTTCATCTTCCCATTTGATTTAAAATCTGAACATTATCAGAAAGATCCAAGCCTTCAGAGAGAAAAGCCTCTCTCCCATAAGATCCATTATCCGATCCAGTCGCCCCCTCATTTTCATAGTTTACAAGTCGCCCGCTAACAGAGGCCGCGTGCGATCCGATTCGTGGAGTTCGACAACCCAAGAGGTAGGATCTTTCACTTGGCGCACCTGCCAAGAGCCATGTAAATGGTTAAGAGCGTTTTGAGGCTTGTTTTAGCCACAAACCCTACATTCCTAAAAGCCTGAATCGAGCCACTGTACTTATTTGTGTGGCTCTTAACAAGAATCCGAGGGTTTCACTGCTCACGTGAAATAGTTATGTGTGATTTTTATGATGCTGAGTGATTCAAAAATGACTGTTGTGTTTGCTAATTAGCCCATGTGAGCTAATTTTAGTGTTATTGATGGAATTTAGCAACATGTTTTATGTGATTTAATTATGTTAATATATATATTTAAATATATTAGCATGAATGTGTTGAATTGGCATCATGTGCATTCCATATGCAATTTGGGGCACTTCTAGAATATTAAGAGTGGAGTGCATGATATGAGAAATGAATAAAAAAACTAAAAATGTTTGTGAAAGAAATTTCGACGTGAAGATTTTCCAAGAATTGCCTGGAGGACGTCCAACAGATCACTGATGATGACCAAGCATCATTGAGAGTTATCCAGCAATTCGCCGGAGGGTAGTCCAATATTTTTACCTAGTCTGCAGAGTTTTCGAGAACAAAAACTTTGCTTTGAAAACTGTGATTTTACTCGCATTAGCTTAGGCATATTATGAGGAGTCAAGGAGGACTCTCATATGGGACGGTCATCATGTAGATATTCAAAGTATGTTCATGAAATTGTTGAATGTGATTGTTTTGCCATGCATGTGCACTGTGGTGGGAGTAACCATGTAGAAATTGATTATTTAATGGTCAAGCTGCTCACCTATTAGATAGGATCATCATTTCGTACAGTGATGTGCACGAGGACGCGCCGCTAGAGGTCATGGAGAAGAAAAAGCCGATCAGGCTTTGATATCGTTAACATGTATTGAATTGTACCTTAATATATGTTTGTATGAAGAGCAATTGATAATCTTGAAACTGGTCAGATAGTTGGTTGATATTTGATATGAGTATTGATGCATGAGCCGCGGCCATTTCACTTATTTTAATCGGCTAACTCTCAAATGCTTTGTAAACTTGTCGTAATGTTTAAATCTTTCGGGGTAGAGCTCTGCCAAAGGAGACTCTTCCCATTTTGAGTGGTGTCGGTTACCGTATTCATAGTGTTCTGCGTTGACGGGTTGTCAACGGATACTCCGTTTGGTGGCGCTACAACTGCATCAGAGCCAAGGTGAACACACCCCTGAGCTCTGGTGGGTGGAGCGAGGTAAATGAAAACCCAGGCACTGGTGACGGCTTAGGCCATGGTCATTGAGGCATAAGAAACATCATGCTCTGTGGCAGCTCTGGGCTGCCAGTGCCTAGGTATGGATTACCAGGAAGTTACGAGACAAGAGCTTAGTTATCTACGTACGGTGTTTTATGTGATCGGGTGTGTATAAACATGAGTGACTGCATCATGGTCGTGATGAATTGTGTGATTTGTATGTTGGTGAGTAGCATAGGAGAAAACAACAACACTAGGTTATGAAAATATAACCTTAGTGTTCAGAAAATTTTACAAAATGGTCCGCACTGAACGAATATGGAGAGGCATATATATATATATATATATATATATATATATATATATATATATATATATATATATATATATATATATATAAAATTTTCTGGATCAGTCTCAAAGGAATATAAAACGATTGTGTTGTGAAACTCTTGAAAATTTTTCACAGATGGTATGTAAAATTTTAACCTATGTTCTTGAGTTGTATGAAGTGCAAACATTCCAGGCTACAATCAAGAGTAGTACATCGGAGATGAAAAAAAAATGATGTGAAGAATTTATTTATGTATATTTCATAAAGAAACCTGAAAATGATAAAATAAATTTTATTAAATATACTTGGTTTTGCCTGAATGAAAAGATATATATATAGATATATATATATATAGTATATATATATATATATATATATATATATGAGGAGTTTTTTTTTTTTTTTTTTTGGTGGTTTCAAAGATTAAACGAAAAAAAGTCGCGAAAGAAATTCGATCGGCAATTAACGTTACCGCCATTCTTCGCTAGTCACGAGCGCGACCGAGTCGCGACACGCGCCGTTAGGTCGCAGCATGGCAAACAAGACGCTGTCGGCGACGCCCGACAACGATGCGCGAGGAGAGGCCACCACACGCCGAGGGTTGACATACGTACGGCCGGCGCACCGCGGCGCGGCCCGCCAGCCGGCTACGATACAAATTGTAACAGGGTCGGGCGCTCTCGCGGGTCGCGTTAACCGCCATCGCCGCTGGGTCAGATGTATCGTGCCCCGCATGACGGAGCAGAGTCGCACGACGCATCAGCCGATGACATGATGTGGGCCGCCGACAATGCACTATTACACGCACCAAATGAAAATTCTCACATGACCGTGATGCAGCCTACGACATCGCATGACCGCACGCCATTACGAAAAAGCGCGCGCCGGGAGCACCGCGGCGCAGCTGTGGTCCGTTAGGTGTGCACCGTGCACCAACCGCCAGCCAAGGTACCGTCAGCACACCAGAAGGAACACTATTCAAGGAAAGCACTGCTCACGCAGGTTTTTTAAAAAAATCAAATCAATCAAATCGAATGAAAAATCTTTAAAAATGAAATTTTCAAATAAAATTTTTGTTGTTAAAATGATTTAATGGATCTATTATCTTCGCATTTCTGAACGCAAGGGACATTGTGTATGAAATGTTTTCTATGTGTGAATACAAGTCCTGATTTGGTTGACTTCCAGATGATCGCATTGAATATTGCTGCTACCTGGCATGTGATACAAGAGGGCTATGAGTTCCACGCAGGTGCGAGCCAAGCACCAATTAATGTTTGAATTAAAGGTAGGCTACGAGGTTTAGACGGCGCCTGCCATGACAGACAGTCAAAAGAGGAAACAGGAGGAGTAGATACACGAGGATCCAAGATATAAATGTACTAAGAGGTTGGAAATATCCACATCTTCTTCCAAATCTCGGAAGGAAGCAATCGCTTTGCAAGGAAGACAAAGGTCGAGGTCATCAGATTCAAGGCCGTGATGAGACATTATCAAAGACAAAGGCCGGGATGTTATTTCTCCCACGACACTGACACTTTCTGACTGATTGTCCAGCTGAGGCGTAGAATCCAAAGTATGGGACACCTCAGTCCCAACGTGGTGAGATTTAGCCAGGTTGCCAGACGGGCAAATGGAGGTCACGCCGCCAACAATATATGAGGCGGATCGGTTTCCTAGAGACAAGCGATCCCGGCGTTCGCACAACGCATTCCAAAGAAGAGACGAGAGGACACCCGCTTGTTCCTCCACCCCCAGTGCGGGTCGGGAACCGCAGATTTGGCCCGTGGTGCCACACTAACACCTAGTGACTTCGCAGACGGCACGAGAGCTGGCGCCAGAGCGAGGTCGAGGTCGCACTTGCCAGGATTTGCGTCGAGTTCGTCACCATGTGATGATCGTGAAAGTTACTTCATTGCCGCCTAACCCGCACAGGAGGCGTAGATTGTCCTGTATGTGAGATCCAGCTTTATGTATAGCAAACAAGCGCCTAGACAGTTTCGCATATGGTGTACGCTTCTACCATTTGTTGACTGAGTAGCGCTTTTAAATCGATGTACCATCATCTATTAATGCATCTTTGCAGGTGACGATTTCAAGTAGAGGTTAAGGCCTAGAGGCCAAAAAGATGTTCTTCAGGGGATGGGTAGAGAGTTGACTTTGTAGGTCGGAGTCAGCAGTTAGATCTCCTAGATTCTCGTCATGGTGGACCTCGATTTGGGGTGTCATGCATAGACATCATTGTGTCTATGCACTAATATCGCTGGCCGAGCCTGTGTGGTGCATGGTATGGTCATTCACCTACCTTTGGTATAGTCTAAATCGCCAGTGCGGCGGAGACCCGGTGGTGGTATCCCAAAGGTCCCGGTGTGGGCGGCACCAGCAGGAGCAATCCCACCTGTGGTGGGTGGTGAGCACCCGGAGAGAGATCCCAAATTTCGGGGGTGTAGAGACCCGGAGGTATCTCAGGCTGCAAGTAAGAGACCCGGAGAGATCCTAAATTTCATGGTGCAGAACTGTGAGATCCTAGAGAGAACCCGACTGTGGGTAAGAGACCCGTGGAGAAGTCCGAAATTTCTTTGTGGGTGTAAGAGACCCGGGGAGAGAACCCGAATTTTTGTGTGGGTGTAAGAGACCCGTGGAGTTATCCAACTTTATAAGGTAAGAGACCCGAGAGCTATCCCTTTAATTTCAAAGGTAAGAGACCCTGTGGAGTTATCCGAAATTTCTGTGTAGGTGTAAGAGACCCAATGAGAAATCTGAAATTTATGTGGGTGTAGAGACCGTGAGTTATCCCCGAAATCTCTGTGGTGTAAACCCATGGAGAACCAAAATTTCGTGTGTGTGTAAGAGACCCGTGAGTTATCCCAAATCCCTGGAACAGGTAAGAGACCCGTGGAGATATCCAAAATTTCTGTGTGGGTGTAAGAGACCCGTGGAGATATCTGAAATTTCTGTGTGAATGTAAGAGGCTCGCAGTGTAGGCCAAAAAGTTATGTTACCCGAGAGAGAAAACATACGATCATGTTATCACGAAGACTTAGAGTCGAAAGGATAGGAGTCGGGAGCACGAGATGAAAAAACACACTGTGTCAAGTTATCGAGACTTATAGAGTCGAGTGATAGAGTCGAGAGTGACTCGAGATGGTGAAAGTTACCGGCCATGGTTATCACGTAGGACTTAGAGTTGAGCGATAGGGAGTCGGAGGACTCGAGATTTGGATACACCCCTTTGGAAATTGCATTGGGTGTTGGTGAGCCTAAGGACTCTGCATATGGATGTCATTCAGACATGGATTAAAGTTGATGTCCATTGATCACATCGATTGTGACCTGGGAAGGTCAAGCATACACCAAGCAGGGGTTGTGTAGGGTTACATGTTGTGTGGATTATATATAGATGTTAGAGGACATGCTACGAGTATGCGTCTTGGATCATAAGGGTAGTTGGGAAGAGCACTTACCCTTAGTGGAATTTACCCACAACAACAGTTATCAGGTGAGTGTACAGATGGCACCTTATGAGGCATTGTATGGGAGGCCATGCAAATCACCGATATGTTGGACCGAGGTGGGAGGGAGCTCCATCACTGGTCCTGATTTGATTAGGGACACTTCCGAGAAGGTGAGCTTGATACGACAAATAGCCTCTCTACCAGCCGCCAGGAGAGTTACGCAGATGTATCACATCGAACCCAGAGGCCGAGATCGAGATCACGCCTTTCAGCGTGATGTCTGCAGAGAGGTTCGGCAAGCGCGGGAAGCTATTGCCTAGGTTCATTGGACCCTTCGAGATACTCGAGAGGGTAGGCACAGTAGCGTACTGGTTGGCTTTACCGCCCAACATGTCAGGTGTCTACGAGGTATTTCACGTCTCCATGCTCCGGAGGTACACTCCAAATCCAGCTCATGTAGGGGATTGGGGAGAGATAGAGATTGACACTGATGGACCTCTGTGAGGGAGGGACTGGGGCAGTATTATGGATAGCCGAGTGTGTTTTGTATGATGCAAGACCGTGAGGCTAGTGAGAGGGTGTTATGGCAGCACCGCGGAGTGGGAGGAGTCAACGCGGGAGCGAGGACACGATGCAGCCACCTACCTTCTGCTTGTGGACTAAGGTACGTGGTTTAGTCGTTTAATACGTGAATGACTGAAGGCTTACATGCATGGTATAGTACGCTGCATATGCATGTTACAAAAGGATATCCTAATTTCGGACTAAATTCTTTTTATGAGAGGAGAGAAGACTTTGAAAATTTCCAATTTTCAAAATGGTGGTAAAATAGTCATTTAAGTAAAAATCCAAAATTTTTTCTAGATCTCTGATGACTAAACGGATTTTCACCGTTGAACACCAATATCCTTACCACGCTGGAATTGGCCGATCAGACAAATGGAATTTCACGCTTTTTCTACACCGAAAGCGCTCGTGCCATAAACGGGTTTTCCGAGACACGCATGTCACAAAAGTCACCTACTACATGTAATCTTGTGACACATGTTGTAAGATTAGAGAGACAATGGAAACGGATGTGCCAAGTGTCAAAAATCTAGAAGAAGGGACACATTGGGAATTAAATTAAAGTTTAATGGATAATGTCGGTAAAGATGAATGGTTCGTCTTTCCATTCGAGAGCCGCCAAAACGCGGAAGGATGATGTAGTAGGTGCAGATTTTGTGTTTGTAGAGAAGGTGTGTGCCTTCTCTCTAGGATTTCGGGCCGATCGGACCGCTCTTCGGAGCCTCGACGGAGCAAGAAGTAAAGCTGCCTCTACGTGGCAAGGCCACGTGCGAAATTTACTTGGTGGAGTTCCGAATAATAACTCCAAGAGGTAGAGATCTTTAATCTTTCGCTAAGAGCTGTAAATGGGTTAGGAGCGTTCTTGAGGCAGAGCTTTAGCCATATAACCCGGTCTCAAAAGCTTTTAACCGAGTAAAGAAAATTCCTATTTGTGTGGCCACACAAATAAGAACTCCGAGGGTTTTTGAACTACCACGCGGAATAGTTAAGGTGTGAATTTTATGATGTCAGTGATTCAAAATGAATTGTTATGGTTTGCCAATTAGCCCATGTGATTAATTTTGGCATATTGATGTGAATCTCCATTAACATGTTTTATGTGATTTAATTATGTTAATATATATGCATGTGAATATATTAGCATGAATGTGTTGAATTGGCATCATGCATTCCATATGCACTGGGCACCTTTTGTGAATATTGGGGAGTGAGTGCATGACATGAAATGAAACAAAACGAAAAATGTTTGTGAAAGGAATTTCGATGTAATATTTTCCTCGTAGTCTGCTTCAGAGGGACGCTCCAATATAGTTACTTCGATGTGATCCATGACTGCTTTGAGAGTTATCCAGCAATTCCGCCGAAGGTAGTCCAATATTTTTACCAATTCTGGTGAGGTGAGTTTTTCGAGAACAAAAAGCTTTTGTTTGAAACTCGTGATTTTACTCATTCGCCTTAGGCATATGAGGAGTCTATGAGGACTCAGACATGGGATTGGTCATGTAGACATTCGAGTAGGTTCATGAAATTGCTTGAATGTGATTGTTTGCCATGCATGTGCACTTAGGTGGAGAGTAACCCATATAGGAAGTTATCACTACTAGGCTTTACTCACCCTGTTGAGGGATCACCATTTCAGGTACAAGGAGTGTGCACGAGGACGACGCTCGCTAGAGACCGCGATAGAAGAAAGCCGACTTGTGGCTTTGATATTGTTGTATAACATGTATTAAAATTGTGAATTTTAATATATGTTTGTATGAAGAGTAATTTATTAACTCTTGAACTATTGCAGATAGTTGGTTGGATTTTTGATGAGTATTGATGCATGGGCCCAAGTGGCCATTTTGACTCATTTTAATTGTATATGGACCCTGCGCAATCATTGTAAACTTGTTGGGACATGTTTGTACCTTGCAGAGCCTCTCTGCATAAAGGAGACTCTGGACGTGAGTGTGTCGGGTTACCCGATATTCACGAGGTTCGCGGTTGACAGTTGTCAACGACACCCGCTGGGCGCTACAAAATCCGTAGATCATATTCTCTAGCTTCTTCCAATAAGTCCAATTGCTTCAACAGACTGGTCCAGATTCGCCGCCCCTAGTGCAATTTATCTCTACCTCCACCACATCTTGGGCTACGTGGACCACTCTCGAGAAAACATATTCCTTTCCTTCATTTGAATAGATCATGGTTTATCGCTAGAATCTTGCCAGCCCTCAACAAGGTAATCAAGCTATTACCGACTATATGCAAGATGTCAAACACAACATTGACTCTTTTGCTCTTATGAATATTCATGTTGACTTTGATGATCCATCTTAGTCTTGAATGGACTTGGCCTAGCCTACTCAAACTTATCCCATGCCTTACAAGTTCGAGAAACTTCGATTACGTTTGAGGAATTGTTTGAGCACCTACTTAATTACGAGGCCCAACCGTAACTCTAACTTCCTTCAACACTGCTCGCCTCTACTCAGACCACCACCTTAGTTACTTTGCTTGGCTCTTCGTCACATTGTCGGTCGAACAACCATGGTGGATGGAACCATAACTTTATCTCAATGTACTCGACCCAATCTCACATCCCACCAGAATACCGAAAGTGTACTTCCATCGCAGATTATTTGGGGCAACTCCTTCAACTCATCTCTGATGGTCCCTACTGCATGCTCCTCCAACACCCACGCAAAGATCCAGCTCCATCAACCTACTCGAAAGCATAGTCACTTACTCCTGCATTGTCACCCCAGGTGTAACTCTGGAAAATTCGTCGGCAATGCAATTGTTTGTCCACCCTCAACTCAGATCTCTCCCCTTCTCGCCTCGAGCTCCCACGCCGACTTTATCTCCCTATGCCCCACATTACCGTCCATTACTCTACTCTTGGTCATCCTCTGGATTGGATCATTGATTCGGGTGCCTCTCACTATGTGACCACGGATCTTACTGCCTTGGCTTTTCATGAGCCATACACAACCTCAGACAATGTTATTATTGGTGGTGGTTCAGGTTTATCTATTGCTCACATTGGCTCCTTCTCCCTTACCTCTCTCCATACTCCATTATTATTTAACAATTTGCTCTATGTGCCTACCATGTCTAAAAACCTCATCTCCGTTTCTGCCCTTTGTGCCTATAACCCTATTAATTTCCTAATTTTTTGACTATTTCTTTCAGGTGCAAGATCGTCACACAAGGGTCACTCTGGTTCGCGGGCAGCGTAGAGATGGTGTCTATTACTGGCCGAAGTTCATCCCTATTCAGTCTTCCACTTTGGTTTAGTCCTTTTCAGTTTGGTCCTCGATTTTTGCTATCTCCATGTGGCGTAGTCATCTTGGTCATCCGTCTTTGCCCATTTTTGGAAAATTTCTTAGTGTTTTAAGTATTTCCTTTCCTGAAGAATATTTATGTTCTTTTTCTTGTAACTCCTGCAATATTAATTAAAGTCACAAGTTACCTTTTGTTAAATCAAGCATTACATCTTCCTCCCCTCCTGATATCATTTTCTTTGATGTTTGGACCTCACCCGTTTCCTTTTCTGATGGTTTTCACTACTACGTTATTTTTGTTAACCATTACACAAAGTACATCTAGCTTTACCCGTTACGTCGTAAGTCGAATGTTCATTCAACCTTTGTCACCTTCAAGCACCTATTTGAAAACTATTTCACTACCACCATTAAAACACTTTACACAGATAGTGGGGGCGAAATTTTAGCTCTTCGATCCTTCCTTAGACCTTACGGTATCACTCCATCTAATTTGCACCTCCCATACTCGAACATAATTGGTACTCCAACACCGGGAGCAGCAATACTGTCAAACGTCTCACTCTCCTGCATCAAACCTCCATTCCTCTAACCTCCTGGTCGTATGCCTTTGCTACGACTATATATTTAATTAATCGAATGCCTAAAGTTGGTCTTTCTCTTGGTTTCTCATTTGAAAAATTATTCAATCGAGCTCATGCCCTTCCAAACTCCATGTGTTCGGTTGTTTATGCTTTCCTTGGTTGCGTCTCTATTCTTCCCACAAACTCGATCTCAAATCCAGTCCTTGTGTCTCTCTCGGTTACTCCCTCACTCAGAATGCCTTTCTCTATTTTGACCCTACTCTTAATAAAATATGTGTCATGTCATGTAAAGTTCGTGGAAAATGTATTCCTGTTCGCGTCTCCGTCCACTTCGACCACACCAGTAATAGACAGACTCTACTTTCCTTGCTTGATCATTCACCTCGTGCGACTATTGATGAGTCTCAAACTCATCTATTTTTAATCCATTTTTCTGGATTATTTTTAGTATATTCAGATTTGTTTAAATGCCAAATTATGGATTATTTACTAACTTTGTGTTTTGCAGGTTTTAATTCAAAAAGGAGAAATATCCAAGAAGAAGAAGAGAAAAGAGTAATTGCGTTAGCTTAAGTCGTGACAAAGTTTGAAAAGGTCGTGGACAAATGTCCAAGCGAATGGCTAAGGAAAAATGTCACGACAGTATTTCTATTATCGCAACACAAAGGACTGAGTATAGAAGAAGAGCTATGTTGCGATAGTACGCCTTGTCATTTATTGCAATTATGAGAGAAGAATAAAATAAAGTCAAAGCAGAGACAAAGATGATGTCAAGGAGTATTTGTTACCGGATGTCAACACTGTGGAGGAACTTGTCGCGACATACAAGCCCACAATTTACACTTACAATCGAAGAGAGTTATAAGTCTGTTACATAGATATTCAAAGTCACGATAAGAAAATTAAAGAGCAACATAGGAAGATTCATCGCTTACATAATGGGGCCATGCTGGATATAATGAAAAATAGAAGGCATAATCTATGTCACGATAGAAGAGTTCCATGTTGAGACATACTTCAAGCTGAAGGGAAGTTTTGATGTCGCGACAGGGATATTAAGGTCACGACACGTAGTCAGTTTACACAGGAAAAACAAGGTCTAGTCAGTCGATATCACGACAAAGATTCCAACATAAGGAAGAGAAGTCTTGTCGCGACATAACAAAACTGCGTCACGACACAAAGATGAGCTGAAGGCAAAATGTCTTGTCGCAACATAAAAACTAGGTCACGATAGAAAACATCTACAAAACCAATAGACTATGTCGCAGCCATAGCCAATGGTTTAATAAGAAATCGATATAAGACAAGACTCTCCGTCATAAGTGATAGACTTTTCTGGTCGCATGTGAATGCCGATAATATAAAGAGAAACATTGTTGCAACAAAGAACCAAATGTAAAGGACACGCCATGACATAAAACTGGTCGCAACACAATTTCAGTAGTTATGCGTAAACAATGTCGTGAACATTAATGTCAATGTCGTAACATAAATGTTCCAAACCACATGAGAGTGTCGTGACATAGAATGCAAGAATGTATATCGTAAGACATAGTGTTAAAGAGCAAAAGAAAGATCTATCGAGACAAAGGAAACTTTGTTGCGATAGAATAAAATGTTGAAGAAACAAATACTGTCGCGATAGAATGCTACATGCTGCAATAGAGAACTGCAACAAAGAATTAAAACTCTATCACGACAACACTTTTAGGTTGCGACCAAGAATGCAATCTGAGCCAGAATTTTGGGGATTCACAATGTAGTCCTGAATGAAGGGCCCAAAACTTCTAGGGCTTTTATAAATAGAAACATTTAAGGAAAGCGAGGCAATCAGTAGGCGGAAAAACCAGAGCATCTAGGGAGCTGAGGACTCTTTTTTTATTATATCCTTCTTTTATTTTCTTTTATTTTTCTTTTCTTTGTAGATTGTGATTAGCTAGATAGATTTCAATCTGCTTACGTATTTTGGACACAAATGAATGTTCGGTTAAGTTGAGCTAAATTATTGAAGATCAATTCACCATCGCTTTGAATTTAATGAAGCCTATATTAAAGTCGGGATTCATTTCTTCATTGATTACGCTAGATTGAAAATTTCCCGATCAAAGATTTGCTCACCGTGATTCAGTTTTTGAGAAATACAACTTCCACTGGAAAGATACATGTGTTAGTTATGGTCTTTTCTCTCGCATAATTGAAAGAGATTTTTGATTGTGAATTCAATTTATTTGAAATGATGTTGCCTATTAAGCAGAATTGTTCCCACACATAGCAACTTATGGCACCAATTAAAGAATTTGTTCAGATCTCATCAGAGGCCTTTAGGACACAGAGTCGAGAATCTTGAGAGCATGGATGCACATTAGTGGTATGCTAGACTATTATTGAAGAACTAATGGGGCTCTAAAAGATTACTTTGGTAAATCATCATTTTAATAAGTGGTTTGAGAATTAGCTATGATCTACCAATTTATAATAAATTGTAGATTTCTCCTCGTCTGAGGAATGAACTTGATCCTGTGTTAAGTTAGATCTAATCAAGGAAAGAGAGAACCCTTTAAGATCTTATGATGAGATGTCCATCTTGTAGAGATCCGGAAAATGGCCCTGGTCAGAAGCAAGAATCATAGTCATAAGAAATGGGTATGAAGTATTAGAAAGAAAAAATACCTGTGATCTTACAGAGAAAATTTGATTTACAAGTAATCGTTAGATACATGTCTTTAAATGAACATGACTCTCTAAAAAATGAAATGTATCGATAAGGGAGAAATCCAAACTATACTACCTTGCCACTTTGACAATTTTAGATTCCAATTCATGAAAGAATAGAATTAGATTAGGTTGCAGGAATTAATAATTTTGCAACAGTGAAATCCCAATGTCTACTTCCAGCAATAATTTGGTTCAATCCAGTTAGGTATAGGATTTTAAATTTTCATTTTATTATAGATGTAGAAATTTAAACAGTAGAATTCTAGTTAGGTTACTTCAAAATTATATGAAATGAAGTTCGGGCCAGGTGGAACTATAGTTAGGTGCTGAACTGGTAAATTTTTTATTTTTGTGGGAATGATATCCGGACTTATAGGTCCACTTTTATTACTTGTACGACCTGTGCACTTGTAGCATTTTGACCAAACTAAATCTTCAATGAATTCAATGACAAATTATTTTTATTATGAGCATACATGTTCTATTTTGGTCAACAAATTTGATGTTCTACTGGGATTAGATAATAGCCTCTGGTAACAATAGCAGAATTTGATCTATATAAAAGAATTATTAACAGTTAAATCGTTGTTACGATCAAAGGATTTTAAAATCAATATTAATAAAGAAGATAAATGCTAATTTGGACATTTTTCTTGTTTTACAAAAATTTGAGAAAAACAAATAAAAAATAAGCATCGCAAAGGTCGAATAAGCCACTGAGAGATTTGGAGCCTAAATTGATATATATAATTTGTTATCACCGACTCATTTGATCTCACAGAGTCACTTTCAGAAGAATTTAATGCATAAAAGACCAAAAGCGTATCCGTCGCCTAGATACCGAAATTGAGATAACCAGAGAATTTGAGAAGGACCGTACTTCAAAATTCATGTAATATGGCAAATCAAAGTAGAAAGATTGTAAAGTTATCTCCAGAAGAAGAAGAAGTAAAGAGACCCTCAAAGGTCTAACACTAATACGATGAATTTCGGGAGGCTTATTATCCAAGAAGTTGTGTACTACCATGAGACAACCTTCCATTGAAGCAAACAATTTTGGAAATGGGGTTTACCTTTTGACATTCATGGTGTAGCAAAGACGTCATAGGCGCCACCGTCGCGCCCCGATTTCCGCCAGGGACGAAGGTGCGCGACTATACCGGGACTCTTTACTTACTTTTTCGACATCGCGCGCCCAAGTCTTATAACCGACTTATATCCACGTATACAAAAAATAAACTACCACCGTAGAGTGGTGTTTATAGCTTGTCGATACAAAGTCCCAGTCCCATTTACATATACATATACAAAAAAATGTACATTTACATTTACATATTCAAAGCGCGGAACCTACATGTGAACCCCTACGTTGCCTACCAAAGAGAAACGCTTGAAGATCGCGACGCCCTCCTTCTATACCTACACTATTCAAAAACCCGCATAAGCTTTACTCTTTGTATGGAAACATATGACTGAGCCGGCATGCATCGATACCTTGCGCAATAAGCATATGTTGCAACACTGTATTCCATTAGCAAGACGTGATTTTCATGATTTCATATAACAAACTTATACACCTACTTGTACTTATAGTAGACGTATACTTATTCTAATCTCTCGTAGGAGTTACAGAACTTATACTTGTATAGAAGTACTGGGAGGTACCAATGTAACTTATACTTATACGTAGGTACCAAGTAGTACATCTTAATAGAACCATGCATCATTTCTTATTCACAAGCCATAACCCTATCATATAACCTGCTGATCACTAGATGGGCACAAGAAATTAGTGGTGATAAGGTTAACAATAAGTAATCAAGGCACAAGATGATCGGCGCCAGAAGAAGACAAGGCAAGAGGTCAAAGCACCACCTCAACATGCTCACCCACGCAACGTATGATCGAGCACCAGCGAGTGTGCCAAAGCACTGATCAGACATGTTTCGCCACCTAATTGTTTCCTCAGAGTGATACAGAGGTCAAGCACCGATCGTGGCATCAGCATTCATACATGTCCATTCACGCAACAAAAGTTTCGGGAGACTGAGCGTGAGCGCCAAGCATTATCAGAGTACCGGCAATTATACGTGGCTCTGCCCATGTAACAAAAGTGCCATGTCATTCAATGTCTGGTCTTAGAAAGTCCTACAAGATATATGAAAGATGAACTGCTTATCTTATCGAGTATTAAGTTTTCTCGCGATAGAATTGCCACGGCTGACGAGATACTACTATTTTTCTTTACTTTACCTTACAAACATGCGGACCCTTTCATACGCTTTATGTGGTCTCCTATGTCCACACGAAGTCTTCTGCAACAAACTGAAAATAAACGAAATAAAAACACAACATTTCCACAAGTCGTGAATAATGGCTTTCCACCTTAAACAGAAAATCGCACATCAACCCCGCGTCGCCAACCTTCCTCTCGCCGTCGTGGGCGCAGATCTCGCCATCGCGACAGGGGTTCCTTCGCCACTACGAAGACCCCAGAGAGATTTCATGTCTGATTTTCTTCTTGGTCCATTTTCTAGAAATCCACCAAAAACAAAAGAAAACTCATATATTATCCAGAAAAAAATTCCCAACATGTTCTAACCCAACCAAAACCAATCATAGAGATGACTAGGTTTTCCCAAACCTAACTTTTTAAATACTTGAGGTTAGTGCTTAACTTTCAACACTCAAACCTGTAGATCATTACATTTTATACCAAGAATCCATACCCAAGGGATTCCTGACCTATCTCAGAGAGAGATAAAAAATTAGTACACTCAACCCAATTTTTATCAAAGTTTTAGTGGTTATTAAATTCTTAATAAACCCTAGAAATTGGACAAACTTATATCCATACTCAAAGGTCAAAGAGTCCATACACGAATAGTTCCATACAAAATCGTAGTTCCATACAAAAACATCATAAATCCATAGTAGAATCCATACCTTTGCTCTTCCTCTTCTTCTTATTCTCTTCCTTTCTCTCTTCCTTTCTCTCCTTCACCGCTGCCTCCAAAATCATCAATCGAGATATAATTGCCAAAATTGGTCTATTTTGGGTCTCCATTTAGTAAAGGCCATGCTCGTCATAAAAATGCATTAATTTGACTTAAGTTTTCTTTTTTTTTGCACTTTGTCTTTCATCTCTCTCCTCTATTAGCACCATAAGTTATTCATATTCTACTTTAGTATATAATCTATAATCTTATGATGATTTATATCCTATTCTTGACAACCACATACTTCGCCCTTCTGGCCTTGCAAAATTTTCCAAGTTTCTCACTTTTCCATGTTTCTCGCATTTAGATTACTTGAAAATTCAATTTATGCTCACAAAACACCTTTTAAACACGTTGAAAACTAATTGTAAGATATTTCTTGGTGTTACACCACCCTTTGAAGATCCCAATGAGCACTCAGAGGATCTCATGGAGATGGCAAACACAAACAAGTTTAGGCTGGGGTAGACCGCATTTAATCTCAAGTCAATGTTCTACTTTTCGTCGAGGGACATGGCAAAAGAATATGGTTTGACCACGCCGTGGATCATGGGTCACTGGGAAGAACTGTGAGTGCACATGAGTAGATTTTCCTCTAGCTCTCACTATTTGAGAGAAAGAGAGAAATAACTGTCTTCGGCAGTGAAAGATCAGAGTTCCTACACTACGGGAGAGATTCAAAAGATTGCCGAAAAGATCCTATGCATGAATAGAATCTGATCACCCGATGATATTTCTTCTATCATGCCATGAATTATACTCAAGGGTATAAATTACGATCCCCGCCAGGGAGATTTTAAAGAACGCGCAAAAGAGTGTAAGGGAAATGATTGAAGACCCTACAAATGTAATTACAAGGCTCCATCTCGCTTCAAAGAGTAGTAGCAAGATGAAAGGAAAATGGTCTACAACTGAGAGAACATTGTTGATGAAGGTAAAGAAAGAATATCAACAAACTGGGAACAATGAAAGAAGAATGCACACTACACATGAAGGGGGAGCAAGAGAAGAAAGAAGCAGAAGACGTGCCGGGAAATTAGTTTGAGAAGAGCCCTCTACCTAAGTCGAGGAGGCCAAGATATGAATAAGCAAAGAAGATCACTTCCAGCCTAACCTCAACTTGCCAACACACTATACACCAACATCGAGAACCATGGAAACTTTCATATGGCAGAGCAATGCAGGTCTGCATTCTGCATGTAATTACCAAGAACGTCACCGCGTCAAGAACAATAGTAACAGAGGGAAACAGAGAGAGTATCAGTAGTCGAAGGACTCATCCTCTAAGATCGTAGATGTTTCATTTACGGTCGTGAAAAGAAAAGAATTTTCAATCGCGATGAAAATAAATTTTCTAACCTCGACGGGAACTCAAGCAAACACAACTATAAATGTGATGAACACCAATGCCTCTTTCAAGAATTCGAGGTACAAATAGGGGCACCTGCTCGCCGCGTAAAAGCCCAAAGACTGGGTATGGCAAAGAATTCGGTGAAGTGGCGCAGATTCAGATGAAAGGAGAAGCGAAAAGAAGTGACACCGAGGAAGAGAAACAAGCAAATAAGAGATAACTGAAGCAAAGATAGTTTAGGAACTACCGAGAAAAAAAGAAAACAACGTAAATGCAACCTAATCAAGGAATAAGGAAGAAGGCTACAATCCTTAGTCCCATTCCCCAAAGATTGTAGAAAGAAAGCTGAGGAGCAGCTTCAGATTCTAAACATGTTTAAGAAGATAAAGATCAATGATCTTTCTTCCGAGGCATTAACTCGATGCCCAAGGAAAATTCAATGAAAGATATTGATAGCAAAGAGTAGAAGATTGCTGAGAAGGGATAGTGAGCCTAACAAAACCCGCAAAGGTGCTGATATAAAGAGTTTGATTAGAGAAAAGGCAAGATCCAAGCGCCTTCCACTTGGTATACCCCGCAAGATTGGGGATCGATATGGGAAAAAGTTATATCGAGGTGATTTCAGGCTGATGATCAATCATACATGCCTCTTCATGCTTCAAAGATTTCAAGCCTCAGTGGCTCACCGCACAACCATTACCCTATAGTGATCTATGAAGAGAATGATTGACTCATCCCGAGAGTATCCTGAAGATGTGTTTATCAAAGTGGGGGAAAATTGACTTTCCAAATGACTTTCTCAGGGTCACACATGGAGGAAGACAACAAATCCCACTGCTATTAGGAAGACCATTCTAGCAAACAAGGGCGTTAAGGATTGATGTGAAAAAATGAACTGACTGGTTTGAGATGAAGGGAAGCACTTAATCTCAATCATTAGCTTGAAAACAACTGAACTCGCAGTGATCGACCGTGAAATCGTAGAAACAAACTTTCCCTGGCAGTTCTAAACTCCGCCACCGCTTGTAATTTTCGGGACCAATGAACAGAGAAATGATGAATTTTCAAGATTTTGACATCTTAAGTTGAAGTTCTCAACCCAATTTTAATTAAAGATTCAAGATTCTGTTTGAGAAATCGCAGAAAGGTCCAACGCTATGAAGAAAAGTTGCGTAAGAAAACAAAAGTCAGAGGGTTCGATACTGGGCGAATTTCCTAACATTTAAAGTATGCCTTTTTGCAACCAAAAGAGTTTCAAGTATCATTTCGCCTGATTAACTGCCGGGAGAGCAAAACAGTTTCAGAGACCTGCAGTAAACATGCAAGCTATTTATGAGCTTGGTCTATAAAAGATTTGAAAGGAATCAACCCATCAATCTGTATGCACAAGTTCCTGTTGGAGGAGAATGCTAGAACTTCTGTAGAACATCAGAGGAGGCTGAATCCAATAGTGAAAGAAGTAGTCATAAAAGAAGTGCTGAAATGGCTAAATGCAGGATTTATATATGCACTCAAACAAATTAAGAGCCCAAGACATTGTTCCAAAAAGCAGGAGGATTCTTTATGATCGTAAAATGAGAAGAAATGTATCTTCGATTCCCACAAGAACCGGTGGATGTGATGGAGGGTATGTATAGACTACGTAAAACTTACTACTACCGTAAAGGACCATTATCCTACCTTCATCGATCAAATGTTGACCAAGCACTAGACAATCCCCACATTGTTTTTCTTTGATGATATTCTCGGTTATAAACCGGACACAATTAGATAGATCGTGAGAAATCAACATTTATACGTCCTATGGCACCTTTGCCTTTAGAAGGATGCAGAGCGATTTATGCGTAATGTTTCATAATCTTTCAAAGATAATGATGTCTATATTTTTCAATTTGGTGGGTTAAATATGGAAATGTTCATGGATGACTTCAAGATATGATCCGCTTTTGAAGATTGTCGAGAAACTTAGAAACAAAGACTTAGAGGTGCTAAGACAAAAATTTTATCTTAAACTTGGAAAATGTCATTTCATGGTAACTTAAGGTATTGTTCAAAGGGAAGAGCCTCTTTAATGCGATTGGAAGTAGACCAAGAAAATATTTGGCTGCTTATAAAACTCCCCATGTCACCTACAAACAAAGGAAGGGCATAAGAAGCTGAGACATGATGGATTTTGGCCAAGATTCATTAAAGATTTTCAAAATTTGTGCCATTATGCGCATTTGCGCCGGGAAAAAGACGCAAATTTTGATTTATGAATCATGCGCATCCTCAGAGAGAAATTAAATCTCGTATTAGTATCAACTCTCATCATGTTGACAACTGTGACTAGGAACAATGAATTTGAAATTATGTGTGATGTCATGGATTATGTAATGGGAGTCAGATCGGGATGAACTCGAAAGATAGTTCAAGGCCATATACTATGCCAGCAAAACATTCAATGAAATGTTAAAGAAATCTAATTCATCACGTAGAAAGAGGATGCCGACAACGGTGTTTGTTTAAGTAAAAATTCAGGCCTTATATATTAGTCCCACGTATATAATCGATCATGCTATAATTAAATATCTAATATAAAGAAAGATGTCAGTTTAAGATCGGGACGTGTGGTGCCTATCAAGCATAAAGAGTTTGATCTAAGATCATGATGTGCGGGTAGTGACAATGTGATAAAGCAGATCACTTGTCTAAATTAGAGAGAATAGTTGGAAATCAGAAAGGAAATGTGATAGCATAAATTTTTCTTTTATAGATGAGCAAATTATTTAGTGTTATCGCATAAACACCCTAGTATGATATTGTAGAATTACTTAGCTTATGGAGTCATGCTATTTAAATTCTATTACCAGCAAAGAGGAAATTAAGAACTGACAGACATATACGGGATGACCCACTATCAGATAAAAGAGAAGTAGATATGATCATATGAGATGTTCCGTAAATAAACAAGGTGGTATTATGGAGAAAATGTCAGCATCACCATAGAGATTGACTTTGCAGAGGAGACAAGACAACCCAAAAAATTCTCCAATCAGATTTTATCGCTTACTTCCTATTCAAAAGACTGCTTTGAATGGCAAAACATCAGGATGCTTGTCAAAGAATGGGAAACTTAAGCAGAAGAAATGAAATGCCCCTACAAGGAATTCTTGTGGTGCAGATTGTTGATGTATGGGGAATAGATTTTATGGGACCTTTCCCATCATCATTTATACATCCTCCTAGCTGTGGATTATGTATCCAAATGGGTGGAAGCAACCACTTGTCCTAGAAATGATGCCATCACAATGGTTAGATTTATACAAAGAAATATTTTGAAAAGATTTGGAGCACCCAGAACAATCATCAGTGATGAGGAAAGCCATTTTGAAAATAAAGTTTTTGCAAAACTCATGAGCAGATATGGAATCAACATTCAATGGGTTTCGTTTACTATCCTCTTAATCAAACGGACAAGCAAATTTCCACCGAGATCACTAGTACCCAGAGAAACAATTAATCCAAGCGTGAAGGACTCGTCTATAAACTAGATGATGCACCGTAGGCTTATAGAACTCAAGCACAATCTCTATCAGACTGGTCTATAAAATCGAGCATCAAGAAAATTCGTAGAAACAATTAATCCAAGGCAGAAGGATCGGTCTATAAAACTAGATGATGCACTTCCAGAGGTTGTGAGAACTCTAAGTTATTAAATGATTGGAATGTCCCCATACATAATTAGTATGGAAACTGTCATCTCCCCTATAATTAGAATACAAAGCTACGTGTTTCATCAAGAAATCAATTGTGACTTTTCTGTTGCAAAGGAAAAGAGACTACTCCAAATGAAGCAATGAACTGAAGAGCGAGAAATGAAGCTTATGAGAATTTTTAATCTATAAAGAAGTGTTAGATTTTCAAATAGCTAATAATGGATTTAAAAGATTAAGAGAGAATTAATGTAGAGAACAAGTTCTCTTGTCAAGATGGAGCTGTCCATACGTGGGTAACAAGTAATAATCTTTGGAGCAAGAACATTAAAGACTGTAACTGAGGTGAATTCATGTAAACGGCCAAAGATTGTTGACACTTAAAGACATGAAGAAGGCAAATCCAAATTTGGAAAAGAGATAAGGAAATTACTGAAAATGAAGAAACTCTACAGCCTATGTTTAGCTAAGGACAGTAAATTGAGCAGCTACTTGGGAGGCAACCTAAACAGAGTTTTTATTTTTTTATTTTTTTATTTTTTTATTTTTTTTTTGTTAACTTCGAGTGATGTTGATTTCTTTTATGATTTTAAAATTTTACTTTTGATTGTGTTACTTTTGTTGTTGGACATTTTATCATTTACTAAAATGTTGTTGATGTTGGACAGGAAAGATGACTTGGAATCATAAGTTATTTTAAAGCACGCTGCCTCAAACTGAATTATGCAGAATTAGCTACAAGGAGGAGTATTTCTACCTCTCTAAATTTGTGATAGATCACAATGCATAGTTGAAGTTTGAGAAATTTTGATGATTTTAGAGCTTTATTACTTAGATCACTTCTTTCGCGCCGAGTGCTTAAATGCTTTGATTGAGTATTCTCGATAATAATTGTTGCTGGTCATTGAATTGAATGAAATTGTTGCTATAAATGTTTTCACAAGCTTGAATTGCATAATTAAATTGTGGGTGATTGGCTGAATTGGAAGGTGGTTTAAACTGATAGACATTTGAGAAATCAAATCTTTGTCGCGACACTTGAACATTCGATCGCGACATTACTTATTGCAACAAGATGAAAAGCTTGTCGTGACCCTGATTTGCATGTTGCAACAAACTTTTAGGCACAATGTTGAAAAGAATGTCGTGACATACTTCCTTTATGTCACAACATACACTTGGACTCCAATTGAGGTGGGTGAACTCTTTATGTCGCAACACAAAAAGTTAAGAATGTCACACACAATCTCAAATTGAATGATTGAAAAGAATGTCGCAACAATTTTTTTTAATATCGCGACATACCTTTCTGTCTATAGATCAAATTTCTGTCGCGATAGGATTGTGACTTGTAGATAACCCTAAAGTTTGTCGCGACATGAATGTTTTGAAAATAAAGGCCAGTGGAAAATTTCTTATGCCTGAGAAGCTACAAATATCATCTCCATATTTAAGTCAAAAGTTATTGTTATGACCTAATCATTAATTATCGCGACACAAGAAAAGAAACATTGATTTATTGAGCCATTAACTGAAGAATTTTTCAAAACTAAAGGGCCATCTCTTTCCAATTGCCTCACATCATTCATACTCTCACACAAATCCCACCTTCTTCCTCTCTTCGAATTCTCAAAACCCTAGACTTCAAAGAACCTAACCTCAAATCCATAGCTCAAAAATGACAGAACCCCAGAACCTAGTCCCAAATCTCAATGAGATGATTTGTGAATATGCAGTTAGTGAAGAGGGGAGGTTCATTGAACCCTAACCGAAACAACCCGCCAGTGAACTTAAGGTAGGAGAGAACAAACAACAAAAAGAATGCGTGAAAAGAATGGGAGCAGCAGTAGAAATGAGCAAAATAAAGAATCGGTTATCTATTAAAGCATTCACCGATGAGTTTACTCTTTCTGGGAGGGATATAATCTGAGCTGCAAAGATTTATAGGGAGAGAGGGGTTTTAGCAAGTTTGTCTTCCTTGTCGAGACACCGAGAAAAGGGGTCGGAGTTTGTTTTGCACACAAAACTACCTTAGATTTGAAAGGTAGGGGCTGTGAATTCCTAATGCGAATACAGAGAGATGAGTGAATATCTGTGTGTATGTCAGAGGTATGGGTTCAATGGGGCCATGAAAGGACTAATAGAGGTGCTCATCAAAAGATTCAAAAAATGGATTTGTTACAAGAAACCTATTAAAGAGCCAAAACCATGAGAGAAGATTGTAAATTCGATGACCTAAACGGAAAATGAGCTCAACAAAGAAGAACCCCCACTAATCAATCAACAGGCTCCTCACAAAGAAGTTAAGGTGTGTTTTATTTCATTGCTTCCACACATCATACCCACCAAGACCAGCACAATATGGGAGCAAAGAGGGGTTAATATCTTAGCGCTCACAAGATACAAGTTTAGTTTGTTAGAAGATAATCGAGTCATCTATCGAAGCTTTTAAAATGTAAAGCGACTGGATCCCCCATCCAAGAATATCTGCTCATATTACCGAGTTCTGGGTATGGCAAGAGAAGAAACCTCATCTGTTGCTTTCTCACACTGACAGTGGGTGCTATAGAGGCCAAAGAGTCAAAAGAGAAAAGGAAATGGATATTGCGGGTAGGAAGGGCAGAGAAGCTTGATGAAGAAGAAATGAAGAATTGGGGGATTGACAAATCCTAAAGCTGAGAGCTTTAATTTCAATAGAGTGAGGAGATGCACAAAACAAGTCCAATCATTCACTCATTCCTATCAAGAGAATTTTTCTAACCCAGAGTGCTTCCGGAAGAAAATCAAGGAAATGCTAGTAAATTATATGAGTCGTTGGTGTCAATGAAGAAGGAAATGGAGGCGAGAGAAAATATGGGAGAAGCAACATAAGATTAGAGAGGAATTTCTGGAGGCTGATTTCAGAAAAAGAGAATAGCAATGGGAACTAATGCTCAAACAAAGAGATAAGGAATGGAAAGAGAAAATAGAAAGGAGGGAAAGAGCACTAATGCAAAGGCTGGATTCAAAAGTAAATACCTTCACACGCACGCCTAAAAGGGATGAAGATGTGTCAATTTTTAGAAAAGAGAGAGGAAAAGATGGAAGCCAACATTCTACAAAAGGAAGAGGGGTTTAAATAGCTTTACAAAGCACAATTCAAGGAATTTGGACAAATTATGGAGAAAAGAGATAAGGAGCTAGAGATGGATAACAACTACAGATAGAAATTATGGAATGATAGCTCTGATCGTGTGACCAAATTAGCAGGTCATACCAATCAAGGATCTGTAAACAATTTGGCTCAAAGGCAAGATCAAATGGTCACTCTAGTGAAGTATACAAATGAGTACTGCCTCTTTTCTCGTGAGCAAGAATCACCAAATGTTATGCCGTACATATCCATTCCTAAGTTCCCTCCATCTTTAGAAGTACCTTACCTTGAACCTCCAAATTTGGTAAATTTCCAAATCCTACGTGCTAGGCAGCTATAAACCCCATCATTTCCCTCCAACCAAATTCAGAATCATTTCTCATCCTCTCTATATTCAAAGTCCATTCCTTTGAATAAAATAAAAATTTTAGCAAAAATTTTGTGTTCATTTAATTAATTTTCTTTGCTTCAATATTTATCATCTGCTTGGTTGAATAAAGAGGAAATCAACTACCTGGACACTATTGTTTATTTAAGCGAAGATGCTCGATGAAATGATTTGAGAAACAACGTATGGTTGTGTAGTATTGTTGTGAGCTGAATGCATAATAATCAAAATGAATCAGATTCGACTAAAATAACACAAAAAAAAATTAAATCAGATTTCAATGTTAGATTGTGCCAGATTCATATTTCTTTCAATGGATTATTACGCAGCATTGAAATTTTATCGCATTTCAATGCTCACACTGTGATTCCGGCCGAGAAATACAACTCGCTGGAAAGATATGATGTTAGTTATGGTCTTTCTTGCATAATTAAAGTGGATTTCTGGATTTAATTTGAATTTTAATCTTGACGGTGTTGCTTATGAAGTGAATTGTTCTGCAACATTAAGAACTTATACCCACTAATGACCGTTGTCTAGTCTGATTTCCAGATTCCTTTCGAAAGTGGACACATAGTCAGGAGAATCCCAGAGCATGGATGCATTACTTAGGGTATGCTAGACTATTGAAGAACTACTGGCTCTGTGCATTGTTTTTGATAAATCATCAATTTACCATGGTTCGAGGAATTGTCAAGGATCATCAATTTAACAGAATTGAGAGATTTCCTTGGTCTGAGGAATGAACTTTGATCTCGTGGTTAGCTTAGATCTAATCAAGGAAAGAGGAACTCAAGATCTTAAGGATGAGATATCATTCATCTGCAGAGATCCGCAAATGGCCCTATTCGGGGAAGCAAGAAACTGTAGGTCATAAGAAATGGTATGAAGTATTGAAAGAAAATACCCAAATCTTACGTAGAAAATTTGATTACAAGTAATTGTTAGATACATGCTTAAAATGTGAACACACTTTCAATCATGAAATGTATGGTTAAGGAAAACTAAACTATAATACCTTGTAGCAACCTCTAAAAATTTGGGTAAATTCTAAAAGAATAAAATTAAATGTACAATTGCTGAAATGGTCAGAAGCTCTAGAAAATTCCATGGTGCTCTGATGACTAAATGGACCGCTGCCGTTGAGTCTGCTCACTAAACGAAAAATTAGAAAGTTTTGCTGAATTCTGTAGTAATTTTTATGAATTTTGAAGTTAGTATCTAGTGTCTCGTGAACTAGATTTTCTTAAAAAATCTCGAGAAATAGAAATGACTTTCTCGAAGTTATTAAGTCTAATAAATAAATTGAACTCAGAATAAAAATAAATTGTTTCGGGACATAAATGAATCCCGAATCGGTCGGGACGCATGGCACAAAGTAAATTCCATCCAACTTTTATGCTTAAACAAACAAAAGGAAAAGAGGAAGGAAAAAGAAGAAAACTCATATTTTTCTCCATTCTTCGAGACAGACTATTGAGAGTGAGGGCAGAGAAAGCTCTTCCTCTTTCTGACGTCGTACATTTGAGATCGGTGGTCAGAACTGGTCGTGCTAAGATTTCAAAATTCATCTACTGACAAGAGCTACGCCAGCACACCGACAACAAGGCCAATCAAGATTTTGGTTGGAGAAGAAAAGCTAGTGAGATGTTTCATTTTCTCTAAGATTTACTGATCGCGCTCGATTGCCGAGCTAAGACTTAAAGTCGGAGTACTCATCGAGGGAAACGCATGGACACCAAAATCAAGAATTTTTTTATGAAGATTCGAGCAGGTTCAGTAGGCCGTGGTTCAGTCCCTGGACTCCAAAAAGTTTCGTCTTTCGCTCCAAGAGGTAGGAATCTTTCCTCTACTCGGCTTATTTCTTTATCTAAATACCGTTGTCTTGGTTGAGCCCTAGGGGCTGTTTGAATTGTGTTCCCGAACACAAAATCATATTTTGAATGATTTGAGTTGTTTTTGTTAATGATTTTCGGCTGAATTTGGGACTTGTTTATGCCATGTTTATAGCTGAATTGTGACTTAATTGAAGGGTTTATGTCAAAAGAAAGGGTTGTTTCGATGAGTTTGGGTGGTGGAAAATAGCATGTACAAGAGTTTTTAAAGGACCCAGAATGCAATTTCGTGGTTTCACGAAGCGCCCAAATCAGACCGTTTATGCAAGGCTCCAACTCGAATCCACCATAATCCTTTGGTCCGAGTTCGCTTGGGTGTTCGACTCTAAGAAAATCCCTCAGTCTAGGAATCCATCCATATATAGCTTGATAAAATTTGAACTCATATTTGGTCCGAAATGATGAAATCGCAGATCCTTCGCTGTCTCCGTGCGCCGCTTATCAAGTATACGAGGCCTCCAATCTCGGGGCGATCATAACTTTCAGCCCTGAGTTCGTTAGTGTTCTCAGACTCCATGGAAATCTATTAGAGTCTAGAATTGACCATGTTTTCAATGGCAATTATGCTCAAATTCTATTGTACTGATTTTTACAAACGCGCTAATTGTCGGTTGTGTGGATGTGAGTTGTTGTGTGTCAAGTGGCCATTACATGGCGTGTCAGGTAATATCTTAGGTGCATGATATGCAATGAATTTTAGCCTAGGAAATTAGGTGTAGTTCATTACTTGCCTAGGTAAAGGACTTGATGAAATGTTAACATGTGTTTCAGGTGATTGATTGAAATGGCATTTCTCGTTAAGAAGCGCCATGTTTCGATGTCAATATGCGCGCTTCTAACATATTAGTTTGTGATGTGTTTCTGTGATGAAGGCTATTGCATGGCATGTCAGAGGCTAGTTTATCGGGCATTATGCGCCATGATGTAGCCTAGATTTGAGGTGACACATTTGTTCAAGTAGTAGTCGGAATGATGTTGATGTATGCTTGTTTGATGTGTTGACATGAATGTGATAAATGTTAGTATGGCTGCATGTATATTAACGTTTAATGAATGTATGGACTTTGTGTGCATTAGACATGAGTGTCCATGGTACATGGTGTAGTGTACGGTATAGGGTGTCCATGTCGAGGTCTTTATACATTAGGCATGACTTAGAGTGCAATGGCACAATTGCATTGCACTGGTGCACGGGGACATCGCATGGTATGGGTGTGAGTGCATAGTCGTTATCATTCACCATCCTCGCGAATGGGTCAGGACTCGTACTTTGGACGAAGTCCAATGGAGATCCACGGTTTGCATGGTTGACAATCAACATTGTGTTTGGTGTCAATGGTGAGACATGTAAATGGGACAAAGTCTGTTGAGTCTCACGGTTGCATAGCATGAAATTAATACTCGTGTGTTGGGTAATTTAAGTAGGGATAGACACCCCCTGAGGTGAAACCTGAACTAAGTAATTGTATATGACCCTTGCCTGAAAGACTTGAGAAATGCTCATTTGACTATAAGGCCCTAAAGGGACCCTAAAATCCGTGGCCCACAAATGCATATACACACGAAACTTGATTACATCAAGTGGCATTGGAGGATAAAACCAATGGGTAAGGTTTATAAAACAAAAAGCTTTTGTTTTATGAAATAAATGATTTTATAAGGGATCATCCAAAAAGCCTTTGGATTTGAAAAAGAAATGAAAATGACTTTATAAATATCATTGGATGATCCGAAAATAAAGGTTTTTATCACGCATGGGGTCTTCTATCACGGGTGAGAGAGTTGGTGAGCACTTGATACATGGGGTATGATGAGTCATGTCTTACCATGACAAGTAGGTTCCTATGCTGTGATTGCATGTCCTAGGTTGGTGTGTGCTTGTTGTTTGACCATCCATGGCCAGTGGAAATAGCCTTTGTAGGACTTGATCTCTACCGGGCGCTTAGCTCACTACCGTGGGACCCCTTTAGGTACAGACATGTGCAAGTGCATTGCTCTTAGAAGCCGTGATTGTGTTTTGGCTCGATTGTGGCCTTGATTCATGTTTTGTATATTATATTAGAACATGTTAGTTTTTATATAATGTTTGTATTAAGAATGATGTAATAACTCTTGGTGGCTTCGGTGATATACATTGCATTTATATGGATAAATGGGCCCTACGTGGCCATTTTTACTCATATGTGGACCCGGTGTGGTCGTTGTATAATATTGGTACAGGTTTTCATGAAATTGCACAGTTAGCTGGGTAGAGCTCCCCATACAAAGGAGATCGCCCAATTTTCATTAAATCCTAGGTCCCGGGAAAAGGGGACTCAATGGAGTGGTGTTTCTGCCACCCGACATCCACAAATCTCTCCGCGGTCGACTAAGTTATCAACGGACCCTCGGGATTTGGGGTGTCACAACCTTGCCTCTTTGACATTTTCAGATTCCAATTCATGAAAGAATAGAATTAGATTAGGTTGTAGGAATTGATAATTTCAATGTATGAAATCCCAAAGGTTCGCCCGCAATAACTGTCTGCCCATTTAGGTCTGGGGATTTTAAAATTTCCTTTTATTATGATGAGAAATTCTAAACAAAGAGAATTCTAGTTAGGGTTATTACTCAAAATTATATGAAATGGAAGTTCAAATAGTGTGGAACTTAAGTAGTTAGGGTAGTTGAACTGTATTCTTTTTTATCTTTGTGGGAATGAAATCCGGACTTATAGGTCCACTTTTATTACTTGTACGACCTATGCACTTGCCGCATTTTGACCAAACTAAATCTTCAATGAATTCAATGACAAATTAATGTATTATGAGCATACATGTTCTATTTTGGTCAACAAGTTTTTGATGCCTTTACTGGGGACTAGATAATAGTCCTTAGTAACAGTAGCAGGAATTTGATCTATATAAAGAAATTGGTCAACAACTATCCTGCACCCCCACCTGTATCGTCAACCTCGCCCAACCTGCTGCATTCCCTACCATCACCTCCCTTGTCCTCTCACCGAACTGCCTATGCCCGACTTGAATCTCCTACACCCATACCACCAACCTCACCAGAGCTTCTGTGTTTTTCACCTTCACCCACCCGACCTGCATCCCCGACCCTATCCACTTGCAGTGTTGGACTATTGGGTTATGATCCTTTCCCAACCTCTCCCCTACAAAACCATCATCCCATGCAAACCCGTGCTAAAAATACCATCATCAAACCCAACCCAAAATATGGCCTCACCACCATGATTCCTCATTTCACTAAACCATGCACTATTGCCCTAGCTCTTCAGGATCCTAAGTGGGTTACGGTGATGCAGGAAAAATATGATGCTCTCATCCAAAACGGTACTTGGACTCTAGTTCCCCCAAGCCGGGCATAACATGCTCGGCTCCAAACCTGTCTCTACACCACTTGCCTTAGGTACTTCTCTGACTGCTAATGATGGTACTACGTCGGTCAATGCCACCATGTACCGCCAGGTGGTTGGTGGTCTCCAACATCTCCAGATGACTCGACCGGATATTTCCTTTGTCGTGAATAAACTCTCACAGTTTATGCATGCACCATCCGAACACCATTAGGGAGCGATCAAACTTCTTCTTTGTTATCTTAATGGCACAAAATCCCTTGGTATCCGGCTTTTTCAAACACTCCTCAGACCTTACATGGTTTCTCGGATGCAGATTAGGTTGGTAACCTAGATGATTGTATCTCCACAAGTGCTTTTCTCATTTTCCTTGGTGCTAATCCAATCTCCTGGAGTTCTACAAAGCAACGCATTGTTGCTCATTCTTCCACTGAGGCTTATTATCTTGCCATTGTGGCTACTACAACCAAACTGCAATGGGTGAAATCACCATTGCTGAAACTTGTTATCCTAGTGCAGTCCTCTCCTACCCTGTTCTCGAACAACCTCAGTGCCACCTATCTCTCTGCCAATCCTGTATTTCACTCTCGCTTGAAACACCTTACGATTGATTATCACTTTGTTTGTGACTGGTTCAGTCATCCGAGCTGTGTGTTGCTCATGTCTCTGTTGGTGACCAACTTGCTAATGCACTTACCAAATTTCTATCTCGGCCTCGCCTCTTTTCCTTATGTAAAAAGATTGGTGTTATTTTTGGCACATCATCTTGAGGGGGGCATATTATAGTATATTTAGGATTCCCTTATTTACTATTATAGTATATTTAGGATTTCTTTTCTTTACCTTATGCTTTTACTATTTTGTCCTTGTATTGGAATATTTATACCTCAACACTTTTAATAATAATCAAGTCTCTTTCATAATACTTTGTCCATCATTTTCTTCCTCAATAAAGTGATTATTAATTTATTCCACAAGATCTAGGTTTTCATTTGTTTTTTCGTGTTTTAGTCATCATCTTGGTGAGGCGTATGGTTGTCATTGTTTTGGTGTGGCGTTTGTTTATCTTCGTCGTGGTATAGTGTTTATTTTTGAGAAAACAATTCAGACAAGTAAAGTATATCCAATCAGCAACAAGATCAAATAAAAAAATAGTCGTTGATATTACAAAACTGGAATCATAGGTATTCTAGTCACAATAGTAATATCAAATGTGTAGGCTAAAGTATCAAATGTATAGGCTTTGAGTCGATTCATTATACTATTAACCTAGATGTTGTTTCATCCTTTATGATTTTTAGCGATTTTGATTATATGTTTCTATTGATGTATTGCTAATTAGAATTAATAAAATTATCTTTCTCTTTTAAAAAAAATAAGTACAACTTTGATAAGAGAAATTTTGAGTACATTTGGTTATAGTTTTAAAAAGTGTTTCTATTTTTTTTATCAATTAAAAACTTTTATTTTTTATTGGCATTAAAGACACACTCTTGATCACATGAAAATAATAATTATTCTAATTTTACTTTTATTTCTTCTACTAGTAATAAAAAAATTCTTCTATTTCTTTTATTATCAAACAAAAATTAAAAATAAAAAGAAAAAGCTTAAACAATAAATGATAATAGTTTTGTGGAAATATTAATATTTTTTAAAGTATTTTTAAACACAATTTTAACAGTATGATATTTTATGTCCATCATACCTAGTTTAAGTAGTAGAGTATTCACCTTTAAAACTAGTAAAAGGACAATGGAAAGGGTTCCCATGTTCCTAGTGGGAATAGAGGGCATAGGAAGGTGCAAGAAATCAAAGCAGGATGAATAGAAATAGGGTATAACATAGGATATGGAAATCTCTATATATTAAAGAAAATTTTATTCTTTGTATATTCAGAAGAGGAATTACACATACATATATACAATGTAGAGTTGCTTAAACTAGGAAAGGAAATATTACAACTTTGATTACAATCAATGAGATAATTTTATGTACGCAATCTCATGGATATAATTTTCTATACTCAATCCCATATTTCATTTTTGAAATCATGGGATTCTTTGTTTCTTCCCGTAACACTCCCCCTCAAGTTGGAGTGTGAATGTCGAGAACGCTAAACTTACTGAGAAGGCAATGAAAGGCGGAGGAGTTGAGTGACTTAGTGAACAAATCAACAAGCTGGCAAGTTGATGGAAGATGAATAGTAACTATGTCACCTGATTTAATTCGTTCTCGAACAACATGACAATTGATTTCTATGTGTTTGGTTCGTTCATGATAAACTGGATAAGCAGCAATATGGAGTGCAACTTCACTATCACATAATAGTTTGGCATGTTGTGGATGCTTTACCTACAAATCTTCCAATAAATACTTAAGCCACATAATCTCACATGTAATGGAGGCCATTGCTCGGGATTCTGATTCTGTTGATGACTGTGAGACTGTAGTTTGTTTCTTAGTTTTCCATGAAAAGAGAGTTTCACCAAGGAAAATGCAATAACCAATTACAAAATGTCTTGTGATCGAACATCGAGCCCAATTCGCATCACAAAATCCCTTTAATAGTAAATTTTCTTTGGCTGAAAAGAATAATTTATGTCCAAGTGTGCCCTTAAGGTATCGCAAAAGATGATGAACAACATCCAAATGAGGCTTTCTTGGTCTTGCATAAATTGACTTAAAATATGAACCGGATAACTTATCTTTGGCCTGGTAATAGTAAGATAAATGAGGCGCTCAACCAATCTTCTATAGGTAGATGGATTCTTCAACAAATCTCCTACTATATGTAGGATCTTAATATTTTCTTTCATGGGTGTTGATAATGGTTTAGCCCCAAGTAAGCCTTCTTCATCTAATATATCAAGAGTATATTTTCGTTGGGATATGGAAATCCCTTTAGAGGAATAGGCAACTTCAATACCAAGGAAATACCGTAGTTGTCCGCTGGGTCTGATGCAATTTCGCATGACTCCTTAAGAGAAGCAATTGCATTTTCATCATTGCCAAATATGATCATGTCAGCTTCACATAGATGAGCATTGATCATAGCTATACCAGAGAATCTGCGGAAAAGTAAATAATCGTGCCTGATTGATGATAGCCATCTGTTGCATAGTTGTAGAAAATTATGAAAACAACTATGAGGCTTGTTTAAGCCATATAGTGACTTGAGTCGAGTCACTATCGGTAGTACTCACCTCCGGCCACGCTAATCGGTGGGACTTCTTCGAGCAAATCACCATGAAGAAAAGCATTTTAAACATCCATTTGTTGGAGTGACTAGTTCCTAGAAAAATCTATAGCAAGCAAACATTGAACTGTGGTTAATTTGGCTACATGAGCAAACGTCTCCTTATAGTTGATCCCTTCACATTGAGTAAAGCCCTTTGCCACCAACCGGGCTTTGTATCGCTCAATAGTGCCATCAGAGTTATGTTTAATTTTGTACACCCATTTGCACCTAATTGAACGATGGTCAGGAAGAAGTGGTGTAAGTGTCCAAGTATGATTTTGTTCAAGAGCATGGAGTTCAGTAGCCATAGCTTCCTGTCATTTTGGATCCAATATAGCTTGTTCATAAGTCTCAGGTTCCACAAGAGCAATGATAGCACTAAAAAAATTCCGATATTTTGGTGAGAGTTGTGCATAAGAAATATATCGAGTTAAAGGATGACGCGTACTTGTCAAGGAAGAGGATTGATTGAGAGCATCCTAGGCAGTATGGTAGAGATAAACTTGGTTGCTTTATGCGATCGAAATGATGAGTAATAGGATGAGGTGGAGACAAATTGATGTCATGTTCAATCATAGGTTCATTAGAGTCTAGAATAGGAGATGAAGCGAGGTTGTTGGGGAAGGAAATGATCACTAGTTAGTGGTTTGGTTGTCCCTATGCTGGTTGGCTTATTTGAGGATTGTGGTAAAGAGAGGACTATAAGATCATCTTGTTCCTCTTGTGGAGCACTATGGAATGGGAGAAATATGTTCATGGAAGACATCTCAGGAAGAGAAAAATTTATTACTCTCAAGATCATAAACCCAATAACCCTTTTGACTAAGAGGATCACTAACAAATATGCAACGACGGGCTCTTTGACCAAATTTATGTGTGGGTAGGAGATTTGTATCATTAAAAAAACATCCAAAGGTTTGCAAATGATTATATGCTAGAAGCTTGTTGTGGAGAAGTTAGTATGGTTGATTTGTGGGAAAGGAGAGATGTAGGTAAGCGATTGGTCAAATAGCAAGCTATTTGAATGCTTTCCCCCAAAATTTTAATGGAAAGTTGGCTTGAAAATGAAGGGCTCTTCCCACATTTAAAATATGATGATGTTTCCACTCCACCACCTCAAGGAAGGAGTTGGTATCAGAGCTTGGTTGCGTGTGGGTTTAGCTTGGAGGATACGATGGCAGACTCTCATGTGAAGGATGTTAGTGAGCAAGACCAGGGTGGGAAGGATAAGGCTCGTGATGCCATTTCTAGCTTTAAGGGATGGATTTCCAAGCTAGAGTTGGGCGTGGCAGACACTAAGGGGGATGTGGACCTTTTAGAGCAATGCATTAAGGAGGCCATGGGGGATATGCAGAGGCAGATCAAGGACCTTTAAGAGGGGATGCAAGGCTCACTAGTTCACGTGGTGTCATACAAGGAGTTCAAGGCTTTTCAAGACAAGGTCTTGAATGTGCTCACTAGGTTATAGTCAAGGGTGGAAGCCTTGACAAGACACATGGAAACTTAGGATGAGTATGTTAGAAAAAAAATTGTCTCCTTGTTGTAGAAACTTGGGAATGCATAAACCAATTGTTTGGACATTCCAAGCAACATACATATAATGCTGCAAAATAATGGTTAAAAATAAATTAAATCAATAAGAACGGAGGAGAATATATGTGAGGCCCCAAAACCCAGGGGTCCGTTGACAACCCGTCAACCCACGGAATACTCATGAATGCCTAAAACCCGACACCATCACGAAAACGGCAGAGTCTCCTTTGTACCTGGGAGTCACCCAAATTACATAACCTGTCCCAACCATACACAACGACCACACAGGGTCCAAACGCGAGTAAAATAACAAACACTGGGGCTCCCGCATCAATATCAAAATAAATATTCCAACCAAATTTATATCTCACATGGTTCAAGAGTTAACACATCTTGCTTCATACAAACATATATTAAAATTTTAAAATTCTAATACATGTCATACATAATAACTATCAAAGCCACAACCCGACTTTCTTCTAAATTGGCCTCTAAGATGAGCCGTCTCCTCGAACGCTCCCCAGACCAAATAATATTCTCTGGCTGTGGTGAGCTATCGCCCGCAGTGGAATCACCCTAAATGGGTTACTCCCCACCTAAGTGCATATGCAATGCTCCAATGTAAACACACACTCAAGTAAATTCGTGATCCTACTTGAATGTCTAAATGCCCATCCCATGTCTCGAGTCATCCCCGACTCCCTCACACTTGCATAAGCCATGTATGAGAAAACATCATTTTCAAAACAAAACTTGTTGTTCTCAAAAATACACTACCGAATTTCGGTAAAAATATGAGACTACCCTCCGAGGCGAATGTGTTAGAGAACTTTCCAAAACAATACATGGGCTCCTCCGACGTGTAATTGTAGGACCATCTCCCAACATCATTCTCCGGAAAATCATCCATTGAAATTCCTTTCACAACCATGTTCGTTTTTCTTTCAATTGTTTATGTCATGCACACACACCTAATTTCTAGGTTACCCCGGTGCATATGAAATGCATTATGCCATTCCAACACAATTTATACAACACATGCCAATACATCATCATGCATATATTGACATAAATTAAATCACAACAACATGTTTCTTTATTTTAATCAATAACATCAAAGTTAACTCACTGGAGCTAACTCAATTTCCACACAATTCATGCACACAACAAATGGACGGTTTTGGTCCAATTTGCACAAACTCGAGACTGTTTTTAATAGTCCCAAAACAGAATAGTGGACTGTCCACGGACAGCCCACTCATCCAATATCGGTTCCACTTTGTGAACCCGAATTCCATGGTCATTTCCTACCATGCACTCTTACCAACATAATTTATGGAATAAATATGATCCAAGGCTCCAAACAAATTCACACACATCAAGTTCTTCACGACCACTTCACACTACTCCTAAAAATTTTCACATTTCAGTTCCAAGTTTTGGGACCGATCAAACGGCCACTCACGACCTCAAATCAACCCAAACATCACAAAACACTTAAATCGAGAGTAAAACAAGTAGGATAAAACCCCTACCTCACGGAGTTTGTCGAAACTCCTAAAACCTGGCACTCCACGCAGCCCTCGCGTAGAACCGCTGGGCTTCGCCCGAAGAAACCGGCCAGAGTGATCACCTGGGATCTTAGAGGAGAAGTCACCTCTCACTATAAAATCAAAACCTAGCCTCGTATATTTTTTTTCTCCCTGCACGTTTTTAAGCCCCTTGAAGGAGGAAGATGATCACTATTCATCTTTTTGTCCTATTATCATTTAACTTTCAAAAATGTCATCCATGTCCCTAAAATCTTGGATTTTGACACTTTGCACTATCTCGGCCGTCCATTTCCATCCTCTCTATACTCATGCAACATGTGTCACATGAGTACATGTTATAGGTGACTTTTTTCACATCACATGTTATTTTACGGCACCCGATACTCGATGCCTAGAAAAACGTGCAAATTCGATTGCCTTGAATTCGACGCCCGACGCGTGGTAGATAGATTTCGCGAGATCTATCTAACCCAAGTGAAACTGCTTTGTCATCCGAGATCTAGAAAAATTTTGGGTTTTGATCGAAATTACGATTTTTTTTTTCAGAAAATTAGAATTTTTTCAGATCTTACAATATAACCAAGTTGGAGAAACAACCGAGTCTTGTGAAATTCAAAATTTCCTTAAGACAAATTCGCCTTCTCCGTTGGTGCTTTGAGATTCCCAAGGCGTCTGTCTCCTAGGATAAAATGGGTGTCGAATGGTCGACAAAAGCACTTTGCCGCCACTCCGGTGAACTGATGATGTGTTTGCTCTATCATCGAAAAAAGGATGAAAGGAAGGAAAACTTGAGACTCGATGACCTTTTTGAGACACCCTCCTTAGTGAAATACCCCGACAACCTTTATATAAAGGAGAGACTTGACCTTTTGGAATGTCAAACCTTTTGGCTTCCCAAACCCTTAGAATTCCGAAATTAATTATTCATTGAATGTCACTAATTTCATTCATTGAGTGTCATTCATTGAATACCATTAATTTCTTCATTGAATATCAATCATTTCATATAACTTAAATTCATAGAATTCTGAACAATGAATTATTCAGTGAATGTCATTCATTTCATTTACTATATCCAACAAAGTAAACGAGGCAGGATTTAGCCATTTGTAAGGCCGCGGTATCGGCTTAGGTTATGGCTACTCACGAGGGCTCAAATGATAGCCACACCATAAGTAGGGGAGAAGGTGTCTCCTAGTACTACCAGGTATGGGAAGGGCAAGGTGCCATACACTAGGGAGGATAAGGGCAAGGGCAAGCAACGAGAGTTTGAGCTAAGGCTAAGGTGCTTCATATGTGATGGTCTGCATTTGGTAAAGGAATGCCCTAAGAGGGAAGCACTTAATGCCCTAATCAAGAAAAGCGAAAAGGGGGAGGTGGATGCACACTTAGGTTCGATGTAGAAGTTATGTGCCCTATAGTTCATATCCAAGGCTAGTCCGAAAGGGAGCGAGGCAGAGGAGCAAGCAAAGGTAGTCAACCCTCGTGACAGAATCCTTAAGGGCAAGGAAAAGTTAGTGGGCAAGAGGAGATGACACTTTAAGCCTTGAAAGAATAGGTACCAACAATAGGTCGGAAGCTCGTAGGAGAAGGAGATTGAGAAAATCCTAGTTAAACAGGACATTAGGGGACATGGGGTCCCTCTTGTGTGAGAGTACTTGGTCCAGTGGAAGGGTTTGCCGAGGCGAAAAGCTAGTTGGGAATGTGAGGATGCTTTGGGCAAGTTCGTGAATTGGATTCGATGGTTTGAGTTCAAGGTATCAACGGGGCCGTCAATGGAATGGGTGGGGGATTATGTCACGCCCTCATATGGGAAGGATCCCTCCATGGGCACAAATGAGCTTTTCAAGGCCTTACCTAAGGAGAGGGGAAGAATCTAGAGACTTATGGAGACCTCATTGGCTACAAGAATTTGAAACTTCTAGAAGGCCCTAGAGAAAGTCCACACTCCTCTACACATGTGTGGAAGACTTGAGAAGCTAAAAGAGTGATCTTGAGTATTCTAGAGAAGTCTTGAAAATACGTTGTATATAGACTTAGTGTAGAAGATCCTAGAGGAGTTCACACATAAGTGGAAGGCTATATGGAGGCGTATGAAAGATGAGAGAGTTATCTAGAGTCTTCCATGGATCTCTTGTATATAACTTGTATATAGTAGAGTATTCTGGAACACTCATGATTTGTAAGGAACCAACCAAGTTTCTAGAGAATTCATAAAGTGCCTATAAATAGGTGAATATCTCATTTGGCTAAGGCACCCAACCTAACGAACCAAAGTTGAGAGCTTCCCAAATCATTGTATAGAGTTCTTTCTTCAATAGAGTTTCTTTCTTCCAAGTGTTCTCTTGTGGGTTCTCTTAGCATCCAAGCCGTGGGTAGAAGCCGAGCATAGCAAGCAAGGCGATTTAGAGGCTAACTTAGCAACATCCAAGGATCGAACTGTTTAAGTACTACACAGGAGGTTATTGGGGAGACTAAGTCCGTGAAAATATGGACCTTATTATAACATCATAAAGTAGTTTTCAAAAGCTATTCTTTTTTTTTTTTAACTGTTTTCAAAAGCTATTCGTAAAAACATTTTTCACAACTGTTTTTTTTTTTTTAATTAGTTACCAGACAAATAATAATATTTTTCCTATAAATTGTATACATAATTCAAATATCTTTTTTACAATCTCTCTGTGTGAAAGATATCTTCATGATAATATTCTTCTAAATTTTTTAAAAATAATGGACGTCATATACACTTTTCATTAAAGATGGTTTTCGAATTTGATGATGCATAAAAATAAAAAAAATTTCTCTTCAAATATTTATATCTTCAACAACATAATAACATTATTTTTTTTCCAAGGAATGAGATAAAATATTAAAAATTGAATACTACAATAAAAAAAATAATCAAAAGATACATTAAAATCAAATAAATTTTGAAAAAACGAATAGTTTTAAAATATACATACTAATTAAACCAAGAACAATAAAATAAACAAATTATAAAAATTATGTTTTTTATATGAAATGGATAAAAAAAATTATAACAATAAAGTTTTTGTGATGGATGTGTCGAAAATTAATATAAGATATTCGAATAAATTTGAGTTATTTGAGACTCTCAATAAATAAATAAAACACTATGATATATATGAGGTTATAGACTTTATAAATAGCATCCCTAATTTTGTTTATTATTATTTGACATGATTTCACTTGCATGTCCTAATCTAGCTTCTCAATTCAAAGAATCGATAATATTTCCATGAGCGGTTGATGAAGAATCTAAATTCAACATATATAAATAAATGAAAATTTTTGTTAAAAGATTTCAAATAAGTCAAAATTTGTAAATCTAATCATTTTCATGTTTTTTTCCTTGAAAAAATTATTCATTATGGACAAAAATGTCATTTGTCATTTCTATATTTATATGTATCTTTGAAAAGAAATAGTTGTTTTTACAGGAAAACATTGAGTGTATTTTTGTCAAAATTAGGTCAAATTTTGATAAAGTGTTAGATTTTCTAAAATAAAATTTTAAAATGTCTTTTAATAAAACCACCTTAAATAAATCATTAGATGAAAACTCATCATGTCTAGCTCAAGTGGTAGAGCGCTTACTATTTTAAACAGCCACAGGGTATAGGGAGGAGATCCCGAGTTCAAATCCCAATGAGAATAATTTATTACCTTAAATTTAAAGTGTAATAAAAAAAAATCATTAGATGAAAAACATTTTTTTGGTATAACTTTTTTTTTTTTTATATATATTCATTTTGCATAGCAACATAGTATCTGTTTCTCACAAATATGTCTTTATTAGGACTCAAACCCTGAACCCCTCTCTTTTTTATACCCGCCCGAGCTCTTAACTACTTAAGTTAGGTCTTATTGACTATTATAAGCTCTTATTTAAAATAGAATTCAACCTTTTACCAAACAAAATAAAATTTGAAATCTAATAAATGTTGTCATTATTGAAAGTAGACACTAGTGGACAACATGTATATATATTATACATCATGAAGTAATATATGCCCTAAGCATAAGTTGAATTGGTATATTCCAACAAGGGGTGTCCATTAAAAAGCTCGAAGCCCATGGTCCGTTTCAAGCTCGACCCAAGTTCGATTGGGCCACACCTGGCCCGAGCTCGTTTTTAGAAGGATATAGTTGCGAGCTTTATTTTAGGGCAGCCTGACTTGCGGATCCTTATACCAGTTCGTAGGCCTGTCCCCTATCCTATGTTATTTAAAAAAAAGAAAACATAATATAACTCTTTATAATATATATTTTGTTAAAAGTTTATTATATAAGTCAAATAAAGATATAATTTAGTTGGTACATTAAATTTTAAGTTAGATGGAGGGATTAAAATAAAAAAAATGGTTTTAATTCTTGGGTTTATCTATCCTGCCTATCCATCTTGGGCCTCTCAGGCCTGCCTAATAATAGGCTCGTGGGCCTTAAGAAAATGCAAAACTCGACTCGACCTGTTGATCGATCAATAGGCCTAAAGGTCTAACCCAAACCAGGCAATGAGTCTCATTTCTCCTTATCGGACGGCTCGGCCTAGTCCATTGGAGACCTTTAATTCCAACCTTTAAAACATTCTCCCTTATCTATTACACAAAGTAACGTAATGTCGTCTCATGTGTAACCTTTTATTACATGTTATTATTGTTTGGGGTCCACAATTCACATAATAAGAGTCTGTTAAAGGAATTTGATCAATTTTATTCGGTGAAAATCAAGAATTAAGAGTACGAAGGTCTCATATATAGAAGATTTTTGCTTGATGGCTTGAAACACAATTTCAGCACTATAAATTGTGAGCTTTGGAACGATGGTACGAAGGTCTCATATATAGAAGATTTTTGCTTGATGGCTTGAAACACAATTTCAGCACTATAAATTGTGAGCTTTGGAACGATGAATACCCTGTATTTCTCTTTCTCTCACTCTCTAATGCTTCGTTTGGAACCTGAAGAGTATTAAGGAAATAAAAAGATCCTAAGACAAATGCTTTTCAAATATTTAGATTCTTTTTGGAAAATATAAAAGAAATCTTATATAATCAAATTCTTCAAAAATTTATATATTTTTAAATTTTTTTAGTCTTTAAATAATAGAAAAAAAACAAATAAAATAAGTTTGAATAAATATATAAAATTAATTTATTAAGTTTAAATCTATTCTTTTTTTTTTCCTTCAAATTTTATTTTCTTCCATTTTTACTTTTTATTTTCCTCCATATTTTACATTTCGAGTTTCAAAAGGAACCTAAAAGTGGAAGATGGTGATCTCACAAGAGTGATAGAAACCCGAACTCCTAAAGTGTATTTGTAAGGTTTCCTATTAGAATCAAGTGACTTGAATCCACCAAGACTTTTTTTTTTTTTGACAACTAAATAATTGAGTTACAATGCAGTAGACTATCTTACTGAGCTATGTCCTATCTATTTAAATATTAAAAGTTATATCACATAAACTAGGCTAGGAGATTAAAACACTCCATCAAGATAAAAATAGGTCCAAAATGATTAATTAGCCACACATGGCCATTTAATTAATTATCTAAATATAGAGAACTTTCTCATAATTCACGTGATGGTGAATTTTAATATAAAAAAAGTACATTTAAATTCTCAATATATGGATAACTCACTTAATCAATTTTGAATATGTACTTTCACTTTGTGAGACCTTATGATCGATGCATTTGATGCCTTCACACAATATTCCACAATAACACCCATGATAATCTAACAGTAATCACATTAGATAATTATACAAGAATTAGGGAAATAAATTAGGTCACAAACATAGGACTTACACAAAAAATTAAATGTTACTTTACCATAATTTTTTAGTTAAATATTTTTTTTGAATCAATTTTAGATAAGTATTTTTAAAATCTAAAATATCATAAAATTATTATAAAATGAAAAAAAAAAACCAGTAAAATGGAGGGTTTTTTTAATAGATAAACACTCAGGTGGAGTTACCTTTACATTAATTACAAAATGTAATTATAATAAAAATTAACTTTGGTAGAAAATTTAAATAGGGCCGGGGGCTAGTCAAAGTAAAATTCATTCATAAATTAGAACTGCATTTGTATGCATTTTAAATTCAGTTTTTTTTTCTTGTTATGAATAACATTATGTAACTTGTCGCTCTATAAATAATAATTACCTACTTATTTTTGCCCTACTAATTTAATATATTTTTTTTGTTCACATTTTAGTGAAGTAAAATTAGGGTAATAGATATTTGAGTTTTTCTTTTGAAAGTATAATCAAAATATAAAAATAAATAAATTAAAAGAAAAATTAGAAAAATATCATTTTTTTTTATGAAACCAGTTCTTTTAAAATTTTATTTGATATACATATAAATTTTAAAATATTAATCAAGTAGTATTTTAATTATTTCATATATCTATATATAAAAGGTAGGTTTTATAATGACAATTCTTCCATTGGTGAGTTATGTATTTTCTTGACAAAAAGGAGAGAAGAAAAAGTTAAAAAGCATAACACCTCCATTATGAGTTGTCTTTTCTTGACCCAAAAAAAAATTTTTAAGTTAAAAAGTAAATTCAGGTGGCTAGTGGCAGGTGGCATTTATATGATAAAATTTTAATGTAGAAAACAAAAGAAAAATAAAATATTCAAATAAAGGATTTTTTTTACTTCACATGGAGGGGAATTTTTTTCTATTGATCATCTTGAATTTAATTCACTATACTAAGGGATTGGTTTACATGCATCAAAACAATAAAGTTTAATGACTAATATACCCCCATATATACGTCATAATAAAAGAAAAAAAAATTTCATTGAAAAAAAATCATTTTTGTAGTTGCTATTTTAATAGCTTCACTGTAAAGTTTCATCCAAACATTTAAACGAAAAAAAATACAAATTTAAATTATGGATTCATTACAAGAGGTTTTTTTTTTTTTCTATTGAGAACTATGATTATCTTGAATTTAATTCACTATACAAAGGGATTGGTTTACATGCGTCAAAACAATTAAGTTTAATGTCTAATTTACCCCCATATTTACGTCATAATAAAAGAAATATAATTTCATTGAAAATCATTTTTGTAGTTGCTATTTTAATAGTTTTACTGTAAAGTTACATCCAAACATTTAAAAGAAAAAAATACAAATTTAAATTATGGATTCATTACAAGAGGTTTTTTTTTTTTTTAAAAGAGAATAATTTTATTGATTTAAACTGGAAATATATTCAATAGAAAGACATAATCAAATTCGTTAAAAACTTAAAAAGATGAAGGAAACTCCAGTTATGAAGGAAAAGGTGCACAAATACTGTGACGCCCCAAATTATCGGGGGTCACTTTTTTTTTTTTTTTTTTTTTTAACAGTAACTCATGAACAGTGCTCATGAACAATGTCCATGCACAATGTCCCAAACAAAGGATTCTAACAATGCACAAACACAAGGTAATTCACTCTAGGTCTCATAGGTGCACAAGTGAGCACACACGCACTTTGTCGGCACGCCGCATTGTTTCACGCGACCGGTGCTTTGTTTCCGTGCAATGGGTGCTGCTCGTACAAGGTCGCGCGACTACACCGGGCCCCAAATTTCACTATCAAGGACACTACAAGGCTATGTCGCGACACCAAACAGTAACCCTACTGCGGATGTAGAAAATCCTTATCGCTACAAGCTTCTACTTCTCCCAATCGGGGCCTGTCAGGACATGAAAATTGTAAGACCTGGAAAACCTAGAAATTTGAAATTTTGCTAGAATGGCAAAATGGTATTTTTCCTTACTCTTTCTTAGATATCGGATGACACAACGATTTCACCACTGAATCGCCTCACGGGGTCCAATCACCTGTGCGACTCTCGTTGAATTCGAGATAACCGGATTTTCACGGCTGAGGCAACGGCGTCTAGCGGACTTCGAAATGAGATTTTTAGAAAACTCAAAATATTTGGCCAGTTAACGCCCATTTAAGATAGATGGAATCGAAACCGTAATTAAATAAATTGTTTTGGAGCGAAAACGTACTGGAGAAGCGTGACACGTGGAGCGATGTGAGCCACGTGTCTCATGTACAAATATCAAGAAATATCTAAAATCAAGAAAGATCTCACCAATTTACCAGCACCAAACGCTGGGGAGAGAGGAGGGAGAAAAAGCAAGTCCTATTGACTTCACTCGTGGCTTTTCCAATTTGAACCTCGACAAGCCGAGAGTTAAAGTTGTTCTACACAACGAGAGCTACGCGTGGATACCGAAATCACAAGATTTCACCAAGGTCCAAGGTTCGGTTTTTCATGGAAACTAAGAAAAGGGTTGTGTCCCCGAAATCAAAGCAAATTGAGGTAGGTTTTTATCCCAATTTCCTGCTTAATTTCTATCTAAGGGCATGTGTGTGTGTGTGTCAAAGTGGAGAATGCTGTCTATTTTTTTTCCTTCAACCCCATGACTGTGTTTTGGCCATAACTTGGCGATCCCTTATCCAAATTGAGTGATTCTAATTTCTAAATAAACTAGACTTATAGGAGAACATGTCTCCTTGAAATAGGTCTATCCAAATTCTGACCCCTTTGGAATCAGAAATGCATTCAAAGTGGAGCTATGTTCAGGCAGTTTTCCTGCTCTGTTTTAATATCCCGTGACTGAGTTTTTGTCATAACTTGGCCATTACTCATCTAAATTGAGTGATTCTAATTTCTAGATAAACTAGACTTATAGGATAACATGTTTCCTTGAAATAGGTCTATCCAAATTCCGACCCCTTTAGACTAAAAAATGCATTCAAAGGGGAGCATGTTTCGCACAGCTTCGATTCTATTTGAAAACTGAAAGTGGGCCTCTGCTTGTTTAGACATATCTTGAGTTTCGGTGATCCAATTTGTCTGATTCCAATTGGAGAAGAACCCTAAGAACCGTATCTTCAAATGAGTACAAAGAAATAGTGTCAAATTATGGATTAAGACTCCTAAAATTGGGTATCACAGACTGTTTCCAGTGTAAGCAGAGTAAACTGACCAGTTTTGAATGAAAAGGCCATAACGTCTTTGTCCGAACTCCGTTTCAAGTATTATTGACTCTATGGAAAGCTCATTGAGTCAAGAACCTAGCCATATGCCTGTGGAGGGTAATTGGTATCCACAACCTTGCTGAAAGTTGGTGTTTGTACCAAGTGTGCAGGTGGGACACAGGGGTCATTTCCTGTTTTGTTTGCCTCCAACTTCGGACGACCATATCTTTTGCATCCGAACTTCGTTTAGGGTGTTCTTAGACTCTATGGAAAGCCCATTGAATCAAGATTCTTTCCATGTGCCTGTGGAAGGTAGTGGGTGTCCACAATCTTGCTGAAAATCTATGTTTTTCACCAAGTGTGCAGGTGATTTGGTTGTGTCGATGTGAATACCCGGGTTTGGACATGACCATTGCATGGCATGTTGTAGGCTATTGTATTGGATATGAATTGCCATGAGTTATCCTAAGGAAGGCTATATGACATTACTTGTTTAGTCATGTATTGATGAATGCTAATATGCATGATACTACGATATCTATAAAGATTGGCATTAAATGTATGGAACTTATATGCTTGCGATATATGTTGCATGGTACTTGACATGAAGTACGATTGATTAGAATGTTCCATGTAGTGTGCATCATACATGTAACATGAGAATTTGCAGTGACATTAGCATTGCATATGCATAAGGACATCAACATATTGGGTGTGTGTGCATGGATATGGCCATTCATCATCAGTGTTGATGAATGGATAGTGAGCTCGTACTTTGGACGACGTCCAATAGATGTCTCACAGTTTAAAGCATAAAAATAAATATAAATAATGTGTGTAGGGCAAAGCAAGAAGGGGACCGTTAACCCCTTAAAGTGAAAAGCTTGTAACATGGGTGTAAGAGACCCGTGGTGTGATCCGAAAAGTTTTGTTGCCTAAAGAAGACACACGGTCATGTTTATCACATAGACTTCGGTTGCAGGATAGAGCTGATTACTGGGATTGAGCCGCCTATTGGCACTTGTGATTGCAATGGAGCCGGTGAGGGTCGACATGGGTCATTGGTATACCAATGACGGTTGTCACATTTGGCATATGCATATGTGAGACAAGCCGGAGTGACTTCTCGATATATTACTCAATGACATATTGAAAGGATGGAGCCGACGTAGGGCTTGCACATGGGGCATGGAGTCGAGTCGAGTCTCATTCATGGCATGTAGACATCTGCGACATGTGTATGTTGCACTTAGATGTGTGTTTGATTGTGCGACTATTGCATGTGCACTTAGCGGGAGTAGCCCTCGAGGAGATTATCACTATCATTTCACCCCATTATGGGACCACATTTTAGGTGTAGGATAGTTATTGCTGATCTAAGCCCTGGGAGGCCTGATCGAGAAGAAAGCCGGATTGTGGCTTTGATACATATTTTGTAAATATATATGCTATATTTATTTGTATAAAAGTGATGTAATTTAAACTCTTATGAACTATGGTTTTATAGTCATGTGCTTATATGTTTGAGTATGGATAAATATGCCCTACGTATTATTTTTACCTTCAGGGACCCGTTGTGGTCATATAATATTAGGCCAAGTGCTGCCATGTAATTGTAATAAAGAATTTTAAGTAGAGCTCCCTGTACAAAGGAGACTCTACTCAATTTTCGTTAAATCATGGGTCCCAAAAAAGGGGACACGATGGTGTGGTGTATGGTTACTCAACATCCACGAGTATTCCGGGTCGACGGCAAGGTCAACGGACTCTGTACAAAAATACAAAAATCATGTCGCAGTCCTTAATCCAGCCCAAGACGCAAAGACTCTATCGCAACATTAAGATCTATGTCGCGACACATAAACCCCTGCTGCCCAACAAACTCTGTCATGACCATCAAATCTCTGTCGCGACATAGAACTTAAGCAAGTCTATCGTGACAAAAAACACTTGAAAGCCTATCGTGCACCCAACGCCATGTCGCACGCACTACGCGACCGCGCGCAGCCTCGCTCGTCGCGACACCACCCGCAGTTGTCGCACCCAAAGCTGGAAATGGACAAGAGTTCACGCATTTTCTCCTGCATTTTTCCCTTAGTTCAGCAGGTTCTAAAATTCACCATAAATTAACCTTATTACTACAAAGGCTACTGGAAACTGGAAAACTCAACAAAATGTATTGATTATACAAGAAGGAGTTTAATTACAACTCATTGTTCTTTACACAGTACAAAAACTGGGATTTCTACCCAGAAATTTACATAGTATAGAAATAGGGCCAACATGTCATTTCTTCGCCTAAGGCCTCGGATGCTCCATCCCCTGTGTGCAACCTTTTTAGTACCTAAAATGGTTATTCCCACGGCCAGAGTGAGCAATGCCCGATGGTTAGATTTTCACCATGGGTTACTCCCCACCTAAGTGCTCATGCAATGATAACCGCACACATTCAAGTAAATTGATGCACACTTCTACTTGAATGACTACATGCCCCGTCCCATGCCTCGAGTCCTTACTGACTCATCATACATGCATTTTCCATGTATGAAAACCATTTTCAAAACAAAGATATTTGTTTTTATATGTGGACAACCCTTCCATACAATTCATTGGGCATCCTCCGACATGACTTGTTGGATGACCATCCGATATAACTTAGTGGACATACTCCAATAATTAACTTTGTTTGGACAACCCTCCGATGTATTTCATGTCTTGCACTCACACCTACTGTTCTAGGGTGCCCTAGTGCATATGAAATGCAATATGCCATTTCACACCAATTCATGTTAATATATCAAGCATGCATATATTAAAAAAATTTACACACAATAACATGTTATTCATTCACAACAATAACACAAACAACACACAAAGTCTCATGAGCATTGACCTCGATCCTCGGGGTATCGAGAGGACAACTCTAAGTTCACCACCAGTCTCAATTTTTGGAACTGAATGAACGGTTATTTAGGCCCCAGAACATCCCTAACCATTAGGATGGCTCTTACCCAAAGATTAAACCAAGTAGGAGAAAACCCCTACCTCTCGAAGTTTGTAGAAACTCCCAACTCCGGTCTCTATGAGAAGCTCTAGCTGCGAGGATAAACTTTCCCTCTTGCTCCACCTGAAACCGCCTGTCCGATCATTGGAAAATTTAGAGATAAGGTAGAGCATCTCTCTCTACAACTCTCTCTTTTTCTTTTCTTTCTTTCTCCCACTGTATGGTCCAAGATGGGCTAAGTGGGAGAGTACCTCTCTTGCCACATGTCAACCTATCATTGGCTCACTTGGATTACCTTATCCACTTATCCTTCTACTTGGATTTCTCTCCAATGACATGGTGTCACATGTCTCCTATGGCCCACTTGAGCTCATTGTTTTACTCATCTCACACTTGACACGTGGCGCGTTGTGAGCCACTCACACATGTCAAGTGTCCCGCGCTACCCCCGTTGCCTTGAAAGATGTGAAATTTCGACTGTCTCAGAATTCAATAAAATTCGACATGGTAGCTAGATTTAGCGAGACAATTTCGATGGTGAAGTCCGTTTCATCATCCGAGATCTAGAAAAATCCGTATTTTTAACCAAAATTTACTGTCTTACTCTTCCTTAGAAGATTTGGATTTTTTTCCGGGGTTTCACATTCCTCCCCCCTTAAAAGAATTTAGTGCCGAAATTCCACACAATCACATCAACTCACATGCATATGCAATGTGCACTATGTCATGCATGTAACTAGTCATTTAAGCATTAAATGACTAAACCACGTACCTTCATCCCTAAATAGGATCATCCCTAAACAGGAAGGGATAGGTGGTCTGCATCGTGTTCTCAGGCTCCCATTTTGCCTCCTCCACTCCACGGTGTTGCCACAATACTCTCACTAGCCTTATGATCTTGCATCACAAAACCTGATCCCGACTATCCATGATGCGCACTAGTCCCCCCTCGAAGGTCCCATTGGTGCCAACCTCAATCTCTCCCCAATCCACTACATGAGCTGGATCTAGAGTATACTTCAGACATGGAGATGCTGGAATGCCCTCATGGACACTGACATGCTAGGCGAGTAAAACCAAGCAGTGCGCTACATTGCCACCTTCCTCAGTATCTTGAAAGTCAATAAACCTTGAGCGTGGCTTCCACCAAGCTTTCGAACGACCACTCAGCATCTCTTAGGCATCACCTTCAAGAAGACGTGATCGCCAACCTCAAACTCTAGGGGTCGACGTCGCCTATCAACGTAGCTCTTTTGCCAACTTTGAGCAGTGAGAAGACGTTGTTATATCAAACTCACCTTCTTAGAGGTATCTCTAATCAGATCAGGACTAGTGATGGAGCTTTCTCCCACCTATGTCCAGCAAATAGGTGATCGACATGGCCTCCCATACAACGCCTCATTAGGGTGCCATCTGTATACTCGCCTGATAATTGTTGTTGTAGGCAAATTCCACTAAGGGTAAGTGCTCCTCCCAGCTACCCTTATGATCTAAGACGCATTCTCGCAGCATGTCCTCTAAAATATGTATGGTCCTCTTGGACTGACCATCTGTCTGCTGGTGGAAGGCATTGCTCATCATCAACCGCGTCCTTATAGCCTTTTGGAAACTCTTCCAAAAGTGCGTAATAAATCTCGAGTCTCTGTCCGACACTATGGATATTAGTACTCCATATAGCTGGACGATCTCCCAAATATACAACCAGCAGAATTTCTCCAGTGTGAAGGTCTTTTACACGGCTAGAAAATGTGCGGACTTCGTGAGCTAGTCCACTATCACCCATACCGCGTTATGCCCTTGTGGTGTCCATGGAAAGTGGGTCACAAAATCCATCGTGATGCTCCCCGCCGGCTCAAACCTAATGGCTAAAGTAGCCATGTTGGCTTCGAATTGTGGCCTTCCTAAATCCGGGGGTCCGTTAATGGCCAAAAGTCAGCCCTCAAAACCTGTGTGTCTCATCTCATGAGACCCATACATGAGTAAAAATGGCCACTTGGGCTCATACATCAATACTCACCAAAAATCTAACCAATTATATTACAATAGTTCAAGAGTTAATTACATCACTCTTAATACAAACATATATTAAAATTTAGAATTCTAATACATGTTTTACAAAATAATCAATCAAAGCCACATATGGACTTTCTTCCCAAATGGCCTCTGCGGCGCCGTCTTCAGAGCACCTCCACATGCACAGAAGGGGGATCCACAGCGAGGTGAGCAATGCCTAATGAAGTGATAATCTCACCATGGGTTACCTCCCGCTCAGTGCATGCACAATGGCACACGAACATTCAATTCACATTCCATGCAATCATGTTAATACACTAAGCTGTGCATGTATTAACAAAAATTCACATACTAACCACATGTTTATTAGTAGCAATAATAAATTAACTCATGGGCTAATCAACAATTTAATATCAATGCTCACACCTGATTATATTTTATATAATTCAAACATAATGTTAGCACATTAAATTACATGTATTAACAATTCTTTTCCACACAATTCCAAGTCATTCACTCTAAGCAATATTTTGCAAACAACATACATGGATAATTTCCGTCAACTATCATTGCATTTGTTTTAAGCGGAGTCCACTAAATAAATGCATTAAGTGCATGCAAAAAGCCTTATTAAATTCCGGCGATCGGTCCGCTCCGGAGAGCGAAACTCCGCGTCATTATTCAAACCTCGACCATAATTTAACACACAACAACAGCGCATATGGACCATGCTTGATCCGTAATTTTGTCGGGATTTACGCCCGGCTGATCCAGTTCCATCATTTCAGTCGAGTTTGAGGCGGCCCATCACGGCACTCACGGCCTCATATTAACCAAATCATTAACAAGGCTCTTAAACCGAAAATAAACCGAGTAGGAGAAAACCCCTACCTCTCGGAGTTGTCGAAACTCCACAAAACCGGGACCCATGCGTAGCCCTTGCCGTGGGAAGCAACTTTATCTCTTGGCTCACCGAGATTTGACGGTCCAATCGCCGGGAATTCTAGAGAGAAGGTAGAGCTTCTCTCTCTAAAATCCCACTATTTTCTCTCTCTGCAGTACTGCTCTTATACTTCTCGGCCACTTTGGTCGGCATTGAGACGAGGAACCTGTCATCTCAATACCCGCATGTCGACTCTAAGTGGCTCGTGGGATTACCTTATCACTCTTATCCACTACTTTGGATTTTCATCCAATGGCATCATACCATGTGTCCACCATGGCCACGCGGCTCATCTTTGACTGTAACTGCATGACACGTGGCACCTCTTGAAAGAAAGCCGCTCCGTGTGCCAAAGTGTCTTCACTACCCCAGATTGTCTCGGCAGTAGAAAATTTGGTATCTGAGTCCGGCCGAAATTCGACGTGGTAGCTAAATTTCGGGGCGATTCAACGGTGAATCCGTTTTGTCATATGAAATCTAGGAAAATTCTGGATTTGACGAAATTACCGTTTACCTTTTTAGAAAATTGGAATTTTCTTGGGTTTTTACATACGGTGCTCAACGCCAACCTGGCGACCGCGTGAGGCGGTGTTGAATAAAGTCTCCTCACGTGTCTCTTCCTTCCCTCATTAATATGGCGAATTCTGATACATCTTTTGTGCCGCCGGATCTGTGACAAATCAAGAGCAATGAAACTCCTTGAGGATCTCCTCTCTCAGACCTGTCAATTAGGGAACCACTACCCATTCTCTATATCAGAGATTACCATCTGTGTGGATGGTCCAACCCTCGTCACTTGTACATGATTGTACCCGATCCCTAATGGACACTATCTCTCGTCTTTGTCGCCAGGACTCCCGATCACTGCTAAATAGAGACCGGTGTAGGCCCCATCAAACTCCACTAGTGTATCTTGAGCACACTTTCGTTTATCTTTTGTAGGCTAAAGCATCCCATAGTCTCGAACATCTGCCACTCGAGAAACTATCTTAGCCAATGCTCCTATGACAGACTAAGTGCATCAGCCACCACATTTGCTACTAGGATGGTAATCTGAAGTGAAGTCATAATCCTCTAGGAACTCATCCATCTACATTGCCTCATATTGAGGTCCGTGCGTGAAAATATGCCAGGACTTTTGTGGTACAAAGTCGTATTGCTGTCATCTGAATAGTGGCGCCAAATCTTCAAGGCGAACTACAACCGCTTGACTCCGTATCATGCGTGAGTAATTGGCTCGTGATTCTTGATTAGCAGGAACCGCCCAAGCTCACCCTCTTAGTTGCATCAAAATGCATCCCAATCCAGGCCTTCGGGCATCCTGATACCGCTGTGTACTTTCCTTTCTTTGGGACTATCATAATAGGAGCTGAAGTAAGCCTCCTCTTTAACTCTTGGAATTCCTTCTCACATAGGTCACTCAGCTCAGAACTTGGCCTCCTTAGAATTGATTTGTCGCAGAGTGCGCTAGTGGAGAATCCTTGATGAACCTCACATGTACCGGTAATCCCAGAAACTACGTATCTCGAAGACTAACCGACCTCTCCCGACCTCATCTGACTCAGCCTTCTCGGGAATTCTGCGACACTCTGAAGGCTGACCTTATGTACTTACTAAAAATCTCACCTAAGTAAGCCAAAACTTGCACTTACTGAACTTGGCGTACAACTGATGGTCTCTCAACAGCTGTAGGACAATCTTCAAATGATCCTCATGCTCCTTCTCAGACTAGGAGTTGATCAAAATGTCATCCACGAAGACTACAACAAACTGATCTAGATAGGGTTGAAATACCCTATGCCCATACCGTGATCAAAATGTTGATGGCGCATTCGTTAACCCAAAGGGCATCACCGTGAACTCAAAGTGCCCATACCACGTCCTGAACGCTGTCTTAGGGATATCTGCCTCCCTAACCCTCAACTAAAAAAACTAATAATCACGAAGAAAGGTACATCTTAGAGTAGACTTGCGCTCCCTATATTGTCAGATAAGTCATCAATCCTCGATGTGGATGCGATTCTAGATTGTAACCCTATTCAACTGTCGGTAGTCAGTACGGTCGAGGTCTTGTCTTTCCTGCAAAAGAGCAGAGCGCCCGTGGTGAAGTGCTCGGTCTAATGAATCCCTTGTCTAGTAACTCCTGTATCTGGACTCTGAGTTCTTGCAACTTAACTGGTTCCATCCTATGCGGAGTCATAGAGATGGGTGACGTGCCAGGGTGTAACTCAATACAGAAGTCTACATCCCTCTACTGAGGTAATCCTAGTAGCTCGTCCGGAAAAACATCTCAAATCTTCCAGACACTACTTGGCGGATCAAGTCGATCTCGCTTTAGTCCTCCGAGGTAAGGCTAGTCAGTAACCCACCAAGCTATCCATGCCATCTAGAATCGTGCGATGCGGGGCAAAGCATCGATGCTTGTCCCCCTGACGTGCTACGAGTGCTAGTCACGTGTGTGAAGTGAGTAGCCTCCTTCGCTCACAATCAATGACGACTCGGTACGTCGTCAACCAATCCATCCCAAGGATGACATCAAACTTTGACATGTCCATGACCATCAGGTCCACTGTGAGTAGAATCCCAAAGATCTCTATCTCGCAACCTCGACATATCATCTCCATACTCGCCCTAGTCCCTAGGGGAGAACTCACATACAGGGGCTCCTCCAAGGTCTCAACCTCTAAGCCTAACTCTCGCACACATGATGCAGCGATAAATGAATGCGATGCACCATAATCAAATTACCCCTTTACCCACAGGCAAGATAGAAAAAACGTACCCTGTATGACTGGTTGATCCGTTGGCTCAACCGGTGGTGTGATGGCGTGGACACGCCCCTGAATCCCTGACGTCATGGCTTGTAGGCCCTGTCCTCTACCTCGGCCCATAGTTTGACCCCTTTGGCCTACCTGTGTAACTAGAGGCACCCGTGCAGCTCCCTAGGACTGATACTAGCTCCTTTGACCCATACCAAGGTGTGGAGGAATAAATTATATCCGCTCTTGTCCCACAGCTGATTGGGACCGCACTGTCCCCAAACTTTAGGATCCCTGTCTCTGAGGGCAATCCTTTCTCGTATGTCCGGGCTGTTGGCAATGGAAACATACCATCTATCCTACCTGACTGGCAGCCCTGCCTTGTCCTTGGCCCGAATAGCCTCGACTCTACAATCCATGTGAACTAGAAGCCCTCGGCTTCTTTCCCAAACTAGAAGAAGATTGACTCTCCTTTCTCTTTCCATTGGCACCCACATCCCGGATGTCCCGTGCGTCCTCTATCTCCCTCTTTATGGTCATGGTGGTCCCGACCATAGAGTCTATGTCTTATAGGCGAAGTCCTACAATCTTGCCTCGAATGGACAACTTCAGCCCATTCTCAAATCTCCTGATCTTGGCCATATCTATGGCCACATAGTCATCAGCGAAGCAGGCTAACTCTGTGAATCTAGCCACCTACTTCATTACTGTCATTGTTCCCTGCCTCAGCTCTAGGAACTCCTAGGCCTTTGCATGTCTAGCAATGGCCGAAAAGTACTTGCCCATAAAGAGCTCATGGAACTCTGTCCAAGTCATTGGCCGAAAAGTACTTGCCCATAAAGAGCTCATGGAACTCTGTCCAAGTCATTGCCTCTAAGTCTCTAGAGGTCTTAACCTAGTCCCACCACACTTGGGACTCACCCTCTAGCTAGAATGCAGCTAGTCTGATCTTAGCCTTATCAGAGGCAATATCCATGGCCTCCAATACCTTCTCAATCTGCCATAACCAATGGTCTGCCACCATCGGATCCCCTTCCCCTATGAACGTTGGAGGATGATGTGCCATGAATCTCTGGAGGTTACTCGGACCTCCACCGGCTGCATTTGCGCTGCTTTATCTGATCGCCGGCCGAGTTGCGACCCCTGCGGCCTCAGCCAAAGGCCCTGCGGTCAAATCTTGGTGGTGCTTAGCCCGGCTCACCGTGGACAACCTCTACATCCTCGACCTCTCGACTCGCCATCTACATATCAAATGGCAGCAAAATTTTCAAATTTCCATCTCGATCCCTAGCTAGTAGTGCGTATACTGACTACTAATAGACTTAAGCGATCATGAGCCAGAGCCAGTTCATTATCGCACCTCAGTAGTGCTAATTGCCAACCACTTATTTCATACATTTCAATCACACACGTTAAGCACAAACATGCATGCAACACACACATCAATCCATCAAATGCACAATGAATGCATGATCTAAACCCATTCCCCATCGAGTCTTAGGTATTCGTGTTGTAAAACCCGAGAAAATTCGAATTTTTTGAAAAAGGGTAAAACGGTAATTTCGGTCAAAACCCGAAATTTTTCTAGATATCGGATGATGAAACGGACTTCACCATTGGAATCGTATCGCGAAATCTAGCTACCACATTAGTTTAGGTCGATTAGAGATAGTTCGAATTCACTTTTTCGAGACAGGAGTGTCGGTGTATAAAAGCGACTTGTGAAAGACATGTGATGTGAAAAAAGTCACACACTACATGTACCCATGTGACACATGTTACATGATTAGAGAGAGGGTGGAGATGAATGGCTTAGATTAAGCCATGTGTCAAAAGTTACTTAAAAGGGACATGGATGGAATTAATGAAATGTTAAATGAATAAGACAAGGGGCAAATATTTTTCTTCTTCATTTGGAAGCAGAAATCGACAGTGGGCTGGGTTTTCAAGTTTTAGAGAGAGAAAGGGCTATTTCTCTCTAGATTTCCCGGCGTTCAGACCGTCGGTTCACTTCGGGCCAAGAAGTAAAGTTGACCTACTGTGGCCCGGGGGCTACATGTGGACAGGTTGGTGGAGTTAGGCAACTCAAGGGTAGGGATCTTTTCCTACTTGTGTTATTCTTTGGCTAAGAGCCATGTGAATGGTTAGGGATGATACGAGGGCTTGACAGTTAGTGATTTGGTCCTCAAACATTTGAACCGAGTGGAGAAAATCCCTATTGTGTGGCCGTGAATAGTGCCGACCCGAGGGTTTCACTATTCACATGATTTTTCGTGTGAATTTTTATGATGTTGAGTGATTCAAAATGAATTGCTTGTTTTTGTTAATTAACCATGTGAGCTAATTTTGGTGTTATTGATTGTGAATTTGAATAACATGATTTATGTGGATTAATTATGTTGTATACATATTTATATATTAGCATGAGTTGTTGGGATTAGCGTAATTGAATTCATGTACCTTTAGGGCACCACAAGAATATTAGGAATGAGTGCATGATGAAAATAAAGGAAAAATGATTGTGAAAGGAATTTCGACGGAAGATTTTCGAGAAGAATTGTGTTGGGAATTGTCAACAATTCCGTCGGAGGGCCCATGAATTGTTTTGAGGTTATCCGACAAATTAGCGCCGGAGAAGTGAGTCGGTATATTTGCGAATCTGGTAGTAAGTTTTCGAGAACAAAAAGATTTTGTTTTGAAAACTGTGATTTTACTCCCATTTGGCTTAGGCATGTGTGAGGGAGTCGGTGAGGACTCGAGACATGGGTTTGGGCATATAGACATTCAAGTAGGATCATGTATTTACTTGAGTGTGATTGTTTGCCATAACATGTGCACTTAGGTGGGGAGTAACCCACGTAGGAAATTTTCACTACTAGGCTTTGCTCACCCTGTTGAGGGATCACTATTTCAGGTACAGTGAGTGTATAGGAGGACGGCGCTCACTAGAGGCCGCGTTTAGAAGAAAACCGGGTTGTGGCTTTGGGTATTTGTTTTGTATAACATGTATTAAAACTCTAAATTTTGATATATGTTTGGTAAAGAGTAATTTATTAACTCTTGAACTATTGTATATAGTTGATGTATTTTGTGAGTATTGATCACGAGAGCCCAGTGGCCATTATTTTGCTAAATATGTGGACCTTGTGTGGTCATTTTTAATTATTGGAACAGGTTTTGTACCTTCGGTAGAGCTCCCCATACAAAGAAAACTCTACGTTTTCGTAGAGTAGTGTGGGTTGCAGGCATCCATGAGTATTCGTAGGTTGTGGGTTGTCAGCGAGAACACCCTCAGGATTGGGGCATCACACGTGTCACTTAATTCACGACGCAGTGTGAACCTAGTACCAAAGCCGGACTTATGGATCACGAAACTCGAGCTCCTGGTGTCGTTTACCTCGCGACTCGATACCGTGTTGCGATGCCCGAAATTTTGAGATCATTTTTTTTTTTTTTTTAACGAGTAACCGTAAGTGTCCATACGCGATGTCTGAAAACCCGGTGACCTTAAATAGTACCTGACCAAAGTCAGCACTCGTCTACATCGTGTGCCTGATCGCGGGCACCTTTACACTCTATCGCGCACCGCGGCCCATGCGTTAGCCATGCCCCTGTAGCGCTCTGTCGGCGCACTCTAAGCGCCCAGCGTTTGAGCGTATTAGTAAATGCGCCTTTGCCCGATTCTGTCGGCCCGGCCACATCCGACACCACAAAGGCCGTGTCGGCACCAATGAACAACCCTACGTGACGAAAATCGCATCGCGGCGGCTTTACTTCTCGAAGCCTGCAGTCGCGAAATAAAAATCATGCCGACTTGAACGGCCGAAGAGGCGGTCACCTGCAGCGCGACATTAAGATCTATGTCGCGGCACTGAGCCAATTTGCCGACAAACTTTGTGTTGACGGAAGTCTTTGTAGCGACCGCAGACCTAAGCAAATCTGTCACGATAGAGATTTCTGCAGCCATAGCGAGCAACAAAGCCTATCGTGCAATTAGCGCCATGTCGTGCGATCTTTGCCTTGTCGTCTTGTGGCGACCCTTCCTATCGTGACACCACTGCGATTATCCGCGACCCAAAGTTGGAAATGGATAGTAGCCCACTCCATTTTCTCTCATGCATTTTTCCCTTGGTTCAGTAAGTTCTAAAATTCACCATAAATTAACCTTATTACTACAAAGGCTATTGGAAACTGGAAAACTCAACAAAATGTATTCATTATACAAAAAGGAGTTTAATTACAACTCATTGTTCTTTACGCAGTACAAAAACTGGGATTTCTGCCCAGAAATTTACATAGTATAGAAATAGGGCCAAATATGGCCATTTCTTCGCCTCTAAGGCCTCGGATGCGTTCCATCCCTAAGTGTACCTTCAGTACCTGAAATGGTTATTCCCACGACGGGGTGAGCAATGCATAGTAGTTGAATTTTCCTACATGGGTTACTCCCCACCTAAGTGCTCATGCAATGGCAACCACACACATTCAAGTAAAATGATGCACACTTATACCTAAATGACTACATGCCCATCCAATACCTCCCGAGTCCTTACTTGACTAAATCACATCACATTTTCCATGTATGAAAACCATTTCCAAAACAAAGATATTTGTTTTTATTTGCGGACAACCCTCCGATATAAATAGTGGACATACTCCGATAATCTACTTTGTGGACAACCCTCCGATACATTTCATTGGACATCCTTCGACATGAATTGTTGGACGACCATCTAATATAACTTAGTGGACATACTCCGATAATTAACTTTGTTTGAATGACTATCGATATATTTCATGTCATGCACTCCACACTATTGTTCTGGTTGCCTGGTACATATAGAATACAAATATATTTCTTTTGGATCATATTATATCGATATATATATTAACAAAATTTACTGACAACATGTTATTAATTTATAGTAATAACACAAACAACCTACAAAGTCTCATAGTGACCTAACACTCGATCCTAAGATTTGTCTAGGACAACTCTAGGGATTTCACCACCTAGTCTCAATTTTTGGAATTGAATGAACGGCCATTTAGGCCCCATAACACCCCTAACCATTAGGATGGTTCTTAGCCAAAGATTAAACCAAGTAAGAGAACACCCCTACCTCTCGGAGTTCGTCGAAACTCCCAACTCCAGTCTCTAGCTGCGAGGATAAACTTTCTCTTTTGCTCCGCCTGAAACCGCCTGTCCAATCGGTAGAAAATTTAGAGAGAATGTAGAGCTTCTCTCTCTACAACTCTCTCTTTTTCTTTTCTTTTCTGTTCTTCTTTTCTTTTTTCTCTCCCACCGTATGGTCCAAGATGGGCCAAGTGGAATCATCTTCTTTGCCATGTCGACCTACTATTGCCGCTCACTTGGATTCACCCACTTATCCCGAAACTATCGCTATCTTGGATTTCTCTCAATGACCCTTGGTGTCACACATCTGTCTCCTATGTACTTGAGCTTATTGTTTTGACTCATCTCACATGACACATGGCGTGTTATGGGCCCTTCGTGTATCAAGTGTTTTGTCGCAACCCTTGTTCGCCGAATGGCGTAAAATTAAGTATTATTGAAATTCAACAAAGTCGAAGCTTAGTAATAGATTTCGCAAGACGATTTTGATGGTGAAGTCGGTTTCGTCATCGGAGATCTCGAAAAATTCCAGATTTTTGAACCAAAATTTATTGTCTTACTCTTCCTCAAAAGATTTGGATTTTTTTTCGGGGTTTCACAAATACCCCCAATCTTTGGTAGTATATCCAATCTGGTCCTTAACATTTTTTTGGGTCCAACCATGTCCCTAACGTTTATGTTGTGACACACGTATGTCTTTGTCATTAGCAGATTTAACAAATAGACAAACGGGGTGTTGTCATTGCTTATATGGCACCTCTCACATGCATTTTTAGCTTACGTGACAGCTTACACATGATTCATTAGACCCAAAATATTATAATGACAAAATTTTCCTCATCTTAATGAGTTGTAGTTGGACGACTTCAACGATAGAGAAGACGAATACGACGAGCTCTGGGTAGTTTTCAACAAACTCTTCTTCATCTTCTTCCTCTTGATCCGTTCATCCGAAACCTGTATAACCCCATTTTGTTCAAATGCGACGATGGCTAGTGGTGGTGGTGGAAATCATCGTATTCTTTCTTGAATCCTGATTTTTTGAATCTGGACTTGAACACTTCGTGTCCCTCCATTACATCGTCAAACAACCAGTTGTTGGTCTTTAGGAGTCCTGTATCGGAACCCAAGCGACTTTGATCTTCTCGTTTCCTCTTAATTTCCATTTTAGACGCTTTATCTGTAAAACCCTTTTCTGTCTACGCAAAAATCGTCGATCATTTCTTCTCCCAGCACAACATTTCAATTGATTTTGTGTTTTAGGTGTTGCTCCAATCTATGTTACCATTCAATGAATTGATTTCTCATTTACATACAATTGTTTCAATACCGAAAAATAATGAGAAAATGGAAGAAAATTTTGAATGTAAAATGTCACCATCTAGGGCTATAGAGTAAAGGAAATGGAATTTGCCTATAATTCATGACTTTTTGAATTTTTTTTTTTGTGACAAACGAAGTGAGAGATAATGAAGGTAACATTATGTGGGTTTTTTTTTCATCATTCTTCATTTTCTTAGTAACCAAATTAAACATTAGCAGGTTGGAATTCACTTTGAATTATAAAGTTTTTCTAAGTGTGAGAGCTTCTAGGTGTGATGGAGACATTGGAGATTATGGATCGAATGAGATCTTCTAGGTGTGCTCCAAATCAAGTCAGGGGAGTGAAGGGGGTATCAAGAGGTTAGGGATAAGGGCAATTTTATCAAAATGATTTTTGGGTTTAATGAATCACGTGCAAAGCTGCCACATCAGCTAAAAATGCAATTGAGAGGTGCCACTTAAGCAAGGTTAACACCTTGTTTGTTTATCCGTTAATGGAAGGCGCATACATGTGTCACAACAGAAACGTTAGGAGCATGGTTGGATCCAAAAAAAGGTTAAGGGCCAGATTGGACATTTGGACAAACATTAGGGGAATTTGTGCACCTTTTCCCCTATTTCTACAGCATATTGACGACAATAATTTGATTTGATGCCTCTGTTTGATCGAATCTACTTTGATGCTTGAATCACTCATACACAAGAAAGTGCCACAACAAGACGATGAAAACCAAATCATCGTACTAAGATGACACAAATCACACGCCACACAAGACGATGAGAAAAATATTAATGCAAAGGTTGTTGTGATGAATATTAATGCAACATTTGATGAGGTGGAAGCAAATATATGTCAATCATTGTCAATTAATTGCATGTTGACTCAATTAAATATGAATTTCCGATATCCAGTATTTGGGGCCAATGGAATCATTAATTATATCCAAGTACCTATCAAAGATGATAATGATGTTAGGGGAATGTTCATTGTTGTAACACAAGTGTCCGCGGCAGTTACCATTGAAATGTTCTTGGAGTCGTTTCCATTAGATTATCATGTAATGTCAATTGGTTGCAGTAAAAGAGAACAAATAGTTGGGGAGAACATGTCCTCGATGGGCTATGATCGTTGATTGTCATACTTATGAGGAAGATGTTAAACCAATAGTGAATTCAACAATTGTCACTTAATAAGTTATACTAGTACTTGAAAATTTTGTTGATATACCTGTTCAAAATGATGATGTTTATGAATTAGTTGATGAAGATGACCCTCCTGAAAATGACTCATCCTTACTTGGTGGCGAATATGAAGTCCCTTCCCCATTATATAAGGAATTGAACTGGGATGTAATAATTGTCATGAGTGATGAGACTCTCACTTCACGTACTGGATTGTGGAATGAATCAAATGAATTGAATGAAAGATTACAATTTGAAAATAAAGTGGATTTACAATATGCTATTAAACATTATTCCATACATAGGAATCAACATTCTGTTGTTTCTAAGTCCAATCCAAATTTATGGGCAATTAAGTGTAAGAAATCAAGTGAAAGTTGCAAATGGAAGATTCATGTGTGTTATCGCAAAACACATGGCATGTATGAGATAACAAAATACATCGTCGGTCCTCATACGTGTGCCTATCCTAAACTATTACAAGACCATTCCAGTTAGACTCAACATTGATTGCATAATGGATACAAAGTATAATATAAAGAGATCTTACCACATCCATTGCAACACTCCACCAAATAGTGAAAGATAAATTTGGGTATGATGTTCATTATATGAGGGTTTGAGAAGCAAGGAAAAAAACAATTGAGAAGGTGTTTGATGATTGGGATGAGTCTTACCATATTCTACCCAAATGATTGAATATCCTCCAACTTACTAAACCCGGGACGAAGATTGTTTGAAAAACATCGGCATTAGCTTTTTCTCATGGGAATGTGCATTTCATGCGTGTCTTTTGGGCTTTCGTAACTTCTAGTCAAAAGTTGTAGACCATTAATACAAATTGATGATACTTTCTTATATGGCAAGTACAAATTATTGATTGCTACATCTGTTGATCCTAATGGACACATCTTTCCTCTTGCCTTTGCAATTGTTGAGGAGGAGTCCATAGATAGTTGGTCTAGGTTCCTTATTGCATTAATAACTCATGTCACTCAAAGATAATGAATATGTTTGATTTATGATCGTCATGCAGGGATAAATGTTGTTGTAAGAGATGTTGCTACTGGATGGAACCCACCACATGCACACAATTGTTATTGTCTTAGACACGTGATTGGCAATTTTAATGAGAAGTATAAGAACAAAGTCCTAAAGGGGCTGGCATACAAAGCTGGATGTCAACATTAACCTCGCAAATTCAAATGGTGTATGGAAGAGTTAAAAGGTTGAATGACAAATGTATTAAATGGTTTGCAAAGATGGACACTAAAAAGTGGACCCAAGCATATAATAATGGATTTCGATATGGCTTGATGATAACATTGTTGAATGCATAAATTGGGCATTGAAATGAGCTAGGATGTTGCCTATCACTGCACTTGTGGAAGTGACTTTCTATCGATGTGTTACATATTTTGAGAAACATCGTGCAAACATAATAGCTCGAATTGCAAATGGAGATATGTACACTACATATGTCATGACTAAAGTTGCAAATTATGAATCAAAGGCCAGTGGACATTCTATTTCAATCTTCCATTGAGAGAATGAGATGTTTGATGTGATAACTGCACCTCGTGGGTTCCACGTCGATAAAGGAAATAATAAGCAAACTGTTAACCTCAACGATGGCAAATGTAGTTGTAATAAGTGGCAATCATTTAAGATCCCTTACTCGTATGTGCTTGTTATTTGTGCTCATGCAAGAATTGATAGTTGGCAATATGTTGACATATATTACTAGTAGGCTTACCAGATGATTGGAGGCGTCTTTGTCATGATTTGCTCGGGGTTACTTCGAGAGATAAAGACATAGATGGTCAATGACTTCATCTTACTTAGTTATTGGAGAGATTCTCTACATTATCACTAGATGCTGATGAGAAGTCAATACGATGTTATTGTAGGGCTTATATATTACAGCTCATTAATGGATTCCTTTTTGCAAAGAAGTCAAATAGTAAGGTATTTGATGTTCTCTCCACTTTTGAAAGACCTCGAAAGTTGTAGGTACCTACAGTTGGGGTAGTACTTGCTTGGCTTGGTTGTATAAAGAGTTGTGTCGGGCATCACATATCAACACACATGATATATCAGGCCCAATCATAACACTACAATTGTGGATATGGAATAGACTACCATTCATTGCACCTCGGCGGCTATATTCACTACCATGTGATAGATGTTTGCCACCACCTCCATTGGGCATACAATATATATATATATATATATATATATATAACACTAACACCGCTTATATAAGAATCTATTTAATATTAGCATTTTTTTTTGTATTGTTACTTATAACCATTTTGTTTATTTTGTTTAATTTTTTATATCTTATAGTTTGAGGGATGAGTTATGCATCACATAGATATCCACTCATGCTTTAGTCCATTATAGGTATCAACTGGGTCGAGTCCAGTCAAATCAGGTGAAATAATATTGAATCAATTTTTTTCTTTATTGTGCTATTAGTTATTACTAAATTTTAGTATTTTCTCATCACTTTTTATTTTTTATTTAAATGTAGATTATCTAGAAGTCATACATAGATTATATCATGGCTTGAATTTCTACCTATCGTACTCTCTAGCGTTAATATATGGATGACCATCTCCCTTTTTATCTGTTTTCACATTGTAGAGTGGCATAGACCAGATAAAGTATTAGGACACAATTTAGTGGATGGTCGGGGGATTCGAGTCTTGTAGTGAGGATATGTTAGATGCGATCTAAGGGGCGTGAGGTGGTGTGGATGGATGAAGCGTTTAGAATATATTCACAGATGGAATTCCCGATGTGACCATATAGCCAGTAGTGAAGCATTTTCCAAAGCACTTACATATCATGATTCAAATCTGGTTTGGTATCGTTCGATCACACGTTTATTCCTCACTCCTCAAGGATCATTTCATAACATATTGGTAATGAAAACAATTGACTTTTATGATACAATTTAATATAATTTTAATAAATATTTAACTTTATTTTTCCTTCAATGTGTAGAATAACACCTGGCAACAAATATACAATCTACCACATCCAAATGACCATGCCTTTCGTTAGTTATGCACCTCTTCATTAGCAGTTGTGCAAGAAATGAATCGACTTCAAGGATCCTCCAACATTGATGTGGCACAGTTACCCCCTAGAGATATGAGGGAGTGGATGAAGGAAGTGGGGGTTCAAACAAGGTTAGTCATGGTACATATTTAGAGAAGAAAAGCCTCTCAAGGGGGTTGCAATGTGGATCGACCATCATCAAGCCATATCGAGCAAATCCTTTATTTTTTGATGAGGGGGTGACACATATGTGTGTCAATCCACCACCTAAGATGGAGTTCATCATGCCTATTGAAGAACCTTAGAATGCGCATACATCTTTAGGGTTATCATCTAATATTGAGGAGGCCGAGCAATCTCCTCTGTTACCATCACCTTTGATTATGCCACCACCACAACCATTAGATCAAGGACAAGGTAGACAAGGATAAGGACGAGAACAAGGGCGAGCATATGGAGCAACACGTGAGGGTCCTTCTGATATATCAAAGTTGCAGGTATATGATAGACGACCACAAAGAAAGAAGAAAGTTCCTTCATGTGACTCACATTAGTGGTTTTATGTTTGAGTTGGGTTTGATGACCTTTGTACTTAAAAGCTTTTTTAGACAATTTTTACTTAAACCTACTTTGGGTATTATCATACATGATGTGTGTAATTATAATTATTTTGGAAATTATTATAAATTACTTGTGAGGTTATTTTAATATCAGTCTTTCAATCATTGGGTAGTTCATTGATATTGTGTCTATGTTATATAAATCGATGTTTTGAAGACACTTTTGGTTTTGGTATTTAGGAAATGTCTAATTAGGACAAGTGTAGACCCCGCATTTTTATTTTTTTTTGGCTATTATGCGTTTCCCACTAAAAAGGCAAGACTCATTTTTATTTTTAAAAACGGTTTCGAGTTGCCACTTATTTTTGTTTTATTTTAAAAGGGAAAATAAAATAAAAAATAAAAACCCTAAATGTGACTCTTTATAAGAAAAGGCATGTTTGGGAAAAAATTGAGTCTAGGTCCAAAGGTCAGGTTACTTATCAGTAAGGTACGATGAAAGTGTAGCACCCCTCTAAACCCCTAAAGTTAGGTCTCTACTAAACAAACTAAGGAAAATACGACTTTTGGCTAATCAATCAATTGATACCAAAGATAAGCAATAACAATACAACAACACATCAAATATATATAAATGAATAGACAAATAATAAAATAAGTAAATAAGCAAAGTCAGATGAGAAAAATGTGTACTTAGGCAGCAGATCAGAAGTGCTATCAATTAGGAAACAATGTTAATACAATAATAGAAAACAAAATATTCACAGTTAATTGGAAATTTGTTATAGATTAGAGGTCAAATTATTTATTCAAATAATATATGGAATGTTGAGCCCCACCCAAACTCATTTATCTGTTACATAAATTAACTCCACAAGATTCCATCTTACAGAAACTGTAGAATTAATTATGTGTTTGGAATGTTTGAAAAATGATTTAAAATTGGAAGTTTGAAGTTGAAGTATGAAAATTGAGAATTTTAAAATGAATTTGAAATTTGAGAATTTTGAATTAAGATTTTGGAAATTGGATTTTGAAATTAAGAACTTGAATTTTATAAATTTGAGATTTGGAAAATTTCGATTTGGAATTTAAAAATTAGAAATTGGAAATTGGAAGACTTGAATTTTGAAATTGAGGAATTGTAATTTTGAAATTAGATACTTGAAAATTTGAAATTGGAAATTATGAGACTTTGAATTTTGAAATTAGGGCACTTGAATTTTGAATTGGGAATTTTTAATTTTGAAATTTGAGATTTGAGAAATTTAAATTGGATATTAGGTGAATCAAATTTTTAATTGGAAACTTGAAAATTTTGAAATTGGAAATTGAGGGATTTGAATTGTGAAACTAGGAATAGGTAATTTTGAAATTTAAAACTTGAAAAATTGAAATTAGAAATTGGGGGAGTTGAATTTTGAAATTAGGGTACTTGATTTTTTAAATTGGAAACATGAAAAATTGAAATTAGGAATTGAGAGACTTTAATTTTGAAATTATGGCACTTGAATTTTGGAATTTGGAATTTGTAGTTTTAAAATTAAGAACTTGAAAAAAAATGCAAATTAGAAATTTGAAATTTTGAAATTTAGGAATATGAATAAATTAAGGGTGGGTGATGGTTCATGAGTTAAATAAAATGAATTAAATTATTAAACAAAAAGCATCGACAATCAATCTGATTAAAAATAAATAAAAAAGAAACAATACAATCATATGGAAAATAAAACAATAATAATATATTTAAATGACTAATTAAAGAAAACAATAAATTAAATAGATGTACAATGCAATGAATTAAACAATAAAATAACTATAAAAATAAAAAGATTTCCTAACTAAAAAGAAAGTTGAGGGAGCTTACTTGATAGAAGGGCAGTTTCCCAAGCCGAGTCGCCTCCTAAGCCAAGATCGTCTCTTAAGTCGGGATCGCCTCCCAAAATTGAGACCTCAAAGCCCAAATTATTAAAACTTTAAACTATGAGAGTTTTGAGCATATCTTCTTTTGAGGAAATGGTCCGTCATCCCTTAAAAGAAATAAAAAGTCATATACAAGTTTGAACCTCTAATTAGAGGCCCATTGTCCCAAAAAAATTTTCCCTTTTCAAGAGTTGGAGACTCTCCCTTTTATAGGTAAGAGAGGCCTCCCTCCCTCTCTCACTTGCCAATGTGCGACTCCAAATATCCCACAAAGGATAAAAACTCATTCCAAGAACAAAACTTAGGGGTCTACAAAGATGCCCATCTTTGATAGAGTTCATGAGTGTAACGAATACGAACAATGGAGTGAAACGAATGTGTGAAAAGTAAGGTAAATGAGATTAATTCTACAAAGAAGAAATGAGACCCCCAAATGAGTCCAAGAGAAAAACACTAGCATGATCAAACCGAAGCAACCAAAGGGCTCTAAAAACACTTCAAAAACAAGCAACAAAAGAAATGGTCTTAGCCACTAAAGTCACAATATGAGTCCAAACTCATTCCAAATGGTCTCCAAAAATGGCTCAAGAATCAATGTGTAGACCAAGTAATAGTAGGACCACTCGTGGATACAAGTATTAAGGAACCGTATGAGTTCTATATAGCAATAAAGAATAAGGTGACCAACCATAGATCAAAACATGTACACGAGCCCGAGGGACCACATAGTGACATGGTAAGGAAGGAAAACTCAAGCATAATGTGACCAAGTAATGTGCGACACATGTGAATGAATGGCTCTAAACAACTAAACTGAAAATAATGGCTCTGGACGCCACAATGAAAAGATTGGCTCTGAATGCCAAAACGAAAAGAATGACTCTAAACTCCAAAATGAAAATAATAACTCTGAATGCCAAAATGAAAAGGATGGCTCACGAACATGAAAATGAAAAGGTGGCTCTGAATGAAATAGATCTGGGTAGCTACGAGCCTTGAAAATGAAAGTGACGACTCTGAACACAAAAATGAAAACAACGACTCTAAAAGCCAAAATGAAAACAACGGCTTTGAACGAAAAAATGAAAAGAATGGATCTGAAAGCCAAAATGAAAAGAATGATTCTAAACCCCAACATGACAATACTTGACTCTGACCTTGAGAATAAGAAAAACGGCTTGAACCTAAAATGAAAAGAATGGCTCTGAAGGCTAAAATAAGAAATATAATGTACTGGATGTCGAAATAGAAAATAGATTCTATTGAGAAATTAAAATAAACTCCTAAATACCCAAAATAAGAAGTATGTGGCTGCGAGGCAGAAATGAAATAAAGGCTCTAAACGCCAAAATATGAATAATGGCTCTAAACGCAAAAAATAAAAATAATGGCTATGAACGTCAAAATGAAAATAAGGGCTCCAAACATCAAAATGAAAATAATAGCTCTAAATCTCAAAATGATAAGAATGAAAACAAAGGCTCTGAACGCCAAAATGAAAACTCTGCATGACTCTGACATAAATAATGTGCAGCTCTGAAACGCCAAAAATGATAATGCAGCTTTGAAATAAAATGAAAACAATAGCTCTAAATACCCAAATAGAAAAGAATAGCTTTGAACACCAAAATGAAAAAGATTGCTTTGAAACGCGAAATAGAAATACGCGGCTCGCTAATGAAAATAACGCTCACGGGTAAAGAAATTAAAATAAGGGTTATGAAAGCCAAAATAAAAATAATGGCTCTGAATGCCAAAAATAAAAATAATGGCTCTAAACACCGAAATGAAAATAAAGGCTTTGAATGCTGAAATGAAAATAATGGCTCTAAATGCCAAAATGAAAAGAATGGCTCTGAACACCAAAATGAAAATGACGAGTTTGAATGCCAAAATGAAAATAAGGGCTCTGAATGCCAAAATGAAAATAACGGCTCTGAACGCCAAAAATGAAAATAATGGCTCTGAACACCAAAATAAAAATAATGGATCTAAACACCAAAAATGAAAATAGTGGTTTTGAACGCCGAAATGAAAATAAGGGCTTTGAACGCCAAAATAAAAATAATGGCTATAAAAGCCAAAAATTAAATAATGGCTTTGAACGTCAAAATGAAAATGACGACTCTAAACACCAAAATGAAAATAACGGTTTTGAACTCCAAAATGAAAATAACGGCTCTTAACGCAAAATGAAAATAACGGCTTTGAGATCCAAAATGAAAATAATAGATCTTAATGCCAAAATAAAAATAATGGCTCTGAACGCCATAATGAAAATAACGGCTCAAAAAGCCAAAATGTAAATAATGGCTCTGAACACCGAAATGAAAATGATAGCTCTGAACGCCAAAATAAAAATAATGACTCTGAATGCCAAAAATGAAAATAATGGCTCTAAACACTGAAATGAAAATAATGACTCTGAATGCCAAAATGAAAATAATGGCTCTGACACCAAAATGAAAATAATGGCTCTGAATGCCAAAACTGGAAAGGATGACTCTTAACACTAAAACTTGAAAGGATGGCTCTAAATGCCAAAACTATGGTATGGAATAAAGAAAGGCGATATCCCTTAACATGTGATAGTGAATAAACCAATAAATGAATGTGTCTAAACCTACTGATACTCTAAAGTATGCTCATCAATCACAAGATGCAGTAAAAATCTAATCTCATGAATGCTAAATAGGACCATGAATCATGACATAGTTACCAACAAAACTTACTAAAAAATAAAGCTCATAGGGATCCATAGTGAAAGAAAAAAGAATGAACAAGTTAAAACTCAAAATGTCAACTATCAAATGAAGACATCATCACAAACAAGTCAATAATCTGTTAGGCCTTGTCATCATGGAAGGTATTGAACCTAAAGTCCAATAGATATGTGAAGGCTTAACTAGAGAGCTCGAAGACTGAACTACATCCTTCCCTGATCAAAGAAGTAGATCATTTATAATGGTGAAATGGGTATATCAAAGAAGACATGAGATAAGCTCTAGAAGTGTAGATATAGGTATGAGGATATCAAGGACAAATGTCTAAGTATGGAGTGAAAGATAGGTAAGTATCCAAGATCAACCAAGTATGTCAAGAAGACTAAATCCTAGGTCATATAAAGTTGTGTCTATCGAAAGCCTACATCAAGTGATCATATCTCAAAGTCGATGAATCAAACAAAAGAGTTGGCTATGCCCTAGTATTAAATGATAGCATGAAACCGTCAAATGATCTCCAAATCACTGATTTGATGCTCCAATGTGATGAATGAATGCGACCATCCTCCCAAATATGAATTTGCCCAAGTGTAAAGATAGTATATCATAATCACCAACTACTACGGTGTGGGCTACCTCAATTTAAGTCAAATAAATCAACCAAATAACCCTATCCTGGCTACAATGGAAAACATGTCAACACATCTCATGCAACTCCTAATCTAAGCACACCGCCAGACGAAAGAAATGCCAGCCCCAGTTAATCTCGTCTCTGAAATGGCTAAACCCCGATGTGATTATATCTGAAATGGCTGTATATAAGACAGAGTCAAAACTCCATCGTCTGGAGGACTGCATATCGTGTGTGTCCTCATGTCATGATCAAACTCAACTACTCATATGGCAAGGGCTTATTCAGCATGGGTCTCAACAACTCTAGATCAAGATGCTCTAAAAAAATTGAATAAACTAGTTGTGTCAGCAAGAGAATCTCTAGTGTAGCTATACCTTATTTATAAATCATCATATTAAGATCACCAATCATCAATGGGATGGATGTGATCCAATAGAAAATAAAACAATTGCATCTTATAGAAGTGCTCAACAATACCCCATGATAGAGATGTCTCAAAACCCCTCATCTGAAAAAAAGGGCTATTCCCTAGTATAGACCATCTTACCTCCATAATCCGCTAACAATGAGATGGGTATGCCTCAGTATTGAGCAAGTACGTCTCTAACAAAAATGCCCTTCAAAGTAGTTGTGCCCTAATGTAAGGATGTCTCATAATATATCAATCAATCAGGGAGAATTTTACATCACTCATAATAATCAATAAAGCCTCATCCAACAACGTAAAATATCTCAGGCCAATCGAATATGCCCATGTAAAGTATCAAACTGATAATGTGGCATCATGACTTAGGAGCAGTCTTACGACTCAAACTTTAGCGGAAGCTCGGAGTGATAGGAAGAAATGAGAAACTAGGCTCAATAATCATAATGGCATCTCAAAGCCTCTCATGCATGTCAATGTACCAGGAAACCCTCTTGTTCAGGGCGATACGTGTGTGGCTGCCAGATGGTGGAGTACGAAATTATCTGCATGTCAATTGAATGACGAAAATGATAAATCAAGCTGTAAGGCGGCACTCAGGTATCAAAATCAGATGAAGGAAAGAATAAATGATCTTGTGATCAAAATAGATAAAGGTAATGGAGTCAAAGTTCTGAAAACCTGAATGTGAAAATGGATGATAAATGCGCCTCCACATCATAGCATGGAGGAAGTCCACCACTGAAATGGATGGGTGCAATGGATGAACAAGAATCCAAATATCACAAAAATGAGAACCATGCAGTCTCTTATCCGTGTAGCACTCATCGACTGGAAGGGGAGCTTGCATACGAACTCTGCTCATCATATATACTTAATTGGAAGAGGGTGTCACGTCAGGACATTATTACCTATGGGTAATGATACAATATAATACATAGATGAAGTTTTTTTTTTTTCTTTTTTCCTTTTTTTTACACGTACTTGAATCAATAATGATTGGTATACAATACACAACCAAACAGATGAAATCCCCTCACATATTGATATAATCCATGGATCCTCGCTCATGAGATAGCCTCCTATAAACTAGAGATATCTGGATCTGTTGTGAAGTTGGAATGAAGGAAAGAGATCTTGACTATTCACCGCTAAGATATGTGCAGAATACTAACCATGATGTCAAAGGAATCATATGAAATAATATGTGAAGGAAAAAATTACAAGGACCACTAAAGTTGAAATGAAATGAGGTGGGAATGATGAGTAATGTAATTTGGAAAGATCATATGTGCTCAAGAATTAAGTGGATCTGTCAGAGACTAGAGCTCTATAAGATATAAATCATGCATATTCTGAGTCCCCAACTATTAGATAGGTTGGGCGTGGCTACCAAAGACTGATTATTGAGTCCTTGACAATGGCAAAAACTTTAATTATCTCAGTTATCATGCCTTCCGAAGACTTGTTGTTAACTCCCTGGAAAAAGTGCAAAAGCATTCTGATTTCCACTTAAGCTCCACTAGGTGTGCAATATAATTAACAAAAAGTCCAAATAATAGTCCCCAAGGTGTGGTTTTGTGAGGATTAGGTACCTCAAACTCTGAAGTGTTACTATTTGACAGCTTGATAACTTGGAAGAATGTAACACAATCTGAAATAGGAACAAAATAAGCAGAAACTTCTAGCAGGTGTGATCAATGTCTACTCACACAGGGAATGAGATAATATCGAAGGTATAGCTCAAGTAAAGACTACCAGGGTTGATTGTCTTCACATTAATTACATTTATGGTTTGCATTGTTCCTTCAGTTGGAATTAAGTGAACTTACATATACCATATCAAGGAATCCGGCGCTACGGTTTTACACACTTCGTGTCTCTGCCGGTGCTGCCAGCCACCTATTCTGCTTTTGGTCCATCTAGGTCTTGAAGCATGATACTTTTATAAGGCAGTGCTTTCCTTGGGAATCTCATTAAATTTTTATTGGTCCTTATAAACAGATACCGAACTATAACTGGATAAATTTTCTAGGTCCATCTAATCTCACATAATGTTAAGATGAATACTACTTCTCATGAAATTCATCTAGTACTAGACATTCCCTATTCCTAAACTGCTTTGATTACGATTAGTAGTATTTCAATTAACAATTCATACCTTGAGACACAGGACAGATTTTAAGGTGTAATCCAAGCGTCACCGGAATTCGTACTAGGGATCAAAGACCTAACTCTGTATGGATTAATGGTTGAAACATAATAATCCCTAGAACTAAACCAACAACAGCCTCTAGACAGCATGGTGTCTGAAGTCGTTACAAATGATATATAAATCAAACATCAATTTAAAGCAATCAACTTTGGAGGAAAGTTTGGCTACTCATTGACACGAATCTATCAAAATCTATTCTCCTTAAACTCCACTTAATAATGAAAGAGATATGGAAGGGTAGAGAGTTAGAGAGATACAAAATGAATATGAGATAAAGAAATGCTTCAAACTTAAGTTTCTAAGGTTGAATGAGGACCCTCACAGGTTGATGGATTCTTCAATATTACACCAATCCAAAGTAAAATAGAACAAAATCCACAAACCACTAAGTGATTTGACAGAAGAGAGGAGAAACCCTAAGGGAGATGTTTCTCCTCAAAATCCGAACTGTAAATCAATTCAAGACTACTATTTGCCATTTGGAAAATGGGCCAATGATGGGCTCAAAAATCGAAGTTTGCTGCTCCAGCCCATCGTCCTTCTCTGCGGTGAAGGCTTCTTCTCCATGGCAAAGCCACGCGTGTGTCATCTTCGAGTGATGTTCCCTTCCCTCAGCGAAGGATGGCTTTCTTTGCGACATTCCTCATTGCTTGATTTCTTACACATCTGTACAGCGTTTTCTTCCTAATCGCTACAAAACATCTATAAATAAGAGGGATTAGTGTAATCTTTGCAGTGGAGTGCTGAATCGCATTTAGTTACATGAGACATGAAAAACACCTAAATCTGGTGTGATTCACTATCACACCCCAAACTTAACATTTGCACATATCTCGACAAAGGAAACAACTCATTTTCAGCATTTAAAACTAAAAAGCTTATGTTGAGCGTGAAATTGAGAACAATAGATGATAATTGCACCTCAAAGGATTTAACATTAATACAACACAAAGAAAATTTCGAGATAGCTTTTTTAAAATAATAAATTAAACTATGATTTGAAGAACCTAAACCAGATTCTCAAATGTGTGTGTAGTCTTGCCATCTCTAGATCAAATTGTGATTGGATGGAGATTAGATGAAGCCTGATGGAATGGGAGATCTCTCTGCTCTCACGGTGGTGTGTAGACTCAAATACATTCTTGTTGGGCATATCACTTTCTTCACTAATGCTGAAGCTACTCTGCACAACTCTTAGATCAATTAGGTCTTTATATAGCATGTAGTGTATAGCTTTAGCTAAGGGTAAGTTAAGATTTATCATTGAAACTGGACACATTCAATACTGTTCTCTTGACGGCATCGTTTGTTCCATGCCTTTGCCGTGGGCGCCAACTCTGCGATCGACCGAAATTGTGTCTTTATCTCGACTCGCTCCGAGGCTGTGATTTTGTTATTTGGACACGTAGAGCATTGGTACTCATGTTGGTGCGCGGGACGATCGGGCTTGCTAACCACCTGCCGCTTCAGTGACTTTGGTTAATGATTCACTGAATCGATTGTTGAGGTGCGTGGTGGCCGAACGCCGCCGACGAACGCCGGACGGACGAAATTGACTTGCGTCTCTTTGTATTGTTAATAACAACAACTGTTTGCGCCTTCTTTCTTTCTTGCGTGCGTGACTCTTCGATTCAACGTTGCATAACAAAACTCTCAGATTCACTACATGCCTTCACAAGATATAACATTGAAACTTACATGTAAACATGGAGCTTTTTGACTGAGGGCTGTTCTTACCTGATTATAGGGCTAATTCTTGGCTTTTCATAGAAAGAAAATAGCTTTAATTTGATGACTCAGGGATATATTTCTACAAAAAGGATTAGCTAAGAAAGAGGCTCAGCAGATCTAGGATGGCTAAATCATTTCCTAATTGTCATGTTGCCTAGGATTTCACCTCAAGTGATAATTGAACAAGTTTTGGAGTCTTTAAAGATCAATTAGAATGATAATCACCTAATTCTTTTCTCCTTCAGCAAATTGACTACCTCGAGGGTACATGAGGTTTGTGCTCAAGTGATAAGAACTTTTGCACTAAATCGTTAACTATAAAGTCAAACCATTATGCTTTAAGTTCAAAATACTCACCATTTTCTTCATGTGAAGAAAGGTTTGTCATTTATTCATCATGGAAAAATAAATTTATTTCCAAACAATCTTAAATAAAACATCTAAAAATGAAAAAATTAACCTAAAAGCGAAACACATAAATCAAATAAAGCACCATAGCATCAACCACTAAAAATAGGATGTTTGAAGTTGCTGAAGGAATTTTTAAACAAAGGACAACCCACCAACTTAAAATATGCATTGCTATAATGTATTAAATATAGAAATATTACGAACAAGGACTCCCTACATGATAAGGGTAGTGTTTGGAAGCAGGTGTGGTAAGATATATGATGAAATTCTCTCTCTAGAAGTAAACCGATGTCTTGAAAAGCAAAAACCAAATAAACACTTAAAATAAGATTAACATTAACACATGCTAAAAATAATAAAACAATAGCTAAAGTACTAGTGGATAAAATCTAATTTTTGGCAGGGTGCCTCAAGAGGCTTTGCTCCGTTTTTAGAGTCTAACTAGACTTATTAAAGGAAATCTGAAATGTTATACCTTTTGGCCCTTCATCTGTTGGCCAAATACTTTCTCATAATATATCACTCAGTGAGACCAAGTTTCTCCACATTCAGAATAAGCAATAAAAGCTCAAATGCCAACTCTTTGATGGGAAAAGAGTTGGCTTCAAATTTATATCCTTCAAGAGTGTCCTCTTGAAGGAACTTAGGTGCTAGATCCTTGATGGACAAAAATGAGCTCTCTAACTTCTTGCATGGCCTCATTTTCTCCTCACCAGCAGAGGTCATTTCACTATGTTGACATCTAGCACATACTTAACACTGGAAAGGATGATTTTTAGCTAAATAAGTTTGTGGGATCTGTCATCCTTGCAAAGAGTCTAGACTCAATGGGAAAATTGGCCTTAACTCCAACTGGAACATTTTCAACTATTAGCTCGGGATGTTCCTTTACCAGCTTGCTTCTCTTCTAATAACGGCTCTGTCAGTATTGACTCATTAATTCTAAACAAATCAGACTGGATCTTGCAATTCTCCCTTAAGGATCAAAGGCATTTTGTCGCATTCTATTGTGTTCTTGGCCTCACCCAATGTCGGGCTTGAAAGATCTTCTTCAAGGCTTAAAGATATGCTTTCACACTCCCGTATGGCATCATTCAACATGCCAGCTCAGTTACTGCAAGGTGTTCTCCTTTTAAGTTTTCCAGACCTCGACTTATGTACCACAAATCTTTCCATGATAGCACTCATTTCTCTACTAAGGCAGCCTGATTGGTTTAATGTTGGCCTATCATGTTAGCTTATCTTGGACTACTAATTAGCAGCATATTACTGTGGCAGGTGTATAATTATCAACTAATTCTTCCTTCAATGCAAGGAATAGTTCTTAAAACTCAGGATGGTTCTTAGGAATTTCTCTTGACCTCATCGGGAGCTTGGGCTTCCTTAACTTTTTGCATAATTGGATGAATCTGGAAGAGAAATTGTCATGTGTTCCCCAACCCGAATGATTATACCTTGGCATATAGCTATGGTGTTGGGGAGAGTAACTTTGCATTGTTGAAAAATTCCCCTCAAAATTATAAACATTTGGCTCATGGAATGCTTATGTTTGTAGCCAGAATTACCACTCCCATGTTGGTTCTCTCACAGGAATGATGTGCAGAAAACAAAATGAGTTTCGAGAGGTGTAAGCTCATTTATCTCCTGCATTAGACTTATTGTACTGACTTCAAAGAAAAATACAAAAATAGGAAAATAATTTTTTGCTCAATTAACAAACGGGATGTTTTCTATTATAATAAAGGCAAAATACGATCCTCATATCTGGATAGTTTTCTCTAATAAAGTCATATCTATTTAAATCTAATTTACCTAGTCTTCTTTGAATAAGATTAAATTTATTATATCAATAAGCTATTCCTTGTATCGATCTAGGACCCAAATTTTAAGGCGTAATCTAGGCGGCGCGAGGAAGCCACAATATGGGAATGTAGATCTCACTATGGATTACGTCGTTGAAACCGCAACAATCACCAGAACTGCCAACTAACATCTTTAGCATGAATTCACGAGAATCTTCAGCAGGATACTGCTAAATCAAAACATCATTAAAAAATCAGCATAGGAAAGTTTAAATCTTTTCATTACAACTGAATCTGTCAAAATCATATCTAACTACATCATAATAATGAAAAGAGATGAGAAGAAGAGTGAGTTAGAGACACAAAACGAATATGAGGATGAAAATGCTCAGCTCAACCAGCAAGAATAAGGTCCTCTAGTTGATGGTTATTCAATATTACACCAAATCAAAGTAAAAATGAGCAAATCACAGCCCAAAGTGATTAGAAAGAGAGAGGAGAAACCTAAGGAGATTGTTCTCCCCTTAAATCGAACCCTAATAAAGTCTAAGAACACTATTTGTACATTAGAAAATGGGCTAATGATGGGCTTAAAAATCCCCGCCGTTCTCCGTTGCGAAGAAGGCTTCTTTGTTGTGGCGAAGCCACGTGTCATCTTCTGATCTATGCTCCCTTCGCTCGACGAGATTAAAACTTGTTTGCACAGTGAACCTCACTACGCCAGTTTCTTTGCTGTCTACTTTGGCAGTTACCATTACAATCCTACAAAACATCAACAAATGAGGGATTAGTGTAATCTTTACAAAAATTGGTGTGAATCTAGCATTTAGGTTTCATAAACACTTGAAAAACACGCTATAAATGTTAGTATGATTCACACCTATCACCAACCCAGTGTAAAAGATAAATGAGGTGATAGAAGAAAATGCTATAATATCCATGTGAGGCTCAAAGGCTAGCAACGGGTAACTCTATATATGGAAAGGATAAGGTAAATAGGATCATGAAAGGATGCCCACCATCGGTTGATATCAATGCATCTTGCCTCTCAGAGTTCACATGATCTAACATTAAGGAATGACATCTATCCAGTATGTGATCTCAAACATGGCCAAGCCACGACATATGCTCTATAGAATGCACCTAATAAATCAGACATAGCCATAATGATACTAATAGACAATTGTGCTCCTACTAATATAGAGTGCCCCATGTGGGCAACTCCATAACCAGAATCAAAGTATCACAAGTCTTATAACAAAAGTGTCAGAGACTGAATGCTATAACAACTCATCTACCTCATCTCAACCATAGAATGATCAGCTCCATCAATGCTTAGACCCATCCTCTCATCATAGTCACCTCTCAAGAATGTGAAACTCAACATAAATATGGGTCATCTCGAAACTCTGTCTAGTCCAAACAAAAGGAAATGGTGTGATTATGGATGGAAAAATATGGATAATAATATAAAGTGTTGATGAGTCTCTATATAGGCTTTCGTGGAAGTGTCAAGTCTAAAGAAAGGTTGGAGTGAAAATATAGTGTGTAAAAGATTGCTCTCTAATAAACTTGTGGATGTGGTCATAATCTCTAACTCCCAATTCATAAATTCTCTGGTATAAAGTCAAATAACATAACTCTTTCTATGATAAGTGAAGACTAAGTAATCACAATGTGTAAGTGAATAAGTCTTGAGTCAAAACCACAACATAACACACGATAAATGGTCTTGTAATGGCAATCCAAATCTAGATGTCACAAATGAGTCCAATGTAAAATGGTCACAAACATGACTGGAGAATCCACATCAATAATCTAGGATGAAAGAGGTGTGTTGAACAATACTATCATGAGATCAATACTCCCTCCAAAGTCATAAGTCCTTGATTTGATTTTCAATCCAAACCCCATATAGAAAAAAATTGATAAGGTGATCAAGGAAAATGTATCAAAAAAAAAAAAAGGATGAACATGTAAACGTGCCTTTCACCTTTCCATATAAAAAAAAATGGACATCAGGTTGAAAATTGAAATCAATTGTCAAATAAGAAATAGGGTACTAGGCCCATGATAGATGTGAGGTGTAAAATATAAGTGATCAATGAGCATATCCTAAGATATCAAGTAGTAAGTGACAACATACAATTATAATCTTCATTTCAGAAATTAATCTTTTGGTGAAAGAATCGGTGGTGAAGTTCTTTAGACTCAATTAGTAGAAAGGAAGAGACCTAACATATTAAAGACAAAAGGAGAATTAACTAACACTTCAAATCTCAAACAATCTCAGAACTAAGACCAAGGAAAGCCCGGACAATTGTGACAAGCGGCCATAACGGTTCTCTAGGAATGCACCGTGTAAGACAAGAATCCTAAAAAATAGATCTAAAGCTCAAGTAATCTATAGTCAATGTCTTGCTTTAGAAAATGGAGGATTATTGTTTATTAAATCTATCCTCTAAATTTAGTTGCACAATTTAAGGACTAGCCCAACTCTAATCCCAAAGCTGCCACAGTAAAACTTATTGAATAAAATCTCTGGGGTGATTGTTTTTCCAATTTGGTTTTGGCTTTGATATCTTTGCAAAGTGCAGTCGACAAATGTCAGAATGATATAAGTCTAAAGATATCAATCCCCACAAAGATCTCCAAGATTTTAAAATCAACTACCACGTACTCGGCTCCATACTGTTTGGACATATGCATTAATATTAGGGTCCAACAAGTTGGAAATTATATGCCTAACACGATAAAATAAATGAACAGTCAAATAAACTGGAATATAAAAGAATAAAGAATAAAGAGCCAAAGAATAGTTTAAGAAAATAAATGGACGAATAATTATGCCGAGAGGACACATTAAGTATCTTTGCATGGTAAGTACAATTCACGCCAGTTATCTTGATAAAACTCTTACCTTGGGCTCATTTTGGTTTAAAATCTTTGTCCCAAGAGCGTTGCGAGTAAGAGTGGTCCTCCCTCCGACTAATTATACAATTTTTCCCCGATTCTTTGAATGAGGAATGAGACAACTACTTTTAAAAGGAAATTTCTAAAATAAATTATTTTTCTTTACTTGATACTTCTTACCATTTATGTTCTCAAACATAGCTCCCAAGTGTAGATTAACAAGGATATACAGCAGGATACTCTCCTCAAGTGAATCAGATCGCCCTCTTCTTGATTGAATCTAAAAACCTAACGCAGGATTGGCCTCACTATCAGATGGGTGACTCACTTTGCTTGTTTAAATTGATAACTAAGTTAACAGTTCATGATTCGTGTGAGAAGAGGATTTATCCGATAAACTTACAAAGCTCATTAGATCTCTCCTAATAGCAGTTAATATCTCATGAGAAATCTATTCCCAGCTCTGAGAATGTCTTCTCTGCTGTGCTCAGAGGACCTCCCTTGAATGGCTTGATAAACCAAGTGTGGCAGACATGAAGGCGTATTCGGATCAAGAAAACATTGAGCCCAAAACCAGAGTAAATTCCATAAGCTAAATTGCAAGGCTGCTTTGGAAGCGACTACGGGAAAGATAATTTCGACTATAGCATTCATAATGGAAGGCTGGATTCTCGATTCTTGAATTGCACGCTCTGACATTCCTCAGAGTCATAAGAACATTTATGGATTCTGGCTGAAAAAATTAGATTGAAATTTAATCACGACTTGAACAAATGGGTAGTAATTTGAGAAGAATAAGATTACGCGGTGAGCCAAACCAAGATTAACTACCGGGATCGAAGATAAGCGAAACTGGTCGTCAATCACAATCTCCTCAACCTACCAACATTGGAAGAAAAGAAAAGAAAGAGAGAAGACTGAGGAAAATGAAATGGGCCTTCAGACTACGGACCTCTACGTGCGTGTGTGTATTTGCTTTTCATCTAAGATGTGCGCATTTATGGGTTTCTGGGTTGGATACTAATTGCGTGCGGTCTTTGTGGATTCCGAGTGGATGACCAGTTCTTTATTTCAGAAATGGCGGGCCTCAACCATGTGTGACATCATCCGTGTGGGCGCGCTAGATCTCAAACCGACATCAACCGCTCTCAGCCTTTGGCGATGTCTTGATGTGGCGACGCCGATCATATGGCGACATCTCACGCCCATGCGCTGGGGTTCCGATTGGTCCTCTCCACGTCGCCGGCGGCGTGAAACCCTCTTCGCTCGAGCATCGCTTCGATCTTACGACGCTGGTGATGGTTCCAGCGATGTGACTCAAATCTGACGCGGTTTTATATCTTGGAAGCTTCGCTGGTTGCTTTCGATTGTCAGCGACTTGAGTCTTGTCGCGACAACGACTTCCGATTAACTCAGCTCATCCTTCCGAGCCTGTCGCGTAGCTTCGGCGATTCTCGCGGCCGAAACCTCCGTCGAAATTAGCGACGTCAAACTGTCGCGAACATCACGATCGTGCGACATCAGTATCGCTAACTTACAGTTGTCTCAGAAGCTTGCATCTGTTGAGTTAAATTAATAGTTATTATTCATCATATCTGATGTCCGCGACCTCATAATCTGATTATTACCAGCCCAAATGCATCAATGGATCTTAATTTGTTTACATTCACACTTGACCATATGAATTTTTGTTCCTTACGGTACATTCCATTTTGTTTTCTTCTGTATATCACTCCACATAAATAATAAGTTGAGTGGGAGTTTTCATTCATATTCTATCTGTTATTCATTTACATTAAATCAAGCAGAAAAATGGACTAAAATATGAATGAAACTTTCAAGCTCATCAAACTCCCCCAAACTTGAAATTTGCTTGTCCTCATTGAGAAAAAGAAAGAATTGTTGGTCCTCAAACAAAAAGGACGTTTTTACGATTGCGTTTTGTGGTTTTTATCCTTCCGCTCACTTGTCACGAATTAAAAATATCAATAATTTATTTCAAGATTCAGTTTAAAATCTAAAAACAGGCTTATCTTAGTATAAAGCACCTATTACAAAATCTCACGACCAGCTAATGTATGTAAGCAGTTTATTATTTAAGCCTTGTTTATTGTGTGTGCGAGGTCGGCGTCCTTCTCAATTTTGTATTAGATTTGAGTCAAAATCTTGCAGATTTTTCTCAGACTACTTTATTAAGTCCATAAGCTTGTTTTTCATATTGATCTCCACTAATATAGGTGATTCCAACCTTCAAAATCAATCAGTCTTTTGGGCTTGTAATGTTGGCTTGGAAAAATGTAGGATAGATAAGATTGCAGGTTGAGATTACCCGAACTCTTTTTCTTTCTCTCAGCGTATTTTCCTCTTTATGTAATTCCTTTAAAAAAACTCCCCCAAACCATGTTTGGGATACATGATTTTCTTCTGTTCTAGTTGTATGCTCCATTTCTTATGTATTAAGCGGAGAATTCCTTCTTATCTGTTTAAGGGATAGTGCACGTGTTTTACCTTTTCCCAGGCTTTCTAACACTCTTAGCGAACTTTGGGTTGAAGTGGCTCCCATACAAGATGAGCCCGATAGGGTACTAGGTGTTGAAACACCCCTAAGAACTTACAATTGTTCAAGAGAGTTAGGCCACAAGACAAAACTTATTCCCTAAAACCAACTCTTTTCTGCTATATTTTTCTGATTCAGATCCTTTTCTTTTCAGTCCCTTTTTCTGTATTTTCTCCTTGATTTCCTCAAAATTTAAACTCCCCCAAACTTTATCTCTTACTCCTATTTGAGTTCTTGGGTAATCATAAGTTCATTACTGGAAGATTGGTGATGGGGGTGGCAGGATTTTCACTTGCTTATTTGGAAGATATGGAATATCTTGGCTCAAGTCGGGGACTAAGGTGTATGCGAAGCATATCCATAATAATTGGCTAGAATAAGCTCAAAGCCCATTCGAAATGGCCTCCTATCGTATCTTGTAATTTGTTTTCACCTAGAGTTTCGCCTCAATCAATATTCAAAACAAGTTCTAGGACCATGGATTATAATTCCACAGAGTCGGAAAATTTTCCTAATTTGATCAAAGTTTGAAGGTGTTGTTGACCCGAAGTGTATTATTTCCTTCAAGACTTACGTTCATTCTCTGTCTGGTTTACATTAGTTTAACCAAGTATTTTGTTACATCAGTAATAACCAATTTCTCAATTTTTACACCTAAACTGAATCTGAACATCACAATAAATACTCTTAATTCCAGTTTCTTTATTCATGCCTCTATTCTTTTCAGATAAATTGAACAGAACAGAAGTATTATTTTGATTCCTAACAGAAAATAAACTAGCACAGAAACAAAATTCAAACATCATGATCAACCAATTTGTAAATCAACAGAAATTTTATTCAAATATCAAAAAGATTTCCGATATTCAAAAGTTGTTTCATTTTTCAAACATTTTTGTAACTAAGTTCAAGAAAAACTCTCTATTTCCTGCTCGAAAATCCTATATCTTCTTCAGAAGTTTGCAGCCCCCGCTTCAAAATTTGGTTCACCAGACCTTGAGCTCCTCCAAGAGTGATTCGACCGTTAACAAGGTAGTTCAACAAATTGGGGCTGCTTCTCCCTTTTTCTTTGGAGCTTCTTTGTTGATGGATTCTAAATAATCCATATTCCCTTCCCATCAACCGCTCTCTGGATGACACCACGTTTTATGGAACAAAGAATGGAATTGGTTTGTTTTTCAGACTCCATTCATTCCATAAAAGCAGTTGATTGCCATCATAGACTCTTTCACTCTCTATCCTCCCTTCTCATTCATTCTTTTACGCTTGTTTCTCTTCCTTTGTTCCCCATCTTTATAGTGATTTCGTCTCTTAGGAAAGAACCGGGTCCTATTTATTCTATTTCCTTAATTTTTGGGAAGATACGAAATGAGATTCCTCAATTATGCCTTCTAATTTTCAGCTAGATTTTAGCTTTTCTAACAGGAGGTGATACATTGAGATTTTCATGAAGATAAAATAAATTCTAACTCTCATAGACAGCTCCTTGAAAGCGAGGAACACTATTTATTGAATCAAGAAGATGATTTTTTGTTTGCATTTATTTATTATCACAAAATTAGAAAAATTTGGGTGTATTTAATAGTTCATGGATTTCACTTGAGACTAGATACAGGTTCAAATGTTGTCTGGGGACTATTATCTTTTAAATCGATATCTTAACACTATTGGACATTAAGTCATGACATTGTGCTGGAAGTGAACTTGGTTTTTCTATATTGTGGCTTGAAAAATTCCGTCATGCGAGAATGTTTCTTTCTTACTACTCTTCAGTTCTCGCTCAATTTCATCATTCGACCATTACCTCCACTTATTCTGAAGTGACCCCTCAAACCAGTGTTAGGTCCCAAAACAAATCAAATTCAGCAAGATCAATTTAACTTCAATTTTAAGCTCCAACATTTACATAATTTATTTTATCAATACGAGAGATTTGACAATTTCTATTATGTCTCATATTCAATAGTTAAACAGTCAACACAAGATAAATTCCCCCAGGACTTTGATCATGATATATCAAATATAAATCTAATTCTTCCAAATCAGCGTAAGTAAAATAAAAAATGAGAAAAGAATAAAGAAACTCCTTTTGATTCCATTCCTTATTTATGTAATTTCTCACAGGAAATGTGATTGAATCTTCTTCTTTTTGTAAATCATCAATTCTCACAATCTTTTGCTTCATTTTAGTTCTAGTTGTGAATTTTCTTTTAATTACCAATATATCGTACGCCAATAGCTCTGTGACCAGGTGTTTAAGCTCCGTTCAGCCCTTCTCTTGGCTACGCATTTCTACGAGATTCGAAGGCAGGTCTCTATGTGGCATCAGCAAACTCATCCCAATGATATACACCCTCAACGTCTTCCACGGAGACTTAGTCATTAGAGTACCCATCTTTGTTTGAAATGAAAAATGGAAGAATCCTGCTAAAATCTGGCCTTCATCAGCTCTTCCATGTGTTGGAGTCCATATGTTAGTGAGACCCAAACCATATTTAAACTCATCTTAAGAGAATGGAACAATTGCAACCAAGTAACTTTCTTGCCTTACACCTTTCGAATTTGTTGTATTGACTATCCTTTGAATCTGTACCAAATGTTCCTTAGGATCTGATGGATACCACAGCTATGAATTAGTTCTATTAGACACACACGCGTCGGGGAGTGGATCAAGCTCGAAATCCTCACCCTCTTCTTAGATTTGCACTCCTTTTCACAATATTTATCTTGGATGAATGATTTCGATGAGTCCTCCCGTAGTCTCAGTGATTGGAGCCTTCTGTACTTCTCTATGTGCTTCCTTTACAAAAAGTCCGCATCTTTCATACCTTCATGGTGATGTTTACGCTTTCCTTGTCTTACTCAATTGCAGTGTTTCTCTTAATTAAGTCAGCTAGAATCAGATCAGTTCTGCGCTTCTATACATAAAATTATTGAAAGCAAACCACTCCATTAATAGGATTAGTCAAGCAACAAATATATTCAATATGGTTCATTGTAGTTAGTGAGTCAAAGTAGACCTATTGAAAAACTATTTTGTTCTTTTTCTTTCATCTTATAAATATAGTATTTCCTTCTTTCATAAAATAACCAGTCCTCAAATTCTTTCGATCCGTTATGGCCTTATAAAACTTTGTTATTAAGCCCTTTCTCTAAATTTAGATTACACAATTACAAGGACATGTCTAATCCCGAAGCGCACCATAAGCATTTGGAATAAAAATCTCTTAAATTAATCCTTTCAATTTTGGTTTGGCACAATATGCTATGAGTGCACGGAATTAACAATGTCAAATGGAATCTCGATCAGTCTCAGTCCCTAAGAATCCTCAAGATTTTAATCATTCTCCCAGCTACTCCAAGCTCCACTTACTCTTTGGTTCTGTAATGTGAGGTCCGGCTTAAAGCTAAATTATACTGGCGAGTAAAATAAATGAACAATCAAATAAGTGGAGATAAAGAATAAAGATAAAGAATAAAGAATAGTTAGAAAATAATGGACCTAAATAAATTATCTTCGGAGGGACATCAAGTATCACTATAGTAAATCTGAATTTCTTTGTGTAGGTTAATGCGATAAAACTTCTTGAATATTTCAGGTTTAAAATGCTGTCCCAGGCAGTTTCATGATAAAATTTGGATCTCTCCACTGCATTTCATTATCTAATTTTCTTTGAATTCTCTGAGAAGGCAGGGATGAGATAACTACTTTAAAAAAAATTCCTTAATCTAGTGTTTTCTTTAACGATATTTGTCATTTATGGGTACATCAAACCTTCAAACCACGAGATTCTCAGTGAGGCAGGATACTCTTGACTTCAGGATACTCTTCTAAAAATTGAATAGTCACCCCTCCTTCAGTTAGATCTAATGGGATTAGCCTCCTCTCAAGATTAGAATTTGAACTCTTTGCTTGTTTAAATTGATAGCTAGTTCAACTGTTCTCTTGTTTCTGATAGAAGAGAGATTTATCAAATAAACACACAAAGCTCCTATTAGATCTCTAGTAGCGAGGTTAATATGCCTTCTAAAAAATGTTCTAGCTCTGGGAATGACTCTTCTACGTAATATAGGAGGACCTCATGAAATCTAAAACAGTGAGGCAAGAATGCAAAAGCTGGGTGCATGAAAGAGGCAGTGTTCGGATCAGAAAACATTCAAGCCCAGACCGGAGTAAATTCATAAAGCCCCAGAATTCCACAAGGCTGCCGGAAGCGACTCTGGGAAGGAATGTTTCGGCTAAGCATTCACTTAATGGAAGGCTGGATTCCTCAATTCTTGAATTACACAGCTCGATTATAGAATCATGGAATATTTCAATTCCAGCTGAAAAGTGGTCCGAAATTATCCCAGACTTCAGCAAATCAATTAAGTAATTGAAAAGAATAAGTGCATGGTGAAACCTACTGCTCCAAAAGGTCAACATAGGATCCGGAGAATGGCAGAAACTAGGCAGATAATCTAAATCAATCTACAACTACAGCCCAGCTGAAGAAAAGAAAAAAGAAAGAAAAAGAAGCTAAAGAAAATAAAGAAAATAAGCCTTGACTCTGATTTCTCAAATGCATTAATGGCATAATTTGCTTTTCATCTGGGGTGTGCTTATTTATAGGTTCAGTTGGGCCCCTAATTCCAGTGTCCCAGTCTTTGCTTGGATTCCAAAGTGGTGGCCAAATTCTTTATTTCGTCTGACCTCAACTCCCTGTGAGTGACATCTTCAGCGTCTTGTGACACTTCGATCTCATTTGCGACATCAACAACTCAGGCCTTTACGCTGATATGCCGATGCTCTGGCCTGGGTCCAGCGTGGCGATCGCATACGCTACGGGACTGGTGGGTCTCTCCACGATGCCGGCGACATCGATATCTTGTCAGCGACCGCCATTTCCAGTCTGCGGCCTTCGAAGCGTCGTTTTCCGCAGTGCCATGACCTCAGTCTCGCGCCGAGCGCGGTTTTATATCTTTGGAAGCTTCGCGGTTTTACTTCGGTGCCGCGACTTGGTCGCCTATCTGAGGCGGCGGTCTTCAGCTTCGTCCTTCCAGGCTTTGTGCGGCAAGGCGATTCTCTTGCTGGCGACCTCCCGCCGAAGTGCGGGCATCAGCCTGTCCCGCGACATCCGATCGCATCGCGACGTCATTTCCTTAACCACGGTCAATCCTCGAACCTTATACGATTCTGTCGCGACCAGTTCTTATAATTTCCTTCATATCCACGATCAGTGCGACCTCATGCATCTGGTATCTGACCAAGCGCACATCGATGATCAACCATTTATTCCATTCTTGCCAATAACTAACATGATTTTTTTATTCCACCTTTTGCATTTTTCCTTTTCTGTTTTCTTCATAACTCTTTTTGTGAAGATAACAGGTTGGTGGGGTTTCTTAATATTCGCATCATAATTATACCTTTTTACCTTCAGTCAAACATAAATTTGGGTAAAAATAGATGACTTTGAAACTAAATCAGGGATCAGGTGGTGATTTTGAGTGGAAAAAGCTCTCGACTAGGTGGCGTGGCTCCACAAGCTCAAACCTCGAAGGCGATCTAGTCATAGAAAGTTCTGGTGTATAAAATTATATACCCGTCCATATGCATACCATTCTTTTACGAAAGTGCTGATATTTGTAGACTCAAAGGTTAATCACAGACTATTGTTTTAGCTATATCCATTTTGTAAAGGCGCTGTCGATCATTTGTAAGCGTATTGTATAAAGTAAATGTTTATGGTTTACCACATTTGAGCTTGACTTTCGCACCTGTTAAACTCTAAGCAGAAAGACCAAATAGAGTATTTTTGATGGTCAAAGTAAGCGGTCGGAGTAAATCGGGGCTCAAATTGGTCGCCCATTCGGGTGGTAGGATTTGGGTTCACGATATACCGCTCAATGGAATAAAAAGATTCCTTCGGCATCCTGGGGTCGTTCGGGCGGCTAATTGGGTCGGATCGAAAAAGGGTGGTCTGAGTTAGTCTTTGAGAAGCATATAAGCCTAGACTTTCGTTCCAAGATACTGTATTCAGTGTGCTTTCTTTATGCTTATATTGCTAGATTTTTCAGATGCACTCACACTCTTGATCTTGCCTTTCTTTCCACATTATCAAGAAGCTTCTTGCCTAAATAAAAGCTTCCTTCATATTTCTTACTTATGTGGTTCCTATACTATTCTATTAAATTTTCAGTTTTAACAGACATTTTGATTTAACATAAAACTCTTATACTTTATATCCCATTATATCAATAGCTTATTCATTTCACATACTTCACTTCACAAATCATTGATCCGTAAAATATATTTATTTCCATCTACTTGTTTATTTAACTCAAAATCATGAGATTCAAACATATACTCCCAAGGTTGTATTTGGTTTACAAATCCCATTACCTCATCTAAGTTTACAACACAAACTTTTGTCTACAATTTCAATTTCATTGCAGTTCCATTGGTGAATCACCATTCTTTTCTCCTTCGATGAATGCCTTACATAATATTTATAATTTGGTCTCCCATCACGCAGCGGATGCTGATTGGTGCATCATGGTGATCATTTAAAAATATTAATAAGCAACTCAGCGGAAGGATGCCAATTGGTCATCCATGATGGGACATTAAACCAATTCAGTTTCCTTATGGTGGATATGACGGTATCATATGTTCAGATCATTTGGGTATATCGATTCTATATTCAAAATCATAAAGAAATTAATGAGTGGAACATTCAATTCAATTAATCACTCCTGTGGTGTCAACATTTCAAATATCCACATTTCAAATCCATATACACTTTAGTGACAACATTTCAGAGAAGTCATACCTCTTCCATACCATACGTTTATATTTATTTAGTAAGCTACCATCTGCCAGAAGTGAGATTGAGGGTTCGGTGAACAAACCCCGACTATAAACTCTCGCATTCACTTTGATCTAGTTCTAAGTTTAGTGATCCTCCTACCGTCTAACCGATAACAAAATTCGCCCTCTTAGTGGATCAAGCAATTCTTCTCCCCTTTAGTAGAATGACAATGTATCTTGGATTGCAGTTTGGGTTTAGACATAAAGTTTGCCCAGAGACAGGCTCGCCGCGGGGCGCGAGTTCCATTGGTATGTTTTTCATTGAACATGTATTTGAACCCCAGCCCAATCATTTAACTAAGGTCATACCGGCTATGATTATCAGATACTAGGTGTTGAAACAAAATCAAATTACTCATTTGTGAGCAGTGGCCCCTAGGCGGCTTGCAAGAAATCACACATTGTGGTGTGCAGGGATGCCATTTTGGCTCCCTAGGCTCGTAAGCAGTGAGGAATATCCCCATGCCGCATGGCGTAGGTTTACGCTACGACGTGGGTTCGCTACAGCGTAGGAGCCTGATAATGCCACGGCAAGGAATGTCCCAGCATGGCGTGGGTCTACGCCGGCGTGGGTTTCTAAGCTGCGGCGTAATGAACAATCAGTGCCCAGTGCTGGATTTTGTTTTTGTTTTTATCAAAAATCCTCAAGTCTAGCTCAAAACATAGAATCCTCCTATCTTATCCTAATATCGTCTTTGAATAGCATAGAAAAGAACATTGGATGGTTTAGAGGTTTTTCAACAAACATCACCAAAAATTCTAGGGTTTGGTTCTTGCATTAAATCCTTACACTTAGAAGCCTAACCTGTATCTGTACACCACAAGATCTTGTGACAAATGGAAGGATTTTGTAATCCCTCTGCCTTCAAGCCTAGCTTTCCTCTCATTTCTCTAAAACGTTTTATAGACCCAAACATTCTGAATACATCTTGATCCTATGCTCCTTATCCATTATAAGGCCATGTTTGGTTTCCAAAAATGCATTTTTTTTTTTGACTTAAGTTCTCCCAAATTGCCATATAGCCCATATATCTCTCTATTTGCACTTCAATTCTCAATATTCACACTTAGGCATATAAACTTATTTATATATGACCTCATGTCATATTTAGATCAAATTACCTTTTTACATGGTTTATTGGGTTCAAATCATTCCTCATTTGCTTATATGTCTTTAATCATATACTCCCATATTGTATTCATTCCACAGTTTATCAGTTTTCAAGGAAAAGCCAGAGTTTAGCTCTCTTTATACAGGAATATATAATATAATTATTATAAAATTCTAGGAATTGTTTTTTGGTCTTGGGGACTCATGAAGCATCAATATCTTAAACCACCTCAAAAATGGCTACAAATCATGGACCATGGCCCATCACTGGACTTCACTCAGCAGTGCTAGCTTCATTCGAGAAAATCAGTAAGGAGAACAAGTCTCAGCCATTCACACAATCAGAAATGGGGTTGAAGTAAGGGATTGGGATCAGGAGATGAAGTGCATGTGTGTCCCTCCTTAAGTCTGTGACAAGCAATCAAACTAAGAGATAGAGTAGTCATTACCAAAAGTCAATCCCATAAAACTTACAAATATATAATTCATGTCTCCCCAATCAAAGTAGAAATTATAAGATGAATAAGGTGGAATATAAATAAAAACAAGCGATGCTAAAAGTGATCAGATGAGATATTATGATGGGATAAGAATCAACATACCGAGGAAAATGGATAAGCCAAATCAATCAAATGTACATATGTAAGGATGGGTGGAATGAAATCACACCATGAGAATCAACGTATACAACAATGAGATGTAAATATAATCATAAATATCAAAATACAATTGTAAAGTATGCAGTAATGGAGGTATACATGCGAGAATGGGATGAAGATAAAGAGTCGCCTTATGGTGAGAGGTTAAACATGCTGTGAATAATGATCGTAGAGCAAATAAACCAAATCAAACATGGTGTGGATATTTTGTAATGAGTGGATATTAGGACAGGATGGATAAAGTGGATATCTGACCAAAGTAAGTAGTAAACAGGATGGTAAAGAATAAAACCCAATAAGTCAAACCAGCTAGTACCTAATGATGCAGATCAGCATACTTGAAAGATACAGCCATAGCAAATCAGCCTCAAAGTGCTACCAATAATCAAGTATACAAACATATAGAAGGTATCACGATGTGTCCATATACTGCATTTTCTCAAGGTGATTGAAGCAGGTGCCTCCTTTGTCCCTAATTGGGTCATGTTTTGTTATTAGTATTTTGGCTATTATGTGTTTCCCTGTTAAATAAAGGACTGGTTTTCTTTTGAAAACCATTTTACGGTTTGATTGCCACTTATTTTATTTAATACTAGGGAAAAAAATAAAGAAAGAAAAACCCTCATCTGACTCACATAAAAAAAAGACGGGTATGGGAAAAATCGGAGTCTAGGTTTGGGGTCGGGTGCACTGAAGGTAAGATGGGCGTAGCACCCCTCAAGCCCACAAAGTCGGATCACCTGCTTAAGCCAGCCCGAAGAATACAACTTTTAGCCAGTCAATCAATGGTTACCAAAAACCATATAAATACAATCCTTTAGATATCTCGATGAATAGACTGAAATATTAAACCAAATAATAAGAAAATTGGATAAAAAGAAAATATTATACACAGGTATACAATCAACCTTCTCAATTGGAAACATTTCATGGTGTAATAATGAAAACAGAATAGTCCCAAATCAGATACGGAAATTGATTATAGTTGAGAGTCAAATTCTTTATTCAAGATTACACACTGATGTCAGGCCCTACAGCCCATTCTCACATTACTGATGCCTTACAAGTTCCATCTTATAGGATTGTTTGAGATTGATAAGTAAATATTTGGAATGTTTAAGCTAGTTTAAAGTGAAATTTTAAGTGAAGTTTAGAGTGGAAGTTTGAAATTAGGGTGCAAAATGAATTGAGTTTAGGAATTTGAATTGTAGTTTGATGTCTTTGAAATTAAAATTTGAATTTATAAATTTAGAGATTTGAAATTGCAGGTGGAACTGAATTTTGAAATTAAATTGGAACCTCTTTAATTTTGAAATTACGAACAGCAGATTTTGAAATTAAGGGTGTAATTTGAGGAATTAGGAAACTTGAAATTTTGAAATTCGATCTCTTTGAATTTGAAGTGTGAAACATTGGAATTTTAGTTAGGAGTTTTTAATTTTGAAATTTTAGATTTGGAAATTTAAATTATGGTAATTGGGTGACTAAATTTTAAATTGTGAAACAGAAAAAAATTAGAAATTACAGTGGAAGTGAGAATTTGATTTTGAAAATTAAAGTCTTAATTTTAGAAAGTGAATGAGTAATTTTGAAATTTGAAATTATAAAATTAGAAGTTAGATTTTGAATTGAGACCTTGATTTTTTATATTGGAAACTTTAAAAGTGAGAGTGGGATTGGGAGGACTTTAATTTTAAAATTATGGCATGGACTTTTTTGATTAGATTTATAATTTTAAATTGAAACTTGAAAAGAATAGGAATTGGAAGGTAAAAATTTTGAAATTGAGAATTTGAATAAATTAAGTGGAATTGGATACATTAGTTAAGTAAAATGAATTAAATAATTAAACCAAAAGCATCAACATAGTAAAATCTAATTACAAAAAAACCATAATAATCTTCTCCACAGGAAATAAAAAAAAAATAATAATACTCTTTAAAGCGACTAATTAAAAATAATACAATTAAATAGATGTTTCAATGATTTAATTAAACAATAAAATTACTATAACAAAAAAAAAAAAGATTTCCTAACTAAAAAAAATTTAGATGGAACTTGCACTTGCAGTAAAGTAACTCCCTCTAGGTGGTCGCCTTCAGATTAAGATAGTCTCGCGGGGATCGCCTCCCAAAATTGGGATCTCAAAGCCCAAATTATTAAAACTTTAAACTATGAGAGTTTTGAACATCTCTTCTTTTGAGGAGATGGTTCATCATCTCTTAAAAGAAATAAAAACTCATGGACAAGTTTTGGCCTCAAATTAGAGGTCTATTGTCCCAAAAATTTTATCCTCATTTAAGGAGTTTGGAGCATTCTTTTGTGAACCGGGACGCACTCCACTATCACTTCAGTGTGGGACTCAAATATCACAAGGAGAAAACCATCTAGAACCAGCTTGGGAAGTGCAATAGGTTAATCAGTATTTTTAAGGTTGTTTCAGTGTCTAAGGTTGTGATTCTAATACATTTAGATTGCAGTGGTGTGTTCTGAAACAGACTAGACTACCTAAAGATCATATCTTCGACACTGACGTCTAAGGTTACATTTAAATCATATCTGCTAAAACCTGCTTTTGATTTTTACTTTGAGTAGTGTCTTGACCACAACCCCTAAGTTTACAGGGGTGTCTTTAAATGACTTACAAGATCTACATTGAGTGTGAGACCTGGAAATCAGATTTTTTGGAAAAAGAGATTATGATGGAATTTGATTCAAATAAGTCACGATCCAGATGATGAAGCGGACTTCAGTTTGAACTCGTCTCGCGAATTCTAGTTATCACGTTGAATTTCATTGAATTAAAACGGGTGAGAATTCACTATCTCCGATCTGAGGTAAATCCCAGGGAGAGCCCAGCCGATCGTGTCTCATTGGCATGATGTCAGAGTATATGAATAAGTCGCAATGAAGCTCAGAGTGGGACCATAGGATCATTATGTTGGCTGTGTGGTGGATGGGAATCAAGGTGTAGAGGAGGGATAAGTGGATAAAAGTAATCCAGTAGGCAGTAGGCCATTCTTATGTGGCAAGAAGTACTCAGCAAATCATCTTGGTTGACGGTGGGAGGAAGGATAAGAAAGAAGGAAAGAAAAGGAAGGAAAGAGACTTTAGAGACACCACCTTTATATCTCAAGATTTCCCCGGCGTCGGACCGGCGGGTTCCAGACCAAACAGGAAAAGGTGCTTCCAAGACCAAAAGCTATAAGTGGCTTGAATTAGGATTTTGCATGAAGCTTTCAGGGGTAAGAGGGTTCTCTCATGATTATTTGTTTAAAGTCGTTTGATAAACTCGGGTAGTTTCGGACATGAGTGTAAGTGTCGCTCTAGGAAAGTGGGACTTAATCACTGAGTCTAGGACCTATTTTGGACTGTAAAGAATTTTGGAGTGAAAATGGTTTTACCCATAGGACTAGAATCTAGGTTTGGCTGTGTGGACATTTAAGTGCCGAGTTGGCATAGCTCAGCGAAAATATACGTGCGCTCAAAAACAAAAAGCCCAGTTCAGAGAGATCGTAGAGCTGGAATAATGCCGCAATAGTTGGGGAATCCTAGAGCAAGGATCTTTTATTGTGTTGTGTTGGTAGATTAAATAACATGATTAAGTGGATTCAATGTCATTCATCTTAGCCGATAGATGACACATAGATTATATAATGATAAAGCATGGCTCCAGTTTTAAACTAATCCTGGAGCAAATTATGCTCGCACTAGGCTAAGGAGATTTATATGTATCATTACCAGTGGTAGTGACTTGTGATGTCCATGTATGTTTGAATTGATGCGTGGCATGGATAATCACTAGTTGCCCAAATTTATGCCACCTTAATAAATGTGATGATCATGGATAGTCTCATGATAAATTGCCACCTCTGGTTCTCCTTATTATATCTTAGCGCCGTGCCAGATTAAATAATAGCACAAATTACATTATTACATCTATGAAAGAATGCATGACATGAGGTGTGAGGTGCGCCAGATTGGGATTGACACTGTGTTGGGTGTTCGTGGTGTATCCATGGGTGCGAAATTGGGATGTTAGCTACGTATAGTGTTGAATTAAGTGATTCAGTTAATCGGAATAGCCATCAAATCAAATCCTGAGTTAAAAACGAGTAAAGATAGTATATACGATGTGCCGTTGGATAGTTCCCCAGGTGAAAAATATCATCAGCATGGTGGGACATGGTACCACGGCGGTGAAAATGGTGAGGAATTAATACCAGGGTTCAGTGGAACCCCGTTGGTGCGACACCAGAAATCCATTACTCATAAAAGGCACATGGTTGTAAATGAAAATATGAGATGATTAAGAACAATCCTTTCAGTTTATATTCGGAAAATAAACAGTAAACTCACTTGGCAAATTGCATGTGTGAGAGATCGATGAATGGGGCGTGGGATAAAGGTGGAAGTCGTTGTAGCCTTCCCAAATCCAGAGGTTATCCCATTAAACCCTATCAACCTCTTGGAATACACCATGTCTAATATCATAGGCCAAATACATAGATGAAATATTCCCATTTAAACATACATCACCTCATAAAAATGTATTTTATATTTGCATGGATTTAAGGAGTTAATTATCACTCTTAATAGACTTTATATTAAAGTGAAAGTTCTAATGCATGTTCTACAAAATAAATATCCAAGTCACACATGTCAACCTCTTCTCAGCAGCCTCTAATGAGCATGCTGAACTCCTATACGAAATAATTTTCCCCTCGATAGGAATTAAGCAATGCCCAAATTATTGAAGTAAATCTCTACATAGGTTGACCACTTGCTCAGTCTGCATCTCATGTAATATAGCATTAAGCAAATAATGAATCTATATTGCGTCTCCCATGAAATATGGATGGGAATGTATGACTCACCGCTTCACTAGGGCACCTCATGAAACATACGCATTTCAATGAAGTATGAGAAAACCTTTGTTTAATAAAAGGTTGCTGTTGAACATACTACCAGAGTTCGGTAAAATCTATTAAATGACCCTCAAGAGTAGAAATTAGTGATAATTTTTCAGAAACAGTCAAACGAATTGGCCTGGGATGACTCATTTGGACTTGCTCTCATTCAGTGTGAAAGATATTTTGTTTTGAATTTCTTTTTCTGACAGGTGCTGAAACTTTAACATTTGCAAGCTTTCACTGTGGATCTAAGTTACCCAGTTTTATATAAATACATTGTCCCAAGTTTTATTGTTTTTCATGTAATATCATATCATTATATTTTATATCTTAACAAAATTCACATACTAATCAATATTTATTCATTTATGTATAATACTTATCAAAATTAATATCACATATAAAATTTCATCATGATGACGTTTAATTGACATTCCACTTTGGCATCAATTATATTTTATATAATTCAAACATCTCATATTAACCATTAAATTCAATGCATTTAACATGTTATTTTCCCTAATTCGACCGTTCGTTTTATGATTTTGTCTAAACTCTTACTGGACATTTTGAATGCAAAGCTGGGCTGCACTTTTAATGGTCCCAAAACGATCATAGTAGGCATCATAGACCCAACCTACCCTCATCTTGGTTCCACTTCTTTGGAACCGAAATCCTATGGCATTTCGGCCCAACAGCACCCAAAACCTGACATGCATATTATTCAGATTAAAGGCAAAAACTTTGAAAATATAACTGACTGCCCACCTGACAGTCATTGCATTTCATTCAATAAGTCAATTGGCATTTGGTCCGGGGTTTGGGACTGGCGAAAGAAACGACCTCGGCCTCAGCCTGCACAGAAATGATTTCTGGTTTCTTGGCAAAGAAAATAATGATAGGAGAAAGCGCACCTCAGGAGTTTTCAAAGCCTCCATGGCAAGAACACTTTGTGTGGCTTACACGTGGGAGCGGCTTTACTCTGCCGCGAGGAAACCGATGGGTCAGTGGCGAGATTCCAGAAGATGAAGCTTCTCTCTATACAAAGAAATCTCACTCTTTTCTTCTCCCCCTCTCTTCTCCCTCTCATTGTTTGATAAAGATTGGACAGGGACTTGTCGTCTGATCACTGCATGTCCCAGATTCAAGAGTAGCTCACGGGATTTGCACCTATCCATATCCATCTACTTTGATTTTCCTGATGGCATGGTCTGCATGTATGCTCATACTTAGGCCCAACCAGAAGCAATTTCTTTGACTTGCTCCGCGACGACCGCGTCAGTGACAAGTGGGCAGTGGGGTGGGTGTCATACTACCCCTTTTTCAAAAAACGTGAAATTCAGTCATTGAATTCTGTTAAATCATTAGATTCTTGAAATGATTCAACCAAATAAAGTCAGTTTGTCATGAAATCTAGAAAATTTCAGTGATCAGTGCCATTACCCTTTGAAGGTATAATTTTCTAAGGTTTCTGGTTACATTCTCATCACGTAGACGGCTAGAAGTAGGAATCTCCATTCTTTATTATGAATCTTTGTTTGATTTATCTATTGTGACATACGTAGGAAATGCTTGTAGAGAATTAATGTTGGGCATTATTTACCGTATTAGACCCCTTACTAAATCCCGAAAATCACACTGAGAATGGAACGTTATCAGATATATAATAAAGAATGTGAATTGGCCTCATTAAATGTTTTGTAAAAATACGGGTAAGAAGACCCAGATTTTTATAATTTATAATTTAGACAAAGTTATAGTAAATACCTTTTACATATAATGAATACATTTCTTTAGGTTTTCCCAGTTTCGGTAGCCTTCTTATATTCAAGATTTAATTTATGGTGAATTTTAGAATCTACCAGCTATCAAAGGAAAAAATGCCAGGAGAAAATGCTCCGGTGGAGCTCTACGCCATTCGGCTTGGTGTAAACCTGCCAGTGGAGTGTGCAAACAAAGAAAACACCACGCTTATGTGAGCGAGTAAGCCCAGTATTTCGCGCGACGAGGAGCCGCAGCACTGCTGACACGGTACTTCAGGCCATGTGAAGGACTCTATGCTTGATAGAGCATTTGCATCCCCGACCTGGGTTAATGGGTTTATAACATCTACTTACTTAATTATTAGCCTTGAAGCCATATGGATCTTCCAGCTCAGAGGCGGCCTACTCCACAACAGGGTTCCTAGGCAAGAAGCTGGAAGTTAAGTCCAGCCGAGCTCCACTATGCGAATGCGAGACGTATTGGCCCTGCTCGCAGCGAGGGAATCTGCTAATGTAGTGACAAAGATTAAAGTGGGACCAAGTAGTGAGTCGCAGCCAGAGACTCCGCGTCGCATTTTATGACATGAGTGAACGTTTGTTGGATGTTGCTGTGGCGGAAGCCAGCTCTGGAGCGGATTGATTCGATAGTAGTGACATGACCTTTTATTAATGCGTAGTAAATGGGACCGGTGGTAGTTGAATGCAATACGCGTGGGGCGAACTCATGGTGTGCAACAGATGCTTTTAAATGTCATTGACAAGGTGAATTCAGTTGGTGGTGGCAACGGCCTTGCGCCGTGGGCGTAAGCGCGCCCTGCAGCAAGGATGCATCAACGATGTAGGCGGGCTTGATGTGTTGGCAAGAGCTGGGTGCCGCAACATTGCCTTGATGTGCCCTATTCAGCGTGGAGTGTCTGTATACTATGTACTTCCAATAAAGCCTGGATTAATTCTGCACATGTTGTACTATAATTCAAGGGATCTCTATTTGGGACATGTGTGAATGAGCACAAATTTAAGTAGATTCTTGTTCAAAAAAAAAATGAAAAAAGCAGAAATTTTAAGATCATGAAATAGTGTCTTGAAGGCCATGACATCTATATGGTGTTATATGTCTCTTCATATATTCTAAATATTTATATTTGTACATTCACTAAAAATATTTTTCCTAATTGATCTTTGTTAAAAAGTGATTTGGGTTTAAAAATGATGAGATCATCATTGCTTAAGGAAAAGAACAAAAAACAGATAGAAGAAAAAAAGAGAACATATAGTTAAACCCCATTACAAAATTTATTAAATTTGAAAAAAAATACAATTTAAATTATAGGATCATTACAAGTTATTAATTTAGATTGATTTTACAGTTTATACTTATATAAAAGTTAATATCACTATTTAATTCAGAAGTAGGCCCAGTAAGTAACAAAGTTAGGTTCCAAAAGTAAAATAATTTCCATCGACATGCAAGACTTTAAGAGATAACATACAGGGCTAAAAGAAGAAAAACAAAGAACACACTTACTATGTGAATATAGTTTTAGAAAATGAAATTTTGGGTCAAAATCATTTTTGAAGTTTGGAGATTTTCATTTATTAAATTAGTTTGCAGACAACAAGAAAATTGCTTTAATAAGCTCTAGAAAAAATAACAAGTCCATTTATTACTAAATCTTACTTTAGAACTTGCTTTATAAAGAATTTCTTAAGTGACATTTTTTTTACTTAACGTTGAATAGAATTTTTGTTCTCAATAATGTTTAAAAAGATTAAGTATTTAGTTGTTTGTTTTTTCTAAAATAGAAATCAATTTTTTTTTTTAATTTTTATCTAAATTTTGAAACAATAGATTTTTAAATAAAACTTTTAAAATATATGTGTTTTTATTTAATTAGCATAAAATGAATCATAAGAGTTTGAGAAATTCTATTTACACCCCATTTATTTCTCTATACTTTATTAAGAAATATAGGAAAAATACGATTCTTGGCCCAAAGCTTGTTTTTCTGTTTCTTTCTTCTTCAAATAAGTAATACCTACTTTATTTTAAATTAATTACTTTTAATGAAGTGTAATTTGATTTTTCATATAAATATCATTTTATTTATATTTGAATTTGGTCGTAGAAAAAATTAATGTAAAAAAATTACATAGGATTTGAAATCCGAGCGTACAAAGTTTCAGGGATTTTGAAATCGGATTATTTAAAAAATTCGAATTTATTTCAGGTAAAAATAAACTCCCCGGTTAAATTTAGGATCCTTAGGTAAAATTGGATTGTATGTAGGATATGACAAACGTGCAGTTTGCAAATCCGGAATCATTTTAATTTTAGTTTTAATTTTCTAAAAATTAAATATATTATATAAATTATAAGGAATTTAGTATATTATATAAATTATAAAATTTAAGTATAATATATAATTATAAAATTTAAGTATATTATATAGGTATTTTTGTGATGTAAAATTTAAATATATTATCATGAATTATTTTACTATAGTATGCCTTTCCTTTGAAGTTGTAACTCGGAATGCCCTCTATAAAATTGGACATCTAGATGAAGAAAAGAAAAATGATAGGAAGACGTGAATCTATGCAGCCACAGTCGATAATCGAAAAGAACTACGTTAAGAGATGAAGGACTGAGGTTTTCTGGGTTCGCTGTATTATTAGAAGATTGGATCCACAGGTACCTCTGCAGGCTAGGTATCATGATTAATCTTCTTTCACATTCAACCAGAAACTAAGTTTGGGAGGAACCTCAAACTCTTTGTTACTCTTAAATCAGGACTTATTATGGAGTGGTGAGGCACGGAAGGGTCTATTAGAAGATCATCTTTAGTCACTGTTAGGGAAGTTTGTTTTTTCCCAATAGACTTTATCAATCTAGACATAGAAGAAAGATTTGCAAATACCCACTGTAACAGTGGGAAGATACATTTCCTAACTCTGACTATATGAATTTGACACCAAGGGAGTTTCTACATAAGGGTTGGAAGAAAACGGTTATTTAATTTATCAAAAATATACCGAAAATCTAGACGGGGACAGAGAAAGTTGCAAATGTAAGCGATTTTTATCTCTACTTCTATGATGTTGTATAATAGTTATAGCCTCAGTTTTATGTTGAAAGAGTAAATTCGATATCAGAGTAATAATTGTTTTCATAAATGATTTTCTTAATTCATAGAGCGTGTTGAGCGAGAAGCAAAGCGGAGCTTGTGATGGGAAAATGTCTGGGTACAGGAGAAATTCATGAAAACCAAGTGCAGAAGGGCTGTCTGCGAGAGTGCCATATCATTTTTAAAGTGCTCTTGCCGAATTACCAAAGAAAAAACGTTGATCATTTGTGGGGACTCCCCGGTGATGTGAGAGGGTTTGAGGTCGCCAAAAAAATAAAAACATAAGAAGGAATCGCTAAAGCAGGTCCATTGGGGAAGAATTTGAAGGGTATCGGTCCATCAAAATTTAGCATAGTTCTCCTTCACTGAAGGACAAAACCATACGTAGGCTGGAAGTAGATCAGTAGTGAAGGAGTAGTGGAAAGAGGCCCACTCGAATTGTTAAATCTTGGTTTTATCTGAAATGTTTGGATAGATCCTTGGTGAAGCCCAGTCCATGGTTCCCAGAAAGGGGTTTCACGCAGTCAGCAATAGAAAAAATAGATTAGTTCATAAAACGGTGCGGGGATGGAGGTATACATGAATTCAGAGGCGTTCGCCACCGCAAAGATCATTTCCATGCCTTTATTGATGGATATTTGGAATGAGTTCGCGGGACCCCTCCACTTTTGTTTTGGATGGGTATTCGGGATAATCAGGTGCAGCACTGAGGATCAAGAAGACCGCATTCGCATGCCCTTATGGCACCTTGCCTTCAGAGGATGCCATTTGGGCTATCTCATCTCAGCTATTCGAAGTGTATAGTCTCCTCTTCTCATATTTGGTTGAAGAAGTGGTAAAATTTTCATGGATGATTTTGCGTAGCGCATGGATCCAGCACAGTCAAATCTTTGCAACAAGCTCCCAGAAGCAAGTCTTCAAAGAAGATGCCCCGAGACAGCATTGCTCTAGATTGGGAAAATGCCCATTTTATAGTGTGAGAAGGTATTATCCTTAAACATCATTCTCTTTCACTGGGCAGAGGGTTGAGCCGGTCAGGCATCCCGGGTATCAAAACTCTTGCACCACCTACTACGGTAAAAGGGTAAGCTTTGGGAGCATCTTGGTTTGGAGATTAATCAAAGGGCTTTTCAAAATGGCCGGACATATGGATTCTTTTGGAAAGATCTGAGTTGGTGGTGACCTGTGAGAAGTCGCACATGAAATCAAAGTCAGATTGATCTGACTTTTTATATTGTTTTTTGGTAGGATCAAGGATTTTACTGAAATAATATGATCTGAGTAGTTTACTCTGAGGCTGTGTTGGGGCAAGAAAAGAAAGTATTGGGGCCATATACTATGCTATTAGACCTTAGTAAACCACAAGACTATATACATGAAAAAAAAGTCTACCTAGCCATAAGTATTTGCTTATATGAAAAAATTGGGCAATACATTTAGGGATCCCATCTTGATGATCCCATTTAGTCAATGCTGACAATCAAATACTTGATAACAGAAAGAAATGACACAAGATTGATAAAACTGGGTGCTGCTGTTGCATAGAGTTTGGCACCAAATCTGAGATAAAAAGGATGCCCCAATATGTCATGATAATGGTCTTATAAAGTGAAGAAGCGGTGAAGAAGAAAGATTGATGTTAACAGAGCTTCCCGGATGACAATTATTTAAAGTTTCTATTACTTCATAGTATCATGATATGGTGGATTATCAACAGTAGGTAATACCTTAAATTCTTCTATGAAGGCTTCAGGCTGTGAGTGTCTCTTGGGACAGATCCTTATGTTCCAGAAGTCTGACATGATAATGGAAGATGTGCGAAGAAATGAAAATAAGGCAACATTATGAATGGATGTCATGCATCACCATATGGGGGACATTTTTCTGGAGAAAGAACAGCCCACATGAATGTAATCAGATTTTATTTATATCTTGAGAGATTGTGCGGAGTGCGGGTTGAATTGTGTGTGGTGTCAAAGATTAGGAATATCGGCGGGAATGAGAAGCCTTATCTCAGTATATAGTGATACAAATTTTTTGATCTTATGGGGAATAGTTTTGTGGACATTCCACATGTTTTGACTGTCATGCTGCTAGCCGGAGTGGATTAATTCAAATAGAGTGAAACAAGTCATTATCAGGAATAGTCTGTCTGGTTCTTAGGTTTCTGCAAAAGATCTTTTGAGTTTGGAACACCCGGAACTATCATTAGTGATGGGGAACCCCTTTATCAAACCATCTTTACCAAACTCATGAGCAGAGTGTGGGATCAAGCATAAATAGGTTGCTTATCATCCCAGGACCCGATGAATGACAAAAGGAAATTTCTGACAGAGGGAGAATCAAAAATACCCAGAAAAAATGAAACTCAGCAGGAAAGTTAGTCATGACTTGATGATGATGCACTTGAGCTACAGTGCATACAAAAACCCTCATTGGAATGTCCCATACGAAAGTTGTTTTAGTACGCCCTCATCTATCTACCTCTTGGAATTTAAAATCTGGCCAATGTGGGCCCGTAAAGTTCGCTTGATTTTGCAAAAATTTCAAAGGGAAGAAAAATTGCTCAGTATGCGAATTGGAAAAATGAGAAATGAAGCCTATGATAATGCTAGAATATACAAAGAACAAGACAAAAAAATGGCATGATCAGAGAATCTTGAAGGGGTTGGAAGAGACAGTTCTACTGTTTAATTCTAAAATGAAAATTGTTTCTGGAAGGATGAAATCAGGTGGGGAGTGAGCCACTTTGGCTGTAATTATCAATACTACAGCCCCAGACGTATCTGAGGCGATCTTTGAAGGAACTAAAGTCAATGTGAATGAGGATTCATAGCAATATCTAACATGAGGGAAGGGAAAATGAAGAACTCAGCTGGTTCTTAAGGAAAAAGAAATTTGCAGCATTAAGTCAATATAGGACTCATGGCAATAATGAGCAACCCATGGGATTTAATTTCTGTTTTTAGTTTTTGAAATATTTTCACTTACCAATTATTTCTATGGTCAAATTATTTGTTACACAGGATAGTTATTTTGAAAATCGACCTTATAGTTAATTAGATTTTTCTACTTGAATATTGCGGTAATCTTGAGAAGGTTTAAAGACATGAATGGCAAGAACGCCCCTCACAGGAGACAAATTCGTGACACGAAAAGTCACCCACATGAGAAAAGAGGTGAAGCGATCTGGCAGTGCATTGAATGCCTTGCTGGTGGCATTTAAATCTGCATGGAGATGCCTAAAGAAATAATACGAAGAAAGGGTTGAGAACAACCGAGAAAAAGATTTTTGGATCCAACTGGAGTTCTGGGGCTTAGTGCGGCTGGAAAGCGTTATCTTCGCGTATAAGTGATCGCGAATAACCCAGTCACTCAGTGAACACCGATTAAGAATCATGGCGGGAGTGATGAGAGGGAGGAAGGATATGTCATTGTGACCGCCCGTGGCAGTGCGGCGGAGGTCAGTTTCCCAAGTGGAAGGGTTGTGGCAACGTCAAACAGTTCTAAAGCCTTTTGTAGCCGTATCTCGAGTGTTGCGACATGCGACAAGTACAATACTCCTTTAAAAGCCTAATTCAATAGGCCTAAAAACCAAAAAATAGCGAAAATTGATATGACATGTTTTTTAATGGCTGTAAATTAGCCTGACATTAGTTGAATTACAGCTATTGAAACTTTCTCGTTCACTCGAGCCACGGCACTACCTTCAATACCTCTTACAAGTCTCCTTGCAAAACTAGCTTTTGACATACAGAAAAATTTATCTTCAGTTTCCAATGGTGATTCCACCAAGTCACCCAGCCTGAACAGATTATGAGAACATGAACTCAGCTGGAAGAAGAGCTGTCTTGAGAAGAGCAGTTGAATGGATGGTCAGGAAGACTCCATGAGGAAAGTGCATGAGAAACACCGAAGCTCAACACTTCTAAAGAAAGAAGGCAAAAGGGAAGGAAAGTTAGAGAGAAGAGAGAAAAAGTAAGAAGATTTCGGTAATCGGACAGACGTACTCCCGAGTGGAAAGCATTGCTCTGTAAAGGGTTTCTTCCTTGAAGGAGATTCAAAAATCACAGTACCATGCCCTACGGAGATGAAATGAGCGAAGGTGGGAAGTCTACTTTGAAATCCGAGTTATCACAATATATTAAAAATTTTATTCAAAAATTAAATTTGGAAGGAAGGATGATGGTTTTGATTCGAGAATCAAGGTTCCATCTGAAGCTAAAACCATCGACGATATATAGCGTAATGAGTGCTGACTCTCTCGTTAATTAAGGCTTTTTGGAAAAACCAGATTTTGGAAAGACGGCCAAAAGCTCACTTTAATGGTAAGGTGCATTAAACTAGAAGAGGAGAGGCGAGAACGAGCAGAGGGCTATCAGCGGAAGCGAGAAAGTGCTGGTTTTACTTCACGTTTGGTTCAACAACTGTGTGTGCGTTGAAACGGGGAGGCTGTGTTATTTGTGTGCAATCTAAGGATACGGAATCAAATATCAGGTTGTCATTGAGATTCTATCATGAGGTATCATGGAAGAAGTGAGATCTTTATTACCATGAAGTACAATCCATGTTCTATGTTTGAAGGTGAGGTGAAGATATCAGAATAAAGAAGAATGCCGGGATATTCCCTGCTCTCCCATGGGGAGTTCAAGCAAAGGACGAAACCTTGGGGAAAGGGTGGCTGGTGAGGCAGGAGGTGTGACCTGGCAGTGAAGAGGTTCGGGCCCCAGAGGTTCATGCGGTCGGGCGGGACTTGACTCCCAGCCATATGATTTTATGTTTGCCCCGGACAGTGAAGAGGCGGGGATGATGGCCCAGTGAACTGCTCCATCCATGGCAGTTCTCTCCTGATGGAGCAGAGAGTTCCAACCTTCTGGGAGGCTCAGGGCACAGAGGCAGTTGATCTGCAGGCTCTCGTGCCGTCATGGGAGAGGAGTGATGGAAGAGGAAAGTGGAAACTAATGAGGTGGAAGCGCTAGAAAAATAGTTGAAAGAAGAACCAGTGGTGAGGAGAAAAACTAAGCGAGGAAAGAAAGAGGGCGTGATTGGGCTACCGAAGAAACGGTCAGGGGAGGAAAGTTGAGACAGAAGAAGACCAAAATCAGGAAAAGATTACTGGAGCAGCAGGGAAGGTTTGAAAGAAGTGAAGGAAAGAAGATGTGATCTGTTCCTGAAACTCAGGCTCAGTCGTGGGCTTTTTATGTGACCCGGTTGGCGTGATTCTCAGCCTCATAACCTTTGGTAAAGAAAGGGAATCTGAGGAACAAAGTAGTTGGGAGACCAGTCGAGGTTCAGTTTTTTATACAGGTCTAGGAAGTTTTGAGAAGGGTGGATGATGCAGACGAGAGCGGAAAGATCTCAGGAATCTATGAGCAAAAGAATATCTGCATCACAGAAGAAACTCAGGCCTGATTAACAACAAATCTTTTGAGTTGTGAGGTCATGGCAGATCAGGAGGATACAGTGATGACGGGGAGGAAGGAAAGGGATTGAGTTGAACAGTTGGTCTCTCTAATGAGTTTTTATTGAAGAACACCAATGGAGAGAAAACCCAGAAAGAAAGGAAGAAATAGAAGTGCAGTTCCCGATCATTGGAATTACCTGGACCTCGATCCAATCTTTTTATCATTTGTTGAAGGAAAAAATGAGACCTTCTCCATACTTCAACTTTCCATTATAAATCTTATCCATCTGCGTGTCCATTATTATAAATAGATCAAAAATAGAATGAGGAAGTTTAAGGTGGATTGTGTGTATACTGTTTTGAGTTTGTTTGAGTTCCAATATTGTGGTACTTTTGTGGTTTTATGATTAAGTCAGTGAGGTGTGCTTGAGGAATGCACTTCATGAAGATGCTAATAATTTGGATTAGGATAAATGGGTTCAAGATTAAAGATAAAGCAGATCTTGAATGGGACAGAATGAATCTGGTTGGTTGAAACACAGGTGTAGGAGTTGCTTGGTCTATTGATGAGGTCAGATTGGGAAGTAATACAATGAAGGTCATTTATATTTTGAGGTTGTGATATTGAACGATGGTCAGAGGAACCTGTTAGATATCAATTAATTGAAACTCACCATAAAATAGGTGAAGTGCACTCCCTGTGGTTGATCCTATTTGTTTCAAGCCGATTCTCAGATTTTGATAGATTAATCAGTTTGAGGCGAGAATCCTGGGGTGATGTGGCTGACAAGGAGATGATCAGGTATTCTTGGATGGTTTGAGACCAGTTTTAAACATCTCACTCATAATATTTGGTATATCTTGAAGTTCAGAAGTTGAGATGACCAAACACATTTTTCAAATAATAATCAAATAATTAATCCTAAGAGCAATCAGCCCAGTGAAAGACTCAAGATTGCAGATTAGAGGAAGAAAGAAATAGAAGTTTAGGAAGTGTGTGTTTTGGGACTCAAAGGGATGAAGAAAGGCAGAAGAAGTGGAAAGTACCGTGAAAGAGGCATAGGGATAAGTTTGTCACCTTTGGCCTAACTCTCTTCCAGACAATTAAGTTCTCCAGGGTGTTTCAACCTATTACCTAATGCATAGGTGTGGGACTCTCCTTAAAGTTATAGCTAAAGTGTTTAGAAAGCCTAAAAGTTTAAAGCATTGCACTATCTGAATGAGTAATATAAGAATTTTACGAGTGGAATTTCTGAGTGTTCAAATAAGGGGCATAATTAAGATTGAAGAAATCAAGAGATGTCCCATTGAGGTCTGGGGAGTTTATTAGAGAGGCTACAATAAAGAAAGAATGAAGAGAAAGTTTGGGATAGATGTAACCTAAAAATTCATTATCTACCACTTCCCATTGCAGGCTATGTAATACTCGGCCCAAAGAGACACAGGATTTGGTCTGGAGAAAATCACTTACATTGAGTGGAGATCAATATGAAGAGCAAACTACAGCGAGTTTGAGTATAGAAGCAATCAAAGCGCAGGACTTTGAGGTTAATTATTTCTGATATAAATAAAGGAAAATGATATTGTTCAGCGGGATCTAACAAGTTATATTTGTTTGTAAGATAATTCCATGATTTAGATTTTGTATGCTATAAGTAGAAACTATTTTGAACTGGACTTAGCTAGATGTACAGAAAATAATGCATACATTATATTTCAAATAAAGTGGATGCCCTTCAGAACAGGCAGGAAAATATCCTTAAAATTTTTCTTCTTTGTTTGGGGACAAAACCAAATCTCCTCTTACCTCTTTGCTTGAGGACAAACAGATTTTTTTAAGTTTGGGGTTTAGAGTGAGCTTAAAAGTCATCTCTGTTTTTTTAGTCCATCTGCATTGATTTAAATGTAAAAATGAATGAGATAAATTCAAAATACTAGAAGAGCTCTACAAATCTGACGTATTTAAGGGAGTATAAAGAAAGAAAATGGGGTGGAAAAATTTATGCTTCAGATAAATACAAAAAATATGAGCGAGAGAGAGTGAAACCAATGGCTATAAATATTTGCAGGTTTTGGGGTTTACACAGTCCAGTTATGGGAACAAAAACCTTGAGAAAAAATTGAGAGAGTGCAGTCTGCGGGTGGCGAGCTTGTGGATCCTGAAAGCCTTTAGGCCAGCAGCGACGGATGTGAAAAGATGAAACTCTTGTGGAGTGGCCCATTTAGCATCTTGTGAGAGGAGTGAAAGTCTCCCAGCGGCTCCTGAAGCAACAAAGTGAGGCCTCCAAAGACATAAGGCGATGTCTCGGCAAAAGTGAAGGTAGCAGCGGACTTACTCGGTTGAAGTTTTATAAGAGGTGAGCCCATATGTAGCGTGAATTGATCTTCGCGTACCAGGAACCCGATTTAAACCTCAGATAGCTAAAGCTGATGTCCGAACAAAGATCGATGCTCGCGACTCGAAGGGCCAATTCAAGCTGCCGGTTGCCATTAGTCGCCGCGACCGAACATTAGTCTCGCCAATATAGGGGCGAAGCTGAGATTGGACCCGTGGAGTAAGCTGAGCTGATGCTGCGCGAGTTGATCGCCGCGACGTAAAGCAATCAATAGGAAGTTAATGGAGCCGGTGGCCGCGACCGCCGAAACAACCAGTTGAAGACTGAGTGGCGACAGTTGAGCGCCTCCCGGGTTATCGGTTGATGTCCACGATAATAAGTTGTTGGCGAACGAAACTATTTGAAATCTAGAATAGGGTACCATTGTGCGACCCACAGTTAATCATCAGCGACATCGCTGAAAACCGATTGAAACCTGCGGATCAACCGTGATGCCAGCGACAAAGTTGATGTCGCGACACCCGAAACCAGTTAAGATCTGCGAAGGCTGGCGAAGTGTGACGTGGTTGATTTCGAGCATCGGGGATACCAGTTGAAGGCTGTGAATCTTAGACTAAAATTCGCGCGGTAGGGTCGAAGTCGCGGCCTCCAGGAATCCTCCAGTTAGAAACCTGCAGGCGCAAGTGATCTCGCGATAAAGATTGATGCCAGCCGCCAGAATCTAAATTAGAAGGCTACGAAAGGCTGCTTATCTCGACGTGAGATCGATGTAGCGACCATAGGATGATATCGCAATCAAAGGAGATTAGAGATTCATCCTAGAACATTAACATGGGCGACGCTGATCTAAAGCTATTGATTGAATGGCCGAAGCCACTATCATTCACGTGGCGCCGACTGTGTGGCGATCTGGGCGAGGGCGACAGCTGAAGGCTCATTTTCATATTTTAGTTTCCAACTCTTTGTACTGCTGAAAATGTTGACCAGTTGGGATTCATTAGATTCTCATTTCGTTTCATTTTATTTAAGACCGGATGTTATCTTTTTTGGGCGAGAAGTGAATCGAAGCCAGTTAACATGAGTGCTTCTTTGAATCGTTTGGAAGTTGATAATTTAATTAAATTCAGTTTCCATTTAAATTAATTCTGCAATGATCGGAGAATCACATAGGTGTAATTGTTAAGTAAGGAGACGGCTTGTGAATGTGAATACCTGTTGACAAAGTATCTCTCTCACCCATAATAGTTCCAATAAGTATGCAATTTAGAGCATGAATTTACATGGGTTTGTAACCGATCATAAGATATCGGGTTTCTTTATACCCATATTAAGGGTGCAGCTTCAGCTCACGATTTCCAAAGGAGGTCCTCTGGGTAACCACAGGAGATGACAAATCTGGGAGTTATAGACATTTCTTACAGAGGTATATTAAGGTACATCTTAGAAAGTCATGAGCTTTAATGAGTTTACTTAAGTAAATCCTCTTCTCTATTAAATCAAGGAATGGGATGAATAGGTTATCAATTAAATAAGCGGAGGTTCCTCAATTTAGACTAATTTGAAGCCAATCCAGTGTTAATGAGCTAATCAAGAAGATGATCATTCTAATTTTGGGAAGAACAACACAAGTTGTATCATCTAACAGTGTAGGACAACAGACTAGGTCTCTGATCCATATCGTTAGCAAATGTGCCGAGAAAATGCCCAGGGTGGGGATGCTGTTAGTAGTTATCAATTCCACCAATATTGAGATCGGAATTAAAAAAAAAAAAAAAATTAGATAATAAATGCCCAAGTATGGAATCGGAATTTGACTACTTAAAGCATGGGTTTTGACTTTGCAGGTGCACGAAACTAAGGTGCAGTGTTGCCATGAAATTGGTCACTAATCGCATTGATCTGTCGTGGCCGCTCTAACGAGTCATTAGCTCCAGTGTCCATATAACACCGCAACTATACCAATTATTCTTTATTCTTTAGTCAGTTGTCGATTGACACCATTCTTTATTATATACTTGTATGAATTTGTTTTGTTTCCAGACAAATCTAAAATTTTATAGTCAAAATAGTATAGACTTATGGTAAGTCGAGGTAGGTGAATCTACGATTCTTTGAGATCACATTGGGATCGATATGCGGACTTAAATCGTTTGTGTCTTAACACAGGCACATTTGCTTGCGAGTATATTAAGCCAAAAACCAATATACCAGAAAATGATTTACTCTGGGGTCGTTTGGATTTAGTTGCAGTTTTATAGTGCCGTTGCAGAGGACTAGACAACTAGTCCTTGACCATGTATTAAGTAAAAATTTGTATATCTTGGATTGGGATTACTTGAGTTTTATATAAGGAGAGGAGTCTGAGTGGGAGAGTAAAGTATTATAATGAAGGTCCAAGAAGTATATTTAGGGGTTTGAAGCTTTAATGAAGTAGAGGTGTGAAGAATTATTTTAAGGGATTATATATAGGAGCCTCTCTAAGTCCAGTTGGATCCTCAAAGAAAATGATTTCCCATATTATAATATCTAGATTTTTAATAAAATTATGAAATATTAAGAAAAATTTAAAAAAAAAACAAATATTTTGGCCATTTCTATTCAACCAAAATTTTCAAAAAATTAGCAATAAGTCAAAAAAGTTAAAAAAAACAAATGGCTGAGTATTGAAAGCAAATTTGCTTTGAGCAAAAAGCTAAAATAAAAAAAAAACCCACCTTAATATTTGTATAAAAATAAAAAGGTATTCTTAATTTGATGATGTTTTTAATTGTTTTATTTTTAAAAATACTTATAAAAATTTATGAAATAATTTATTTATAAGGAAAACCACTTTCAAACATCTTTTTGAAACAAAATTTCTAATTAGGAAGCATTTGTACCTCTTTCTAAAATTACTTGTAATGAAGATTCATTAAAAAAAAAAAGGTCAATTGAGAAGACTTTAGTAACTAGTTACCAGATAATTACTATTTTGATAATGATTGGTAATTTTATAAATATTAATAAAAGAATACAAAAAATGTTCTAAAAATTATTTTCCCTGTTATTTCATTAAATAATATATATATATATATATATATATATATATATATATATATATAGTAGAGTATATATATAAGGGCATATATATATATTGAATGCATGTATTTTAAATTATTTAATTTTATATAAAATTTATAAGCTAATAAAATCTAAATAACTTATAAAATTAACTCCTTTAGCTTGATTCTATTTTTATTTTCTATTTCTATTTTTCAAATGTTTTAGGAGTACATAATCTAAAGTGGTTTTTCAATATTAATTGAATTCCGCTTATGTATTTTTTTGGGTGTGTTTTAATGTTAAACTAAATAAAGTCTTAATATTTGTTTGGTAAAGAGGTCAAGCTTAAAGCCTATCCACAGCTGCCTTCTTCACCAACCTAACTTTGCATGGGTTTAACTGTCAACGTAGCGGTCGCTCACCTTCAGGCTCTTAAAAACTGCTGAGTCGGCCTGGCTGACATGCATGCTTCAATGATCGCCCGATAATGGGTGTGCAAAGTGATCATGCTAACGGGTCGACGATCGGTCGTGTCGTGGCACAGCCCATATTAAATTTATGTTTTGTAATTAAATCAATTTTTCATATTAGTTGTAATTGTATGTAGACTCAGATAAATGCTAATTTTTTATTTTTAAAACTAAGAAAATATATATTTATATTTACGTTTTTTCAAAATAACAAAAATTTGAAATAAATATTAAAGATAAAAAAAAGAAAATATAAAAAGCACATTCTTTGTTCAAAATTTCAACAAACTACAAGAAAAATAAATAAAATCGCATTATTATACTTCAAAGATATTCCAACTAGCCACAAGACCTGCAATCTAACTAATAATTATATGTATTACTCAACCTTTAAAAACTAAATTATAAATAGCTCAATCTTGTGATGATGAACAATTCTACACTTAGTATATATCTTGATAAAGCTTTCACCATATAACTTATATATAATTCTTTTTAACTCGAGATTTGTAGAAATAGATTATAGATGAATTGTAAAGAATGTGAATATAAAAAATGTGAATAGATGATAGAAAATACAATTTTGTAAGTCATTTTACTTATTTACCCTGCAACTGCTATATGTTTGTCAAATGGTATTATAGTATTAGACATGAAAAGGTAATAGTGAGTGATTTGCTTATTTATGTCAAACCAACATATAGTTAGCAGTGGTGACTATTATACACATTTCTACATGCAAAGAGACTTTTTTACTCCTCAAACTTACCAGACGGCCATGACGATTGACTGGCACGACGGATGGCCCAAGATGACACGGCCGGCACCTCGGCTCCAAAGATGGCTTGATCCTTTTGGGTCGTGTCGACCCAACTTGCTATAATACTAGACCCGCTCCGTCCAACCTCATGCCTCTTTTTCAGTCGAGCTATAAGCCAAAATGGGTAGTCCGCCCTGGCCGGGACAGACATCTAATTTTGTTTACCACCTTGAAAATAACAGAGAAAAAGATCACTGCACCGAGCAGCCCATGATTCAAATTACTGTATTAAAAATAATTAGGATCATACCAATGTACTATCGTAACTAATAAATGTACTATCATAATAGTTAATGTGATTGTAAAGATATTAATAACAAAATCCCAATTATTTTTACATGATAAATTTCTAATCATAGATACCAAAATATTGATGATAAATGTCTAATTATTTTGAAATTAGTCTAATACATACTTTTCCCTATCTTTTTTTATGAATTAAAATATATTGATATTATAAAAATTTTATTAAATACGAAATAACTTCTCTCATAAGCTAAAATACAGCTTGTCTCATAAGCAATATTTATTTTTGATAAAAAAAATTAAGCACTCTCTTGAGACATAAGCTTTGTGAAATGCTAATGAGATCTAACCCAAGGTTAAAAGATTCGTATGATGTATATTACTATAATTTTTTTTATATCTAAACACTTTAGTTATAATAAATATTTTAAAAATCGGATTGATGATTGAATTGAAAAAATTATCGATTCACAATTTAGTGTCAAATCGATGATTGAAGCGTGATTGAGTCAAATTAAATTATGATTAGAAAGGTCATCGGTTGATGTTCCGACTGAGGTTACTAGTTGACAATATGACTGACTAGTTTAATTCGATTTTTAAAATACTAATTATAATATAGTAAATTGTCTTGGATTACTATAATTTTGTAATGCTTTGAATAGATGTAAAAACAAAAAACAAAAAACGTTGTGAATGGAATAAATGATTTAAAAGCCATGGGTAGTATTGCAAATAAGGTAGAAAAGAAAAAGAAAAATAAAGTTTATTACCCCAAATAGAAAAAGCAAGAAATTATTGATGCCGCGTTCCCACAAATAGCCAATGAGGCTCTACCTAGAGCTTGTATAAAGGAGGGTAGTTGTTCATCATCTTCTCCCAGACTTCCAAACCCATTTCTCTCTCTGTATCTGTTGTCTCTCATCATCTGCAACAGCCATGGCTCTGTCGGAGGCTACAACGGAGTCCGACGTCTCCATCCACTCCACCTTCGCTTCTCGATACGTCAGAACCTCGCTTCCAAGGTCGATCGATCATTTACATCTCATTCTCATCGATCTCCCACTTTCTCTCCCTTGCTCTCTCTTTCCATGGATGTGTGTAGATGTGTTTAGATCTAAATGGAAATGTTGTCGTAATGGTATATGAACATGATTTTGCAGGTTCAAGATTCCTAATAATTCGATTCCGAAGGAGGCGGCGTACCAGATCATCAACGACGAGCTGATGCTTGACGGAAATCCGAGGCTGAATCTGGCTTCATTTGTTACGACATGGATGGAACCAGAATGCGATAAGCTAATCATGTCCTCCATTAACAAGAACTACGTTGATATGGACGAGTATCCTGTCACCACTGAGCTACAGGTCCTTCCCTCTTTTCTTCATTTCATCGTTTTCTCTTCTTTTTTTTCTTCCTGTCTTGTCCTTCTTTTCTTGAGATGCAAGCTCCACTGCTACATCGATTGATTCTTCTTGTTTGAATAATAAATATATTTTTAAAATTATTTAATATTTAAGTATTAATTAATTAATTAATATGCCTCAAGATTTAGTTAATCAGAATAAAGGGAAAATTATTATTATTTTAATTCATTTTTTATACTTACGAGTTTGAACTTTTCCGCCTGTGTAGTAGCCGATCTTAAATACAACTAAAACACAAAAAGTGTTCCTAATTTTTTATTATTTAAAATTATGTCTGTGATAATTTTATTATGAAAAATTTATTTATATATTTGAAGAAAAAAAGGATCTCGGCCAAGACCTTTGGGTTTTGAGAATAGGATAAAGGGAAAAAAGTACAGTTTTTCCTCTATAAAACAAAAAAAATTTACGACGAAATAAAATATGTTTTTTTAAAAAAAAATTTTTATAGTAAAATTAATTGTAAATTTTAAAACAGAAAAATAAATAACCATTTTCAGAGACTATTTTTAGAAGTGTTCCAAATAAATTTGCATTTGTTGTATGAGAATTTGGACATTTCAATTTTGCTAAAAGAGGAAACTTGCCTCTTTGTTTACAACTTTTTTTTTTCCTTTTGAAAAACATAGAAAGTATTAAATTTAGAGAACAATTAACAATTTTTTAAAAATATTAAAATTGTGTTGCCTGTTTCAAAAACCGTTCTTAAAAAAAGTAAAATAATAAAATAAAATAAAAGGGAGCAATTATCTGATACGAAAAAGAAAAGGATAATATTCCGAGGGTAGATATTAACTGGGGAAAGGGGAATGGGACAAAGCAAATAAATAAATAAAATGAAATTAATAAAAATAATAAAAAATAAAAAGCCGGGGGCTCTGACAAAGGGAAATGAATGGAACGACGAGCTGTCCAACACGTAAGTTTTATATAAACAACACCACCCACTCTGACTTTAGGCCTAAGTTTTGTTTTTGTTTTCTTAATATGATTAGTCATTGAACACGATTAATTAAGGAAAGATATTATTCTCTTTAGATGATGATGGTTACGCTTGGAATAATTTAGTGCTTTTATTTTATTATTTCATATATTTAATTTGAACAACGAAACTTATTGGTTCATTTGATCGTAGGGTCAATTATAAAAACATAAAAATATAAAACACAATGATTCGGCAAGATTTCATAAAAATAATCGTTTTTACACATATTATGTATAAACACTATCTTAAGAATTGAAAGATATCTTGATGTTGCGCACTTTATAACGGACAATACTAAACGACATACATACTTATTAAGATAATACTTAATCACATCGCATTTAAACATACTTATTTTATATAAAATCATATTAAACCATATAGTTTACATTCTTTATATTTTTACAATTATTTTTAACAAGTTCCCCTTTGAAGAATGCAAAATTATTGTTGGCTCAATTATTGCCCTGTTCCTATGTATGATCCATGATCTACTTCAACATCAATATTAGATTTAATTCTCGTTTTAGAGCACAACAAAAATCATCCATTAAAAACATTGATTAAAAAAGATAATTTATTCTTAATATTTCTTTAAGAAGCTGTGGCTTATTTTGGTAAAGATAATTGATAAGAGTTGCTGAAAAGGTGGGTAATTGGTGAGCGGATAGATGTAGAATTTTTTGTAAGATAATTGTGGGGTAGTGATATGATGTTCATAATTTAAACCTTGGAAGTACAGCAATCACTAGGAGGAAAAAGGTGTTTAACGAGACTAGATAACTCAAGGCTACTCGACTCGAATTAATAAACTCGATCTCACATTGGTACCGACTGTGGAGGCCTACCGACCAACGTTAACGAAATGATTCGGAAGAACCTCGTAACTCGACTCTAAGTTCGCGAGAAACTCCGACGATATTTTCAGATATAAAATCTTAAGTTTTTTTTTAATTTTATATCTCTACTTATGATTTACATAAATAATATATCTCTATTTTTTTATTCTTAAACAATCATACATTTTTATTATATTTATTTACTTATAAATATATTATCTTAAAAAATAATTAATTTTCTTGTTAAGCACGTAAAGGTATCGTGATATTATTCTATAAATTATTATTAATAAAGCTAAGATTATAACGCGATAAATATATATATATATATATATATATATATATATATATATATATATATATTCTATTAATAATCGATTCTTCCTAAATTGATATATAATAATTAGTACATAACGAATGGCATTAACCAAGGAAATTACTCTGACTCGACTGACCATGTCTAAAAACTCGGTCAAACTCGAGTAAAGCTTGACTCAGCTCGAGCTTGACCTCAAATGTTAATCTTAGCCGAATGAGCTCGGGCCGAGTAAGCTCGACTGCTCGGTACCGACCGACCGAACTCACAACTCAACTCCATCAAGATCATTAAGATCCCTAAATGTAGAGCGTGACACATGCCCCATCAGCAGTTTTAAAGTTACCATAAGATCTTCGCCAAGAAGAAGAAAAAGATCAAGATCGCTATATTTCGTCTAAAAAGAATTTTTGAGATTTAACTTAAAAGTTTGGCATACAAGAAATCTAACAACAGCATCTAAAAACTTAAATTTATCCTAAATCTATTCCAATTTTACTCTTTCTCTCCTTTAATAATTATGATCATATATATTTCATTTATCATATCACTCCACACCCAGTAGCCTAAATTTCATCATATACCATTAATGTTTCATATCAGTCTCAAAAAGAATATTTTACCCAAATATTAATTAATTATTCACTGAAGAACCCTTCCTTTGGTGGTTGGGCGACGCTTCCACTTTCGGTGACAGATTTTCGTTTCAAGATCTATTTTTTGTTGCTTCACTGTTGTAGACGCCTAAGGGTATTTTTAGTAATTGATTAAATAATTTGAAAAGCATACCTTCACTGTACTTTAAAAAGGGATGGGTGTAAGAAGATATGATGGGGACGTGGTGACACCTTTTTGCCAATAAAAGTAGAACAGTTGGGTTCATTGTTGCCGTAACTTGAGGTCTCATTTTTCAACCTGTGAAAATGTGGGTAGGAGGACTAAAGAGGGAAGGAGATTTGACGACTTTTCTCTATTTTCTCCCCAAAATTTCTCGGGAAAAATGATGGGGGGCCCGTGAAAAAGTGATGGATACCGGGGGGGAAGAGGAAAGAAACCAGAAAATGTTGCTTGTTTGTGATTTGATTCTGGACTAACGCCATTAAGAAATACCACAGACATGAAGGTGTAAGTTTCCTTGTTATTATTTATGTATTAGTAATTTTGAGGGGTTGTTTAGTTGGTTTGATCTTGAGGTTGCTTCTCAATAATTATTTATTTGAGTTCCTTCAAGACTATGAAAAACCCCGGTTTGTTTCACTAGGGTAAGAATCCATCTTAGGTAACTTAGAAGTCTAAAAAAGAGGTTTTCAGCTTTTCTATTGGAATGCATGAATGGGGATTAACGTATATTTGATTTTCAAACCACTTGTGATGGTTTTATAATATTTTGGGATTAAGTTTAAGTATTCATGCATGATAATCACTTAATCACGTATCCAATCTTTAGGTTTCATCCCGACTTTAGTCCTCTTTTTTTTCTTTTTTACAAAAATTTAGTTTGTGGGTGATGAGTAAATCGATCATAACACTTCAGACACGTTTCTGCCTGAAAATTTAGATTCATGTATCATTAGGTTATAAGGTCTTGTCCGTTAGTTTTTGCTTTTTCATGGGATTAGTCTATATGTATGTAAATTAGTCTAAAAACAACAGTTATGTAAACAGTTATTATAGTCTAAAAACTAGTCTATGGCAAAACAAAGTGTTATTTATATTCATTTTAATTAAAGATCAAATAATTTAAAAAATATAATTTAATATTTAATTTATTTATGTCTTCATTTTGATTTTATATTGGAGTCAAAGAAGTAGTTTTGAGTCTCAATCCGTTAGTAGAGCCTACATCACAAATGCCTATCACACTTTCCTTAGTTGCGTATGGCGTGGGGTTAAAGTCGTTGACGGCACGCGTAGTCGAATTAATCAATGTTACCCACTTGAATATCATGAGTCAATCCTCCGCATTGATTGGCGCCCTTGGAAAGTTTTAAATAATTTCTTTTTATATTTAATAAATTTTTATAATATGAACACTTTTCAAGTGTTTAACATAATATTTTAACTTCTTTCAATTAAATAAAAAGTTGTCGAAACCATAATGTCTACCTGAAAGTTCCAGTGCATTACGGATAGTTTATTATCTTGAAACTCATATTGTTGAAAATATTTAAAAATTAATTATTGTATTTATTTTTTATTTTAATATATAAATAATGTAATTAAAAATATTAATTTTGTGCATATTTAAAATGTCCAGAGAAAATTTAAGAATTTATCATTGGAATAAAAATTTATAATGATTAATTATTGAGTAAGTTTAAATTCTATTACATTGGTAACAAATTATATTTTTTAAAAATTAAGTTTAGTCTTAAGAAAATATCAGAAAAGTTATAAAATAAAAACCTTTTATTTTATCTTTACATTTTTATCATTTCAGAGTGGAAAAGTATCAATCTTATTATTATTTGTATGAATGAATTATAAATTATGTTTGTAGTTATAATTTTTGTGCATACTTGTAGTTATAATTAGAATATCTTTCTTGTGCAGAATTTTCAAGATTTAGCTGGGTATAGTTTTGTTATATGCATGAATGATGGTACTTATTAACAAGTTTGGTAAATGATTAAGTTATAATTTTCATGATTTAATAAGAATATATATATATATACATGGTGGTTGTATTTTAATTTATGTATATGGTAAATGGATACAGAATCGGTGCGTAAACATGATAGCACATATATTCAATGCACCACTGGGAGATTCAGAGGCAGCAGTTGGTGTGGGAACAGTGGGATCTTCAGAGGCGATAATGCTTGCTGGTTTGGCATTCAAGAGGAAGTGGCAGAATAAGAGGAAAGCTGAGGGAAAACCCATTGACAAGCCTAACATTGTCACTGGAGCTAATGTTCAGGTTTGTTGGGAGAAATTTGCAAGGTACTTTGAGGTGGAGCTTAAGGAAGTTAAGCTGAGGGATGGGTACTATGTCATGGACCCTACCAAAGCTGTGGAGTTGGTGGATGAGAACACCATCTGTGTTGCTGCTATTCTTGGTTCTACCCTTAATGGTGAATTTGAAGATGTTAAACTATTGAATGAGCTTTTGATGAAGAAAAACAAACAAACTGGGTACCCTACTCTAACTACCTCCCTACATTCATTCATTCTTTCTTTTTTTCTAACTTATTTGTAACTATGCAATTCTTCATTGGATGATGTCCGGCTTAGGGCGCATACACGGCTTCTCATCCACCTATCATGGGTGAATTTAGCTACGGCTCTGGGAGCCTGCAAGGCTTCCCACCAGTGTGTCAAGGGAGGATTTAGTTAGAGCCCAACGCTTCCCACCGGCCAATCAGGACGGATTTAGCTAAGGCCTAGTGGGAACATGCAAGGCTTCCCACTAGCCTGTCAGGGTGGATTTAGGTAGAGGCCGGTGGGGGCAAGACTTCTCACCAGCATCTCAGGTGTGGATTTAACTAAGACCCAATAGCTAGGAACCAAACCAAAGTGATAGTCTTTACCCTCACTAAAATGGATTAAGTATCGAACCATTAGGATAAAGCTCACATTTATAATTTTTGTAAAATTTAAGTTACTTAATCTTGCCCTCCCCCTCGGAAATTGAATCTTAGAAACCATCACTTTATAGTCTGTTCAGTTTTGTAATTTTTCTTTTAAGAATAACATCTTCAGATGGTAGAGAAATCTGCTGTAACAGGCACTTCAATGTATGAATAGGACAATATTGTGGAGTAAGAGTTAGGGTGCTCCACAGAGTGTGACCAATATCCTCCACTAATTTTATGGTTTTGTGGCGGGTGGGATGCTCCGATCCGTGCGGTGCACGGCAGTGGTGAGCTGCTTTCCATTTCTTTGCAGAGCTGGGTGGACTTCCGGTTGCCACTTGGCCAAAGCATTAACGTTAATGTGCAAAATTTTGGGCTTGTGCTGGTATGGGTTGGGTGATTTAGAGGGTGTAGAGGGCTTGCCACCGATGAGCTCATCTTTCATATTAACTATCTTGGAGCCGACCAACCCACCTTCACCCTCAACTTCTCCAAAGGTATTAATTAAGGATGATATTGATATATATGGTCACCTTCCGAACCAATTATTTATGCTCGTCTTTGATATCTTTTTTGATTGATGATCATATTATTATTATTTTTTATGACCATATTATAATCCATGATGAATGATTTTGTCCCCCAAATGCAGGTTCTAGTCAAGTTATTGCTCAGTATTATCAGCTAATTCGCTTGGGCTTTGAGGTAAGTTTCTCCAAAATAACACAGCATAGCATCATCATAAAATAGTTGCTACATTGTATATGTTCCATTATGGGAAAAGTGTGTTTTGGTGTTTCCCATCCAAAATAATTAGAAAACCGAAATCTATTACATATAGCATCATCATAAAATAGCTACTGCCAATGGAGTTTTATTACTAAAATGCCCTTCGGTACAATAATTCTTTAACCACTATGTAATCAATGTCAGAATTTTCCTTGTTATCGCATAACAAGTACTATCTTATTGAACATCAAGCACCACAAAGCTTTTTTGAAGTAAAGGAACTTAGGATTCCAAGGTGTACTAGGGTGGCACATTCACCTCTGAAGCTAAAAAATGAAATAAGTTTAATGAATTTTGAAACTATGGCCTCAGTTTGGGGGGTTAGGTGTATGCCAAAACAGACTATCAAGTGCTACAGAGGCGATCTTGTCATACTTGGCCCTTAATCCCTCAGCCATATTGCTGGACCACCAGTGGCCTTTTTAGTGGGAAACATTTACAAGAATAAAACTCCTATTTAAACAAAAATTGAAATATTCTTTGAATGAATGAATAGCTTTAGGTTGATTTCTATTTCTTGGATTTCGGTTTTCTAACTACTTTCAAATGGGAACACCAAATCACAACTGTTCATTATACTTGTACCTATGTCATCTTTGGTCGCCCAATTCTGAGAGAAAGCATAAGGTCGGAAGGAGCAAAAGAAAAGGAAATGCATTTTTGTCACTGGGACACAAGTTCTCATTGGTTCTGTAATAACTCCATCTAACCATATAGATATTGTCGGCCTAAGCCCAAAGGGGACTAAGTTCTCACGGCTTTAAACAAGTCTACTAGGTTGAGATATAGTGTCAGGAACTTTCTGGAGGGGAGGAATATGACAGGTTCTACTTGGTTCATGCAGGGATACAGGAACATTATGGAAAACTGCCAAGAAAATGCGACGGTGCTGAAAGAAGGATTGGAGAAGACAGGATACTTCAACATAGTATCTAAAGACAACGGAGTGCCACTAGTAGCCTTCTCCCTAAAAGACAACAGCTACCACACCGAATTCGAGGTGTCCGACTTGCTGCGTCGCTACGGATGGATCGTGCCGGCCTATACCATGCCCCCGGATGCAGAACATGTGACTGTTCTCCGCGTCGTCGTCAGAGAGGACTTTTCTCGAACACTTGCTGAGCGTCTAGTTGCAGATATTCAGAAAGTTTTACATGACCTCGATGCGCTCCCCGCTAAGGTTACTGCCAAGATCCAACTGAGCCACAAGAAGACTGACCTTGAGACGCAGAGGGAGATTACTGAAATTTGGAAGAAGTTCGTGAGGGAGAGGAAGAAGACTAATGGCGTCTGTTAGAGTTTAAAGCCAGATGTTCTTCTTGGGTGCAGCGTTAACTTTTGGTATTTTGTTGTTTCTTACCATTTGAGTTTGTGGATTGATGAGTTATATTATTGGGATTTTCTTTAAATTGAATGCAATGTTGTTTGGTGTGGTTTTAATTGTTTTTTTTTTTGTGAAGGAATATAAGTTTTTTTTTGGTGTGGATATAAGTTTTAATTGTTGGAGAATATAAGTTAAAACAAAAATAAAGAAGATATTTTTTATATCCAATTTGACCAAGTTTTGATTTGCTATTTTATAAAATAAATAAATTGTTTATTCCTTGGTTAATCAAAATTTAAAGTTATTCATTCCTTTTAAACAGCTCCAACCGAGTCATAAGGGAAGTTTATAACATTTTCCTTGTTTAATTAATTTTAAATTGATTTTAATGATTTTTTTTTCTCAAATTTTGGAGAAAGATCGATTGAGGGGCTTTACCTATAAATAGGTGCCCCTCTCTCCTTGCGTTACTTCTACCATGAGATCTCTCACTCTCAAGCTCTCTCCTCTCTCTCTTGCTCAAGTGCTTCCAAGCACTTCTCTCAATCTCAAGTGCTTTCAAACGCTCCTCTTTCTCTTAAGTGTTCCCAAGCATTATCTATAATTTTCAAGTGCGTTCATACCAAGCACATTTTCTTAGGGGAATATTATTCTTCGAATTGCATTGTATCTTGCAAAGGGAGTGTACCCGAAGTGAGATCTTGTAAAACCCGAGAAAAATCGAATTTTTCTGAAAAATGACAAAACAGTAAATTGCCTGAATAGTACACGTTGAAAATTTGGAAATTTTATAGATCTCGGATGACGAAACGGATCTCACCGTTGGATTCGTCTCGCAAAATCTAATTACCCAAATGAATTTTGTCGAATCATGAGACAATCAGTTACCTACCACGTTTTTGTTGTTGGTGTTTGATGACTCTGAAACGATTGTTTACAAATCTGAAAGTTGGGGAAATGACTTTAAGTTAAGTTCATGGGACCATGATTTGAGCTTGGGTGGGAGACGGAATGAGTAGTTTCGAGCTGTCAGTCGAACAAGATTGAACCGCGTGTACGGATGAGCAGGCCACACATCTAACTTAAACTTAAGTTAGGACAAACATGGAATTAGGGCAAGGAAAGGCCCATTTTTTCTAGTTTGACTGAGATAGAGAGAGGAGAGCCAAAGACTTCCTTCCAAGAACAAAAGTTCATCGCATCGATGAGGGGTAAGCGTGGGTACCTAGAAAGTAGGATTTTGCCAAACATCCAAGAAAGGAGATTTCGAGATATTGAAGTTTTCGAGTTTAGGAGGCTTCCTACCCGTGTGTCTATGCTCCAAGATGTAAGGGATTCTTCCTACCTTGGCTTACCTTCCATCTTTGGGCCGGGAAAATAGGGCTTTTCGTTTAAGGGCCTGTTTGACAAAGAAAAACTGGGTTTTTGGATTATGCTCATATTTCTTCGCCTAGGCGAAGGGAAGGCTCACCTAGGCAAAGGGGTCCACCTAGGAGTTGGCATGCACACCTAGGTGAAGGAGGGCTACGCCTAGGCAAGCCAGGGGACTTAAAACGAGTGAGTACTGTTGCTTATGACTTGTTTAGAAATTTTAGTTTAGTATGGCCCGATTGTGATTGTTTGCTGGCTTGCTTTGAGGCTAATGTGGCGGCTTGATTGAGAGTGTCATTCCTTAACTAAGAGTGACAAATTACTCAATGTATTAGGCATGTGATGAATTGAGTATGTTCAATGCGTTACCCTTAAACGGTGTGTGTTGTCGTTGCTTGAACATAGAATGACATGTTCGCGTGATCATTGATATAATAGCGTATGATATATTGACATGAATGAAATGATGTATGGAAGTCATATGCGGAGTGATGTGATTTATCCGTGACACATTGATGGTGTGGATTGTGTTGTCCATGTAGCATTCATTATGCATGTGACATGATATAACATACATTGCGTATCTTGGCGAGGGGCATCACGTTAAATGGAGTGCCCAGTGCATGGTTGATGGAATGACAACTGCGTTTGGTGTTTGATTGGGTGAGCTCGGCAAAATGGGACAATATCCCAACGAGTTGCACAATTGCAAGCTAAAAATTGGTAAAGAAAATGTATGGCAGGGTGTGGCAGGATAAGGTCCCCTCGGGTGAAAGACCCGCCAATTATGATTAGACATAATCCCCAACGGTAAAAGGTCATAAAAGTGTCTAGGTTTGCGAAGCTTGTGGTGTGACACCAAAAATTCGCTACCCACAAGAAGGCGCATGGTTTTAAATATAAAATGATCATTGAGGTGTATCATCCAAAAAGCTTTTGGTTTATAAACAAATGAAATTTGTTTTGAAAATGATCATTGGATGTCATCTAGAATGACGGTTATCATGCATGGGCTTAGGCATTGTGTGATGGAGACGGTAAGGACTTGAGGCATGGTACATGATTGAGTCTCATCTCATTTTATGGCATGAAATGTATGATTCCATTTAGAATTGACATGTTCTTTATTGGAATGTTGATGTGAAATGTTGAGTGAACATTGCATGTGTACTTTGGTGGGGAGTAGCCCTTATAGGAGGTATTCTCTACTTGGCGTGACTCACCCTTTATGGGATAACATTTAAGGTGCAGGGTATACACCGGTGGACGGCGCTTAGTAGAGGCTGTGATTGAGAAAAAGGCCGATATGTGGCCTTGATAAATCATTTTGTAAAAAGTGCTTGAAACAAACTAGTTCTAGCATGTATTTTTGTATAAAAGAATTGTAATTAAATTATTTTTGGACTATTGCTAATATAGTCGGGTTTGTAATAATGGTAAGCGGGTTGTGTCCAAACTCTTACGGATTGTTTTAAGTGCATTATTCACATATTTTAACTTGAATATGGATGAATGGATCCCGATAAAAAGGGACGTATCGAGGTGGTGTCGAGTAACTCGGTACCCACAAGTAATTGGTACCAGTTTGGTATCAAGGCTTAGGTGCGCGATGACCTAAGGTAGTATTTCCACAGGTTGACGGTTGGTTAATGGGACCCCCGGGTTTTAGGGTGTCACAGATCTGGTTGGTGAATCCTAGAGGTAGAGCGTCGGTTTCCTACTACACTAAGGTTGCAAACTGGAGTATGGTGAATCTACTTTAGGGGTAGTGCTATTACACACTTCAGCCATCCAATCAGATAAGTCATCTTACCTTAATTGTTCCTTGTTTGGTTTGTTTTTTGCTAAGTCAAATTCCGTAATCTCTTTCTTAAAGACCTTATAATAGTAGTATCATAGCCCAAGACAGTAGACGGTAACTTATTAGTACATGTTTAGGAAAGGCTTGTCAACAAGGCGATAAGAGCATAAGGCAATTAGGGTATAACAGACCATTGTAACACCTCCACTTACCTGGAGACTTTCCTAATGTACTTAATACAACTCTTACTACTATCTTGGTTTATGTTCACCCAAAAGACCAAGTCCAACCAGCAATCTTAAAGTAGTTGCTCTTCCTTGAATTGATGGAGACCTCCCTAGTTCACACCCATCCCGACACTTCAAGATTGACCCTTTTAATTGGACATTCTTTAAGAGATGGCAAGAAAGGGTTTATTCTACCATTGATGTTGTGAACCTAGGGTATATCTTGACAAACCTAAAACCTAAGAGTGACTCTGAAGATTTATCTAAATGTGAAAATGGGAACAAACAAGTTAGGCATGCCATTCTTAGCACACTCACAAACATAGTTGTGAAAGGCGCGCCTTAATGCAAGCGCAGGCGAAGCGCAGCCATGGCACCTCACCTGAGTCGGGGCGACGCTCTTCACGAAAGCATAGTGAAGGTGGCAAAGGAGCGTGCCTTTCATGAGGCATGGAGCCCTCCACAGGCACGCCTTCGACTAGGTATGTATTCTTCTTCCTCTTCTTTTTTCACTTTCTCTTCTTCTTCTTTTGTTTTTTTTTTTCCTTCTAGGTGCCATTGCGTTTGTAAGGACAAAGGTTTTTGTTTGCTAGAACTCAGGCCAAAACGATGTCGTTTGGTCTCTCTAGGACATAAAATGACGTCGTTTTGGCAATTTTATTTTTTTTTAAAACCCCCTCCCAAAACGACGTTGTTTGGGACTAAATCACTTATTCAAATGACGTCATTTTGGATAAGTGGCTTAAAACAGTTCCAAAACGACGTCATTTGGCAGTCTCAAACGACGTCGTTTTGGTTGTAGAACCCTAAAAATTGTTTTTTTGGTGTTACAACCCTCATTTTTGCCCTCTTTCAAGCCAAAATAAACCCTAACACTCCCAACAGCAGTACGAGAGAAGAAGGGGGCAGAAAATCAACCAAAATAGCCAAGAAAATTGCAAGAAAATTTTGGAAACAAGGAAAAATCTCTTATTTCCATTGATATTTGCTTCCTTTCTCTACTTTTGATTTTTTTTTCTTCACTTTTTTGATGATTTTGGGTCATGATTTAGCTCATGCAAATGAGTAATGAGTCTCATGACTCATTTATTTTATTTTTGTAGTAAAATGATTCAAGTATGAAGTCATGTGACCATGAGTCCATGACATGAGTCATATGACTCATTTGATTTTTTTTTTTTTTAATATTTTATAATGAATGTCTCAATTTGTATTTTTGAATTATTATTGTGTTGTAGTTGATTTGTTTCAAAGTTGGAAGAAGGAATAATGGATTCCAATGGCAATGAAAATGAGACTTAAGTTGGATCCACAACTTTCTTGTGGAAGTGAAAGAAAAGACTTGGGATGGAAATACTCCTTGTTACCTAATGAAAAAGATTTGAATACAATTATTTGTATCTTTTGTGATAAGGTAACCAAGGGAGGCATATATAGATTCAAACTACATCTTGTTGGTGGACATAGAAATGCCAAAAAATATTAGAAATGCCCGGTTCATGTTAGACAAGAGATGAAAGATTATATGAATGAGAAAAAAAATCAAAAGGACCAATTGAAGATGAGAAATGAAGATTTATATGAAGATTTTGAAGACATTGATGAAGAAGTTGAAAGTAGAAGGGTTGGAGGAAGTAATAGGGGTAGAGGTAGTGCGAAAGATCAAAGGGAAGAGTGGAGTGGATCTTTCACCCTTAATGCGGAGCTTGATGGTTCAAATAGAGTAGGAAAATGACTCAAGCCACTGCAGATGACAACGTACAAGAGAGGAAGCAAAGGGAAAGAGCTTGCTCTCTTATTGCAAGGTGGATGTATGATCTTGCCATTCCATTTAATGGAGTCACGTATCCAAGTTTCCAACATGATTGAGGGTACATTGGTCAATATGGTGTGGGGATGAGAGAAGGACCAATTATTTCCCATAGAGCAAGGGTTACTCACCTTAAGAAAGAGTTGGAGCTTACAAAAGATTCCATGAAGGATCATGAAATGGAATGGAAAAAGAATGGATGCTCCATTATGTCGGATGGATGGACCGATAGGAAATGAAGAAATTTGGTGAACTTTTTAGTGAATTGTTCTAAGAGAACCATGTTCATGGAATCCATTAACACTTCTTCAATGATTAAGACAGGAGACAAGATGTTTGAACTACTTGAAAAGTGGGTGGACCAAGTTGGTGAAGAAAATGTGGTTCAAGTTATCATAGATAACCACTCAAGCTATAAGATGATAGGTAATGGATACTACTTCTAGGAATTGAATAAGTAAAATTTTATTGATTTTAATATTTGAATGATGTATTTTAATTTATTATATAACATGATTTAGGGAGGATGTTGCAAAAAAAGCGGCCTAATTTGTATTGGACACCTTGTGCCACACATTGCATTGACTTGATATTGGAAGACATTGGAAAGCTACCAAACATCAAGAGGACTTTCGAGAGAGCCATATCACTAAATGGCTACATTTATAACCATTTAGGGCTGCTCAACATGATGAGGCATTTTACTAGACAAAGGGAACTGCTTAGGCCCGCTAAAACACGATTTGCCACTTTTAAGCTTAATCACATTGTCTCACTTACATGAGCAAAAAAATAAGTTGAGGAAGATGTTCACAAGTGCATATTGGTAAGAAAGTAAATTGGTAAAGGACCAGAAGGGGAAGAATGTAGCTAAGACGATCATAATGCCTTCTTTTTGGAACACTATCATATTTTGTTTAAAGATTTCAAGTCCTCTTGTTCGCATGCTTGGCAACAGTTTGATGAAGGTACAGAAAAGAAACTCCTATGGGATACATATATGAAGCCATGACTAGAGATAAAGAAACTATTGTGAAAATTTTTCTTGGTAATGAAGAGAAGTACAAGGAGATATTAGAAATCATTGATAGGAGGTGGGAGATTCAGCTTCATCAACCTTTGCACTCAACTGGGTACTTCTTGAACTTAGAAGTCTTCTATGATAAATCAGAATTGAGATAATTATATAAATGCATTGAATGACTGATAAAGGATGTTGATACACGAGAGAAAGCTATGGACGAATTGAGTATATATATATATAACGGCCAAATGAGTATTTGGAATGGACTCGGCTATTAGGAAAAGGAAGACCAAAGCACCTTATTAGTTACTTAATTTTTTTTAAATTTATTATATTATATTTTAGATACTAGAAAATAGGTGAATTGTTTCAGATTTCATCACTAAATCATGTTATATCTATTATCTATATTATAGTTGAATGGTGGACTTTATTTGGAGCTTAAACTCCAAATTTGAAAATTTTTGCTGTGAAGGTCCTTAACATAACATGTAGTGCATCAGGTTGTGAAAGGAATTGGAGTATCTTTGAAAATATAAGTAATATTATGTGCTTTAAAAACATTAAAAAATATTTTAAGTTTAAAAAATATCAAATATGAGTAATAAAGTATTTATGTGCTTATAAATTTTGTAGATTCATACCAAGAGGAGAATAGATTAGAGCACCAACATTTGAATGATTTGGTGTACATCAAGTATAATCAAGCCTTGAAGAAAAGATATGATGAGCATTGATACATTGACCACGATAATCTTAGGAAAGGAAATTAGTAAAGGCAATGAGTGGTTGATAGGAAGAATGGACGATGAAGATTCTCATGACCATATAGATGCACAAGATGATTTAGTGTTTGATGATGATGACGACTTGATATGGGGTGATGTTAATAGAGCAAGTGAAGATGAGGAGCCTAGATTTTATACTAGAGCTAGAGCAAGCTCAAGTAGGTTGCCATCATCAAGGGCGAATGACACAACTTCAAGCTCTAGACCCATGCCTTCTCTTTCATTATTGATGAAGATGAAGAAATTAAGGAGGATGAGGAAGGCTACAATGATGATGATGATCATTATGTGGATGTGGAGGATGAATAAGGATCGGTTGTTGTGGACAAATTAGTTATTTTAATGTGTTTTGTTTGAATGATTTATGAATTTGGACAAGGAATATGTGTTTGCATGTTGACATGTTCTATTGACAATTTCTATGGATTTTTAGAAACTTTGGAGATCAGGTTGTTAGATTTGTTGACATGTTTTATGAATTTTTATGTAGAATTATTGTTTTTATGTGTTTTTTGATTAGGTTGGATATTGCACATTGATATTTGATGATAAATGATTGTTATATTTGATTATATTTTTAAAAAATATATATGTAAAATAGGGTGCACTTTACATAAAAAAGTCCGCGCCTTAAGGCTCAAAGAGGCTTTTGCGCCTTGGTGCGCCTTGGTGCGCCTTGTGCCTTTCACAACTATACTCACAAATGAACTCTTTGATTTTTACCATCAATATAAAGTTGCAAAAGAAATTTGGGATGCTTTGACTAAAAAATACATAGTAGAAGATGTTGGAACACAAAAATATGCCATAGAAAATTTTAGAAAGTTCCAAATGACTGAGGATATAGATGTATCATCTAAAATCCATGACTATCACATTTTGATTAATGACCTAGTCATTGAAGACACAAAATTACCTAACATTTTGTGGCTAGGCTACCTTATAGAGACCCTTCTAGATTCTTGAAGAAAATTTTAAAATAACATATGAAACGAAAAACAATCCCTAAGAAGTATTTATAATACATATTGAAGTTAAAAGAATTAAATAAAACTACGGATAAAGTTGAAAGAACCAAGGAGTTATCCTCCAAGGACAATGTGGTAGAAGAGAGACCAATGTCCAAATTCAATAGGCCTAAGAGACAAAACCCTAGGACTAAGCCCAACTCATCAGGCATCAGCAATCATATCTTTAAAAAAGTGGCCTGCTTTATCTGGCAAAACCACAGACACCATGCACCTCAATGTTGCCATAGAAAGAAAATTGATAAGGGCAACCTAAGAGAAAATCTAGTAGAAACAGAGGTGATTGTAGTAGTAGTATCCTTTGAGGTGAACATGGTCACCAATATGTGAAGAGTTGAGTTAGAGTGACTCTAGGGCTCCAGGACCTCATCTGTGTGGCATGAAATGCATTCACTTCTATATACCATGGTGAAGGGAAGGAGATGAACAAGTGTTCATGGGAAATTCTAGATCATCCCCGGTGATTGGAAAAGGAAGGTTCATCGCAAATCCAACCTGGAAGAGTTAACTCGGCCTTGGTAGTGTTTATCATGTGCGGGGATATTCATTGGAACTTAGTCTTCTTGTCTACTGCCCAGGAAAGTAGGAATTGGATCATGTTTTGATTTAGGCAGATAAATTCTGTTTATGAGAATGGCCAGCTTTGGTTGGGAAGGGTTATTGTAATCAAGGTCTATTTGGGTTGAATGTTTAAGAAATAATGAATAATAAAACATCCTCTTCTTCAGCTTACGTAGTTGACTCTTGTGATGTTTAGCATGGTAGATTAGGACATGTAAACTTTTATTATATTAAGAAATTTGGTGAATTAAGTTTAATTCCCAAACTATCTTTAGAAAACCTTCGAAGATGTGAAGTATGTGTTGAATCTAAAACCACAAAGAAATCTTGCAAATCGGTAGAAAGAGAGTCAAAACTATTTAGTTTGATTCATAAACTTAGGAGACTTGAAAAACACCATGACTAAAGGTGGTAAAAGATTTTATATTACCTTCATAAATGACTACTCAAGATATATACGAGTGTATCTCTTAAGAAACAAAGATGAAGCAATGGATGCTTTCATCAAGTATAAAAATGTAGAGAACCAACTAAGAAAGAAAAACAAAAGACTTAATCTGATAGGGGTGGAGAATATGAGTCCAACCTCCTCAATACCTTTTGTGAGGAACATGGAATTATACATGAAACCACTTCTCATTATTCCCCTGAATCTAATGGAGTAGCTGAAAGAAAAAATAGAACCCTAAAAGAGAAGATGAATGCCATGTTAGTATGTTCAGAAGCAACCTTGAACTGGCAGCTAAGGAAACTATCATCTCCGCTGTCATATTCAAATAAGGTGTACCCCTGAGAAGACTAAGAGACTCCTATGAGTTACTGGATGGGATCTTACTATGCATTGGATATCTAAAGTGTGGAATTGTTTAAGAAAAGTACTTCTTTTGGGGAATGAATGGAATTAGGTCCTAAAAACTTTGTTGTAATCATTTCATTGGATGATGTATGAAATGAAGAGTGTTGCCTGGGTTTTCTTGTCATCAAATGGGAAAATAGCTGTATTGAAGTAAACTCTATAATTGGGACTAAGAATGCTTACTTCTTTCAGAAAATATTTTCCATGGAAAACAAAGTGATCAAGCAGCAGGTTCAAATAAATCTGGGAGTTTGGAGTCTGCAGTCCTTTTGAACCCAGGAATTGAGAAGAAATGGAAGGAAGAAACTGATCTTGGTGGCTTGATTTTACACTTTCCTAGTTAATGACGTCCCTAGATCCTATAAGGAAGCTATGATTTCACCTAATGCACCGTTATGGAAGGAGGCCATTTATAGTGAAATTGAAGCAATAATGCATAACCACACGTGGGAGATAGTAGACTTGCCCTTTGGTATTAAAACTATAGGTTGTAAATGGATCTTCAAAAGGATACTAAAACCATATGGGTCTATTGAGAAATATAAGGTACATTTAGTTGCTAAAGGTTTTAAACAAAAGAAAGGTGTAGATTACTTTGATGCCTTTGCATCTGGCTGAGCAGGTTTCCCTCAATTAAGTGTCAGAATTGCTTTGCTTTCATCAGGTTTCCCAGCCTAGTGATACACGAGATGGATCTTAAAGCGTATCTTTTGATTAGGAGGCGAAAGAAGAATTTACTATGGATCAACCTAAAGGGTATATGGTTCCAGGAGAAGAGCAAAAAGTTTATAGGCTAGTTAAATATCTTTATGGGTTAAAATAAGTACCCAAATAGTGGCATTACAAATTTGATCATGTGTTGAAATCTAATGGATTCTCCATTAATACTGTTGATAAATGCATTTATAGTAAAATTGAAAATAACTCATGTATTATCATTTGTTTATAGTTGGCGGAAACATTGTATTTGGGACAAACCCTGCAGAGGTTGTTAATGAGACAAGGGTTTGTAAGATCTAAAAAAAAAAATTTGATATGATCACAGGAGAAACAAAGGTGATTAGAGTCAAAATAACTAAGAATACTTAATGGAGAAGCAACCTTTCTTGGAGCACTTTATGTTGAGAGAAGATTTTAAAGGTTTGAACACTTTGATTGTAAACCATTGTCAAATCCTTATGATCTGGCTTGAAGAAAATGAGGCATATAGTGTTGTGTCGAAACTAACATCATTTTTAGATAATTGGTAGCCTATTGTGCCGAATTGTGCCGGGCTTGACATTGCTATACGGGTCTGAAGGTGGAGTCAATACGCCCCAGAATCTAATCATGATCATTGGTTGCCACCGCATTTGTAGAGTAAAATACTTCGAGAGGCTGGTGACCCATTTTTATTAGTATAAGCGGATTTTTCGTGTTCTTAGGAAGGTTAGAGCGATGCCAATTGGATTTCGATTCAGATGGGGATGGGGAATCCCACTGAGTAAGATACGTTTTACCGCGGAGGAGGTGCAATTTCTGCTTGGAGTAGTCCAGCGAATTTTGCATTGCTGGAATCCAGCTCTCAGGGCGGTTTGTAGCCTTAAGAGAGAGGCAGGTTACGAGTTGGGTGGCTTAGAAATCTGTGGCTTCGGGGATGTCACGCTATGGATAGCTTTTCAGCACCGTTTGTGTCTATGCGTTATGATAGCCAAGCTACAATAGCTAAAGCTAAAAGTAAAATGTTTAATGGGAAGAGCGCTATCGCCTAAGGCTGTCGTATGCGGCAGTGCTTGGGCAGTTATATTTTGGTTTTTGTGAGTGCATAGTTAAGATTTAGTCAATCCTCTTACAAACCAAATAGAAAAACTAGTGGAATAAACATGAGGGAGATGAGGCTTTTGCCTATTATAGAAGTCGAGGTGATGGTAGCCCGACCTCTTCAGGGTATTGGAATCTCATGGGAGTGGATTCATATGGGTAATAACAAGTCATTTTGTTTGATTCCTTGAGCTGCTCTATCATTGTATTTCGTGAGGAGTTCATCTCTGCTGAATTGTAGATAAAGCTTATTTTGCATTGATTGAGGTTAAATGTAAACTCTTAATGTAAAACCTAGGAAAAATCAAATTTTTTTTTAAAAAAATGGCAAAACGATGAAATTGCCTTTCTGATGCGAGGTTGAAACAGAATTTCCTGAATCTTAGATGATGGCTTGGGGTGGCATTGTTTGGGTTAAGTCTGCGAATCTAGATTTGCTTGGCGAATTTTTTTGAATTCCGAGATTGTCAGAATTTTGCTTTTTTTGAGGCAACAGGGGTCGGGTGACACATGGCATGTGACACATAGCACGGTCACACTTGGCATAATGAGGTCCAAGTGTCATGGTTAGAGGCATGCATAAGAAGGATGAGGTGGTGGCTAAATGTGAGTGGTGACACATGGCATAAGACATATGCCATGTGAATGACTTTATGGCCGCCGTGAAATTTTCCATGTGTCCCATTCACAAGGAGGCAAAGAGTGGGAGGGAGTCGATTAAGGAGAGAAAATAAGGAAGAAGAAAAGAAAGAGAGAGAAAGGAAAGAAAAAAAGGAGGGAGAAAGGAGAAGAAGGGAGAAAGGAGAGGAAGGAAAAAGCTGATTGTTCTTCCTCCCGATCTTGATACGTTAAACAGTCGGAACTTCGTCAGGACCAAAGTAAAGTGCGTCTACTACGACGAGGGGGTATATGCTCAAGAGGTAGGGATTCCTATTCCTTTGGTGTATTTCCACCCTAAGGGTTGTTTGGCCGGATTTTTATAGGGCTGCTTGTTATGACCCTACACACTTTTCAGATTTTGGGACTGGATTTCGGTTGGGAAACGAAGGGATTTTGGACTCATGTCCTTCATAGACGTTGTAGTTGAAGCTGCCGGGCTTGGAGTATTAGGATTAATCCACCCAAGAATTGAACTCTATAGCTCGAAGTTATGAATTGTTTCTTTGGGATTGCCAGAAACTGGTGTTAACAATCTGTGTCTAGATTTTGGGTCTAGTTTTCGATTGGGAAACAGAGGGATTTTGGACTTGTGCTCTTCATAGAAGTTGTAGCTACATTTGTGAACTTGATCATTGGGTTTTGGATCAGACCAGTTTCAGACCCTCACCAGCCCAGTTCATGGTCCCATTTCTGTGGGATTGCCCCACAACTTAAGTGTTTGTTTGTTTGTATTCAGATTTTAAGTTGATTTGGAGTCTTGATTCGTCTTTGCCGAAGAGGCCCAGTTGGGACGATCCTGTGATTTAGTGGTCAAAATTGGGGCTATTATGGCCCATTTTGAAATTGTTTTGGTGGCTGGTCTTGTGGCTTGTGTGTAATCCAGTCTTGTGGACTATTTAGGGGATTGGTTTGGGACATATTCCCGGGATCGATTAGGCGGAATTGATTGCTACTATCAGGGACTAAGATTCCCGGAGTTGTTTCGGAGTCTGTTTAGGAAACATGATTGAGACTGGATGGTTGTGAGTAGCTTGTTTATGGCTTGTCTTGGGGATGTTTTGTGGGCATAGTATATGTCACACTTGGCCTCGAGGATTAAGGGTGTTATTGCTTGATTTTGAATAACATGCTTTGTGGTAATTGTGTGATAACATGTTGATGTATGTGTGCATAAATATATCGACATGATATAAGTTTAATTGGAAATTATATGCAATTATTATAATTGTCCATGACACATGATGAATTGTGTGAGAGTTTTGGATTACATCCATATGACATTCATTACACATATGTGGCATGACATAGATATGTAGTGGGCGCATCACCTTACAGTGCATGGGGACATACTTGGGATTATGGGTGCCACAGTGCATATGATGTGAGGTCAGCATTGTGTTTGGTGATTGATTGGTGGACTTGGTATCGTTGGACGACGTAGAGTCTCACGGTTGCATATATAGAAATGAAAATATGTGTCAAGTAATAGCAAGCAGAGATAGATACTCCCTTGGGTGAAAGACCCGGTAAATGTGGTTGATACGTTTCCAATGGTGAAAGACATGAAAGTGTAGGAAGGAGTGTGAAGCCTGTGGTGAGACCCCGAAAATTCAGTGCCCACAAAAGACACATGGTTTTGTAAATGAAATAGTCATTCAAATATGACATCCAAAAGCTTTGATTTAAAGAACAAATAAATTTTGCTGTCAAAATGATCATTGGATGCGATTCATCGATGACGGATTTATCACGCATGGACATAGGGGTGTATGGTAGGAGTCGGTGGTTGACTCGAGGTTTATTACTCATTGGAATCACATTGAGTAGTAGAGTTGGTAATGACTCAGAGCATGGTACATGATTGAGTCACATCTCATTTCATGACATGACATGCAGGATTCCATAGTAGAAATGACATATGTTTTTACTTGGGATGTGAATATGGAACATGACCATTTGTATGTGTGGACTTCGTGGGGAGTAGCCTGGCGGGTTTTTCCTGGGGCGTGGCTCACCATAAAGGAAAATATTTCCAGGTCTTGGGTATGGGCACCTATGGGCGGCGCTCCGCGGGCCTGTGTGTGGTGTGAAGAAAGCTAGACATATGGCTTTTAATAACCATGCAAAGTATTTTGGAACAATCTGGGTTCTAACTTATGAGTACCATTGTGCACCGCGAGGTTGGCAATTCGCTCTTATGGTCATTCAAAATTATGACCTTGCATGTTTCAAATGAATATGGATAAATGGATATGATGGCCATTTAGTTATATTTGGAGTCGAGTAAAAGGACACCACATAGTGACATCTTGATGATGCATGATGAGTGACTAATGATGTGTGGCCAGTTCTGATATCCACGGAGTTAATCTAGTTGATAGTTGGTCAATGGACCCTCGAGTTTTGGGGCGTCACAGCTTGGTATCAAAGCATAAGTATACGATTATGTAGGGCTTGATGGGCATGGGTTTAGACCATTGCATTCATTGTGCATTTCATGTTTTGTGCCCTAATAAACTACATGATTGTGTGTTATGTGTTGTGTGAATTACAAACATGGTTAAATGTATATGGGAAAAGAATCGAAACACTAGGGTTAGTAAACATAACCTTGGGGGTTCGAAAAAGAGCGAATAAGGATAAGTTGGGATATTGAGAGTCTACATTAATTGGTTATTTTTAGTACTTTAGCCAATTTAAGACAGGGAGAAATCTCGAAGTTTGAAAACTTGGTGCCGTTCAAGCGGATGCAGCTCAGCGTACTCCTGGCTGCTTTATTTGACATATGTAGAAGCCTGGCTGGTCGAGAGGGCCAATGAGAGCGTTAGGCAGGGCAGCAACCCACAACCATATTTGTAATAACCCTTCGAGGAGGTTATTGGTTCTCACGATGCTACTATTGTACAAGCGTAGAGTGTTTGGTAGTTTGCCACCTGCATAGGCCTGGTGATTAAGGGACGGGGAGGGGTGGTAACTGCCTCTGGGGTTCAAGGCACCATCTTCCAGCGCCGGGGAGGAGGGACTTGATGGTAGCTGTTGGTTTCTCCAAAGTCGGAAAAGATTATGGAAGCTATGGAGATCACCTCGTTTCACTAAGATAAAGCTAGCCGCAGTCTAACGGCTGATTGAATCAAGTCTTGGTGGATTCGGAGTGTTCAGGCCCTCGAGGACTTGGAGGCAATGACTTGGGAAGAGTTCATGACTGTGGAGCGGGTTTCCGCCATCCACTCCTTGTGCAGCTCGAGTTTCTAGAACTAAAACAATGAACGATGACAGTGCTCGAATACGTGGCTAAGTTCACAGAATTAGCTCGTTTCGCTGATGACTATGTGGCCACAGACATGGCCAAAGTGTGAAAATTTGAGGATGGCCTAAAATTTTCCATTTAGGGTAAAATTATGGGATTTCTCCTTCAAGACATGGACTTGATGGTCATGACAGCTATGGTCATTGAGAGGGAGGTAGATGACGCATAGAACATCCGGGATGTGGGTTTTAAAGATAAGAAGAAGGAGAGCCAACCTGCTTCTTCTAGCTCAAGAAAGAAGCAGAGGAGTTCTACTTCGCAAGGGTTTTAGGGACAGGGCCGCGACTATCAGGGCTAAGGCTAGGGTCGATCATCCCAAGGTGGGAGACATTTCAAGGCGCCTAACCATCTATTGCGAGACATCGAACCGTGCCACCATCCACGAACACATGAGAGAAAGGATTGCCCTCGAAAGGGGAGGATCCCGAGTTATGCGACACCTAGTCCTAGTCGCGAGTGGGACGTTCACGCCTCACGGTTTGTTCCTCTTCACCCCCACCATGGGCCAAAGGGAACCCGATGCTCAGTCAATTAACACTGAGGCCCTTACCCAGCTGTCCAGGTCGGATGGACGAGGGCATGGGTCGGGGTTGGGGTCGAGGTCAGGGCTCATAAGCCGAGACTTCAAGGACCCAAGGGTGTGTCTATGCCATCACACCTCAGGATGCGCTTACAGATTAGTCGGTTATTAAGGGTATGTTGGCCCAAGGGTATCTCAAATTGAGGTTTTGATGATAACAAATCAAGGTATTAAGTTACTAATGATTTACTTGAGATAAATGACAGATTACATGAAATTATGAACTTAAAGACTACATCATTTATCCAAGATTTGAATCAAGAATCAAGCTCAAGAAGAAAACCGGGATTCCGAGTTCAAGCATACCATGAAGACCTTATGAAAGCTTGAGTCCTTCATGCAAGATGAATCTTTGAGTAGTGTGGGGATAATATCATTCACCAGTGTTCACTCATAAACTTGGTTTTAAGGCAAGTGCACCTCTTTAGAAAACTTGAGTTTGAACATAAGGCAACAGACTTTATAATCTAGTGAACTTCAATGCTATCTGGGTTTAAAATAAAAACACATCAAAGCGAACATAAAAAAAAAGGAAAGCGGTTCGCCTGATCGATCGACCGGTTGGTGTGGACCATGGAAACGGTCGATTGGTTGATCTAGGCCATGGAAACGATTGACCGGTTGGTTTAAACGGTCAATCGAGTTGTCGATCGGTTTATCGACCGTTGGATGCAGTAGCCATCCATTTTGGTATAACTGAGCGGTTTGTTCGGTTCATAAGCTTGATCGGCCGGTTCATACGCTGAATCGACTGATTCATAGAAAGCGGTGATCGATTAGTGTTGCTTTCGACCCGGTTCCCCTAACGGTTATATTTTAATGGCTATAAACAGCTAGTATATAGAAAACGGTCGACCGGTTGGCAACTTAAAGTCTATCGAGTTCCCACTCTATAAATAGAGTGTGGGGGATCACTTAAGTGAAAAAAGACACTTGTTGAATATCCTCTAAATCTTCATTTCCCTTATGAATCATTTCTCAAACCAAGATTGTGAATGCATTCATTACATTTGCATATTCTAGAGTGCAAACTTGTGTTCATCCAAGCTTGAGTTTTAATTGAAAGGAGTGTCTCCTTGTACTTAAGTGAGAAAACTTTCAAAAATTTGTGTATAACTTGAAGTTGTGAAAAACCCATTGAGCCATAAATCAGATATATAGCAGGAAGAAGCTGGGGTTAGAGCTTGCCACTAGTGGACCCTCACCATTGAGAGGTTGAGGAGAGAAGTGGACATAGAGCGAGTGTCTTTGGAACCGGCTTTATAGTTTCTGTTTTTCTTTATTATTGACTTACATTCAAATTAAGTTTCTACTGTTATTGTGCGAAAAGTTTTTGAGAAAACCAATTCACCCTCTTGGATTGGGTTAACAGAGATGCAACATTGAACTTTTAGGGTACATTTCTACTCTTTCGGTTGTGGGCAAGAGTACTATTTGATTTTGCTGCATCTCATTCATTCATTGTTGCATCATGTGTGAAAGATTTGAGCTTAGAGGATGAAACCTTGGAAAAGCCATTGTATGTGCATTCTCCCCTTGGAATTAGGGTGAGTGTTGATTAGATATGTTGGGATTGTGAGTTAGAGATCTCAAGGATTCTGCTCATTGTGGACCTTCGGGTCATGGACATGTCGGAGTTTGATTTCATCCTTGGGATGGATTAGTTGACATCTGGGGTTGTCATTGGGTTCAGCGATAAAGTAGGAGGTTACGGCTGGGCAGATGAAGGTTTGTGTTATGTTTGAGGGGATAAGCACGATGCTATGCCCCCTAGCGGTGTCACGGAGTTCTAGATGGAACCGACAGTTGATGGGTTGGCTAGCAAGCCTTACCTTGGAGAACTAGGCGAGATAGGAGTTGAGTCTACCTCGGGTGGTTTGTGAGTATGAGGGCGTTTTTTTGGATGAACTACCAGGATTACCTCTGTATAGGGATGTAGACTTCACTATTGAGTTGCACCCTGGTACATCGCCTATTTGACCATAGAATGAGCCCGCTTGCGAGGTTGCGGGAACTCAAGGTCAGTGAAATTGTGGACAGGGTTTCATTAAACCAAGCACTTCACCTTAGGGTGCTCTGGTGTTATTTGCCAAGAAGAAGGAAAAGACCCTTCGGCTTTGCATGGACTATCGATAGTTGAATAGGGTTACTATCAAGAATATGTACCCTTTTCCAATAATTGATGATTTATTTGATCAACTGAGAGGGGCACGGGTTTACTCCAAGATAGATCTCTTCACCAGTTACCATCAATTGAGGGTTAGGGAGGTAGATGTCCCTAAGATGGCATTTAGGACGCGATATGGACATTTCGAGTTCATAGTGATGCCATTCGGATTGACGAATGCTCCAACGACATTCATGGATCTCATGCATAAGGTGTTCCAACCCTACTTAGATTAGTTTGTTGTGGTATTCATTGACGACATCTTGATCTACACTAAGTCGGAGGAGCTACATGAGGGTCACTTGAGGATTGTTATCCAGGCCTTGAGAGACCATCAGTTGTATGCTAAATTCAATAAGTGTGAATTTTGGCTTACTAAGGTGAGATTCTTGGGGCATGTGGTGTCGGCTTCGGGTGTATCTGTGGACCCGGAGAAGGTTAAGGCAGTTATGAGTTGGGAGAGACCAAAGTCAGTCTTCGAGATACCCAGTTTCTTGGGATTGGAAGGGTATTACATGATATTTATTAAGGACTACTCCCGATTAGCTGCACCTATGATGAGATTGACCCGAAAGGAGGTCAAGTTTGAGTGGAATGACTTGTGTGAGAAGGCATTCCAGGAATTAAGGCTTACTTTAGCTCCTATTCTGATAGTCTCGGAAAGGGTTTAGAGGCACACAGTGTATTGTGATGCCTCTAAGGATGGACTTAGATGTGTTTTGATGTAGTCCGAGAAGGTTATGACTTATGGTTCTTGGTAGTTGAAGAACCATGAGCGGAGTTACCCCACGCATGACATGGAGTTGGTGGCCATTGTCTTCACCTTGAAGATTTGGCGCCATTATCTATATGGTGAGCAGTTTGAGGTATTTTTAGACCACAAAAGTCTGAAGTATATTTCACACAGCGAGACCTCAACATGAGGCAACACAGGTGGATGGAGTATTTGGAGGATTATGAGTTCTCTTTGCATTACCACCCTGGTAAGGCAAATGTGGTGGCTGATGCACTTAACCGGAAATCACAGGGAGTATTGGCTAGTGTTGCTTCATGGGAGTGGAAAATGCTCAAGATGGTGGGATAGTTCGGACTACAATACAATGGTCAGGCTTAGGGTACTTTGAGAAGTTTAGTGGCTACACCTTCCCTACTGAGTAGAGTAATCGAGTCCTAGGGACAGGACTCATAGATATCGTCCATCAAGGACTAGGTACAGGTGATGAAGGCTAGTCCTTTCATAAGAATGATAGTCTTCGGTATAGGGGAAGAGTTGTAGTTCCCTAGTTGGCAGATCTGAGAGAGGAGATCCTTAGGAAGTTCCATTGCTCTCCTTTTGTTGTGCATCCAAGTGGCATGAAAATCGCGTATGATGCCCAAATCGCGATATTCTTGGAGTGGGATGAAGAAACACGTTGGAGATCATGTTCGTCGATGTCTCCGCGCGTTAGGTTAAAGTGCAGGCCTTGGGAGGCCAAGCGGGAGGTTACTCGACCATTGGAGGTAGCTGAGTGGAAGTGGGAACATGTCACGATGGACTTTGTGACTCACTTACCACATACATTGCGAGGGCATGACATGGTGTGGGTGATAGTGGACCGGCTTACTAAGTCGGCACACTTTTGGCTATCTTGGATGACCCAGCCGCTCCTAGAGGAATCCTAACGGAGTTGTATATGCGGGTGTCGATTACATGGAGTACTAGTATCTATTGTATCTGATCGAGATCCTAGGTTTATAGCTCATTTTTGGAAGAGTTTCCAGAGAGCCATGGGGACACAGTTGATGACAAGCACTGCTTTTCATCTCCAGACGGACGGTTAATTAGAGAGGACCATCCAGATTTTAGAAGACATGCTTCGAACATGCGTCCTAGATCTTAAGGGTAGCTAAGGCTAAGAGGAGCACTTATCCTTGGTGGAATTCACCTACAACAACAGTTATTAGGCGAGCATATAGATGGCACCCTATGAGGCACTTTATGGAAGGCCTTGTCGATCTCTGGTTTGTTGGTCAGAGGTGGGAGAGAGACCCTCGAAGGGTCCAGACTTGGTTAGAGACACTCTGAGAAGGTGGACTTGATACGAAAGCGTCTTCTCATGGCTCAGAACTGGCAGAAGAGCTATGCCAACAGACGGCGGTGACCTCTAGAGTTTGAGGTGGGTAATCATGTCTTCTTAAAGGTGATGCCTAAGAGAGGAGCGGTTAGATTCGGCAAGTGAGGAAAACCGTTGCCAAGGTATATCGAGCCCTTCGAGGTACTCGAGAGGGGTAGGTGAAGTTGCTTATAAGTTGGTGCTACCGCTAAGCTTATCGGGTGTTGACAGGCCGAAAACGCGGTGTATAAAATGTATGCCTAATTGCGCAAGTGCACGCGTAGCTTGAAATATATAGTGTACTTAGCGTGCGAGATATCGATTCACGAGGGAAAGTAATTGACTACGAGGAGATTATGCTTTTAAGACAATATCTGAAGGTAAACTTTAAAGGGAGTTCAATTATGTAAAAAGCAACTTAACTGATGATTTAATTAAAGTGTTGTTTAAAACTAGGGTTATATCTCCCCTGTCACATTCATTGGATTGTTTTTCTAAAGAGGCGTTAGCTAATACATTTATAATGCGCCTATGGTGAGGTGATCTTGCCTACGAGATATCCTCTCTCGAGATATATCACTTTATCTACATAAATAGAATCAGTATATCTCTATCTCGACTACGGTATTCGAGGAAATGCTTAAATATTTCTACCCCTAGATACCACAGCAGTCCGAATATCTCTATTGACCGAATCGGCGAGAGAGCTACTCTACCAGTCCTGAATACCCTCATCTCTCGAATCTCGGATCTTGATCTTATTTATGCTAATCTTTGTAGTATTATCATATAATTTAACTACGGTATAGAGTAGATTCGACAATTTATAAATAATTGAATAACATAAAAAGATCAATCCTTAATCATATCGTGTAATGGTTTGATGTAACCCTAGAAAAGATCTAAAGACATAATGGAAGAAAAGATGAAAGCGTTTAATAATGAAAACATTGTTCTAAGATCCGAAAAATATAAAAAAATGAAAAGCGTTACAATTCCCGAACTTCACCGAAATCGGTGTGCTCTCGAATCTCGTACCTCTGTTGGGTGCGAAACTAGATCTTGTTCTTTTTAAGCCTCATCATGCACGTATTCCAAAACAAAAACTAAATAAAGAATCTAACACTAAGATTATATAAATAATGCCAAATCAACATGAAATGTAAGGCGACAGATATAATCCCGGAGTGTTTTAAGCACTCATCACACTGAACTTAATTTCAACACTTGCCCTGACGAGAACCGACTAAGCAGGACACACACCGACATATGCAGCTCACACTAAAACCCAGGTAATGCCATGCTGAAAAATGAGGATCAATTTGGAGCGATTCACATACCTTTGTTTGCTCGATGTTCAATGAGAGGCATCTGAGATACTTGGCTTAGGTGGTGACAGGTGAGGTATGTGAAACGGCTAGTGCATCACTCCTTGAGTGTTGATGGCAGTTCCCAAAGCCCTATGTGCCTATGGTAGGTGACCTCCCGAATATGCGAGTTAAGTACCCCAAACTTAAAGTTCAACCCACACATTAGGAAGAATCAGAACTGAACAAGGATAGGAGGCACCCAAATTATTCATGTCTACATATCTAGAATTTCCTATGTACCAAAACAAAAATGGAAGAAGACCTAGTACCCGAAAGTTTTAGCCAAAGTGTTCCTGTAAGCGGGGATCCATTGGTGACTCCCACCCGAGTTGATTGGTTAAGGGCACCGGGCATTAAGTTCCCTTCAAACTTCTTTTGAACACTCCAGCCAAACTCGATGGCCTAGGTTGCGTGAATGATCCATCTTCGTCCCATGGCAGGCGGTGAAGTCGATGACTCCGACCGGTTGGCTCCGGGGCGTGGGCTTTGATAGGCCCCTCGAGGGCGTAGGGATTCCGGTGGATGATCCAGCTTATTCTTATGCATATGCCTATTTTTATTTCTTTTTTCTTTTTCTCTTTTTCTCATGTTTTTGTATTTTCTCTTTTTGGTTGAGGCTGAATGGCAATCCCTCTTTGTTTTAGGTGTCCATCCACTCGAATGGTTGAATCTCCCTAGGTTGGTCGACTTTAGTAGTTGGTTCGGTACTTATGCATACTCTGATCGTCACTAGTGTGTGAGTGTGATAGAGTTTTTGAGAATTGGTTTCTTGACTACCCGGGATTGGTTCACTAGCCTTTTTCACCTATTCAATCTAATTCTGGGGCATCGAGCAAATGTATGCATGCGACGATCTATAGTGAATTCGATCTAATCCCGATCCCTCAATTTTCAACATGGCACAGTGAATGCAATTACTACATTATGCATGAATATCTAAAACAAACAAACAACTAACTGTTGACTCACCAACATAAGCAAATATGTGATACCTGATAACTTCGAACAAATACTAACACTACACACAAGCTGCATCTTTGATACTAAAAGCAAAACACAGCAATCTGAACAACTAACAATACTATAAACTACTAAAACTAAAACAACATAAATAAAGCATTGATAAACAAAACATAGTATCCAGACAAAATACCCGAACAAAGATCCGGTATCTAGCGGTAAAATAAAGACATAGAGGGTAAGGGACTCCCCACGCAGATCCTTTGTGGTGGCGGTGAGCGGTGGATGGTGGAAAGCTAGGAGGCTGCCTTGGTACAGGCTGCGTAGCCTGTGTCTTTGTAGATAAGTCTTTGATTGACGGAAGCGTGCACATGTCGGCCGCCTTGAGCGCCTCCATGTCTGTGTGCTTGAGGACTCGATGCTCTGGGTCTCATCCCGAATGCGGTGGCCTTTGGTGAGGAGGCAGGATTATAGTATCGGGGAAGGACTAGGAGGGACCGGTCGCTGAAAATTTCTTTGGGGTGGAAGTGGGAGGAGGTCGAGAGACGGATGGCAATGTCCTCACAGACATCACCAGGAATCCGCCGCCGGCTTGAATGTCTGGGCTTCGATCCTCGTCGAGAGCTCATGGCTCGAGTCATAAACCCCCTCAGGTTGCGGGACACCAGGTGTGTCACGCTTGACCGATATGGTCTTAATTGGGTGAAGCCAGGCCTCCATTGTTGGTAAAAGGCTGCATTTGCACAAGACAAATATCGGAAAAGGGTGCGGGTTCATTTAGCATCCGGGTTATGGAGGATGAGCATCCCTCGATAACCTGCCTGACGTCAATGGTATATCTGTAAGATAAGCGTAGTTGAGCAAGGCGTGGGCGGGTTACCTCACACACATTCGTCGTCGGTATGAGCCCAAAGTGATAAAGTGTTCCACACCTTAGGAATGTAAGGCCCGAAATGCTTGGCCTTGAAATTTCTTGCGTGGCCCTGATGATCCGCGGCTCTGCACGACCTTTGTGGTCGACACTCGGATGACCTCGTGGTGGTCGGGGTGCTGTGGATTGATCAAAGGGGCTGGTGGGATATGCTGAGGCCATAGTAGCTGTTGATCGACTCAGCGCGAAGTGGCCAATACACCTCGCACCACGACCTTTTTGAGGCGTGGGAGGCGAGGTTGGCGTGCATTCCCGAACTACGCTCATGAGCGGCTGGGCGGGGGTTGGCTGCTGCCAGCCCTTGGCCTCGATGGTTTGCTAAAGGTAAGTCGGGTGGTGAAACCCCTTCTCCTTAATGAAGGATCGGTTTTTACAAATTATGCTAAACCGATCCGCGGCATCCGCGTTTACAAAACGCGAGGCATCGAATGTGGGAGTGGAGACTCTTGGCAGGCTCAGCAGCGGAGGCAACTTTTGCCGTTTGCCAGACATCCTAAGTTAAACCAAATAACAAACACCTAATGCCACAGACAAAGAAATGAACTGGCTGCCACAAGGGCTGATCAGAGACCTGAGAAAGGGACTCAGGCAATGAATCTAGTTGGCTTGAAATGGCCTAAAAGAGACCTCTGAGGCTACACAAAAACACATAAAAGAGCCTAACTGCCTTGAAGCTAGAGTAGGGCCACGTTGAAATTTGGGAGAAGCCGCTATGGTCCAAACAGAGGCCAATGTGGGTGACTTACGGTGATGGCGAGCAAAGAGAGGAGATCTCTATCGGTCCAGGTGAACTCGGCGTCTTGAGGCGACTAGGGCTTCGAGGGGAGGAAGTAGTGCGATTGAAAGGCCAAAAATGGCCTATTCTTGGTTTTAAAACCAATCTCAACGTCGCTGACGTGCGGGACACGTCGCGGCGTGGCGGAGGATAACTGCAAATGAGCGTCGCGGCGGTGCGGGATCACGTCGCCGACGTGGCGGAGGATAATGACCTGAGCGTCGCGGCGTGAAATCCGCGTCAGCGACGTGACAAAGAACTTCATAAATTGGCGTTATGGCGACCGAATACCGCGTCGCGGCGTGACGAAGAAGATTAGGCGGCGTCGCGGCGTGAAAAATCCGCGTCGCTGACGGTGACAAAATTAAGAATTTTGGCGTCAGCGGCGTGGAATCCTGCCGTCGGCGTGGCGAAGCAAAAAATGGCGTCGCGGCGTGAAATCTCGCGTCGCGGCGTGTGGCAACTTCAAAAATGGCGTCGCGGCGTGAAATCTCACGTCGCGGCGTGGCGGAAAGGTCTCGAGATAATTTATATACCAAAACCTCACTTTTTCGAGAACTCTCCACTTGTAAACTTCCCTTTCGGACTTTGAACCCTCTGCAAGCCTCGGACCTACACCTCCGTCTCCTGAAATTAAACCAACAAGCAGAAACACTGATCATGGATGCAGCTAAAATTCAAAAATTTCTGAAAACAACAATAGAACTGTAAACTTAAAAACAAAGTTTTAGAAAACTTGGGTTGCCTCGAGCGTATGTTTAATGTTGTTAGCTCGGCGACCTGAATCTCGGTGTGCGATATTCTTAGAAAGTGGGAAATTTTGTCTCTGCTTTTGAAAATTGTATTGCACTGCCCGTATTTCAAGGTGGATGAAATACTCTTACATTCTGTACTTGCACTCCTGGAGTGTCTTTATGTGCAATAATAGGCTTTTCCTGGAAGTTATTCGCCTTGTCTTGCAAATCTACGTATAATAAAGTTACAGACTCTCTTCATTTGGATCGTCGTGGGATGCTTCGTGGGTTGGAGAAAACATGGAAAGTAGTCTCGTCTCCTTGGACTCACAAGTTTGGAGTTCACCTTCTTGCACATTGATCTGAGCTTTTCACACGTGGCTAGGAAGAGATTACACCAAGAGTATGATGGGGACCGAGTGAGTCCTCGCCGAGTATCCCGAATGACAAAGTCTCTTGGGAGGGACGAATTTACCAGCTTTACTAGGATATTTTCGATTATACCAGGGGATGTTGGTAGGTCCTGTGCGCAAGTTACTGGCGATTGTGGTTGATTCGGTTCTCCTGACTTTGTAGCACAAACATCGAGTGGCCTCAAGTTGATGCTGGCTCCCAGTCACATAAGGCTTTCCCGATGCAGATTCCCTATAGAGAATGGTATAGAAAAATTTGGATCTTGAAGTTTCGGGAAGCTTCTAGCACTGGGGATGGCCTTGCATTCCTCGAGTTAAGGTAATGAGTACATACTCTTCCAATTTCTTCTTACTTGCAGTCTTTTCATGAATTCCTGTAGCATATTCTCTAATGCTTCCAAAAATGGTATATTAATATGTAGTTTCTTGAAATGTCAAAAACTTCTGAAACCTTCTCAATTTACCTTTCTTCAACCTCCCGAGTGCGGGATTGGTATGGTAGTTCTTACATTTTTATCGTTTCTCGGTTTCTTCCCTGCTTTTTATTATCCTTGGCCGCCCTCACATCTCGTGGTTGCTCATTTTTCATCTGGTCGGTCGGGATACTTTGGTCTTGCTCCTTAGTTTTCAATTCTCTTACCCTTTGGTTGTGGCCCCCGAGTTCATCCCAGTTCTTTTTTCCACTCCTTAGAGTGATGGCAGCAGTACTCTTTCCGCTTCTCCTCTAGGGTTTACTCAAATTCGTTTCGTAATGATCCCTACCGCTTCTCGCCAATCAGACACATTTCTGGCCCATTTTAGCCCCAAACTCCTTAGTTGTGTCAGTTGATTTATTTAATCGGTTGTTTGCTTACGATGTTCGCCTTAGTCTCATTCATAAACGCGAATGAGAAGTTAACATCTCGCAGCTTGCTCTAAATCCAGCCTTCTTTCGTGGGGTGGTTCATTAGCTCCTGGGCTCGATTGCTGCATTGTTCCGATTGTTCCGCCATCCATACCCTTGCTGTTTTGATTATTCCCGGGGTTCGATTGGGCCCATCCCTGTCCCCGATTCCGATTCTCGGGCAGTCAGCAATCATACGGTCCTTGCCGCCGTGATCGATTCCCGATTAAACCTCGATACGTATCGGGCTTGCCCATTGTAGGGTTCCTCGACCGACATTCTACATCATCAGGTCATTCCTCCACAGATCACACAACTCCATGGAGTGGTCTGTATAGCATGTGTCGCTCACGCTTATTTAGTCGCTTATAGTTAGCCGAGCCACATGATTTACCGTGATCATGAGACTTCATCGTTCAAGCACCCACCGTGTTTATCGTAAATTTCTCTAGGCCACCGATTAGTGTTGGTTGGGAAAGATCTTCCAATATCTCATACGCCGGGTTCGTGGTTTTCTTCATCAATGATCCTCCACTGGTGTACTCATCATTGTTCTGCCAGATTTCTCGCACTATTGTAAAAGGTGTGGACTTGCATCCATCTGGTTAGTCGATGGTGAGGACACTTCCGCAATAATTCATGGAACCTGTCCCATGCTTCTGCCAGGTTCTCCCCCTCTAATTGACCGAACGTATTGATCTCTTGCACAAGTTGTGCAATCTTCGAAGGTGGAAAGAACTTGGTCAGAAACTTTTGTACCAATTGCTCCATGTAATGGAATCCGTATCGAAGATCAAGAAGCCAATGCTTGGCTCTATCCCCGAGTGAAAGTGGGAATAACCGCAATCTTAGGGCTTCTTCAGTGACCCCGTTGTATTTGATGGTATCGCAAACTTCGAGGAAGTTAGTCAAATGCATGTTCGGATTCTCATGGGGTAGTCCATGGAACAATATGTTCGGCATTTCAGATCGCGGATCGACTTCAATTCAAAATCGTTGCCAATCGGGCGCCGCCTGGACGTTGTCAACAATCGTTGGAGGCAGAACGAACTCATCTAATAGCATAAATGGATCGCCCGCACAGATGAATGGCCTAGGCGCTTGATTTCTAGCGTTCGGCTTCTTCGGTAGTTCAGCTTTGTTCCACGCCAAAATCTCTTCGTTTCGCTGTTTCCATGACTATCGAGTTCCCACTGCTCGTCGCTCTCTACGCACCGCGCGTGTCTGCCTGCTCCGGATCACACAAGTGTTGATTAACTGGCTTATCGTCGCATGTACCACCGAACCCCGTGACCGCAATAACACACCAACTAACAAACCCACTACGCACTTGTAAAATAACAACAAAAATAAAGAAAATTCAGAATATTATCTTATGCTTACCACGGCATCAATTTAAGCCTTCCACAGAACGGCGCCAAAAACTTGACAGCTCGAAAACGCTGCGGTATAAATGTATGCCTAATTACATGCGCACGCTGTGAGTCTAAGTAATAGTGTACTTAATGCATGTATATCGATCCACAGGAAAGGCAATTGACTACAAAGAGATTATGTTTTAAGACAATATCCGAAGAAATGACTTAAAAGGGAGTTCAATTATGTAAAACCAACTTAACCGTTGATTTGACTAAAGTGTTGTTTTCAAAGCCTAGTTATATCTCCCCCTGTCACATTCAATGGATTGTTTTTCTAAAGAGAGCGTTATTCAATACATTTATAATCTGCCTATGGTGAGGTGATCTTGCCTACGAGATATCCTCTCGAGATATATCCGCCTGACTTCGCAAATAGAATCGGTGCACATCTCTATCTCGACTGCATTCGAACGTTTAAATGTTCTACCCTAGATACCACCTTCAGTCCCTGAATATCTCTATTGACTGACCACCGGTTGCCATTTATTCCGCATCCTCGAATACTCTCATCTCTCGAATCTCGATCTTCAAGCAAAGTACACAAGCCAAACATTATCATATAATTTAACTATGCATAGAGTAGATTCGACAATTTATAAATAATTGAATAACATAAAAGATCAACTTAATCCATATCATGACAGTGGTTTGATGTAACCCTAGAAAAAGATCTATAGAACATAATGGAAGAAAGATGAAATCAAGACAATGAAAAACATTGTTCTAAGATCCAAAATATACAAAAAATGAAAAAGCATAATTCCCGCACTTCTCGAAATCGCGTCACTCGCTTCCTCGAATCTCGTGCCTCCTCGTCTCGTGCGCCCGATCTTGTTCTTTTCACCATCATGCCTCGTATTCCAAAACAAAAACTAAATAAGGAATCTAACACTAAAATTATATAAATAATGCCAAATCAACATGAAAATGTAAGACTGACGCGAGTATAATCTGAGTGTTTTAAGCACTCATCAGGTGTTCATGCGGTATTCCATGTCTTCATGCTTCGAAAGTACACTCCAGATTCGACTCATGTAGTGGACTAAGGAGAGCTTGTTGTTGATGCAGATGGAAACTTCGAGGAGGGACCAATATGTATCATGGATAGTTGGGATCAGGTTTTGCGATGCAAGACCGTGAGGCTAGTTAAGGTGTTATGGCAGGACCGAGGAGTGGAGGAGACAACATAGGAACGCGAAGACATGATACGTGCCAATCATCCTTTCTTATTCGAGGAGGAAGGTATATTTTTAGTCATGTGATATTAAATTATCAAGCAAAGGCGTGATATTCATGTATGTCTATTCGTGGTGTGAATTTCGGCGACCAAATTCCTTTAAGGGGGGATATGTAAAATTTGGGAAAAATTGAATTTTTCTGAAAAAGGCAAAACAATAAATTGCTATTATAGTACAAGTTGAAAACCTGGAAATTTCCTAGATCTTAGATGATGAAATGGACAACGCCGTTGGATTCGTCTTGTGAAATTTAGTTACCCAAGCAAATTCTGTTGAATTCCGAAATGGTCGAAATTTCGCGTTTTTCGAGGCAATGGAAGTCGTGTTCTTCATAGATACTAGGATTTCGGAAATGGAACTGGATTTCGGTTGGGAAACAGAGGATTTTGGACTCGTGTTCTTCATAGAAGTTGTATTTGCATCTATGAACTTGACACTAGGCTTTTGAATCACCCAAATTGGACCTCTATAGCTCAAGTTATGGTCCATTTCCCAAGACTACCACAACTTAGGTTGTTTAACAATCTATGTCCAGATTTTAGGCCTGGTTTTCGATTGGGAAATTGAGGGATTTTGGACTCGTGTCCTTCATAGAAGTTATATCTACATTTGTAAACTTGATATTAGGTTTTTGAATCAACTAATTCGGACCTTTATGCTTCAAGTTATGGTCCATTTCGAGACTCCACACAGCCTTAGGGTCGCTTATTTGTTCGTCCAGATTGGGATTGATTTCTGCCGATTTCGTACGCTTCGAACCGGATGAAGTACTATCCCATGGCTAGTTTGGTGGCCGATCGGCTACAAGTAGCGGCCTATTTTGAAATTGTTTTGGTGGTCGGTCTTGTGGCTCATGTGTAATCCAAATGGACTGCGATGCTCAGTTTGGGACATTTCAGACTAATTCATCGCTACTATGGGACTGAATTTAGGACTGTTTTCAGGTCCTGTTTAGGGCATGATTGAGGCTTATGGATGGCTGGTTGTGGTAGCCTGTCTATGGCTTGTCTCGAGGCCGTTTTGTGGACATAGTATATGTCACACTTGGCCTTAAGGATCAAGGGTCGGTTAGTTAATTTTGAATAACATGCTCGTGGTAGTCAGGATAACATGTCACATGTGTATAAATATATCGATATATATATTAATTAACATATAATTAATATAATTTGTTCACATATGATGAATAGTGTGGTTTGTGTTATCCATATGACATTCATTACATATATGGCATGACATAGACATGAGTGGCACATCGCATTACATTATACATGGGGACATCGCATGACATGGGTGTGAGTGCATGATATGAATCAACACTGTGTTTTTTGATTGATTGGTGGACTCGGTACCGTTGGATGACGTAGAGTTGCACGATTGCATAAATAGAAATGAAAATATGTGTCGGGTAATAGCAAGCAAAGATAGATACCCCATATGTTGAAAGACCCGGTATATGTGGTTGATACGTTTCCAATAGTGAAAGCCCGAGAAAGTGTAGGAAGGTGTGTGAAGCTTGAGGTGAGACCTCGAAAATTCGGTGCCCACAAAAGACACATTGTTTTGTAAAAGAAATTGTCAGTCGAATATGACATCCAAAAGTTTTTGTTTAAAGAACAATTAACTTTTGTTGTCAAAATGATCATTGGATGCGATTCATCGATGACGGATTTATCACGCATGGACATAGGGGTGTGTGGTAGGAGTCGGTGGTTGACTCGGGGTTTATTACTCATTGGCATCACATTGAGTAGTGGAGTTGGTAATGTCTCGGAGCATGGTACATGATTGAGTTACATCTCATTTCATGACATGGCATGTAGGATTCCATAGTAGAAATATGCACTTAGGTGATAAGTAGCCTTTGTAGGAAGTTTTTCTACTAGGCGTGGCTCACCATAAGGAAAATATTTCTGTGTGTGTTCAACACCGGCGGATCTGGCGTCATCCCAGGTCAGATCAGAAGAAAGTTTCTATATGTGTTTTAATAACTTTTGTAAAATATTTTGGGAATAATCTAATTTAACTTGTAATTTTATTATGTAATTTAGAGTTGTAATTAAACTCCTTATAGGCCAGTTTTAAATTAATCTTGGAATGTTTCAAATGAATATGGATAAATGGACCCGGCGTGACTATTTAGTTGCTAACTTTACAAAAAGTTATGGTAAAGTGGACATAGAAAATGTGATCAGCATCTGATATCCACAAAGAAAGTTTTCGCAGAGGTTGACTGGTTATCACTGGACCCCGAGTTTTGGGTGTCACACTTAATAAATACCATATTCCTTATGGATGGTGTGTTTAGATGCAAAACACACTTGATGGGTTCACCTATTTGAGAGTGGAAGTGAGGTCGCTTCCTATGAAAACGTTGACATATTCTCTAGAGCTCTCATGAATATCCAAACAGGACACATGACCTATTAGCGCCAACCCGTAAAGTACAACTTGTAGTTGAGAAATCAATGTGGATGATAGGTTCCTTGAGTCACACAAAGAAACATTGGTTTATAGAATTTTTAATTCACCATGTTTTGTGATTCATACTTATTTATCCTATGACTGGTTCATAGCTTATGGGCACCAGATATGATGCATTGAATTTTAGTATTCCTCCATTCCTCATTTTCTTCTTCTTCTTCACATACACTTATTCTTTGTGGGAGATTGTTGGAGAATATAAGTGTAAAACGAAAATAAAGAAGATATTTTTTATATCCAATTTGACCAAGTTTTGATTTACTATTTTATATAATAAATAAATTGTTTATTCCTTGGTCAATCAAAATTTAATTTCATTCATTCCTTTTAAATAGCTTCAACCTAGTCATAGGAGAAGTTTATGACCTTTTCATTGCTTAAGTAATTTTAAATTGATTTTAATGACTTTTTCTCTCAAATTTTGGAGAGAGATCCGTCAGGGGACTTCACCTATAAATAGGTGCCCCCCTCTCCTTTCATTACACACCTTCAACCTTGAGATCTCTCACTCTTAAGCTCTCTCCCCTCACTCTTACTCAAGTGTTCCAAGTACTCCTCTCACTCTCACGTGCTTCCAAGCACTCCTCTCTCTTTCAAGTGCTCCCAAGCACTCTATTTAATTTTCAAGTACTTTCATACTAAGCACATTTCCTTGTAGGAATATTATTGTTCGAGTTATACTATATCTTACCAAAGGAGTGAACAAATCGGAGGTAGAGAGCTGTTCCCTACTTCACCTAGGTAACAAATCGAAGGAAGGCGAATATACTTTAAGGATAGTGTTATTGCACGCCTCAGCCATCCAATTAGATAAGTTATCTTACCTCAATTGTTCCTTGTTTGGTTTGTTCTAGGCTAAGTCAAATTCCATAATTTGTCTCTTAAAGACCTTCTAATAGTTTTATTAGAGCCCAAGGCAGTAGATGGTAACTTGTTAGTACATGTCTAGGAAAATCCTGTCAATAAGGCGATAAAAGCTTAAGGCAAGTGGGGTGATAAATGACCATCAGAATCCCTCCACTTTACTTGGTGCGACGCCCAAAACCGGGGGACCATGGACAACCCGTCAACTCACATGAATATTCCGCCGCGACGTCGGTGATCCACACCACTCATAAAATCTAAAGAGAGCCCTTCTGCATGGAGCTCTACCCATGTACAAAACCAGTCCCAATTACAATGGACCAGTGTCCACATGCGAGTAAAATAATGGCCACTAGTCCCTTCGTGATCAATAATTCACAAAAATATCTAAATAAACTATCTTATGGTTCAAGCAGCTTAACATATTACCTTAATACAAAACATATATTAAAAGTTTACAATTTCTAATACATGTTATACAACAATATCAAAGCCACAAGTCGACTTTCTTCTAACACGTGGCCTCTAGTGAGTATCGCCTTCCCGATCGCTTCCTGTACCTGAAATGGTGATCCCTCGATAGGTGGGAGGAAGCCCCAACAGCTGATACCTCCTCACATGGGTTACTCCCACCCATGCCAAGCATGGCAAACAATCACATTCAAGCAATTTCATGAACCTACTCAAATGTCTACATGCCCAAACCCATGTCTCGAGTCCTCACCGACTCCCTCACACACGCCTAAGCCAATATGCGAGTAAAATATCCAAATGCCATAACAAAAACTTTTTTGTTCTGAAAAACTTACTACCGAGTTTCGTGAAAATACATTTGACTACCCTCCGAGTGCCAATTGTCGATAACCTCCAAACGTCATGGTCCACATCCGGCGATCCGACCTCCTGCAATCTTCTAAAATCTTCCGTCGAAATTCCTTCACAAACATTTTTATTTTTGTTTCATTTCATGTCAGCGACTCACACCTAATATTTCTATAATTGCCCCAAGGTATATGGAATGCATTATGCCAATTCCAAATAATTTATGCTAATATAATTCACATGCATATATTAACATAATTTACTCACAACAATCATGTTATTCCATTTTCACATCAATAACACCAAAATTAGCTCACATAGGCTAATTAGCAAATACAAGCAATTCATTTTGAATCACTTACAAAATACATTTTCACACCAAGAAAATCACGTCACTATTCACATTAATGCTGAAAACCCCTGCTATCGTCACTACCACCCAAATAGGAATTTCTATACCTTCTGGCTCAAAAGCTTTTAAACCGAATTTATGGCTAAAACAAGCCTTTAACATTCCTAACCATTTACATGGCCTAATAAAGATTAACACAAGTAGGAAAAGATCCCTACCTCTAGCCGTCGGGACTCCACCAAATCATGGTCCAAGCGTAGCCCTCGGCCACAGAACAAAGCCTTTTACTACCACGAAACCAATGGTCCGATCGACCGGAAATCTAGAGAGAAGACACACTCTCTCTCTCTAAAAATCTAAAATTGCCCAACCACTGCCCCACTATCCAGCCACTGCACGTTATTGTGCTTCAAATTGGGGAAGAAAGCTATTCACCAATTTTGTCTTATTATCATTTACAATTCAAATAATTCCCATCATGCTCATTTTCTCGATTTTATTAATTTCTGGCTTTAATCTAAGCCACAATTTCCATAATCTCTCTAATCTTGGTAACATGTGTCATAAGAGTACATGTAGTAGTGACTTTTGCTACATCACATGTTCAACACGTTTACTCGCACCCGACACCTCTATGTCTCAAAAAACGTGAAATTTCGACCGCCCCGACCACAAAATTCGACGTGTTAGCTAGATTTCGCGAGACGATTTCAACGGTAAAGTCCGTTTCGTCATCCGAGATCTAGAAAAATTCATGATTTTTACCGAAATTACGATTTTACCCTTTTTTTGAAAATTGGAATTTTCTCGGGTCTTACATTCTCCCCTCCTTAAAAGGAACTTCGTCCCGAAATTCTAGACAATCACAACAACTCACATGCATATGCAACGTGCACTATACCATGCATGTAAACTAGTCATTTAAGTATTAAACAACTAAACCACGTACCTTCATCCCTAAACAAGAAGGGATAGATGGCCCACAATATGTCCTCGCGCTCCCACGTTGACTCCTCCACCCACCTGTCGCCATAACACCCTCACTGAATTCTCACTGGCCTTCAAGGCCGAAACCCGATCCCGATTATCCATAATGCACACCGGTCCCTCCTCGGGCTGGGTCCCATCCGTGTCAAATCCTCAATCCTCCCTCCCCCAATCCACTACATGAGTCGGATCCGGGTGTACCTCCTATACGGAGACGGAAATACCTCGTGGATACCCTACATGTTAGGCGTAAAGCCAACCTAAGACGCTACAAGGCCTAACACCCCAGTATCCTGAGGGCTCCAATGAACCCTACGATAGCTTCCCCGCGCATCGAACCTCGACCACCCTCCTTAGGCATCACCTTCAAGAAGACTTTTGATCTCCAACCCGAACTCTATGGGCCGACAGACATCAACATAGCTCCGTCGACTTTAAGCCATGAGAAGACGTTGTCGATCAAGCCTCACCTTCTCGGCGTGTCTCTAATCGATCGACCGCTGATCAGCTCTCTCCCACCTCGACCTAACATAACTATCGCATGGCCTCCTATACAATGCCTCATATGGTGCCATTTGTATACTCGCTGATAACTATTGTTGTAGCGACCTCATGGCGAAGTGCTTCTCCCAACTACCCTGATGATTCAAAGACGCATGCTCGCAGTGACGCCCTTCTAACACTGTGATAGTCCTCCCCGGGATCAATTTCATCTGTCTGTGGTGGAAAGTTGTACCTATGGTCAATCAGCCCATAAATTTCGGGAAGCCTTCAAAGTGCGCCTTAAACCTCGGGTCTCTATCCAACACTATGGATACCGGTAATTCCACGTAGCCGACTACCTCTCGAATGTACAACCTGTGAGGAATCTCTCCAATGTGAAGGTCATCCGCACTCCGCTGAAAATGCGTCGACTTCGTGAGCCGGTCCACTATCACCCATACCGCATCATGTCCCTGCTGTCCTTGGAAAATAATATAAAATCCATCGTGACGTTGCTCCCACTTCCACTCACCCACCTAATGACCGGGCGAAATTCGCCGGGCTTCTACTCAAATTTTAACCCTCACGACACGTGAGATATCACGAACAAAGTCCCCCTACGCAAGGTCTATTCATCCCGCTCTAGTAGTACCGGGCGACGTAAGATCCTAGTACATCTCGTACAATTCCTCGGATGCACCCGCAAATCAAGAGTAGTGAAACTCCCTGAGAATCTCCTCTCTCAAATCGATCAATTGGGGAACCACTACCCGTCCTTTATACTGAAGACTACTATATGTGTGGACACCCACTTCACACCGCACACTGGCCGTACCCGGTCCCCCGATGAACACCATCTCCCGCGTCCGCCCTCGGACCTCAATCACCCGGGCTTCAAAATGTACCTGGTGTAGCTACTTAAACTCCCCAACTGCACTCGAGTCCGCCTCGCGGCATTCATACCCCAAACTCCGTCCCACGCCCTCGAGCATCCTCCGTCCCTAGAAGATATACTTCTACCAATGCCCCGTGACTTCACTTAGTGCATCAACACTACATTTGCCTTTACCAGATGGTAATGCAAAGTGAATTCATAACCTCTCTGTGAACTCCATCCATCCGCATTGCCCCCATGTCGAGGTCTCGCCGCGTTGAAAATATACTTCTCGACTTTATGATCCGAGCACACCCCGAACCCGCTCACCATATAAGTAGTGGCTACCAACCCACAAGGCGAAGACCATCGCCGCTAACTCCATGTCGTGGGGTACTCGCCATGATTCTTCAACTGACGGAACCATAAGCTGCCACCCTTCCCGGACCGCATCAAAACACATCCTGGGCCGCCGAGGCATCACAATACACTCAGATAATTGTCCCTATCCGGACTATCAAGACAGAGTCAAGTAAGCTCCCAGACGGCCATCCCAATCAAACTTGACTTCCTTCCCGGTCAATCTCGTTATAGGTGCTGCCAATCGAGAAATCCTCAATGAATCTCCGAAGACCACTAATCCCAAGAAACTACGTGATTCAAGACTGACCACCTCTCCCAACTCATCACGGCCTCGACCTTCTCTGGGTCCACTGACATGCCTGATGCTGACACCACGTGTCCTTAAAAATCTTACCTCGCGAAGTCAAAACTCGTGACGACTAACTTCTGGGTGTACACCATGGTCTCAAGAATCGTAAACGACATCTCACATACCTATGCTCCCACTGACCGGGAGTAGATCAAACAAGTCATCCACGAAGACTACGACAAACTGATCTAGATAGGGTTGGAATACCCTAAGCATAAGGTCCATGAATGTTGCTGGCGCATTCGTCAATCCAAAGGGCATCACCGTAAACTCAAAGTGCCCATAACGTGTCCTGGACTCTGTCTTAGGGATATTTGTCTCCCTAACCCCCGTACCGATGGTAACCAAAGCGGCGTCTCATCTCGAGTAGACTCGCGCTCCTCCAACCGATAAAACAAGTCAATAATCTTCTGCGAATGGGTACCCGATTCTCACCGTGAACTCCCGTTTCAACCGTCGTAATCAATGCACAATCGGCACTTTGTCCTTCTTCTTGCAAATAGAACCTGAGCGCCCATGGTGAAGTGCTCGATCGAACGAACCTCGTCCAATAACCCCGTGAATTGATCCCTGAAGTTCCCCGTGAACCACTGGGTGCCATCCTATGCGGAGTCATAGAGATGGGCGAAGTGCTAGGATGTAACTCTATATTGAAGTCGAGAACCCTCTGCGGAGGCAATCCCGATAACTCGTCCGAAAAAAACATCCTCATACTCGCAAACTACTCTAGATAGATCTGAGTCCGGTCTCACCTCGTTCTCTAAGGTAAGGCTCGCTAGCCAACCCGCTAACTATCCCTGACACTGGGACTGCATAATCGTCTGTAAGTAAAATATCATGTTTGTCCCTCAAATACAACACGAGTACCGGCCCCGCGGTAGCGGTGAACCTCCTACGCCACAATCGACACTGACCCTAGCGTCGCCGCCCAATCCATCCCTGCTGACAGACGTCAACTCACACGCCATGAATCTCAGTCCATCAGAGCAGAATCCCCGAGATCTCTAATTCGCAACCTCGACATATCATCCCTATCTCACCCTAATCTCTAGGGGAGAACTCAGCTACATGGGCCCTCCAGTCCTCAACCTTTAAGCCCAACTCTATCGCTACAACCGGAGTGCAAATGATAAATGAACGCTGGGCACCGTGAATCAAATAACACTTCGCCCATAAAGTTAGATAAAGAAAACGCACTCGTATGACCTGGTCGACCATGACTCAACTCAAGGGTGTGGGATAGGGCGTAGACACGCCCGAACCCATGACGCCCTCGTCTATGGCCTCGGCCTCCGCCCTACTCAACTCGGCCTCACCAGCCTGTAACGGAGGTGACCGTGGCAGCCCCCGAGACTAAATCGGCTCCTTCCGCCACCGGCCGTGGAGAATACACCAGATCCTCTCTGCCCCACCGCCGACTCGGATCAGGCTATCCCAAACCCCTGGATCCCCGTCCCTGGGCAATCCCTCCCCTCATATGTTCTGTCGCAATGACAAGACACCATCCCCGCCCAAATTAACTGGAACCCCTGATCTGTCCCTGGCCCGGATGGCCACGACTCTGGAACCCTCGTGAACTAAAAGCCCTCTGCTTCTTTCCCGAACTAGAAGAATACTGACTCTCCTTCCTCTTACTACTAATACCCGCATCCCGAAAGCCTGAAAGATCCTCGATCTCTCTACGGTTGGGTCGCCTCAAACCATTGAAATCCATGTCTTTGTCAGCGAAGTCCTACAATCCTACCTCGAATGGACAACTTCAGCCCATTCTCGTATCTCCTGACTTTGGTCATATCCGTGGCCACGTAGTCATCAGCAAAACGGGCTAACTTCGTGAATCTAGCCACATACTCTATCACCGTCATAGTCCTCGCTTCAAATTTCCTAGACCCCAGCCTCACATACGAGTAGTATCCTGAAGATTTCGCCTGGGCGAACAAACTCCCGAACCGTGCCCATCATTTCCTCTAAGTCTCTAAAGGTCTTTGCCCAGCTCCACTATACTTGGGCCTCACCCTCTAGCTAGAACGCAACTAGTCTAACGAGTCCCCGGGTCGTGTTAGAGCACTCCATAGCCCTAACACCTTCACCTGCAATGAACCAACGTTCCACCACCCGATCTCTCCCTCCTCCGTGAATGCCTGGAGGATGATGTGCCCTAAACCTCTGAGGTTACCTTCTGACCTCCCCCACACCCACATCAAGAATGCAATGGCAAGAATTCGCAATACCTATAGCCCAACAAAAGCCCTCGTCGGTCAAACATCGTGGTGCTCACACCTCACGGACGACCTCACGCCTTCGGGCCCTCGACTAGCCATCTACACATGTCAAATGGCAAGTTAAAATTCAATGCTTTGTCTCTAAGGTAAACATAGCCCCGAGACACTATTCATATACGTAAAACATTTCGTACCAATGTCCATGCATTCATGTAAATGCATAAGAATTTGACATACAAATCAATGCAAAAAAAATTTTATTTTAGAAAATTTCATTTTAAAAGATTTTATTTCATTTGATTTGATTTGATCTTTTTTTTTTTTTTGAAAATCTGCGAACGTTGTCCCAAATAAAGGATCAAACAAGCAGACCGAGTCAAACTCGGGTTGGGTGCACCAGTACACCACCGTGTCGCGTGCATCGCGCCTGCAAAGCCCTAAGAATGTCGCAATAGCGGTCGGTGCCCACCGATCGCGGTCAGCAGTGCTCGCCCTTGCCTTGCACTCACCACGGCCATGTCGCGCGACCCTACCGCGACGCACAACCTCGTGTCGACGCGGTGCTCCGACCGGTCGCGGCATTGTATTGCGACACAACCGCTAAGCCTCCCTGGCCACGATACAACCGATCAGACGTGACATCGCTACAACCGACGTACTCACCCGTCACGATACAAAGACTGTATCGTGACACAACCCCCAGGGGCTAGTCCCTCGCTTCTATCACGATACAAAATTGTGTATCGGACAATCCACCGCCTAAGCTCGGGCCGCGCGCGCCCAAGCCGTGTCATGGCCTCCATCAAGGCGGTCGGCCTCAGATCGCGGCCCACCACCGTATCGTGCCGACTCACGCCACTCTACGCTACCGCAGTGGAAGACCTTGCTAACCAGACGGCTCACTGGCCACAATACAACTCATCAGACAGGATTCAACCTAAAAATTGGCAATAGCCCAAATTTTTACCTTCCCGCAAAAATTTTTTTTTTTTCATCATTTTTCTTCTTCATTTTGTTTCATCTACTGGAAGACCCAAAAAAAAAAAAATATATATATATAGTATATATATATATATATATATATATATATATATATATATATATATATATATATATATATATTATCATTTTTCCAAAGAAACCAAATAAATTCCTAAAATTTATTTTATGTATTTTTTTTTCCCAGCTTTACACAACTTAAAACCTTAGGAAAAATTTTCACATCATCATTTTTTTTCTAATGAATTACATGATCATTTTTCTTGGTTCAAAATTCCTCAACCTCCTAAGGTTTTAATTTCTCCTATGCTATTTATCAAGCATACGGGAAGCACATAACCACACATCATGCAATAAATATTTCATTCATCCAAATGCACAAGGAATGCGTGATTCAAGACCCCGTGCCCATCAAGTCCTAGGTAATCGGGATACTTAATCCTATTTGACACTTAAGCTCTAGGGTATTTATAAACCTGCTCTCCGATACCAAGTTGTGACGCCCTAAAACCCGGGGTCCGTTGACAACCTGTTAACTCCAGAATACTGTGATGCCTGCAACCCGACACCACTCATAAAATTCCAGCCCCTTTGTACGAGGAAGCTCACCCGTACAAACATGTCCCAACAATTACAATGACCACACAGGTCCGCATGCGTAGTAAAATAATGGGCCACTGGCCCCAGATCATATCACAAATATCCAACCAACTATCTTACATGGTTCAAGAGTTAACGCATTACTCTTAATACAAACATGGCATAAAAGTTTACAATTTCTAATACATGTGTTATATTAACAATATCAAAGCCACAAGCTCTGCTTTCTTCTAACACGCGTCCTATGGAGTGTCGCTCCGACCCTCCCGTACCCCAAATTTGTTGATCCCTCGATAAGTATGAGCAAAGCCTAGTAAAGGATAATTCCCTACATGGGTTACTCCCACCTAAGTGCACATTTATGGTAAACAATCCACACCCAAGCATTTTCATGAACCTACTCGAATGTCTACATGCCCAAACTCCATGTCTCGAGTCCTCACTGGAAGTCCTCATACATGCCTGCTTCAATATAGTAAAATATCCATTTTCACAACAAAGCTACTCTTGAAAACTTTACTACCAAGTTTTTAAAAATATCGACTACCCTCCGAGGCTTAATTGTCGATAACCTCCTAATGTGTCTCATCCGCATGGATCTGGTCAGATCTCTGCAATCTTTGGGAAAATCTTCCGAAATTCCTTTCTACAAACATTTTTATTTTTGTTTCATTTCACGCTACGACTCACACTATTCTGAAAATACTCAAACAGATACTTTCGAACGATTATTAATTCCAAATAATTTATGCTAATACAATTCACATGCATATATTAACATAATTTACTCACAACAATCATGTTATTCCATTTTCACATCAATAACACCAAAATTAACTCACATAGGCTAATTAGCAAAACAAACAATTCATTTTGAATCACTTACAAAATACATTTTCACACCAAGAAAATAACGTCACTATTCACATGAACAAAGGAAACCCTGCCACTGCTCACTAGCCAAATTCAAATAGGAATTTTCTCCACTCTGGGCTCAAAGCTTTTGATTACGTAATTTACTTCGCCAAAACAAGCCTCGTAACATTCCTAACCATTTATATAACTCTAGCCAAATATTAACACAAAGTGTGAAGATCCTCACTTCTGTAGCCGTTTAACTCCACTGAATCTGTCCACGCTGCAGTCCCTTGCCGCGTGAGAACAACCTTTTACTTTTGCTTGTCGAAAAACCGGTTTCATCCGATCGATCGAAATCTGTGAGAAGACACACTCTCTCTCTCTAAAAATCTCAAATTGCCCAGCCACTGCCCCACTGTCCAGCCATTGCAAGTTTTTGTGCTTCAAATTGGGGAAGAAAGCTATTCACCAATTTTGTCTTATTATCATTTACAATTCAAATAATTCACTACGTCCCTTTTCATTATTAATTTCTGGGCTTTAATCTAAGCTTTCCATTTCATCATCTTTAATCTTGCAACATGTGTCATAAGATTACATGTAGTAGGTGACTTTTATTACATCACATGTCTCTCAAACACGTTTTACGACACGGAGCACTTTCGATTTAAAAGCGTGAGAACCATTTGTCTTGGAGTCGACAAAGGTCGGCGTGTTAGCTAGATTTGCGAGATGATTTCATGATGAGAAGTCCGTTTAAGTCATCCGAGATCTAGAAAAATTCATGATTTTTACCGAAATTACGATTTTGCCCTTTTTTTGAAAATTGGAATTTTCTCGGGTCTTACACTTGGAGACTTTCTTGGTATACTTAACACAACTCTTACTACTTATAGGTTTCTGTTCACCCAAAAGATCATGTCCAACCAACATTAATTGCTAGGTTTGAATAAGTGGTGAGCTAGCAAATAAACTCAGGGTCATAATTATTTTCAGGGTATTATCAAGTCAAAGTTAGCAATGTAGTACAATGGTTATTAAGTCATTTTCCTCTAAACTAAAGCTCCAAATTTCAAACCCTAATAATAACATTTTTTTTGAAATATTTGGTAAAAAAACCATTATCATGTTTTTTTTTGTAGAATAACTTATTTTGAATAAAAATACCCTTTATTATTTTATGTATTTACATGTGTCTTATAAAAAATATTGTTTTTATTAATAAAACAATGAGTGTATTTTTATCAAAATGATGTCAAAAATTGATGAAATATTATATTTTCAAAATTCACTTTTTAAATGATCTTTTAATCAAATCATCCTTCTTTTTCTAACATATAGGGGGCCATTTGCCCCTAGGCCCTATAGTGGTCCGCCACTAGGTTTGATGACGCTAGTTGCAGAATTAAGGAACAAGTTTGGTTCCTGAAAAGTATTTAGAAAGAAAAAATGTTAAAATATAATTTTCTCATATTTAGTTATGTAATGAAATTTTTAAAGATTATCAAAAATAAATATAATTACTTAGAAACTTACATATTCTTAAATTATTTAATTAATTTAATCTTTATATTGATGAGTTTAAATAATTACAATTTGTTTGAACTAGGAAGTAATAATTAAAATTTGTTTAAAATATGAAGTGAAAATAATATATGAGATTTAACTTTAGTTTTATTTTCTTCCCTATTTTGTTTCCTTACCATTTTTTGGGAATCAAACATATCCCGAAGGATTGAATCAGAACGTAAAATAATCCCAAACAAGATGGCTTATGGATGTAATGGATTTCCTATATCATAGACCTAACTTAATAATAATATACCCCATGTAAAATGAATAGAAAAAAGAAAATGGATAATATAATTCATTATTTATCTTATTTTGTGTTTAGTTTAACATATAATATAATAGGATATGACCAGATAACTTATATTATTATTCTTATATTATTGTTAATTAAACATAGGATAGTATATATTATCCTTCTCTTATCTACATTATATTTGGCTAACCAAACAAGGTTTAAAGACTTGAAAGGTCCCTTCAAAAAAAAGACTTGAAAGGTGGAGTCATGTGTTGAAAGAGGTGAAATTTGATAAAATATATAAATAAAATAGGTCTGCCATGTCAAATATATATGAATAACAAAAATGCACATGACATAGGAAGAAATTGCATAGATATTGTCTTTAAAAGAATTTCCATACTAGCCCTTAAGAGAAATTTCTTATTCCAACCTTGAATTATGTTTCAAGCAAGCCTTCTCTTTGATAAATAAATAAAAAATTTATATTTTTTCTTCCAATAAAATAAGCAAGACCCAAGTACTTACCATGATAACTTTTTGACTTCAATGTCTTCAAAATATTACAACTAAATGAAATATGGATTTATCATGGTTGATCATTTAACTAAAGCTCTCTCATAAAAAATAAAAATAAAAAGGAAAAAAAATATAGACTTTAATATGATGACATTCTTACATAATGGCTTTGAAGAAAGATAACCATCATTGAAGGAAAAAATGGAGAAATTGCAAGGGTTTGACAAGACACCTTAAAACCATGAGTTAATCTGAAAGATTCAAAATGGAAGCTGATAGTCCTTTTGCACATAAAATAAAAAGGGAATAAGGAAATGAAAGGTAAGGGAATGTTTGGTTACGGTTTTCAAAAACTTATTTAAAAAAAAAAAAAAAAGGAAACAAGGATAATAGGAAAATTACGAAAAACATGTTTTTTTTTTAAACACAAAAAATATAGAAAATACAAAATTTAGAAAATAATAATAATTTTTAAGGAACACCATAATGGTGTTCTCTGAGTTTTTAAAAACCGGTCTCAAAAGCAATCTTCAAAAAAAAAAAAACCCAAACATGCCCTAAACTTTAACATCAAATTTTGTAAGAACTGCCACTCAATTTCACAACTACCGTAATGTGTTTACCTTGCTTCTATCACTTAAGATAATAGTAAACCTCAAAGGCGATTGTAATGTTAAGAGTTATAAGCCTGCCATGGACGAATTTAAAATAAATCAAATTTAAATAAAATTATTTAAATTAAATTATAATTAAGTTAATCAATGCGATTACTTGATGAAGAACCATATATATATACCATTGCATTCACATGATTTCTGGCTAATTACCAAAATAGGCTCTTCTTTATCACAGTACTTCCGATTACAAAAGTAGTGATGGTTGCACATAAAAAAAATAATCAAATTGATGGTTACAATGTTTTGCATAGATATAAAAATAGTGGTGCACACCTAAGCATTCCATATAGAAATAATTTTCTCCATTGAAGAAGAACCTTTTTATTTTTAATTTATAAATATATAGTATATAGTAATAAAGAGGTAACTTTGAAAGCACCACCACGCTTAGCCACAATGTTTGCTTTCTTATTAGACACACTTGTTCGAGCCACGTTGATGTGCTCCACTACTAGTGGTCCCAACGCCATTACGTGTCTCATAACTTTTTAATGCGAACTTTTAACTCAAACAGTGACGAGGTTATTTTAAGTGTTTGATTACAGTTTTTGAGTGTTAAATTTTCGTTTTGGACCATTCTCTTATTAAGAAAAAATTGAGAGAGAAATTGAATGATCCATATTAATTTGTCTATTATTCAAGTCTTAACAGTCGTTATTTGAGATCATGTCAGAGCTTTCGAGGGCATTAGCGGCGTGATGTAAACACAAAAGGGGTCCGATCTGATGTGTCGGCGCTACTGATGATTAAGTCGGCAAAAGGGTGTGGAGAAGGAAAAAAGAAATTCACCACCGAGTTAGAGATTGCATACATTTCCTAAGTAAGGGGTATTTATGTTTGCTCTTTCGGAATTTCTCCTTGATTATAGAGAAGATAATCTCATAATTTTGAGGATATGATCTCTCTTTCCTTATCGAGGACTAATTCTCCTTATTAAGGTTATGTTTTGAGATGTATAGATTTGGATCTTGGGAGATCAGGTGGACAAACTCATCTACGTATTTTCTCTTTAATGTATTTATCTATAACAAACTTCCCATGAATTTGGGATGGCCATTGGGGACTCGGAGTTCAGACGGGTTTAGGACTCTACACCATACAGTTAGTTCTGCATGGTTTTAATATGAGTGGGCCGTCTTGGGCAGCACTAGTAGTGCTTGGGCCAAAACAGGCTGGGCCCGATGCCGGAAGTAACCTATTAGTAGTAAGTCTAGGCCTAAAGGCCACAATACTCATAATAACCCCATTTTTTTCGACTAGAAGATTATGCCCTTCTAGTCGGGGAAAAATACTATGTTTTAGGACCCTAGGTATAGAGAATTGGAGATTATTAATGCGCATATGTTCCAATGCGTTTGTGGCACGTGACGTTCCGGTGATGCATTCAATGAACCTTTTGAAGTTCCACCCCTATATATATGGGGTGAACGCTATGAAGAGTCTATAGGGTTTCAAATCAGTTCTCTTACATTACACAAAGTTTCATTTCCTATTGTGATTTCGTCCCTCACACGTCTATGTCCAGGTGAAGGTGGAAAGTTGTGGAGGAGGCTTTCGAAGCTAATTTGTTATGCGCCCCTATGGATGTTGTGTGTTTGAATGTCAGAGCATACGTATTGGATGGGAAGGCTGATTATGCCAATGCCACTATTTCAGAGTTCATCGCTAGGGCTTGCGTAGACCGACCAGAGGTCCTGGATGGGAAGCCTGGTTATGCCAATTCCCCTCTTTCAGAGTTCATCGCTAGGGCTTGTGTAGACTGACCAGAGGTCTTGGATGGGAAGCTTGGTTATGTCAATTCCCCTCTTTGTTACCATAAAGCCCAGGAATGTTCCCTAGGCGACACTTAGAGCGGGCCTTGAGGATTAAGTTTCATCTTTGTGTTTTGCAATAACGAAGGCCATACGGATGCCTTGTGTGATTGGGATTTGTTGCTGATTTAATGAGCATATCGTCGATATAAACCTCCATGGATTTATCTATCGGTGGAGTGGAATATCTTGATCTATATCTTTGATACAGTTTGCCCCTAGTTTCACGCCAAATGACATTATGTTGTAACGGTACAATTAGTGTGTGTAATGAAGGTGGATTTCTCCCTTGCGTGGGCGGATCACGTAGGAATATATGATGATATCTGAGAAGGCATTTAGAAATAGCCGAGAATACAGTACAGTATTTGCTAGTAGTCTATGCGCGCAGAAGCTATCCTTGGGACGCCTTCTGTTGGTCATTATGATCTACATTTACGCCACTTACTACCTAGCCCGGTACCGCACCACATTGGCCTGGCCATTCGAGTACTTTACCTTCCTTATAAAACCTGCTGCTAGAAGATTGTCTACTTCTGTATGAATGATCTAATGTCGGTCTGAATGGAATCACCTTACCTTTTGCCTCATTGGCTTGGCAGTGGGGAGGATGTTCATTTGTGAAGCCGTCCGGTTATCCCAACCACTATCAGGTGTCTCTGGCGAATACATCTATGTTGTGTGAAGCCGGCGTGAGTCCTCCGCTTTCTTTCACTACGATATGAGGTGGCATCTGTGATTGCTATGTGCGAATTTGATCTTCTAGGGGAAATTTGTTCGAGTGCACTTCCACTCTACTAACTCTGCATGGACAATTGATAATCATCGTGCGACGACTACTTTACTTAAAGTTGCACATGACGTTTGTCAAATAATAACACCATGTGGGGTGGTGCGTTGTGGCCTTGACCTTCATGGAGTGCAACTAGGTCCCGGCCCACTATGGGATTAGCAAAGACTGATTCTCGACAATTGAGGACCAAGTGTGTTGGCCAGCTTGGCTTTCCGCAGTGCTGGCATCTCTAGAGATCCATTGTGATTATTCGTTGAAACCAGAGAGGATTTGCCCGGTTGAATTTAGCATGTCGAGGAAGAAGCTTCATACGTATGAGGCTGGAAGTTGCGTATATATGTCGCAGCATGGGGATCCACCAACTTCACGCTATGCACATCAAGACCTGTCTGAGGTGAATGCCCCAGGCATCATAGTGAGGCCGCAATGACCACTGTTTGGATTAATGAAGGAAAGGATATAGGGCCATCTATCAGCTCAACTTCCCCACGGCTACTTTACGTGGTGGCATTCTGCTGGCCATAAAGGTATGTAGTGAGTTCTTCACTAACGTTTTTGATTGGGCAGATCATCGTCGAACTTAATATATAGTTTATCGGCTGTAGTATGGGTTGACCAGGGCCAGCTGGGACCAGTGTAATTCTACGTGGGTTGGCAGGCTCCACCACTGATCCTCACTTCCTTGGTACCTCTACGAGGTGTCATATGATCATTTTCTACTATACGAGAACTTTAGACTTCAGCAGTGATTTCGTGTCCATGAGTCCATATAATCGCACCCAGCAAGGAGATTTGTTTCTCTGAGTAGGATGTTTGGATGGTGCGAGGCCACTTGAAATCGATGGGTATGAATGAGGGCAACAAACCTTTAGGTATGAGATATTCAGGGGGGTGAATTGTGGGGGCTCTCACCTTTATGAGACGGTCTCTGGGTGCTGATCGCAGACCTTCTGGTGGGCCAGGCTTGTTCCGTCGACATCTTTCTTAGCTAAGCTGGTTGTGATCATGGTATCTGGAGTTCTTTGCTTGGATATTGTCCTCCAACATTGATGTTGTCTACTCACCTGTACTTGCTCTTATGTCGTTGCTAAGCGGGTCTAGGATCGCAAGTGGAAGAAGAAATTAGATAACTGAAGCTTCTCTGAAGTTCGAAGGACGCATCCATGTTTAAAATTCTCTCTACTATACATTTGTTGGGCGGCTTGCCGAACCTCCTTATGAAGTCCCGTATAGAACTCTTCTTAGAGTGTTTCAAGAATGGATTTCAAGGAACTATATTCTTTTTGATGCAACGAGCATAGGTTCTCACGAGATGAACTCTCCTAAATTTTACTAAAACGTGTATTATTAGTTTAGGGCTTGTATTTTCAAAGCTAATTAACAAGGCCTAAATGGCTAATTTTGGAAAACTTTTGTGAGAAGGTTATTAGCAGGCATTTCAAGTGCTTCATGCCTTATATTGGGCAGCTGTGATCGTAGGGAGTGATGGTAAGCTCAGAACTTCTGTGAAATTTTGGCGTAGCTGAAACCATGAAGCGACTCATACAAATGAAGATGTGTATTTGAGGCGAGAGGCGTATCGTTAGGACTCAGATGGTTGTTGGCGATATTAAAGGCGTGAGTCACTATAGGAAGGAATATCTTGTGGCATGGTTGTATTCTGAACAAAGGTGTCTGGTTGCATTCCAGGTGCTCCCGTTTAGCGGCTACAGTTCTGCTTGCAGCGGTTCTTTTCTTGCCCCAATGGAATGTTAACGTGTCGCTGGCGTTCTTTGAGATGGAGCGATGCTGGGTGTCTGATTGGAATGTAACCCTTTTTGCAGAGAAGTTTGGTAGAGTTGCAGACATGACTGATTCTTTTGTTTGAGTGTCTACATCGTATCAGGGACATTGACTCCTTTATTATTGTGGCATTTAACATCTTGCGTCTGCTCTGGAGTGCGCCTTTTTTTGTGGGCCTGCTGCGTGATCCGTTTTCCTTGCAGATGTTTATCCCGATCTTACAGTTCCCTCGTCTCCCGCACTCCTCTGTTTCTTCTCCATGTGTGTTGCAGTGAAGGAATTGATCTTCCAGACTCTTGGATCATCAGTTCTTAGTCATCACAATTCATCTCCGAACCAATTAAATGTATAGAAGGGCTGTAGCTAAGTTGCTGAGGAGTAACATGCAGGTGGGGTGGTGCTCAGAATCAAAGATATTTATAAAGTTAAAACCCCTCTCCTTGTACACCAGCTCTATTTGATGTAGTGATCTAGGGTCGAACACAGGATGGTTTTCTCATTATAGATGACAACAGTTGAGTCAAAATGGTGATTTCCGCTTTGGATTTGTTTTTGCTACTTGATGGGGTTGGTGGTTGAGAGATTTCGATGAAATGTAATAAATATAAAAAAGAACTCCTTGTAGTCTAAAGACCACTGGGTTTGGAGTTGAGCAGCGCAAGAGATTCTCAGGTCAATTTCCCACCTAAATTGGCATCAGGAGGTATTATATAGTCCATTGCAGACGGGATCTTCATTATTCTTAAAACTTCCGAAATAAACTAGGTTTATCTCTTGAAATAAATTTGTTGATTCATTGTGTTCAAACATTAGCGGAGAATCCTTTGATCTACCCTACAGTGTGAAAATAAGTAACACAACTAACGAGCATCGGTGGATCTAGTATTAACATCTTCAGACATTAAAATTGCCAAATGTACAAAGGTCATTGAGATTACATCAAGGTTAGCCTAGTGAGGATGAGGCATAAATATTAATTGCTTGGATGAAAACAAGAAAGGCCACGGGTTTACCTCAAAAAACCTACGGCCTCTTGGATAGACATCATTGTCCCTGTGGGTTGTCATCCTCAGGTGTTTATTAGTCAGTGAGAAAATTAGGAATGGGGAAGAAAGCGGCGGGTGAAACTTCATTGGCAAAATTTAACCATTAGTGATCCACATGCGAGCCTTGGTAGGGGCTTATATCTTTTGCCAGAGCAAGGGAAGTACAAAAATGTATGAACTACCAAAAATACATAGAAGGTGGTTTAAGGAAGAATCATAAAGGTTGTTCTAAAGGAGTAAGGATTCAAAAGCCCGGACATAGAAACAGTTAGATTTGTAGCTGCAGTCTGGAGATTGTGAAATTTCACAAACATTACCAGTACTAGTGTTCCCGATTTTCTGCTGTTCCTGGCTCAATTTCAGCCAGGACTTAGGCGTAAGACAAGTTGAGCGGAGTTCTTGATGTTTGAGTCAACTCGATGGTTGGCATATTTAGCTTACAATATAGCTGCCAAAAATAATACAAATGATCATTTGGTAAGTGTTGAACCTTAATCGTGCCAATTGGTTATTTAGGACGATTAATTCAAAGTTCTCCGACCTACAATAAGAAGGGTTCAAAATATGCTGTTTGAGGCACTAATCTGCTCCCAGTACATTGCTAGTCACTTATGACGGCAAGAAGAAAGGCAGGACAAGTTTATTCGACTGCAAAAAAGAATGGTATTTCAAAAAAAAGTATATGGATGGTGTTATTGGCATTTAGCATGGAATCCACTTTAAGACCACGCTGCAATAACCATTTTTGGACATTGATTCTGAATCCAGTTTAAAGAATATTCAACAGGGATGTTTCAAACTGCACCAAATCTAGTGTTTATATGATCAGGTTTTAAGCGATAACTACCAAGCACTCTCCTGGCCAGCTCTTTGCCGAGACTAAATTAGTGACCAAGCTGTAAGTGAAACCATATTGTTTCCACGCCTATTTTATTGTGGGGTGCCAATCGAGAAGATGAGCCTCATGAAGTCCATGTAGTGGGAGTCCACCAGGCTCATTGGTCAAGGCGGCATCAAGTGCGAGGATCAACAGAACATAACTCTTCGGAGTTTCACAGGATTAGAATGATTTGGCTTGGCGCCTGCTTCGACAAACTCACATTCACCATGTGGCGGAGTGCTAAGTCAGAAGTGACCCAACTAGTGGGTTTTAGACTTTTGACCTTTGTGGCTTTTCACATTCATACCCCTCGGACCGTGCTGGGTTTCAAGGCATGGCCAAGGCTTTTACATTATTTTTTCTTTTAATTTTCTTTATTTTATTGTGAGCTTGTTGGCCTTCATGTTGGAAGTGTGTTATATGTTCTGAGTGATCGCTGAAACTATGAGGTAGGTTTTGCAAGTATAAGGGGCTAAGCGGTTTGCCAGCCGAAGCGTGCCTTGTGTGTGGTTAGCTCAAAGGTGGAAGGCTGGCTCATGGACTTCATTTGATCATCTCTTGATGTTGTGGACTAATCCATCAATAGTGGGCAGTTGTTAATTTTCCAACTTGCGGGTTAGAGTAGAGCTAAAAAAAAAAGATTGGTGCAGTTGAGAGAAAATAAGCTATATGGTATGTATAAAAGATATATGACATATTTTTTAGCTTTACAAAGGCAACTATAGTTGGCTACAAGATGATAGAAATTACAAGCCACTGTATCACAAGGGCTTGACAGGCTAGCTGAGGATAAACATGGTCATGAAGTAGCTTTGTAATAATATACGTAGTAATCAACATTGTTTGTGGGGCTTGGATTTCGGAAAGTTAGAGAAGGAAGGTGCTACCTCTCATTGTGGTGGGTGGAGGTATATCACCCCAGATGGTGAGATCTAGTGTAGCTAGAGGGTAGAACATTGTATTCTTGTTGCTACCTAACTTGAGTCGAGGAGTTCGGGAAATTGCAGCAGGCGATTGTTAATGAGCTCTGCTTAGGGAGGAAGGGAGCTGGTCACAGGGAGAGGCATTGATGGGGGAGGGAGGTAGACCCGGGTGATAGATACGCATGAGGATGGCAATTATGTGCTGAGTATGGCTGATGCGAGACCATGGTGGCCTCGGTGCGAGTCATGTCTCGGCCCTAGAGGCGGCATGGGCGTCGCCGTGGTGCGACGTGGTAGAATATGTGGATTACATCCATGATGGCCAGGAAATCCCGAGTGGATATAGAAATATGCTGCGATGGAGGTGTTGTGATGCTCGGTCTGGCAACATCTGGCCAAGGCTGTGGTCTTGCCCCGGGGGTCGAGGGCTGAGATGTGAGGGGATGCGGGACAGTGTCATTGGAGGCTGGAATTGAGGATCTTTAGACACGGGCTCCTCCAATATACACAGTGGAGGGTTCTTCTCTATCATGGAGGGTGGCATCTTGGTTTGGTCCTCGGCCAGCTCAAAGGTGGGGGGATAAGAGTGGGGCATGTGCGTCGGTCGGTGTAAGGATGGCCTCGCAATCTCGACGGCATGGCCACGGGCTCGGCGGGAGCCGATGTGCTCTCATGGCATACAGTCACGGGACGAGGGAGGGGAGTGGACTCGGCTGCGGAGTCGAATTCTTGCGATGAACCTTATCCTCGAAATGGAACAAGGATGTCATGACGAGCTCGGTTGGGCTAAACCAGAAACCCTCTGATATTCGGTATAAAGCCTTTAGAATGGGTCTCTTCTGCATAGCATGTCTTTGGAGCGGAAAAAGATTAGGCAGCGATAGTAATTACATGAGGAGCATACTTGGAGGAAGGCACTCCCTGAACAAGATGGGCTTTCCGGGTTTGGTGCCACAGGATGAGTAGACGAACCATCTCCCACGGCAGAGGGATAGGTCACTTGCCTATAATATCTTGAGTTAGCGAGGACCAGTGACCAAAGCGTAAGTTTGCTATACACGTGGCCCAAAGTATCCACGCAGTGATCGGCCATTGATAGTGAAATGAATAACTGTCGGATTGGGCTCTGCTAGACTATCGTGTGGTAGAGCTTCGATGACCAGGATAGAAGCGCGTGGGGTCATAAATGGCTCCAAGTACCTGCACTAGCGGTGCTTCGAATCTCGAGCTCACGGATCTTCGGCAAAGCGAAGATCATAATGAACCTCGTCATGCAAATCCGTACGCTACTTGATGTTATTTCTTGGAATAGAGAGCGTAGTGGAAGTAGGGTGCGATGATTGAGGCTGGGGCGGAATCCCGAGGAGAGCTCATGAGGCCCCGATTGGTTGGTGGCCCAGGGCTCCCGAGCACAGAATTAGAACTCCCTAGAGGCCGGAAGGTTTGGGGCCATTTGAAGCGGGGCCCTTTGGGATGGCCTAGGATGTGGGGGAGAGGGAGGAACAGGGCCAACCCTGGTATGGTACTACATAGGCGGGGCTTGGCCTCGCAAGGGGCATGGGGCGACAATAGCCTCTGCGAGAACCGGCTGGTGCCACTGGCACGGGCGGCGGCGATGCGCGAGCTGCGGCCGGTGGTGAGGAAGGCGTAGCGGCCGGTGGCGCGAGGGACGGGGTTGGACAGCTGCGAGAGGAAAGGAAGCGCGCGCAGGAGTGAAAATTTGTGTGTCCTTTGCGCGTCTTCAACATAGCTGGGCTAGAGAAGGAGAGGAGATGGAGAGGATGGGAGAAGGAGGATAGGATCGAAATGAATTTGAAATGAGGGTGAATTGGGGGGGGTTTAAATAGATGGGTTAGAATTGGGTGAGAGGTTTAGCCTATTTAATGTCCATAAATGGGTGGTTAATGGTCCTAAAAATACGGAAACATTCATGGTGCTCGAGGCAGAAGGTTCACAGAGAAGATGAAAAGCGAGAAAGATGAGCGATGCGCATGAGGGAATTTTACAACCATGCGAAATTTCGCAACTTGCGAAAATTCGCAAATATGGAAAAATTCCACCTTTGCTATAAAACTGCCTTACGCTACACCCACTAACAAAAAAGAAAAGCAAATTATAAGAATGTACAAATGGCGAGAAAATTTACAAGAAAAGTAAATGGTAAGGAAATTAAAGAAAGTACAAACTAAAACTTACAAGCTGAAACAAACAAGAATTCCAACAAAAATTGGAGTGACTTCTAAGTTGCTGCAGAAATCACTCCCACTTAGGTAGCCTTTTGGATTCATGGAGGGTAAAGGAGGGGAATCTCCTCTTTGTTTCTTTGTGTGTTATCTTGCATAAGGTTTCGACCATTTTGCCCAGTGGGCATGCAGACACCTGTTGTCCTTGGAATTGAGTAGGTCTACCGATCCATTGAGATAGACCTGATGGATGGTGAATAGCCCAATCCATCTTGACTTGAGCTTTCCTGAAAAAAGGTGGAGTTTGGAGTCGTAAAGCAGCACTTGGTCTCCTTGTTTGAAATTTTTACGGGCTATTAGCTAATCATGCCACTTCTTTAACTTATCTTTTGCAATTTTCGAGTTGAAGTAGGCATCATTCCTCAACTCTTCTAGCTCATTGATAATAAGACGCAAAGCTAACCTGCCCCATATCCGGGTTGACTATTTGCTTGCCCACCATGCCTTATACTCAGATTTCCAGGCCCGGGTGACATGCCTTGCCATAAACTAGGCGATACGGGGACATGCCGAGGATGGTTTGTATTCTGTTTTGTATGCCCACAAGGAATCCAACAGCTTGAGAGACCAATCCTTTGGTTAAGGTTGCCACTCGCCCGATATTGTCTTGATTTCCTATTGGTGCTTCGACTTGACCAGGTATGAGGATGGTAGGTGTGACTTATGTGACACCATATTCAGTTAGGAGGTTCTCAAGGTTTGTTGCATAAATGCGAACCTCTATCCTTGATTATGGCTGGGGACCCAAATGCGGAGAAGATGTTCTCATGGGATTTCAACACCTGTGGTCTCTTGCATTCTCTGAAGCCTTTGCTTCAACCTTTTGACACATAGTGGAGCTCCCACCAAAATGTAAATATATCAAAAGGAAGAAGGAAATGGCCATGAAATCGATGCCCCGAACATCAGACCAGATCGCTTCACCAAAATCAGGTTCAAGGCATCATGTGGCTTGACGAGATTTTCCCAAATCATTGGCATTGTGGCATTCTCATAAGTATGGGCATCCTTGAAAAGAGAGGGTCAATAAAACCCAGATTGTAGTACTTTCAAGGTAGTTTTTTGGGACGTAAAATGGCCTCCACATGCATTCATGGCGAGTGGTTGAAGTATCATATTGTCCTCTTCAGGCACATCATGATTATCTTATTAACTGCAGAGTATTTGTACGAAGGGCTCTCTACTCCAGTAATAGATGAATTTTTTTCGAAAAGCTGTCTTATGCCTTCAATCTGTTGAAATTGTGTTAACTCTCATGTTTCCAAGTAATTGGCAATGTGGGCATACCAGAGTGTGTTCTCAACTCCCAGGGGTGGGGACTCTACTCGAAACTCATCATTGATTGGAGGGTTGTGAGTGTTTGTCATTTTCTATTGTTAATTTCTGAGATGATGCAACAACATTCTCCACACCCTTTTGTCCTAATTCTGATTTAACTCTTGCAGCGGAGAACCCATCTAATGATGCGGCATTTTGCTTAATGAGTAGGTACTTCAAAGCCGAGTGATCTGTGAAGATGATTATATCCGCCCCAACCAAGTAAGTATGAAACTTATCCAAAGCATAGACCACTGCCAGTAGCTCTTTCTCTGTGGTGGTGTAATTCCTCTACGCCTCGTTTAATGTCTTGCTTGCATAGTAGACTACATAAGGCTTTCCTTCTTCCCTCTACCTGAGGATTGCTCCAATAAGCGGTGGTTGCATCACATTACCTGAAAGGTAAGCGCCGATTAGGGGCCCTCACTATTGGTGGTGAATTCAGTGAGGCCTTGACTCATCAGCTCTGCGGTTCGTCCCTAAATTTGGCATCTTTCTCCAATATCTTGACAAAGGCTTTGCAATTTTTAGAAAGTCCTTGATAAACCTCCTATCAGAAACCACATTTAAATTTTACCTGTGAGTCTCACATTCGTGGAAGAGGGTAGTTTGGAAATCATCTCAATTTTCGCCTTGTCAACTTAAATTCCTTTCTTGGAAATACTATGTCCCAACACAATTCCCTGGTTGACCATAAAATGGAATTTTTCCCAGTTCAATACCAAGTTCTTCTCTATACACCTATGCAGGACAGTTTCTAAGTTGATCAAGCATTCTTCAAAGCTCCCTCCGTAAAACATAACCATCGTAAATATAAACCTCCTGTCGCCCCACAAATGTGAAGATACTAAGCATGCATCATTTGAGAAATGTGGCAAAGGGCATTACCGCAGGCCAAAGGGCATCCTCCTATGGGCATATGTGCCAAATGGGTGAAGTGAAGGGTGGTCTTCTCTTTGATCTTAATAAGAAATTCAGTTTGAAAGGTATAGATAGCCATCGGGAAGCATTAGAAGGGGTGTGGAGTCTTCAGAGCTGGTCCATGAAGGGTAGAGGAAGTGATCTTTCCTTGTCATCATTCAGTCTTCTGTAATCAATACATACCCTCCCAACTGTAGTAAGGAAGGGTTGGTACTTCCTCCCACTGTCCTTCTTACAGTGGTTACCCCTGATTTCTTAGACACAACTTTGGGTTAGGATACTTTAAGTGCTATCCCGGATATGGGTAAATAATTTTCAACTGTAACTTTAGGACTTCCACACGTACCACTTTCTGCATGTGCGGATTCGATCTCCTCATAGTGGCTATGCGGTTTGCCTCCTCTCATTAGATGTGATGGGTTTCATTCTTCAGGCTAATACCCAGCTAGATAAAGTGATTTTCCACCCAATAGCACACTTATTCCTCGAAGGATATCCAGTGAGTTGTTTTCTGATATGGTTCATGGGGAGGATATAGCTGGGCACTATTCTCATTCTTTTAGTGCATACTTTGATTCCACAGACGGGGCTTGAGATCTAGTTTTGAGGCTCATTGGCTTCTCCCCAATCGGTGGGGTAAATTTCCTCCTTTTCTCTCAGTGCCCTTTGTCTGATATTCATGCCTTAGGTTTCTCACGCTCTTCGGGACCGGTCAAAGCAGGTTCCTTAATTGCTTGCACATCCTTCGTTTGTTGTTGATCAGCTTGTTCCTACAGAATTGTACAAAAGTGTCACAGTACTTGGACCTCTTGCGAGTTGCATATGCTTTTTACTCAAGTGAAAGATATTGAGTTCCAAAGTCATGTTCCCAAATGTGAGTTGCATAACTCCATTTCGGCAGATGATAATCACATTAGAAGTGGCTAAGAATGGTCTTCCCAGGATGATGGGCACATAGTTATTGTTTTGCAATCGGTTTATATCAAGCCTGACTAAGTCCTGAGGATAGTAATTTTGTCCACTTGTATTAAAGATTAAAACATCCTCCACAAAGCGTTCCTTGGTATTTTTTATGGATCTATCCAAGAAGGGACAATGTAATGGACGGCTAAGTTTCCCAAACCTAGCTGCTTATACAATCGAATAAGGCAACAGTTGACACGGCCTCAAGTCTAGCAAAGGTTTCTTTTCTACACAAGTGCCTCCGATATTCACCGAGATGGTAAGGCAACCTAGATCTTTGTATTTTACTGTTCTTGGTACTGAATGATGGCAATCGGATTTTGTCTTAGCGTTAGAAGGCCTCTTGTCTACATTTAACCCTCTCTTTACTGTGCATAGGTCCTTCAAAAATTTGGCATACATTTGGGACTGCTTAATCATGTCAAGGTGGGGATGCCGACTTCACTTTCGCCTTAGCACTCTAATATTTCAGTCATTGATGGCCTTTTCGCTTTTAAATAGTTCGCATAAAAGGTGGGGGTGTGCTATTTTTCACTACATTCCCTTTGATCACCTCCTTCTCTCGTTCACCTTCTTTTGTTTAACGGCCTTCACTGCTCGGGACCAAGGTTTAATCTCCTACCACTCTCAAAGTGAGAACCCTTGAATCCCATTTATCCCGGGATTTGTCTCATCGAAGAGCCTAATTCATACCTTTAGGACTAGCTATCTCGAGAGCGGAAATTCCTTTTTCCCGTACCTCGCTATTGGCTATTGTAACCTTTGAGATTGAGCACGCAAAGCACATATTTTTTGGGAGATCTCGCATCGTAGGTTATCATATTTTTGGGAAGTCTCAAAGTGCAGGTTTTTTATCTTTTTGTTGAGTGTGCTTTCCACTATGTCGATTCTTTGATTATCTTGGGCATTTACTACTTTCTGTTCCTCCACAAAGTTGCCCACCACTTTACTCAAGTTCATGATAGCTTGTTCAACTGGGGATGAGGATGGTGGTGGGTGTGGTCGAGGATGAGGTGGGAGCCACCCTGTTGCCGTGCAAACAGTGGGGCACATACAGGAGGCCGCTTCCGTGAGAGGTTAGGATGGTTCTCTTCCAGCTTAGGGTTATAGGTGTTGCCATATGGGGCAAGCAGCTGGTGGCTTGTATTGACCCACAAACATTGGCATGCTCAACCATCATCCCTGAATGAAGGAACAAAGTGGGCGTTGCTCTCCCGTGCCCAAGGACCGACAGATGAAATAAGGTCAAGCAGTATATGCCCCACACGCCGCACTTCATAATGATTTAGCATTTCACGCTCTCCAACCTTCTAGCCAAGGTGGATAGCTTTGCCTTCAACCCATGTCCTCTCGTGATCGAAGTACATGCCTCCCTTGAATTGGCTGGCAGGTCTCATCCTCTCCCCGCCTCTCTAGGGTCGGGTTCATCCCATGCTTTTGATGTATCACATAAATTCAAGAAACCATGGCTTCCTCTCGATGTTTAAGCAGTTCATGAAGTCCCTCCACACATAGTCTCCAACAACTCGTCATGTTGTGACATTCCATTATATAAGTGATTAACTAGCATCCGTTATCAAAGCCATGGTGAGGGCGTGCACTGATGGTCTTCAAGTAATCTTTCCCAAAGATCGGTAGAATTTCTCGCTTTCTTAGGCCGTGAAGGTGTAAATTTCCTCTTCGCACTATTGGTTTTGGCGGGTGTTGAAGATTTCTTTAAAATCGCTTGCATATCTCCTCGTAGCCTTAATAGTTCTCGCCTTAGAGAGTTTAGCCGATTTTATCTCTCGTCTCTCCTGGAGTAAGAGGGAAGAACTTCACCCCATAAGATCAACATCGGGATGTCCTATTCAAGGTATTGCATACTTCCTCAAACTCCCTGATGTGTGAATGTGGATTTGATTTCCATGCCCCGAAAGTGGGAGCAGGGTAACTAGGATAGGGCTTGATAATGATAAACCTTCGAGAGTACAATGCAGGAGGGTGCACTCACTCGGGGGTACATGGTCCTCATCAGCCTGTATACCAGTTCCTTCAACCCCCGTTAGCTCACGCTCGTGCAGGGTTCCATCTGACCACCATGTATGCTCAATTCACAACTCTGTTCTTGTGGAGCACTGCTCCTTTCTAATCGGCCTACTGTGTTCCTATCCCAGTATTGCATAAACTCCTACGAAAAGAGCACAAAACACAACAAGGGATAAAAACAAAACAGGCTACCAAAAAGGTTAATGTTAGCTAAAAAAAAATTAAGATAGAAATTGTATATGGACAGTAAAAAAAAAATTGAATCAACTTAGTAGTGAACTGCTAGTAGAAATAACAATAAAGACAAAAAGGTTGAAAATTCACCAACACTTGTGATGTGGATCACAAGTTCAACAACTCATTACTCAGATCTAGCACCATCCAATCCGCACCATTTGATTCACGAAATCAGATGCACAGGTAGAGATTTGGTGCTTGGAATCAAAGATATTTTATAAACTAAATCTTCTTATTATCGTAGCATAGCTATCGCAGATAAAGTGGCTCTAGTCGAACACATGGGTTTTCTTCGTGGTAGTAACCAACATTTGAGTCAAAATAGTGATTTCACTTTCGATTTTGGGTGCTTTCATAAAACAAAGGGGGCTTGTGATTTGAAGATCACAAGAAATGTATTAAAATGTAAAAAGACCTAAGTCTCGCCACTCGGTTTGGAGTTCTAGGCAACCGAGAGGTCCCTGATCCATTTCTCTTGTTTGGGAGAATGACCATAGTCATTTCCCTGAATCGATCTTCATTTAGTATAAAACCAAAACTCTAATAGTTTTCCTCGAGAAATAGAATCTATGGGTCATTAATGTTTCAAGGACAAGAAACCGATCCTTTGATCTACCCTACAGTGACAAATAAATGGTAACTAAACGAGCATTAGTAGATCTAGTGATAAGCATCCACTGAACCCTAAAAGATTGCCAAGTACTGGTCAATTAGGATACATCAAAAGGATTTAAACCTAAAGTGAGAGATAGAGGCATAAATGACAACAACTACTTGCAAGAAACAGAGACCACCGCTTTACCTCAAACCCTACCCAAAGCAGCTCTAATTTCAAGGATAAGAGGGAGCTTATCCAACCATCCTCCAGCTGTCATCCTCAGGTGCTCAAGTAAGAGAGAAAGTGAGAGAAAATGAGGGAAATGAGGGAAGAGAGCAATGCGGAAGAGTTGAGCTTTGCGCCAAAATTTATCATGATTTCGTGATCCCCTCGTACAAGAGCCTTGACTCGAGGCTGAGGAGATTTACTTGAGAACAAGTGGAGAAACAAAACAATGTGCCATATGAGTATTGAGGGTTTCACAAAAAGACAGCAACACACTGACAGGATAGTCATAATTTGCAATCATAATCACCTTTCATCTGAATCCACTTCTTTATCTCTGGTTGATGCATTCGAAGTTCACTTGATTCTTCATGTTTGAGTCAACTAGATGGCGTTGGCATATTTAGCTCGTATAACTACAAAAATAGCCACAAAATGCAATCAGTAAAAGTCGAGACCTTATTGTGCCAATTGGGTTATTTAAGTTGATTAGTACCCAAAAAGTGCTCAAAACCTATAAATAAAATGTGGTTCAAAAATAGCACCTATTCGGGTACTAATCGCCATCGGGTATGGCGGGTACTGAGCGCCGCCGTGAGCTAAGCTCTGCGGCGTTGTCGATGTGAATTTTTGTTCAATTCCCACAAATGCGCCAATTGTCGTTACGTAGATCATCTTACCTTCGGGGCATCAGTGACGTGATGTAAACCTGCAAATAAGGGGGATCCGACGACGATGTTTCGGCCGCCTCTCCGATGATTAAGTCAGCAAAAGAATGGAGAAGAGGAAAAAGGAAGTTTGAGAAGTTAGAATTGCATACCTTTCCCTCGTGTGGAGTCTTTATGTTTTATACATGAATTTCTCCTTGATTATAGGGAAGATAATCTTGTGATTTTGAGGATAAGATCTCTCTTTCCTTATTAAGGACTAATTATCCCTTATTAAGGATTTGTTTTTGGGACGTGATGATTTGACATCGGAGATCCGTGGACAACTATCCTTCGCATAATTTACTCCTTAATATATTTATCCATAAAAATCTCCATATGCTGGGATGGTCGATCGAGACTGGATTCACTGGGCTTCAGACTCCACCGGCTTTCAGTTAGTTCCCGCACGGGTTTTAATACCGTAGCCATCCCAGCCGCTTCCTATGCAGCATCAACAAGGCCCACACGAGCGCCGTCATCAGTAGTGGGTTCAGCCTAAAGGCCACTAAGATTTTACATTAACAGCTTTGATGTTAAGGCTACGTCGCACTCTTACATTAATTCAGGCCTTAAACATTTTTTTTCGTTATGCCATAAACGTGTTTTAGCCATTAAAATGAATTATGATGGAAATTTCTTATAAAAGGCCAATTTTATTTCCTTTTTGGGACACCTTTGTTCACTCCTCTCTCATGCAACCGACACCATGGTGGTTTGAAGGAGGCAGAACATAGAAGTCTCAATCACCTTTTCCCTTTGTTTTGAAATTGTTGGAAGTAAGTACAGTTTGACCTTCGGTTTTGAATTCTCTACGTGTTAACATCTTACATTTTGTATCAAAGCCCTTGTATGGCCTCTGCCTTGAAAATCATGGGAATATATTTTTTTTTATTTGACACCTTTTCCATATTTTCACGTTGCATATATGGAAATTCTGAATGAAATATTTTTTTTCTCTTTTATTATGCACATTGGGTGACCATGTTTTGGTTTTTTGATATCAAAAATATATCTTTTCCATCATAGTGATAATTTGGTTCTACCTTTTTCATTTTAAGAAAAAAAAATTATTATTATTTTTTCCACCCGTGTGGGCCCTCGTTTTTTTGAGGGTGGACCCTAGTGTACTATTTGGTGCCAAAACTATATTATGGAATGAGAATTAAAACAGTTAAAAATCAACACATAGGGGTTTCGAAACTTGGACCTTCCAATCAAATAGAACTCGTTCTACCACTAGCCTACAAGCTTATTTGTAATTTAGTTTAACGATGGTTTTCTCTAGCCATATTTGTCAAGGCTAAAATGTCTTATATTGCCTATGCGACATTACAAGAAAATTTTTATTATTCTTCAAGTTCCTATATGTTAGGTGATCCATAAATTTCATTGATTAATAGTAGCCACCACATGTTGACCAATAAAATTTTATATTAAGGATGATCACTCTATAACATAATTGTGATTAATTTAGGAAAATATGTGGTTAAATTTTCTGATTAATCATGATAAAATATTGGATTATTATTCTCAATCTACCCACAGGAATTGAGAATAGGAACATAATCCAAGATTTTTATCATAAGGGATAACAGACTTAAACCTAATTGCATAGATTTTTGCCCACAATCAAGTCTTGTGCCTTTAGGTCCTTCCATAACTTTTGGACAAATACATTTATATGAGTAGGACTTTAGCCCAAAGAGAGGTTCTATGTCTATAGATTAGTCTTAGCGTGTGTTCCATTGATTCACATACATTAAGTTTGTAGCCTCAAAACATTATTGATTACATTTTCTTACTTTGCAGTTATTCAATCTACAAACTACTCTGATATTAAGTTGGAAATTCCCGAGCTTAAGGGAGATAACTATAAGGTCTAGAGAGATAGAGTCTTACTCCATTTAAGGTGTATGGACTTTGACTGTGCTATTAGGAAGGATGAGCCACCGGTCATCACAGGGACCAACACTCTAAATGTCGTGAGACTTTAAGAACAGTGGGAGAGGTCCAACCACCTCTCCATTATGTTCATAAAGACACATATCTGCTGGCACACGTGGCTCAATTGAGAAGCATGTCAAATTCAGGGATCTACTAAAGGCAATAGATGAGCTGTTTGCTAAAACTGATAAATCCCTCGCTAGTACTTTGATAATTTAGTTCTTGTCTTTAAGGATCATTAGAATTAGAGAGTGCGTGATCATATCATGCGCATGACAGATATTTCGGCTCAATTGAAGTCTTTGGAAGCATCCTTGTCCGAGTCATTCCTTGTTCACTACATGTTGTGCACCTTAACCCCTCAATATAGTCCATTCAAGATCTCATATAACACATATAAGGATAAATGGTCAATTAATAAACTCTTGACCATGTGTGTACAAGAGGAGGAGAGACTACGCTTGGAACAAGAGGAGAAGGTGTTTTTCACTATTATTGGTAATCAAAGGAAGATTAAGCCTAAGAACAAGGGAAAGGGCAAGGTCCAACCTAAGGCAAACATAAAAAAGGAGTCCACGTGTTTCTTCTATAAAAAGAAAGGACACATGAAGAAGGATTGCATGAAGCATAAAGTCTAGCTTGAAGAGAAAGGTATTTCATTTTCTTTATATGTTATGAATCAAATTTCATAAATGTTAATCATAACCAATGGTGGATTGACTCTGGTTCAACAATCCATGTTTCAAATACCTTATAAGGTATGCAAAACCTTAAGAAGTCAATGGGTCATGAGCAGTACATCCATTCAGGAGGGAGGTCAAGCTCACATGTGGAAGCCATTGGCACTTGCAGTTTGGAGTTATCACGCGGCTTCATTTTGCAATTGGAGAAGACCTTTTATCTTCCTAGTTTTTCTAGGAATTTAATTATAGTATCAGCTCTTGTCTCGTTTGGAATCACCTATAACTTTTAGAATACTAGTTTTAATTTTTTTAATTAAATCATAAGTTATTGGATCTAGTACTTTGTGCGATGGCCTCTATTCAATACATTTGCATGATAATAATTCTTATAACTCATTAAGTTTAATTGCTGGAATTAAAAGGAATGTTATGAATTAAGAATCGTGCTTATTATGGCACCGAAGATTAGTACACATCTCTATTCAGAGAATTAAAAGGTTAGTGAATGAAGAAGTACTCAATGACTTGGACTTTACTAACTTTCAAACATGTTTGGATTGCATTAAGGGAAAGCAAGCTAACAAGTCAAAAAGGGGTGCAACAAGGAGTAAATATTTGTTAGAAATCATACATACAAACATTTGTTGTACTGATATGGATGGAAGTGATCCGAAATAGTTCATCACCTTCATGGATGATTTACCACGCATGTATCTCTACTTACTTCATTCTAAGGATGAAGCACTGGAAACCTTTGGGGTATTCAAGGTCGAAGTAGAGAAGCAATGTAAGAAGCAAATAAAGATGGTGAGGTCAGATAGAGGTGGATAGTACTATGGTAGGTACACTGAGAATGGGCAAGCACTAGGTCTATTTGCTAGGTTTCTTCAAGAGCATAGGATTATTGCCCAATACACTATGCTTGATTCTTTAGAACAAAATGGTGTGGTAGAAAGAAGAAACCGAACATTAATGGACATGGTAAGGAGTATGAGGAGTAACGTTAATCTACCTCAATTCTTGTGGATTGAGGCACTAAAGACAACATCATATATAATTAATCGGGTTCCAACCAAGGTCAGCCCAAAGCACGCCATTCGGAGTTATTCAAAGGTCGGGAAACCTAGCTCAACATATGCTGTACGATGCCTGCCTAAAGCAAGGATTTATAATCCACAAGAAAATAAACTAGACCTAAGGACTATTAGTGGGCATTTCATTAGATATGTTGAAAAATCCAAGGGTTATAGATTCTATTGTCCTTCTAACACCACTAGGATTGTGGAGTCAAGAAACTCAAAGTTTCTCGGCAGTTGACTTAATGTAAGGGAGTCACATATTCATGACACATTGTTTGAAATAGATCACTATCAATCTCAAACCTTTGAAGCAAGGATTTATAATCCACAAGAAAAGAAACTAGACCCAAGGACTATAAGTGGGCATTTCATTGGGATATGTTGAAAAATCCAAGGGTTATAGATTCTATTGTCCTTCTAACACCACTAGGATTGTGGAGTCAAGAAACTCAAAGTTTCTTGAGATTGACTTAATCAGTGGGAGTTGTCAAATTCATGACACATTGTTTGAAATAGATCACTATCAATCTCAAACCTTTGAAGCAAGGATTTATAATCCATGCAGTTAAATTGTGACCCATGACTATTAAGGCATTTCATCGATATGTTGAAAAATCCAAGGGTTATAGATTCTATTGTCCTTATAACAACACTAGGATTGTGGAGTCAAGAAATGCAAAGTTTCTTGAGAGTGACTTAATCGGTGGGAGTAGTCAAATTCATGACACATTGTTTGAAAGAGATCACTATTAATCTCAGACCTCTAGTTCAAGTCATAAACTGACTGTTATACATACCCATGAGGTAGAAACGGGTATAAGACAACCAGTCGTCGAGAATCCACAAACTTTTGAGCTTATAGATCACGTTGTCGGGGAACAACAAAATGTTAAACATCCAATTGAGCATCCGATTGAACAACAAGTTCCTCATTAAGAAACAACATTAAAGAGATTTACTAGGGTTAGAAACTCAGCTATTCCTAGTGATTATGTTGTGTACTTGCAAGAATCAGATTGCCAATATCATATTTGCAATGATGATGCTAAAATCTTCTGCCACGCCATAAGTTCAAGTGAACTCAATCACAAGAACATGTCAAGATGAGACTTTTGACCTTATACACTGAATTGAGTCCTGGATCTCGTTGAGTTGCCTTATGGTGCAAAAGTTGGGTAAGTGGGTCTTAAGCACAAAGAAAGACTCACAGGGAAACATTGAAAGACATAAAGTAAGACTCGTGGCCAAAGGGTTCACTCAAAGGGAAGGAATCGACTACACGGAGACCTTTTCTCTTGTATAAAGGAAAGGTTTTCTTCGGGTGATTATGGCATTAGTAGCTAATTTTGACTTAGAGCTGCATCAAATGGATATGAAAACGACTTTCCTTAATGGTGAATTAGAGGAAGAGGTTTACATGAAACAACCTTTCTCCTTGAGTGATGGTGATAATTTGGTTTGCAAACTTAATAAATCCATTTATGGTTTAAAACAAGCGTCCCATCAATGGTATTTGAAGTTTCATAAGGTCATCACTTCATTCGGTTTTGAAGAGAATGTCATGGATCATTATATATACCAAAAGGTCAGTGGGAGTAAGACATGTTTTCTTGTTTTATATGTGGATGATATTTTTCTAGCAACCAATAATAATGGGTTACTATGTGAAGTAAAACAATTCCTATCAAAGAACTTTGATATGAAGGATATGGGTGAGGCATATTATGTCATTGACATTAAGATCCATCGAGAAAGATCTCATGGTATTATGGGTTTATCTCAAGAGACCTCTATCGACAAAGTTTTAGAGAGATTTTGAATAAAAGATTGTTCACCGAGCCTAGCACCCATCTTAAAGGGTGACAGGTTTGGCTTGGACTAGTGCCCAATGAATGACCTTAAGCAAGAATAAATGAAAAACATTCCATATGCCTTTGGGCGAAAGCCTTATGTGGTCCTCGTGTCTACACTAGACCCGAAGCATTGCATATGTTGTCGGGAGTACAGCGTATATTAGGAGTAATCCAGGTGTATTGACCACTAGAAAGTCGCAAAGAAGGTTATGAGATACCTCTGTGGCACAAAGAACTACGTGTCGATGCATAGACATACCGATAACTCGAGGTGATCGGGCTACTGACGCCACTCAAGTGGCTAGGATGGACTATGGTGAAAGTCCACTTCAAAATATGTATTTATGCTATTAGTGAGCCAGTGTCTGGTGAGAAACATGAATCAAATATTGACTGCTACTTCCACTATGGAGGCCGAATTTGTATGTTGTTTTAAAGCTACCTCGCATGGTGTTTGGCTTAAGAGTTTCATATCTGGCCTAAGAGCTACTGTGGGTTCACTGGAAAAAGCTAATGAGACATATCATGGCAACTCACCGCGATTTTAATGATATGGTAGTTTAAGTAAATACCGACATTAACAACTTAACTATCCGAGAACGCAGCAAAAGAAAAGAAAGTAGTCACTGGAAAGCATGTTAGCACCGGAGGTCGATGATTGCAACCTTTGACTAAAGGCATGCCAAGATGGGAATTTCAGAGAATATGTAAATTCAACATGGGACTCAACCGTGTCAGAATCTCAAAGTTTGTATATACATATTTAGTTTTTAATGAAACTCTTATTTAGTTGATGTTTCTCATATAGTTGTGCACATTTCATTCATTGTGATAGAGAAATATCATTAAGTTTTGACCTAGAATAAACATAGGGTTTATTCAAAAAGTTAAAGGTTGTTGTTGAAGGGACAAATATACTGTGGTACGTGGAAGATAACACTTTCTTTTAGAGGACTTGTCGCCATGATTCATATGTCTGTTTATTTTTAAAGTGATTTTGAATAATATGGACCAAGTAGGAGAGTGTTAAATTTCCGTTTTAGACCGTTCTCTTATTAAGAAAAAATTGAGAGAGAAACATAGTGGTCCATATTAATTGTTTCATCGCTCAGCTCTTGTGAATACTATATGCTATGTTTGAGAACTGACTCGACATTAATTCAAGCCTTAAAAGTTTTTGACATTATGCCATAACGTATTATTTACTAAAATGAATTGCGATGGAAATTCTCATAAAATATTGCAGTTTGTTTCCTTTATGCATACCTTGTTCACTCCTTTCTCAGGCAATTGACACCATCGTGGTTTGAAGGAGGCAGAACACAGAAGTCCCAATCATCTTTTTCATTTGTTTTGCAATGGTTGGAGGTAAGTACACTTTCGCCTTCAGTTTTGAATTCTCTATGTGTTAACATCTTACATTTTGAAAAAAATTTATTAAAAAAAAAGGGATGATAAGGAAAACGCTAAAAAAACATGTTTGTTTTTTTTTAATGTGCAAAAACCCTACCCGAGCTTTCCCAAATATCCTACTTTCAATTCAAACTTTTTTTCATCCAAACAAGCTCTCAGAAGGTTCTCTATACTCTTCAAATTAACCCTCGCGGCTGACAACACGCAAAAAGGACCGTTGAGTCAGAGCAGAGTCCACGTGGGCACCCAGAGGAACCCACTAACTCTCTCTTCCCTCTCCTCTCATTTCCCTCTTCCCTCTCCTCTCTTCTATCTCCTCTCTTCTCTCTCCTCTCTCTCTAAATTGGCCCAACCCCCTCCCACCTAACAACCCCAACCACTCATTTGCACCACCTGCACAAGCACTTTTTTTTTAACTCTTAATTTTTTATTAAATTTTTATTTTAGTTTTTAAAATCTCATAAAATAAAATCAAATTTTTATTTTTTAAATATAATAAATTTATTTGTTACTAAATCTACTAAAAAATTTATCTTAATTTTTAAATTTAATATAAAATTCAAATTTTTCTTTTCAAAATATAAATAAACTATTCATTGTTTTAAAAAATTAATTGTTTTAATTTTATGTATATTTATTTCATTAAAATAAATTATATTTTAATAAAAATATTTAATATATTTAATATAAATATATTTTTTTATAATAATTAGTAATATCATAAATTAACAAAAATTAACATTTTAAATAATATTTTAAATTAAATTTTATTTTTTTTAATTAAATTGATTTGAATTAATACCAATCAGTTCGTAAACTAGATAACAAAAAAGTCTAGAGCAACAACATCCCAGACCATAGGACCTGTCAAAGAACCGGAAACTCTAGCAACAATATGAGCTACCGAATTCGTAAATCTACACACTATAGAAAAAACAATGTTATCAAGACTTGAGGCCATTGATTGGTGTTAGTAAACAATAGTTTTCAAAAAAAAGTGTTGTCCCAGATGGAAAAAAGATAAGAGTCTTTATTGGATTTATAAACTAAAACTCAATTATGGGCGTGTAAATGGCTTGAGAAGAAGGGGGGCCTCACGCGCACAAGAAATTGGTCAAAAGCCCGATTTCAGTACAAATCGTTGGATTTGCGCGCGCCCCCCTCCCCCTGCGCGTGTATAAACCCGAGACACATTCGATTTTGTTTGCCTAATATTTAATATTTTGATTCTGCTCCCACGTTCCTCAGACAACTCCAAATTCAACTTCCACAATTTTTTCCTTAGAATTGACTGCTCATCTATGACTTCCTCTTGAAGAGAACGATAGCCACTATTAATTGAGTATGATGATTCAAATTCAAGTAGTGATTGTATTATCGACTGCATATCCCGACATATCTGCCGCGACAGATCTACTTCACAGACGTACCGGGACACGTTAAAATAAGAGGATTAAAATATTTAAAAAGTATTAAAATTTTATATAAATTATTAGAAAAATAGATATAATTAAGTAAGCTAAAAATTTAATAAAACAATTTTTTTTTTATTATTTAAAAATGGGGGTTGGAAGGCTTGGATATGCAAAATACAATTTTTTGGGCCAAAACGACGTCGTTGTGGCTTTTCTAGGGCTAAAACAACGTCGTTTTAGCCATCATAACATTTTTTTTTTAATTCAAAACACTAATCAAAACGGCATCGTTTTGGTCTTTTTCTCATTTATCCAAAACGACATCGTTTGGATAAGTGCCCAAAATGACGCCGTTTTGGTCTCAAATAGCCCTAAACGACGTTGTTTTGGAAGTAGGTTGTTGAAAAAGGGAAACCCTCTTCCCGCGCATTCGACGGCAAATGAAATAAAAAATGAAAAGGAAGAAGTGGAGTATAAGAGGAAGAAGAGCAGGAGGGAGGCGCACTACCCAAGGCGCCGCCTAGTGGTCTTCTTCCCGCTTCTCTCAAGTCCGCCCGCTATGCTCAATAATGGGATCATCCGCTTCGCTTCCCGATCTCCCTCGTAAGCTAGGTTTTACTTTTTTTAATTTCCTCTTCTTTGTCTTTACTTCGCTTTTTAATCGACCCTCCAAATTTTCATCGAATCTCGCGAATTTTTTTATTATAATCTGCATTTTCACCATTTTTCATCCAGCTGGATCAGAGCCATCTTGCAACTGCGCTCGAAACCACCAAGTTTTGGCTGTGAGTTTTAGTCGTCCCCTCGCCTCTGCACTGGAGCAACTGCACTGTACTCGGTTAACCCCCAATCGAAAGATGAATTGGCCAAGTCTTACTAGACTTGGCCGATTTTTTGAACCTTGTGCTCAATGGTAGGGTCTGATCTCTGTGATTGAACAAATCCTGAATCAAATTCTCATCCCATTGTAATGCACCCAGTATCATCAACTCCTGGGCTATAACATTGGAATATTCTGCTCAACGTTGGAACCGACTGCCTGACTGAATCCGGAACTGCTGATCATGGGTTACCAGAATACGAGATCCATCACCAACTCGAACCCTACTATGTCTTCTAATTAATTCCTTGGTTGCCCAGATACTATGCCATGTGTACGTAGCTTGGGTTATAACCAAGTTCCGCATGTAAAAAAGATGAGTGTGGAAAATACCTTGCTCGATACAACTTGGATACCAAAGAAGAAGGATCCGTCAAAAACTTCCACCCACTGCCTTTGGTCTACACAAAAGCTCCCACTTCATCCATCTAATACTCATCCATTATATCTATCAAAAATTTTATTAAGTTAATACATTAAATTATATTAATTGTTAAATAAAAATATTAAATATTAAAATTCATCCATTTAAAATAGATTAGTTTTTGAATAAAAATATTAAATATTTAATATAAATATTAAATCCATTTGAAATATTGTTTAATATTAAAATATTAATTCAAACTCATCTATAAAACATTAAATGAATTTTGAAAATAATTTAGGGGGAATTATGCTTTAGGGTTGAAGGGGGGCCTTGTATTTAATAAAGAGTCCATCAAACCATTGAAATTAAATATAAGACTATATAACTTGATGAGACGAAAATGCCTCTTAATAAAGTAACTTTGTTCCGACCAAATGTGACACCCCAAACCTCGGGGGTCCCATTGACCAACTGTCAACCTGCGGAATACCTATAGGTATCGCATAGCTCGATACCACACTATCGTGTCTCATTCATCGAGACTCATTTATGAGTAAAAGTAACCCCATTGGGCCCTTTCAACGATACTCAAAATATTACCCAAGACTATTCTATTACAACACTCTTATACAAAATCAAATATTAAAACTATTTTGTTATAATATATTTTACAAAATGAATATCAAGGACACATGTCGGCCTTCTTCACAATTATGGTCTTCTGGGATGAGCTGTCAGTCTAATCGATGTCCGGTCTCCGCACCTGAAATGTTTTTCTCATAAAGGGTGAGCCACACATAGTAGAGATAATTCCTATAGAAGCTACTCCCCACTTAAGTGCACATGTAACGGTCACACACTCACCACTATTATTCCATGTAAAATGTAATTTCTACCATGGAATCATATATGCCATGAAATGAGATGTGACTCAATCATATACCATGCCCCTAGTCCTCACTGACTCCCTCCACACAATGCACATGCCAATGTGTGATAAACCATCATTGATGTTCTCATCCAATGATCATTTTCCAAAACAAAACTCTTTTGTTTTATAAACCAAAACCCATTGGATATTGTACCTCTAATGATCTTTTTATTAACAAAACATGTATCTTTTATGGGTAGGCGAATTTTCGGGGTCTCACCCTAGGCTTTGCACACCTTCCTACACTTTCACGGGCTTTCACCGTTGGACACATATGTATAACCAAAAATATCGAGGCTTTCACCCGAGGGGGTATTTATCCCTACTTGCTACTACTTGACACAAGTTTTCATGCTCTGCGAAACATCGCTCAACGATACACATCCCACTCATTAACCACCAAGGATGGTGTGTGATGGCATTATTTCATATTTTGCGAACAGCGGAACTCCGCTAAACTTCGTTCAACGTATCAAGCCTACTCATCAACCACCAAGGATGGTGTGTGATGACACTATGCACTTACACCCATTCAATGCGATGTTCTCGTGCATATGCAATGTATGCACCATTGCCTATTTGTACCATGTCACATATATGATAATGCTATTTAGACAATTTTATCAAACATACATACTACCAATGCATCCTCGGCAACTATATCAAACATGCATATAATTTCCCTACATTAACTTATTCATGTCAATGTATCACACAAGCATATATCAACATCACATACAAATCATTACTTAGTCAAGTAATGAAGCACTTTATCCTCTAGGCTAAATTACGACAAAAAATGTGCACAAAATAACCTATGTCTACACATACAATTCATCACATGTCAATATATTAATACACATATCAACATTTCATCAAACAAGCATGTCATGCCATACAATTAGTACACTTGGTGTTATGATAAAAATTTCAACACCGATGTGAGCACCAAATGCCGGCCTACGGCTAGATTTTAAACTCAAAGATCTAATCATATAGTCCAAGAACGCGCGAATCGAAGTTTAGACGAGAAATGTATGGTCGTCCGAAGTTGGAGTACACCATGAGCCACACTATCAAGGCCTAATCCATGCAATACGCGCCGGCGGCCGTATTTAAAGATTCAAACTCCCATAAAGCAAATTTTAAACTTAAATTCAATTCAAAGCAACTCCTTTAAACCGCTACAACTGTCCCATGCCATTAACATGGCACAAACACGCCTGCAAAAATCATCCAAAAACAATAGCCTAAAGCAGCGAAATAAACCAAAGTATGAAGAACTCCTACCTCAAGAGTACTCGTCGAATCTCCGCATTTTACTCCGTCCAACGAGTTCCGATTGTCTGAACGCCAATGAACTAAGGAAGAAACCGCCAGCCTCCTTCCTCTTTCTCTTTTTCTTTTCCTTTCTTTTCTTTCTTTTCTCTCTTTCTTTTCTCTTTTCCCTTTCTCTCCTTTCCTCCCTTTCTTGTTTCTTTCCTGCTCCCCTCTCCTTCTTCTACGAACACCTCTTATTTATACTTACTTGCACATTCCATGCAAAGTTGACACATGGCTTGCCATGTGTCTTGTAAGACATGCATTTTGACACATGGCAAGCCATGTGTCACTCACATGGCTTACCATGTGTCACCCGATGCCTTGAAAAACGTGAAATTCTGACTATCTCGGAATTCAACGAAATTCACCTGGGCAACTAAATTTCATGAGACAAACCCAACAGTGAGGTCCCGTTTCATCATCCGAGATCTAGAAAACTTCCAAGCTTTCAACCTATACGTATCGACAAATCATTGTTTTGCCTTTTTTTTCAAAAATTTTCAATTTTTCTCGGGTTTTACACCAAACCCATCCCAATCCCCAACAACGCACCCACCCTCCCCCACCCACCCAAGTCCAAGACCCAACCAACCCATCCAACATTCTTTTCTTTTTAAATACATATTTTATGATATTTAATTTCTTATTTTCAATTAACTTGATAAGATAATATATTATTTTCACTTATTTAGAAGATTTACTTAATTAAAAAAACTATTTTTAAATTTTTATTTACTAATTAATTTATTAAAATTTTATTTTGTATAATAAATATATTAAAGTAAATTAACTTTTAACATTTAACATTTAAATACATTAACATATATTATGATTTTCGAGTTATTTTCTTATTTTTAATAGTTTTATATTTTAAATTTTTATAAACCTGAAGTTTGAAAAAAAAAAAAATACTATCCACAAGTTACATTATTCTCTAAATAAAGGTTAAAAAAAAAGTAATATACAAGGAAATGGAAATAAAAGTAGAATAACAAAAATAAAAAAATAAATAACAAACAAATAAATTTTTACAGAATAATCTTTTAATTAAGTAAACCTTCAAGTTTCTCTCAACTTCTAAAAAAAGAAATAAAAAAATAAAGAGAGATAGGGGTTTGTTAAAGAATTAATTAAAAAAGAAGAAGATAAATAGAAGTTTGTTAGAGTGTACAAGGTAATTACACTAAATGTAGAACGAAAATGTACTAATTGTACAAAGGTGTACAAGCTTGCATTAGAATTTTTTGGTTTTCAAAAATTATGAGAAAAAATTGAAAGGAAAAATGGAATGAAAGAAACATAAGGACTTATTTGGTTTATGTTTTTTAAAATTATTTTGAGAAGAGTTTTTAATAACACAAAGAACATCATTTGATATTCTCTCAAAACTATATATGTGTGTAATGCTGTAGTGGGAACGAAATTGTATATAAAGATATAATACAGGACGATGGAGTGAAGAAACAATACGTACCTGGGCCCCGAGTACGGAAGCCCCGAACCTCTGCCTTATGAGAGGTGGGGCGTAGACCCGATGAGAAGCTTGGCCAGGTGAGATCCTGCCCATGCTGATACATGGGCCGGGCTGAGTGAAACCACCACCTTGAAGCAATCAAGTAGTATAGGATGCAAGAAACTCGTGTAAAAGGAAAAGTGACTAGTCTCCATGATCCACGCCTCACAGATTAGGAAAGAAGAATCTTGCATGATCCTGGCTCCTCATTATCCTTGGGCTGCAGAGGTCAGTGGGAAGGAAAACCACAGTGGGAGAGGCAAATCATACTAATAAGGAAAGTAATAAGGAAAGTAACCCTTGTACCACTTATAATGCAGGCCATTACCTATAAAGGTACCTGATGTGCCTTGATAAGCGGTTAGATTCTTTCTCTCATAAGAAATAAAGCGACTTAGGCATTGGAGCGGTCGGCACACCCCCAGTCGGATCACCCTTCGGTCTGATTCACGAGGTTATACGACTATCCGTCCAACAAAGCGAAGCCAGCGACTCAAAGCTCGGCTGAGTATCGATAGAAAAGCACCATCGGTTTGGCGTGCGTGGGAGCGACTGTTCCTTTACAGAGAAGCCGATGAATTCTCAACATTTGGTGAGCATCGACCGGGAACATGAGCGAGTCTGCAGGCCACCAGGAGCCTGAGGCCGGTAGGGCGACCTAGATGGCCAGGCCGTTAGAGACGCTCTCGAAACTACAAGGCGTCTGCAGCGGGGTGACTCACATCTCACTAATCAGCGTTTGTTGAGAGCCTTAGAGGAACTCACCAGACAAGTGCAACAACGTAGCGGGAAGGCAGCCACCACGGCGCTCCTCGGGGCCGACGGAGGAGAAGGAGAAACTAGCAGCGAAGCATGATCCTATAAACCCACTTGGAGAGAGGGTAAAATGAGGAATACCTGGTAGTTTATGAAGGTAATGGACCCCGTCCTTTGCTCGGCGGAGATAGGGAATGATCATGGGGCTTGGCACTCAGGGACATCAGTGAGAGCTCGGCCACATGGGGAAACTATGAAAGAAACGACTCAGTCTCCATGGATGCTTTAGTCTGACAAATAGAATCTGGATTCACGGCCCAGGGGTGCTACACTCCCTCTCAGGCAAAGTTGAAATACCTCGAATCAAAAGCGTTCGGCGGAGCGAAAGACCACATAGACCACCTCAGCACTCGCAAAGAAAGTCATATGGAGCTACATGGATACAAGGACCCTGTTAGATGCAGAGCCTTTGCCATCACACTAAAAGGCCCGGCTTTAGCTTGGTTCAACATACTCCCGCCATCATCAATCTCCTCCTTTAGAGAGATATTCATCGTGTTCATCTCCCACTTCGCCAGACTTGAGCGTGCGGGGCGAGCCATAGCATTGACCGTAGCGAGCCCCACGGGAAGACCTGAGGTCCTACTTCCAGAGGTTTAACGCAAAGTCGTTAAGGGTAGACATCCTAGATGAGAAGTTTGCCAACACTGCTTTTATTGTCAGGATAGGCGTGCAGTCGAAAGACTTGATGTTTTCCATCTCAGCGAGGTGCCATGAAAGCGAAATACATCGGCGGTGGGAGCCCTTCTATCTAAGTAGTCGCCAGCGCGAGGAGAAAAGCGGCGGCGCGAGGCAAGCCCGGGAGGCGAGGAGACGGGATAGATCCCGAAGGGACGGAAGAACATAGAAACGGTCTCCCGAAGAAGACGGGGGGCGCGTCGAGGGGACCGCTTGGGCCCACCTCGGCCGGCTGCGATAGCGATATCCACCCTACCTGATTCACCCACAGCCCAGCTGACCTTGGTGTCTGCGGGTCCTCGTGAGACGTAGCATGGATTTCTAAGGAGTGGCGATCTGAATGAAAACGAGACCAGCGAAGAGGGCTGACGAGTATTGTGAATTCTACTGGAGATCATGGACACCAGACATATGATTGCATCTAGCTGAGAAAGAAAATTGAATACCTTATCCGACTTGGACACGCCAGCCTTCACATGGCTGAGGTCGGGACCGGGCCATTATCTGTGTGCTTGACTCGACAACCTTTAGCGACCCTGGGAGAAGTCGGGTGATCTCCGAGTTTGCGGAGAAAGAGTCCGGTTCTGCGGAAAGCTCCTCCCCATGTAGCATTAGGTTAGGGGAGACACTAGAAATACAAGTCGTATCCAAACTCCCTCATTTGGACAACACCGTAACCTTTTGGGTTAGACATGGAAGGTTACCCGACATCCCCATGACGATCCCTTTGGTAATAAAGTGTCGTAACCCAGCAGTACACATGGTCTGATCGACAACGAGAGATCGATTGACATCGATCTTGAAGTCAATAGCCGAAAATGGGCATCGGCGGGGAGAAGCTGGGCGGTCAACGCCCGCTCGGGGGATTCTTTGGAAAATTTTGGGATCAATACAACTAGTGCTCGCTGGGATTCACAGTGCCGGGCCACGACGGTGGTGAGGTTCCTCATGTGGATGCCCCGTCAACACATAACATACTATTGAGCGGGAGGCCCTCCTCAATGTTATAAGGGCCACATCCCTTCAACATCATATGGTTATCAAATTCCCACTGCGAATGGGGTGGGAATGGTTCGAGGAGATCGGTATTAGCCCGGGAGTGCTACTCGGCATCAATGAGAGGCGGTAGGCGGCATCTACATGGATGAGCTCTCGACATGAGAGATGGTGAAAAGCATCCGACCTCGCCTCGGAAGAACTAGAGGCAAATCTAACTTGATGACCCGGTATGAGGAACATCTAGGTCTACATCGAATCTAAATTAACCAAAGACGTCAAGGACCTCCTCATCCACTTCTTAAAACAGAACATAGAAGTATTCTCCTGGAAGTAGAAGGACATGGGGGAAATTAACCCCACAGTGATCACACACAAGCTAACATTAGCCCCTCCTTCAAACCCGTTAAACAAAAAAGAAGAAGTTTCTTGAAAATGACGTCGATAGGAGTTAACAAACTCCTACAGCCAAAGCTATCTCAAGTGAATACCTGACTAGTTGGCTAATGTAGTCCTGAATCAAAGAGAACAACGACAAATGGCGACTTTGCATTGGCTCCACCAGGTGTCGCAGGAGCTTTTGTCTAAAGGATAGCTTTCCTCTACCTCGGATCGACCTTATAGTGGACGCCACGGTTGGCCATGAGCTTCTCAGTTTCATGGACGCTTTCTCGGGATATAACCATATCAGAATGGACCCTAGTGACCAAGAGAAGACCTCATTTGTGATTGGGTGAGTGCCTGTGCAATTGATGCACCTTTAGGGTTGAAGAGCGTAGAGACCACTTATCGAAATTTAAATTATTAAAATGTTGATGATTGGGCATCCATGGAGGTATATATAGATGACATGCTAATGCAGATGGGTTAAAGTGAGGCTCACGTAGGCCACCTATTTGAGGTCGTTCCATGTCTGCGAAAAGCTATCTTATGAGTTAAATCCATGAAGTCGTCTTTGGAGTCTCGTAGGAAATTCTTGGGTTCATTGTCGATATTGGGAATAGAGCGAATCGAGATAAGATAAAAGCGATCTTTGGACATCAAAGCCACCTTCAAACACCAAAGAAATTCAACGTTTGACTGGGAGAATAGCTGCTTTGAGCCACTTTGTATCTAGATCCAGCGACAAGTGCTGACCATTCTTTCAGGTTTTGAAAAAGGCTTTCCACTGGGACACCCAATGCCAAGAGGCGTTCTCGGCGCTAAAAACTTACCTAAGCTCTCCTCCCGTCCTGGTAAGGCCTTCCCAGGGAGAACTCCTTACCCTTTATTTGGCCATTTTAGATTTCTTCTTTCCACAGTCGAGGCGAGATAGAATACAATGGCGTCCCAATACTTGGGTCGAGCTGAGAAGACGAGGAAAGGTATCCAAAGATGGAGAAATTAATCCTAGCATTATTAACCACTGCCAGAAGACTTCAACCATATTTCCAGGCTCACACTATTGAAATCCTAACAGAACACCCAATGAGACAGATATCGTATGCCCGCAGACCCTAAGACTGATAAAATCGCCGTGAGCTCAAACAGCCTGAACTGACAAGGTCATGGTCACTGGCCAAGGGAAGGTTTTGGCATATTTAATCATGGAATTTACCCTCTCAAATACCCCGGCATAGCCCACCGAAACTACTCAATTGGCGCTCGACTTACCCATCTAGAGGTTGTCCGTAGATGGGGCCGCCAATTCTTGGCGCGGGAGCAAAGCAGGTGTCCGATTCGACCTCCTCGCATTAAGATCGACGCAATACGACTCAGATTCGACTTCAAGCCCCAATAACGAGGTATCGGCAATTCTAAGTGATTCACTCAAGATGCCTGCGGTGAAATGGTAGATTACACGTGTCGCCATAATGGTTAACTTTTATTCCATGGAAGCTAATCAACTGGAGATATGCAGTGATTCCCAGTTGGTGGTGAAACAGATAGAGGACTCCTACAAAGCTAGGGATGAAAAAATGATCCTTTACCTCAAAAAGGTGCGAGAACTGTTTAAAAAGTTCATACGAGTTCAGGTCAAGCATGTCCTAAAGAGCGTGAGAACATACAGTAAATGCCTCGCAAAGCCAAGAACAACATCACTAAGAGGATCTAGATATTAGACTGGTACAAGTCGAAAATCTCCTGCATCCTGCGAACGCCAATGAAGAAGTGTCTCAGAATAACCGGAAGCCGAAATGGATGGATCCTCATTCAGGACTACTGGGACAGAGTATGGCCAAGCGATCCAAAGGAGGCCTCCAAAGCTGGGACTGGGTTTCCATTAGATTCACACAATCTAACTGGGACCCTTTTATAAACTAGCTTTCACACCCATCCTGCCGCAGGGAAAGGAAAACAACTGGTTGCCTGGGAGAGGTAATGAAGGCATTTGCGAAACCATATCGAGCCAAGTCCTTGGCAGCACCAAGAGATTGTGGATATTATTAAATTTCATAATGCTCAAAGACATCACGAGTCAAGTTAAAAACGCAAGATCCACGCCAAGGAGCACGCCCAAATCTCTCACCTCCCTCCGAAATACGACCTCAATCAATACAAGCCCTCGTCTTCAACAATGGCAGCTAGACATATCGGGACCCTTACTCCACATTCATGCGCAAGCCATTTGGTCAGGAGTCGATCATTTCCACCAAGTGGGCTGAGGTCGAGGCCGAGCCATTAGCAACAATCACCGAGCAAAAAGGTGCGAATCCTCTTGCTCAAGGCCCATGTCATGCCCGAACTCTGTGAGCCCCGTATCCGACAATGGGAAACAATTCGACAATCCTAAGTTCGTAGATTTCATGCCGAGCTCTCTAATCAAGAACTATTATTCATCTCATCATCCATCTAACGATAGCGTAAGTCACTATAAGGACTCTCAAGGCAGCGTTAAAGACCAAGCTGGAAAATCTAAAGGGAAAATGGGTATAATACCTTCCCGAGGTATTATGGGCATACAGAACTACATGCAAATCAATAACTCAAGAAACCCCATTTTACCCTAAAGATTTAAGATCGCGGTAGCTCCTGGTCGAGGTCACAAATCAATTACAGAGTTCGCAACACCGAACACAACAAGGAGATTCTCTACCTGAACCTTGACCTCCTAGAAGAAAAACGTGAGCAAGTTCTAAGGCATGTCGAGGATTATCACAGAAAGACTGCAAAATATTACGACCAAAGGCCTAGGAGTTTTAAGCCTGGCGACCTAGTGCTAAAGAAACTCCTGCTAGTAAGGAAAAACCCCACACATGGGAAGCTAGGACCGAACTGGGAAGGGCCCTACGTGGTATTGCGAATAGTCCAACCTGGCAACTACAAACTTCAAACAGAAGAGGGAAAACCTTGCTTACATTCTTGAATCCACAGCACCTCGTGCGATTCTACCAATGGCACCCTTGATTGTAGCTTTTAATAAGAAACTCATAGTTTTTCTATAATAACATTCTTTGTGTTAATTTTTAGCCTGATTAATATTCTTGTAGATCGTAAAAAAAAAGAAAAAAAGAAAAAGAAAGAAACAGACAAGTACACACGTTTCCAAAAGACTATACTTTTATTTCAATTATCTTAGAAAATTACAATCAGCAAAGCCGTTCTCTATATCTCAGAAAATTACAATCAAGAAAAGTCGTTTCATGTCGGGTCGTTTCACGTAAGATCTGATCGGCTAACACCAAATCAAGGCAAAAACCACAAGAAAGAGAAAGAGAAAAGGAAGGAGAATGAGAAATAAGGGGATGATGGAGGAAGCGGGACTTAAAAATATTCCCTCTAAGCGCACCGCCCCATCCAAATATGTTCCCCGTCTGGGGCCCATCAACGGGCAGACTAAGGAACACAACTCCCACACGGGAGGAACTGTGGAAAACACAACTCCTACAAATGGCGTATTGCCGAACCGACCTCTCGGCCCGCGATCTCCAAATGCACTGCGTGAGTGGCGATCAAACTCCCTGCTTCATCGTATGAACTCACACGGGGCTAAAGAGATAAGAAGGTGACAACTGGAGAGCAACATTGTGCCTCAAGAAAGGCTAAGAATATAAAGAAACCGAACGCTGGGGGGGAAGCCATGTGCCTATTCCACTCTCCATGTATCTGCATTAAAATCGCGCGCGCTGTCCCAAAGGAAGGGAGACGAAAGAGCCCCTGTGTCCTGCTTTGAAAGAGCCTCGTAGCTTAAGCCAAGGGAGCCACGTAGTTTCGCTTCAAACAAGCTCGTAACTCGTTTGAAAAGAACCTTATAGCTCGGCTATGAGCCACGTAGCTCGCTTCAAACGGCCTTGCAAATTTCGCCCAGCCCACAGCCTCGGCCCAAAAGAGCCTCAGAGTCACTTAAAGGAGCCACTTAGCTCGGGCCAAACGAGCCTTACATGTCTTAGTTTCAAAGATCCTGTAGTCAAGTATGAGCCACGAGTTTAGTTTCAAACAACCTCATACTGGGCCAAATCTACCTCCTGCACACACTTGCTTCAAAGAGCCTTTGTAGCTCATTTGGAAGGAGCTACTAGGCTTAGTTTCAAACGAGCCTCAGCCACAAAAGAGCCCCAGAATCGCTAGTGCGGCCATGTAGCTCATTTTAAGGAGCCACGTATTCGCTCAAATGAGCCTCATAGCCAAATAAAAGAGCCTCAGAGTTCGGGCCTGGCATGAGCCACGTACCTTAGTTTCAACGAGCCCTATAGCTCACCTTCAAAGCCTTATAGCCTCGCTCAAAAGAGCCACATAGCTCGGGCTCAACGAACCCGATGTACCTAAGGCATAGCGAAACATGAACCACGAGCTCGCCTTGATAAGAAGGACAGTAGTTCACCTAACTGCGCCGCATAGCTCAGTAAGAACCCGGCCATGTAAAGATTGGGTGACCAGGAAACCTCTCAACACAAGTCATAAAAGAAAACGGGAAACCAAGAAAGTAGAAGGACGAATATTCATAGAATAACAAAACCAATGTTGGCATTACAGATGTCCAAGGCTTAGAGCTCGAAGTTAACCAAAAAGAGCAAAGATTATACAAAAGCCCTCAATGTTTGAGGGGGAGCTACGAGCAGCCTCAGTAGTGCGAGCCTCTAAGCCATGCAAGTCAAAAGGCGAAGCCCTAAGAAGCGAGAGGGGAAAGCCAGCCCCGGAAGGAACCTCAACTTCACCAGAGTTAGGAATCGTAGCTGGGTATCGAGACACCCCCGGATTCACTTCGTCCTCGTAAACGGATTCTTCCGCCCCTCTCTTCATTAGGATCGTGGAATCGAAAATTGAAGTCCAAACTCTGAAAAGCCTCGACAAATTTTTACGTCGGGAAAGCAAGCCATCCGGAGGCCCATAAGGTGCAAGCCTCGTCCTTCAGCTCTGCTATTACTCCATCCCTATGGACAACCATAGCCTCCCGCCTTTGGAGGTCCCCGCGTAACACGCTACACTCCTCAGCCAAGACTCCACCTGAGCCTCCCGCTTTAGAAGCCTCTCACAGCCCTGATCCAACGTCATGCTTCATAACTCCTCCCCCGACAAACAAACTCTTCCTTAACCACCCAAAGCTCATCCTCGACAACCCTCGAGCCCTCTATGACCTTTTTTTCTTTGTCTTCGCCTCGTCACGCCGAGTGTGCTGTGCTCGACTTATACCCCGCAACATCCTCATTGCTTTGTATCGGAGTCGCAGATTTCAACCCTCTCAAGGTCAAGATAACTTAAGCCAGAGAGGGATGCTTTCACCGCTTTAGCAGCTCTGCATCGAATCGCTCCTCTCGCTGTGTCCTTACATAAGTAGCGTCGTCACTAAGGAACAAGATGGAGTTACAAATAACATTAACACAACGACAGAGCCTGACAAGAAGGCGCTGACATACCGAGACTGCCCATGGAGCGAGGTGGCCAAAGCTCTCCCTCAACACACAAGGCGTTTCCAACTTCAGATCAACCTGGCGATACTTTAAACAACTTAGTGGCTAGCTCCCATGATTGCAGAAACTGACACCTTCTAATCTCCCCTCTCATCCCAAAGTTAACCATCTTCCACATCTCCCGCCCCAGGAAGGCGTGGTGTTCGCGCCGGCGGCTCCGCATGTGAGATAAGAAGAACTTCAAAGGAGGCTCTAAGCCCTTCAAGAACCCTCGCTATCGGCAGCTAGAGGATCGCAGCAACGCCGCGCACCCACTCCCGGACACCTCACCAAAGAGGGTAACACCCGCCCTCACCCGAACTACGCGCGATCCTCGTTCGACACGAACGCTGAACAAATACTCCCAACTGGCCTTACCCTAGCCGGTCAAGCCAAGAGGATCCTGAGCCTTGCACTTTACGCTTCTCCTCTTCTTCACCAGCAACTCGACACGAGCCTAAATTTCTCCCCGAGTTGGCTTCACGACAAGAGGCCCCCCAGGAGAAGTTTCCATAGCAGGGAGCGGAGGATATCTCGAATGAGGAGAACAAGAAGGCCTGCACCCCGAAGAGCCTGAACGTCCAATCCGATCATATCGTAATACGCCCCGAGGGCGACACTTCGCTTCAACCATCGCTACTTCCCGCTCTCGTGAGGTGCTCAGGACTGGATACCGGCTGCAAAGCAACCAAAACAAAGTAAAAAACATAACATGACCTTTGAAAATTTGATCCCTACTAGCATAGACAGAAAACTCACACAAGTTCTCGTGGCACCCATACCGTTTCCATCCCCAACGATTGCCTGGTCAATAGGTCAGATTCCCAATGCTCGACCCCGACAAAGAAATAGTGCTCTTCCAAATGCTCAGGGGAAGAAGTGAGGCCTAAATGACAGTCTAGCAAGGTCTCGCTTGAAATATACAAGAAGCCTTCCGAGGCCTCTTTCATGCCGAGATCCAAAAGAGCGTGAGCAATACTGTGGACCCCGAGGCCCTTATCCCCGTAAAACCAAAAGTGCCGACTAAGACGCCTAAAATTGGGAAAGAGCTGGACGCAATACATTGAAATGTCAGGAACGCCGATAAAGCGGTGCAAAGGGAAGCTGAGGTCGCTCTCAAAGGCCGCCAGCAAGGCATCATCTGGGAACACACCACATAAGACGTGAGGAGATCAGGACACCAGATTCGGACACTAGAAGGAGGTCCATAACGAGTAGCGAAGATTTTAGCGAACGAAGGCTCTACCTGGCTAGGGCCCACAATGTCCGCGTGCCTCACAATAGCCCTCAAATATTCAAAGCCACGAGGATACCTAATCTCGCACCTCCTCGCTCTCGGTTTCAAGTGAGGAAGATAACCTGACCGGAAGGACCCCAAGAACCACAACCCGCAGGACTACCGATCCTCCGCCTTCACCGCCCCAACTCGACTCCTCCGTCGTCACCTTCCCTAATGCCAAGAGTCTACGTGGACAAGGCCCGTGAGGAAGCACGCATGATCAAGCCGATGGAAAGGAGAGCTGCCACAACAACGAAAAGAGGCGAAACCCTAACCCAACACGCCCTAACAACTCGAAAGTCAAAACAAGAAAAGAAAAACAAGTGAAGAAGAAGAAAGACGCACCAAACAAGGAAAGCGACCCCTAAGGAGACAGGACGACAGAAAGCACCAAAAGCAGCTCTGAGCGTTGATCAAAGACACTTCCAAACTCACAGAAGAAGCGGTTTTGAGAACGGAAAAATGCAATACAAGGAATGTTTCTAAAGATGTAAGAAGTAGCAATCGAAACGGGCGCGAAAATCGAAAGAGCGCCATCATTATCACAAGACGCTTGATCATTACGCCAAGCTCGATCAAACCATCCCCGGCTAGCCACGCGGAAGCCACAATCGACCCAAACGATTCAACCCGCCAGCCAAGGCGCGGGCCAGTCAACTCCACGGGTAGAAACAATCCATGCACAGCCCGCAGTGCAAGCCCAAGGTGCAAGCCGAAACCTCTGCCTTATGAAGGAGTCAAGGCGATAAGACTCCAATGAAGTGCTCAAATCTGATGAGATCCTACCACGCAGCACACCCGCCCAAGCTCTGAATTGAAACCACCCTACTGTGTAATCAAGCGACATAGCGCCCAAAAAACTCTTAAAAGGAAAAGTGCCTGGCCTCCATGATCCGCGCCCCATGGATTAAGAGCATGGATTCGCATTTATCACGACTTCTCCATTATCCCTTAAGAGACGGGTCCACGATAGTTAAATTAAACTCCCCACCCAATTGAGAGATAATCGTATCACCATTTAACAAGGAAAGTAATCACTATTCCCCCTTATAACACCACCCATTATACGCCAAAAAGGTACGCAGCACACGTTGAGCAAACAATTGAATTCATTTCCCTCTCATAAGAAATAAACCTGACTTAACGCATCTGAGCAAATGCGCCAAGACACCCCGCCGCACTTTCAAGCAAGGGCCAGAAGTTATACGACGATTCGATCCAACGCACCTACTTCAATCCGCCTAAGAACTCCAAATTTCCAATACTTCCAGAAAAGGACCACCATTGACCTTTTCCTCTCTATTTCTACTATTTTCCTATTACAATATTTTCGTTAGTATTTTTCTCTTTTGTACTTGCCACATTACCCAAACTTGAGAAAATGATTTTTGATAGTATTTTTTTTCCTTTGCCTAGCATTTAGACTTATTCTATTATTATATAATGACAAAGAAATTTTAAAAATGAGAATTCCTTATTTGCCATATATGCCTGCCTCTTCATAGTATTTGGTTGCCATTCTAAAATTTTCTTTACTATCAAATTAGCCAGCACTGATTTGAGAACTTTTTGTTTAATTTTAGAATAATGACCAAATCCCAAGAAGAGGCAGTGCAAGAACAAGATGCAGTCAGCCTCCATACTGCTCTCTACCAAGTGAAAGAATTGCTTTACCAAAACGAGATTTCATTAAAGGAAAATTATACGTTATATTACAAGCATATACAAACAAGTTCTTGATAAGTTACCTTTCAAATTTTTTCTTTCATATTTAAACAAACCCTAAAATTGCAAATCGTCTACAAATACCACCCACCATAACGTAAAGACAAGCAATCAATAACAAGAAAAAGAAAAAAAAAAGAAGAAGTTCAAAACAGCATAAAATCCGAATTATTTCCACGCAAGTGATGACTGATGTCGATGCAGACAATTTGATCCCACAAATTCTCCATGGCAGGTTGTTGCTTTGCTTTCTGGTCTGAGTTTATCAGTGTTTGGTAGGTGTGGTTCCCTTCACAATGGTAACTGGACAGGAGGCATGTACCATCACATAGTTGCTTACACTCCCAAGAAGAACCCTGTATTAATCATAGATTAATCCCAATTATTTGAATCGAATTGATGAGTGAGTGGAGAGTAGGAATAACTAATTAGGGTCTTCTTTCAGAAATATTTTTGACCATGTTTTCTCGTAAAAATAAGATTTTAACCAAACAAGTCATTATATTTACAAATTAAGACTTATTTGAGTTGTTTTAACCAAAAACTTCAAACAAAAACAAGAAGGGGATTGGATTTGTAAATTACTAAATTTAGGATTATTCCATGTATTTGAACGAAATATTTATAAGAATTATAAGGAAAAAGTATGAATAGAAAGACCTTTTGATGGCGCTTAAACCTCTGCTTCCAATAACAAGACAATCAAGCTTGAGGTCATCCACAGCATCGCAAAGCTTCTCCCTCGCATCTCCCCAGTATAACTTCGCCACCACCTTCGCCCCTTTGCTCTTCGCCACTGTCTCAACTATATCAAGAACTTCCGGATCTGGGTTTACCCCGTACTGCTTCGACAGGTCGATCTCTCTCAATTCCTCCAGAGGAATCAAAGCTGATCAGAAATTCACAAAAATCAAGAAAAGAAAAAAACAGTTGTCGTACTAATACAGTATATTACCGCTGTGGAAGGAAAAAGAAACTTATTCTTACGAGATCCAGTGTCTTCAAAGAGCTGCTTCTTGGGATGGTCAGATTTGGGGGACAGGACATGGATCAAGATGAGGCGATCTTCGGAATCGACCAGATTATCAACAGCCCATTTTAGAGCCGATTTACTGCTCCACGAATTGTCTATGCCAATACCGATTGCTCGTGCCTTACCCATCTGATTGATTACTTCTCTAAGATGTGAAAAAATGTAACAATAATGAGGAGAATATTATATTTCTGGCTAGTTGGGTATACTACTTATACTCACTTCGGAGGCTGCAGGGTTCTTGATGGGTGATGGGTCTAGTAGGTTATAGAAGAATGAATGGAAAATGAAAATTCCCATTTTATTCCGTAGTCATTAAGGAAATGTCTAAGATGGCCTATTGTTTTAGAAAACAGGAGGCTGTCTAAAAATTAATAAAATTCTAAAACAGGATGTCGTGGGGTATGAACTATGAAGTCGCTGGATCCCTTGATGAGCCATTCTATTTAAAGTAAAGAGTCTTGTACTTTTCTAAATCAATGATACGTATCCTTTTACTTTGTTGGGAAACTTGTGTGTTACACATCCTTTTACTTTCTTTTTTAGGAAACTTGTGTTTCCCTGGGTAATAATAATGGTAAATATGACAGTGAATGAAAAATACAGGTTATGGGTTGCCAATTTAAAAATACTAGGATTTTAAGAATAAAATTTTGACTAAACCAATAACAATTTGTCAATTAGAAAATATATTATATGCTACAATATTATGGGTTGATTGTATTTTGTTTGATAAAAATACCATTTCCTACATCCACCTCACATGTCAAATAAGCTAATCCTAAACTAAAAAATAAAATAAAATAAAAATGAAATTTAAACAATCCTATCTATTTGCTTTTGAAACTTGATAATCCCCTTCACCTCTCTTTGTTCTCTCCACTCCAAACCCCAAACCCCATCTGCTTTTGAAATACAGACGGGAGGAGGAGGAAGACTGTAGTGTTCCAAGGATAACTTGGAAACTCTCATTCTTTCTATCTTCAATTCTCTGTTTCATCCATATCTTGATTGGTGGATTGAAGCATTCAAATGTTGGAGAAACCCAAAGAATAGAATAGGGTAATATAGAGTCATCATTCACACAGTTCACCTATGGTAGAAGGAACTCTATGATAAATCTTTCATTGGTTTTTTTCTTTGAGCACGGTGATTAAAAGTGCTCTGTTGTGTATCTCATCGAATTAGAAAACCATGAACCATCTTTTAGGTTAGATGTCAACATTTGTTTTGTATTATCCATGAGAGACATGTGAAATGCATATAAAATTCTTTATTTATTTTTCATTGTTTGTTATTCAGACTATGTATTACTATTTTCTATATTTATTTTTCATTGTTTGTTATTAAGACTTTGAATTACTATTTGGAGTAGGGAAAATATAATGCAAGTCATATCTCATTCATAGTTTCTTCATTGATGTTAGATTAGTATTTATGGAAACCCTTAGATTTGACTTCAATGAAATTAGGGGTTCGACATTAGTGAGTCTTAAGTACGAACTTAATGAATATTAGGTATGACCTCAGTGAATCTTAGGTACAAACTTAGTGAATCTTACTTGGCACTCTTGAAGAAGAACAAATAAGACAAAAGACCCCTGTAGAGGCACATAATAAACAAGAAATCCCTATAGATGCACATAATAAAAAGCTCCTATAAAGACGTATAATAAACAAGAAGCTTTTGTAAAGGCACATAGTAAACAAGAAGTCCATGGATAAGCACATAGTAAATGGAAGATCTTATAGAGACACATAGTAAACGAGAATCCCTTATACAGGCATATAGTAAACGAGAAGTTCCGAAATGGGTAAATAATAAACAAAAGGCCCTTGTAGAGACTCATAAGAAAAAAAAGGCCCTAGCTACACATGATGAACAACAAGCCTCTGTAGAGTTACATAATAAACAAGAGGTTGTTGTGGAGACACAAAATAAACAAAAGGCCTAGTAGAGGTACATGATAAAAAACAAGCCCCTTTAGAGAAATATAATAAACAAGGAACTTCTGAAAAAGTAGGAAATGCTCAAAAAGCCCCTAAAGAGGCACAAATACCTAAAAATAATGAGAGCTCAATAAGTTATGTGCATAAAGGTGAAAATTGAGGTTGAAATAATATTGTTTTTATAATATTTTCCAAGTGGCCTTAGACATCATACAAAATGGTGAAAATCTTAAACCACAAAATGTGGAAGAATGTCGAAAAAAAATGATTGACCAAAATGGAAAAAAGGCTATATATACAAGTAGAATTACACATATAATAAAATGATAAGTTTTTAGATCTATAATTCAAACACCTAAAAGTATAAAGTCTATTGGGTACAAATTGACATTTATATGAAAGCGCCTTAACAGTCTCTGAAGGACTGGATGTGCGTCTCACGAATATTGTCAGAGCATATTTATTTGAATCCATAGATAATATATACATAAAAATTCCTGAAGGATTTAAATTATTGCCTTAAGAAAATAATACAAAACCTCGTAGCATGTACTCAATCAAGTTATAATGACCTTCATATGAACAAAACAAAGGGTATGTGAACAACCATATATGCTCGTGTATTTTTATTAAGAAATCACAAACCAAATTTGTTATTATTGCTATATATGTTGATTATTTAAACCTTGTTAGGACTCTTGGAAACTCATAGAAACTGCAAAATATTTTATGAATGAATTTGAAATAAAATATTTTGGAAAAAAAAAAAATTGTCTCGGCTTACAAATCAAGCATTTTCTAACTAGAGAGTCGGTTCATCAATCAACATATGTTAAGAAAACTTTGAAACGTTTTAATATGGATAAAGCACATCTATTGAGCTCTTAATGGTTGTCCAACCACTTGATGTGAAAAATGATCCATTTCGTCCTTGAAAAATGGTAAGAATTTACTTGGTTCTAAAGTATCATATCTTAGTGCTATCAGTGCACTTATGTATCTTGCTAATTGTACTGTCCAAATATTTCTTTTTTCGGCAATTTATTAGCCAGGTACAGTTCCGCTCCAACTCGAAGACATTGGAATGACATCAAACATGTACCACATGCAGATGTGAAGTATCTTTCAAATCTACACAAAGTCATATCATAAACCAGTAAATACGCTCAAGTCATAATCTAGCAAATGTGTTCATAAAGTCATTACAAACCTCAACATTCAAGCACTTAATATACAAGATTGGAATGCATCAACCAAAGAATATTAACATGAGGGGGACTGTAATTGGATGTTAGTGTACTGTACTCTTTTTTCCTTCATCGAGATTTTATCTCACTTGGTTTTACTGACAAAGTTTTTAACGAAACAGTTGTAACAAATTTCCTTAAGTTCCATAAATCTTCATTCGCTTATAGTTACATAAATTTTAAACGTTGAATAACAATCAATTTACAAGTGTTTAACGTCAGACCACCTTTTTGTAAAGTAAATACTACGCATTCGAGGTACTACAAGAAACTGAGCCGCGACCATTAAAATCCCATTCTACGAGCACGAACCGTACAAGAGATTCAAATAGCTCTTAATGTTTTAATTCAAGCACGCCCGCTCGGCGCCACGCTGCCAACTCCAAAGAGGAAACAAAGATGATCTATGTCATCAAAGTAAATCCGGAATTTGACCAAAAGCTCAGACGTTTTTTGGTGTGATCCGTGGGATGATTTGGATACTAGTTGCCTTAAATAATGGATTACCTACCAATTTGGATTCCCCAAACACTTATAAATAGTCTTCTCCTATTTGTATTTAATATATCTAAAGGAATAAAACTTCATTCTCTCATTCCCTCTCCAGATTTCTTTTTCTGAATTTCTCTTTAAAAAACTTTTTTGGTTTACAACATAAATTTGTTTTTAAATTAAAAACTTATTAGATAAAAATTATTTGAAATCAGAAATTTATTTTTCAAACAAAATTTTAAATTCATAAACTTAAAAATTAAAATCATAAATATCCATAGAACTAAAAAAATCATAACTTCAAAAATTAAAATAGAAAATAAAATCACAAATCTCAGTGCTGCAATGAGGGGGCGCTGTGCCGGAGGAGGGAGGCGCAGCCTGTGTTGCTGCCACTGTTGTTGGAGATGAAAGGTCTGTTTATTAAAAAAAATGTCAATTTCTGTAAATAAAATTTTATTTTTTAATATTCTTTCAGTAATATACTTTAGGTACTATCTTAATGAATTTTAGATACTATTTTATTAAAATTTAGGGACTATATTAGTGAACCTTAAATACTAACTTTAGTAAACGATACGTGAATAAAATTATTATTTGTACAAAAACTAAAATAATTTTGAAATAGGTAGGCTATTATTTGTACAAAAACTGAAATAATTTTGAAATGGTTAGGTGTTAAGTTGATTTCCCAGTTCTTGAATACAGGTTTTTATGGGTATACCAAACCACAATTTAGTTTTTTTATTATTTAATATTTTATTAAAGACTTCTTTCAAAAAAAAAAATTAAAGGCAAATAAAATCAAATTTATCAATGACTATCTCTTTATTATCAAAACTCTACTTTCTTCTTTCTCCCTCAACTTTTTTTTTTTTTATAGTCTTTACTGTAAAGACGCGCAGTCGATTTTATTTGTTATTCTTGACCTGAAATCATCATCTACACCTCTTTCCATTATTTTATTCTTCAATAAAGCTCTAAGTTATTTTGACAATATTCAAGCTTTTTTTTTTTTTTTTCATGGGCACATCGTCTTTGTATTGGCTATAATGTGATTGCTTCTTTTTTGACATGGCTATTATTTGACGTCATCACAGATGATGCTTATTTACGCATTTTATGATTCAAACGAGTAAAATATATCAAATCAACAACATGAAATCAAATCAATGATCATCAATATGCTACAAAACTCAATCATAGCAGCACGTGGGCTGGGCTATATCAAATGCGCAATCCAATCAATAAATATATACGCTTTAAATAATCGACATGCCATTACCCTTAGACAGCCATTCTTCATGCAGATACTGACATTTCGATTATATATTTATATCTGACGTGATTAATTAATCAATAAAATTATTTTTCTTTTAAAAAAAATAAAATTTATCAAAATTTTCGTACTTTCCATGTGTGTCTCGTCTCCTTTCCCAATTTTTTATATTGGGAAAAAATTGAGCCTAATTAGCTAAGCATAAACCATTATATTTAGAAAAATTGTGTATATATTGGAGACTTCTATATATGAGTCTAATTAGCTAAGCATAAACCATTATAAACTTTAGAAAGTAAAATAATTTTCCTAATAATTTATATTTCTAAAACTAATTTTATAAATTTGAACAATTTCTAAGTTTTTAATTAAGAAATCATATAACTGAAGCTACTTTTATATAAAAATAAATTACTTGAATTGTGCTCAATTTGGACTCATTAACGTTAAATTGGTAATAAGAATTGAAATTTTTTGTATCCACATAGATTTTCATTGTGCCAAAACTATTTTTTTAAAAGGCATTGTGCCAAAACTATTAGAAAATCAAACATCTAACGTGCCAAAAATTTTATAACAAAATTCACTATCCTAGTTTTATAGAATATTTGAAAAATATTTTGGCGAAATATCACATTTATTTTGAATATTATCAATGTCACCATCAATTTTTTGATAATACTGATAATGCCAAATTTTTTCATTAATACGTTGGGCCCAACATCTCATTCTAGCTACTACTTCCACATCGGTGCCATTAAATTGATATTATTTTTTTCTTTTATATGACCTACCTTAGGCTTAGGGGATCAAATGCCCCCTTGAAATTTGAAAAAAAAAATTTTCTAATAGGGTTTGAATCAATGACCTTTAATTTGAAGATAGGTGTCTTAATCGTTGTGTTATAATGACCTATTGAAAATTTTTATGCCCCTTTTGACTTTATTTTTTGGATCCGCTTAAAGGATTAGATAAAAAGGGATAAATCATTAGTCTCAAAATAATGTCTTCCCATTCAATCCAACTTTAAACCAAATATGCAACCTTTTATCATTAGTCCAAATTTGAAGGCTGGAAATACAAATTAATTCCAGGAGTGTTGTAACTTGTAACTTGCCATGTGCAATGGCCCATCAGGCCCAATCTCTTTTCCTTAAGCTCTGTTTAACGTTTGTAACCCGAAAACGATTTTAAAATGATTTTCTTATAATTGGGTTCACCGGTGAAATTTTTTTTAAAAAAATTCAAAATTTTCAAAATTTTACATATATAATATAGAGAAATAAATAAAATAAGTTTGAATAAACATATAGCGTTAATTTATTAAGTTTAAACATTTTTTTTATTTTCTGTTAAATTTTTTTTTTCATTTTTCTTATATTTTCTTTTCTTAGTACCTTTCATATTCTAAATGGATTGTTTATCATCAACTGTCTTCCCTCTCCCATGCCCTCTGGTGATGCTTCTTTCCCCGGAAATGTTTGTTCAAAGTTTTATTGCAAACCCATACATATTTTCTCTAATTTATTTTTCATACATGCAATTTTCTCGTGGGTTAATTAATTAGAATAGGAAAAGTGACAAAAAAAAAAGGAAAGAGTAAAAGATATATGAAATTTTTATCTTGTTTAGTTAGTTACCCATTAAAATTTTCAAAGGAAAAAAAAAACTAGGTTTCTTTTGTATAGTTTTTTCTTTCCACAACTATAAAATACTTTTTGCTTTTATATATATAAATATATTGCAAATTTACCATTTCCTTTCTTATTTACCTCATTAGTTTCTTATACTCTATTTGGAACCCATAAAGTAACAGGAAAAGAAAAATACTAAAAAAAAAATTTCTCATGTTTTATTTCACTGCAAAAAATTTTAAAAAAATCAAATATAATCAAATTACTCAAAACTTTACATTTTTTAAATTTCTTAATTGTTACTTGGGTGAGGCATAACAAAGGAGCTCAATAAACATATGTACCAAGCTTATTAAATTTGAACCTATTTTTTATTTTCAACAACTCAATTTAGAACCTGAAAAGTATTAAGGAAAGAAAATTAAGAGGAAAATAAAAGAAAATTAAAAATAGGTTTAAACTTAATAAATTAATTGTACATGTTTATTCAAACTCATTTTATTTGTTTCTTCATATGATAAATATAAGACTAAAAAAGTTAAAAATATGTAAAATTTTGAGGAATTTCGATTATATTTTATTTTCTTTTATATTTTTCACGATGAAATCAAATATGAGAAAATCTTCTTACTATTTTTCTTCTTTCCTTACATTCTGGGTTCCAAAGGAGCCTTCAATTCTTATGATTAAATCACTAAAATAAATATTAAAATGATACATTCACCCTTCTAGATATATCCTAAAAAAATGGAAGCAGAAAATGGCTTATTCAGTCCCTCTTACTATAACCATCTTCTTTGAGAATATGTACACATACTGTTCTAGCTACATATATGCAAACCATATATTATACAAATAAGTACTACAACCTGAAATGCTTCATGACAAAATAGAAGAAATGAGAAGCAAAAATTCTGTTTCAATCCTTTGTCCTGATGATAGTGATGGTGCCTCCTCCTCGTGTGTGAATTTTTGTGAGGGCCACCACTGCTTTTCCAGATATACCGAAACCACTGGCCGGAGAAACAGTTGCATACTCCCCCACCGGATGCCGGACCGGCTTTTTCGGCCGGGTGAGTATCCGATGATTGATATCTTTTAGGGTTACTTCTCCCTCAGCTCCTCCAGGTTTCACTACATCAAATGGATAAGCTATCTTCTTCTCTGGACAAAACAAGCAATTCATGCATGCTTTAGAAGCATATCTTGAAAATGTTAAACTATCGACTTTCTTACAAGTTCAAGCTTGTAGGATTTTGGTTTAATATGAATATAAATGTAGCCTCATACGGCACGAGGTGAATGGCCAAAAGAATCTTTCATAGATTTTCAAATAATAATATTGAGGATTCGAACGATAGAGGTATTTCGAACAATGAGTTCAGTCGAATCATTTATGATCGTACATTAAGCTCTTATTTCTCGCAAGATGCGATCGAGTTAGGTAGGATTTTAGTTTAATATGAATGTCATCTTTTAACGTCGCTTCTTCTGCGGTAGAGTCGACAAAGGCCGACAAGTCGCAATAGATTTTGAATTAACAAATGAAGATTGAGTGTAGAGAGGTGGGTACCGAGCATGACTCAGCCAGCCAAATGCTACATCTTATGTTAATCTATCAAGTCTTCAAAAACCTCATGTAAGATTTGAGTTTAATTTGAATATAAAAAAGATAAAGTGCAAAAGGGGAAAAGGAAAAAGACAGTTAATAAAGAAAAAAGAGTGAATACTGAGAGAACAACTAGTTCTTGGTGAAAAGAATACTTGTAAATGAGGAAGGCATGCAGTATGAGCTTTCAGACATGGCAGCCTTCTGTAAGGGAGACTCCTCAGAAGAGTGAATGGCTTCTTGTTCTTCACCACCAGCATTGGTCCCTGCAGAGGATGTTGATAGAGGTCTTAGATGAGACACATCATGGAAATATATATATATATATATATTTTTGAAGCAATATGAAGAATTCATCTGAAAGTAAGATTGAAAAAGTATATCAGAAACACAAACATCTCTAGAATCTTCATATTGGAATGCACAGTACTGTTAAATTTGTCTGTCCCATATTAGGATGGGAATGTGTGCCCACAGCTGCATGCTAGTATTCTTGTGGTCCCAAACTGATAAGGAATACTATGTGGCTCTTACCTGCAAGAGAATAGGCCTCCATTGAGGTAAAATTCAGAAGTGGGTCTGCTTGATCCTCCAAATTCTGGCTATTCTGTCATGGAACAGATTGAAAACATGAGGTCAACTCTCTCTCTCTCTCTCTCTCTGAGGACTCTCTCTCTCTCTCTCTCTAAGGACTTGAAAAGTGCTGAAATTATTGAAAGAGGATGACAGGGAGGAAGGTTCAGAGAAATCAAACCATTATATCAGAAAAGTGAGGCAGCTGTTGTTGCAGCTTGAAACCATAATTCCAGTCTGCAATGGCATCTTCAAGGTATCCAGTTCCAGATGTAGTGTTGAAAAAGAAAGGCAACTCCATTACTGCAGCAGACACGTGTAAACACAGAAATTAAGAGTCTTTATTCGAAAATAGATGCATAATTAAAAAGCAGAAGATGTGGAAATTAATCAGAGTAGTACCTGAATCAGTAAATCAGAAGCTTAATTTCAAGATCCCTGGAGCTTTGGGAGTGAGAAAAGAAAGTGGTGTGACATATATGCTATATGCTGTGTAGAGGGAAGAGCTGGTTCTAGCTTCCTCAATCCCAATCCCAATCCCAATGATTCTAGATTTTCCTCCTGACATATATTGTCTCCTAACAACATACAGAACAGAACATATAGTTGTAGAGCACTTCAGACATATGATATTAGTCATAGCAATTAGACGATATGAAACTGTATGACAGTGAAGGAAACTTTACTTTTTCTGTATTTGGTGAATGCATATGAACCTTTGGTCTTGGATGGAGTTTTCAAAAAGGGGATGCTCAGAGAGAGAGAGAGAGAGAGAGAGAGAGAAAGAGAAAGAGAGAGAGAGAAGTGTGACTATAAGGTGTGGCACTGGAAATGGGTAGAACAGGTCAAAGTAGGTGGTTGAATGATAGAAAACTGCAGAGAGCGGAAAATTCAAAACCATCGCTGTCTCCTCTTTGCTTTCTTCCATGAGCAGGTAAAGAAACAAGAACCTAACAAATCTTTGGACTCACTTGATTTTATTTTATTAATTGGGTGTGGACTTCTGCTTATATTTGTATATATAGCCTTCAACAATTATTAGAAGTAAAACAGAAGATGAGTTGAATAGTAATATAATATTATTAATATAAGATATTATATTTCAAACTTACTGACTTTGTTTAATTTGAATAGAATTAAAAATGACTCATTTTCATAAGCCATACAGTGACCTTTCCTTTTTGTTCAGCAAAATTACCCAATAGTCATTTTCTATTTTGTTGCTCAATCAATTTTCTTAGCATCATACAAAATCTATCTTGTTATGACTTTTAATTCTGTACCATCTAAATCTTGAAGGACACCTGCTATTGTGACAATCTTTTTCCTTAGTTGCCCAATCCTTTCCAAACACTAATCCTTCGAACATAATTCAAGCACCTTTAGGTAGAACATCTTCCCTTTCTTTCATAACTTAGTAGTTTTTTCATTGTAATCTTTCATAATAACTTATTTCATTGTAACATCATTTTGTAATATCAAATGTTGATTTATTAGATGAATCAAAGCATTAATTATGGTGAATTATCATGGCTTAAAACCCAGTACTATTGTTAAAGAACTAGAGCTTAAATCAGAAATTCCAATGGCAAATTTGGTGGGAAAAGGTGCATAAATGTCCCTAAGTTTGTACCGGAAGTCTAATTTTGCCCGAGTTTTTTTTTTCAGTCCACTCGTGCCCTCGACGTTTATACCCATGACTCATAGATGCCCCTACCATCACTAGCTTGCTTAGCTAGACAAAGGGTTGTTAAAACAACGTTGACATGGCTGCCCACGTGGCTAACTGCGTTTGGGACCACATTTTAAACCCAAAATTAAAATGGATTTTCCTTAATCCTCTCCAAATTGAAATCAATATGAAAATGTGTTTTTTCTCAGCCATAATCCTCTCTAAATTTCAACCCCAACATTCCATCCTCTTCACTACCCTAATTCTTCCCCAAATTGAAATAAAAATGAAAAGGGATTCTTCTCAGCCCTAATCCTCTTCTATTTTCATCCCAACATCAATCCACATCCATCCATAACTCTTGTTGTTGTTCTTACTCTAATTTGTGTCATCAAATTCAAGCCCTAGAATTTCTTCTCCCCTAATTTACGTTCTCCCTAATTTCTACAGTCGAAATCAATACGTAAGAATTTGTTCTTCCTTAATTTCCATTTTCCCTCATTTATGCCATTGAAATGAAACCCTAGAATTTGTTCTTCCCTAATTTTTGTTCTCCCTAATTTCTGCAATCGAAATCGAACTCTAGAATTTGTTGTTCCCCTAATTCCAACCCCCAAATTGTTATAGGTTGTTTTTGTTGTATGTTAATGGCTAATAGTTCATCTTCAACATCATTTCGCACAAGAAGAAATGATCAATATGTTGAATACGAACCACACATGTGCTATTGTGGTTTAAGAGCCAAAATGTGGACCTCTTTTAAGGAAACCAACCCTATTAGGAGGTTCTTCGCATTTCCAAAAGAAAGAATTAATGTTTCATAGTGTTTCCCATTTGTATTTTTGTTAGTGTAATACAATGTTACATTGACTGTGATGTATTCTTGTTGTAGGATAACTAGTGTTAGTTCTTTCTATGGCGTGATCCTGAATTGTGACAAAGGGCAAAGGTGGTGATCAACAACTTGATTAGGGAGAACATGCAGTTGCAAGAAGAAATCAAGGATATGAAGAAAATTCGCCATTGTGGACATGATTAATTCAATTTGTGGAAAATTATTTGTATTGTTGTGCTTTTTGCAGAAATTTTTTCTTTGCTATTGTTGTAGTTAAAAGAGGAATAGTTGAGCCTAGTTGAGTTAATGTGATAGCAGTGGAGTATTTTTTGGGTTGTATGTTGTCTCAAGTTGAAGTTTAGTGTAATTAGCGTCAAGTTTAAGTTCAACGTATGCTTGATTACATTTTGAATGTATGCTATTTCGTGTATTGGTATGAGATTGATTAATATATCCTAGACAAGTTCAATGTTAGTTTTGTTTCAAGTTCAATATCCTGTTAATTTACAAAAAAAAGGCATCCTAAGAATTAAAATAAGTATGTTGTTTAACTAAATATTGCATGTCATATACATGACCCAAGGTCATGTTCTTTACAACTAAAATGACCAAACAAAAATGCATTTCTAACAATGAACAATAAGCTTGCCATATACGTTAACCAAGATTATGTTCTTTAGAACCAAAATGAGCATTTGTAAGTGAAGCTAATGTTTACATTTTCAGAATACAAAAAATGACCAAAACCAAAAAACAAGTTGCCAAAGTACCCTTCCAAAGCATCTATACAATCAAAGTAGCTTACAAACAATATTCAAGGTCATTTTCTCCTTACCAAAATGACCAAAACCAAAAAACAAGCTACCAAAGTACCCTTCCAAAGAATCCAAACAACCACAATACTCTTCCAAATAAGCCAAACAACTAAAACATCATTTGTGTTGCTGTTGTGTACATTTTTACAATCAAAACTACTTACAAAAAGTATAACTTATCAACAATGAAGTTATATTCCTAAAATCTTCATTTGGGTGGTGTATCAATTGATGGAGTCCCTTCCAAATCTCTTCTCTTCTGAAGAAGTTGGCTTCTTCCCAAGCATGGTCTGCCCCTCCATGTCCTTAGAGATGGTTTGAATGGCATGTCAGCCATGTTAACTAGACCTCTATCGCCAATAGCCATAATTCTTCTATTAGTAGATGAAGTAGAGGTTTTTGACTGATTTTCCTCATGAATCAAGCTTGATGTTGTGCCACTCTGAAATTTGAAAAAAAAAAAATCAATCAAACACTTAAAGCAAGGTGAAAACATGCATGTATGGGATCCAAGCTGGAACATAAGTATTGACACTTACATTATATGTCACTAATCCATCCTTGTCAATGTACAAAATTCCAACTCCAGCACCACTTGAAGCATGCTTTGCTGATGATCTAATTTGTAACTTGCTCACCCTTAGCCTTGATCTTAGAGATGAGAAGCATTTTGGTCTTTATTGCATACTTGGTGGAATAGAAGCTGTTAGAGGCATTGAAGGTGGTTGTGTTGGCATTGCAACTAGTTGTGCTGTCATTGAAGCTGGTTGTGATGGTTGAGGAGTTGACTGTGCTAGTTATGGAGCTAATTGGGGTTGTTTAGGAGCTGTAGTTGATGGTATTTCTGGAGCTATAATGGTTATGTCAGATTGAGATTTCTGATATTTGCGAACAATAAATATTAGTAAACATTACCATAATGCAGAAACTATAGGTGTTGCATTTAAAAAGAGAAAAAAGTACAAAGCATAGAAACTACCTTCTTGCAAGTTGCTTTATTGTGGCCTTGCTTATTACAAACACTATATGCAACATAATAACCTTTTCTAGTAACTTTTTTTCCTTAAATGACTGGTCTTTGTTCATTTGTCCCTTTTCTTCTGTTGGTTTTTGGTCTACCTTTCTTCTTTTCTACATTGGGATGAGCTATAAAAAGATAGTTTTTGAGTTTATAAAAATCTCTTCCTCCTTATTGGCATAATTTTATACCTATAAATAGCTTCCCTTGAATCCCTGTGATAACATTTGGATATGTGATCATGTGGATCTTGTTTGTTATGAACTAAGGCACGTACGACATGTTGGCAAGATCCCATACTCTACATGTGCAAGAATTTGCAGACAAGCAAACTATATGGGTATCATCTCCCTCACTTATCTCATAACCATTGTCTCCATTAAATAGCACAACACATCTAACAGTCAATCCCTTATTTATTTGTAAGATTTCATTGCATGAGGGACTATACTCATTAATCCACTTCTCACTTGATTGTCCCATAATGGCTAACCTATTCATGGTTTTTCTTCTAATGAACTCCATCATGGACCTAATAGCTTGTATCTGTCATCAATTATCCAAGCATTGAAACTTTCAGTGAAATTGTTATCAATTGCTCAACACTGACATCTACTGTTAAAATAGGCATGACACCATGTATGGGGTGGGTAAGCCATGGGGGCCCTAACAGCATCACTACTTATCTCATTAAGCTTCTTCATATTATCTATGAATTCCTCTTCAAATGTTAACTATGTTGTTTTCCATAATTGCATCTGTAATTCTCCACTTTCATGTTCCTTTGACCAATTGGCATAAATATGCCTGGCACAAGATCTATACTCCACCTCTAGTAGCACATATGTAACAACATGAACTAAACCCTAAAGCCAACTGTGAACATTTAAAAACTGAGCATTAATAAATAATGTAAACAAACAAATTATTACAATATTACTTAAGTGAAAGCATGATGTTTAAAAAGATATTTTACCTTGTGCATGTAAAAAATCAGTGTGTAATTGCTGCTATCTCTAAATTCCAACTATGCTTGCATAGAGTGAGGAACCATGACCAATTACACTTTGATTCATTCTTCACACAAGCCCAAGCTATGGGGAAATTCTTGTCATCTCCATCTCTACCTAAAGCAACTAGCAGCTCACCCTTAAATTCTGTCTTTAAAAAATAGGCCTACATTCTCCGCTTTTACAAGCTTCCAAACATACAAACATCCTTTTAAACACCCTTCTACCTTTTCTCATTTCATCCCTTAACAACTCTACTTCTACTGTACTCCCTGGATTACTTCTCTTCAATTCATCTGCATAAGCCTTTAATTCTGAGTATTCAGTGGTGAAAGTACTCGTAAATACATCAAGCACCATCCTTCTTGCTCTTTTACACTTAGAATATGCAATAAGCACTCTCATTTCTTTCTCAGCATCTTGTTAGGTCTTTCATATTGTAATCATGCTTTTCCAATTTTTTTTGCTTATAAATTTTAGCCAAAAACTTAGCAGATGCTCTTGGGTTATTGAAAATTCTATAACAGTTGTGCTTTGGGACTTAAGTTGTCACTACTAGTCTAGGATTAGAACCATCTTTGCTCACATATAACAAGGAGGGACACTCATCCTCACACTTCACCTTGATTCTCCCCCTAGTTCACTTCTAATAAATTTCAATGTCACACCCTTAGAGATAGCATACTTGGCTATTTCTTCACCTTGGCTATTTCTTCCTTCGTCTCATTTGCACACCCAAAAATCATTCCTAATTTAAAATATTGTCTCTAGTCATCTACATTAAAATGTACATGATTACCTCTTTCATTTGGGACCTCAAGATTATTAGCAATATCTTGGATATCCTCACTCCCATCAGTGTCACTTTCAATCCCCTCTTCACTGTGTTCACTCTTACTAGTGTCAGTATTGATCTCTTTATACACATTGTGGATGGATGCAATATCTAGATGATCAATTTCAAAATCCTGCACTATAAGAACCTTTCCTTCCACATAACTTAAGCTAGGTTCCAACACCCAAGTCCCCCCCATGATGCATATACAAATCCACTACCTCTTCCATTCTATTGATATCACAATGCAACACAACTAATTTATCAACAAAATGCAAGCCTTGGTCAAATATGAAATTAAACAATCAGATTAGGGACCGCATGTATCCATACGACACACAACACAACAGGTTCCAAAACATGGTGCTTGTGTTGCCTTTTTGTATAAAGCACCACAACATAATCAAAGACCGAACCGCATAGTACACAATAATAAAGCACAATGATTTATTAACTACAATTCATAATAAGGACTAGACCACACATTGAATATAATATACAAACAACTTTCTGAGACCACATGATACGACCATAACAATTAATCAACAAATTTGACAAGAAATTGCCCCTAAATGCACAAATGATCAACACATATATGCTGAAATACAACACAATACGAAATATATCGCTTTTGGACTACATGTCCCTAAACACGAAACATATTGTGTGAACTACATCCATTTAATAAAAATTTTGGAATTCAAACTGCAGACAAATGCATAGTACCTTTTCGCTTTTTTGTTTTCCATTTACGTTTCAAAACTTCCTTTCACTCGATCTCATATTGTGGCCAAGCACGAGAAATCCCTTTGATTACGCCGACAACCAGGTATGTGGGATTAGGCAAGAAAACGATATGGTGTTGAAGTTTAGAGAAGAACTTAATTTTGGTGTTAAATTATGGGGAATTCAGGGCAAGAAAATCTATCTAGAATGTTGATTTTGATTTTGAAATCAATTAGGGCAGAGAAGAGGATTGAATGTCAGGTTGAAATTAGGAGAGGATTAGGGGTGAAAAAGAACACATTTTCGTCTTTATTTCAATTTGGAGAGGATTAGGGCCATTTTTTTTTTAATTTTGGGTTTAAAATGTAGTCCAAACGCAATTAGACATGTGGGCAACCATATAAGAGTCGTTTTAACGATGGTTTTTCCAACAGGGTAAGCTACTAACAACAGGGGCATGTATGAGTTATAGACATAAACGTTAGGGGCATGAGTGGACCGAAATCAACTCAGGGAAAAAATTATAATTCCGGTATAAACTCAAGGGCTTTTATACACCTTTTCCTCAAATTTGGTTTATGGTTTTCTAGACTTTATTTTCATGAAACCACCTGTTTTTAAAAAATGAAAATAATTTTATTGATTTAAAACTATTGATACATCGATAGAAACATGGATACCAAATCACTAAAAACTATAGAGGATGAAACAACACTCAAACTAATAGTATAATAAATCGACTCAAAGCCTACAAATTTGATAATACTATTATGATTAAAATACCTAAGACTCTAATTTTACAATATATTGACAACCATAATCTGATTTGTTGTCTCTGTCTAATGAAATATGTTTTATCCGTTTGAATCGCTCACACACAAATAAAACAATACAACAAGAAGACGAAAAACAAAACGTCATACCAAGACGACGACACAAGACACCGCAACAAGACGAAGAAATCATGAAAAACAAAATAAAACCAGTTCTATGTGAAATAATCATTTTATTAAGAAAAAAAAAATTGAAAGAAAGAGTTGTGAAGGGGTAATTTCAAATCGAGAATGGCCAATAATCATCCTTCTTTCTTAAGGGAGACGAGTGGCTTGAAGAGAAAGTTGGAGAAAAGGTTTCATGCAACCAACCACTTTAATTCCTATTTAAGCTTTAAGATAAGTACGTGATAGTTTGAAACAATCTGAAATTAAAATTTTTTTCATTTTGTTCAATTCTTCTCAAGGTTGTTCCCATCTGAGAGGAGGGGTCACATTTTACAACATCCAAATGAAAATTTTTCATTTTGAACTAGGATTGATAGCCTTGGTGTCCAAGACGTAGAGAACTAATGATTTCATTACAATGGGAAATACAATCAACAAGTATTCTTTTATGCCTAAGTCTCCACTGCACTGCTAATCTCCATCTCTCCATCCACCTTCTTGCCTTCTCCGACAAGATTAACCCTGCATTTCTGTCCTCAAATTTCAGGTCATGAGCCTCCAAGAAGGCAGAAAATTCAACTCCACAGCTGCTCAAAGCGGTCCCAGCCTCCATTGGGACATTGGGATCTTGCATTTTGGCAATGGCACACAGCAGCAGACTGTCTTCTTCAACTGATGTCGGCAAATTCCCCAAAACAGCGCAGCAGCTCTTTGCTATCCATTCCATCACAAATATTTCATTCTCTGCTGACAACTGAGTTCCAGAATAAACAAGGTGTCCAACAGATCTTCGCTGGCTTGGCGGTGTTGCCCACAACCGCAGAGCTGATAGTAGAGCAAAAGACAGCTTCCCATTTTGATGAATGTACAAGGAGTCCTTTGGCAATGAGCTGCAGGCATAAACTTCTGGTTCCAATGGAATGAAAGCCTTGTCATTCGGATTCTCATCTAAAAGAAACCCATAGTGTTCAAGAAGTTCTAAATTCATGTATGTTCCATAGCTTAAAAGAACCTGCAAACACATAACTGTATCTTTAAACCCTTGCTCCTTGCTTCTTATTCAGAAGGCTGATATGCAAAATGATTATGATGCCATAAACAATAAGCAGGACTGAAATGAAACAAAGCCAACTGGAAACACTAATAGATACATTTTTGTTAACTACAGCTAATAACTAGCATGCGCATGTTTTCAATTACATCGTGATGTTTGATCATTTAGAATAATTAACTGAAGCAACATTTATTGAAACTTTATGCAAAGTTAGTACACAACAATAGTCATCGTACCAACACACACAAGTTGTACTGTTTGTCATCATATACAGTTAAGAATGAATTGTTAATACTGCAGAAATTATAATATTAAGGACTGCTATCTCTTATAAGCAAAGGTTCCACATTGTAGATATCCAAGTGCCACATAGACATGTGAACCAAAGAGATTATGTGCACCAAATGACAGTCATGAGAAGGAAGATCAACAACACGTGGAAATGACATCATTGGTAACACTGTTCTTATTTTCGTGCTCTGCACGAATCACCAATACTAGTGTTAATTGCCATTGTGCTGCTTCGTTTCTCCAACTGTTGCAACTTCTATAGTAAAGAGAAGACCCACGACTTCTTTAGTCCACTATGGATGACAGGATTCAATCCATTGTGTGAGTGAAGTAGGGACATCCCTATATGCTAAGGTAGGTTATGAGACTTCATTAGTTAGAATTGAAAATTGGCTTAATAATTACATTTCATTTATCTCAAGGGTATAAATAAAAGTACATGTGACTATTTTTGAATAGTCAATCAATCAATTACAATCAATCAAATCAATCAATTAAATCAATCTAGCTAATAAAAGGAAATAACCACTAGCTAATAAAAGGAAAGATAATCAATCAAATATATACTGATTATATGCCAATTCTCCCCCACAAGTTGGTGCATATATATCACTCATGCCTAACTTGGATAATGAAGTATAAAGTGGTCCACTAGCAACAACATGGATCATTTTATCTGCCAACTAATTAGCACTCTTGATGTAGGGAATTGTTATTTGGTTAGAATCTAAGTTGTCCTTGATGTAGTTCCTATCAAGCTCGATATGTTTAGTTCTATCATGCTGTACTGGATTGTTTGCAATCTCACTAGTTGATGTGTTATCACAAAAAAGCACCATTGGTTTCTTAGGATCAAATTCAAGCTCACTTAAGAGAATTCTTAGTCAAGTAAGCTCTGTGGTTGCATGATGAAGAGCACGATATTCAGCTTCTGCACTGCTCAATGAGACCACACTTTGTTTCTTATTCCTCCAAGTCACCAAATTACCCCCGACAGATGATACATATCATGACGTGGACTTCCCATCAAATTTGGATCTTGCAAAGTCAGAGTCTATATATCCCTCAATCTCTAGATGTTCATGTTTTAAGAACAAAATTCCTTTGCCTAGGGAAGATTTCAGATAAGCTAGGATACGATTGACAGCGCTCATGTGTTGATTGCTTGGGTTATGCATGAATTGACTCACCACGCTAACCACATAAGATATATTAGGTCTGGTGTGTATTAGATATATCAACTTTCCCACTAGTCTCCGATACCTTTTTGTATTTGTTAGAATCTGATCAGGATAGATTGACATGCCGTAATTTACTTCAATAGGAGTATTTACAGGCTCACAAGCAGAGTTACCAATCTCATTTAAAAGATCTAGTGTATACTTTCGTTTTAAGAGGAAAAGTTCGTACTTGGAATGAGAAACTTCAACGCCAAAAAAGTATTTTAGAGTTCCCAAGTCCTTCATTTCAAATTCCTTGGCCAAATGACTCTGGAGCTTCTCTACTTCTTTAGATCAAGTAATTAGAATAATTATACCTATCAACATAAACAATAAGCAAAGTAATATCATCACCATCTCTCTTAAAGAAAAGAGTGTGATCTGTCATTGCTTGTTTATAACCAAAACCCTTCACTGCATAGCTCAACCTACCAAATCATGCTCTTGGTGACTGCTTAAATCCATATAAGGCCTTCTTTAGTATGCACCCTTTGCCTTCTTTTGGTGTAAATCCTAGAGGAGGATCCACATAAACCTCTTCTAACAAATCACTATGAAGAAAGGCATTTTTTACGCCAAACTGTTTTAATGACCAATTCAGATTTATTGCAAGAGAGAGTATGGCTCTGACAGTGTTCATCTTGGCTACAGGAGCGAAGGTCTCTAATAGTCAATTCCATAAGTCTATGCATATCCTTTAGCAACCAACCTAGTTTTGTATCTATCAATTGTCTCATCTGACTAGTACTTCATCGAGAAAACCCACTTACATCCTATCGTCTTCTTTCCCATGGGAAGCTCAACCATCTCCCAAGTACAGTTTTTCTAGAGAGCCTTCATTTCTTCTACCATAGAAGATTTCCACCTAGGGTCTTCAAGAGCTTCCTGAAAATGACTAGGAATAGACATAGAATACAACTGAAGAGTAAAACCAAGATGAGTCTTAGATAAGCGGTGATAAGAGACAAAGTCAGAAATAGGATAGACAACATTGGAGGATGGTTTCGAGAAGCCAAACCTGTATGATTCCTTATGACTATGAAGGGGATATCGCCTACGTCAACCAACTTGAAGATTCAAAGCAGTGGACTCAAATGTTAAAGGTGAAGAATTTTGTACCTCAAAATTAATCCTAGAAGAGTCATCCGATGGCATGGTAATATCATTGAGAGGAGCGTCCGAACTTGGAGAGGGTACACTAGTGGTATCTTTGTTCTTTCTTGAATAATGTTGTTGAAAAAATATGTCTGGTGTTTTCTTTGTTTCTTCGCATTCAAACTCCGGCTTTCGTGAATCATCCAATTCCAAGTCCTCTCCCTTACTTGAAATCCACCACCTCTTTTCTTCCAACCACAATCTTTCCTCTTCCTTACTATTAATCTCCCCCTGAAGAGGAATCATGTCCACATCCTTTAAAAAATAAGACTCACGCTCATTGAATTGAACATCCATAGAGACATAGTATTTCTCAGAAGAAGGGTGGAAGCATTTATAGCCCTTTTGGGAGTTAGAGTAACTTAGAAAGACACATTTAAGAGCACGAGGATCCAGTTTATCCATTAAATGAGAATGAACATGAACATAACAAATGCAACCAAAAATCCTTGGACAGAGATTCAAAATTGAAGGAATAGAGTGAAACTGAGATAACATTTGCAAAGGTGTTTGATAGTCAATAACACGAGCATGCATTCGATTTATAAGGAAGACAACAGTCATGACAGCATAGCCCAAAAACGTTTAGGAACATGCATGGTGAAGCATAAAGCTCGAGCCACTTATAGAATGTGGTGGTTTTTATGCTCCACTATACCGTTCTGTTGTGGTATGTATGCACATGTTATTTGATGAAGAATTCCATTTTCTTGGAATAGAGTTGCAAGGGACCGATTTACAAACTCACGACCATTGTCAGAATGGAAAACTTTGGCCCTTGTATTAAATTGTGTTATGACCATCTTTGAAAATTGAGGAATAACATGCAAAACGTCATGTTTAGATTGCAACAAATATACCCAACTCACTCTAGTACAATCATCAATGAATGACACATAATATTTGTGACTCAAGGCAAAAGGAGTAGAGAAAGGACCCCAAACATCAATAAAGACACGAACAAAAAGAGCAGGGCTTTTACTGAGACTTATTTTGAAAGGTACACAATGATTTTTAGCATAAATGAATTGTTCACACCGTAAACTAGAAACCGAAATAGTTTTGAATAAGTGAGGAAACAAAAGTTCTAAGGAAAAGTTGGATGACCTAGTCGACAATGCCATAATAGAATCTTTTCTCTATCAGACATCTCCCTTGTAACTTGCAAAATACGATCAGACTTTAGTTGTAATTCCCTTGTCCCTTCCAAGAAATAAAGACCCCCTCTCTCTTTACCAATGTCAATCGTCGTCTTCATAAGATTGTCCTAAAACACAGTGTGTAGAATGAAAGCTTACAGAACAATTCATATTTTTGGTAATCTTGCTAATTGAAAGGAGATTATTAGAGAGGTCAGGTGCAAGTAGGACAGAGGACAACGAGAGTGTAGAAGAAAATGAGATATTTCCAGACCCTGAGATTGGCATAGGAGTCCCGTCCCATTAGCAACTTGAACAGACTTAACAGGTGAAGGATAGAACAGTCGGAGGGAATACCCTTTTGGCCTATTTTGCCTCCGCCTCCCTCCGTTGGCTGCTTGATAGCGAAGATAGGCATCATACTCACTGTCAGTGGAATATTTGAGATGCGGGGGCTCGAGTGCAGAATGGCGAGAATCGGAATCGAGAGGCGGGCCACGTGTGCGGTCTTGGGGGCGCGTCCGTACAGCGATAACAGCGATCAGCGAGTGTGGTAAAGCTTATTCGCGATAGGTGCGATGAGGGCGTTGTCCCTCGACCTCGGTTACCCTTCGTCCTCCCAGAGGTTAGTATGAAAGTAACCTGAGGAAAGAATGCAAGGGGGTTTGTCGGATAAGCGAAGTGTGTGGAGGAGATCACGGAGGAGCGAGCAAACACATCATCGAGGATGGGGCGATGAATTTGCGAGAATCGATCTCGGAGGGTCTCGAATCCAGGACGGAGGCGTGAGAGTAAGGACCATGAAGAACTTGTCGCTGCGTTTGTTGGGCTGACTTCACTAGTAAGGGCATCGATATCGGGAACTCCTCCTTAAGAGAGCAATCCCCGGTCAATATAATTAGATAAATCCATGTCTTGTTGGCGAGATATTATAAATAGCGAAACCACCTTATAAAGGCGTTGGATATCATTTGTGTATAGAACTTTTGCACGATTCAAAACAAGAACATGTCTTATGGCTTAGAAGATGAAGCAAAATTTTTGGATCATAGAGCGCCATATCACATTTACATAGTTGTTATCTATTTTCTTCTAGTACCTTGTCAACACTAGGTATAGCATCCTCGATTGTAATAAGATGATCCCTCATATACAATCCCGTGAACGAGAGTTCCACAGTGACCCGGGAGAGATAATTCTCACTACCAATCGAATTTTTCTGATGTGATAGTAGGAGATCCGAGATAACAGTAAAAATAGAATTTTTAGTTGCCATATCCGCTAGCGGAGATTGAATCACGTTTTGGATTGAAGAGCCTAATAGGAGGGCAAATCACGGCTGTGGAACTTGAAATCACGGGCGTAGACTTGAAATCAATTTTGTGGGCGGAGATGAAGAAATGGGGACCCTGGCAGTAGAGGCGGCGAAGGAGAGCGGCGGGCCAAAATGGACCAAAGGTGGACTAAGGAGGGCTCGGGGTGGGCCGCCGGAGGGATAGAGCGACAAGATGGCGCGGACGACCACATTGTGGAGTCCGATCCGCGGAAAAAGAACCCGGCCCACACAGCGCCTGCAGTGGCCGAGTGGACGGCCCGAGCTTTCGGAGGAAGGCCTCGCGTGACGGCAGGGTTGCCGGTTGCGTGAGGTTGCCCTTGCGATGTCGATCGGCCTCGTGCGCCCTCGAATCTGTGGTTCTTCGCCGGAGAAGAGCTTCCGGAAAGTCGCCGGCGCGGTGTGTGTGACGGCGACGAAAGGAGATCCGGCGGCGGAGAAGGAGATCGGAATGAAACACGATCACTGAAAAAGTAAATTAGGTTTTCCCCTTTGGCTCTGATACCATGTGAAGAGAGAAAAGAGAGAATCCCTAATTTTTATTATTTCCACAGAAAATAAATCTAGTCTCTACATTACATATTGGACTTATATATACACACTCATAGGACCCCTGTCTGATAAGACAATAAGAAGGCGCACAATATCTAACAAACTCGTTTGATTGCATCCATGTGCTGCAACTCAATTATCAACACCATACATCAATGTAACTCAGCCCAACATGTGATGCTAGTGCATCAAACTACCTCCTTGTGGCTCTGGCCTAAGTATTTGTTGCCCATGAAACAGTCCCTTGTAAGGCCCTACAAATTGTTACAAGCCACAGGAGTGAGCAGGCCATGCCCATGTCATGCTCCTTACTCTTGGCTTGCATCAGCCATGCACCAACAAATCATCTCTGCTGATGCACCTGGGCCTGGAACATTGGAGTTAGCTACCCATGTCTAGGCACCTATGGGTCAGCCTTTGCAAGGCCTTGCCCCATTTTGCAAGCCATAAAAACCAGCATGCCACTCCTATGTCATACTCTGCCCTCTTGTCATGCATCAGCCACAACTATTTAAGTCACCTTTGTTGTCGCAGCAGCAGCGTGATTCCACATCTAACTCCCCTCTTAGTGCAACAGTGAGTCATGGCAGTGCACCCTTGTTCCAAGTCACCTCATTGAACAAGGCATCACACTCCTCTGCTACTGTCAGGAGGGGTGGCACCATAACACCCCTATTCTATGTTTGCCACAAATCGCATGCCTCTGAGCCCATGTGTGAGTGCTATCAGGGTTCACCTGAGTGCTTTGTCCAATTTGAAGGTTTCACATCATATCCCCCTTGGTGTGGGCAAGCCTAAGCCACATAGCAATCCTTGAGCCATTCCCAACCCTGCCCATCCTTGCCCCTCTCCACTCTCTTCTCCCCTTTCTCCCTTCTAAAGAGCATTTTAAGCCTTTTGTGGAGACATCAAGGGTGTTTGAGGACTTGATTTTTTGTTAATTGACAAAAATTCGAAAAAGCATAATTCCACTTAGAGACTCCCTTTTGAATGTACCTCTTCAAAGTAAAAATACCAACATGCCAAAGTTTGACATTTGAAAGACTCCATCATAACAACACCCATGTTCCACCATCAGTCACCTACAGCCGGCACATTTGATGCATTAAACCTTCACTTCCAACTTGCTTTGTTCTCCCAAGGACCTGCTAGACGCAAGGTGCCTACCCAGAGGTACTTAGCATCATGACCACTGAATCAAGGGGATAACAGAACCCTTATCAGTAGGTCTAAAAGTCACTGTTTGGAACGGTAGAAATTCTTGGCTCTATGAAACTGATTCCCCCCTTTCAAAAGCCTAATGAAAACCACCCCATTCTATCCAACCATGCACTCACCTCTCACATTGCTTTACTCTTCACTTGAATTGCTACATAGCACAATCCATGTATAGAAAGACAAGGATTTTGGTTTTCTTAAGTCCAACTAACAACCTTTTGCTTCTTTGTTGTAGTCTAACAATACATAGACACTTAAAGTTCAGCCAGAACACCAGTGTCGAAACTTAAGTGTGGGTGTGGGTGTGGGTGTGAGTGAGTGGAGATCTATGTCACATACAAATATATTGCACCAGATACAGTTATTTAGCTACATTATTATTATTTTTTTAGATAAATAGCTATTTAGCTACATTATCTAGTTCTTTAATTCCTTTTTTCATAATGTTACATTGTTTCATACATTCATTTATCTCTTTTCTTACTTTGTTTTTTTAAAATTATACTAGATAACAGAATAAAATAAACAATTTAAGCCAACATCTCTTGTAATAAAAAATTAAAGAATTTTTAAATTAATCCTTAACTCTTGTAACCAAAGTGTTTTATTTCTTTCTTAATTTTTTAAACTATAATAAAATATAATAATTAATACATATAAAGTTTAAAGATAATATATAATAATTAATAGTTTCTTTAACTATTACTTAATTTTTAAAATGTCATTAAAGATTAATTTAATAAGTAACATTAGATAATATTTAAAGATAAAATATAATAATTAAAAGCATAGAAAATATGAAGTTTTTTTTTTTTTTGATAGATATATGAAGTATCAAAGTAAATATCTTAAAACATATGGAGATAAACTATATTAATTACAAAAAAATTTAAAATTATGAATCATAGGATATAAAAAATGAATTAGCAAAATCTTATTGGAATGAAAGACATAATAAACAGGTTCTTCATGTACAATTAGTCGAAACATCAAAGTAAAATAACTTATCGTCTTATTAAACTAGAAAAACATATAGCAAACATGTTCTTCAAATACAATTACCAGTAATATCAAAGCAAAACAAGTTTACCATCTTATTAAAATAGAAAACATATAATAAATATAATTTTCAATTATAATTAACCATGTAGTATTGAGGATGACTTATCTTACTATGTTTTTATTTACTATTAGTTTATTTAAGTTAATGTTGTATCAAAATACTCACACCCATAGTCGAGATTCTTCTCAACCGAATCCTCATGTCCTAAGATTTTGGAATGTAAAGGATCTAACTACTAGACACATACCTGCACCCAACAGCTATACCTGAACAAATAGAACATAGCTGTTATCTAATAGTAATGATTTTCCTATACTCACTTCTAATTGTGGTCGATAGAGTGTCAAAAAATATTAATTTTTTTCCTTGTGGTACATCTTTGCAGAAGCTTCTGATATCTTCTATTCTTGTCCAATTCCATGAAGCACCACAAACCCACCTTCTTTGTTCATCTCTCCCATTCTCCCATTTCTCACCATACTTGAAAGATAATTTCAATTTTGATTGCACCAACAAGCTTCAACACTCAGGAAAAATATGTCTTAGCCTAGTTGCTTCATTGACAGAAAAGAATATTTAGGTTAAAGTAACTGAAAGGCAACAACGGTCAGTTACTTATTTACTTTTGTTGGTTAGAGTCTATAAGTAGAGATGTCATTTTGGGTTTTTGAGACATTAGTTTAAAACTTGTTTATTTCTCACCATACTTGAAAGATAATTTCAATTTTGATTGCACCAACAAGCTTCAACACTCAGGAAAAATATGTCTTAGCCTAGTTGCTTCATTGACAGAAAAGAATATTTAGGATTCTAAAGTAACTGAAAGAAACTAACCGCGGTCAGTTACTTATTTACTTTTGTTGGTTAGAGTCTATAAGTAGAGATGTCATTTTGGGTTTTTGAGACATTAGTTTAAAACTTGTTTTAGAGACATCAAACATGAGAATGAAGAATCCAAACCATGTTCTCACACATGCACATCCAAAATCCCCATGGCAATTTGAATCTCCATTGCAAATTTAGATCCCTTGTCTAAATGGTTCATTTGTATACTTAACATCCATAATCTTCCGTTTCTTCTCTTCGAACTTTAGACTGTCCACTTTTCACACACTAAATATTAATTTGGTTCAGCCTTCATATACTATAGATTTCAGGTCAGAAAATTCCAAGAAACTAATCTCATTCTCATGGAGACTTCAAAGCTAACCTGAAAGAAAGATCAGGATTAGTTCCTTCCTTTCAGTTAAAGGGTGGAAACTGCTTCCACATTCCAAAATAAATTATGCGTGGGATGGGGTTGAGGAAAGGTTCCGTAGAAGGTTTGCTCTCTGGAAAAGGCATTATATTTCCGAAAGGAAGGAGGCTCACACTTATTAAAAGCACCCTCTCCAATTTTCCTATCTACATTATGTCTCTATTCCGGTTACCCAAAAGAGTCAAAATCAGATTGGAGAAAATTCAACGGTACTTTCTTTGGGATGGAGGTAATCTTGAAAAGAAAATCCATCTAGTGAGTTAGGACACTATTTGCTTGAACAAAAAGGGAGGTCTTGGGATCCAAAACCTCTCCATTCTTAACAGAGCTCTCCTTAGGAAATGGAATTGGAGGTTTGCAATGGAGGTAAACTCTCCTTGGAGGTTCCTTATAAGCCTAAAGTATGGGATGGAGGATGGGGGGTGGTTTCCAAAGTCTCCTAGGGGTAGCTACGGAGTGGGCCTATGGAAAGAGATTAGTAAGGAAACTACACAACTGAAGCAAAATTGTGCCTTCGAGTTAGGCGATGGGAGCAGAGTCAGATTTTGGGAAGATGCTTGGTGTGATGAGACCCCCTTGTGCCTTTCCTTTCTTTCCCTGTTTGAGGTGACTAGGATAAAAGGGACCAAGGTTATGGAGTTGTGGGAGGGTTCTGAAACAGAGGGGGGCTAAAATTTTAGATTTGGAAGATCATTCAATGACTGGTAGTTGGAAACAGTACAACATTTTATTTGCAAAATCAGCCCTAAAAGAATCAATCCTTAGTTGGTGATAGGCTTTTTTAGAAGGGGACCAAGGATGGTTACTTCACTATAAAGAGTAGCTTTGATTTGTTGGAAGGAGGACATCAGCAAATGGTGCCTGTTAATTTACTGTGGAGTGTGTTCCCACAAAAGTTGGTTTCTTCGCTTGGGAGAGGCTTGGTGGGGAAAGGTTCTTACTTCAGACCAGCTGAAGAAAAGGGGGTTCTCTCTTGCTAGTAAATTCCCCTTCTGCGGAAAGGCGAAAGAGAAGTTATAAAGCACCTCTTTATCCATTGCCCCATGATTTGGAGTTTATGGACTGCCCTAGTGTCAATTCATGGAGGAGATTGGGTTTGTCCTCTCCGGGTGAAAGACTTGATTCTTGGCGGGTTTCGTCTCCCCTTAAGAAAAAAGGATTCAAAACTTTGGAAGGCTGCTCCCTTGTGCTTGTTATGGGCGATATGGAAAGAGAGGAACAATGTTATTTTTGAGGATGAATGTTTCTCCTTAACCAGGCTAAAGTCCTTTTTTCTTAGATCTCTTTGTTCTTAGGCTAGCTTGATTCAGGGAGGGATTGCTATATTGTAAGACGTCTTTTTTGCATTCTTTAGCGCACTTCTTGGGCTGGTAGGTTTTTTGTTTTCGAGCCCTTTCTTGTTTTGGCCTTTGGCCCCCTGCATGTCTCACCTGCAAGGTTGTCCGGCTTTTTTAAATTGTCTGCAACCAAAAATGAATAAAAATTATGTGTTTAACAGATTTTAGAAAGGTTTTCTCCATATTCAGGAAGGTTATCTTGACTCTTATAGTCTATGAAGCCAAAATCAAAGTTTCATGACAGTTTTCAAAAATCGGAAAGAAAGTGAAAGAGCTTCATGGGAACTTCATTTCTCTACCTTGTTCTTGCAAATATTGGTAGAAAAATAAGGAAGGAAGTCGAAAGTATATTGTCAAGAAAGCTTTTGGCTATGAACTAAAGAGAATATATATAAATGAAAGGGAAGCGACGAGGTCCGGAATGAGGAAGGAAAAGAAAGATGAGAAGATGTAAAACATATGGAGACATCACGAGATAAACACTAGTAGAGAGTCAAAGGTAAAAAGAGAAGCAATTATAAAGAGAATGTTTGGTTCTTAGAAGTATTGAAGAAAGGATAAAATTGTTAGGGAAATGGCTTTCTAATGAGGAAAATTTGGGAGGAGCATTACTAAAACTTAATTTCTTTCTGTCAACTTTTCAATGAGCAACCAAACATAAGCAAAAATTTTATTTTATTTTTCTTTGCTTTTTTCTTCCCTCCTACTTTTTCTCTCTATTTTCTTCCCTTCAAAATTGTTGGGAACCAAACATGACAAATAAAAAGTTAAGTTTATTAGATGGTGTTAAACAACCAACTCTCCTAAAAGCTCAAACTTATAGGATTTTAATTTAATATGAATATCATGGTTTCACACCCTCCCTCAGTGCATCTATTTATACCTTGCACGTGGAGGAAGTCAAAGTCCATTATGGACTTTCAAATCAAAAGCCCGAGATTAAATAATCCTATGAATTAAGGAGATGGATTCAGACAGAATATCACTAAGACCAAAAATTTCTACGTCTGCAATGTTAAATGTTAACTTCTCCTAAAAGGATTCAAGCTTGAGCTTTTAGGAGGATTGTCGTTTATAGGAAAACTATTCCATATTAAACATAGACTTATTATTACTTTTAATGATAAAAGAAAAAAAAAAAAAAGTCATAGAAACACTTCATTGATCTTAAAAGATTAGGTAAGAACTACAATAATTATCTTCCCTTTTCAGGACCCTTGCAGCACAATCCTGGATTATAATAGTACAAACTCTTATTATGTTTTCTTTCTTTTAGCATATTCTACAAAATGGTTGCATTTGTTGAAAAAACAAAGAACTACTTTTGACTCATTTAGTCAATCTGAATGCTTAAGTTCTTTGACAGTTGATCTGTTTTTTCCTTTTTTTGGCTCTGTGAGTTATTTTAATTCAAATTGTATACATATGGAAAGTCAGGGCAAGATCATTTTTGCAAAACAGCTAGGAAAGGAAAGCCAGTCTAGACTCAACAGGGCATAATACTTAGGATTTAAATTGTTTTAAATGGTGTTTTGCTACTAGTTTAATCACTGAAACTAGACAGTCAATATTTTTAGTTTTTAGTAAATAAATTATCTTTTGGCAAGTAACAATGGCATTACAAGTAGTGATGAGATCACTATTTATGGCATTGTTGCAAGTTACTTTGACATTACTATAGCATGGAGCCATTCATGCTAATGCAGCAATGAGTTATCAATAGGGTTTTTCTTTTTCTTCTTCTTCTTTTTCATTTGTATTTTCTGAGATACAATTGTATTTTAGTTTCTTGGTTGAAATATCTGCCTAATCTATTCTTACAGAAATCGAGATTAGTATTCTCACCTTTTATAATTTTTCCTAGCATAGAAACATTGCTTTCTATCTCTCTAGTGAAGCCCCCATCTGTTAACCTCTGAGTGAGAACATCATCTTGCTCTGCATCTGAATAGTTAGTAGCATCCTTATTCCACAAAGAACTATCTTGCATGGAAGATTATTAAACCCCCCAAAATCTTCCAAACACATGGTTCCTCTCCAGGTGCTATAATTAGCAGAGAAGTCTCAACAGAGGACATAAACATCCAACATCATCCCATGAGTACCTGCACATGTTAGTGAAATACCTTCTGCAAACATATTGAAGTCAAAATGTTTTCCTCATTTATAATAGAAATAACATAAAAGAGAAAAAAAAGGACTACAAATAATTTTTTTCGTTTGTAAGAGAATATAATCAACTAAGAATTTGATATCTTATTATTGCAACTTCTAAGAAAAGTTGAAGTGAGAAAGAATTATTCATAGAATGTATAATTCTTGCAAGAGGCACACGATTATGACTATTTGTGCAACATACTAAATTCATGGAACACAACTCAACAAATAGAATGTAAAGAGAAACATATACAAACAAGAGTCTGAAAGAACTGTATGGAAACGGAAAGCAAATTACCAAATGGAGACTCAAATATTACCCTTCAAGCAACATTCAACACTAGCAATCCACCATTCAAAAAGATTAAAGTTTCACTAAACCATATGACAACCTAGAAGAAAAGATGAAAGCATTCATCAACCCCAGGCAGAAAATATGGTCAGCCTGCATTAATCCTTTTGTGTGGTTTGCATGCATTTGCACTTATTGAATTACTGGAGTGTACTCACAGTTGCAGAAGCCCAGAGCCACGCCTTGAAATTCTGCAGCTGAGGCTTCAACTCAAGTTCTTCCATAAGGGGAATTGCTTTTTTCCACTCCAATTCAGCCCTCAATATAGCACTCTCCGTAACCCATATGGCATCATCCACCTAGAAATCATTTCAGACCTTTCAGAAACACAGTAAGTTAAACCAAATTCAAACTTCTTAAAACAAGTAAATCCCTACTCAAAAACCAAACCTGAAGGGCTTGTTTCTCAAATTGACTGAAATTGGCTAGTGTATCATAACTTCGTGGCAACTGCATTAAGTAAGGATGCCACCAAGAACTCTTTCCTTTGCTCATTTCCGCCAACAAACAAACAGCCAGTATCTGCAGAAAAGAGAATTCAATAAGCAGAGAAAAGTAGTCAATTCAATCATTATATTAACGCGATGGGATACTTAGATAGAAAGGCCAAAATAACTTTGAAATTAAAGAGAGCCGCTTGACCTTGCGAAGGTATTATACCTTTGGACAATTTTATACCTCTTTGTTTTACCCTCATACAGTCTCTCTCACCTTTACTAGAAGTTTGCGCTTTCGAATTTTCCTGAACTCTCATTTTTGCTGTGGTCTCTACCTACAAGCTCATGTTTCTCTCTCTCTCATTCTTGACCCTTGCCTTGTGAACAATTGAGAGAGTATGTTGTTTATACATCTAAACAATATTTGTGGTTTTGATATTTTAAACAAACAATGAGAATAGAAGGAAATACATGCAAATATAATTGTCAGATTTTAGGACATAGAATTAGAGATTTTATGTTAAAATATAATGATCTCTGAAATTACCTTCAGTTGGTGTAATCAATTCCCAATTTCTAGCTTGGGGGTTGTGATTACTGGCTAGACAGTGTAATCCAGTTTCAGATTTCTAGCAGGGGATTGATTGATTCTGAGGATATGAGGAGTTTCCTTGATGATGGTACCTACTGATATGGGGCCTTTCTCACCTACATTTGTACCAATCTGTGAAAAATATGACTGGGATGTTTTTCTTCTGAAAAAACCTGTATGGTATCAGAGCAGGAGGCATTCTTTCTCTTTTCTCTGCCTGTGGTAAGTCATCCAGGTCATTAATGCTGGACAAAGCCTACCTACTGCCCCTTCTGGTTCTGCTAGGCCATTCCAGCCAATCCTGCTCCTACCACCACATCTATAGCTGCTGATTATTATTCCCAAAATCCAGCCCTATATCTCACAGGTATAAGTCGTGGCAAGAGATTCAGCCCAGATCTGAAAGTTCTGCCCTTGTGTCAGAGGTGGTTTGAAGGCGTGGTGCAGCCATGGTGTGTGATCATTGTAGAAACCGCCTTGGCACTCTGAAGGAGATATGTGTTGGAGACTATATGGTAAACCAACAAATTGGAGCTTAATCAAAGTGATGGTGGTCGGGCCCTGCAAATCACTGCTAAGGAGACTCACGCCAAGGCCTTCTACCAGCGGATACAATTCCTTTACCGAAGACAGAGCACCTAAGTGTTACAATCTCAAAGTGTTATCTGCTCCATCTTGTTCTTTGGTCTAGAAGAGTAACCCTCTTGTTCTTTGGTATAGAAGAGTAACCCTCTTGTCACTGCTTTTTTTTGTGTTGTTCCTAATTCTATTCATTCTTGGATAATTGATTCTAGCACAACTGATCATATGACTGGTTGCTCAAAAAAGTTCTCCTCTTATAGTGTCCTTGTGCAAGCAATAAAAAGGTCAAATTTGTAGAAGGTTAACTCTCGGTAATTGCCGGGAGAGGAATTATCAAACTCACTTCATTGATAACCCTTCATAACGTGCTCCATGTTCCCAATTTGTCTTGCAATTTGTTATCCATCAGTTTATTCGATAATCAGTGTCGAGATAATTTTTACTATTCTTATTGTGAGTTTCAAAAGTTGACAACAAGGAGGATGATTAGCAGTGCTAAGGAAAAAGATGGACTCTATTATTTTTATGATGAACCTGACTTGAGTAGACAACTTCAAAATACTTGAGTAAATTCTATTTCTGTTTCCAAAGATAATGATATAGTGTTATGGCATATTAGGTTAGGCCATCCTAGCTTTCAGTATGTGAAATACTTGTTTCCAAATTTATTTATTAATAAAAGTCCATCTTCTTTCAATGTAGGTTGCAATTTACTTTCATCCCATGTGGTCCGTCTTACCACAACCTTATATAGACCAACTCGGCATTTATTGTGATCCATGTAGTGATGGCCCAGGATATATGAACTTATGGACATGATACCGACAAAAATAGTTTGTGACCTTTATTGATCACACAGATTAAGTTGGGCTTATTTTGATGAAGGAAAAAATCGATGTGAAAAATTTTAAGAATTGCTACATATCTTTGCGAGCACAACGTTTCAAAAAATAATCAAATGTGCGGGTGATAATGTTTGAGTATTTCAAAAATATTGAATTGATTTTTTTTTGAAAAGGAATTGATCATCAAAGTTAACGTATTAACGCTCGCGAAAATGAGTTTGGTAAAAGAAAAACAAACATTTATTGATAGCACCGAGGCATTACTTTTACCAACAAGTACCAAAATATCTTTGGGGTTGTTGAGAATCATAAGATATTCTTTGGTTTATCTCTATCCTTTCTTGTACATTATTTTCCTTCTTTTTTGTATTTTATTTATTTCCTTTTTGTGTCTTCATAACCTATATAAATAGGTAGAGCCTATAATGTATTTTACTTACTCACTCATTCAATAAAGAAAAGTATTATTTTCTTCTTTCATTTCACATTGTATCAAAGTCATGGTTGGTTAGGCACAGCCCTCTCTTTTTTTACGCGGCCATATTCCTCAAGACGGACCTTCTCTGTAGTCTTATCGGACACTGATGGCCATCTTCTCAATGACTGCCTCGACACATGGATCTTGTCAGTCGACAGCTATTATTGGACCCTCTTTAGTGGGGATCTTCTGCAGCCGAACCTTCTCGTCAAAATCTTATCGGCGGAGCCTCGAACGGACCTTCTTTGGCGGGCCTTCTCCGTTGAATCTTCTCCTTCGGACTTTTCCATCGAACCTACTATGTCAGACATTCTTCCGTGAACCTTCTTTGACAAACCTTCTCCGTCGGATCTTCTTCGTCGCACCTTCTTTGTCGAACCTTCTTCATCAGACCTTCTCTATTGGACCTTCTTGGACCCTCTCCCATGAGCCTTCTCAGAAGGATATTGTCCCTCTCGATGAACCCTGCGGAGGACCTTATAGATGGACCACTCTCAACGGACCTCTCTTTGGACCTTCTCGATCAAGTATATATGTAAAAAAAAAAAAAAAAAAAAAAAAATTTTAAGCAGTGGATATGATTTATATGCTCCGACAGAGGAGAGTGTTAATCATAGGATATTCTTAGAATCTCAGTTTATTTTTTTGATCGGTAAAGCAACCTATTTATATATATATGAAAGAAAAGGCGGAAACTCCCAAAAGTATACCTGAAAGTGTCTGAGAGACACCTCCACACTCGCTATACCACGTAGAGGCAAAAAACCCCTGAAGAATTTAAGATCTCTACTCTGCATGCAGCATGGCCTTCTGCAAGTATATAGAAAGGAAGATTTCATCTATGACCAGAGGGACCTCATTTCAAAAACAATACTGATAGCTTTTTCCAACCAGTGTCCAAAATAAACACGAGAGGAGCGCCATCAAACTCTTTTCCTTTTTTGCCAACACTAGCGCTTTGCCAAGCAAGGAGGATTCTTGAGCCGTGGGGAACGCATTAAGTTTCGACAATTGCCAAGAAGATCCACAACATCTTAGCTCGGCGATGGATAAGTAGGTAATCTGTGTTTCCTCATTCTTCACATAAAAACACACATTTGCAGGGAATCCCCCTCCAGTTTATCTCCAGTTTATTCTCCAGTGGATATTCTCCAGTTTATCTCCTTCATTTCTTGTACATTATTTTCCTTCCTTTTTGTATTTTATTTGTTTCCTTTTTGTGTCTTAAGATGTTATGCTAAATAGAGTAGAGCATATATTGTATTTCACTCACACTTTCGTTGATAAGAAAATCTTATTTTATTCTCTCATTTCATAAGGGTGAAGCTATTCTTACTACTACATACCTCATAAATAGAACGCCTAATAAGGTCTTAAACTTTGAAACACTTTTTGATGTTTTTATTAAGTTTTTTCCTACAAATATGCTTTCTTCTTTACCATTAAAGATATTTGGGTGTACTGCATTTGCTCATATTCATAATCATAAGCGAGGGAAACTTGAACCCCAAGCCACAAAAAGTGTGTTTATTGGATATGCTCCAACTCAAAAAGGATATAAATGTTTTAAACCCATTTCAAAGAAAATGTTTGTTACCATGGATGTTACATTTTTTGAATTGATTCCCTATATCACACGTCATTTTTTATGATTTTTTCCAAACTAAAGATTTACAAAATGATCCTTCCCTAACCTTGATCATTCAACCTGAAAATCCAAGCTTTATTATACACAGAGAATGTGGGTCAAGTGTTTTAGATACTAAAAACGCAGGTCTTCTTGTAATGCCATCTCACGATGTTAATGATCCTATAACTCCAAACACATGAGAACAAGGAAAAAAAAACTACAGCACTGGTACCATTTGATATTGTCTACTCGCGATAGAGGACAACTCAAATGAAAGGATTTTCCAATCCTTTGCACTACCCAGAGTCCACGAACCCTTTAGGTAATGTCCTCATTAATTCTTTACCACATGTTCAACCTACTTCATCTTCAAGTTCTGAGTCAACAAGTCTTGAACATGAGTCTTATCCAAATTCAGAGGTTGATGATTCTAATCTTCCCATTGCCATTCGAAAAGGTATGAGGTCTTGTACCAAACATCCATTGTCCAAATATGTCTCATATAAGAATCTCTCACCTATCTTTCATGCTTTTACCTCATGACTATCTTGTATGAAGATTCATGATACTGTGCAGGATGCCCTAAAAGTTCCTGAGAGGAAGAAAGCTGTCTTCGGGGAGATGAAAGCTCTTGAAAAAAAGAAAGGCATGTGGGAATTAGTTGATCTTCCAAGAGGGAAGACAATTGTAGGGTGCAAATGGGTGTTCTAGCATCAAGTACTCTAGGGTTTGATGGCTCTCTAGAGTAATTATGGCTCGGCGGGCAGCTAAGAGTTGCGAACCTATGGCGTGATTGCAGAACATTGCCCACATTGCTAAGCTAAACTCCATAAGAGTTCTTTTGTCTCTTGCAGCTAATTTTGAAAGGCCCTTACAACAGTTGGATGTAAAAAATGCATTTCTCAATTGATATTTGGACGAAGTGTACATGGATACACCCCTAGGATTCCATGAAAATTTTGGCACAAAGGTTTGCAAATTCAAGAAGTCCTTATATGGGTTGAAATAGTCACCAAGGGTTTGGTTTGAGAAATTTACTCGATTTGTTAAAAGTCAAAGGTAGTCTCAAGGGCAAAGTGATGATACTTTTTGTTTTAAACATTCACGAGATGGGAAGATTTCGTACTAATTGTGTGTAGATGACATAATTCTCACTAGAGATGATGTACGTGAGGTGAACCGATCGAAGACTTCCATCTCATCAACATTTGAGATCAATGACTTAGGACCTTTGAGGTATTTTCTTGGCATGGAGATTGCTAAGCCAAAAAAAGGGATTGTTGTCTCCCAGCGAAAGTGTGTTTTTGATCTCCTTAAGGAAACTGGAATGAGTAGTTGTAGGCCAACTAACAAACCATTCGATCCCAATCAGAAACTTGGAGATGACAAGGAAGGTGATATGGTGAATACAACTCGATATCAAAAGTTGGTAGGGAAGTTGATTTACCTCTCACATACATGGCCAAATATTGCATTTGTTGTGAGTTGGGTAAGCCAATTTATGCATTCACCCTACAAGAAACATCTTAAAGCAGTATATCAAATTTGATACTTAAAAGGTACACCAAGTAAGGGCTTGCTCTTTCAGAAGACCACACAGCAGAACATAGAGGCATATGTTGATGCAGATTGGGTAGGCTCAACTATTGACAGGAGACCCACTTCAGGATATTGTACTTATATTTAGAGAAATCTAGTCACATGGGCAAGCAAGAAACATAATGCAGTAGCAAGGAGCAATGTTGAGGTAGAATATAGGGCTACGACTAATGGAGTCTGTGAGATGCTTTGGTTGAGGAGAATTCTTGAAGAGCTTTAGAGGGCATACATATGCCAATGAAGTTGTATTGTGACAACAAAACTGCAATAAGTATTGCACAGAATCCAGTACAACATGATCGCACGAAGCATGTAGAGATTGACACACTTCATAAAGGAGAAGATTGATTGTGGAACTATTTGCATGCATATTGTTCCTTCTGCACAACAAGTAGCTGATATCTTCACTAAAGGACTTATCGAAACTAGTTTTGAGTTGTTTATAAGCAAGTTGGGCATGATAGACATCTATGCTCCAACTTGAGGGGAGTGTCAGACTTTTAGGAAATAAATTAGAATTTTATGTTGAAAAATATAAAAAATCTGAAATTACTATTTCAGATTTAATTATCAATCAATTTCCAGATTTCTAGCTTGGAGATTAGCTGATTATTATTTCAAATTTGATTAGCAACCAATTTCCAGATTTCTACCTTAGAGATTGATTGATTAAGGGATGTTATTGAGGGTTTTTTCCTTCTTGGTGATTTCCCTGATATGGGGCCTTTCCCTACTATTTATTTGTACTAGTTTCTTATCAAAAATAAGAAAAATATGGCTAAGACGTTTTTCTTCTGGAAAAACTTGCATATAGCTATGTGAATAGTAAAAGGTCGTTTTTGTCCATGAAAATGGAATGTTAAAGGCGTGATATTCATATTAAACTAAAATCCTACAAGCTTGAGTTTTTAGGAGAGTTGGTCGTTTAACATTGTATCAAAGCCTGGTTTGGTAGTAGATTCTGGGTTCGAGCCACCTCTTTATAATTTATTCCTCATTTGTTGATTTGAAAGTCTATAAAGGACTCTATTTGATTTGCTTGACTCTCCACATGCAGGTATGGGGCTTCACGTAAGGGGGGTATTAAAAACATGATATTCATATTAAACCCAAATCCTACAAACTTAAGCTTAAAGAGTTGATTCAGGTTACTATGTCTTTGTTGGAGGGAATCTAGTCTCATGGAAGAGTAAGAAACAAAGTGTGGTTTCTCATTCGAGTGCAAAATCTAAATATAGAGCAATGACACAGTCTGTGTGCGAGATCATGTGGTTTCATCAACTCTTGGTGGAAGTTGGTATTAAAACTTCGGTCCTAGTAAAGCTTTGGTGTGACAACCAAGTTGCCCTTCATATTGCATCTAATCCTGTATTCCATGAACGAACTAAGCACATTGAGATAAATTGTCATTTCGTTTGTGAGAAAATACAACTCGGTTTGATTTCTATAGTATATGTGAAGACTGGACAACAGTTGGGTGATATCTTCACAAAGGCCCTAAGTGGAGACCAGGTTAGTTATCTACATGCCCATGTTGGGCGTGATTAACGTCATCTTTCACGACGGGGAGAATGTTATAGTATGTATCATACTTTACATATAAGATTGTAACTGATTAGGAAGCTTGAGCTTTTAGGAGAGTTGGTCGTTTAACATGGAACAATGCAGAGTATGTAGTCTTTAGGCTCATTATCAATTTCATCCTTAGATCATGATTGTCACTTTTTTACAATTTAGGCTACTGATTTCAAGCAGTTATCTCAAACCCAAAACCAATTGCAGAACATAACAATTAAACCTTCAATGTGCTTATTGATAAGATTAAAATAAAAAATAACCTAAACTATCAGATTTATTTATATATTTATTTATTTTTATAAAAGTAAAAGCAATTGCATAGATGCTAAAAAGCGCTTAAAATATACACAAAGTATGCAAGGTCAAAAAATTGAGGGATAGACAAAAAATAATATCCTCACTTCAGTTATAACCCAACCAACCTATAAATTATAATATGGATAAAGAAGTAAACTCCATATGCACCCTAACACACTCCAAAACATGCACTCGAAGTAGCATAAAATTGCATGGTTTGTCAGTTTAGAATATTGAAAGGCTATTCAGTTTCACTCCATCCATAAGGTTCCAAATAAGTATAAAGGCGCTGCTCTCTAAGCCTTATTTCTCTTCTTCCCAATAAAGGCGCCCCCACCAACTAATGAAGGCATCTCTGATTGAGAGTGGCCTCACCCATTGTGTATCAAATATAGCCAAAATACAGCACCACACCATGCCTGTCTTATGGCAATGAAAAATAATATGATTTGCTGACTCCTATTCACCCTTACACAAATCACATCTATTTGGAAGACTATAACCCCTCCTTTTTACTTGATCCACAAATAGAATATTGTCTCAAATGGCTTCCCAAGAAAAAAAGCGAACTTTCATCAGCCCCCTAAGGATTCCATACCACCACAGCTAATGAAAAAGCCACCCATCGCCATCTGCTAAACCATAATAGCCTTTACTCTACCTCTTATCTCATGGCCTTGTAATCTTCTAAGAGACTCTACCAACTCACATAACTCCCAATCACTTATCCGTCTTGAGAACACTAGACTCCAATACCAGTCTCTCCAGCCTGCTTACACATATGATCTACGAAGCTAACCCTCAACGAATCACCTTTCAAAGACCCACCTGTATCCTTCTCTCAAAGTTCTAGAACACCATCCCCTCTTCCTCTCCATATTTCCCCATTGCTGGATTTGATTTTCTAATTTTTATTTCGTTTTATTACCTTTGAATTGTGGGAAATGAGAACCATACCTCAACTTGAGAAAATAGCCCTATATAGATTTTTTTTTTTTTTTTTTTTTGAAAGAGAAAATAGCCCTATTAGTTTCAGTTAAGTTGAGTATGCATATTTTTCTCCAGAATTTCTACATTTTCTGGGCAGCCAAACAAAGTCCAGACAAGAAGTTTGTAATGAAAAACCTGAGTAGAGGAGAGATAGGTGTGCCTTTTGACAGCAACAGAGAGCTTCTCATCTTTCAAAATAGTTTGACTCATCATTAAGGCCGATTTGGGAACTTTGAGAATCAACTCCCCTTTTCTGAGATCACGCGCAGCCGCCAACCCTCTTCTGTAACTCATACAGAGAAAGAGAAGAAATCCACTTCAGTGGACGAGAAAGAATCTGCAAATGTTCTTAATATTTTTTTTTTTTTTTTTACTACGTTCTTGAATCAAATGAAGGGAAAGAAGGAGAATGAAAATGAAAAATACCCGCCTGCGTCAGGAAAGTGAGAAACATAGAGAGAGTGGCCCAGACAACAATGAGGGATTTGAAGGCGACACGGGTCCGTCGTGGTGGTGGCGGCGCTGGTGGCGGTGGTGCAAAAGTCTGAGATTCCCAGCTCCGTCGCCCATTTCAAAAACCCTTCCATTGCATAGAGAGACTTTTGGCGATGTAGGCTTATAGTTTGCAGACGTCAAAACTCCATCTACATCCGCCCGAATCACGAAATCTCTTCCATAAAGAATACCCGTAATTCGGAAAGTGGATAGAAAATAAAAAGAGAAATAGAGATTAAAAGCGGAAAGAAAGAAAATTCGGAAAGGAAAATAAAACGGTGATATGATCTAATGAACTTTTTTTTCAAACCTATGACTTTTTTACTATGACCTTAAGCCTATTTCGACTCAAACCTCGGGCTCGAACCCTTTCCTTGTGCCTTTATGCCTGTTTTAACGGTGAATACTCTATCACTCAAGCTAGGCATGATGGGTACAAAAATGTCCTTATTTTTTTTTATAAAAATAACTAATTCTTTTAAGGCATAATATAAATACATGAAATAGAGAAGGGAATTTTTGTAGAAAATGGGTTATTTTTCAAGAAAAAAAAGTATGAAAAGTTAAATTCACAAATTTAAGGGTGTTTGATATCTTTTAACCAAATATTTCAAATTAAAAAGAAATATTTGATTAAAAGAGGTCAAATAATCCAAAATTTATAAATGTAACCCTTCCCATATTTTTTTGGAAAATGTTTAAAAATCCCCCTAGGGTTTTCACTAAAGTGCAACTAACTCCCTCTGCTTTCTTTTTTAGCCGAATCAATCCCCAACGTTATAATGAGTAGCTCTAATTTGTCCTTACAATCACCCATCTATCCTTCGTCAGCTAACAGATGTTAATTGGTTCGTTAGTTGCTGACGTGGAGGACAATTCAGTAAGGGTAAGTGAGAGAATAATTCCCAAATGTTGATTACATTGCCCTAAAATCGATTTAGGGCTTGCTTTCTAAATCCCTAATTCAGAATTTAGGGCACAATTTCGTTTTCTTTTCTTCATTTCCTCTACAGCTCATCTTCTTCTCCTGTTGATGATCATGATATGACTTCGCCTTACCCTCTTTAGTCTCCCTGAGAAGACATTGTCGACGGTGTGTTGTTGCCACTCCACCATTGTCATACACCGTAAGTTATGTTGCCGCAACCAATTTGGAGAAAAAAAAAAGCCTTAGGTTAATCCCAATTGTTGCAAGTCGATATGTCGACCTCCATTGCTGCAAGTTTGTTTGTCATTTCCCTAAAGATGCATCTTCATTGTTGCTACTCCACCATCTTCATTGTTGCTACTCCACCATCGTCATTGTAGGGAATGGCGGTTAGGAATCTTTCAAGCTTATATAATTGTCACTTTAAGTTGAAGGGTGAAATAGATGAGTGTATTGTCTATGTCATTTAATTTTTTTTTTTTTAATTTGCCTTGGTTGCTGGTGTTGTGAAATCCCATATGTTATAGTGAATTTGGAAAGTGTAGCAAGTCTGTGCTTGTATTTGGAATTTTATTGTAAGATGCACTTCCAATGGGATATGTTTTGTTTTCAATGGTTCCTGACAGTTCAGTTTTTGGTTTAGTTTTATTGTCAATGTTGTTATTGTATTTGGAAGTGCAAGACACTTGTAAAGAGGTGTACAATGTTGCTAAAAAGTATTTGATTTTCAAATGAATGCAATTTGTTGATGTATTCAATTTGATTGTATTTTGGACGAAATAAACAACACTCTGTTAATAAAATTTATCACAAAAACAAAAGCATTCCAACAAATAATCATAACAACATTAGAACACAAATGTGCATTCATTGAATTGAAAAACATAATCATTCAACTTTACATGAGCATAGACTTCTCTAGAATCTAGCTTACTCTATTTCAATAAACTTTGTTTCATTCATCAACTGTGCTATGTGTATACAAAATTACATGAGCATAAACTAGTCTAGAATCCTGCTTAATCTATTTCAATAAACTTTGTTTCATTAATCAAACGTGCTATTTGTCTACAAAATTACATGAGTATAGACTTCTCTAGAATCTAGCTTACTTCAAAAAAAAAAAACCTTCCCCTTCCGAAGTACATATATCCAAAATACATATGTGTTATTTGCCAATCATGTTATTTGTCCAGTATTTCACATCATTGACCTCCATCTAAAGTTGATGACTTCCCCCTACCATCTACTATATGATATTCTTCTCTACAACCAACTACCTTTTGGTTATGCAATTGCTCTCTATCCACTGCAAACCAACTAGTGTGAATGGCATGTTGGACATGTTCACATATCCACCATCATCTCTAACTACTATTCTTCTGTTAGCACTAGAATTTGGGGCTTTTCTTGTAGTAGTTTCTAATTTCATGCGAGCTTCGTTTGGTATGTCAAATCTTGTTATAGGCTTTGGTTGTGACAAACTCCTTTCATGAATTGTATTTAGGGTTGTGTCAATCTGCATTCATTATGGAAAAATAAATAAGAGAGTGTTGTAACATATAAACTCCTTAAAATCTATAACTTCCAATTACATAAGACTTATACTAATTATCATTGAACCAATGTTTTCATCAAACCACAAACCAACACCTATAGGTTGACTTAAGTGGTCATGGGTTGTGCTTCTTGATCTTTTCCTTGCATTTGAATGAACTTCCAATTTTTATGGACTTGGCCCTAGCCTCTCTTACATGTGTTTGGCTTCGAGTGGGTGTTGGTGTTGGTTGACCTGGTGCTGGATCTGGATTTGGAGCCGATGCCCATGCTAGTGATGGTGCTAGAGATGGTGCCCATGTTGGTGCTAGAGATGGTCTCCATGTTGGTGCTGCAATTGGTGTTCATGCTAGTGTTATAGCTGGAGTAGGTAGTATGATCATCCTTATGCTTGATGCCACATAAAAGACCACATAGGAAGCAAGTTACAATGGAGTACAATTGAGAAGCAACATAATTGAAAAAATGAATAAGCAATATAGACTAACCTTTGTGCAAGTAGCTTTGTTATGACCTTTGTTAGGTGTGAATTGTATCTTGTTTTGAGCCTTTATTTCTTACAATTATTGAGCTTGTAATGTTAAATTCACATCTATATGGTTCAAATACAAGCTAAATCCCTCTCTTACTTTGGTTTTGTAGATAAGGAATAAAAATCGAGCAAAAGATGCAAGAATGTGGACGAAATGGAGTGTTGTTGGTGTTGAAGGCCCCATGTCGCGACATAGAGTCTCCTCAAGCTTGAAGCCCAATGACTGCCATGTCGCAACATCAACTCTTATGATGTCGCGACATCAAGCCATTTGAAGACCAAGGCCAGAGCTGAAGTCACTGCCATGTTGTAACATCAAAACAGTTGATGTCGTGACATCGAGCCATCTAAAGAATAAGGCCATAGTTGAAGCCACTACCATGTTGTGACATCAAAACAGTTAATGTCACAACATCATCTCATATGCGAGCCAAGACTTGAAGCGCAACTACTGTCATGTTGCAACATCAAGACTGTTAATGTCGCGACATCAAAGGAATTTCGCAAAATATTGGAGCTCAGCCACTACAATGTCACAACAGAAAACCCATTGATGTCGTAATATTGCAATGATGAACCACCTGCTTAGCAACTATTTTCGATCCATTTCTTGGCCCATTTTCTGAAGATATATAAACAATGATTGGAAGCCAACATTTTAGGGTTAGGGCATAAACTTTGAGGGGCTTCTTCCTCTCCTTTGGTTTTTGCTTTCTTTGAGACTCTACACCATAATCCTAGGGTTTTTGAGATTTTGTTGTTGATTTCCTTTAGATTTGAAGTTTACTTAAAGAATAAGCTCATTTGAGGGTGTTTGCAACTTGGAACCTAGTTGGAGAACATCTCATATATGATTATTTTGTATCTTAAACTTTGTTCCTTTCTCAACTCTCTCTCTATTTTTTATTTGTAAATCATGATTTTCAATGATTTGAGTGTTGTAATGAGGAGCTAAACTATCCTCTAGGGTTGGTTACTAATATTAATGTTTGGTTTATATAATTTTTAGAATAATTTTGTGAATGTGTGTTCGTGTTGATGCTAATTGATGCAAATATGGAATTATTATGATTTTATCCAATTGAAATGTGTTGGGGTTTGTGCTTGAAACCTAGAGTAGGAAAGATTGACCAAGGGCTTCCATAGTGACAACTGGAAATTGACCCGGAGCCTTGACCAACTCTTCATAACGTATTTCAATCGGTAAAATTAACTTAGCTTAATCAAAGAAATTTAGGAAATTAGCAATAGTTAGTACTAAATGGATTTCATTAGGGGAAAGCGTCAATTAGACATTATGCTAGATTTGTAGGGACCTATCGGTGATCAAATCTAGCATAGTTCAGGTTTTCCGGTTATAGGGACCTAGTGGTGACCAATAGGATACCTAAGGGTAAAATGCTTTAGAAAAGTATCACATTTAATCGCCTAGAGGAACCTAGCGGTGAATAGGGGGTTAGTGTGAGAATTGAGGTGAGTCAGTGAGAGCCTCCTCATTAATTCCTTTGAAATGACACAAGTATACATTAGCATAATTGCACTTATCAAATATAAAACCGGTAAACGTGGTGGAAGTAACCAACCACATAGTTTTTTGACCTTGAGTTTTTATCTTTAAAGTCTTCTTATCCTTGGAAAACTTAACATTCATCAAATTCCCTTGTTTTAGTATAGCTTTAGTTTAGATTAGTCATATATTCATCAAAAATAAGTAGCTTGGATAGAGAAAGGATAGAGTAACAGGGGTACTTAATCCCATCTAAACTTATTTTCCCCGTGGGAATGATATCCGAACTTTCTAGTCCATTTTACTACTTGTATGGCTTGTGCACTTGTAGTATCTTAGGTTGCACAATTTTTATAAATCAAACACGCTTTATGCCTAACAAGTTTTTGGCGTCGTTGCTGGGGACGACAGTTTTGACGTTTTGATTAATATTCTAGTGAAAGTGAGAGTTACTAATTTGAGCACAATTTTTAAATTTGTGAGTAGTTCTTTTTGTTTATTTTTGTTTTTATTTTGTCTTTAGTTTACTTATTTTGTTTTAGATTTTTTTTTAATACAGGTACTTGATTGTGTGCGGCATAAAAATTCAGATTTGTTGCCATTTGATCCGGAAATAGAGAGAACATTGAAAAATATAAGAAGATCAAATAGTAAACAACTGAATATGGATAAAAATCAAGGGGACCGCAATACTGACGCATACAATGAAGGACATAGTGATCAAAATGAGATGCGTGGTTTGAGAGAGCCTACATTAGGCATCTGCTGGAGGCCGATGTTGAATGAAAATTATTTTGGGATTAGATGGTAAACTATTGATGTAAATAACTTTGAGTTGAAGCCGAGTCTAATTTCAATGCTCCAACAGAAGCAATTCGGAGGTCATCCTTCTGAGAATTCGAACGGTCATCTATATAATTTTTTTGAGTTGTGCGAGATGATAAAAATGAACGAGGTTGATCATGACGTTATAAAGTTGATGCTATTTCCTTTCTCTTTGAAGGAAAAAACAAGATATTGGTTCCACAATCTTACCCAAGGTTCAATCGATACATGGGAAGAGATAGTGGATGCCTTTTTAACCATGTACTTTCTGCCCCAACTTACATCCCAACTATGAGCCGAGATTTCTCAATTTCGGCAGGCAGAACAAGAAACGCTATGTGATGCATTGGACCGTTTTAAAGAGTTGTTGCGCAAGTGCTCACAACATGGGTATGAATTATTCAATAAGGGCTTAATTACAAGTAAAATAGCAAGAGAAGCTAACCAACCCTTTGATGAGTTAACTAAAAACAACTACGAAACCCATCTGATAGAGCATCTGTTGGAAGAAGGCGAGGAGGCGTATTGGAGATGTATAGAGTTCCTCATTGGTAAGGATAAAAATATCGGTTTTTACGGATATATCGATACTTGGATTTTACGGATATATCGGATATATTAGAGATATATCGGTATTTATAAATTATTCAAAATTTAAAGATATATTCAATTTATAAATCAAAATTAGTTTGAAGGTATATGAAATAAATACCTCTTATTTTCTTTCCTATCGTCTTGGTCTTCTCCAAATTTTTACAATAATTAATGATAACAATTATTAAGGAAGACGTAATAATTTCAACCGTCTCTTGATCTTCTCATCTTTTTTACAAATAATTAATGATAGTCATTATTAAGGAAGGCATACAATAAGTGATATTAATTATTAATAAAAGACTTTTCATTTTCTCTCTCACATCTCTTCATCTCCTATTTCTTTGCTCTATAACGAGACACCCACCTCAAATATTTTTTTATTTTTTTGAAAATTTTCTCAAAAAATCAGCAATATCGCCGTTATATCGGCCCCAAATCGATATATCGACGATATTGCCGATTTTTTGTCGATATTTCTGTCAACCGATTATTGATGTTGTATATCGTATTGATTAACTCCGATACACGATATATCGACGATGTATCGTGATATTTTTATTCATGCTCATTGGAAGATAAATTTGAAGCTTTGATGACAAAGTTGAATCAATCATGTAGAGAGCCTACCTTGGGTGAAATTGCATACATGAAGAATCAGTTAGTTGGAATGGGAATTTCTCCGTACAATGTAGAAGAAGCAAACCATGTGAACAATAGGAGCTAAGTTTTCCGTCTGAACAACAATTTGGCAACCCATTATAATCAAGGGTTGAAGAATCATGAAAACTTGTTGTATGGAAATCAAGCATTGTGCGCATGGCTGCATCAACTAAGTACAACCCATAGAACCTCTCTCAAATTCTAAAGGCGAAAGCTTGATCTCAGCTATCGAGAGCCCAGAAGGCGTCATCTTTTGAAGAAAATATCTTATATCTTCTTAATGATATAAAGAAAAGCAGTGAAAACGGAATCTCTAATTTGGAGAATAACCAAGTAAACATGGGTTCATCATTCAAGAATTTGGAAACCCATCAAGCTAACTTGGGTGCATCTCTGAAAAATTTAGAGACTCAAGTGGGGCAACTAGCCCAATCAATGAAGGCAAGTTCATCAAAATCTTTTCTGATTGATACGGAGAAGAACCCTAAAGATTGCATGCATGGCTTTTACTCTACGGAGTGGGAAAGAACTTGGTGATTCTCTAGTAGAAACAGACTGAAATGGGTGAAAATGGAATTGGGTTCTTAGAAGATTGTTCAATGTCTCAAACCATACTCTGTCTCCACGATTAAGGCCAACTAGATAGGCCAATTTTTGAAAATTTTTTGAATATGTTCAAGATTTAGAAGTAAATATACCCTTTGAAGACGTTTTGGCTTAAATGCCGAATTATGTGAAGTTCATGAAGGAAATTATGAGCAACAAGAAGAAATTGGATGCCTGTAGAATAGTGAGCCTTTCAGAAAGTTGCAGTGCAATCATTCAAAGAAAGCTTCTAGAAAAGTTAAGAGATCCAAGTAGCTTTACCATTCCATGCGCGAATGGTGAACACACCTTTAAGAAGGCCTTATGTGATTTGGGAGCTAGTATAAATCTCATGCCATTAGACTTTGTGGTTTTAGAAATGAAAGAAGATAAAGATGTCCCCATCGTTCTTCGAATGCCATTTTAATACCGATCAAGCAATAGATGTGAGCATGGAGGAATTAGCAGTGAATGGTAGCGTTCAATCACCTGACATTTTAATTCTGCGATGAGATAAGGAACTTGCATGAGGGTCGATAGTTTAATCCCCTCATTTGAAGAAGTATTGCATAATATGGCTGCAAGGGATCCTTTAGAAAAATGCTTGACAAAATCACTCACCATGATTGATTTTGACTTTGAGCATCCTTTTACAGATCAAGCAATTTACAAAACTCTCCTTGCAATTGATGAAAATGAAGAAAGTGTTGTAATTGATGAAGAAATGAAAACCCCCGATGGGCTTATACTTAAGGAGTTGCCCAGAATCTTTGTTATGCATTTTTGGGTGAGAATGACACTAAATCTGTGATTATATAGTCAAATTTGAGTAAAGAAATGGAAGCCAAATTTTTAGAAGTGCTTAAGAGGAATGTAATGCTTTTACATGGTCCATTGAGGACATAAAGGGCATTAGCCCTTCAATTTGCATGCACAAAATTCTGATGGAGGAGGACTGCACACCTATAGTTGAACATCAAAGGCGGTTGAATCCCGCTATGAAAGAGGTTGTCAAGAAAAAGGTTCTCAAGTGGCTCCATGTTGGGTTCATTTATGCTATCTCAGACAGTCCTTAGGTTAGTCCAATGCATGTGGTTCCAAAGAAGGGTGGCATTACTATGGTGAAGAATAAAAAGAATGAGCTTATTTCTGCTCACATTATTACAAGGTGGCGAGTGTGCATTGACTACAGAAAGCTCAACAAAGCCACAAGGAAGGATCATTTTCCCTTGCCCTTTATTGACCAAATACTGGATAGGCTAGCGGGACATGCCTTCTACTATTTTTTAGATGGTTATTACAGATACAATCATATTATAATTAACCCGAAAGACCAAGAAAAAACAACATTCACATACCCTTATAAGACCTATGCATTTCGAAGAATGCCGTTTGGAATTTGTAATGCACCAACCACTTTTCAACGGTGTATGATGGCAATCTTCGCAGACCTTGTTAAAGATATTATGGAGATTTTTATGGATGATTTTTCAGTGTTTAGGAAGTTGTTTGTTCATTCCTTCACAATTTGAACACGGTACTTGAAAGGTGTCAATCTAAAAATCTTGTTCTAAATTGGGAGAAGTGCCATTTTATGGTACTTAAAGGTATTGTCCTCGGTCATCGAGTATCTAAAGAGGAGTTGGAAGTTGATAAAGCCAAGATTTCAGTGAAAGAAATCTCACTCCATCAATGAATGTCAAAGGAGTGAGAAGTTTTCTTGGACATGCGGGATTTTACTGGAGGTTTACTAAAGATTTCTCAAAAAAATGTAAGGCCGCTATGTAGTCTACTTGAAAAGGATAAGGTTGCACCATATGTGTTTGATCAATCTTGCTTTGATGCTTTTATGGAAATTAAAAAGAAGCTCATCTTTGCCCCCATCATGATTGCCCCATATTAGAGCCTCTCGTTCGAGATCATGTGCGATGTGAGCGATTTTGCTATTGGTTAGTTTTGGGATAGCGCCATGACAAGGTATTTCGAGCAATTTATTATGCAAGTTTCACTTTGAATGAAGCCCAAGAGAATTACACTACTATGAAGAAAGAAATGCTTTAATAATCTCTTGTGACAAATTCTGGTCTTACATTATTGGTTTTAAAGTGATTATTCACACGAATCACACAACTCTTTGATATCTAATGCAAAAGAAGGAAGCTAAACCCCGACTTATTTGTTGGGTATTACTCCTTCAAGGGTTTGACTTAGAGATCTGTGACAAACGAGGAGTAGAGAATGTTGTAGATGGTCATCTTTCCCGTTTAGAAAAGGGTGATGTCATTGAAGAACCCATGGAGATTGAAGAATATTTTCCGGATGGACAAATGCTAATGGTTCATGTTTCATTACATTGGTATGCCGACTTTGTCAATTATCTTGCATGTAATGTTTTACCGCCCAACTTGAATTCAAGGCAAAAGAAGAAGTTTCTCCATGATGTGAGATTTTACCAATGGGTCGACCCTTTGTTATTTCGTAGATGTGCTGATCTAGTTATACGAAGGTGTGTCTCTGAGGTGGAGTTTGATGGTATTCTTGCTCATTTCCACTTGTCACCTTATGGATGTCACTTTGGAGTGGCTAAAACATCTCAAAAAATCCTAGATTCTGGTTTTTATTGGCCTACACCGTTTCAGATTTTTTTTTGAGTATGTAAAGAAATGTGATTGCTGCCAATGGGTTGGTAATATTTCAAAAAGGGATGAAATGTCATTGCAAGGCAAGCTAGAAAGTGGAAAATTTTGACATATGGGGTATTGATTTCATGGGACCATATCTGCCTTCCAATGGAAATTTGTACATACTTGTGGCGATTAATTATGTGTCTAAATGGGTAGAAGCCATAACAAAAAAACAAAAAAAAAATGATGCTAAGATGATGGTGAAGTTTTTGCATAAGAACATTCTCACCCGTTTTGCTACGCCTAGAGCAATTGTAAGTAATGAAGGCACACATTTTTGCAACAAAGTGTTTGAAAATCTCATGGCCAAATATGGAGTGCGACATAGAAAAGCATTGGCCTACCATCCGTAATTAAATGGCCGAGCGGAGATCACTAACCGAGCGATAAAGAAAATTTTAGAGAAGATGGTGAGTACAAATAAAAAAGATTTGTCATTTCGTTTAGATGACCCATTATGGGCCCACCGGACAACATATAAGACTCTAATTGGAATGTCCCCTTATCAGTTGCTTTTTGACAAAGCTTGCAATTTACAGGTAGAACTTGAGCACCGGGCATATTAGGCCATCAAGAAGTTGAACTTTGCTTTGAATGAAGTGGTAGAGAAGCGACTTCTTCAGTTGAATGAGCTTGAGGAGATCTGGAATGAAGCTTATGAAAATTCCTGGATTTACAAAGACAAAATGAAGAGATAGCATGACAAGCATATTCTGAACAAGTCATTCAAGGAAGGAGATAAAGTGCTCTTATTCAACTCGTGGTTAAAGTTATTTCCGGGGAAATTAAAGTCTAGATGGTTGAGACCATATTCAATAATTCCAGTCACTCCTTATGGTGCTATTGGCTTGAAATCAGTTGATGGGCAAGAATGCAAAGTGAATGGGCAACGTCTTAAGCATTACCTTGGAGAGAAGTTGGTCTTTAAGGAGAGCATCCATTTGAAAGAGTAAAATCATGGCATTTTGGTGTTACCCACCATCGAGACTCAGCTTGGTCGAGCTAGTGACATTAAACTTAGCTCTTCTTGGGAGTCAACCCAAGCTTTGTGAGGATCATTTTTCATTTTTCTTATTTCTTAATTTGTTACTTCTTTTTGTTAGTTTATTTTTATTTTTGGGATCCTTGATTTGTTTGATGTGTTTGTTTTAGTGTTTTTGAGTTTCAGGTTTAATAAAATTGCAAGAGTAGAGAAAATAGAGATTTTGTCAAAAATGTGGAGAAAATTGAAGAGTAAAGAGACTTTGAAGAGTTTGGCAAGAACAAGTCATGAAAAACATGTTTTTATAGGAGTTTTTAAGTGATATTTCAAGTATTGAGAGAGTGGCATTGGACTTGGGAAAATTTTGAGGCAAAAATGAAGAATTTTGGAGTAGAAAATAGAAATCCCACTTGATGTCGCAACATGGACAATCCCTCTTGAAGTGCGCGTATTGTGATGTTGCAACATCAAACACTTGATGTCGCGACATGAAAGCCCCTCTCTTGGTCATCACTTACTGTGATGTTGTGACATCAAGCCTTCTCCTCTAGTGAAAACATTGTGATGTCGCGACATCCAACTTGTCGATGTCACGACATCGAATGAAAATTATTGCTAAATATGACCTGAGCCTCTCATTTCTCGCATCTCTCTCTCTCGTTTGTCTTCCTCGTTTGAGCACCTCCCTTCTTCTTCCACTGTTTTTGAAGCCCTAACTCTCCATCAAACTACGCCAAACTCATTTCTAATCACTTTCTTCCACTTCATCTCATTTCAAACCGAATCAATCCTCCTCATACAGTTTGTGCTCCAACAAGGTTTTCTATAGATTTTGGGTCAGGTACAATTTTGGTTTGCTTTGTGATGTTATTGGGTTTGGGAACCATGGGTGGATGGTTTGTTGTTGATTAAGGGTGCTTTCAAGAAGAGGGAAGGTTTTTAAAGAGATAAAGAAGACACACCCACCAAGTGTTAGATAAAAGGGTTGATATAATGCCTCTTAAGAAGAGAAAAACCATTTCAAAACCTGCTCCTCCGCCTCAAAATCCTGGAAAATTTGTGACGAAGGTAGCGGAGGATGATTAACCATTTTTCATCCACACTCTATTTGTCACACCCACAACCCACACACTTTGGAGTGGATGAAGGCGTGAAACTATCCACAGGAGCTCTTTACTTGCTTTTTCGGACATTTGTAGGCCCAAAGTCTTATGTGAATCAAATATCATATCTGAGATACAAATAAAACTACCACCGTAGTGGTGTTTACAGTGTCAATACATACAATCCTCAGTCTCATTTACATATACATATACAAAAGCTGTACATTTACATTTATATAATCATAGCGCAAAACCTATTGTGATGGACTCCTACGTGTGTTCTAACCCAACCAAAACCAAACATAGAGATTAGTTAGGGTTTTTCCAAACCCAAACTCAAATACTTGTAAGTTGGGTTAACTTCCTAACACCCAAATAGGTATCCGTACATCATAAACCAAGAATCCATCTCCAAGGAGGATTAAAGTATCTTATCGGCTGGGGTTTGACCCGACTTTCAACAAATCTAGGAGTTGGATGATTCCTAGCTAGAAGCCTAGAAATGGAGCAGGCTAATATCATCTGAAAGTCAATCCCACTTTAGGCCACCGTAATCCATACCTTTCTTGGCTTTCTTTCTCTTCTGTAACCTTGTAGCAGCACCTTCTCCTCTGCCTACGTTTTGCTCTCGATATCCCCAAAATGAAGACCTTAATTGGTCTTATCCACTTTTTTGGTCTAATTTTCTTTATTACAATTTGAGCCATCAAACTCCTTCTATTTGCACCACAACTTATGCTATTTCTATAATAGCATATCATCTTCTTATATTATGACTTTTGTGTCCCGTTTTGACAAGTTACAAATTAACCCTTGCTTATTGTCGGGTTTCTCAATTTTCGCGTTTTGAATTTAAATTACGAAAAATTCAAATTATACCTATAAAATACCTTAAACACATTGAAAATGACTAGGGTATATTTCGGGGTGTTACACTATTTGTCCTTGAAAGAGATTTTATAAGGATTGCCATAATTTTTTTTGACTTGCTAAAAGGAAGGAGGAACTGGAATCGACTTTGTGAACACCCGCCATTAGGTATGGCACCAATAGTGCATGAGTTCTGTACCAACCTCTAAGATAAAATTGGTTCGATAGTGTTTATGCGAGGCACATGGTGCCATTTGATTATAGCACAATCAATCGAGTGTTTGGGCTGAATGATGAAGACAGTGAGGAGTTCAAGGCATTATTTAGGGAGCCTTACTATGAGAAGATATTGCAAGAGTTGACTTATGGGAAATCACCTTGGTCAAGGATGACTAAGCAAGAGATTATGTCCTTCTTTAGGACAAGGCTTTTTGAAATAGCTAAGGCTTGGTTCTATTTTGTCTCCAGCAAGCTCATACCTTCCACGCATGTCTACATAGTAAGAAGAGACAAGGCCATCCTAGTTATTCCCATTTCCAAAGGCTATAAATTCAATGTGGGGAAAATCATTAAGAATTTGATCTTATAGGCTGTTTATGATAAAGTCATCACCTACCCTTCTCTGATAACAAAGCTGTGTATGATAGCGCGGGTGCAAATTAGGGTGAATGAAGAAAAGTGCCCTCCAAAGCTTCCTCTACCTTTCCCTTAAAAGAAGAAGACATGCCCTTTAAGGTGTAACATTTCTAAGAGAGCTACTGAAGAAAGAGAAGAAGGAGAAGATACAGAGGAAGAAAATCAGTCTAAGTCCAAAGCCTTAGAGAGTGAGGAAGAAGAAATTGAAAGGGTGCCCTTGTAGGCTCAAGTTAACTTAGTGGCTAAGAGAATGAGTGGCATGGTCAAATTAGTCTATGAAGAATTCATTGATTATTGGAAAAGCAACGCTCTACTTCATAGGGACAACGATCGAATTTATGGGAGGATGGACGCATTGGCTCAAAGGCAAGAACTTCAAGTATAAAGAGAGGAAGCCAACACACAGTACTTGGCGAGCTTGATGGCTTATTATCACAATCCTTCGTCTTGATCAGCTCTACCTCCAATCCCTCCTGATGAGTCTAAAACTCATCTATTTTTAAGTCCATTTTTCAAGAATATTTATGGTTTAAATGTTCAATTTAATATAGAATATGGAGCTTTCACCCAAATTTGTTGTTTTGCAGAAACTTAAAGGAAATAAGCAGAAGTCAGTAGAAAAATGAGTAAAAATCAGCATGATGCAAGAAAGGGGCCAATGTCGCAACATTGTTTCAGCAAATTTCCAATGTCATGACATACTGTGGAGAAAGTCTTGAAACTATGGAAATGTCGCAACATCAATTGCAGAAGGGAAATCACTGATGCAAAAATGTTGCGACATCACAACAACTCCAACAGTCAAATTATGTCCGCCATTCAATGTCGTGACATCACAACAACATGGCTGCAACATCAGTTGAGGAAGGGAATGATTGTATCGTTAAATGTCGCAACATTAAAACGATGTTGCGACATTAGCCAAAGCTTGAACATTGGAGACCTTCACATCCAATGTCGCGACATCGGATAAGAAATGTCCCGACAATCAATCAAGATAGTCTGAGTGGTGAGACAAGTCAAATGTCCACGACTGAAATAAGCTATCGCGACATAAAATAGCTATCGCGACATCTGACTAAATTTCTTGGCGAAGACTTCAAAACAACGAGATCTGGCAATGTCGCGAAGAAGCCGAAATGTCGCGACATCCGGAGTAATGGACCATACCTCGAAACGATATACGTAACATCAAAGAGTGGCCAACATGTCAATGTCGAGACATCAGGGCTAGGCAGCCTGAATAGTGAAATTAGTCCAACGTTGCGACATCAAATAAATGTCGCAACATCAGTAAAGACATTGGGAGAGAATTGTAGAACAACAAGATACAATGTCGCGACATCAACCTGAGATGATCACAAAGAACTTAAATGACCCATGTTGCGACATTAGTTCCAACAATGTTGCGACATTAATGTAAGTATGTACAAGCAAGGGTATCATTTCCAGCAATGTCGTGACATCAGGGCAATGTCACAACACCAACTAAATGTCGTAACATAAGAATAGAAGTGTCACGACATCAGAATTAATATGCAACAATGTATCTCCATGTCACGACATCATCATGACATGGACTCAACATTGGAAAATGAGAAGTGTCAAACAGATTTCTTTGATGTTAGGGCATCAATTGAAACCCACAATATCAACAACTATAATGTTACGACATCATCACGACATCACCAGACAGTAGCAACTAGGCCAAGAATTTTGGGCTTTTCGAAGTGCGTGATTCTTGCCTCGTTTTTAAGGCCCCAAGACCCTAGCCTATAAATAGAAGATTTTGGGGAGTAGTGCGCAGCTTCTAGCGACTTCCATCAAGTCTCTATGCATTTTGGGAAAGCTGAAATCACATTGTATATATTTTTATTTTTATCTTTCTTTTATTTTTATGTGTTTTTAGATTCAGATTTGTTTATGATTAGAGTAGTGATCTGAACTGGAATTCCGAGCTAATGTTCATGTAAATCGAGTTTCATTTCTGCCTGAACTTAGATGAAATATGGAATTTATTATGGAACTCATTTTTCTTCAGTTTTGATTACAATATAAATGAATTTGTTTAATCAACTAGTCATTGTGATTTGTGATCTAGATTTGAAAGGGTAAGCTCATTTTAGGAAGAGTATTTTGTTGGGATTATTATTTTTTTTGCAAGAGTTAATGTTGTTTTGGTTGAAAATTAGGTGAGTTTAGCTGGTATTACTCGTTGGTGATACGAATATCAGTGTTTGGTATCTAAAAAGAATTGCATCATTGTTCTGATTTCCATGAATCCATTTGAGTAACACAAAGATGAGACTACCTTAGAATAATGAGCATTAAATTGTGGATACTTTTACACTAATATTATATGAGCTACTGGACTGTTGGGATTACCTTGATATATCACTAGTGATGATCTAACCTCTGCTTTCAAGGCTCTCTCCTAGGTGACAACAGGAATGTGTGCCCGAGGCATAAGATCCACTTGCTGGTCTAGTAACTTAATCTTGAGAGGTTTCACCTCAATTGAGAAGAATAACTTTAACCTAGTGTTAGCTTAGAATTTAATCAAGGGAAGAAGAAATTCTTGTATAATTGATGGCTGAGATATATTTTATTTTGGAGAAGTGCTTGCAATTTCCTGTCCATGGGAGCAAGCAATTTCTAGTCTTAAGAAATGATTGTGAAATACTGAGAGGGAAAAATAGTCAGATCTTAAAAGAGGAACAAATCCTACAAGTAACTTTTCAAACCCGTTGTCTAGAGATAGAAATGTGGTAATCTTAATAGTGAAATGGATAGAGTTAGGAGAGATCCATTTCTATACTAATCTGATGTAGCAGACCTTTCAAGGTTTACATCCATTTCATTATCTTAATTGGGACTTGCAAAGAGGCGACCATATTCTGTTTTCTTCATATATTTCAGTTCATATTCGCTCTCTAATCATGTAGTTTAGAAATTTCAGTTATGGTTTATTCTTTTATTTTATTTTTACTTAAAAAGTTAAATCTATCTTGAGAATCAGGAAATTCAAATAGTAAGAATCTTTAATAGTGAGGGTAGTTAATCTGTAAATTTTTCTAATTGATCCTCGTAGGAATGATATTTGGACTTGAATCCTTTATGTGTATGATTTGTGCATACGGTGATCTTCGACCCAGCGATTCTCAAATGAGACAGAATTTACACCCTGTGAAAGAAACATATTTTATATCTTGGGTCTCAAAAAGTTTTTTGGCACAACTCTCGGGGATTTTAGTTAGCCTTTGATAGCAATGTTAAAAAAATGGTCAAACAAGTTTTTGGCGTTATTGCCGGGGATCAAAATGAAAATAGAGTTTAAGGATTAATATTCTTACCAAAGAAAAAATTGCTAGTTTGGATATATATATATATATATATATATATATATATATATATATATATATATATATATATATATATATTTACTTTTATCAAAAACTTAAAAAAAAGAAGAAAACAATAGTTTTAATTGCAATAGCTAAATCAACTACTAATCTTTAATGAAAACCCATCATGATATATTTTTGTATCTACTGATCTTATTTGATTTCAATGTGTTTCCATTTCAGGAAATCCTCACATGCATAGAAAACCACATTCAGAACTGGTGCCATTGGACACTGAATTGGAAAGGACATTGAAAAATCTGAAGAAAGTCAAATTTAACAAAGAAAGCGAGGAGGTTATGGCGGAAGCGAGAGGGAATCTGACGGCAAAATCTAGTTGAGGGAAGTTGACGGACCTCAGGAAAAAAAAACTATGGAAGATTTTTGGAAACACGTTATCGAGATGATTATTCGATTAGTCGACGGCCTACTTGTTGAAGTAAACGACTTTAAGCAAGCACGCGATCATCGTAGTCGACAAAATCAGTTTGAGTGAAATCTTAGTGAAGACCCAGATGAACACATGGGCAGGATTTCTTAGAATGGCTATAGTGTGACTAAATGGGGTGAAGCGATATAGTTAAATTGTAGTTGTTCCTTTCTCCTTAAGGGATATGTAAGTAGTTTGGAATCACTCCTATGGATGAGTGAACACTTAAGAGATGGTACGGTTGAGGCATTCATGGTGGTTTTCCTGTGCTCTCACTTGAAGAGGGAAGGAGAATCATTATATTCAAGCCATGATAGTGAAAGTCTCTATAATGCCTGGGAAAGGTATAAGAAGCTGCTCAAAAGATGTCCAATGCACGGGATTGATCAGATCATGCAGATGTTTATTTTCTACCATGTCATGAACTACACATCTAATGGGATCATAGATGCAGCATGTTGTGGAGCCTTTAAGAGAAAAAGTGCTGAAGAGGCAAATAAGTTAATAGAAGATCTAGAAAAGAGCAACTATAGAGCTCCATCTGAAACTTCAGGGAGTAGTAGCAGGTTGAGAGAAAGTGGTGTGATAGAGTTGAACAAAATGTCAGCTATAGAGGCAAAACTGGACGCTTTGATGAACAAAGTTAGCATGCGGGAAGAAAAGCTTGATCTACCCCATCTTGTTGGAGCAGTGGAAGATATGAGATTTTGAATGATGAAGGACTAGCTGAGATGGTCCTTATCAGCGGGAAGAAGTTTAATTTATCAATGGCAATAGGAGTTACAACTTTAAACTGGCTCTGAAATCTTCGACTCACTACGCGACCTTGAGAAACATGAATTTCTCATATGGACCTCGTCATATGAGAAGAGACACAGTAAGAATTATCATGGCAACATGGTCAACATAGTTTTAAAGGACATTAACGAGCTTGACTAGAGGTTGAGAATCAAGGCAAGAGAATGTCCTGGTCTTTTGAAGAACAAATGATAAGCTTTATGGGAGAAAAAAAAAAGGCTGTTGAATATACATAAGCAAAAGTTTGCGGGCTATAACATTCGGGAAAACCATGACTATGTTTAGAGCTGACCTAAATGCCTCTCTGAAGAATCTAGAGACACAAGTAGGGCAACTAGCCCTTGTAATGCAAAACTAGTCAAAGGATGTCTTCCTAAGTGATACTAGAAGAATCCTAAAGACTGCATGGCAGTAACTTTAAGGAGTGGCAGAGGATTGGAAGAAAGAAGAAATGAAAAGAAGAAAATCGAGGAAGAAAAGCATACAAAAATTGGAGAAGAGCAAAGCGATATAGTTTAGAAATCAGAGAGAGAGAATGGTGGTCACGGTAAAGCCGACCGGTTGAAGGGGTGATCTAAGAAAGAAAGAAGAGGTTCAAGCTTACAAGCCTCAAGTCCCATTCCCTCAGAGGCTGCATAAAGCTAAACTAGAAGAGCAATTCTCTAAATTCTTGAACATGTTACAAAAAAAAAGAGATTAATATCCCTTTTTCAGAGGCATTGACTCAAATGCCTCATTATACTAAATTCATGAAGGATGCGGGCAAAAGAAGAAATTATGCGAAGAAGAGTGGTGAACTTGAAAAGTGACAACTGCGATACGGAGTTATTCGAAGATCTTTACCGGTGAAAATGCGGGATCAGGGCGACCGCTTATTCCTTGCACCATGGGGAATTACGAAATAGGAAATAGCGTGTGATTAAGACCAACATCAACTTAGTGCCCCTTATTTGTAGTCAGACTAGAAGTTTGGGAGCTTACACCCAGAGCTATGACGCTACGGATGGCGGTGGAACCTTGGCTGACTTTGAGGAGTATTCTTAGCAGAGATGTGCTTATCAAAGTGGGAAAGTTCATTTTTCCAGTGGACTTTGTGGTAATCGATATTAAAGAAGACAAACAAGTCCCACTATTGCTAGGAAGGCCTTTCCTTACCACAGGAGCAGCTTTGATAGATGTGAAAAAAGGAGAACTTACTCTCAGGGTTAGGGATGAGGCAGTGAATTTCAATCTCAATCAGAGTTTGAAACAACCAGAATTTGATAACACTGATTGTGAGATTGTAGAAACAAAAGTTCCCATTAGTTATGAACTGATAAATGATTGTAAGATTCAGAGTTCAATGAATGAAAATGAGATGAATTTCCAGTATCTTGAGTATCTAGATGTTGAATTTCTAAATTCCAATTTTGAACTAAAAGAAGCAGTACTCAGTATTGATGAAAGCAGTGTTGAAAAATCCAGTAGTTATGAAAAGAAGGCTGCTGAAGTAAACACAAGCTCAAAGGGTTTAATTCTAAAAGAATTGCTTGAACATTTGAAGTATGCCTTTCGTGAAGTTGAAAAATCTAAACCAGGAATTATATAAGTTGACTTGACAGAGTACAAGAAAAAGAAACTGCTGGAAATTCTTAGGAAATACAAGGGAACCATTGCTTGGTTTATAGAAGATTTAAAAGGAATCAGTCCTTCCATATGTATGCATAAAATCCTATTGGAAGAAAATGCAAAAACCTCCATTGAACATCAAAGAAGACTGAATCCAGTAATAAAAGAAGTTGTCAGAAAAGAAGTGCTGAAATGGTTAAATGCAGAATTTATATATGTAATATCAGACAGCCCTTAGGTAAGCTCAGTTCATGTGGTTCCTAAGAAGGTGAGTCCATGATCGAGAAATGAGAAAGAATGAATTGGTTCCCTACAAAATCTGTGATAGGATGGAGGGTGTGCGTGATTCTGAGAAAATTGAACGACCTTGAAAGGATCAACATCTATTTACCTTTTATTGATTAGATACTGGATAGGTTGGCTGGACACCCTTATTTTTGTTTTCTTGATGGGTATTTTGGGTATAATCAAATTGCCATAGCCCTTGAGGACCAGGAGAAAACTACTTTCACATGTTCTTATGGCACCTTTCCATTTAGAAGGATGCCATTTGGATTATGCAACGCTCCTGCCACATTCCAAAGATGTATGATGTCCATATTTTCAGATCTAGTGGAAGAGGCTATGGAAATTTTAATGGGTGACTTCTCAGTGTATGGATCCAGTTTTGAGCATTGCCTTAAAAATCTAAAGACTGTACTATAGAGGTGGCAAGGTAAGAATTTAGCTTTGAATTGGGAAAATGCCATTTCATGGTAATAGAAAGAATTGTCTTGGAACACAAAATTTCTGCAACTGAGTTGGAAGTTGATCAAGCCAAGGTTTCTATCATAAAAACTCTTTTGCCACCTACAACAATTAAAGAGATAAGAAGATTCTTGGGACATGCTGGATTTTATAAGAGATTCATAAGGGACTTCTCAAAAATCTCAAGACCATTATGCAGACTATTGGAAAAAGATGCAAAATTTGATCTTGATGAATCATACTTGTCTGCATTTGAAGATAAGTTCAGATTAGTTATAGCTCCCATCTTGGCAACACCAGACTGGAACAAAGAGTTTGAAATCATGTGTGATGCTAGTGACTATGCAATGGGAGCAGTTTTGGGACAAAGAACAGAGAAAATTTTCAAGGCCATATACTATGCCAACAAAACCTTCAATGAGGCATAAGAGAACTACTCTACCAGAGAGAAGGAGATGCTAGCAATGGTTTTTGTTTGTGAAAAATTTAGACCATATATATTAAGGTCTATGTCATCCATACATAGCGATCATCACCAAACGATTAAATATCTAATGGCAAAGAAAGATGTTAAGCCCGAATTGATAGGTGGGTATTCTTTAGCTGAGAACTTGATTTGGAAACGAGACGAAGAGTGTGACACAAATGAAGTGGTTTGATCTTATGCAAGTCGGTAAAACGAAGAGGAAAAGGGCACAGAAATAGAAGAAAATTTCTCTGATAAGCAGCTTTTTCAAGTATCAGTTCAAACACCATGGTATCGCGATATTATGAATTTTAAACTGTGGACATGCCACCAGAATTCAACTACCAATAGAGAAGAAAGCTGAGAACTAATGCCAGGTTTTATATATGGGATGACCCATTGCTTTTTAGAAAAGAAGCATATTAGATCATTAGAAGATCTGTACCAGAGATAGAACAAGCTGGAATTGTAGATAGATGCCATTCATCACCATATGAAGGACACTTTGTAGGAGACAGAACAACTCAAAAAATTCTTCAGTCAGGTTTTCATTGGCCAACTTTATTTAAAGATTGTTATGAATGAGTTAAACATTGTGACAGATGTTAGAGAGAATGGAATGATATTAAAGAGAAATGAGATGCCTCTGAGTATGGTGGTCTTGATTTTTTATGTATGGGCAATAGACTTCATGGAGTCTTTTTATGGTTGACTTATACATTCTCCTAGCTATGGATTGTGTATCCCGAATGGGTGGGGAAGCCATAGCTTGCCACTGAAATGATGCATACAATTGTGGGGTTTATTGAAAGAACATCTTGAAGCGATTTGTAGCCTAGAACTATTATAGAAGTGATAAGGAAGCCATTTTGCAAACAGCACATTGCAAAACTCATGAGCAGATATGGAGTCAAACATGTCATGAGTTTGGCTTATCACCCTCAAATGGGCAAGCTGAGATATCCAATAGAGAAATCAAGAATATTCTTGAAAAGACAGTCAATGCCAGCAGAAAAGATTGGTCAATTAAGTTGGAAGATGCATTGTGGGCTTATAGAATTTATGCCAGTCTCTATTAGAATCTCATTGCAGAATTATTTATGAAGCTGTCTCATCTACCTGCGGAACTTGGTATAAAAGCAATGTGGGCAATAAAAAAGCTGAACTTTTGATTTCAAGGTATGTAAAGAAAAGAGACTTCTCTAATTGAATGAATTAGAAGAACTGAGAAATGAAGCCTATGATAATGCCAAATCTACAAGGATAAGATTAAAAAGTGGCATGATCAGAAGAATCCAAGGAAGGAATTCAGAGTAGGAGATCAAGTCCTACTGTACAATTCCAGGCTAAAACTTTTTCCAGGAAAACTCAAATCAAGGTGGAGGGGTCTATATACAGTAGTTGCAGTTAATCCCTTTGGAGTAGTAACACTTAAAACCACTTCTGGAGATGAGTTTAAAGTGAATGGTCAGAGGTTGAAACACTAACTAGGAGGAAGATTAAATGAGGAAGAGTCCTAGATTAGAAGAGATGGATAGAATTGATGAATTGAGAAAACACAGCAGCAAATGTCTAGCTAGAGACATAAAACATGAGTAGCTACTTGGGAAGCAACCTAAGCAATTTTTAATATTTTCAAAGTTAATTTTATTTGGTTAAAATTTTGTGTTTGAGTAGTATAGAAGTAGTTCAGTTTTGTTAGAAACTATTTACCATTTATTGAATTACAATTTTCTGAATGCCAGGATGAAGAAGCTACAAGGTTACATGAAGATCAATTTTAAAGCATCTGCAACTAGACTGAATCATGTAGAGATTACTACAAAGGGGAGTTCACTTTTAACTCTATTTCTTTAGAGATGAAGCATGAATAATTTTAGGGGAATATGATTTATTTGAGTTAGAACATCAACCAGTAGCTTGATTGTCCTTGTTGAATGGTTGTGTGGAAATTTCTACACTAGTATGAATTAGTGCTTACTTGATTATATTGGAAAAATATGAAATATTACTGTTTATGTTTAAATTGAGGTCCTTCAACATCTTTAGACTTATATTCACAAACATGAATTGGAATTGCAAACAGAAAAAAGGGAAAACAAGTGTAATGTTTCTGCTTAAAAGGCTAAACTCCCATTCAATGTTACGACATCAATAGAAATATCGTGACACAACACTTTAAAAGTTTCCCCAATGTTGTGACATCATCGTGACATTACCTCAATGTCGCAACATCAGATTTCAAATGTCACGACATCGCAAATATACAAGAGCACATTGAGCCAATGTAGCGACATCAAAATTATCAATGTCGTGACATCACATTAGTGGATGAACAACATTGCTCCAATGTTGCGACACCAACATTTCAATGTTGCGACATCGCAAAGATACAAAAGCTACACCAAGACTGACTTGAAAGCAATGTTGTGACATTGCTGCAACATCAAGTTGATGTCGCAACATTACATTTTCAATGTCGCGACATCCATTAAAACCAAATGGAAAATCTAAACAATGTCACAACATCTCCACGACATTGCCGCGACATCAAGTCATTGTCGCGACATTAGAAAGTCAGTGTCGCGACATTGCAGTTAGGGAAAATCTTCTATAAAAGGAAAACTTTGGAGGAACGAGAAACCAGAGCCTTCTACTCCCACAAGGAGTAGAAGTGTTCGAGCTTATCTGCCCGAAGAAGAGTTTTGTGGAAGAAGAGTTTAAGGGCTTGTGTCACCATTTAAGGAGGAGATCCCGACGACGAGGTTAGAGGAGAAAGGATTAGAGCTGACATATGGGCGTCGAGTGGGGACTTGGTCAAAGAGTTTTATGCCAATTTGGGCTAGCAAAGGAACCTGACGTGCTATGTTAAGGAGAGGTAGATCCCTTTTGAGGAGAAGGCCATTTCCTAACTCTTGGGGCTGAGGCCGATGAATGATTGCAAAGTCTGAACATCGAGAACCCAAGGGATTTGAAGATCTTGAGGTTGTGGAGCCCGATGCGGGGTATGGTAGAGGACCAAAACCATCTGCAACGCCTATATCGACAGAGGCGACTTGTAGGAAGCAGTAAAGGTATGGTTCTACTTCATCAAATGTGTTCTTACCCCCTCAAAGCAAGTCTCCACAGTGAGACAAGAACATGCCATACTTTTGAATGCATTGGTCAAGGGGTTTAACTTGAATGTGGGAAAGATAGTGGAGAGCGATCCATCACAGACTATACGAGAACAACTTCTCGATCCCACCCCACCCTACCTTGATCACTCTCACCGTGTATCCAGAAGTGTAACATTAGTGAAACGAAGGAAAAAATGCAGATCCTCACCTCTCACACTTCTTAGAGAGTCAAAAGCTCCCCAATTACAAGGTGAGAGATTTGAGAACAAGGAAGAGGAAAGAACAACTTGAATTGCAAGGAGAACTGACCCATGCAACTAAAGTAGAGCTAGAGGCAAGAGAAAAATGGGGGGTTTGAAGATTACCCGAAACGATGCTCTTTCTCACAGGTAAGAAGATCTGATGCTTCCTGAGAAGCCCAGAGCGAGAAAGAGGGAGTAGTGACGAGGAAGGACAAAGCGGCCCCACATCAGGTATGTTTCTCCTTGTTGATAGAGCGAGAAGAAATGAAGATGGGGATGAGTAAGTTAAGAAGAACTTGAGTGGAGAGAGATAGACGTCATTGTAGAGAATAAAAAAAGAGAAGAAAACCTAGCAGCAGAGCTCCAACAGAGGGATGAGGAGTGGAGAGAAGAGTTATCAAACAGGGACAAGGCATTGAGGGTTGAACTTAAGAAAGAGAAGAGGCCTTTGTGCAGGATCAGATGAAGAGGGATCAAGGGCTGATCAAGCTAATGGAGGTCAAGGAGAAGGAAATGGAGCAGAACTTGCTTTAGAAGGCTGAAGACTTTGGGTATCTTTCTGAGGAACACAGAGAATAAATCGAACAACCATCAAAGGGGATGAAGATCGAGTCTATCTTTGGATTATGGGAGAGAATTAGTAGACTGAGAGAGCATATGTTGGTGAACTAGAACCTTGTAAGAATGTAAGCGAGAAGCCCGAGGTGAGGTTTAAGGCAATCCACAGACTCCATTGAAACGAGGCAAGTAGGTTCATAAGGCCTAAGGCTATAAGGATCTGCAGAGTGGTATCTCTTTGATAGGAAATAGAGAGGGCTCAACTCCAAAACCAAAACACTCCATTCCTAAGTTCACACCCTAAAATGCAAGTTACAAGATCTTAATCACATAGGAAAAAAATATAGCTCTTCTTGTTCTTTTCTTCCTTTCTCTCTCTATTCTCTATCATTCTTTATCTGTCTTGTAAACAACATAATGTAATTGTTTCCCCTTTCTAATAAAAGAGCAATTTCTGAAATTTTTGTGCATAAAATTTTCTTGTTTGTTATTATCTTTTAATTTTTCAATCTTGAGAATGTTAATAAAATCTGGAACTTATGTTTGTTGGTGAATAAAGGAGAATTCAGAATGTTGATTGCATGAAAGTTGCATGTTGAAAAGTGTTAGATGACATGGCATATTTTCTGAGTAAATGTTTGTATTGGCTTGTTTGAAGACTTTAAGAAACTTGATGGAATGTTGGTGTTATTGTGGTATACCTAATGAACTGAATGACTAAATCATAATGAAATGTAGTTGGAACAATAACATTACAAATAGTTGTAAAACAGAACAAGATGAAGTCTTAATTGCAAATAGGATAAGTTGTGATGTCAATAATAAAGAAGCTAAACTTTCAGATTACTGAAAACTGAAATTGAAATCAAGGTTAATGAAGCTATTAATTCTAGTCAAATTGAACAATATAGTCCAGAAAATGACTACACTAGCACATTGGTTAAAAGTACCTCAAAAACTAATTGTGCTTGGGTTAGGAAAACCTTATGGGACTTATTATCAGAAATCTTTAAATGAGTCCTAGAACTTGTTGCATTATTTTTCAAGGTGAAATCCTAGATATCACAGCCAGTAGAAGATGATTTAGGCCATCCTTGGACGGTTGAGACTTTCAAAAGCCCACCCTTGATATGCTATGGTATATACCTTAGTACCTTTGTGAACCTAATGCCTGTTAATCACTGCTTAAAGGAGAGCCTTCACCCTTCCTTAAATTCTACCTTACAGTAAAGAACCCTTAAATTACCCAAAATTGCAAATTAGTGCAAAAGAAGTGAGAAAGAGGATAAGTTTGGGGGAGTGCAAGTTTGAATTGAAAAGAAGTAGGAGAATAAAGGATGAGAAAAGAGGACAATTAAGAAAAAGCTGTGCTAGAAAAGGTGCAAAACAAAAAATTGAGAAGCCGACAAAGAAGAAAGTTACAAGGAGTGAGTTTTACCCCGTAGCCTACTATCCTTGAGCAATTAAGTCATAAGAATTGTTCCTACTAGTACCCTAATGCTGTGTGGTATGGGAGCTCTTGACCCAAGATTACTAAAGAAAGGGTTGTGAAAGCTTAAAAAGGTAAAAACATTACGCCACTCCAAATACGAAACAAAAGAGACCAGGACATAGGCTTTGTAGCGAGAATTGAAAATAGTAATTAGACGAGAAAATAAAAACAACGAAGAACGGAGGAGGAAGAATGAGGAAAGGTGCACTAGAATCTAGTTTGGTGAAGTTTGAAGGGCTAGTTTAGTAGAAATATAGGATGAGCAATGAAGGAAAGAAGTTGAGGAAATGAATGCAATTTGGGTAAACTTGAGCTTAGAATGTCTAGTTGTCTACCAAGTACCCTAGCCATTCATTACAAGCTCAAAAGACCTATTTGATTATGAGGGGTGTGTTATGTCTACATTAGTGGAGAATAATATGACCAACAAGCTTATGGGACTTAAAAATACTTTGAGAGAAAATCAATTTGCAAGGTAAATCTCATAAAGCTACCTAATCTGCAAGTCAGTTATAAAGGGAAGACCAACACACACTCACATAGTCAAGGACTATATTTGTTTATTAACTATGAATTACATGCTACATTAAATGATTTGAATTGGAAATTTTCAGAATTTTGAAAAAGAAGCTTAATTATAGTTGATGTCACAACTGAAATGATACTCAGGCCTAAATGCTAATTAGATTTAAAAGATTAATTAATTGAAAAATGACATCAAAAATTGATTTTTATTGTTCGAGGACAAACAAGTATCATTTTCTTTGCTTGAGGATAAGCAAAACTTTAAGTTTGGGGGAGTTTGATGAGTCTAAAACTCATTTATTTTTAAGTCCATTTTTCAAAAATATTTATGGTTTAAATTTTTAGTTTAATATAGAATTATGGAGCTTTCCACCAAATTTGTTGTTTTGCATAAATTTAAAGGAAATAAGCAGAAGTCAACAGAAAAAGGAGTAAAAATCAGCATAGTGCAAGTTTAGAAAATTTTCTATGTCATGACATACTATAGGGAAAGTCTTGAAACTATGGAAATGTCGCGACATCAGTTGGAGAAGGGAAAGCACTGATGCAGAAATGTCGCGACATCACAAATAACTCCAACAGTCAAATTATGTTTGCCATCCATTGTTGCGACCACAACAACATGGCTGCGACATTAGTTGAGGAAGGGAATGACTGCATCGTTTAAATGTCGCAACATTAAAACGATGTCGCGACATTAGCCAAAGCTTGAACATTGGAGACCTTCACATCCAATGTCGTGACATCGGATAAGAAATGTCGCGACATTCAATTAAGACAGCCTGAGTGGTGAGAAAAGTCAAATGTCGCGAAATAGAATAAATGTCTCCACATCAACAAAAGACACTGGTAGAGGACTTCAAAGAAACCAGATATAATGTCGCGACATTAGAGCAGAAATGTCACAACATAGCATTAATGGACCAGACCTACAGAGGCAATGTTGCAACATCAAAGAGTGACCAACATGTTAATGTCGAGCAGCCGGTGCCAAATGCTTTGAATAGTAGAAATTAGTCAATGTTGCGACATAGAGCGAGAATAAATGTCGACATCGATCTCATTTATTGGGAGAAGAATTGAACAATAAGATACAATGTCATGACATCACGACATCACGATAGTGTCGCTACATCAACATGAGATAATCACAAAGAACTTAGATGACCAATGCTGCGTAGGTTCAACCAATATCGCAACACCAGCTAAATGTCGCAACATAAAGGCAAATGAAAGTGTCGTGACATCGAAATTAATATGCAACAATGTATCTCGTATTACGACATCATCATGACATGAACTCAACAACGGAAAATGAGAGTGTCATGATTTCTGCTTGATGTCGCGACGCCATTTGCAACCCACGACATCAACAGCTACGATCATCGCGATCATCATCCGCAGCATCGCTGAAAACAACAATAGCGGCCAATGGGGAATTTTGGGCATTCGAGTGCGCGAGTTTGCCTCATTTTAGGGCTTTAAGACACGAGCTATAAATGAAGATTTTGAGGAGTAGTGCGCATTAGCTTCCAGCGGCTTCCATCAAGTCTATGATTTTTGGGAAAAGCGAGAATCTCATTCTTATATATTTTATTTTTATCTTTCTTTTTATTTTTATGTGTTTTTAGATTCGATTTGTTTATGATTAGAGTAGTGATACGACTGAGTTCCAACTAATGTTCATATAAATCGAGTTTTCATTTACGCACGAACTTAGATGAAATATGGAATTTATTATGGAACTCATTTTTTCAGTTTTGATTACAATATAAATGAATTTGTTTAATCAACTAGTCATTGTGATTTGTGATCTAGATTTGAAAGGGTAAGCTCATTTTAGGAAGAGTATTTTGTTGGGATTATTATTATTTTTTTTTGCAAGAGTTAATGTTGTTTTGGTTGAGAAAATTGGAGTGATTTAACTGGTATTACTCTACATTTGGTATTACCGGATATAGGTGTTTGGTATCTAAAGATTATAAATAATTTAGTGCAGTTTCCATGAATCCATTTGAGTAACACAAAGATGAGACTACCTTAGAATAATGAGCATTAAATTGTGGATACTTTTACACTAATATTATATGAGCTAACTGAATTGTTGGGATTACCTTGATATATCACTAGTGATGATCACAACATACCTTTCAAGGCTCTCCTAGGTAATAGCCAGGTATGTTGAGGCCTCCAAGATCCACTTATTTGGTCTAGTAACAATCTTGAGGGAGAGGTTTCACCTCAATTGAGGAAGAATAACAACCTAGTGTTAGCTTAGAATTTAATCAAGGGAAGAAGAAATTCTTGTATAATTGATGGTTGAGATATATTTTATTTTGGAGAAGTGCTTGCAATTTCCTGTCCATGGGAGCAAGCAATTTCTAGTCTTAAGAAATGATTGTGAAATACTGAGAGGGAAAAATAGTCAGATCTTAAAGGAACAAATCCCATACAAATGTGGCTTTCAAAATACGTTGTCTAGAGATAGAAATGTGGTAATCTTAATAGTGAAATGGATAGAGTTAGGAGAGATCCATTTCTATACTAATCTATTCTTGGACAACTCCAAGGTTTACATCCATTTCATTATCTTAATTGGGACTTGCAAAGAGACGACCACAACACTGTTTTTCTTCCCTTATGTTTCAGTTCATATTCGCTCTCTAACCATGTAGTTTAGAAATTTCAGTTATGGTTTGTTCTTTTATTTAATTTTTACTTAAAAAGTTAAATCTATCTTGAGAATCAGGAAATTCAAATAGTAAGAATCTTTAATAGTGAGGGTAGTTAATCTGTAAATTTTTCTAATTGATCCTCGTAGGAATGATATTTGGACTTCAAATCCACTGTATTACTTGTATGATTTGTGCACTTGCAGTGATCTTGATCAACCCAATTCTCAAATGAGACAATTTACATACAAAGTAGAAAACATATTTTATATATTGGGTCTCAACAAGTTTTTTGGCACAACTCCCGGGGATTTTAGTTAACCATTGGTAGCAGTGTTAAAAAAATGGTTAACACCTTCTCCTCTATTTGAGCTCCCGACTTAGCCATCACTAACACCAACATCACCACTAGAGCTGTCTGACGATGACAATTCGCTTACATTATGAGGGGAGTTTCCTATATCCCTTATTTTTACACTGAGGACAGTGTTTGGTTTTAGTTTCGGGGTGTTGGGCATTTTGCTAAATTTGGAAATTTTTTGAATTTTTCTCTTTAGATATTAACTGTGGATTAATCTCTTTCTCCTCATATATCTTCTCTTTTTATCTTAGTCTAATGTTAGTAAAGTTTATGCTTCATGGTTGTGTTGTTAGGCTTTTAGCTAGCTACTTTTTAATGGAAATTTGATTTGAGCTATCATGTCTATCGTAAACTATGCTTGAATGTGTGAGGTTCATTGAGCTGCCACTTAGTTTACAACTATGGTCTTGGATGCATGTCAAAAATCCATAAAAAGTTGAAAATTTTTGAAAATCTAAAAAATATGTAAATTTTTTTTTTGTTTGGTTGAGCTTGTTTGTGTGGAAATAGTGTTGTCGATGATGAAAAACGATTGAACTATTCTATTACATGAAGAAAACTAAAGATAGCTGAGCTTTAAAGAATAATATTTTGACATTTGAGTTGTGAACTTAGCCATATGTTCTTATTATCTGGAACACAAGTCACATTACCTTTCATGGTCAATATTGCTTGGTTTAGGGAAGAATTAGGTGATCAACATCTATTTTGATATCCTAAGACTCTAGAAGTTGCTTGATTACCATTTGAGGCGAAATCCTAGTCGACACAACAATTAGAAGATGATATAGGTCATCCTCGGATCGGTTGAACCTTTCTAGCTTCCATTTTGTGCATTATTCCATAGTCGCCCTAATTGAACCTTAATAGCCATTTCAATTCTTGGAAACCAATAGTGAACACCTTAGCCCTCTTTGTTGAATATCCTTTTGTAAAAAATCCTTGTTTATGCTCAACATGTTTGTTTCAATGCAATATTATGTGAGAGCTTGTTATGTGAATTGGGAGTTTGGGTGAAGAATTGTGCTAGAAATGTAATCAAAGGAGGTTAGGTGAGAAAAAGAAAGAAAAGAAGCAAAAAGAAAGAGAAGTCAAGGAGTAAGTTTAGCCTCGTAGACTTCCTACCTTGAGTGATTAAGTCCATAGAGGTGTTTTAACACCTAATACCCCAAGACCAACCCGTCTAGGAGTTGCTGACCTAAAGCTCGTTACATGGGGTAGGTAGAAAGCTTAAGGGGGTTGAACATTGCACTACTCCATTTCTTGAAATCCATGAAGAATAAGCATCTTTGTGTTCTTGTGAAGATAGTGAAAATGAGCTATGTTTGAGGAAATAGCTATGCGATAAAAAGATGCAATGAGCTAAGTTTGGGGGAAGCTTAAGAGATTTAATGATGAAAGAAAGCAATATGAGAAAGGATGGTAGAGCTCTTGAAGAAAAAAAAATAAATTACAAGTGTTTTGGGTAAATATGAACCTAAATGACCTATTCAACTACCCTTTACCTAAGCCATACATTACAAGCTATATAAAGACCTATTTGATCCTAAGAGTTGTGAATTGATTACATTAGTGGAGAATGGTATGCCTAGAAAGCCTATGGAGTCTTATGAACTCAAAAGTCATGGAAATATCATATGAGTAAAAGATCTCAACTCAATTCTAGATCTCCTAATTTCATCTAAATTGCAATTGACCACATGAGGGTAGGACTTCACACACACTCACTGGAAGGACTTTGGCTTAATTTTGTTTAATTCATGGTCAATCTATTATATGGTAAGATCCTATCTCGAACTTTTCTTTGTGTTGTTGAATGGTTCGACCCTTGAGGCGAATAAGCACAAGGTGTTATTGCATTAAATTTTATAAGGAAACATCATATGAGTAAGAGATCTCCACTCAATTCTTGCTCTCCTAATTCCATCTAAATTGCAATTGACCGCATGAGGGTAGGACTTCACACACACTCATTATAAGGACTTTGGCTTAAGTTTGTTTAATTCATGGTCAATCTATTATATGGTAAGATCCTATCTCGAACTTTTCTTTATGTTGTTGAATGGTTCGACCCCTAAGGCGAATAGCATAAGGTGTTATCGCATTAAACTTAACAAGTTTTGTTTTGTTTTGTCTTCTGAAAATGTGTAGTTTCTTTGCTCGAGGACAAGAAAAAAAAGGTAAGTTTGGGGGTATTTGTTAGGTGTGAATTGTATTTTGTTTTGAGCCTTTATTTCTTACAATTATTGAGCTCGTAATGTTAAATTCATACCTATAGTTCAAATACAGGCTAAATCCCTCCTTTACTTTGGTTTTGTAGATAAGGAAGAAAACCAGAGCAAAAGGGGCAAGAATGTGGAAGAAATGGAGTGTTGTTACTATTAAAGGCCTCATGTTGCGACATGTCGCAACATGGAATCCCCTTAAGCTTGAAGCCCAACTACTGTCATGTCGCGACATCAAGTCCTATGATGTCACGACATCGGGCTATCTAAAGACTAAAGCTAAAGCTGAAGGCACTGTTATGTCACGACATCAAAATAGTTGATGTCGTGACGTCATCTCATATGCAAGCAAAGACTTGAAGCGCAACTACTATCATGTCACGACATCAAGGCTATTGATGTCGTGACATCAAAGGAATTTTGAAAAATATTGGAGCTTAGCTACTACAATGTCGTGACATCAAACCTGTTGATGTTGTGACATTGCGACAACGGACCGCCTGTGCGACAACTATTTTCAGCCCAATTTTCAAGGCTATATAAACAATGATTTTCACCAATGATTGGAAGTCGACATTTTAGGGTCAAGGCACGAACTTTAAGGGGCTTCTTCCTCTCCTTTGGTTTTTGATTTCTTTGAGATTCTACACCCTAATCCTAGGGTTTTTGAGATTTTGTTGTTGATTTACTTTGGATCTAAAGTTTACTTGAAGAATCAGCTCATTTGAGGGTGTTTGCAACTTAGAACCCAACTGGGGAGCATCTCAACTCTGATTGTTTTGTATCTCTAACTTTGTTACTTTCTCAACTCTTTCTATATTTTTGATTTGTAAATCATGATTTTGAATGATTTGAGGGTTGTAATGAGGAGCTAAACTATCCTCTAGGGTTGGTTACTAATATTAATGTTTGCTTTATATAAATTTTAGAATAATTTTGTGAATGTGTGCTTATGTGGATGCTAATTGATGAAAATATGGAATTATTATGATTTTATCCAATTGAAATGTGTTAGGATTTGTGCTTCAGACCTAAAGTAGGAAAGATTAACCTAGGGCTTCCATAGTGACGGTTGGAAATTGACCTAAGGCCTTGACCAACTCTTCATAATGTATTCAATTGGTAAAATTAATTTAGTCTAATCAAAGAAATTTAGGAAATTAGCAATGACTAATACTAAATGGATTTCACTAGGGTAAAGCGTCAATTAGGCATTATGCAGGATTTGTAGGGACCTAGTGGTGATGAAATCTAGCATAGTTCGAGTTTTCCTGTTGTAGGGACCTAGCGGTGACCAATAGGATACCTAAGGGAAAATTTATTTTGAAAAGTATCGCATTTAATCACCTAGAGGAACCTATCGGTGAATAGGAGGTTAGTATGAGAAATTGAGGTGAGTCACAAGAGTGAGAGCCTCATCTTAATTTCCCTTAAGCAAGAACAAGTATACATTACCATAATTTGCACTTATCGAATATAAAACAGTAAACATTAATTGAAGTAACCAACTCTAATTTATGACCTTGAGTTTTTATCTTCAAAGTCTTCTTATCCTTGGAAAACTTAACATTAATCAAATTCCCCAATTTTAGTATAGCTTTAGTTTAGTTTAGTCATATGTTCAGAAAAAAATAATAGTTTAGATAGTGAAAGGATCAAGTAGCCGAGGCACTTAATCCCATCTAAACTTACCTTCCTCGTGAGAACGATAGCTGAACTTTCAAGTCCATTTTACTACTTGTACGACCCATGTGCTTACGATATCTTAGGTTGAACAATTTTTATATACCAAACAAGCTTTGTGCCTAACAACCTTACTTCTTGCATAAGTTGCATGTAACTAGTTAACCTTTTCTTGAAATGTTTATGCCATGGTGTTGAGGTGGTGGCTCATTACATTATCTCATTCTCTTAGTCTGTAGCCTTCATTTTCTCTTTTCAACCTTAGGAGGCTTAATGTAAAGACCAAACAATATGTTCAACTAATTTCTAACACTGTTGCTAAGGACTGGTTCAGTCCCCGGCAATGACACTAAAAACTTGTTGAGACCAGTTTATGAGCGTGTGTGTGTGTGTGCGCCAAATTTTTGTCACTGTTACTAGAGACGGATTGATCAGTCCCTGGCAATGGCGCCAAAAACGTGTTGATGACCAATATAAGTGAAGACTATCTTCCGCTGTTGTATTTAATATTATGTAATTAAAACTCGTTTTGGTCTAAATCACTACAAGTGCACATGTCATACAAGTAGTAAAGTGGATTATAAGTCCAGATATCATTCCCATAGGGATTGATGCGAAAATCTAAAGATCAACTACCTCTACTACTCAAGGAAATCACTATTTGAACTACTGTTTTCTATGATTTGTAAAATCAGCTAGCAAAACTATAATAAAAATGTTTTTTTATAAAATTTTCTTCAAATTTAAGAAAGAATCTAAACAAGAAGGATAATAAATTTCACTGAGTCGAAATAACACTGGGAATAAAATCAGTGTTAAGATTAGCGGTTTGTAGTAGGTTCAAGAACAAGTAATGTGAAGGACATGAATCTTGGATTTGTCCAAGAGCAGGGTAATATAGCATTGGAATACCTCCTAACACTATACATTTCACTATTTAAAACACCATATTCCTAAACCAGGTCAGTGAGTCTAAATAACACTGGTTGATCCTCTTTAAAGTTGACCCCTACAATTTTCTAAACGATACTTCGACATCTCTTAGGACTAAACATTGCTTGCCCCCATAGATAAGGTAACACAAGCCTTCTCCAATACAATTGGTATCTCGATCTTCAATTCATTAGAATACACTCTCTCCTTGATTAGAATCTATGCTAACACGGGATCAAGATTACTCTGCCAAATTGAGATGAAACCTCTAAACATTAAACCGATAAATTAGTATTTGGTTCTTATGCCTCGGGAAAACACTTCTGTTGTCACCAAGAAGGGAACCTTGAAGTCAGAGGTTAGAACATCATCAGTGATTTATCAGAGTGATCCTTAGAGTGCATTAGTTCAATGGATATTAGTGCAATGTACCCCCAAGTCATTGCTCTTTGCTCTCAGGTCGTCCATCTCTATGTCACTTAGGAGGATCCTGGAAATTAAAGCATAGATACAGCTCTTTCTGGGTACAAAACACTGATATTCAAAACAACTCATTACAAGAGCAGTACCAAATAAATAAATCTAGTTTTCATTCCCAAAAAAATCATTTAACACTACAAACAATCATCCACACACCAAATTCCTTCCCAAAGGGAGCTCATCCTTCCATAACTGGATCACAAATGACAATGACTAGTTGATCAAACAAATTCATCGAAATTGTAATCAAACTCAAAAAATTGGATTCTAGAAAATTTTCCCAAATTCCACTTGAGTTCAAACATAAATGAAACTCGATATACAATGATCTCAACTCCACATTTTAGCTTGGATCGTCTACTCTAATCCTAAAAGAAAGAAAATAGATCTAGAAAAAAAAAGAAAAAAAGAAAAAAAAAGAAAAAGAAAAATAAAAATATATACAAAAGAGACTTCAGCTCTTCCTAAAAGCTCAAAAACTACTAAAGGTTGTTGAAAGGCTGCGCACTCCACCCTAGGAGCTTTTAATTATAGGCCCCAATCATTGGGCCCTGAAAATGAGGTGAAAAACATGGTCTTCGAAAAGCCTAAAATTTCTTCCCCAGTCGCGTTGATGTCGTGGCTCATGTCGCGGTTAATGTCATGACATTGCTGTTGTGATGTCACGACATTACTTTTAGTGTTGCAACTCTGGATTTTTGCCTATCTATGTAATGTCGCGACTTTGGATTGATGTCTTCAATGTTTGCTTTGTTATGATGTCGCGACATTCTTCAGTCGATGTCGTGACATTGGTTTGATGTCATGACATTGATCTTTTCTGTTGTTGCTCACTTCAGCCGAAGTCGCGACATTGGATCCCGATGTCGTTGCTCTGAGTGTGATGTCATTACATTTCTCACTCGATGTCGCGACATTGCTTCAGCTGCTTTGTGACTCTGAGTGTGATGTCACGACATTCTCTAGCCAATGTCGCGACATTGGATTTTTGCTCTCATTTTTCTGCTTTTCTGCTGATTTTTGCTTATTTTCTTCAAATTCCCGCAAAACACAAATCTAGGTGAAGACTTCATAATTTTGCATTAAATTGAAATTTTAAGCCATATATATACTTGTAAAATGGGCTTAAAAATAGATGAGTTTTAGACTCATCAAACTCCTCCAAACTTAAAGTTTTGGTTACCCTCAATCAAAGAAAAGGCTATTTGTTTATCCTCAAACAATTGAAATTAATTTTTAAGAACATTAGTAAAAAGCTATAGTTCTTGAATCAGTGAGTGTGTGTTGGTCTTCCATTTTTGATTAATTTGAAAATTAGTTAACCTTATGAGATCTATTGCAAAGGATGAAAGTCTCTTTAAAGTGACTTAGGTCCCATAGGCTTGTTGATCATACCATTCTCCACTAATGTGGGCATAAGACAATCATCAGGATCAAATAGGTCTTTTAGGCTTGTAATGTATGGCTTGGGTACTTGGGTAGATAACTGGACATTTAAGGTTCAAGTTAACCCAAACTGTATATACTTTCTCAACATTCAGCCTTCTACTACTCATCCTTTCTTTTCTATTCAGGACTTTTTCAAAAGTACCCCCAAACTTGTTTTGTTGCATCTTTTACATGTTTTCCACTTTGGTTTTTTTTTTCCCACTTTCAGTTTCGATTTCTCCAATTCAGAAGCTCTTTTATTTTTATTTTGTTCATGGTTTGGAATGGTGCAACGTTTTGCCTTCTTAAGCTTTCTACCACCTCTTAGCAAGTTTTGGGTCAGCAACTCCCATACCTGTTGGCATTAGGGTGCTAGGTGTAGAACACCCCTAAGGACTTAATTGCTCAAGGGAGGAAGGCTACAAGTTAAAACTCACTCCTCCTTGAAACTGCATATTTTTTTGGCTTCTCAGTTTGCTATTATGCACCTTTTTTTTGTACATCTTTTCTAAATTGATTCTCCTTTCATATCCTCATTTCTCATCCTTCTTCTCATTCAAAAATTTTACTCCCCTAAACTTGTCCTCCTGATCCATTTTTTTTCTGCACTTAACTTGCAGTTTAGGCAAACTAAGTGTTCTTTCCTGAAAGATCAAAATTTCAGGAATGGTTAAGGTTCTTTCATGTGGCTTTAGTGATGACATAGGAATTAAGTTCAAATAATGTACTAGGGTATATGCGTATAAGCATATCACAAGGTAGGCTATGAAAGGCTCAAACTGTCAAAGGATGGCCTAAATCATTTCCTGTTGGTTGTGGTGCCTAGGATATAGCCTTGAATAAATATCTAACAAGTTCTAGGAGCTTTTGAGACTAAATATTTAATGAATCCCATAAGGTGTTCCTAACCCAAGCAGAATTAATTTTCAAGTTACCTATGACCAATGTGCCAATTTTTAGTCATTATCTGAATTGTATTGTTCAATCAAACTAAAATTATTAGCCTGAGTAACATTGACATCAATTTTAGTATTTTAGAACCTATAATCTCAGCCTATTTGTCATTGACATCACAACTTCTAATTCTATTCCATTTACTCTGACTAGTTTCATTTACAAATTTACTAGTTTGGTTCAAAAACAAATTACAGTGTTCTTATACAATTCAACAATTCACTTTGGTTCACCAATTTAACTCATTTCATCAACAATAACAACACAAGCAATCAATATATTCTCCCAATTCAACCAAACAAGCAATTACAACTTTCATAATTCAGAAATTGCACAAAAATGCAAAAATATTCAACCAAAACACAATTCTACATAACTTCCAGAAACTCAGTTTTTCTCATTTATAGGTTCTAGATTTTTTGCCTTAATAGCTTAAACACTCTGATTTCAGCTTTTTATCACTCAATCTCAGCAATTCAATGCATTCAGTACAACTTAATGCCCAATTATTTATTACAGTCAGCAAGTTCAAAATTTGATTATTCTTCACACATTGCAGAATAGAAACTGTAAAGGAAAAAAAGAAAAAAAGAAAGAAAGATAGACACAAGTGCACAAAAAGTTTAGAAACTGTATTTTTATTTATCATTTCAATTACAGAGAACTTAATTACAAAGAGAAAGTGTGAGATACAATTGAGTTCATTTATTTTTCCTTTGGGATTTTGGAGGGTTTGAGATTTACTAATGGTTGGGGTCTTTTAGTTGTTCTGTCTCCGAGGAGATGGTTTGTCATCCATTTCAACATCCTGGAATTAATTCTTATCAGCTCATTTTGTCTTCCCCTAATAGAATTTAAAGCACTCTCAAACTCACCCTAGGCATTGTACATCCTGATCATGTTGGCATTGACCATGTCAAGGCTCTCAGTTCAAAGCTTCTCCTTGTAGTTCAAAGAGGATTCCATTTCCTCATCCCTCTTCTGGATGGTGGCCCTTATCTCCTTCTAAGGCTCTTTGTACAAGTACCTAAAGGCATCGGCCTTTTGTAACATATTCTGCTTCATATCTTTCTCCTTTATCTCCAAGATCTTCAGTAGTTTCAGGTCCCTCTTCAGCTGCTCACTCACAAAGGCCTTCTCCCTCTCCCTAAATTCAGCCCTTAGATCTCTATCTCTTTCAGCCAGCTGCTCTCTCCATTCTTCATCCCTTAGTTCGAGGGCTGCTACTAGATTGTTCTATCTCTCCTTGATTTGATCTTCAAGGTGGTTGTCTCTTAACTTGAGCTCCTTCCTTATTTGCTCGTCCATTTCTCTTATTTCTTCCTTTATCTCTTTCAGTAGAAGTAGCAGTTTTGAGGGACTGCTTTCTTTAGTTTCAACCCTTGGTTTACCCTTTTTTGCAGCCCTAGTTAGAGCAGGTTTTCCATGATCTGTAGTATTGGAGAGCACTAGTTGCTCTGAATAGGCTTCAAAGCCACCCCCTTCACTGCTGTTACTCTCAACAAGAGCAACCGTTGGAACTTGGTCCTTGGGCTCTTTGACTGTCTCTACCCTCTTCCTTTTTTTGGAGAGCTTCTTTAGTCTCTCGCACTCTTCACTCTCTAATGGAGCCTTGAGGACTCCAGCAAGAGTGAGATGGGAGGCTTTAGGGTTCCTCTTTTCCTATGCTTCATTAAATTTCACACCCCCTTTGATACACAAGAGTGTGATTAAAGAGGGGTGGGGGATGTTTCTTAAGAATTTACTCTGTTCATAGTCCAACATGGACTCTTCAACAATTCTCCCCACATTAAGCTTAAACCCCTTGACCAGTGCATACAACAGTATTGTGTGGTCCTGTCCTACGGTTGAGACATGTTTAGAGGGCTTGAGTACTGAATTTACAAAATAAAACCAAACCTTAAAGTCCCTTATGTTTAGGAAGACATTGGATAATGTCCTTGTTCTTTGCCATTCCCTTTGGCCATTAGTGAGTTCTCTTGTGACCTCTTCGAAGTTGGGGCTCTTATGGAGTTGCTCATACTCTATGTAGTCTCCTCCTTGTCTAAGTCCAAATAGTTGGGAGATGGTCATTTATCCAAAAGGGACCCATTGCCTCTTGACATAGCACGTCAGGTTTCTTCTCTCGCCCAGATTGGCATAGAACTTCTTCACCAGGGCTTTTCTCCCCGACTCTAAATGCTTGCACACACCCTCCTAAACAACCTCTTCTTTCGATTTCCTCCTTGAAGGGCGACACTATTTCTTTGAATCCTCTTTCTTCCACGAATCCTTTCTTTGCAAGATTCTTTCGGAACACCTCAACCCCCTTTTCTGTAAAGAATACTCGTGCTTCCCTTGCTTCAACTTCCACCTCCTCCGTCTCTTCTCTTACTTCCTCAGGAGCAGTCGCTTGGTTCTCTAGTTGTTTGGCTCTCTCGTGTAACAAATCTTCCACAATATTCTCCATAACCTCGTTTAGGGTGGGAGAACTAGGGCTAGACATTTTCTTGGTTGCAAAAATGGAGGTAAAAAAGGTTAGGGCTTAGAAGATTGAAGAATTTGGTTTGGATTTGAAAATTTGCACTAAGTGTTCCTTTAAATAGGGAGGCTACCCTAAGTGCGATGTCGCGACATTGTGGATGCGATGTCGAGACATTGTGGATGTAATGCCAAGACATTGTGGATGCAATGTCACAACATTGAGTGTCGATGTTATGACATTGATAAAATTTTTTAAATGACTTGACTCAATGTTGCGACATTGGGTTGACATTGCTTTGATGTCGCAACATTGTAGAATCGATGTCGCAACTCTAGGAAACTTTTGGAGTTGATGTCGCGACATTGGAAAACTTTTGGAACTGATGTTGCGACATTGAAATGGTGTTGCGACATTGAGATGAGTTTTCTTTTTCTGGATTCCTACTTATTTTTTCTCAATTTATTCATTTCTACACACTCATATCATGCTTGTAAATACAAATCTAACGAGAACTAAGCATCTCAATTCAAGCATGGCCAAATAAGCTCAATTCTCAACTCAGTACAATTCAAAAAACATTCTTGGTACTGCAACAATTATCATTCAAAACTAAAAAAAAATAAAAAAAATCATCAAAAATTAGGAAAATTGAAGCTGCTATGCAATTTCTAAATAAAAAATAAATAACTCCCCATAACTTAACATATGCCTTATCCTTAAAGAACAAGTTAGGGAAATAAACTCCCCTGTGTGGTTAATTCTGCTCATTGAGTTTGGGTTGAAGTGCTTCCAATTGAATTTCATATTTATTTGTAGCTTCATTATCCTAAAATCAAGCAAAAATTAACTAACATAAGTTTCAAATAATCTAAAACAAAAACATTCAATCAGCTAAATTATTCAAAACACACTTAATTTAAACAAAATCAAGCCGTCAATAATTTTTTTTTGCTTGGGTTGCCTCCCAAGTAGCTGCTTAGTTTTATGTCTTTAGCTAGACATTGCTGCCGTTTGCTTTCGTTTCAGCAGTTCTTTCAATCTCTTCTAATCTGGGACTGTTCTTTATTTAGAATTCCTCTAAGGTAATGTTTCAGCCTTTGACAATTTACTTTGAATTCACTCCCTGAATTTGTTCTCATTGTCACTGCCCCAAAAGGTGTAATTGCAGTCATTGTATAAAGACCACTCCATCTTGATTTAAGTTTTCCTAGGAAGAGTTTGAGCCTTGAATTTTATAGTAGGACTAGCTCTCCTACTTTGAACTCTTTTCTCAGAATTTTCTGATCATGCCATTTCTTAGTCTTTTCCTTGTAAATCTTGGCATTGTCATAGGCTTCATTTCTCAACTCTTCCAATTCATTCATCTGAAGTAGTATATTTTCCTTAGCAGCATGGAAATCACAGTTCAGCTTCTTGATTGCCCACATAGCCTTATATTCAAGCTCAAGAGGGAGATGACAAGGCTTCCCAAATACAATCTTGTATGGGGACATTCAATGAAGACATAGAGTAGTCACGTAAGCCATGATACATCATCTAACTGTGACTGATCTCCCCTACTTGTGTTTACTATCTTCTCCAGTATATTCTTTATCTCCCTATTGAATATTTATGCTTGCTTATTAGACTGAGGGTGAGAAGCCAATCCATGCTTGTAGCCCGTCATGCTCCTTAGAGTTTTAAACAACTTGTTTGCAAAATGGCTTCCCTTATCACTAATTATTGTCCTTGGGGCTCCATATCTACTCAAGATGTTTCTTTGAATAAACCCCATAACTGTGTTGGCATCATTTCTGGGACAAGCTATGACTTCCATCCATTTGGATACATAATCTACAACAAGGAGAAGGCATAGATTTCCAAATGAGGGTGGGAAAGGTCCTTTGAAGTCTATCCCCCATACATAAAAAATCTGCACCACCAGGATTTCTTGTAGAGGCATCTCATTTCTTATGTTTATGTTGCCGATTCTTTGACATATGTTACAATGCTTCACCCATTTAGAATAGTCTCTGAATAGAGTTGACCAATAGAATCTTGATTGGAGAATTTTTTGGGTTGTTCTATCTCTTGCAAAGTGTCCTCTATATGGTGATGCATGACATTTATCTAGAATTCCACCTTGCTCAGCTTTTGGTACACATATTTTGATGGACTTATCTGCTCCTCTTCTAAATAGCAGTGAGTCATCCCAAATATAGAATTCGGCATATGTTTTCGACTTCCTTTTCTACTGATAATTCAGTTCTGGTGGTATAATACCATATGCTAGGTAGTTCACTATATCAGCATACCCGAGCACTTGAACTGTCATCTGAAATAGTTGCTTATCAGGGAACTTTTCTTTAATTTCAATCTCTCTTTCCTCTTCAATAAGCTTCTGTATTCTGGATAAGTGATTGGTTATCACATTATCACTGCCATTTTTGTCTTTGATCTCTAAGTCAAATTCTTGCAGCAATAGCACCCATCTTGCTAGTCTTGGTTTTGCATCCTTCGTTGCCATGAGATACTTGATTGCTGCATGATCAGTGTGTATGATGACATGGGATCCCAGTATGTAAGGTCTAAATTTTTCACAGGCAAAGATGATTCGTGCCACGGTAGGGTGAGCGAAATCAACAAAATTTGTTTCCTATGTTCCTCCTACGCCGTGGTATTTCTTGCTGACATAAGCGTCTAAATTCGAACACGGGGATGGGTTTTCATCCTATGAATGACTTGCATCGGTGTTGAAAATGGTGAGGCTTTTAGTTTTGGATTTTTGGTTGTTTCAAAGCAGGTGGGAGTTGTTTGGGCACTGGCTAACGTGATGGTGAAAATGAAGTGTGAAATAGTAACTTTGAAGGCTTGGGTCACTAGCTTGACAACATGGGGTTAACAGAGTGTTCTCGGGTCATATCCTCGCATTATAGCGAGTAACATATAGTCAAAGCCTGCTTAGGATCTTTGTTTAACTATGAAAACTAACCCTAAGACCACTCCTATTTGAGTCTACACAAGTATTATGCATTCACAGTCCCTTTTAGTTCAAAACCCTAGCACTCAACCTCATTTCAGTGGCTCGTAAAGGCCATCTAAAGGATACTTGATTGCATCTAGCAGTAAGTATGCAACATTACCACAAAGCATGGTAAGTATTGACCAAAGTAATGACATTAAATAGCTTTAAGCCTAGTTTGGAAGATATGGAACCATAAATACGGTCACTGTAACCTTTACGATGAAGACAACTGCGGCAACCCAAAAACCAAGCTAAATGACCCTCCTCTTCAAAGCTATAAGGCAGCGAGCATCTCTTAAGTTGTCATCCTCGAGAGGTGTTTGGCAGCCTAGAAAATAAAAGAAAGAAGAGAGAGAAGAGAGAAAAGCAAACCCTAAAATGAAATCTGCGGGAGATATTTACATAAAATAAAAAGTTGCCAAAAGATTGCTTAGGGTTACAAAATGATGGGGGCTTATATAGGCCACCCGATGTAAGCCTGAAAACCTAAAATATTGGCTAATACAAGGAATGAGTATACACCAAAAGCGGGGTCGTTTGGCATTAATTACACAAAATTAGCAGGCCAGGAATTTACGCTAGGTAGCGAAATTTCGCTAACCTAGCCAGCTTCGCTAGCCTAGCGAATTTCGCTAACTTTATGATAAGATAAGCGAAAATAGAGAATTTTCGCTATGCCTGATAATTCGCTAGTATTGTATTTAAATAGCCTAGCGAAATTTCTCAATTACAGCTAAGTTGCGAAATTTTCGTATGGCTGCGAAATTTTTGTAATCCAATGAAATTTTTGCAATCATAGCGAAATTTCTGAATTCTTTATTCTTTCTTGCTTTGCATCTTGCACCCCTCTTTGCATCCTCCATCTTCGCTTTGCCTTATTCATCAACGAGATTTTGATATGTTGATGGCTGGAAATAGTTTCAATCTTCATGGTTCACCACATCTCGATATCAAATTCGAAGCTTTAATGGGCGAGGTACACAAAGCACAAAATAACCACAAATAACCTCAAAATGGCATAAGTGATGCTAAGTAGACACAGTGCCTCCAATTGGCTTAGTGATCGATTGAGTGCGCAAAAAGCACTCCAAAACCTATCTCGAATAGGGCTCAGCTGGCACTTTTTGGGCGCCTAATCACACCCAGCCAGGCACGTTGCTGGTCCTTAGCAATGCTAAAACAAGGGAAATGCATGCGTGATTTCTCGAAAAGTTTGGTTAAAGGTGTATGTACATATAAGCAATGCCTTTAAAATGAACAATTGATACCCAGAGTTTGAAAACACATGAGAGAGCAAAAACCATAAAAGAAGCAATTTTAGGTCAACGCCGGATCTAAAGAATTCGCTTGAATTTCCACTTTAAAATCTAATGGTTCCTAATGTAGCTTGATTAGACCAATAAAGTGAAAATTATTTCCCTCTGACCTAGCTACGGCATGGCCTTAATTTGTTGAGCAAACCCTAGATAGGAAAAGCTACACTTTAACAACATTTAACTACAATGTAGGTGCAATGCTTAAAACTACGACTTCATCAAAGTCAGGTGTAGCAGGGTCCATAGGTATTTCACGACGATTAAGGTTTAGGGGCGTGGCCCAGAAAGGATCGCTTGACACTTGAAACTACGAGGCTTTACCCCGGACTCCGAAGGACTTCGAGAATTAAGCACCTACGACAAGTTAAACTCTACCCATTCACGTGTAGCGACACTTCGTCGATGACTCCTAACCAATTAAGGTTTAGGGCATCGGGCTTCAAAGGCTTTCGCCATATACCCCTCGGACCGTGCTCGGGTTTCAAGGCAAAGTGTCACGACTTTATTTTTCTTTTTCTTCTTTTCTTTTTCTTTTTGCTTTTTCTTTTCTTTTCCTTTTTGGAAGACTACATTGGTCTTCAAATGTGGGTAACACAAACCTATCCTAGGTTGCCAACATGCCTAAGGCCGGCTTTGCAAGGCGAAAAGAGGCATACAATTTCACAACCTATTGGTATAATCTGGTGTGCAGTGTGAATTAGCTCAAGGGGAAATATTCAGTTGAATACGCTAGAATCTTAAATGACAGCGAGATCATGCGTGGAGTTGTTTCTAACATTAAGGTGACAAACAGGGTTTCAATTTTCCATTTAAAGGCAATTCAATTGTCCAATTAAAGCAATTCAATTGTTCAATTGAAGACAAAAACGATTACATAAGGTGGAGGCACAAAAAGTGATATGCAAAGGTGTAGAAAACTAAATATATATATATATATATATATATATATATATATATATATATATATATATATATATATATATACTATATATATATATATATATATATATCTTGTATAGCTTTTGACATAGCCAAATGGCTAGTACATGCATATCAGCTAAACATACAAAAATATCACTGCCTATTATGGCTAATACAGCAGATCCTACACAAAATTAGTAGGCAGTTGATAAAGGCGATAACTATACAAAATCATAAAAGAAATCAAACCACCTCCTCTGTGGTGGTGGTGGGTGCAATAGCTCTGCGCTCTTTGCCAACATATCCAAAGGCTGCTTTCTTTGCGATGGGCTCAAGTCTCACAGTCGGGGAGCGGAGCTACCGTGTGTCATGGTCTGGCTGCGGCGGTGGGTGAGCGGTGACCTGGAGTGGCCTCGGCTCGAGCCGCTGACCTCACAGTCTGCTTTCTGCACGGGTAGTGGCCAAGAACATCTGACATCCATAGCGGCTGGCTCTCTCGAGGCCCGACGTGTGTGTGCTGCGGAGAATCTTTGTCTTTGTATAAGATAGACTGAGTATCGTGGGGGCTGCGGAATTTGAGAGTAGGTGGGAGTAGGAGATGGAGGATATGATCGCGGTGGACTCCTCTCCGTCTCGGGCTTTCGAGAAGCACGACTACCTCCTCTGTGAGATATACGCCTCTGGGCAGGAACCTCCTCAGTCCTAGCTGGCGGAGGATAAAAGATATGGGCATCACCATCGCTCGCTCCGCTCCGACGGGACCTGAGGGCCGCCAGGCCTAAAGTACATCAGGGCTCCTGCGGAAAACCCAGTGCTCGAGGACACGGCATAATAGTCTCGGCATCAGCGTTGAAACTCTCAGCGAGTAGGCGCCGATGGACCTTATCTCGGTGTAATAGGGAGGTCATCACCCGACTCGGAGGACCTAAGCCGATTAATCGCCGAGACCGGAATCAAAGATTCTCTAGGATGGCCCCCTACATTTGGCACATAATCTTTACTTGTTGGGAAGAGCTGGTTCTGAACAGGTGATCGACCAGGAGCATCTGAGGCGGGAGCTACCTCTGAAGAGCAACGGCGTGTGGTGTCTCGAGCGAGAATCACAGGACCATCTCTTCGCGGGGTGGGTGGAGACCCGATCCTCGATAACCCTGCAGATTGGCTGCTGGTGTCGCGGTTGCGCGGCTTGATATGTCGGTACTCTGGCACTCCCGGGCGATCGTCGATAGTGGACCGGAGCGGACTAGGCGCTCCGGGAGATCATCGAGATGGGTAGGGCGCTAGAACCACCCGGGGGTAATAATACTGCCTCGGCCTCATGAATGATAGCAGGGAGTAGTGCTCGATCAGGTCACATCGAGGTCCTTGAGATCTGGTCAGCCAACAAATATTTGGGACATCATAGTCACGACTCGATGGAAACTCTTGGCGGGTGGAGCCGCACATTTCCCGAGGATGGGGTTCACGAATGATGCGGCCTCGATCCTGGAGGTACAGCGATCTTAACAGCGAATTAGCCTCGGTGATGTAGCGGTGTGGTGAATGCGGATGAGGATGACTCACCGGACCGGAGAATGCAGACCCAGCTGGAGGAAATAGGGCCCTCCCCAGATCTCGGTGAGGCATAAGTGACGGGGCTCGGGGTCCCATCCGCGTCTGGTACCTCTTGAACCCTTGAGGCTCACGGGGACACCTCGAGGCTGGAGCAGTGCGGGTCTGGGCAGGAGGCTGGAGCCAGGGCTGCCCTCTCGCTCTGGAGTCTTGGATACGACCCAGTGGTGGAGGTGACCCACCTGCAATGCCTTACCGTAAGCGTAGTGGCTAGTGAAGCTGGTCACGGGTGCTCACATAGAAGCTGGAACAAGGCTCGGCGATGCTTGTGGCTGGGAGGCGGCGGCCTGAGGCTCGGTGCGCAGACACGGCCGCTATGGCTAGTGGTGGCGGCTCGAGCGGGCGACGGCTCGGGCCCTGCTGGGACGGGGCTCGGCATCGGGGCTCGTGTCGGTGGTGGCTAGTCGAACGGGGGGCGGTCTGGCGCGGTGAAGGCTGAGCAAAACCGAGGGGCTCGCGCGTGGTGGGGTAATTTGTGGACTGGCCCGGTGACGTGACTGCGGTGGCTCGAGGCTGCGGCCTGGCTAGACTCTCGAGAAGCCCAGGGAGGAGAAGATGAAGTATGTGGCTTGACACCCCCCCTCCTTTATAAGCCATTAAAGGCAGTCGAAGGGTCCTTTTCCACTTAATTTCGCTATTATAGCGAATTTGAGCCTTTTTCACCACCTGCACTTCAAAATTTTCAGCATTAAAATATTAACACTATTAGAAATAACAATTATTATAATTAAAATTATTATAATATATATCTAATAATTTAATATACGATACTATAATATAATTACCAAGTTGCTAAAAACGGCAAGCTGCTAAATTAGGTAACATACTAAAAATAGCTAAAATTATAGAAATTGACTAAATTAAAATAAAAGCAAAATTTATTGAAGCTATGATTCGGTTTTTTTGAGAACACGAAACCAGTTCAATATCACAAATTACTCATGGTGGAGTGAGGAGGATCTCATCTGACCGCTTTGCGGTGGCTTTGAGGCGATTCCCTTGGTGTTGGATTTCCTATTGTTGACTTGGTTCTCAACGATTGAATTTGGGCGAGCAATTGCCACTGCGGTGGTTCGCGATGGCAATACCAAGACACCAGGTCGCGCTGTTGGCTATTCCTTGCAATTCTTGGATGTCGACTTCCACGCATCGACTAGCCCAGACCAACTTCATCAGTCATTTGATTTTAAGTTTCTACCAGCTTGTGCTTGTTGTTCAAATGGAATATGTTTAGCTCCAATGTCATGTTGCCAAATGTAAGTTGCATTACTCCCATTCAGGCAATTGATGATTGCATTAGCGATGTAGAAATGGTCTTCCCGGGATAATTGTCACATGATTGGGCCGATTCTCTATTGGCTTGGTGTCGAAACTTCACAAAATCTTGGATAGTAAATTTGTCTACCTTTACCAACACATCCTCAACTATCCCTTAGGGATCTTCACCGTCGATCGACCCGAGGATAGGAGTGATGTTAGTAGGTTTAAGCTCTCCCAAACCTAGCGCTTATACCTTTGAGTATGGCGTTAGGTTCACCCAGCCCCAAAATCTAGCGGTGATTTGTCTATGCAAGTCCACCAATGTTAAGCGAAATTGTGGGTGATCACGGATCCTTGTATTTGGCGGGTTCTTGCTTTGGATTATAGCGACTTGCTTTCGATTAAAATGCCTTTTCGATACCCAACCCCTTTTGATTGTACAAAGATCCTTGAAAACTTTGCATAGCGAGGACTTGTTTGATGATGTCAGAAAGGGTATGTTCACTTTTACACTGCCTTAGGACTTCTAGGATGCACACTTTCTTCAGGATGCCTTCTTCTTGCTTCTTAGTGCTGTGGAAATGGAGGTGGCATCTTTGTGCTTCATTGAGTCCTCTTCCAGTATGTTAAAGCTCGATGCCTCTCGCTCTGGTTTCCTCAGCGAGGCTTGGGCATTGGGTACACTCGACCTCTTTTCCACTCCTCAAAGTGATTATAGCCTTCGCCTCATCCATTCCTGAATTGCTGGATGAACCTACCTCATGGACTCCTTTCGAATTTGGCAATGTTTGGGAGGGGAACCTTCCTCTCTCCTGTACCTCCAGAATTTTGTTGATCTTTGTGATTGAATAAGGTTGTACATTTTTCGATTAAGATTGCTCTCAAGCCCATCTATTCTCTTGTTCAGTGTGCTCTCTACAGTATCAATCCTTTGTGCTAGTTGCACATTGATCCCCTTTTTCTCCTCCACAAAATTGCCCACCACCTTACTCAAGTTTAATATAGCTTGTTCCCACGGAAGATGATGGTGATGGTTGTGGTTGAAGAAAGGAGACCAAAGCGTAGTTTAGCACACAGGGTACATAGGCGGGGGGATTGGGTTTCAGAGAAGGTTAAGTTGATTCCTCCAATTGGAATATGGTATTTCCATATGGAGCATTGGGTTGTGGAGGCTTGTATTGACCTCGGCATTTGCACATTCGACGTAAATCCTTCGAAGGGGCCATAGGATCTTATCCTTGAGGTGGGCGTGGCAAATTGGTGCATGGATTGGCACAATGCGGGATTCGATCCTTGCATGCACTTCATGGAGCCTCTTTCCTTCTAACTCCTCCACCTTCCTAGCTAAGGTTGAGATTCTAGCCTTCATTTCCATATCCTTTGACAGTGCATACATCCCACTCCTAGGGTTGGGTAAAGGCCTCATTTTTCCATTTCTCGAGGTTGGCTCGTCCCGACCCTTGAAGTTTCAGCCACATAGTTTAAAATCCATGGCTTCATCGGGATGCTTACTCAAAATCTCCTCCACCGTTTGTGGTCTCAATCTTCCATTTCATGGCGGGAGACATACCACCATAGAAGTGGTTCTGACATCCATGTATCAAACGTGGTGTGGGCATGCAACGATAGTCTACATAAATCTCTCCCGGCCTTGGTAGAACCTCTCACCATCTTGAGGCTATGAAAGGTGTAAATTTGTCTCTTGGTGTTGGTCTTGTGGAGCAGGAAAGGAATTCTTTAAAGTGCACTTTCTTGTTGTGCCAATTCTTATGGATTACAGGCCTCAGGTGAGTTCGCCGTCTTGGCCTTGTCCTTTAGGGTTAATGGAAATGCTTCCGGTTTAAGCAAATCCATGTCCATCATACCTTCCTTAAAGGTTGTACGAACTTCCTCAAATCCCTTATATGAGTGTATGGATTTTCATTCTCCATACCATGATATGTAGAGTCACGGGCGCAAATAGGGCCTTGCGCTACTTAACGGCGAGGGGTATGATGCGAAGATGGGGCCTTGACTCTAGGAGGTGGATGTGGTCCCTCATGGATCTGCAATAATTTGTTGGGTTCAGCTGGGGTGCACAGTGACTTTGTTCTTCGGTGGGTGCTCCATGGTGTCCCTTTGTGTACCTTGTACACCTTCACCTTGTTGATTGGTGTGCGATTCTGTAGTCTACTGATGTCTCTCTTTCCCGGTGGTGCATAAGCCTTTTGTACCTTTGAGACCTGACAAAACCTCGTAAGCTTGCAAAAGGGTTAATGTTAGTCAAATAAAAGCGTAATATGAAAAACAAAAGCGGTGCGATTCTTTGCAAAGTGATGAAAACTTGCGATTCTGTGGGTTCAAAAAGTGCAAGGTCACCTACACTTGTAATGTGGATTACAAGTACACATCAACTCATCATACGTAGTTTGGCACCATCCCCGGCAACAGCGCCATTTGATTCGTGCCACGGTAGGGTGAGCGGAATCAACAAAATTTGTTTCACATGTTTCCTCTACTGCTAGTAGTCAGCTATTGCAGCATAGCGGTCTAAATTCGAACACGAGATGGGTTTCATCCTATGAATGACTTGCATCGGTGTTGAAAATGGTGAGGCTTTTAGTTTGGATTTTTGGATTTGTTTCAAAACAGTGGGAGTTGTTTGTTTACTAGCTAACAGTAATGGCTGAAAATGAAGTGTGAAATAGTAACTTTGAAGGCTTGGGTCACTAGCTTGACAACATGGGGCTAACAAGTGTTCTCGGGTCATATCCTCGCATTATGGCAAGTAACATATAGTCAAAGCCATAACCGGATCTTTGTTTAACTATGAAAACTAACCCTAGGACCACTCCTATTTGAGTCTACACAGGTATTATGCATTCACAGTCCCTTTTAGTTCAAAATCCTAGCACTCGACCTCGTTTAATTCTTTCGTAAAGGCCATGCAAGGATACTTGAGTGCATCCCAGCAATAAGTATGCATTTGTACCCTAAAGCATGGTAAGTATTGACCAAAGTAATGACATTAAATAGCTTTAAACCCTAGTTTGGAAGATATGGAACCATAAATACAGTACCTGTAACCTTTACAGTAAGAGGACAACCTGCAGCAACCCCAAAACCAAGCTAGCAACCCTGCTCTTCAAAGCTATAAGGCTTGAGCATCTCTTGAGTTGTCATCCTCGAAGTGTTTGGCAACTAGAAAAATAAAGAAAGAAGAAGAGAGAGAAGAGAAAAGCAAACCACAAAATGAAATCTGGGAGATATTTACATAAAATAAAAGTTGCAAAAGTGCTTAGGGTTAAAATGATGGGGGCTTATATAGGCCACTTGTGTGTGAAACTATAAGAAAACCTAAAATATTGGCTAATACAAGGAAGCGAGGTATACACCAAAAGCAGGGTGGATTTGGCATTAATTACACAAAATTAGCAGACGAGGAATTTCGCTAATACGGGGAAAATTTAGCTAGCCTAGCGAAAATTCGCTAGCCTAGCGAAATTTCGCTAACCTAGCGAAACCCGCTAACTAGCAATTACGAGATAGCGAAAATGAGAATTTTAAGCTATGCGATGGCCCCATTATTGCTTAATTCGGCCTTTGTAAATTGAAGATAGCGAAAATGAAGAATTTCGCTAGGCACGGTGATTTTAAGCTATATAAGCGAAATTTAGCTAACTTTCGCGAAATTTAAATAACAGCGAAATTTACCGATTTCGCTAGGATTAATAAATTTTATTTATGTTTGAAATTTCATAATCAACGAAATTTTAAGCGATCATAGCGAAATTTCCTTTGGAATTCTTGTTCTTCAACGCTGTACATCTTGCACCCTGCGCATCCTCCATCTTCACTTTGCCTTCATTTCATCCTTTGAATTTTGATATGTTGATGGGTTTGAAGCCAATTTCAATCTTCATGGTTCACAGCGTCGATATCAGTCGACTTTAATGGACGGTACACAAACACGCAAAAATAACCACAAATAACCTCGGAAATGGCATAAGTGATACTAAGTAGACTGAACACCTCAATTGGCTTAATTGATCACGATTGATCATGAAAAGCGCAAACCTATCTCGAATAGGGCTCAAAATAGCACTTTTTGGGCACTAATCAAAAGACCATTGCCAGCATCTCCTTTTCTGTATCTGAGTAATTCTCTTGTGCTTCATTAAAAGTTTTCTTAGCATAGTATATGGCTCTAAATATTTTCTCTATTCTTTGCCCAAGGACTGCTCCCATTGCATAGACACTAGCATCACACATAATCTTGAAGTTCTTGCTCGATGCGAATTGTAACTGATCGGGACTATAGTGACTCTAACTGGATCTCTTCAAATGCACATTTACATTCTTCATCAATTCAAATTTTGCTTCCTTTTCAAGCAGTCTGCATAATGGCCTTGATATTTTGGAGAAGTCCTTTATAAATCTTCTATAAAATCTGGCATGTCCCAAAAAACTTTTAATCCCTTTGATTATAGTAGGTGGCATCAGAGTTTCAATCGCGAAACCTTGGCTTGTCGACCCTGAGTCCGACTGAAATTTTATGCCCTGAGACAATGCAACTAGTTACCATAAAATGACATTTTCCCCAATTCAGAGCTAAGTTTTTGTCTTAGCACCTCTGAAGTACAGTTTCTAAATTTTCTAGGCAACTCTCAAAGCTTGACCCATTCACAGAGAAATCATCCATTAAAATTTCCATTACTTCATTCACTAAATCTGAGAAAATGGACATCATACATCTTTGGAAAGTAGCAGGTGCATTACACATTCCAAATGACATTCTTTTAAAAGCATAGGTGCCATAAGGACATGTAAATGTGGTTTCTCTTAGTCCTCAAGGGCTATGTATATTTGATTGTAGCCAGAATATCCATCAAGAAAGCAGTTGTGAGAATGTCCCGCTTACCTGTCCAACATCTGATCAATGGATGACAAAGGATAATGATCCTTCTTGGTAGCAGTGTTCATCTTTTTGTAATCAATACAGACTCTCCATCCAATCACAGTCCTTATAGGAATAAGCTCATTTTTCTCATTTTTGATAACTATCATCCCCCCTTTCTTGGGAACCGCATGAATTGGGCTTACCCAAGGACTATCTGATATTGCATATATAAAGCCTGCATTTAGCCATTTAAGAACTTCTTTCTTCACTACCTCTTTCATGATTGGATTCAGCCTCCTCTGATGTTCAACTGAGGTCTTTGCATTCTCCTCCATGAGGATTTTATGCATACAAACTGTTGGGCTAATCCCCTTTAGATCTTCTACTGACCATGCAATAGCTTCCTGATGTTTTCTAAAAATTTCCACCACTTTATGCTCTTTCTCTACAGTCAAGTTAGCTGCTAATATTAAATGTTTAGACCTTTCTTCACCAAGGAATGCATACTTTAAGTGCTTTGACAACTCTTTTAGGAAAAGACCTTCATAGGTCTTTTCTTCCACTGGGATTGTTTCTTCACTACTGAGATATTATGTTTTTCTTTCATTTAAACTTAAAACGGATTCTGTCATTATCTTTTCCTTCTCAAAATCATCATCATAAATTGAAGAAGAGATATAGTCATTAATTGAGTTCCCATTCATTAAATCATCATTCAACTTCTTACAAACAAAATTGACATTGTCAATTTTTATACATTGGGCTTATTCCTTTGGTTGAGGTTGAAGTAGACTTCTTAAGTTCCAACTCTCAGGGTAAGCTCCCCATTTTTCACATCAATAAAGGCTACTCCTGTGGCTAGGAAGGGTCTGTGTTTGCCTTCTGTTATATAGACTAAAACCTCTCAATTTAACACCTCTACAAGAGTCTTCTGACTCTTTGTGGCCATGTCAAATTGAATTTTGAGTTTCTTTAAAATGAATTAAATTGATTTAAATGTTTTGGAATTATAAATAGAGTTTAGTCTATGACATTGCAAGTACGGGTCATACTGAGTAGTAAAAATGGATGTAAAAGTCCGGATATCATTCCTTAGAGATTGATCTGGATTCTGAAATCATTACCCCATTACTCAAGATCCATACTATCTGAACCTCGATGATGAAGTTTGTCAACTAAAATTAAAGAATAATTGTCTTAAAGATAACATATACAACTTAGGACATTAAAAATAAGCTAATACATATATACAAACTAGAATTAATTTGGATTGAATAAGTTCTCTGTAAAAATGAACACTAATAAGAAGTACTGTGATACAATCAATTTCTGCATTATAACCCATTTAAACTTAACCCTAAATTTGGATATGGATTTGTCAAAGATGCCTGATATTGCAAGTTATGTCCTTTTATTCACCAATTAAATATCCTTATTTCTCTTGAAGACGGGGTTTTAATCGGCTACTTGTATTCAACATATTCTTTACAAGATTTGGGCATTTTTCTTTCTCAATACTTCATACCCATTTCTTGAGACTGCAGATTTCTTACTTCCCAACTCAGGGTTGTGCAAGATTTCTACAACCTGATTGATGACTTAGCCTTAAAATATAATGAATATCTTCTTTCCCTTGATTAGATCACAGCTAACACAGGGTCAAGAGTTTTCCAACAGATTAAGGTGAAATCTCTGATGATTTCAATTGATAAATAATCCCCTCCAACATCAATTATGAATGAACTGGGTATTTATCTAAGTGAACTCTCATAGCTCAATAGTTCTTCAATAATGGTCCAGGCATACCCTGGTGGAATGTTCCTAACTCTCGAGAATCGCCCGTCTACATGTCACTTTCAGAAGGGCCTCCTGGAAATTAGAGCAGGATACAATCCTTGAACGGGTATTCGAAACTACTATTAGGAACAATTATATGAAAAAGACACATCAATCAAATAAATTCCACCCAAATTCCAGATACATCCTTCCAAGTTATGCAGAAAAGACTGTAACTAACAATAAATTCAAACTAGTGGAAGCTGCACTTCTGAAAAACAGCATTACAATCGACAATGGAGCACTGTTAAATTACACCCACTGCAATTGAAATAAACTGAGAAGAGACGAATTTCGAAAATAGTCTAGATTTCATTAAACTCGAGGCGGAGTAAAATTGCAAAAGAAATTGAAAGTTTGCTTCCAGCTTCAGCCATTCCTAACGAGATATTTGGTTTAGATCTAAGAAAAGAAAAGAAAAGAAAATATATTCTAAAAATTATACAATGAGTTTTCTTCTTCCCCCGTTCTGGGTTCCCAAATCTGCTCAAGATATTTCTTTGTAATAATCCTACAATTGTATTAGCATCATTCTTGGGACAAGCTATTGCTTCCACCCATTTTGATACATAATCCACAGCTAGGAGTATGTATATATTTCCAAAAGTAGATGGAAAAGGCCCCATGAAGTCTATTCCCCATACATCAAATAATTGCACCACCAGGATACCATGCAGGGGCATTTCATGCCTTTTGATGATATTTCCCATTCTTTGGCACTGATCACAAAGTTTCACCCATTCAAAGCAATCCTTTAAAATGATGGCCACCAAGAAACTAATTGGAGAATTTTTTGTGGGCATTTTGTCTCTGAAGTGTCTCCATAAGGTGATGCATGACATTCTTGTAAAATTTTCCCTTGTTCACTTTATGGTACGCACCTTCTGATGATCATATCAGCTCATCTTTTGAATAATCGTGGGTCATCCCAGATGTAAAACCTACTATTAGTCCTTAATTTCTTCCTCTACTGGTAGTTGAATTATGGTGGCATCACTCCATAAGTTAGAAAGTTCACAATATTAGCATACCAAGGTAACTAGAATGACAACTGAAATAACTGCTCATCTGGAAAATTTTCTGCTATTTCCTTTTCTTCTTCTTTCATAGTAGTCTTTTCAACTCTCGATAAGTGATCAGCTATTACATTGTCACAACCTTTCTTATCCTTGATCTCCAGATCAAATTCTTGTAGTAACAAAACCCATCTGATCAGTCTTGGGTTAGCTTCTTTTTTGGCCATCAAATATTTGATTGCAGCATGATCAGTATGGATAATGACGTGGGACCCTAATATATATGGCCTGAACTTTTCACATGCAAACACCATAGCCAGCATCTCTTTTTTGATGAGGTCAGGTAATTCTCTTGAGCTTCATTGAATGTTTTGTTGGAATAGTATATGGCCCTAAACACTTTGTCATCTTTCTATCCCAATACAGCTCCCATTGCATAGTCACTGGCATCGCACATAATCTCAAATTCTTTTTTTCCAGTCTGGTTTAGCAATGATGAACCAAACTAATTTGGTTGATCTCACGAAATGAATTTGTGGACTGTTGGAAATTAAACTTAGCATCCTTCTCCAATAATCTACATAATGGTCTTGCTATTTTTGAGAAATCTCTAATAAATCTTCTATAAAAGCCAGCATGTCCCAAGAAACTTCTTATTAAGATTCGCATTGTTGGTAGCATAAGAGTCTTTATAATAGAAACCTTTCTTGGTCCACTTCCATTACCTTTACAAAAATTCTATGCAAAAAGTACAATCCATACCTTTTACCATGAAATGGCATTTCCTAATTCAAAGCTAGGTTATTTTCTTGGCATGCAGCGAAGTACTATCCCCGAGTTACGTGACGATGTTAAAAATGGATCCATAAGCTGTGAAGTCATCGTGAATATCTCCATAACCTCCTCTGCTGAAGTCGAACATAGACATCATGCATCTTTGGAAAGTAGCAGGAGCATTGCATAACCCAAATGGCATTCTTCTAAAAGAAAAAGTACCATAAAGGGCATGTAAAAGTAGTTTTCTCCTTCAGAAATTTTGCATAATTTGGCATTTGATTGATTGCCTCTGCAAAGGGAATACTAATTTCTATCTTCTTGAAAATTTCTAAGAATTTAGAAAATTGTTCTTCCTTCTTTGCTTTCAGAATCCTTTGTGGGAATGGGACTTGAGGAGTGTAAGCCTTACCCTTCTCCTTACTATACGCTCCACAGCTCTTCTGGTTTCAGTTTGCACTTGCTTCTTTGTTTCTGTAGTCCTCTTTGCCATGCTCTTTCCATTCTCTCCTCCAGTTGCTTTTTCTTCTTTTTGATAAGTCTTATCTTTCTGTTATGTTCTACTGCTGTTCATCTCCCTGCCACTCCTTAACTGGACTGCCATACAATCCTTTGGGTTTTTCTGAGTGTCACTGGGGAATGCATTTTTGTTTTGGTTCTGTAAGTTCAAGGCCAGCTACCCAACCTGTGTTTCCAAGTTCTTCAGGGAAGCATTGGTGTTTGATTGAAACATTCGTGAGTTGGATTTAAGAGCTTCCAACTTAGCAAATTTCTGTTCATGTGTGTGAAGCAGCTTTTTGTTATCCCCCATGAACTGCAGCATCTGCTCCTCAAATGACTGGGTCCTCTTCTAACCTTGATATTCATTTCTTTGATCTCCTTGCTACTGCTGCTGCTAGAACCTTGGTGGATGATACTCTTGTGATGCTCCTCCACCATATGAGAAGTTCTCATGGTTCCTCAGTGCTGGATTGTAATGTGTGGGCAAGTTAGGGTTTGGCTTGAAATGATAGCTTCTCTGTTCATTCAGGTAATTGGCCTCCTCAACTGCATAAGGATCTTCTTCAGTAGGTCCCTCAGTACTTCTTCTTATCCATCTCTTTCCCACTTCTTTGCAATTTCATGACGGTAGTTTTTTATCTTGTTTATCCATCACACATTGCATTATAACATCGAGTTTTGCTTCCATGGCGATCCTTTGTTTAGCTCAATGATCCCTCCCTCTTGTTCTCTTCATTGGCTTCCTGAAAATCCAGGAGGGCTTTTTTTCATGTTGCATTTGTCTGGAGTCGCTATCAAGTCCCTTGCCTCCTCTATACTTTTCCTCTTGAATGCCCCACAACAAGAAGCATCTATGATACCCATAGAAGTATCATTCAGAGAATGATAGACAATATCCATTTGTGTCTTCAAATCTATGCCATGCATAGGACATCTCTTCAGTAGCCTTTTGTACCTTTCCCATGCAGTATATAAGCTTTCATCCTCCCCTTGTTGGAACACTATGATTTCCCTTCTTCTTTTAGTTGTGAGGGATAGGGGGGAAAATCTGCACAAGATTAACTACCAACTCTTCCCATGTATCAACTGATCCATATGGTAATGATTCATATCATGTGGCTGCAATATCACTTAAGGAAAAGGGGAAGAGGTGTAGCTTTATCACCTCTGGTCTCACACCATTCAGCTTAACTGTGTTTTCCATCCTTAGGAATTTGCCAAGATGCTCATTAGGGTCTTTAGTGGGATGGCCAGTAAATTGTTTCTGCTGAACCATGGTGATCAATACTAGTTTTAGCTCAAAGTTGTTGGCCTCTACAGCAAGCTGTCTAACTGCTGAGTATTCTGCTTGGATGACAAGCCTCCAGAAATCTTCCATTGTATCTTGAATTGGAGGCCTTCCTGCTGCTGTTTCTTGTTCAACTGTCGGATCAATTCTTTCATCTGCCATCGTTGCTTTTTGCTCTCGGCTTTCCTCAAGCTCCTCGGCGTTCTTTCAGGTCGGTATCTACATGGAAACAAATCCCGATCGGCTTCCTATGCATTAATTATCCTCCTGAAATGGAGACATAGTGAGATTAATTGGAAACAGTGGTATCATAAATCATATGTCCTTTTAAGCTCTCTAAAGATTAGTTGCTTGTGTAGCTCCTGCTGTCAAAATTGTTTTTGAGTATTTCTTTTATAAAATGAAGAAAAATGTCCAAATTAGCATTTCTCTCTCTTGTCAGAATATTGATTTATTCAAATCCTTTCAATCCCCGGCAACGACACCATAAAACTTGTTTGCCTTCTGTTATATAGACTAAAACCTCTCAATTTAACACCTCTGGGGAGTCTTACAACTCACGTGGCCATGTCAGAATTAATTTGGGTTTTCTTTAAAATGAATTAAATTGATTTAAATGTTTTTGGAATTATAAATAGGTTTAGTCTATGACATTATAAGTGCACAGGTCATACAAGTAGTAAAAAATGGATGTAAGTCCAGATATCATTCCCATAGAGATTGATTTGGATTCTCAAAATCAACTACCCCAACTACTCAAGATCCATACTATCTGAACCTCGATGATGAAGTTTGTCAACTAAAATTAAAGAATAATTGTCTTAAAGATAACATATATACAACTTAGGACATTAAAAATAAGCTAATACATATATATAAACTAGAATTAATTTGAATTTGAATCGGTTCTACGTAAAATGAACACTAATAAGAAGTATTGTGAAACAGTCAATTTCTGCATTATAACCCATTTAAACTTAACCCTAAATTTGGATATGGATTTGTCAAAGATGCCTGCTATTGAAAGTTGGATTTCTCCTTTTATTCACCAATTAAATATCCTTATTTCTCTCGAAGACAGGGGTTTAATCAGCTACTTGTATTCAACATATTCTTCTGAATTTGGGCATTTTCTTTACCAATCACTTATCTGTTTCTTGGTACCCAGTTTCTTACTTCCTTCGGGGTTGTGCGAATTTCTAACTGATTGATGACTTAACCTTAAAATATAATGAATATCTTGCTCCATGATTAGATGCAGGTAACACGAAATTGAGAGTTTCAACTGATTAAGTGAAATCTCGATGATTTGATTGATAAATAATCCCCTCAACATCGGTGGAATGAAGCTAGGTATTTATCTAAGTGAACTCTCATAGCTCAATAGTTCTTCAATAATGGTCCAACATACCCACAATTGGAATGTTCCTAACTCTCAAGAATCGCCATCTCTATGTCACTTAAAAGGCCTCTTGGAAATTAGAGCAGGATACAATACTTGAACGGGTATTCGAAACTACTATTGGGAACAATTATATGAAAAAGACACATCAATCAAATAAATTCCACCCAAATTCGGATATCCTTCAAGTTATGCGAGGAAAAGACTGTAACTAACAATAAATTCAAATCAGTGGAAGCTGCTTCTGAAAACAACATTCTGATCGGCTTGATGGAGCCTTTATTAAATTTACCTGCGATTGCAATAAGCGAGAAGAGACAAATTAGGAAATAGTCTAGATTTCATTTAAATAAGCGATGGCTGTAAAAAGAAATTGGTTGCTTCGGCTTCAACATTCTAACAGATAGTTGGTTCAGATATAAGAAAAGAAAAGAAAATCTATTCTAAAAATTATACAATGAGTTTTCTTCTTCCCCCATTCTGGGTTCTCAAAAAGAAAAGCTGAACTTTACTAAAACTGTGTATGCATATTTATAACTTTTAGAAATTGGGCCTGAATCCAAGGCTCCAGGTGGATTTCCTTAAAATAATGGCCCGACTCAACTTTGTTTTGGGTCGAGTTTCAAAGTTTGTCACAGTAAAGTTACGAGTGTAGTGCATTCGGTGCGTGACCTCGAGGCTGGATTTGCAACCTTCTTTCTATTGTTCCTGCAATTGCTAAGCTGCGACCTGGTGTTTTCTGTCGCTACTTGTTTCTTCAGTTGCAAGTTGATTTATGGTCGCGACATAAATTCATTGTTGTCAACAGTGATATTTCTGGTTGCAACCTCATTTTTCTTGTTCCCAAGAATTGATGTCGCGACCTCAATTAAATGTCGTGACCTCTTTTCTGTTGCAACATCATTCAGTTGTCTTGAGCCTTCTGTTGATCGTGACTCATTCTTTGGGTTGCTTGTTTTCTTGTCGCGACTTGGAATTTAGGTCGCGACAAAGTATTTTCCTTGCTCAGTGCAATTCTTGTCACGACCTTAAAAGTATGTCGTGACAATCCCTTCTTCATATCTAGTCACAACCTCATTTCTAAATCTCAACAGTTCCCTTCACTTTTTCTATTTCTAGTCGCGACCTCACTGTTCTGCTTTGTTTTGGAATATATGTCGCGACCTCAATTTGATGTCTTGACTTAGCTGTATTGTTTTCTACTGCATTTTATGTTGCGACCTCATTTCTATTGTCAGCCATTGATCCTTGGTCCCTACTCCTTTTCTCATGTTACGACTTAAAATTTTTTTTGTCTTTTCATTGCCTTGTCGCAATGGGGAATTTAGGTCGCAACCTAATCATTTCCTTCCTGTCTGAAATTTATGTCACGACTTCAATTCTGCCCCTCCTGTCGCAACCTCACTTCTTGGTCACAACATTTTTAATTGTACAGCTCCTTCTTATTGTCGCGACATAAATTCCAGGTTGCGACCTTGATTGAAGTCTCCAACTTATATTTTTGTCGCAACCTGGAATTTTCTAGGAAAGACATTGCAAGTCCATTCAGCCTTACTTTTTTGTCACGACCTCAAAACGGTGTCGCAACATTATCTTCCTTAAAGTTCCTCCTGTCTTGGTCTCAGCAAGTTCTCTTATGTCGCAACAGTTTTTGTTTGCTTTGCCATCACTTTTGGTCGTGACCTTGATTCTCTGTCGCTGACCCTGTTTGAATATGATTTATTTTCACTTCGATTTTACTGGACTTTTCACTTATCTTGTAAATTTTTGCAAAATATAAATTTGGTAAATAGTACATATTTCTGCATAAAAATAGGCAATTATATTGTAAGAAAAATTAGAAAAATGGACTAAAAATTCAATGAGTTTTTGACTCATCAGTCTGCTAAGCAGAAGTGGAATTTGCTCGTCCTCCTCCATGTTAATCACAACAAAGTCAACTGGAAAAATAATCTTTCCCACCTTAACCATCACATCTTCTAGGATGCCTTCAGGTTGAGCCATTGACCTACCTTCCATATGTAGGGACATTGTAGTGGGAGTTACTTCCCCTAAACTTAGCTTTTTCACCACTAATAGAGGCATCAAGTTAATGCTTGCCCCAGAATCACATAGAGCTTTACCAAACTCAAAGTTCCCAATGGTAGATGATATTGTGAAGCTCCCTGAATCTTGCATCTTTTGAGGTAGTTTTTTCTGAATTATACTATTGCAGTTAGCAGATAAGCTCATCACTCCTCCTACGTCCAACTTCCTATTTTTGCTGATAATATCTTTCATAAACTTAGCATAGTTTAGCATTTCAGCCAATGCTTCAACAAAAGGGATGTTGATTTCAAGCTTCTTGAATATATTCAAGAATCTTGCATACTTGACTATCAGTTTGGGCTGGCATAATCTACGAGTGGGATGAGGTTGATGAACTCTCAGCTTCCTCATACATGTACCTGAAGTCATTGGCCACTTCAATTTGCCTTTTCATTTGCTCAGTCTCATCAGATAGCCTATTTCTATTTAGCTTTTTCTCCCTGATTGTTGAATTCTGATATGTTTTCTCTATTACTGCTTTAGTCTGCTTTATCTCAGCTTCATTTATGCACTTCAAGTCCTTCCCACTTCTCAATGTGACTGCCATGCAATACTTGGGATTCTTTTTCGTGTCACTTGTAACACCCCGAAATATACCCTAGTTGTTTTCAACATGTTTAGGGTATTTTGTAGGCATAAATTAAATTTTTCGTAAATTAAAAGCGAAAATATAGAAATTAAAAAAAAAACCAAAAATTGTGCAAGATTTAAGGACAAAAGTGCAATTTGTCAAAAAGGGGCATCAAAGACATGAATTGATAAAATTAGAGGTCAAAGTGGAAATAACATAACTTGGAATAGAAATTAGTATTAGAAGATGGGAGGACAAAAGGTAAATAAAGGAAACTTTATTTATAAAGGAGGAGACCAAAAAATTAGCAATTTTGGTATCCAAACAAGAGCTTCACGGGAAGAAGAGGAGGAGGAAAGGGGAGAAGAAGAGAGGGAAGAAAGAAAGAAAGCCAATGTATGGATACATGACTTTTATATGGATCTTTGGAGTTTGGTATGGATTCTTGTATGGAATTTATAAGGATCCTTGGTTTTATATAGAATATGTATGGAGTTATAGGATTTGCACCTTGGTCTAGGGTTCTTCCCTCTTTGATTTGTGGTTTTGGTTTTTGTATGGAACTTTGTATAGATTTGTATGGACTTTGTTAGATTTTAGTATGGTTTTGAGTATGGAAACTAAGAGTTTATGTATGGTTTGTATGGATGGTTATGGGTTAGTGTGAATTTATTGGACTTGTGATTGAGTCTTTAAAGTGCTTTCTTTGAAGGCCTATTCATCGTAGGTTTAGGCACTTTTTTAGGTACTAATCATTCCAAATATTGATTGGCATATTGATGTCTGTTGTGTTGCTAACAACATTTTGTAGGTGTTTGGTAGTTTGCAGGCCAAACACTTCTCCATCTTTAGATGGGACGGGAATGGTGGGCTCTGATGAATCAATGAGGTTCAAGCCATGTGCAGCTTAAACGAGGGCAGAAGAGGAGCGAAGAAGAAACGGGACGAGAGGCCCGAAGAAGAAACGAGAGCGGGAAAATTGGTGCCAAAATCGACGTGTGCGAAGAATTGGCAAAAATTGGCGTGGTGCCAATTTTGTAGATTATATTTTGGCGTGGTGTAGGAAAATTGGCATTGGTGTAGGAAAATTGGCATTGGTGCCAATTTTGGCATTGGTGTGGTGCAATTTTGGCAGTGCAGGAAAATTGGCATTGGTGCCAATTTTGGCACTGGTGCCAATTTTGGCACCAACTTCATGCGAGATCCCCTCTCTCCTACTTTTTGATTTTCTTTTCTCTTTTTTTTTCCATTTTTACCCTCTTTGTCTAATGCTTTTTGAGGGCATAATGGTATTTTACCCTAAGAAAAACTCTATATAAGCTCCCATGTTTTGGAGAATTGGAACTTTTGGAACTTCTAGGTACGGCTTGAGTGGAAATGCAAGCATGTAAGTTTCAGCTTTTCTTTTTCTTCTTCATTTTCTTTAATTTTCTTTCATTTTCTCCAATAACGAAACATACCTTGGTGATGACAAACGAGGTAATGTAGATTAAACCCCTCGCCCAGAAGAGGAGGGTCATTTTAATTGGAGGTTTGGAGGTAGGTTTCATGCCCTCTCATTTTATCACCTTGCATTTATGAGCATTTAAAGCTCCTGCGTCTCACCACAGGTTGAAACCTCCTGAATCGAAGCCTCGCCAATGTGTATTTGGCCAGAGATTTATGGTCTGATGGATGCTTAATCTTAGATCCATTGTCATCCACTTAGTTGTCTCCTATTAGTTGTTGTAGGTTGCCTCTTTGAGGCCATATGCACACTGTTAGGGACTTGAATGCTCACTGAATGCCATATCTCATGAGGGAGTAATTTAGGGTTTAGGTTTTAGTGCCAAATCAAGGTCCGGTTTGGGAGGCGACTATAGGTCATTATCCCCAGCCTTGAGGAAACAAACAGGAGCATGAATACACGCCCAAAAATCGATCTAGTGACCCGAAGACTTCAAGGTCTTCTTTTATAAATTTTCCTTTTGAATTTATATCGGTTTAAACCCATCCGACCTTTGTTTGAACAAACCCAAAATCAAAGAAATACCATTTTCAACTCAAGCGCACTTCTCATTTCACGAAGAAAACCCATCCCGATGTTGGCCCTAGGCCGTATCTTGCGATAGCCTCGCTACGACGTGGGACACCTAGGATACAAATTTTGTTGATTCGGAGCACCCATGCGTGGAGCAGATCAAATGGCGCCGTTCTTGGGGGATGGTGCCTTAGTGAGATAAGAAATACAGTGAACTTTGTGATTCATATCACAAGTTTTGGTAAAATCTCATTCCCTTTTGATTTTATCATTTTTTTTTTTTTCACTACAGTTCACTGCGGGGGTTTTAAATTTTTCTAGTACATTCAGTTTTTCTTTGCTTTAATTTTAGCTAACCTTAACCCTTTTGTTAGTTTTGTTTTGGTTGTTTTCCTGTTGATTGTGAAGTGTGCAGGAGCAGTTTATGCAGTGGGATAGGAACAACTGCGAGGTGAAGCAGAGAAGTGGCACTGCACGGAATAGGGCTTGAAATTGATCCTCACGGTGCTCAAATGGATCCTCCACGGGAGGGCAACAAAGCCAGCCCGAGGTGCACAAGAGGCCAGTGCATATCAATCCATGAGGATCACATACACCCACCCGGGGGTGAGTGCCCTCATGTAGCCCCTGGCGAGGAGGTGGCGGTGACCTTACTTGGTGCCCTCTGCTCCCGACATTCCATGGCATGGAGAATGAAAACCCTTATAATCATATTAGGGATTTTTGAAGGGAAGTATGCACCACTTTCAAGAGGGTCTTGTCGACGCTAGACTACTAAAGCTAAAAGCCTTTCCTTGACCCTAAAGGAGACAAGGCAAAAATTTGGCTAAATGCATTAAGGCAGAGCCGTAAGGAGGTGGGGAGGCTATGAGTAGAATTTCTAAAAATTCTTCGAGTGCTCACGAGACAAAGCTGACGAAGAGGCAAATTTACACATTTGCGACTCATGATGGTGAGAGGTTCTACCCCGATCTTGGGAGAGATTTATGGGACTATGCGGTGCATGCCCACCATGGGTTTGATACATGGATGCTGGTGAACCATTTTTATGATGGAATGTCCCCTTCCATGAAACAATTATTGGAAACTATGTGGAGGGAGATTTCTTGAGTAAAAATCCTGATGAGGTAATGGACTTCCTCAATTATGTGGCTGAGACCTCCAAGAGTACAGGATGAATAAACCTAAGGAAAACAGACATATTCAAGCCACCCAATTAGACAAAGAGAGCATGTATGCCTCTCAGAAGATATGGGTAGCTAAGGTATTTACAACAATTTAGAAGATTGAAGGAATTAGAAAGAAAAGGGGTCCGTGAGGTGCGGCGTGGCCGAAAGCCATGCACGGTCAAAAGCGACGAGCTTTGCCCGATCCATGACCACCCGGGGAGAACCATCCAAACCCCCATTATGAGGATGCAAATGTGGTGAGCCAACAAGCCCATGAAACAAATGCTCCATATGTGACACTTACAACTGACTAGAGGAGTCACCCAACCTTTCACGAAACCTCGACCTCACATTATATGTACCCCCGGGAGCACGAGCAAACGACATTCTACCACCACTTGGCATCGGCAAGCACCCACCTCCTCTCTGTTTGGGCAAGCCGTTTTGAATCTGAAGCGAGGTGGTGGGAAATTTTGTGGAGGAATGAGGCATGATCTTTCGGTTGAGCAAAAAAATTGAAAATAGAAACCAGCAGACGAGAGATAGATGGGTTTGGAAAGTAACTTTGGCAGAAGAATTGGCTTGTGGGGCATCATAACAAGAATGTGTCGTGAGAGGTGGGAGGTTCCTGTTTGCCCTTTGCCAAATCAAGGGAGTCCATGGTGAGTCTTCCGGTGAGGCCTCCGAAAAATGGATGAAGTCAAGCTGTCATTACCTTAAGAAGTGGAAAGAGGTTGATCAACCAATGCCCCGAGCTGTTGAAAAAACCGGAGAGGGAAGAATTGGGCGAACACATTTTCTTGAAGGAGGACTTCGATAGTGCAGCTATGCCACCTCTCCATTTCGGCACTAAGAAGTAAGAAGAAGGCATCCCGACGGTAGGCATCACAGAAGTCTAAGGCGGGTGAAGGTCAACACTACCCCTTTTGGACATCATCAAACAAGTCCACACTTTATGCAAAGTTTGAAGATCTACGTACAATCAAAAGGGTTGGGCATTGACAAAAGGCATTCTTAACTGAACAAGTTAGCTCCATCATCTAATGTAAGACAATGGTGAAATACGAGGATCGGGGATGACTATCTCGATTAACATTGGAGGAACTGCATTGGGCAAAGCACTATTAGACCGATTGCCGGTGTCGACCTGCGCCATACCTCGGTGTATAGAGCGACTAGGTTTGGAAGAAGGTAGAGCAAACCAACATCACCCACATCATGGCCCGTCGTTGGAGGTGAAAATGCCAAAGGGATGAGTGGAGGATGTGTTGGTAAAAAGTAGATAATTCCTCTCCAGGTGGATTTCGTGGTTCTCGACAGGCTTAGGTGGTAGAGAACGCAATCAAGTGCCCATTATATTGGGAAGGCATTTTTGGCCACATCAAATCACCATTATCAATTTGGAATGGGGTCATGCGGCTCACATTTGTGACATGACAGGCTAATATTTTCCTGATGACGAAACTAGAGGATGGGGGAGCAAATGCGTGAAGTTTGCTGGAGTGGTACACGGGTAGGAAGGCATGAGTACTAGCGAAGCGACGGGAAGGTGATGGAAGACAATGAAGCGGAGTTAATGAAGAATCCACCATTCCTCACACCCAGCAGTCAGCCTTTTCCACGAAGGCCCAGGATTGCTAACAAGGGAGGCGAGCATGAAGGCACACACGGCACACCCTTTGCATGCGTGGAGGGCTTCTCCTCACGGACCCTCCTTGAGATCGATGGCTGGCCAGGGTGGTTCTGCAAGAACACGGAGACCACTCCAAATTTTATTGAAATTTTTACTTTATATTATTTTAAGTCTTAATTTGGGCTTTTAGTGGTATTACTTTTACCTATTTCCTTTTCAAATATTTTCGCATTTACAAGCTTATCTTATCACAATTTTTGGTTTTGAAATGTTGCAGGAGTTGCAGTGCAGGGGAGAATCTCATTTTCCTCCTGCATTGCAGTGCAGTGCAGGTGCACTGTTCAGCCATGCCATTCCCTCCCTGGTTCGAACCGTTCGTTTCATCTTCTATTGGAGGTACCACACAATTTCTTTTTGAAAAAGCTGATAATTTTGTGAAATATCTTACGACATAGAAATATACCATCTGACTACATTTTTACGCACTTTTGTAACCATTTTGCCCCATATTTTTGTGGTTTTGTCTCTTCCAAGTTGAAAAATTGGAGCATTGCATGTTATCGTGTTTTGTTAACTGGTTCCATACTTATCTAATTGTTGGTCGGTTGAGTCCTGGTCTTTGCCCTTTCTCTTCAGAGCTAGCCACACAGTCTGCATCAGTTTTCATTAATAGGCTAAAGAGCTGCTTGACCCCCTTTTACTTAGCAAAACTAGCCTTAGTTTATGTGACCACCTGTAATAGGTTGCGGTTCCCCATAAAAGAAGACCAATATGTCTCAAAAGAAAAAGAAAAATAAAAAGAAAAAGAAAAAGAAAAAGAAAAAGAAAAAGAAAAAGAAAAAGAAAAAGAAAGAGGAAATTTGTTAAAGCGTGACAGCTCGACCTGAAACCAAGCACGGTCAGGGGTATATAGAAAACCTTTAAAACATGGTGCCACTGAACAGTGGTGGGAGCCCAGGTTAGTGCTCATTACAGCATGGGTGGATGGGTGGGTTTATGAGTTGTAGGTGCTGAAATTCAAAATCATTCAGAGTCTGGGGTGAAGCCTGTAGAGTTTGTGGTCGAGATTCGCGCTTTTGGTTTGATGCCTAAACCTTAGTTGGTTGGGAGTCATCGGTGGATCCCCCATATGGACTTTGGTGAGGTTGAATTCTCGACGTACATCTATTACTTTAGAAAGGTATGAAATAACAAGAGTGGAATCGATTCTATTTTGGTTGGTCGCCCTTGGGCATTGCGGTAGGCGGGTTGGGGGGTATGGTAGCTTCTAGTTAGTTTATTGATGCCTGGCTTGATCCTATGCCGCCTTGCTCGGTAGAAGCTTGGGTTGAATCGCTGGGGTGAACAATTCCCCGACAATTGATGCGTATGGCATGCAGTCTCTTAAACTGATTTTAATGCAGGGCTCCAACCTTTGACACTGAAGCTAGAGCATTACCTATACCCACACTTTTTGTTCATACATACTTTCTTTTCTTGGTTGTGTGTTTTCATTGCTAAGGGACTAGCAATGTGTAGGTTGGGGGTGTGATTAGTGCTTAAAAAGTGCTCTTTTGAGGCCTATTCATCGTAGGTTTTAGGCACTTTTTAGGTACTAATCATTCCAAATAACCCAATTGGCATATTGATGTCCCTATTATTATTTACTAACAACATTTTGTAGGTGTTTTGGTAGTTTTGCAGGCGAACACTTCTCGTCTCGGATGGGACTGAGGACCCATTTGAACACGATGAATCAATAGGGTTCAAAAAGCCATACATTGCAACTTAAAACGAGTAGAAGGAGCGAAGAAGAAACGGAGCGAGGGAAAAATTGGTGCCAAAATCGACATTGTGCGAAAAATTGGCAAAAAATTGGCGTGGTGCAATTTTGGCATTGGTGTAGGAAAATTGGCATTGGTGCCAATTTTGGCATTGGTTCAGGAAAATTGGCATTGGTGCCAATTTTGGCATTGGTGCCAATTTTGGCAGTGCGATTACGGCATTGGTGTGCTAATTTTGGCTTGCGGTACTGGCCCACAGCATTGGTGCCAATTTGGCAGCGGTCTTGGTACGGCATAACTTCATGCGAGATCCTCTGCTCCTACTTTTTGATTTTCTTTTCTCTTTTTTTCCATTTTACCCTCTTTGTCTAATGCTTTTGAGGGCATAATGGTATTTTACCCTAGAAAAACTCTATATAAGCTCCCATGTTTTGGAGAATTGAACTTTTGGAACTTTGGAATTTTGGCTTAGTGGAAATACAAGCACTGTAAGTTTCCCGCTTTTCTTTTTCTTCTTCATTTTCTTTAATTTTCTTTCATTTTCTCAATAACCAAACATACCTTGGTGATGACAAACCAAGGTATGCTTGGCTAAAGCCCCATTTCCTTGAAGAGGAGGGTCACTGGTGGAGGTTTGGAGGTAAGTTTTCATGCCCTCTCATTTATCACACTGCATTTATGAGCATTTAAGCTCCCTGCATCTCACCCTAGGTTGAAACCTCCTAGATCAAGCCTCGCCAATGTGTATTTGGCAAGATTTATGGTTACAATGGATGCTTAATCTTAGATCCACTGTCATCCACTTAGTTGTCTCCTATTAGTTGTCGTAGGTTGCCTCTTTGAGGCCATATGCACACTGTTAGGGAATTGAATGCTCACTGAATGCCATATCTCACGAGGGATTAATTTAGGGTTTAGGTTTTAGTGTCAAATCAAGGTCGGTTTGGGGAAGCGACTATAGGTCATTATCCCCAGCGAGAAACAAACTAGGGCATGAATCCACCTTAAAATCAATCTAGTGACCCCGAAGACTTGAGGTCTTAACTCTAAATTTTCCTTTAATATATATGCGGAGTTTACAACCATCTGACCCACTTTGTTTTGAACAAAACCAAAATCGAAATACCATTTTCAACTCATTGCACTTCTCATTTCACGAAGAAAACCCATCCCAGTGTTCGACCCTAGACAATATCTTTGCCCATTGTACTTGCTACGTGATGGGACACAGGATCTGAATTTTGTTGATTAGGCACCTAACGTAGCGCAGTCAGCTTGTATATGAAATTCCTCCTTGAGCTAGGGTTTGAGGTGTTAGAGAGTGTGCTTACTTGTTAGGAGTATGGAATCTTCCACTTTGAGGATGGATTGTAGAATTTGTATGGATATGGAAGTTTGGTTTATTCCTACTTTTGGGGTGATTTGGGATTGATTGTAGGATGGTTTTGGTGCCGTGTTTGTGGCATGTTATGTGGCCTCAATTGGGAGGATATTATTGTCGTAGATGGACAAGCTATTCGGGATGGTTTGGATTCGGCGGCATGTACGGAGGCGCAAGGAGCTCGGCACCTTGGGGCGTGGAAACGCAGTTGTTGCGTGGCTGGGTGCATCCTCGGGTATGCTATAGCGTGGGATTCCACGCTATAGCGTAGCCCCTGCACAATGTCAACCCTCCAACTTCGGACGACCATAACTTCTTCGTCCGAACTCCGTTTAGGGTGTTCTTGGACTCTATGGAAAGCCCTTTGAGTCTAGAATCCATCCATATATATCTTGATACAATATGAAGCTTATAATAAGTCCGAAATTGACAAAAGACAGTGGCTGCTGCTCTTTCTACTGCCGATTCTTTCAAGTTACGATTTTCTTCCTGGTAATGTGCATAACTCCTTCGTTAGGACTCCTTTTTGGGTGTTCTTGGACTCTATGGAAAGCTCATTGAGTCTAGAATCTAACCATATGCTATTTAATGGAATTCGGTATCCACATCTAAAAATTTTATAGTTGTACCAAGTGTACTAATAGCTTGGTTAAAGTCAATTGGAATACATGATAAGAAAAGGAATTAGATATAACGAGAAATAGAAATATCACGTCAGTTTGATATGTAGAGAGTATAGAAGAAAAGAATAAAATGATGATTCGAGGAGAACCGCGTATAATCGTAGGAATGCCTAAGACCCGGTATGAAGCCGCGACGCGTTGATCGGTTCTTCGGCACTCCCTAGGTGCTCTGACATATTATACGTGCCGAGCCACGTTCACGGTCGGTTAAGCGGCACTCCGCCGGGTGCTCGACACTTGTTATTCTATTAGGCTGAGCCAGTTCCCCTGGAGTGGTGCCGGCCTCTTTGTTTTGATAACTCGACACTTGATGCATATCGTACCAGCCGGGTGCTGATATTGTGTCGACTCATTTATTATTCACTTTGGTCACAAGAGTATTTCCCTATAGTTATATGAGACTAACTGAATGATAAATAAGAGTAAACAAATGCAGTATAGATTCGATCTGTAATACCCTCGGTTGATTTAAATAAGAATAAAGCTCACGCTCCTGCGGGAGAATGCGGGAACAGAAATATAAAGTTTATATAAGTATAGGAAGTATGGGTCCTCACGGGAGGTCAAAATAAGCATAAAGTCACATTATAGCATAAATAATTGTATAAGTTCATTTATATGAATGTGAAAATCTTAAATCATCTGTTATATTATGTACTTACTATAAAATGTGTATATATATTACATGTTTCCCACTAAGTAAACATGCAGTTTCAAAATAAAATTATTGGTACAAAGAAGGAAACCCAGTGATCTTAGTACTTTAGACGGCACCCTAGTAAGGGGTTCATCTGGCAACAGGTTCTAAGCTTTCGATGGAATAAATGTAAATGTATAGTTTTATTATGTATAAGCAGGACTAAGGACTATCGTATGTACATATTCAAGATTATTAGTTTTATTTGTATTTTGTATATGTTGATCTGGGTTGCAGACTTGGACACACCGATGTCTAATGTCAGCTGATGGAGACCAGTCCGTTCTCTGCCTCCGGGCGTGACAGGGTGTGTCTCCAGGCCTAAGTTTGGCGTTTTGGATGAGTCTTGAATTAAAAGTACCTATAGTAATGTATTGACTAATCTGGATATCTTTGTTTGTGTATTATCTAGAATGGATCCACCTCGGGAAGGCATGAAGCGAAAGCGACTGAAGCGTCAATCTTTGCTTGGATGTCTACTTTAATCAGTGAGTCAAATAAATGAAATTCTTCAACTAAAAGCATTGATAAAATCCTCTTGGGGATGTGGCGGCGAGGTCTTAGATGACTCGACCCACCGAGCTCCCGTGGTTGTCGACATGGGTGGAAGAATTCCATAGTCTGAAGTATGGAAGTCAGAGGCAAGTCGATTTTGGCAGAAGACTTGAAGGAATACAGATGAAGAATGTCTTGCTGGACCAAAGGTCACATATCGGTTTACATTCTTCTTTGGTCTTCACTTGCGAATTGGTAAGGCTGGTTTTGAAATCCACTACTTCAGTCCGGTTACATAGGACTACTTGATCACAGGGGTTAATATGAAGTATATCCTTTGATGATTACAAAGTGAAAATGGAAGAAATTCTTGACTGACAAAGGGAAAATAATGAATCAATAAAGTGTAAACAAGCCGCCTTAAGTAAAAATGTCATGGAATCAGTTCATATGGAAAATTGGTGTAGACCCAGAGTTTGAGAGGGGCCACATAATTATCAAAAGGGTACCTCCACGGTAGATTACTTAACTACAAGTTGTCAATTTTATCCATTTGGTAGCGACTATCAAAGTGAGAAATTTGGAAATGAAGAGGTGAGAAAGAAAGAAAAGAAAAAGTTCTCAAGAGGTTCTCTTAGGAAAAAGACACAGAAGAGTCTAGTCCCGGTCAGTCTGGGGTTGTTCTGAGGGTAGGAGACAAGGACTGCATGACACAAAGTTCGGTCGAGGCACCTCCGTGAATGAGAGGAAAAACATGTATGCCCCTTGCCACGAAATATCATAGTGGTATTTCTGGGGCAGAAATGCTTGGGGGTTGTTTCGATCATGCAGAGACCCATGAGATCATGTGATAATAGTAATGAGGATGTGAGTTCTAGAAATCCTCGAAAGGAAGTGGGTAGAGGTCAAATGTGCCTCCACAGTTTCAGTAGGGTAGAGAGACGAAGTGGCTCATAAGGAAGAGGCCAATGCTTTAGGGCGCGGTGGAATGCGATCAGCTACTACGACTGACTTTCTGAACTTATGCTATGAGGCTCGTGAATCCAGTTATCTAGGGAGTTGTACTGGTACTTTCACCCTCTTTGATATTGACCTGTATGCATTAATTGATCTGGGCTCTACGCATTCATATATATGCATGGAACAAATGAATGATAAATTACTTGCAGTAGAGCTATTAACCTTGACTTTGCTTGTTAAAGACCTCGGGGCGTAGTGTTAGAGTCGGCAGATGTACTAAAGAATTGTCCATAATGGTCACATTAAAATTCGGTTGATCTAATTGCTTTGCCTTTTCATGGTTTGATTTGATCTTTGGGAATAGTTGGTTATCAAACATCAGGCCATCAGTTGATTGGCGTAGAAAAATAGTCACGCCAAATGTTACGACACAGCCGAGAGTAACAATCTGAGAATTATCCAGGTAAGATATTACAAATATTATTCATTGCAGAAAGCTCGACGTTTACGGAAAGGTTGTGAAGCCTTTTTGACTTTAGATTCTTGACTCAAAAAGAAACCGTAAGTGAAAATATTTCTGTGATTGGGGTTCCACTGATGTGTTTCGAAGAATTCACGGGAAGCTACCCGCGAAAAGTGGATCTCTAACCCAGAGTTGTACGAAGAACAGCTCCTGCTCCCGAGACACCGTACCGTGGCGGATCGGCCTAAAGCAGAAAGGGTTAAAGGGCCTTCGGCCTCAGGAGCTGTGGATAAGGGTTTTGTAGACTGGTATTCACAGCAGGGTCATGGCCAGGTTTTATTTGTTAAGAAGAAAGAATGGCACTCTTCGGATGTACGTGACTACCAAACCAAACAAACAAAATGTAGTTAAGAATAGTACCGTGCCGAATAAGAAGATTTCTTTGATCAATTGAGAGGGGTAAGTGTCTTTTCGAAAATAGACTTGCGATCGGGATATTATCAACTCAGGTAAAAGGGTTGATGTCAGAAAACGACTTCAGGGCTTGGGTTATGGCCCGCTATGAGTTTTAGTAATGCCATTTGGGTTGACTAAGTAACCACCGAGTACATTTATGGACTTGATGAATAGGGTTTTAGCCCCTATTTGGATCAATTAAGTGGTGGTATTTATTGATGACATCTTGTATTCTAAAAGATGCAGGGCAGCAGAACACCATTGAGAGGATATATTACCAAACTTTGAGAAGGGATGGTTGTTTTAGAAGCTAAACATCTGAATTTTGAAACCAAGAAGTGTCATTTCTTAGGTAGTGTGTCTGCAGTAAGAGTATTGTGGACCAATTGAAAGTGGGCGGTTGTGAATTGAAACCTCCTCGAAATGCATAGGTGGGAGAGTTTCTTAGACAGCCAGGGTTATTATCGAATTTCTTTTAAGTTTTTCGGTTATAGCATCACAGCACAAGATTACTCGGAAGGAGTGAAGTTTTGAGTGGGATGATAGTGCCAATCTGGCTTTAAGATTGAAGAAACAACGGTAGAAGCACCGGTGTTGATTATTCATAGATGAGGAATACGATTATCTGATGATGCTTGAGGATGGGTTTGGGATGTATATTAGTCGCGGGGATGAGAAAGTGTTTGCCTTTAGACAATTGAAGCCGCGAACAAACCACCTGTTGGAGTGCTTGTTTGATGTTTGCTTTGAAAATATCAAATATTTATATGGAAAAAAATGTAGAATTTTCTTGATCATAGAGTTTGAAATGTTGCTAATAAAAGATTTGAACAGGTGCGTTGATGGTTCGGTGTTGAAAGACTATGATTATAATTAGTTACCACCTGGAAAGCAAATCATGATGGCGGATTGCCTTGGTACAAGAGAAAATAGTTCTGCTTTGATTTGAAGGTGCGATTGGAGCTTACAGATGGAATCTTGTTGTCAGTGGGTGTTCTCAGGATTCTGTGAAACAAAATGATAGTGAGATTTTCGGAAAATGATGCAGAATTTACACAAGAAAGATTCAGATGAAAGTGATCACGGAACAAGGCAGATTTGCCATGGATAGTGGAGTTTGTTATATAAGAAGCCGGATTATGTAATAGATGATATAGTTCATTAAGATATTATATAAAGCCACAATCTTTGTTTCTGTGTCTGGAAGTAATAAAATGTACTGGATATGAAAAACAGTTTCCTAATAATTAATAAAGGATGAAGGACATTTTTAGTGTATAGCATTTCAGAATGTCATTGTGTGAGGAAATCAAAGTAAAAGTGAACACAAACACAGCGTAGTTTATTGAATCGCCAGACCCAGTGATGGATATTACTAATGGATTTTGTATCAGGTTCCCTGCCCAAAGGAAACATGATGTAGTTTGCGGGTAGTATGAACAGGTCATTGATGCACTCCGCTTCCCTCTTAGTCAGACTTGGCTACTCCATGGATAGTTAAATGAGGATTCCTTTTATCTTGAATGAAATTGCCAGGGATCTGCCCCAGCATTCACGCCACATCAATAGTGTCCGACCACATGATCTCGGTTTAGTGAGAGTTTGGAAAGAGTTCTCGTACAGCTTTGATACAGTTGAATTTTAACCTTGCTTTCATCTAACCAGATGGGTGATCACGAGAAAGAATAGTTCAAGGAGTATTGGAAGACTATATTAGGTTGCGTGGAATTTTTGAGGAAGGCGGGATGACCTGTTCCTCTTAGGGTCAGCACCTCGCGACGTTTATCAATCCAGGTATTAGTGATAAGCCGATATGGAAAACGCCGGGAGGGTATGACTCTATCATGTTGGACGAGAGATGAAGCGAGCATAGATTGACCAGTACAAAATTGTGCAGGCGGAAGAAAAGTTTAGTTATTCAGCGGAGGTTAAAAATTTGCAGTGATGACAAAGATCTTATATAATTTGAGAGAGAAAGGATGGAAATGATTGAGATAAATCATTTTAAAACATACCAAGTGAAAGAATCATAACTTTGGAGAAAGGAAGCCCGATTCAGTTATTATTTATAGATTACCGAAAGGGTTGGACCCGGTAACCATAGTTTGTATTAACAGATTAGTCAAATTATGATCTCTTCATGTGTCTATGTGTGATGTGGTTCTGACCATGCACATTTACAATTCAATATATAAGTCTGAGAAGTTTCCTTTAAATTAGAAGAGTAGAAGCTATTCTAGATAGTGGAATGAACAATTCGCAGGCACATTAAGTCCTGGTGAGTGCTTTGGCAGCAATAGGGCATGGGAAGAAGACTTGTGGGCAGATCAAACAAGTAGGGCCAAGTGCCCTCAGGCATCTTAGGTCAGACAATTGAGAGATGAAATTTGGCACTGGGGGGGGGGGAGGAGTATGTACCGAATGCCTAGGTTGACACTCAAACATGTTTGGCGGGATTATTTTGGAACATAAAGATTATTACCGTAATTAAAATCTTTGAAAATAAATTAAAAAAAACCAAAGATGATTTAAGGACAAAATTTGTTTGTCAAAGGGCATCAAGACCTTGAATTGATAAAAATAGAATCAAAGTGGAAATAACATAACTTGGAATAAGAAATTAGTAAGAAGAAGATGACAAAGAATTAATAAGGAAACTTTAATAGTAAAAGAGGAGAGTAAAAATTACTTGTTTTCAGAGTCTCTGTAAGCAAAAACTTCTGAAGAAGAGGAAGAGGAAGAATGGCTAAGTATGAATCCCATGACTTTTTGTATGGATCTTAGAGTTTAGTATGGATTCTTGTATGGAATTTATGGGATCCTTAGGTTTATCTCAGAATATATGTGAGATTTCAAGTTTTACACCTTAGTCAAAGTTCTTCCTCTTTGATTTAATAGTTTGGTTTTGTATGAACTTTGTATGACTTTATATGGACTTTCTTTGGAATTTTAAGTAATGGTTTTGAAATATAGGAAATTAAAGAGTTTATATGGGTTTATATTTTTGGATAGTTTATAGTTAGTGTGAATTTTATTGGACTTATAGAAATTCTCTGACTCTGGGTTTGAAAGGTGTGAGTGTTCTTACTTGTTCGTGTAAATCTTGCTTAGGATGGATTGTGAGATTGTATGGATCATGAGTTTGGTTTTATTCACTTTTTAGGTGATTGGATTGATTATGGATAGTTTTTGATCATAGTGTTTTGGCATATTAATAGTGGCCTGAT